>NC_051165.1:77824381-79066881 GCF_013339725.1 Rhipicephalus microplus | reverse complement strand
ATGTGAGCGTGTTAAAGAACAGCCTCGCTAACTAAAAAAATCACTACTTTAAAACGTAGCTGCCATTGCAGAAAAAAGTAAAACTTGTTTTCAAAAAAAAACGTTATTTGTTTTATTACCATTGTACAAACTACCTGGTAGCATGTATAATAAAGTCACAAATACTTGGGCATTTCTCAAAAAATGTTTTTTTTTTTGCCCTACAAGTTCCGAATATTGTATATTGATCTCTTCATTGTGCATATACTTTATGTAAAAGATGTCTTCTTTGTAATGGCAATATTTCTGCGTTACATCATTATGAACCTTCCAGAATCACTGTTTATGCAAGTACGCGCTCCTTGTTGAATATGTTGTATATTTTTGCCTCGTATATATGCAGTTAAAAAAGAAGCTGCGCTCCTTTTCGGGCTCCTGAGTACTGTATGCATGAAATACGAAATATTTGAATCTAGCCTATGGTTTCTTGTATTTGTGTCAATCTCTCAAGGAATAACCTATTGGCGACAGTGGCGCGGCCAGGCCCATGGGGTGGCACATTAGCTCCACGAATTTTTGGTCGCTATGGCACACTTGCCTGCTCAGCTGTCACTCCAGGTCAAAGAGCTGCCTTCCCCCCGCTTCAGAAAAAAAAAACGTTGTGCCTAAACCTCTCCTTTGCAATAACCTGGGTTAGGAGTCTAATAATGCTAATGTCTGCCGTGTATCTCCCCGTATCTGTTAGCAATAGTGTTCGTGTGAGAGCGGTATTGATGAGCTTTAGTTGAAACAGAGGGTTCCGAGAATCCGAGCCAACCAAAGCAGCGAGAGAAAATGAAAAAGCGATGCTTTTCTTCACAACAGAAAAATCGAAATTTAGCGCCTCACTTGCATTCTTTTTAGAAGTTTTATCTCAGCCATGGGGTCACGTGCGCCCAATATAATGTCCATGATACGCAAAATTCTATTAGGCAGGCTTCACTAGTGTCCCTACTGTAGACCGATCAAGTTACCGGCTGTCTCCTGGATAGGCGAGAATTCCACGAAAAGCCACTTATAAATTGGGCTCAAAGACTGCCATGCCGAAATAGTTCTATGGATGTGGTGGTCGTTCACCACGCTGTGCTCAGCGAGTGTACTCTTTTGTCACTCGAACTTGCAGACGTTGGTTTTATGTTGCCAGAGGCTGTCGAATAAGTTCTTTTTTTCCCTTTGTTCGAAGCGTGAAAATTAGTATGGGGTATGACGTGAACCAGTCTACACGCTTTCCCTTCGCTTTTCTTCTCATTAATACTGCCTCATAACCAGTGGTGTGAAAATCTAAAGGTTCTTGAATGGGACATAATCTGCATTTTGCAATGACGAGGTCTATACACGTCTCACCAGTTGTTCTTGGTTGTTCATACAGGTATGAAATGCATCTCGGAGCACGTCTTCGTGTTATATGCTGCACAAGCCAGTCGTTCTTTTTGATATCTACATCACATTCATCAGCCAGTATGAAGGAGTCGTTCTTATAGTTAGTATCATAGTCTAACATCTAAATTGATGTATTTTGCTAGGCTCTCTTGGGGGAGATTAGGGGCCAGGTACATTGCCATTAGAGCGATTTTATTTAGAAGTTTCATCACAGCATGCTCGTCACTGCGGCTCTGACTGGTCATCAGTAGCTTGAGATCCAACGCGGTCCGCTGCTCTACTTTTCCTGTGCAGATGACAGAAGAAGCAGAAGCTCGCCGTGCCACTCCAGCTTCGAGGGTGACATCATGTACGCGTTTGTTTTCATCCATGGCAAAGAAATAATGTGTTGTTTGAAACAAACTTGCTTTTAATAGTCATCAGCCACATCACGAAGTTTACCAATGCCTTACAGATGTATTGCGGCTACCTCGCTTGCCAGAAGAATGATGATTTACATGGTGGCACAGTGGTTCCTTCATCGTCATCGCGATGGCATATAGTGGGTACCTTGCAAGGGCTGTGCAGTGATAGTAGAAAGAAAATACAAGGTCAGGAATGCACTTTTTCATTATTGTCATCGTCATCAAGTGACGATGGGGGCATGGCCTGCCGGTGAAATTTTGCCACGAATTTGCTTATATGCATTATCGTAGCAAACCAAGAAGATTCCACGTGGAACCATGTGCCAGATAATGAGTTTCCTTACTGACAGGATATTTGAAGACCTGCTCCCGCTTACGCTGCCCAGCCTAGTCATTTACACGGGTGCCAAAATTTCCTGTGTCACTTGTTCCCAGCGATCCTTGATAACCACTAATATCAAGGTAGCTACATATTTCAAAGAAATGCTGAAAGCGTATATTAGTCACTATTTTTACAGTGTTTTCTTTCGATAAATTGTGCCTTCACATCACGGTTAGGCTTCTTTGACTGCACGATATACTGAGAAGCGTGGTTTTTGGGGTGTTTGATGCTTCACACCAGGAGCGTAGTCAAGATTGTTTTTATGGGAGAGGCGTTGAACCCTACTTTATGTGTTTTCGTGCATGTAAAGTTTTCAGAGAAAGGGGGTGGTGACACCCACGCCCTTGGCTACGCCCCTGCTTTAAAACAAGTCGTGCGCACGCTCGATTTTTAGATTTAGATGCCAAATGTGATGGCGCGAGGTGGCCTCGTTAGCATCATCGTCTTGTTCCCTTGCCAGGCTTCGATTCTGCGTGCTGCGTGGAAAAGAACGTCTTCACGCGTAACACTGCTTGTTTGACACTCTCCTGTAATGCGTGCCTAAAGGTCGTTTCACATTACACAAAAAGTAGCGATTTTCAGGCTGCGAATTCGTTCGCAGCGAAAAAAAAAAAAAAAAGCACTTCGCTCCCGCCGCAGTGGTCCGTGGCGAGCTTCCAACATGTTGGAAATTTTCGCTCTGATCGCGGCGGCGGCAGTGATTTTTAGTCAGGACCCGTCGAAAGAGGGCTGGTCCGGCCTAGCCATCGAAATAGAGTCGACGTGTTTGCTTTGGTAATGGCCGATGTTGTGCATTTTTAAATGAATTCAGACAGAAAAGTGTTCCTAAATAACGACACAAGCAGGCCCTTTGTTACAGTTCACGGTAACTTCATCATATCATAATGCACATGTTATTACATTACATTCGTGCCTGTCACAATGAGTGGTGGCAAGAACTTGCCGCTCCAGTCGCGGAGCCAAAATCGCGAACCGTTCGCGGTCCATGTGAATTGAAACCGCTATTAGCGACGGTTGCGAACAGAGCGATTGAAGCGATTGGAGTGAACGGAACAATTTTTTTCGCTGCGATCGCGGCATGTGAAACAGCCTTAAAGAAAATGCAGTTCCCAAGTGTCAAAATCCTACAGGAATACACTAAAGTTTGTATCGGTGAAGTACCCACTAGGGTTAGCAGCCAATAGCTGCATACTTTATGAATGCTGTTGGTCCTTATTAATCGTGTCTGAGCACTTTGCAATAGGTAGCTGATTAAACCACCTACTCGTTGCGTAATTCAGGTGGTGTAAGCCTGGTGGAGTTCCACAGTTCTGTCCAGAGTGTGAACTGAGCCGTTCCTAACACAGGCGGGGCTTAGCGGTAAACGACCTGAACGACCTCGGTTCAATTCACGCTGGAACCAGTATATTTGTTTTTTTAATTCTGTATAAATCGACTATTCTGTAACAACCGATGGCACTGATACCAATGCACAGAAGAACGCCGCCTTCGAAGTTTCTGTGACATGAGCTCTTTAATTAACCCTGTTCCGATAATAATACTTTCAGGAGCTTTACACTCAGAAAAACACAATGTGAATATGAGACATGCTGCAGCGCAGATTTCTGAACAGTTATTGCAGCTTACTTTTTTACTAAGCTTAATCAAGTGTTAAATTTTCATTTGCTTTTAATTATTTATATATTCATACTTTCATCGGCTCAGTTTGAATAAAAGTAGGGGGAAGGGTAGTTACAGTAAAGAAGAAAGAAAGTAACTACACTCACAAAGCGGTTCACTACAAGGGCCCTCATCCTTTCGCCTCATACGTATGCGAGCGCTGCGATCAGGTGAAGGCCTGCGTTGGACAGCTGTCTGTCTGCAGTCTTTGACAAAGAAAATGAGGGTGGGATCACTTTTTTGTGTGTAAGATAAGAATTCGTATAAAAATTGCGGAGAAGAATTCCTGAAACGCACTGAATTTGTGTGGGGAGCTTTGGGTGATTGCGCCTCAAAGTTCGAAAAAAGCCACGGAATCCTGCCATGACAAACTGTAGAAAGATGCTTTCCATGGAAACTGGATTGAAGCCGGTGGAATGCTGACCACTGTGCCTTCGCGTGTGCAAAAAATGGATTGCCCGAAGGGAAGCGCATGGACTAGCTTACTCCACACCACGTGATTGTCACCCTTCGTAGATGTGGGACGCATAGAAAGTGTTCGAGAACCTGCGCCAACATAAAGCCTATGTCCACAAGTTCGAGTGACAAAGGAGTACACTGGCTGAGCACAGCGTGGTGAACAACCATCGCATCAAAGTTTGACAAGTTCAGCAGTGCAGATATAGAGCTCAATTTATAAGAGGCCTTTTGTGGAATTCTCAGCCTATTCAGAAGACAGCCGGTAACTTGATCGGTTTACAGGTACACTGCCGATGGAGTACCTGCCTAAATGAACTGTGCACATGATGGACATTAGGTGTCAAGCAAGACAGAAAAAAAAACCTGTAAAAAGAATGCGAGTGAGGCGCAAAACGTCAATTTTTGTGTGAAGAATTTTTTTCTCACCACCTTGACTGGCTCGGTCTCTCGATACCCTCTGTTTCGACTTAAGAACCTTAACTTCGCTGTCACATGAACACTACGGGTAACAACAGCTACATGGCAGGCATAACAACCATGAGTATCTTAACCATGGTTTTCCAAAACCAGGAGCTTAGGCAGAGTTTGTGTGCTTGTGTGTGTGTGTTTGTTTTTTTGATGGGGGGGAAAGGGGAGCACGCCTTCGAGCTTAAGTGGTGGTCGTGAAGGAAAACGGTAATTTTGCGCTATGTACGCTATGATGAAAATTAATTTCAGGGCGGCGGGGAGGGCATGGGTTTGGTGTGCTACTCGGTGGCTACACCACTTTCGCCGATGGGTCATTCAACAAGAAATCGGGACGAATCCAAAAACTTATATTTCAGAGTTCGTTGACAGTTCAATCTTTCATGCATAAAAATATTAGGAAGAGGAAGAAAAAGCTTGTGATGGAATATTCATAAACAGGTGTTGCGGTAGAGTGGACTGAAAAGGAACTAAGTTTCTTTTTTAAATGAGTAATTTACGATGCAAGAAATATTCGTACACATTGAACACGGTGTTAACTTCATCGCCATTGAATCTTGAGAGTTCATAACATAATAACGCACAAATATCACTGCTAAAATACGATATCTTGTGTACGAAATGTGTGCACAACAAAGAGTGAAGGTACATTTATTGAAACTGTTAGATAGAAAAAAACTATTTTCGAAAAATGTTTAAATGTGCGATATTTAGTTATACTTGATACAAAACAGTTGCTACAAAGTCGATAAGAATTATGATCTTTGTTATTAAAAGAAGTTTTGCGTTTCTTTCTCTGCAACGCAGCTACGTTTTTGGTTATTGAACTTTGAGCCAGCGTGGCGGGATAATTCGCAACATCCTCAGATAAACGCCCGCAAATTTTTACTATATATGTTTGGCAATTGTATAGGGAAACTTATTTTCTATTACTAAATCATAAAGCATTTGTTGAACGCGCCATTAGAATGAGCTTTTTTTCTGTGTGGTTTGTGCGCGCTTATGCGCTGGCGTCAACGAGGCAAGCGCCATAACATTTGGTGGCCGATATGACACGCCAGGAGTGAGGCAAGAGTGCACCAAAGGTCATCTGGTGTCACAAACGTGTTAATGTCAAATAAAGAGAAAAACCGCAAGTACAGGCCTCCGCGATCTCTTATACTGGCTTGCCGGGGAACACCACTTTCGATTTCGACGATCTCCACTGACGCTGCCCTCAGGCCTTGAAATTGCAGATTTCTGTAAATTTCTTGCCGATTCAGTCATGTTTTCTTTGTAACTTGCGTGGATCAATAAACCTCATACTATATATAATGTCGCATGCTGTAAAGGGCTTCACCATGTGTAGCAGAGCCACAAGCTATAACATGTAACCTTACAAGGAACTCTAAGTCACCATACATTGCTAATGGCCAGCTTATTGTACAGCGAATACTCGGTAAATGAGGATAATAAATATATTCCTTCTTTTTGGCTGGACGTTTCATGTAAAATATAAATTTGAGAAATAAATACATTTTGATTGTGAGTTTCCGTAACAAAGAACACCGTTGAATTTTCATGATTTTGTGGTAATGGTAGAGCTAACGCGCGTTACATTCTTTCGACAACGGTAACGCGTTACCTTTAATTTTTGGTTACGTAGGGTGGTAACGCGTTCTTTTTGTTGGAGTAATGACTAACGTGTTTATTTACCTATTTTCTGTAACAGATATAACATACAACATGGCTTTCAACTGATCCTATAAAAATAAATACCTGCCATATTGAGCTCATCGTGCTAGATTTACACTACACAAGCTTCATATTCGCAGTAGCTCCGCTTTTACTTGCTCCGTAATTCTGGATGACATAACTCTGTTAGGTCCATATTCACTAAAGTCTACCGTCAAAAACGTGTGGCTATGTTACTTGAACCAAATGAGAACAAAACAGACATTATCGCTACTTTTCTCTAATACAAACTGCCTCATATTACTTACTTGATTAACTGTCGCTTCATTGTGTTGTCTTATTGGTATTAGTTTATGGTATAAAACGCTACATGCTGGACCAGTTGGGGAAGACTTGGGGAAGTTAAACTTTACTGATTTGCTTACTTTTCTTCTTGAGGATTTCTTTAGGTTTGTCTGTGAGACCTCTAATTAGTCTTTGGACATAGGTTCGACATCTGTTTGCAACGTGTTCATTTATATGTGAAAACAAATATTCATACCTATTGTAATTTCATTTGCAGCTCCGGCACGACATCTCAAGCGTCGGCAGTTGAGCGCATCGGGTGGCACGCGATCTTTTGGCGGCCAGCCTCGCCTCCAAGGTGCGTTTCCGGGAGCCGCCGCAGCCGCCGTCGAAGCAGTTGACGCGTTCCGTGCACGTGACGACGACGCACAGGAAAGTGCCTACATGGCGAGTGGCTCCAATGGCGACACCAAGGCAAGTCTTGCTTTCAAAAGTTTGACATTCAGCACGATCTTGCGGTGACATATTCAACGTGCTATGTCAGGTGGTCTTGTAGGGCTGTAATTAAAAGTTCTCTTGGAGAACTGTCTGCCTCGTCGGCTATGCGTGGGCATGACCAGAGAACCATGCACTGGCGCCCAGATATTGTCACGGGGTCGTGACGTGGCCGAAGACAGGAGATTTTATGTTGTCATTTAACTGTTTTTTGGGCGAGCCTGTGCCCGGTGAACGGAAAGTCCGATTACAGTAGCGGTCTTGCGCAGATAGCAGTGAACGGAGCGTCGGCCGTCGATCAACAACTCACAAGCGGCGAAGCGCGTCGGCATTTATACTCTTGCTGTGGAATGTTCTAGCGTTATCGCTGGCAGTGGCGTAGGTTCCAGAATAATCTGTGCAGTTCGCAGAGTATGCGTGATCTTATCGAATTGATCTACTACAGTCCGAAAGCTTCTCGAAAACTGCAGGTGCAGTTTGCACTGAAAATTTTGTAGTGTCTTGGGACGATAACAAAGCTCGGGAAATGGAACGTGGCAATATTAATACCGCAGGCAAGCTCAACAGTGAGCTCATTACCGGTAATCCGCGCACGACATGGAACAGCCCATATCCAGTCAATTTTAGCATTACTGTCAACCTTACATGGATTCCCGTTTATACTCACAACTACTCACAAGAAGGCAAAATAACTACCAATATGGATAGGATAGTTAAAATAGCGGAGGAGTTTTACAGAGATATGTACAGTAGCCGAGACAACCACGGCCTTAATACTATAAGAACTAGCAGTAACCCAGATTACACCCCACCAGTAATGATAGAAGAAGTCATAAAAGCTTTGGAGAGCATGCAAAGAAGCAAAGCTGCTGGTGAGGGTCAGGTAACATCAGATCTGTTGAAAGATGGAGGACAGATTGTGTTAGAAAAACTAGCCGCCCTGTTTACGAGGTGTCTCCTGATGGGAAGAGTACCAGAGTCTTGCAAGAACGCTAACATCATCTTAATACATAAGAAAGGAGATGACAAGGACTTGAAGAATTACAGGCCGATCAGCTTGCTCTCTGCAGTATACAAGCTACTCACAAAGGTAATTGCTAACAGAGTAAAGAAAACATTAGAATTCAATCAACCAAAGGAACAAGCAGGATTTCGAACAGGCTACTCAACAATTGACCACATTCATACTATCAATCAGGTAATAGAGAAATGCTCAGAGTATAACCAACCACTCTACATAGCCTTCATAGATTACGAGAAGGCGTTTGATTCAGTAGATATATCAGCCGTCATGCAAACACTGTGGAATCAGGGCGAAGATAAAGTATATATAAACATTCTGGAGGAAATCTACAGGGGATCAACTGCTACCATAGTGCTTCATAAAGAAAGCAACAGAATACCAATCAAGAAGGGTGTAAGGCAGGGGGACACAATTTCCCCAATGCTATTTACCGCGTGCTCACAGGAGGTTTTCAGAAGCCTAGAATGTGAACAGTTAGGGATAAGAGTCAATGGAGAATACCTTAGCAACCTGCGCTTCGCCGATGACATTGCATTGCTGAGTAACTCAGGGGACGAATTGCAACTCATGATTATGGAGTTAGACAAGGAGAGCAGAAAGGTGGGTCTTAAAATAATCTGCAGAAAACGAAAGTAATGTACAACAACCTCGGCAAGGAGCAGCGCTTCGAGATAGGTAATAGTGCACTTGAAGTTGTAAAAGACTACGTCTACTTAGGGCAGGTAATAACCGTAGAGCCGAACCACGAGATTGAAGTAACTAGAAGAATAAGAATGGGGTGGAGCACATTCGGCAAGCGCTCTCAAATTATGACAGGTAGATTGCCACTATAACTCAAGAGGAAGGTATATAACAGCTGTATCTTGCCGGTACTTAGCTACGGAGCAGAAACCTGGAGACTTACAAAGAGGGTTCAGCTTAAATTGAGGACGACGCAGCGAGCAATGGAAAGAAAAATGGTAGGTGTAACCTTAAGAGACAAGAAGAGAGCAGAGTGGATTAGGGAACAAACGGGGGTTAAGGATATCATAGCTGAAATCAAGAAGAAATGGACATGGGCAGGGCATGTAGCGCGTAGACAGGATAACCGCTGGTCATTAAGGGTAACTGACTGGATTCCCAGAGATGGGAAGCGGGTTAGGGGGAGAGAGAAGATTAGGTGGGCAGATGAGATTAAGAAGTTTGCGGGTATAAATTGGCAGCAGCAAGCACAGGACCGGGTTAACTGGCGGAACATGGAAGAGGCCTTTGCCCTGCAGTGGACGTAGTCAGGCTGATGATGAAGATGATGATGATGACTCACACACATTCCAAAAGAGTTTAGTGTATACACCATTTCAATATTTATTAATTGAAGGTGTGAGTACCGTAGGAAGTTGCCTTGACCTCCGCCCCCCCCCCCACCAACTCTTCCAGGGCATTTTTTTATGATTATACCCTATTCTGTCATCTCTTCTAAGCGACAGTACCTTACTGATTCGAAAGCACTCAGGAATAGTTTTCTAAGATACTGTCCAATGGCACTAAGAAGAGCACCTATTACATGAGATTTTGGTGTTAAAGAGCATTGACGTCACGGTTGATGAAGCTCATTCTAGGCTACCAGACACGTGAGTCAACTCATTCGACTCAGTCAGACTCAGATTCAACTGTGAGTCTCAGTGAGTCTGCATTCGTAATGTTTTAGTGAGGTTGAGTCCAAGTCAGTTTGGTTGAAGAAATTTTTGAGAGTGTGAGTCTGGGTGAGTCCGGTTCAGAAAAATATTTGAGTCTGAGTCCAAGTGATATCAAAGCTCAAAATCTATCATGAGCCAGTCTGATAGAGCTCCACAAGTTTTTCCGAACTATGGTGGCACCTAAATTACACACATTAAAAGAAGGCGTTGAAAGAAAACAGCTTCGGAACACTAATTATTAAGATCCTTGCAGAGTCGGTGGTCGTCGCGGTATATGGACAAATGCGGTACCGATCTAGAAGGCAGGAAGAGGGCAAACTTCTTGTGCCGCATAAACGATCACGACCAATTCAAGAGTTAAAGCTGAACATTACGAAGACGATGTTCTGCATATTCAGATTGTTGTTTTTTTCGTGGTGGGGGCTGAACTATTCCTTCAGTTTGCTGCTTATCAGTTGTTGTTTTTTTCGAATACATTGGAGGAGCCGAAATGGGTGGCACATTTAGCGTGACACGAGACATTGAAGTCATTACCACTGATAGACGGTACTATTAATGTACTTACATGACCTTCCAGCCAAACGAATGTAAGCCACCAGTAATAAATTATAGTCCAGGAATTGTGTACTTACGCCGCGCCGGCACCTTATACTTCTCCTGGGATTTACTGCTAACCGATTTCACTTTTCGTCAATGAAATGCCAAAGCGCTCACCTATACCTACATTTTGCCGCTCATTACAGGCCCCCACCTCGCTTTTTCTATCCATCTAATCAGTGGTGCACCCATGACAACCGTTCTATCTGCTTCGCGTGTGGCGTGTGGCATCGCTGGCCACATTGCACGCCACTGCCGCCGCGTCCCACACCTGCGCACACCTACTTTGGAACTATTGTGTACGCGTCGCAGCAGGCCATCACGTCTGCACATGAACAGAGGCACTGCAACTCGGATCACCGCCCATCAACTGCTCGTTTCCCATCCCCTCATCGCCGATCGCCATCGCCTATGCGTCGTCGACCACGTCCTGAGGAGGGAAACTCATCAGTGCAGTTTTGGAGGCAAGAACTGCAACTTCTGCACAATTCTCAAGGCCTCCATTTTCGCCGCAAAATGTTGTTGATGTCGATGTTGAGGGAGTCTCCACACTAGCGTTAATTGATACTGGGGCCGCCGTTTCTGTGATGAACGCAAAACTTTGTCGGAAAATGAAGAAAGTGACCACATCTGTCTGTGACATGGTGCTGTCTACGGCTAGCGCGCAACGCATTCATCCCTCGGCTGTGTGTACGGCGCGCGTCGTCATCCAGCACGTTTTGTACATCGTCCAATTTTTTGTTCTATCATCTTGCTCTCATGACCTTATCCTGGGTTAGGATTTCTTATCACATCATGAAGCTATCATCGATTGCTCACTTGCGGAAGTGTCCCTAGTGCCAATTTGTGAATTTTCATCGCCCGACCGTTCTCCTCTGCTCTGCAAACTCATCGCTGATGACATCACCTTGCCCCCGGAAGCTTCAGTCTCTATTAGCCTTTTATGTGTGGCGCAACCTGACACCACGGTGGTGTTTACGCCATTTGCGGTTTTTACTGAACGCAAGGGCATCGTTCTCCCATTTGCCGTACTTACAATTGCGTCTTGCTGCACTGTAATGCTGGTTACCAACCACTGCAACTACACCATTGGCTTACGCCGTGGTGAAACCTTAGAATATGTACAACCTGTCAACGATGTCGATGATATTATTCTTCCCGATGAAACCCCATGTCACATTGCCGCAATCACTCGTGAGTCTGAGCCATCAAGTTCGTCAGCCTTCGACAATGCTATTGACGCAGACCTTGCCCCCTCGCATCGCCGCCAACTTGTTGCTCTCCTTAACTCTTTCCTTACCGTCTCATAGAGCATCGATCACTATCGATCGATGGTTTTAAAAGCCCCATCAAAAATAGAAATGTGCGCTCGCAGACACTTAATGCCATCTGGCCAGAAATATAAGAACTATTCTACTCTTTTTTTGTTTCGCTCTATCGGCAGCAGCTCCCGCGCAAAAAAAAACACAATGAAGGAGGTAGCGCCGTGTTTCACATCATAACTCCGAAAGCACATCGCCCGCCACCGAAGAAGAAACTTCGGAAACGTGATTCCGCTGCTTCAACTGCTCATGATCTTGATTTGAGCTGTAGTGAAGACTCTGTGGCTGGCCTCGCATGCAAGAGGTCCGATTGATTGCCTCGCATGCAAAAGGTCCGTGGTTAAAATCCCGGGGCCGCGCAATTCCCAACCGGATTTAAAAAAAAAATCCGCGTGTTGATGGAACTGCATTAAGAGGCCTGGGGTGCGGCCTCACCGGTAACCACCGCCGGGAACGCACTCCCTTACCAGAGAAGGATTGGCCACCCTGGTGCAGTATCTGGCCACTACCTCCCACATGCATACGTCAAATAACTCACGGCCCTCAGTCCCCAGCAGCTGCGAAGCAACTGATCACGGCGGCGGTCAGATCTGCGACGCAGCAGAGGGTGCTAAGAATCTCTGGATCCGGACAGGCCGCCATTGGAACCTGAACTTGGCAACATTTAACGCTAGAACCTTATCTAGTGAGGTAAGTCTAGCTGTACTATTCGAGGAGCTAGAGGGTGTTAAATGGGATATAATAGGGCTCAGTGAGGTTAGGAGGACAGATGAGGCCTATACTGTGCTACAGAATGGGCACGTCCTTTGCTATCGGGGCTTGGCAGACGGAAGAGAACTGAGAGTGGGATTCCTAATTCACAGAAACATAGCTGGCAACATATAGGAATACTACAGCATTAATGAAAGTGTGGTAGGTATTGTAATTAAACTGAATAAAAGATACAAGATGAAGGTAGTACAGGCTTACGCGCCTACATCCAGCCATGATGACGCTTCAGTTGAAAGCTTCTATGAAGACGTGGAATTGACAATGAGTAAGGTAAAAACACAGTATACTATAGTGATCGGCGACTTTAATGCAAAGGTAGGGAAGAAGCAGGCTGGAGACCAGGCAGTAGGAGATTATGGCATCGGCACTAGAAACGCCAGAGGAGAGCTACTAGTAGAATTCGCAGAACGCAATTATTTGCGCATTTTGAATACCTTCTACCGAAAACGAGAAAACCGCAAGTGGACATGGAGGAGCCCTATTGGCGAAAATAAGAACGAAATAGACTTTATAATGACTGCTCACCCAGGAATCGTGAAGGATCTGGAAGTGCTTGGCAAGGTGCGATGCAGTGACCATAGAATGGTACGGTCTCGAATTCGCCTAGACTTGAAGAAGGAACGACAGAAACTGATACGCAAGAAGCCAATCAATGAGCTAGCACTGAGAGGGAAAGTAGAAGAATTCAGAGTGTCGCTGCAGAACAGGTACTCGGCTCTTAGTGAGGAAACCAACCTTAGCGTAGATACAATGAATGATAATCTGACGAGTATCATTACGGAGTGTGCAGTGGAAGTTGGAGGCAGGGTAGTTAGACAGGACACTGGCAAGCTTTCCCAGGAAACGAAGAACCTAATTAAGAAGCGTCAAATCATGAAAGTCTCAAGTACAACAGACAAAATAGAACTGGCAGAGCTTTCGAAGTTGATTAATAGGCGTAAGGTATGCGATGTAAGAAGGTATAATATGGAGAGAATTGAACATGCTCTGAAAAACGGAGGAAGCGTCAAAGCAGTGAAGAGGAAACTTGGGATAGGCAAAAGTCGGATGTATGCATTAAGAGACAAAGAAGTCAAAATAACTACCAATATGGATAGGATAGTTAAAATAGCGGAGGAGTTTTACAGAGATCTGTACAGTAGCCGAGACAACCACGACCTTAATGCTATAAGAACTAGCAGTAACCCAGATGACACCCCACCAGTAATGATAGAAGAAGTCAGAAAAGCTTTGGAGAGCATGCAAAGAGGCAAAGCTGCTGGTGAGGATCAGGTAACATCAGACCTGCTGAAAGATGGAGGACAGATTGTGTTAGAAAAACTAGCCACCCTGTTTATGAGGTGTCTCCTGACGGGAAGGGTACCAGAGTCTTGGAAGAACGCTAACATCATCTTATTACATAAGAAAGGAGATGACAAGGACTTGAAGAATTACAGGCCGATCAGCTTGCCCTCTGTAGTATACAAGCTATTTACAAAGGTAATTGCTAACAGAGTAAAGAAAACATTAGAATTCAATCAACCAAAGGAACAAGCAGGATTTAGAACAGGCTACTCAACAATTGACCACATTCATACTATCAATCAGGTAATAGAGAAATGCTCAGAGTATAACCAACCACTATACATAGCCTTCATAGATTACGAGAAGGCGTTTGACTCAGTAGAAATATCAGCCGTCATGCAGACACTGCGCAATCAGGGCGTAGATGAAGTATATATAAACATTCTGGAAGAAATGTACAGGGGATCAACTGCTACGTTAGTGCTTCATAAAGAAAGCAACAGAATACCAATCAAGAAGAGTGTAAGACAGGGGGACACAATCTCCCCAATGCTATTTACCGCGTGCTTACAGGAGGTTTTCAGAAGCCTAGAATGGGAACAGTTAGAGATAAGTGTTAATGAAGAATACCTTAGTAACTTGCGCTTCGCCGATGACATTGCATTGCTGAGTAACTCAGGGGACGAATTGCAACTCATGATTACGGAGTTAGACAAGGAGAGCAGAAAGGTGGGTCTTAAAATTAATCTGCAGAAAACAAAAGTAATGTACAACAACCTCGGAAAGAAGCAGCGCTTCGAGATAGGTAATAGTGCACTTAATGTTGTAAAAGACTACGTCTACTTAGGGCAGGTAATAACCGCAGAGCCGAACCACGAGATTGAAGTAACTAGAAGAATAAGAATGGGGTGGAGCACATTCGGCAAGCGCTCTCTAATTATGACAGGTAGATTGCCACTATAACTCAAGAGGAAGGTATATAACAGCTGTATCTTGCCGGTACTTAGCTACGGAGCAGAAACCTGGAGACTTACAAAGAGGGTTCAGCTTAAATTGAGGACGACGCAGCGAGCAATGGAAAGAAAAATGGTAGGTGTAACCTTAAGAGACAAGAAGAGAGCAGAGTGGATTAGGGAACAAACGGGGGTTAAGGATATCATAGCTGAAATCAAGAAGAAATGGACATGGGCAGGGCATGTAGCGTGTAGACAGGATAACCGCTGGTCATTAAGGGTAACTGACTGGATTCCCAGAGATGGGAAGCGGGTTAGGGGGAAAGAGAAGATTAGGTGGGCAGATGAGATTAAGAAGTTTGCGGGTATAAATTGGCAGCAGCAAGCACAGGACCGGGTTAACTGGCGGAACATGGGAGAGGCCTTTGTCCTGCAGTGGACGTAGTCAGGCTGATGATGATGATGATGATACTCGGTGTGTGTATTTTTTGCACAATATTAACTTTGAAGTAAGCGATCTTTGCCTATAAAAGGGAACATGTTGATTTGTTGTAGCTCTAGTGGTCTTGCTTATTTCTCAGTGGTCAGTCATGCCGTTTTTCACACCTATGTCTACCTGAATTTCAAAGCTCGAGCATTGACTATATACATAGATTGTACTGTGCTGGCTCCAGTCTGACTTTGTCTCCTTTACGCTTTTCTGGATCAGTACCGCTGTGGCGCCGTCTTCTACAAGTTCTGCACGAGACCTCGCCGAGAGTTCTTCTTCAGACATGCTGCCAACGCCTGCGTCCCGGTAGGCTCCAACCCAGCTGTTCAGCTGTGCAACCGCGGTGCCAACCGATACGCGTCTCTTGAAGACTGCTCCTTTGATTGCGTGCGAACTCCCCGTCCTAGCAGCAGGTGCTTCAGGACAGACCTCTTCACCACGTGCAGCAGGTGAGAACCATTAGCAAGCACGATCACTCCCGATGCACTGGCCGAGTGTTCTTCGAGTGCTTGGGTTTTGCCTCTCCCAACAGGACCATGGTGGCGCCATAGTGGTCAGTCATGCCTCCTCCTCTAGCCTAGCCGGGACTGGACAATGTACGAAATCAAGTGTGCGGTAGTAAAGAGATTTTGTTCAGCGTGTACTAACTGGGCTAATCTTCCGAGACGCAAAAACACGGTTCATCACCGAGTCTCTTAGAATATTCACTCCGGCTAAGAGCCCGAGCCAGCGGACAGCCCGAGATGTTCGTTTTTCTCGGGCACTTCTTGGGCAGCCCCGAAGTTCCACCCACCTACGGACTGCTGCAGCAAACGCGTTTCTATCTATCTATCTATCTATCTATCTATCTATCTATCTATCTATCTATCTATCTATCTATCTATCTATCTATCTATCTATCTATCTATCTATCTATCTATCTATCTATCTATCTATCTATGTATCTGTCTGTCCATCCATCCATCCATTCATTCACTTATGACTTCTAGTTCTCCTGGCAGTTTAAATAATGGTATCGATACTAAAACTGGTGTGGCATAACACGACTGTATGACGAGCATAAATGAATTGTCATAACATAAAAATTTGGCAGATACCATGAACAGTGCGAATAAATGGTATGCGAAGCACGAATGAGGAAGGCTGATATGTCACTTTAAAAGCAGCCGAAGTAACGAGGCGGACGTAAATTATGCCGTAGATCTCTTCCTCGTAACGATTATCATGTTTGCTGCAGCCATTTGTGTTCGTCCTCCGTTCACGTCCCGTAATACATAATTTGGTATATGCAAAATCAGTGCAAGCACGTTATGGGTGTAGCATGTAGTCATGATTTACATGACATGCATATGACGATTATCATTTTTGGACGTGTCATTTATCTTGTAGCCTACCAACGTCATTGATCCAAGCTTTTGCCTATCTGAAGCTAGTGAGACGGCCGTGAGCCTGCTATGGGTGGTCATGTTTTTCATGACACGCATGTTATGATTATCTTGTATGTACGTATGATTTACCTTCGTCGTCCATTCAAGTCCCGTAAAATGAAACTTGGTATGTGTGACGCTAGTGAAACAGCCGCAAGCGCATCATGAGCGTGGCTTGTTGTAATGTTTTGCATCGCACATATATCATGGTTATCATATTTGCGCTAGTCATACAACTTCGTTATCTATTCACGTCGTGTAACTTCTACATTCGTACAACTTCCTCATCTATTCACGTCACGTAACTTCTACATTCGTTTATTTGAAGCTATAGAAACGGCTGTGAACGCATCATGAGCGTAGCATGTCATTTTGTTCTATATGCCACGCATGTCATAATAATCATTGATTGATATGTGGAGTATAACATCCCAAAACCACCATATGGTTAACAGAGAAGACGTAGTGAAAGGCTCCGGTTACTTCACCACCTGGGGTTCTCTAACGTGCACCCGAATTTCGGTATTTATACTATTATCGAAACAAAACGGCCAGGAGAGCTAGAAGCCATGGGTGGTTAGATAGATAGATAGATAGATAGATAGATAGATAGATAGATAGATAGATAGATAGATAGATAGATAGATAGATAGATAGATAGATAGATAGCGGAACGAGCAAAGCGAGCTGCCGGTACTGTGCTCGGTTAGCCGCGGTGAAACGCGAACGCCCAGCCGAAGATACGCAAATGTGTGCCCGATACGCCACTGTGAAACTTCAAGAGCGAGCTGAGAACGGTGAAGTCCGTGTTCGAGACGCGGCGGAGAAACGTCAACGGCGAGTGAAGCGGCACGAGGCCGAGTACAAGCGTCAACGGCGAAAGGTTCGTTCCGCTGGCGCCCGCGCTCTCGATCGCGCCAAGCAAGCGGTGGTGCGTGCTCGGCAGTTCACGCAGTCGAACGCCCGTTTCAAGCGTGACTTCGAAGACCATGGCTTTGGTCAAAGCTGCAAGGTTTGCATTCGGTTCTGGTTCCACAAAGTTTTGAGCGTGATAGAGAATATCAAGAAAGACTCGAGTCTAGGGTTCCTCGGTGCGCACACCCATCTCCGCTGCTTAGAATGATGAACACAACCGTGTCATCTCCTATGGAGCCCGCCATTATGAAGCCCTCTCCGCAAGCCGCCTATAGCCACGACGGCCAGCGAACGAGTGTTGCGCGGCTGCATAAAGAGTTTGTATTTTTTCATGTTGAGTACCACACGTTTTGACGCAACAAAGTTTCTTCATCGGGAGTGTGGAGGTCCTAAATTTATTCATTTTTAAAGTGACATTAGCAGCTGGAGTGGCTCGCAGCAGAAAAATATCGTAAACACAAGCCGTGTTAACACCTTAGATTGGCGTCTTTTTGTACTAGTCGCTCACTATTTATATAGGTTAAAGATGTGAAATACGCGCACCTAAATCACATCACCTTTCGATGCGTCTGCGTGTTGTGTGCATTCCACAAAAGTCTAAAAACAGTTTGCCATTTGCCAGATGGCTGAAACAAAAAGAATAAAAAATACGTAATGTGGGGAGAAAAGAGAAAAAGCCACAGCATACACACGGAGTGAATGTTGATGTGTGGGGCGTGCTTCCGTCCATGTGTCTGTTCATGCTTCCGTTCATCCGTACGTGCATTCATACGTCCGTCCATCCAGCATATCTACGGAGCACAACATAGCACGTTCGAACGAACGCTTCCTTCCACTCATCATCATTCATGATGAGTGGGGCGAAGCGTACGTCCGTTCATCTGTTCTTGCTTCTGTCCGTCCGTGCATCTGTCTGTCTGTCACTCACACTAGCGCGACATGCTGAGTGAGTCATTCAGCTAGGTGGTTCTAGTGTGCATTAATCGGTTATTTCACTTCGTAACATTGTGCTGCTCTTGGTTTGTACTGTATTGACCTTTATGGCTTGGTTTAACTATGTGCGACGAGAACTTTATCATTTAAATATATATTAACGTGTTGCTTTGCAATGATATCCCTTGTTTTTTTTCGTAATATTCATTTGTGGGAATAAAGCTTTGCGCAGCGGTGGTGTCGTACCCAATGAAGTTTGAAGAGTGTGTGTACGTTACGGAATCACCATATGATCACGAGAAACATGGTATACATTGGAGGACTTCGGAAATTTTGAACAGGTGTTTTTATGTAACTTGCACCTAATTTTAAGAACTCCGGCATTTAATCTCCATCGAAGTGGGGCCACTGCGGCCGGAATTTGATTACCGACCGTTCGAGTGCCCAAACCATTACAAAGGCACACAGGTTCTTTCTTTCTACGATCTTTTCCTCGGTTTAGGTACGCCTTCTATGCTGGTGTGATGACCCTTGTAAGAATGTGTGCAGTTCAACTTTTTTTCATTGTTCCTGTACTTCAAGTTTTCTTTTCGTCCTGTCTCGAATTATTACGCAATTGATGTTGTTTTTTTAATCATTTACGACCAATGCGAAGCAGCTAGTGACAGTACTCAGTGAATTCTGCCATGGAGCGTATAATTTGAATTGCTTCTGGCAGCGCTGCATTAATGCAAAAAAATTAATTATTTCTACACTGGATGATAATAGGGGAAACAGCAGGCGTGTACACACGCACACACACACACCGTCAGTATATAAACTCTTTGAGCACGCATTATTATTTAAGTAAATAATTTATTTATTGATACTGTGAGCTACCAGGGATCATATGCAAGTGCTTATGCAAACTGTACTCGCGAAGCGTCCATACAAAGAAGATGCATAAAGACAAGGCGGGGCACCGCTGTGTAGAATGAACACGCTATGTCGCAAAAAAACAAAAAAAAAACAAGTCAAGTTGTGCGACGAGAAGATCGTGGAGAAATAGATAATGCAATGACTCGTAAAGCGATGTCACAACCCCTTCCGAGGGGATTGTGTGTTTTCCTTTTTTGCGATTGTAGATAAAGAGCCTCTGATTTTTCTGCTGAGCATTTTAACCCTAGTGGTTCGAGATATTGTTCGATGGTGTCTATAGCCGCCTGAAGTGCGCTTTCAATATGTCCGTCACTACCCCTGTTTATCCACAGCGTCACATCGTCTGCGTATATTGTGTGATGCAGGTTTTCGATTCCTTCCAACTTCTCAGGAAGCCCAATCATCGCTATATTAAAAAGAGTCGGAGAGAGTACAGACCCTTGTGGCATCCCTTTGTTCCCCAATTTATGTTTTCGAGCGACTGCCCTCCCATGCTGATAGTGGCTGTACGATTTGAGAGAAAGCCCCTCACGTAGTTGTATGTCTTGACACCTACGTTTACCACACTTAGGTTCTTAAGCAACGCTTCATGTTTGACATTGTCAAACGCCTTGGAGACGTCCAGACCCACAATTACTTTGGTGTCAACAGTCTTTTTGTCTATTATCTCCTCCTTTAGCTGTAGCATAATATCGCACGTCGATAGGTGGGATCTGAAGCCTATCCTATATCAGGGTACAGGTTTTCATCTTCCATGAACCTAGTAAGTCTTGTTTGGATGACGTGCTCCATCAATTTTCCTACGCAAGATGTGATGGAAATGGGTCTGAGGTGTTCAAGACTCAGCTTTTTCCCTGGCTTAGGAATGAAGACTACATTGACCGTTTCCCAAACTTGCGGTATTTCTCCCTTGTCCCAGCATTCTTGCATATAAGCTGCAAGTTGACGAATGGAGCCGTCGTCGAGATTCCTGAGTATTCTGTTGTTGATTTTGTCCGGACCGGCAGCCGTTTTTGTTTTAAGTCGGTTAATTTCAGCCCTGACTTCTCCAACCATGATGGGGCTGTCTAGGTCCGGGTTTTCTGAACCAGCGTAGTCAGGGAGCTTTTCAGATTCTGCGCAGCAGAGGTATCGATCCCTAACCTCCTTTAATAATTCCGTCGTCTGACCTTCATATTTATACACAAGCTTTTGAAGTTGCTGTCGGGCCTCCGACTTGGTTTTCTCTGGGTCTAATAGATGCCGTAGTAGCTGCCATGTTTTAGCACTGCCAATCTCTCTATCCATCTGATCACAGATACTACCCCACTTTTGCTTGGTAAGTTCCAATGCATAATCTTCGATCTCTCTATTCAGTGCAGCAACTTCCTTTCGGAGATTCCTGTCTCCTTTTTTCTGACTGATTTTTCGCTCTAGGTTTTTCTTTTTCTTCCACATGCTTACAAGATGTCTTTCAACAACTTCCTCATCGCCAGCGTCAATCTCTTCGGTAGCATGCTGAACCGACTGGATCACCCCTTTACTCCAATCGTTAATATCATTTATGGGGACTTGTTCCGACCTGATATTTCTAAAGGTCACCCAATCTGTAGTTTTACCTTTTCTCTTATTGATCACCAGTGGGCCATTGGCAATGATAATCTCTAAAATTCTATAATCACTACCTAGGTCTTCGCCGGTATTGCACCACGTGGCGGCGGTGGCACTGCTCACCAGGGTAAGATCTGGCGTCGTGTCTTGAGATACGCTATTTCCTTTCCTCGTTGGCTGCATTGGGTCTGTTATAAGTATGAGCTCATGTTGAATTTCGTTCCACAAATTTCTGCTCTTAACCTGGGTGAATTTATAACCCCATGCCGTAAGATGCGCATTAGAGTCGCCCAAAATCAATAGTACACCGTTTGCTGAAATAACCTTTGTTTTCGTGAAAATATCACCAAATATGATTTTGCGTTGCCTGGGGGAACTATACACATTCAGGATAAAAAGACTTTTGTGTTTGCGCTTGCGAGGCACAAGTTCGACTAAAACATGATCGATCTGCGAGTTCCACGTCTCGTGCTGCAATGTCGTAATGTTTCTTTTTACGAAGGTCGTAACTTGGGTATCATTACCCGATCTGGCAAAAGATTTGTAACCTGCTAATTTTGCATTTTTCCCACACTCCTGGATCGCAATAAGCTTCGATCGATCGGCGTTGGTAAGAAAAGATTGTAAAACCGCATGTTTGCGCGAGAAACCCCTACAGTTCCACTGCCAAATCGTATTACTGTAAGGGTGCAGAGCCATCATGGTTCAGCTTGAGCGCTTGGCATAGCCATTCTATCTGTCGGTCCCTGCTAGCAAATTCAACCTTAATTTGCTCAATAGCATTGCCTACTTGTTTCATCTGTTCTAGTACAGCTTGGAGCATACCTTGTAATGACTTTGTTTCCACCTCAAGCGCTTCAATTCTCGCTCCGTGATTTTATTCAATTTCGACTTCTTTAGCCCTCTTCTTCTTTAAAGGCGGTTGGTTTGCTACCTGGGGTGTTTCCAACGCCTTCCCTGGTTTACTGGTTAGATGAGCCTTAATCTCATCAAGCTGTTTGCGTAATTCCGCATTTTGCTCCTGTAATATCCTGTTTTGCTCTTTAGGAGCATTAATCATCTCTGTATTAGCATCCTGGGAGACCTTAGTTACCCAACCCACCTGTGGTCCTGTGGATTTTGACTTCTCCTTGGCACAATCACCACCATCATGGGATGCCTTGTGAGAAACTCCCGACTTCTCCTGCGGTGGCAATCGGAAGAAGGATTGCGAGTGCCCTCTCGATCTACTTCGATGCTTGGATTTCCGCTTCGAACGATCTTGAACCCCGTCTGTCCTGCTGTGCCGCTGCGTGCCCTCTTCGGCCTTGCGTCGTTCTTCTTGCTCCCGCGCTTCTTCAAGCTTCATTTCCCACTGTCGCTTCTTCACTATATAAGGTGTCCGAAAAAGTTCTTTGCACCTTTTGTCTCCGGTCACGTGCTCCTTGCCACACAGACGGCACCTCGGCGTACATTCATGGTCCTTGGGTGGGGAGGCCACCCCACAACCTCTGCATTTTTCGTGCGGGCTGTCACATACGTCGGATCGATGTCCCAGCTCAACACACTTGTAACACACTTCATATCACTTCACATCTCATATCTCTTCTTGTAGGGAAAACATTTCATCGGCGTCCCAAAGCAGATCATCCATCTCGGCACGTAGTCGTCAAAAAAGGTGATGATTACTGAAGTGGGGTTGCCCATCCTTCGCACACCAAGAATAGGACGATTCTCTTCGTGTGAGAAAGCCAGTTCCAATTCTCTCTCAGAGAGTCTGATATCAAGTCCACGTACCACACCTTTGCCACAGCTTTCAGGCGCAGCCATGTATGTCTTCACCTCGTACTCCTTGCCGTCGAGCTTTATGACTTTCAGGTCCAACATTTTCTTGGCAACATCCTCCCTGGGCGTGCTGTATATCAATGTTCCTTGCTTGTCGTTGACAACGATGCTGTCCTCCTCCCGACCATTCTGCCATGGAATGCCTGCTGCCATCCTTACTGCTCCACCAATAACAGGTGCCAAGTGTCTGGTGAGCGTCAGTCCTTCTTTGGGCCTGATAATAACCTTGTGATCCGCGTTCGGAAGACGTGGTAGATAGCCCCGCCGCGTTGGTCTAGTGGCTAAGGTACTCGGCTGCTGACCCGCAGGTCGCGGGTTCATATCCCGGCTGCGGCGGCTGCATTTCCGATGGAGGCGGAAATGTCGAGGCCCGTGTGCTCAGATTTGGGTGCACGTTAAAGAACCCCAGGTGGTCAAAATTTCCGGAGCCCTCCACTACGGCGTCTCTCATAATCATATGGTGGTTTTGGGACGTTAAACCCCACAAATCATCATCAAGACGTGGTAGATGCGACGCTACTGACCGCTCCGCGAGCTTTTTTCCCGCCGCTTTATATGAGGGTCTCCCGCTTACACCTTGAACGCCTTACACTTTACGCCTCGAACGTAGATCTGACCGCCTCGGCGCTAGGCCGAACGGTGGAGTTGGCGAGACGCACAACGTAGCCGAACACCGAAGGCGCAATAAAATCCTTCAAAATCTACTCACAGTTCTAAGAATGGTAGCCACAGGATCCTGAGCACGTTCGCAACCACACACAGCACTTTATCAGCTGGCTGTTGTCCTTTCCGCGTGAAAAAGTGGTCATTTCACAGAGCCGACGCGGAGCCGTGTCTCACGCCATTGCGAGCCTCGCGCGTCGTCAACGGCGAAAGGCTCGTTCCGCTGACGCCCGCGCTCTCGATCGCGCCAAGCAAGCGGTGGTGCATGCTCGGCAGTTCACGCTGTCGAACGCCCGTTTCAAGCGTGACTTCGAAGACCATGGCTTTGGCCAAAGCTGCAAGGTTTGCGTTCGGTTCTGGTTCCACAAAGTTTTGAGCGTGATAGGGAATATCAAGAAAGACTCGAGTCTAGGGTTCCTCGGTGCGCACACCCATCTCCGCTGCTTAGGATGATGGACACAACCGTGTCATCTCCTATAGAGCCCGCCATTATGAAGCCCTCTCCGCAAGCCGTCTATAGCCACGACGGCCAGCGAACGAGTGTTGCGCGGCTGCATAAAGAGTTTGTATTTTTTCATGTTGTTTGAGTACCACAAGTTTTGACGCATCAAATTTTCTTCATCGGGAGTGCGATGGTCCTAAATGTATTCATTTTTAAAGTGACATTAGCAGATGGAGTGGCACTCAGCAGAAAAATATCGTAAACGCAAGCCGCGTTGACACCTTAGATTGGCGTCTTTTTGTAATAGTCACTCACTATTTATATAGGTTAAAGATGTGAAATACGCGCACCTAAATCACATCACCTTTCGATGCGTCTGCGTGTTGTGTGCATTCCACAAAAGTCTAAAAACAGTTTGCCATTTGCCAGATGGCTGGAACAAAAAGAATAAAAAATACGTACTGTGGGGAGAAAAAAGAAAAAACCACAGCATACACTCGGAGTGAATGTTGATGTGTGGGGCGTGCTTCCGTCCATGCTTCCGTGTGTGTGTTCATGCTTCCGTTCATCCGTACGTGCATTCATAGGTCCGCCCGCCCAGCATATTTACGGAGCACAACATAGCACGTTCGAACAAACGCTTCGTTCCACTCATAATCATTCATGATGAGTGGGGCGAAGCGTGCGTCCGTTCATCTGTTCTTGCTTCTGCCCGTCCGTGCATCTGTCTGTCTGTCACTCACACTAGCGCAACATGCTGAGTGAGTCATTCAGCTAGGTGGTTATGAACCGGTCTCACACATCCATGAAGAAACCCAAGGCTTTAGAAGCTTCGCCTATAAACCGCGATTGCTTACCATATTTGCGTATATTGTTTTTGAATTGTTCAGTGGCTACCTCATTTACAGAGCACACCCTGCAACGCCCTATATACTGTACGTTATTTTCATCTCTTATATCTTACTGCAAACATCAGATTGGCGAAAAGTTGTTGAAAATTTATGATACTATTTGTTGATCTACAGGTGCTTTTTATATTATAAATCATGGCTCACACGCAGACATGGACTGTCGAACCAGGTTTAGCGTGCTTTCTATAGGGATATATGGTAAATTGGCAATTTTAAAGCGTTCATTGATATGGTTTTAATGAAGCGAGCACACGGCTTTACAACATTGAGCAAGCAAATTGCATTTATTATACGCCATTTTGAATGCCGCAGCTTAATTTGGACGATAAATGCATTATTCTTCAAAAAACAAGCGTTATAACTCACCGCAAGTTAATCACAGTGCATGTCTTGCTCCCACTTCCACTAGTTTTCGTTGTTTCGGGCAGGCACACGTGAATGCGCAGCTTTACTTGTGCATAACTTGATATGAACATTTTTTTCCAGAGCAGTCTTCTATTGCTGGCATGCCTGCACGCTGCACTTCGCACTTTTGATTGAATATTCAGTTGCAGTTTTGAGAGGGGACATCAGGGTAAACAGGTTGTCTGCTCAAATTGTGATTCCGTTCAAGTCCACTTCACAAGATATGAGCGAGCTCCCAACTTCAACGCTCGGATAGCACAAGTTCTTGCCATCCTGAACATACACCTTCAGTGCAGTTAACTATACGTGTTTGTGGCTCGCCGAGCCCTTCATTACAGCTCTGCACTGCCCACAGTCCTTATTCCTTAAGATTTCTTACACAAGAAATTTGCCTATATGGTGCAAAATGCTGCGTTCTATTGAAGTCCACGCTTCAATGAAAAGATTTTCCCCCATCATCAATTTACTCTTCAGCATCTCCACAACACACTATTTTCTATTGGCAAATCATATCAACCAGGTACTGTGAGTCATCACTTTCATAACTATAGAGTTCGCCGGCATGTGCAAAAACTGCCTGACGCATACACGCTTTAAAGCTGATTTCAAGCTGTAGGCGTTAGGAGCGGGTACACAGACGGACTGACGCGCGGACAAACACAGGGAAGGACAAATGAATAGACGCACAGACGCACGAACGGATGCACGGACGAACGGACGGACTGACGCCCGGAAGGATGGAAGCACGGAAGCACGTAAGCACGAACGAACTCCTGGACGCTTCGCCCCACTTGTCATCATTCACTCCGGGGATAGTCTATGACACCGTTTCAATTGACATGCAATGCAACTGGCTACTGCGACTACGATGACTACGACACGTGGCATACGACCCATGGCGTAGAGGACTTTGCCCCTAAAAGATATAGTTGAAGGTGCCAGCAGCAAAAAGCGCACAACGTAGGTGCGCATCTTCGCGCAATTGCAGCTTGTGTACAAGAAGCCATTCAGAACAACGCATTTTGTGTGATGCAAAACGAACGAGTTAAATACGCAAGTACACAGCATACAAATGAACGTGTATTGCAACTGTTGCACTGGTTATCGCAATTAAGCCCGACCAGAATCAAATTTCTCAACAGTGATTGGCGCCGTTCTGCATGCAGCTGGTGTAAGGGAGTCAATCACATCAAGCTTTATGGCGATTGAAAGGGATCGTGTGACAGCGCTTGAAGTTATAATTCTGGAAATGCTGAAAAGGCATAAATTACGCTGCACAAACACGAACGGTTCATGGGTTGTCACTTTTCGCGCTTTACAAGTCACAAGAGTCACCTTTTCAAATCCTTCGGAAATCTGAACATCCTGTAGCCATTTCGCGAGTGCTTTGTGCACTGTGGCACGCAACACCCAGGCATTTTGCTCGAGAAAACGCTGTGCACGTGTCTCACTCAACCAGCCGCGACGAGATGGGGGGAGCCGAATGACGGCCGTCGACCGGAAGGTGGCACTCGCCCCTTCAAGGAGTGGTTCCACCCTCCAAGGGGGCGCACGCATCGAGGAACCATACTCGAATTGTTTGAACGGGCTTCGGATTTTTGGAACAATTTTGGAAGAGGGGGCCCAGACAATGGGAACAGTGACACCTTGATCGCCGTCTGTGACGACAACCCTCGTCGGCGTCGTCTTTTACACCCTTGGGTTCACCGACGACGGAGTCTTTGTAGTGACTGCGTACTTCCCGCCCATCCTCGCTCGTGATACCGTTGCCGCGTAACTCGACACGGCTATGGAAAGTGTGTGTGTGTATACGCACGCTCCTAAGTATCTGGCCCCGTCGTCATGGTGGTTGATTTTAATGTGGGATTGAGAAAGAAGAGCGGCTAGTTGTTGGTGAAGTACCTTCGGACAAAGTATTCTATGCAGTGTGCCTCCGCCTAGTCAGGTAAGTGTCCGACTATTTTTCACGGAAGTCGCATTCATCACGCCTTTACGAGAAACTGTGACGTGCGCATGCTTCTGAAAGACCTTTTTACGGTACACTTTAGCGACCACAATGTTGAGACTATTGCTGTGAGGCACAACACAAACTGGTGCTGATGAATGTAAAAAATACATAGCTAGGCTACAAATATTTATCTCATCATATAGTTTACGCCACTAAAATTAATGCGTGATGCACGCTCGGCGCAAAAAAATGCATTCGCATTCGCATTTCCTCAAGATTCCCCTCGAGGAGGGGGGGGGCCTTTTTAAATGCGAAGCATTTCTTGGCGAACTTCCGCAACATTGAGTCTGTCTGTCTATCTATCTATCTATCTATCTATCTATCTATCTATCTATCTATCTATCTATCTATCTATCTATCTATTTATCTATCTATCTATCTATCTATCCTATCTATCTATCTATCCTTCTAAATATCTATCTATATCCAGCCGCCTACGACTTTTAGCACTCCTGGCCATTTCAATAATGGTATCAATACCAAACTTGGTATGACATAACATGACTGTATGAAGAACACATTTGACTTGTCAAAACAGCAAAATCATGATGTGTATGTCATGAATGTCATTATTTACATTTATTGGTCCTCCAGCTCTTGAGGTGGTTTCGTTCTCTTGGCATGTTGCAAAACTGGTATGGTTGGGCATGATTGCATGGCGAACACAAGCGACAGACCCTAACAGGAAAATTATGACATGAATGTCATGTAAAAACATGACTACATGGCATGCTCATGATGCCCTTGCAGCCGTTTCACTAGCGTCACGTATACCAAATTCGGTATTCTGGTGCGTGAATGAAAGACGAGTATACGTGATTGGTGCAAACATATTAGGCATCACAGGCGTGTTATGTAACAACATGATAACATGCCATGCTCATGATAAGCTGGTGGCCGTTTCACTAGTTTCACTTGAACCAAATTTGGTATTACGGCTTGTGAATGGATGACGAAAGTATAATACGAATGCAAATTTGATAGTCGTGAGATGCGTATCATGTAACAACATGAATACATGCCACGCTCATGATGCGCTTGCGGCCGTTTCGCTAGCTTCACATATGCGATATTTGGTATTATGTGACGCCAATGGATGACGAAGGTATGTGACTGGTGCAAACATAATAATCATGAGATGCGTGTCATGTGAGAACTTGACTACATGCCACAGTCAAGGCACCAATACGTTTCGACATGACGCGGTGCATGTGCTCACGGGCGTTTATTTCGTCGCGTCACGCTGGCGTTGCCACGTAAGACGCTGGTCCTGCCATATACTCGCACGCGTGCAATGCGCTGCGTTGCTTTCACGCATGCTCGTTTCAGCGCGTCCGGCGTTCCTCCGTCTTGAAAAGAGGGAGACGCAGTGTTGTCTGGGTAACGCATCGGCATAAAATAATGTTATACTCTAAGGCATCGGTATGAAATGAAGCATGCCGCGTTTCGCGCCGGTTGCTGTGGGGCCACACCGACGGACCGTGCTCGCGCCTGGCGTCAGATTATAGAGTGCTCGCGTTTCGCTAATATAGCGTCATTGTGGGGGGGGGGGGGGGGGGGCGCTGCAAGCGCGCGATGATGTAGGACGTGCTGCGCTTCGGCTCCGCTGATTTTCGGCTGGAACCACGGGCAACTTCACAGTACCCCGTCAAGACCAACATCAATCGTTTCGGCAACTCACAGGCAACACGTGGATACCAGTGTCATCCAGGTGGGCCCGTTTTTGACAACTTTACGGCCGATCATCACCCGACCATGTTGGCGACGCCGTTAGGCCAAACGGTGACGCCAACGCCCGGCGGCGTGGGACCGGCTTTCCGAGGCAACATGGACGCTACTCTCATGCAGCGTGGATACGACCCGCATGCCATGACGTGGGAAACGATTACGATTTCCGAAACGCCAAACTCTGCTTCTTCACCGAGGTTTTGGAGCCAAGCTCTCAACGACGCGGTGGAACGCCGCTCGCAAGCCAACGCCAAGAAGGCGGCGTCCGCCGCTGCTTCGGAATCCGGCACGCCAGCTGACAAGACGCAGCCTCCCGCTTCGCGCGCTGTGGGACGCAAGGGCAAGTTTCTCACCAAATGAAAGCCTCGCCCGTTTCCGAAACCGAGTCCGGACGACTATGTAATAGTCGTAAAGCCACGAGAGTGCATCTCATTGCATGATGCTTTCTCAGAGAACTGGTACGGGACTGCGTTCAAGGCATACCTCGGGCCCAAGCGAGCTGAGACGCTGACAGTTATTCCATCGAGAGAGCAAAATTTGATCGTGATTTACACCCCGGACCCTGACACGGCCGACAAAATGATCGGGGACTTCGCGGTAAACATCGAGCACAGGCAGCTTCTGCTCAACGGGTACCTGCGACAAGATGGTAGCAATGTCTGCCACGGAGTTATCGTAGTCCGCAACACAGATACGACGGAGACGCTCCGAGAGAGCGTACGCTGGAGGTCAGGCACCATCGTCGAGGTGCGTAAATTTGGCACATCAAACAAGGCGCGTGTAACCTTCGCCGGCAAGAAGAAGCCACGCTTTGTTCACTACGACGCAATGCTGATCCCCGTCAAACCCTACTACCGGACGATTCCGGCCTGCGGCAAGTGCGGTGTCGTCGGCCATCGGATAGACACTTGTCCCAACCCACGACCGGATACGTGTGGCCTGTGTGGACAGCAGGTTCCGCTTGTGGAGGAGGGGGTGCGGGCCCCTCATGAATGTGTACCCGTATGTTCTGTGTGCGGTGGAGCACACGCCACAAACTCTCGAGCATGTACGGCCAAGTACCGTAATTTCAAGGTGGCCGCACAACAGGGCAGAAAGTCCAAAAGGGCGTCCAAGAAACGACGCAAAGATCCGACTCCCAGTGAGCCACCACGCCGGGAAGTCGCCAAGACAGACAAGCCCGCTTCCCCTACTGGAGGAACCGAAAAGCAGCCGACGGCGCAACCATGCGGCGAAGCCGGACCATGGGCCAACGCCGTCAAAAACGGAAAGCAGGTGGGTGGTACGGGTAGAGCTGCCTCCTCACCCCCCCTATCATCCCCTCTTCATCGCGTAACGCCGACCAAAATATTATTGCCCAACTTCAGGCACAAATCGAAGCGTTACAGAAAAGACTAGCGGAAGCCGAGGCCAAACAGACCCAACTAGTCTCCCCTCCTCCTCCCCCCGCAGTAGAGGTAATGGAGAGTGAGACCGGGGCGGGGGCGGCAGACGCGGTTGCCGCACTCGAGGCTCGTGTGAACACCCTTGAGGTCCGTATGGACAGCCGTATAACTGTCCTCGAAACCCAAATCTCAGCGGCTGTAAATGCCACCATTGCTAAAATGACAGAAACCATCCCTACCCTGATAGCCCAACAAGTTGCGCGTTTCGCCAAACGAGCCGGCCCAATTAAGGACGTGTCCGGCCGGTACCTTAAAACGCTTCGACGACAGATCGAATTTGAGGATGATGACAGCTGCTCCGCCTCCGGAATTGGGGACACCCCCCTCCCCGCGAGTGCTGGCTCGGGAGCACCGCCACTGCAATCGCTCGTTAACTCCACTGACCATGGCGGGCACCCTTAGAATTCGGAAGTCTCCACGATCCAATACGGCCACTCCCATCCAAATCACCCAGTGGAATTGTCGGGGCTTTAAGGCTCACACTAAGCGCGCCAACCTCCGGCTTTTCCTCGCAGCATTTCAAAACCTTCCTGCTGTGGTAGCCCTCCAGGAGCCAGGGAGTGCTGCCACACTCACAAACTATACTACGTTTCAGCAGGACCCTTTATCTTGCATCTGCGTGCACAAAAATTATACGGCCAACCTAGTTGATCTCGACCTTAAGCCAGCTTTCTCGTACGTGATGGTGACACTCCTTCCGCTGCGTAAACAGGACCCGCCACTGCACGTGCTAAACATTTATTGCTCACCGAAACTAAGCAACATTACATTCGCAGACCTTTTTAGCCGCGCTTTAAAGGCTGCGGGCAGGGACCCTCTGGTGATTGTGGGTGATTTTAATGCCCCCAGCACACTCTGGGGGTATGCACGTGAAGAGAAACGTGGACGTAAATTGGTGGAACTTATGTCCACGCTGGGCCTAACTCTTCACACCGACCCTGCATATCCAACTCGCGTGGGTAACTCCGTGACCCGGGACACATGTCCGGACCTTACCCTCACAAAAAACATTCAGTATGCGGATTGGGTCAACACTGAAGAGACCCTCGGCAGTGAGCACTGCATACTCAACACCACCATTCGCACATACCCTTTGGCAAGACCCTACGGAGAGGCAAAATTACCCGATTACACGAAGTTTCGGCAAATATACGCCAATTCGACACCCATTGAGGAGCAAAGATACCATGCTTGGTCCCAGCAACTGGTTTCCTCATTACGCTCCACAGAAACGCAAATTAAACTCTCCGAGGCGACTCCGGCGGTGGATAATCATCTCCTTCACCCCTGGGAGGCCCGGCGCAGCCTCGTCCGCCGATGGCGCCGGCAAAAACACAACCGAAAGCTCAAAATTCGCATCGCTGAGCTCACCCAGCGAGCAGCAGAGTACGCGGCCCAGCTCGCTGACTCTAACTGGGTGGACCGTTGCAACACGGCCGCTCGACAAATGTCCAGCCGGAGTACCTGGCGCCTCTTCCGCGCCTTGATTGATCCGACCCAAACTCGAACAGAGACACAAAAGCATCTGCAACGAGCATTTCACAGCTTCGACGGAGACACAGCCAAATTGGCATGTAAATTCCGAGACCAATATCTATGCAGTCAGCAGGACTCCCAAGGGCCGGCGTACTCGTATGCAGGTACCGAGAACGCGGAGCTGGATCAACTGTTCCAGTTACACGACCTGAAGGCAGCCCTAGCAAAAATGAGGTGAGGAACGGCGCCGGGAAGGGATAAAATTACCGTGAAATTACTTGCCAATCTTCCTGACTCGGCCTACACCATGTTCCTTGCCTACATCAATTCCATTTGGATCGGGAAAACAAGCCTACCAATTGAGTGGAAGACCGCCCTGGTCACCTTCATACCCAAAGCGGGCAAAGCCATTAACACGGACAACCTCCGCCCCATCTTCTTTACTTCTTGTGTGGTAAAATTAATTAAGACGATGGTGCGCGACAGGTTGTCCGCGTTCCTGGAGAGCAAAAATGCATTTGCAGACACCATGTTCGGGTTCGGCCCACACCGGTCCGCGCAAGATGTCTTGCTTCAGCTCGACCATGAGATCCTCGATCCAGTCGAGTATCCCCTGAATGACAAAGTTGTGCTCGCTTTGGATCTGAAGGGGGCCTTTGATAACGTGACCCACGAAATTATTCGAACACATCTCTCACAGGTGGATTGCGGCCAAAACACTTTCAACTATATTAAACAATTCCTCACTGACCGACAATCATACATTCGGATTCAGGACATTGAACACGGCCCTTACCGATTAGGCACGAGAGGGACTCCGCAGGGAGCGGTCCTCTCGCCCCTCCTATTCAATATGGCAATGATGGGACTCCCCGCTCAGCTGGCGAAAGTCGAAGGCATACAGCATGCGCTGTACGCCGACGACATCACCATATGGGCGTCACACGGCTCGGCAGGAGACATGGAGGCAAGCCTGCAGCAAGCGGCGGACATCGTGGATGACTATGCCCGTCACTGCGGCCTTCAGTGCTCCCCGTCCAAATCGGAATTCGTGCACATACGCCCCTCACCAAAGTGCACCGCAAAGATCGACCTCTCCCTTCACAGTGGACCAATACCCGAACGCGATGAGATTAGAGTACTGGGGCTTTTTATACACAAAAATCGCTGAGCAGACAGAACATTGGCCTAATTGCGTAAGGTGGGGGACCAGGTGGGCCGGATGGTCCGCCGGGTTTCCGACAAGCGCGGGGGGTTACGATGCAAAGATGCCTTGCGGCTGGCGCACGCATTCGTGACCAGCCGAGTCCTGTACTCGGCTCCATACCTCCACCTACGCAAATCCGACGAGAATGCACTCGAAGTCATTCTCCGCAAAATCTACAAGCGCGCCCTCGACCTTCCTGTCAGCACCTCTAACCAGCGCCTTTTGGGCTTGGGAATGGTGAACACCTTCAAGGAGCTGAGAGAGGCGCACTTGACAAACCAATATACCAGACTCTCTAAAACACCGTCGGGTCGCCGCCTCCTTGCCCGGCTACACATCAATCACTCAATACACACGGAAGAGCGCGTACGTATTCCAGAAGTTTGGCGATACTCCTTGCACGTGCGCCCTCTTCCGGCTAACATGACCCGAGACGACTACACTGGCCGACGCCTCACACGGGCGGAAGCCTTGGCTCGACACTACGGCCACAAATTCGGGGTATTCTACGTGGATGCCTCCGGCCCGCACCACGGTGGTTGGTATACGGCTGCGGTCGTCCACCAAAACACCGTTGTAAACGGACTCACATTCCGTGCACATAACATTACGCACGCGGAGGAGATCGCCATCGCACTAGCCGCCGCAGATCAGGACTCGAGGATCATCATCAACGACTCAAGGGGTGCCTGTCGCAATATTGAACAGGGATACATTCCGTACCGTGCTTATAAAATATTGCAGAACAGCAGCTACCTAGGTGCCCCCGCGCACCGAACGATCATATGGGCTCCGGCTCACACGGGCCTCGATGGTAATGAGACGGCCGATGCCGCTGCCCGCGCGCTCACTGTCCGGGCACCATCCTCGTCCCCTACCTATACGGAACTCGAACCCAATCCTGCCTACACCTTTAAGGAGATCACACAATTTTATCAATCCGGCCATAACGTCTATCCAAAACCCTGTAAGGGCCTCACGAAGGCGGAGGAGCGAATCCTCCTTCGCCTTTACACTAAAACTCTATTGTGCCCGGCAATCATAAAACACTTTGACCCCGCATGCACGGGGAAGTGCCCGCATTGTGAGGAAAATTCCTCTGACATTTTCCACATGGTGTGGGCATGCCAAAAAACCCCAAACGTTACCCCACTACCCAACCCTTCGCGGGAGGACTGGGAGGCAGCCCTGCTCGGCTGCTCTGACCTGACGGCCCAACGGGCCCTGGTCGAGCGTGCCCGGGCCGCGGCCAACGCCAATGGGCTCCCGTAAGAGGGAGCCCACCTAGTGTTTGTATGGGGCGGCCCCTTAAGGACCGTTCCCACCCTCCCTGTAAATAACATCTATAAATAAATGTTTTTCAGCAGCAGCAGCGTCGTTGTGCCCAGTGTGCGCGTGCGTCAATGCTACATCGGAGTATATTGGGCCCTTCATGATGCGCTCACGGCCATTTTGCTAGCTCCGCGTATACCACATTTGGTATTACGTGACGCCAATGAATGATGAAATATATGACTGTTGCAAACATGATGATCCTGACACGCGTGCCATGTAAGAACATGACATCATACCACGCTCATAGCGTGCTCGTGGCCGTTTCGCTAGCTCCACATATACGAAATCGATATCACGTGACGTGAATAGATGACGAAGGTAAACAACGCGTCTAAACTTGATAATCATGACACGGAAGTCATGTATGGCATCATTTACTTCCACCTGGTAACGTTGTGCTGATTTTAAAGTGACATATTAACATTTCTCTTCATGCTTCGCATATCATCTATTCCCACTGTACGTAGGATCTGGCAATTTTTTAATGCGAGTGTAGTTCTTAGTCGCGCTACGTCAGGCGTCCATCGGGATCCGTCCACTATCGTCTCCTATTGCAACTAAAGTCCCTAAAGAAAACTAAAGTAGCGCCACCCGCACCCCTTCTCCTCTACCTCCTCTCCCAGCAACCGCATCAGCGCCTCTAGAGCGTCCACCAGGAAACTACAAACGCGAAAGCACGCGCCCACACTGGATGTACTAGATGCTTGGGCTGCCCGGACACTTCTTCGCCGTGTGTTCATTGAGCGGCCGTGCCTCGGGTATGCTGAAAGGGTACGCCGGTGGTATCTGTTCGCGAGCGCGTGCTCACGAAAGTAGACAAACAATATGGTGTTTTCGATACGTTCACAAAAGCTATTTCTTCATGCTGCAGATTCTTAGCCCCGCCGAGTTTACACGGACAGCAGTGGCGTTGCCATCGAGAGCGTCAGCCTGAGCGCGTCTGCATGCAAACGGTGGGCCAGCGCGTTAAGTATTGCATGCTTGCGGTGATGTTTTTTGCCACTGCATGTAGCTTGCTTATATACGCGTCAGATCATCGTAATCAACGTTACTTTTTATATTTTTCTTTCTCAAGTACTCTTTTGTTGCACCGCCTTGAGCCGCAGCGCCGAAATGAGCACTAACGGGAAGATGAGCACACGCCTCTCTTTACGACCAGGAACCACGCAACCTCTCAACTAGCGTCGTTCACGTGATAATACGTGACATGGGGCCGTCCGTGCTATGCGCGCGAGGGTAGAGTAGCCTGCACAGTGACACGGATGGCACTACATTAGAGTTTTCAGGGGCGAAGCTCCTTATAACGGCACCCGTTTGTCCCCCGTAGTATGTAACAAGTATAACATTTTGACCTCCAAGGTGCTGCCGGTGGGTGAGAGACTTTTGTGCGTTGTTGAACAATAAAAAATAGTGCTCAATGTACATGTCAATGGCTGCTAATGGGGAATGAGAGACAGGAGCATTCGGCTTTTAGTTAACGCGCAGGCTGCGATCACCATTAGCAGCCATTGGCATGTACATTGAGCACTATCTGACAAGAAAGGGTTGCTACGTTATACTCACTGGGTGTAACCTCCTTAGCTTTAGAAAGGTTTAGCGAGCGTCGAGCCGCAGTGCCATGAATACAATGAACTTGTATATACCATGAATTAGCTCGAGGTGGTTAAAAATGGGAAATAGATACGAAGCGCAAGCCGTAAGAAAGTAAAAGCCGAATTCTCTGCCTCTCATTTCTCATTAGCAGCCATTGGCATGTACATTGAGCACTATCTGACTGAAAAAGTTTGCTACGTCATACTCGCTGGTCGTAACCTCCTTGGTTTTCGAAAGGATTAGCGAGCGTTCGGCCGCAGTGCAATGAATGCAGAGAACTAGTATATACCATGAACTCGAGGTGGTTAAAGGTGGGAAGTGGACCCGAAGCGCAAGCCGTAAGAAAGTGTGCGTGTGCCACCTCTCGTTTAGTCCTCGGGATGTCCGCTTGATGGCGGTGCTTCTATATGGGGATTATATGATGAAAAGATGCGAGATGGTGGTACTTAGAGTGTTGAATAGATAGACGAACGGACACATAGACAGATGCATGAATGAACGCATGAACGGACACAGGGGCGGCTGCATGGACGAACACAGGGACGGACGCACGAACAGACGCACGCACGGACGGGCTGATGAACGCATGGATGGTCACACTGACGGACGCATGGATGGACGGAAGCAAGAACGATTGGACGGACGAATTCTTCGCCCCACTCTCCATCATTCACTCCGTGGATATGCTGCCATTTTTTTTTTCAGGGACTTTAATAGCAACAGTAGGGGGGTCGCGAGTCTTTTGGCATCAGCATCTGTCAGCAACGTCTGCGGGTGCACGCGCATACCCTCGCCCCTGGCAACCAGGCCCCCACTTGCTTGACTCGAACGTGACTTGCTACCACTTCATTGAAACGCGTTTGTAGGGTTTCTGCTGCCAGCGTTTGTGTAGCGTCTGTGTTTACAAGACGCTGAACTTATGGCCATCAGCTACAAAGACAGGTGCAATGCTTCGCCGCTCTTTCTCTAGCCGCATCTAGTACCACTTCATAAATTCTAACCGCTGCGCTACGCAGACCATTGCCCCGGCTGTAAAACTCGCCCAAGACCTTCCATGTCTCAATCAAGAGCACTGCGAACATATTTCCTCCCTTACCTGCTTTTCTTCAACCTTTACGTAACGAGGAGCTGTGGGATGATGCTCTCCGCGATGGACCTCCCGAGGTTCTCCAAGCCGTAATACAGCGGGCCCGACTCGTCGCTGGAGTCAGTGCTAGGGACCCCGGACCAGGGGTTTCTCTCAAGCCCTCCTTCTCTATGCCTTTGTGAATAAAGAGGTTTCTCTCTCTCTTTTCTAGCCGTTCGCTCTCTCTCCTCCCGGCGCCCCACTTTCTCGTCCGCTCGCGACTTACTCTCGACTGTTCATTGGCTGGGCGCCTCTCAAGACATCTGGAAATGTGTGCTCGAGACGCCTCTGTGAAACGCAAATGCAGAACCAAGAACGCTGTTTGTTTTGTTCACTACATAGTATTTTAAATGCGAGGCATTTCTTAGCGAACTTCGGTGACATTGAGCGTATCTATCTATCTATCTATCTATCTATCTATCTATCTATCTATCTATCTATCTATCTATCTATCTATCTATCTATCTATCTATCTATCTATCTATCTCTCTATCATCTATCTATCTATCTATCTATCTATCCATCCATCTATCGATCTATCTATCTATCTATCTATCTATCTATCTATCTATCTATCTATCATCTGTCTATCCGCCTACAACTTTTAGCCCTCCTGGCTATTTCGATAATGGTATCTATACCAAACATGGTATGGCATAATACGACTGTATAACGAGCATACCTGACGAGTCATAACATGAAAATCACGACATGCATATCATGAATGTCCTGATTTACATTTCATGGTCCTGCAGCTGTTGCGGTGATTCCGTTCACATGGCATGCTGCAAACCTAGTATGGTATGACATGATTGCGTGGCGAACAGAAGCGACTGACCCTAGCATGAAAATCATGACATGCGTGTCATGGAACAACATGACTACATACCATGCTCATGATGCGCTCGTGGCCGTTTCGCAAGCGTCACATATACCAAGTTTGGTATTACGGGACGTTAATCGATGACAAAAGTATGTGACTGGTGCAAACATGGTAATCATGAGATGCGTGTCATGTAACAACATGACTACATACGATGCTCACGATGTGCTGGCAGCGGTTTCGCTAGCTTCGCTTATACCAAATTTGGTATTACGGGACGTCAATGGCTGACGAAGCTATGATACCGGTGCGAAGATGACAAACATGAGATGCGTGTCGTGTAAGAACATGACCACATGCCATGCTCATGGTGTGCTCACGGCCGTTTTGTTAGGTTCTCATGAATGAAATTCGGTATAACTGGACGCGAATAGTTGGTGAATGTATGTGGCTGGTGCAAACAAGATAATCTTGAGATGCATGTCATGTAAAAACATGATTTTATGCTACGCTCATGATACGTTCGCAGCCGTTTCACAAGCTTCACATGCACCAAACTTGGTATTACGCTATGCGAACGGACGACATAAACAAATGACACATCCAAACATGATAATCACGACATGCCTGCCATGTAACAACATGACTACATGCCACACTGATGACGCGCTCGCGTCTGTTTCTCTAGCTTCACATATGCCAAATATTGTATTACGTGACGCCATGGATGACGAAGGCATGTGACAGGTGCAAACATGATAATCATGAGATGCGTGTTATGTGAGAACATGACTACATGCCACAGTCAATGCGCCGAAACATTTAGACGTGACGCAGTGCACGTGCTCACCAGCGTTCATTTCGTCGCGCCATGCCGGCGTTGCCACGCCAGGCGCCGGTCCTGCCATATACACACAGGCGCGCGCCGCGTTGTTTTGCTTTGACACGTGCGCGTTTTAGCACGTCTGGTGCCCCTCAGTCACAAAAAGATGGAGACGCAGTGTTGTCTGGGTAACGCATCGGTGCGAAATACAGCATGTAGCATTTCGCGCTGGTTGCGATCGGGCCGCGCCGACGGACGCTGGTCGCGCTTGGCGTTAGTCTATAGAGTGCTCGCGTTTTGCTAACGTATAGCGTCGCTGTGCCCAGCGTGCATGCGCGTGAACGCTACAGTGGAGCATATTGGGCCCTTCATGATGCGCTCACGGCCATTTCGCTAGCTCCACATATAACAAATTTGGTGTTATGTGATGTCAATGGATGACGAAATATTTGGCTGGTGCAAGCACGATAATCCCGATGCGCGTGTCATGTAAGAACAGGACAACATACCAGGCTCATAGCGAGCTTGCGGCCGTTTCGCTAGCTTTACATATACGAAATTTGGTGTCACGTGACGTGAATAGACGACGAAGGCAACCGACACATTCAAACATGATAATCATGACACAGAAGTCATGTACGGCATCATTTACTTCCACCTCGTAACGTTGTGCTTCAACAACAATCAACATTTCTCATTCGTGCTTCGCATATCATTGATTCCCACTGTACGTGGGATCTGTCAATTTTTTTTAATTGTGCACGCCACCTACTACAGCAGAAAACGCATACCGTGTTTCTCACGATATAAAAACGCCACGTGCGGCGAACTGCGCTGTTGACTGCACGGGGTAAGAAAAAAAAAATCACAGCATATCCACAGAGTGAAGGATGATGAGTGGGGTAAAGGGTCCATTGGTTTCTCCGTGCGTTCGTACACCTTCCTTCCGTCCATTCACTCGTTCTTGCTTCCGTTCCTCCATGCGTCTGTGTATCCGTTTATCCGTCCATAGGTCCGTCCGTGCTACCATTCATGCGTCCGTTCATCCGTGCGTCCGCCTACCCGTGCCTCCATCTGTGCGTTTGTTCGTGCGTCAGTCTTTGCGTCCATCCATGCGTGCGTCTGTCCATCCATCCGTCCGTCTGTGTGTCCGTCTGTCTGCCTGTCCATCCATGCGTGCGTCCGTGCGTCTGCGAGAGCATTCGTCCGGTTTGTGCGTCCGTACCCCCGTGCTTTCGTGCGTCCATACATGCGTGCTTACGTACGTGCTACCGTCCACTCATCTGTCTGTCTGTCTGTCTGTCTGTCTGTCTGTCTGTCTGTCTGTCTGTCTGTCGATACGTCTGTCTATCCATCCGTCCATCTAATGAACATTCTAGGTATCGCCATCACCCCGCTGCGGTTGTATAGTGGCTAAGGTACTCCGCTGCTCACCCGCAGGTTGAGGGATTTCGATGCAGGCGAAAATGCTGTAGGACTGTGTTCTCAGGTTTATGTACACAATAAAGGGCCCCAGGAGGTCGAAGTTTCTGGAGCCATCCATTATGGCGTCTCTCATAATCATATATTTATTTTTGGACGTTAAACCTAACATATCAATCAATCAATTAGGTACCACCATCTCGCATGTTTTTCATCGTATATTCACCCTATACAAGTACCGCCATCGAGAGGACATTCCAAGGACTAAACGAGAGGTGGCTACCCGCTACTAATAACGATTCGGGGATGAGAGCTCAAAGCAGGCCGCAACAATGACCCAAGATGGGACCCATAAAGGCAACTACCGAGCGATAGTTTAACGCCGGTGGAAATGAAGGGCCAAATTATAAAAAAAGCTACAAAACACGATGCCACACCCCCAAGATCTACCCGATTCTACGAGGTCACACTCCGAACATTGCAAATACGAAGTTTCACGACAGCCCGGTGTTTCACAAGATACATCCGACAAAGTACATTGCCCCCAACTGTGACTACTGCCACGAGCCAGCAACGACGAAGCATATCCTCTGGAAATGCTCCGATCACGAACCAAGCCGAGCTGATTTTATGAAAAAAGCCCAACGTACCCAGCCTCAACTACAGCAAGACATGAAAGGGACTACCAACTGGATACTTGACGACTTACTCATCAGAGCCAGGCTGAACCAGTGGTGTGCTGCCTTGCACGCGATCGCCATTCCCTGCCCAGTTGTAACAACCTGACCAGTTGGAGGCCCCCGAGCTTTTTTTTTTCATGGTGCTGAAGCCAACAAGCGAGAGCACATTGTAAAATTCCAATAAAGGTTTCAATTATTCAATCAATCTGTCATTCAATCAATCAACCTACTTCTGCTACTACTACTACATACAGCATGAATGCATGACCCACGGCATAATGAGCTCGGCCTCTAAAACAACATAATCCTTTTAACGCTGGTTTCTCACTTGCAAAACGCCATTATGGACGCTATACAATGCATTCGCATTTAACGGCGATTCCCTTCGAGGAGGTGGAGGCATTTTTTAAGTGTGAATACACTTTATAAGCGACCCGAAACCATCCACCGCCATCGGCGGCGTCCGCAGTCTTCTCTCTATCTTTAAAAGAAAGAGGACTTGGCGGGCCGCAGCGTGACGCTCTACCGAATAAGCCACGGACGCGACGCTGATATCGGTGTCAGTAACGCGCCTTATATCTTTAACGCCGCTGCGCGCGTCCCCCTCCCCCTTCGCTCGCTCCTCCGCTCTCCTCGCTCTCTGCAGCTGCGCGCGCACCCCTCTGTCTCGCGCGCCCGCCTTCTCTCTCAGTCTCCCGTCGAGAGCGGGTCGTGCGATGGATGTCCCGGAGGCAACGCTACCATCAACAACGAATGCAGTACAACCGAATGCCAGCACTGCACCCGTCGTTGGAGGTTACGGTACCGCGGTGGTTTCGCCGACGTTGGAAGACAAGGCGGCGCTGCGAAGGGCTCGTGAGACCGAACGTAAGCGGGCGAAGCGTGCAGCGGATGCCGAAACGCGTGCTCGCGAGGCCGAGTGCAAGCGGGCGAAGCGTGCAGCGGATGCCGAACTGCGCGCTCGCGAGGCCGAGGACAAGCGGGCGAAGCGTGCAGAGGTTGCCGAACTTCGCGCTCGCGAGGCCGAGGACAAGCGCGCGAAGCGTGCAGAGGTTGCCGAACTTCGCGCTCGCGAGGCCGAGGACAAGCGGGCGAAGCATGCAGCGCATGGTGAACTGCGCGCTCGCGAGGCCGAGATGAGGCGTCAGCATCGAGCCGCGAACGCGGCCCAAGAAGCGGAACGACAACGCAAGCGTCAGGCGGAGAAGGGCGATGAAGGCTGGCGTCAAGACACCGCTCGCAATCGTCAACAGCGAGTGGACGTTCCCGAAGCCGTTCGAGCCAGTGAACGTGCCGCGCGGGAGAGGGCGCGTTTCTAACGTCCACGTTAAAGTCACCCACCACCACAATCGAAACCGAAGGAAGCGCGCGCGCACAGACTCACTCTCCATCGCCGCATCCATCCGCTCCAAGACGTCATCTCTCGAGAGGTTCGGGGCCAGGTAGACGGTCACAACCAGGACGGCATCGCCGGAGTAGGCACTGGTGTAGACGGAGGCGTACGGCGAGTCGTCTCTGAGTGGCGAAGTACACACGGCATGCGAGAGGACGTTGGCGTAGACGTGTCCAACCAAGCACACGCTGCAGTACTCGCCCCGGCTTTGCGCTCTCTCGGTGTACCAACCTCAACGAACTATACCTCAACAACGCTGAGGGAGACCACACCTTCTACCACAAGCAAGACAACCTCGACAAACCCATGCTCGATGAGTTTCGGAGGCTCGAGAATCACTGTCTCGTCACCGTCACGCAGCGCTACCTCTCCGCTCTGAGGGACCAGCATTTCCGCAGGGTGTGCGAGGGTGGCTGTAGAAAGTTCACGCTCGCGCTCCTAAACGTCCGCTCTCTCTCGGCGCATGCACTGGACGTTGCCAAAGACCCCGTACTCTCCAGAGTTGATCTCCTCTGCCTCACGGAGACCTGGAACCACTCCTCCGGTGACTGCGCTGCCGATGTCTCCCTGAGTGGCTACGATCGCGTGACCCGGGCCCTCGACGAGAGAAGGGCTGGTGGAGTGGACGTCTTCCTAAAGCGCTACCGGCCCTTCAGTGAAGAGCTCAGGCGACAGCAGGACCGGACCCAACTCCTGGTCTTACAGCGTGCCGACCTCGCTCATGATGCATCGCCGCGAACGTTTCCCACTGACGACCCGTGCTCCTTCGCCCGGAGTGGAAGCCGAGGCGAGTACTGCGGCGTTTGCTTGGTTGGACACGTCTACGCCAACGTCCTCTCACATGCCGTGTGTACTTCGCCGCTCAGAGACGACTCGCCGTACGCCTCCGTCTACACCAGTGCCTACTCCGGCGATGCCGTCCTGGTTGTGACCGTCTACCTGGCCCCGAACCTCTCGAGAGATGACGTCTTGGAGCAGATGGATGCGGCGATGGGGAGTGAGTCTGTGCGCGCGCGTCCCTCGGTTCCGATTGTGGTGGTGGGTGACTTTAGCGTGGACGTTAGAAAGGACAGTGGCTGGTTGGTTGACCACATGCTGAACAATTACTCGATGACGTGTCTGTCTCTCGAGTTTCCGACCACAATCAACGGTGGCTTCATAGACTTGGCGTTCAGTAGGAAACTGTACGGATCCTGCTTCCGTCTTGCCGGATCCGCTCACCGTACATTTCTCGGATCACAAAGCGCTGGTACTAACCGTGAGCTACAACGATAACACGAATAGGTGCTAATCTGTAGTGTAGTTTGTGTGTGTGTGTGTGTGTGACGCGCTCGCGATGTGTGCATTTAATGCATCGTACGAAAATCGTGAAGTGTAAATAAATAATACTTCGTATATAATGTATCTGTGTACAAATGCTTCATGACAAACAACACTTAAATTCATTAATTACACTTTAATTATCATCATCAGTAATAAAACTCCCAAGCATTTCCCCGAGGGTGAACATGGTTAAGTGCGAATGCACGGTGTGATGCTATGAGGAGGAGTAAAGTTAAAATTCCGTTGGCATTCGCCAGTGAGTTAACGTGAAACTCCTTCCGTGTGATCAAATTGCGATTCCAGGAACCATTACAGCATAAATGCACCATAGTGTGATTAATAAATATAATAGTGCGAATAATAAATACCCCTTATAGCATCACCCCGTGCATTCGCACTTAACCATGTTCACCCTCGGGGAAATGCTTGGGAGTTTTTTTTTCCTCGCGTCGTCATCTTTACGAAGCGGGAGTTCGGCGCTCGGTTGCCGTAACTAACGCACTGAGTGCGTTAGTTTCGACGCACTTGGCTGGTTATACCGCACTCGATGCGTTAGTTTTCGGTTATTTTGGCACCGCTGTCTGGAAATTTGACGACGAATATTTGAAAGCAATCGTGATATGTTCAATTTTTGAAAACTAGGCTCACAATATTTTGGGACTTAGAACAGCTTTGCCATAAGAACAACCACCTTAAAATGATAATTATTATAATTAAGAAGTTGTTAATAAATTTACATTTCTGAGTGATCTATTTGGTGGCGAAATGTTCCGTCTTGACCGGGAAATAGACTGTGAAGACTTCAAGTGCTTACCTATTATAGCTTTTTAGAGAAGTCTGTATTGCTTAAAAAAACGCCCTGCATATATACGAATAGGATTATTTTGTTATCCGTGTGAAAGCATTCAACATCTCATTAAAACTTCAACCATCCAGCCCTTCACAAATATTTCAGTTTCATGTAACTCCTACTCACTAGCGCCATGACATGTATTATGATGCTCCTTAAGTTTCCGCGATAATATTCACAGCATCTTTCTGAAAGGGGACAAGCCGAGCGCGCCGCAAGTAGCCTCAAACTGCACGTGCGTCACGGTTTGGTTGCGATATGCGTACATAGATGTTGAGGGCGTTGTTATTTCTTTTGTTGCCTGCAGCCCTTCTAGGAGTTTCTTTTTTTTAGCACATCATGTTGTTGCAAGTGCAATAGTCCTAAGCTGTGATAGCAATAGTTTTTGTCGAAAACAATCCTTGATCATTGAAACATTCCAACAAAAGATAGACATCAAAAAGAAAGCGTAAAGTAAAGACAAACAAGTTTTCAGAAGCAAAAGAACTAGTATGTTCATACTGTAGCACAGCGCCACTCACCATCTGCGGCGAGAGGCCATTTGCCGCGTGCTTTTGTCTTTCTCTTTCCTAAAGGTCATGGGTGTACCTTCAGTGTATTCAAAGGAGCGGCTATCATGCACAAGCATGCTATGAGATTGCTTCAAAAATTCTTATTACATGCTTGCGTCACCTTACGACGTCAGCGAAAACCGTTTATTTTCCCTTCGAGACTTACTAGGTTAATGCATGAGAGCGTATGTGTTTTGGAGCTAATTGATTGATTGATATGTGGGGTTTAACGTCCCAAAACCACTATATCATTATGAGAGACGCCGTAGTGGAGGGCTCCGGAAATTTCGACCACCTGGGGCTCTTTAACGTGCACCCAAATCTGAGCACACGGGCCTACAACATTTCCACCTCCATAGGAAATGCAGCCGCCGCAGCCGGGATTCGAACCCGCGCCCTGCGGGTCAGCAGCCGAGTACCTTAGCCACTAGGCCACCGCGGCGGGGCTGTTTGGAAGCTAAATTTGAGCATTTAGTTGGGTTGCTTTCCAACCTCTTCCAGTAGAAACATTTGAATTTCCTTTCATTGCCCTTTTACACACAGTGACGACATCGTGAACGGAAGCACCACGTGGTTCTTCGACGGCAGCGGCTGCCACATGTGGAACTTTCCTTCAGGCCAGTGCCCTTCGTTTGACGCCGACTTGTTCACCAGTCTTGCCCAGTGCCGCACCAGGTGCCTACCTCCCGAGGGCCTGAAAACTAAGTCCGTGGTTACCGAGCCTGTTGACAGAGCTGTTCCTGCAAATTCATATACGTGCCGCGTTCCGAGACCGAGCGTTTGCACCGGCCGGCAGCTTCGATTTCCCGTCTTCTTCCAACGCGCCGTGGGTCCAGAGTACCGCTCCGAATGCCTGTCGGCTGGGCTGGTTGCAGACACGGACCACCGGTGCCTCACCGGCCGCAACAAGTTCCGAACGCACCGCGATTGCGAAAACGCCTGCGCTCGCAGCTTGGAAGGGAACAGGCCCGCGGCGTTGGCATTACTCGAGTGAATAAAAAAATTGCGGTGCACTCGGAGAGCCACGGACAGTAATCACTTGAACTAATACTGTTACTTAGCTCTGTAAATTATATAAGTATTCCCTTTCAGCATCTCATATACATATTTCGAATAGATATGTTTAATTTCACCATCTAGCATTTTTTATCTTACTTAGGGTTATTGCCATCGATTACTTCATACAGTAAGAATACTGGCTACTTCTGGCTACTTATCGTAATACTGGCAACTTCTCGTCTGGTGAAATTCTTTCAATCACTATAAATCCATGCGTATCCTACCTAGAGCGAAAATACTTCTTTAAAGTGCTGCATACCCACTGTAACGTTTGCAGTGCTCGCCCTCTTTCTACGTCGGGGCTTTCTGATAACATTGCCCGATTGCTGTTATCTTGCTGTTTTCTTTTCTTTCGTGCCAACCTGCGATTGGCTGCGTAGCGCTTAAAAACGCGCCGCAAGGTGAATAAACTGGGATTGTCTTCCTGGCACTGCTTGAGTCGTCTCTTTCCTGGGCCGGCTGTCGTCCAGCCGCCGAATACGTAACAGCTGGTGGCAGCGGTGGCGGCGGTATGGAGCGCACGTCGAAGGCGGCCTTGGCGTCCGGTTTGGTGAGAGCACGGCTTGCTTGACTTCATTGGGAGCATTAGCAGCATTTACTTGGTAGTCGAGGTTCTTTTGTATTTGTTGTTGACTTTGCTAAATAGTAGTACATATCAGGGTAGCACTTGTTAACAGCAGTCATGATCCTCACGTCGTTAACGAAACCCAACCTAGTGCTGCTAGCTGAAGAGCTCGGTATCCCTGTACAGAAGTCTATGCGGAAGCCTGCAATTATCGAAGCGATATCCAAATGCGGAGCAAACGACGACGAAGTCGAGGAGTGTTGGAGGGCAGTCTCGGAAAGGCTCAAAGAACGAGAAGTAGAACTGAAGTTAAAAGAGATGCAACTGCATAACCTTGAACGCAATGACAGTTTCGATATGCGAGGATACATGCAACCTTTCAAGGCTGGCAGTGACATCACTTTGTATCTCGTCAACTTTGAGAGGACGTGTACAAGAGCTGCACTTGCAAAAGAGACTTGGTCGCAACGCCTGTTGACATTACTTCCAAATGAGGCAGCCGATGTAATCGCGAGAATGCCAGATGAAGATGCTCATGATTACGAAAAAGTGAAACTTCATTTGAGGCGAAGGTACAGCTTGTCAACAGAAGCCTTGAGGATGAAGTTCCGTAACACGAGGCGTGGCCAAGGGGAGTCATTTTCAGAATTCGCCTACAAATCCATGAGCTTGTTAGAGGAATGGCTTAAGAGTGCCAACGCATACGAGGACAAGCAACGTCTGATTGAACTGTTTGCGCTCGAGCAGTTTTATGCGTCCATTCCGGACCAAATGCGGCTGTGGATTCAGGACAAGCCAAACGTAGAGACTTTGCAAACGGCAGCCAGCTTGGCGGACGAGTACCGTTCCCGTAGAATGGAAAGTTCGGAAGAACAAAGAAAGAAGCCGTCAGGAGCGTTCAAGAAATTTCAGAAAGGAACGAAAGAAACTAACCAAGGGAAACCAGGCGACAGTGTTCCAGCCCAAGGGCATGCAGCCAACGCGAGTGAACCGAAAAGTTCCAAGTTCGAAGAAAAACAACCGCTGGTCTGCTATAAATGCCAACAACCGGGTCACATCGCAGTCGGTTGCCGACAGCCAGCAGTTTCCGTCAATTTGCTAACCGAAGAGAGCGATTTACTCTTGCCCTACACATATGACATGAAGGTGAACGGCATCAGTTGCAACGTTCTGCGCGACACAGGAGCAACATTTGATATCGTCCACCCGTCATTTGTTAAGCCCGAGAACTTAACAGGTTCATGTGTATGGGTACGCCAGGCACTAGAGCCAGACATGAAGTGTTTGCCGGTAGCCAGAGTCGAAATGAAGGGCGCCTTCGGCACATTCGAAACTGATGCTGCGGTTTCCGATAAACTTCCTCAGAAAATTCCCTACATTTTTTCTAACCGATCAATGAGGGACTTCCAAAATGCAGGACTGGAACTTAATGCTAACCCTGTAATGGTCGTCACGAGGTCCCAAACAAGAGCTCAAGCTACCAGCGCTACCCGTAACACGGAAATTACAGACCAGAGTGAACCGACACAAGCTACTGCACCAAGCGAAACTGTTCCTGTCGACGCCAATTGTGTCGCGCCAGCCATTGATAGCAGCACTCCCGTCGGTAATGCGCTCCCAGGTGAAGCGATAAACCCAGTCAGTGAAAATTTTCAGCTTCTAGCAAAGTTAGACAAAAGCGCTCTCAAAATGGAGCAGGCAAACGACGAGTCGCTGAAGACGTGCTGGGAAAAATCAAAACGGAAACAAAAAGGAGCCGTGTCGTTCATAGTCAAAGAAGGCATTTTGTACAGAACATTCAAAAACAAGAAAGGCAGAACCTTTGAACAGCTTGTCGTTCCCAAAATGTATCGAGTCGCACTTTTGGGTTTGGTTCACAGCGATAGCTGGGCTGGCCATTTAGGTATCAACAAGACCAAGAGCAGGTTATTGAACGACTACTACTGGCCGATGTGCTTCAAAGAATCGGAGAACTGGGTACGTTCCTGCAACGTTTGCCAAAGGACGGGGCGGCCAAACGAAAAACTCAAAGCACCTTTGGTCCAAGTGCCTTTGATTGGCGAACCCTTTCGCAGATTAGTTGTCGACATTGTAGGTCCATTACCAGTAACAGCGGCGGGCAACAAATACTTGCTAACACTCATTTGCCCTGCTACGAAGTTCCCGGAAGCAGTGGTGTTACCCGAATTAAGCTCCACTGCAGTTGTAAACGCGCTACTCGGCGTCTTTGCAAGAATTGGATTTCCTAGTGAAATCCAATGCGACCAAGGTTCTGTGTTCACAAGCGCGCTCACCACGACGTTCTTGAAGAAATGCGGCATATCCGTTCACCACAGCTCAGTCTACCATCCGCAAAGTAATTCAGTCGAGAAACTTCACTCTGTAATGAAGCGCATTCTGCGTGCACTCTGTTTCGAGAAAGGCGCCGACTGGGACGAAGCTGTTCCCGCGATGCTCTTTGCTCTGCGCTCCGTCACTCACGAAGCGACTGGGTTCACGCCGGCGGAACTTGTTTACGGTCGAGCGCTTCGCTCCCCGCTAACGTTGTTGAAAGAAAAGTGGGAAGACAAGTTCGTAGACAAATCAGTTGTCGAGTACGTGCTGACCTTGTTGAAGCGCCTACGTGAATCGCAAGAACTGGCGCAGATAAACATGGCAGAAGCGCAGCAACGCTCAAAGGTGTACTACGACAGATCCGCACGCACACGAACCTTCAAGGAAGGCGATAAAGTGCTGATTCTGCGGTCGTCAAAGGCAAATAAACTGGAAGTAGCATGGGATGGGCCGGTCACGATTAAACAAAAGCTCTCCGACACCAATTACTTGGTAACGACGCCCGGTAAACGCAATGATGTGACGATATATCACTGCAATCTAATGAAGCCTTTTATCGAACGCAGTGAGACGTTGAGCATTGTCCTTAACGAGCCTGAAGAGATCAACGTTCCTCTACCCCAAGTGCCAAGGCCCTGCTCTTCCCCATCAACAGAAGAGATAGTCCAATCTATCACTAAACAAGCTTCTCTAACTGACAAGCAAAGAAAGGAGTTAGAACTGCTTGTGCGCAACTTCAGAGACTTGTTTAGTCCCACTCCCGGCAGGACAAATCTCGTGGAGCACGACATTGAGTTAACATCCAACCAACCTTTCCGAACCAGGATGCACAGATTTTCCCCCCGTCACGAGAAGATCCTGAACGATTGTGTTCAAAACATGTTGACACTGGGTCTAATCGTGCCAGGAGAAAGCGAGTATGTGTCACCTATGTTTATTGTAGAAAGTCCAGGCAAGGAACCGCGACCCTGCATCGATTATCGAAAATTGAATGCGATAACAAAAACAAAGATGTTTCCCATTCCAAACGTTGAGGGCTTGATCGAGAAAGTGTCCGCGGCACGGTACGTTTCTACGTTAGATTTGGTACGCGGTTTCTGGCAAGTGCCACTAACGGAAAACGCCAGTAAGCTCGCCACTTTCATGACACCGACAGGCACATATCGCCCTCTTGTGCTCACTTTTGGCCTCAAGAATGCACCCTTCGCATTTTCAAGGTTAATGCATGAAGTGCTCAAAGGAGCCGAGTCGTTCGCTGTTCCGTACCTTGACGACATAGCTGTTTTTTCGAGCACCTGGCAACAGCATTTGGAACATCTGCAGCAGGTATTCCTTCGAATACACGAGGCAGGCTTGACTCTCAAACTCGCCAAATGTCGTCTTGCGAACTCTGAAGTCCACTACTTGGGGCATGTTGTTGGCCAAGGGAAGCGACGTCCTTCCGAAATAAAAGTTGAAGCAATCACTAGCTTTCCTTTGCCGAAAACAAAGACTAACTTGCGTTCCTTTTTGGGTTTAGCCGACTACTACAGAAGCTACATTCCCAACTTCGCAAATATCGCTAGTCCTCTCACAGACGCACTGCGCAAAACTGAGCCAACTATTGTAAGTTGGAATAAGGCTCGTAAAGATGCTTTTGCTGAGATCAAAAAGATTCTTGTCAGCAAACCGGTCCTCGCGGCACCAGATTACTCTCTCCCCTTCTTAGTTCAGTGTGACGCCAGTGACCGCGGAATGGGCGTTGTTCTAAGTCAAGTGAACAAAAAGGGCGAGGAACATCCTCTTGTCTACGCCAGTCGAAAACTAACTTCACGCGAGCAAGCCTACAGTACAACTGAAAAAGAATGTGCTTGCTTGGTCTGGGCTCTCGAAAAGCTGTCGTGTTACCTCAAAGGCTCCTCATTTGTTTTTGAAACTGATCACTCACCTTTAGTGTGGTTAAATCAAATGTCGAACAAAAACAGCCGCTTGATGCGTTGGAGTCTAGCACTTCAGCAATTTGATTTCTCAGTGCGGCACAAGAAAGGCAAACACCATGCTAATGCGGACTGCCTTAGCCGAACCTATTAAGTGTTCCTTGTTTCTTTTGTGTGCATGCAACTTGGCGCAAGTATATATATTTTTTTTCCTTATCGTGTTCGGCTTTCACGTTATCTGCTCCCAGTGAAATCAACTGTCGGGCTTTTCTAAGCTTGGGCGCCAGGTTGCTTTTGACGTACTTTCTGCGTTTCTACCGCTCGTCCACTCAGCCATTTCAGATCCTGTCGTACCAGATGGCGAAATCAACCCTGCTCCAGGCGCCTGCAGCCAACTCCCGTGCTGCAGCCAATCGACACTCGGCGAGTGGTGCCCGTTCTGAACATTGCCTGTTCTCGACATTGCCTCCTCTTGGCCTTTAATGCCAACCTTCGCGGGCGTGTTCCAGCCAGACGACGCGCAATGCCATTTCCATTTCCTTCTGCGGTGGCTACTTCAACGACCAGTGCCACCATGCACCTCAGGGTCTTCGCCCACGCCGTGCACAAAGACAATATGACCGTGCGAAACGTGTCAGTGCTGTGCTTGGAGACCTGCCCACGTGTTGGCTACCTGTTACCACCTCCAGCCGTTCATGAAGCGTCATCCTCTTGAACGCCTTCCGCTAGGGGTAGCTTTGGCCGAGTTGTAACGTTTGCAGTGCTCGCCCTCTTTCTACGTCGGGGCTTTCTGATAACATTGCCCGATTGCTGTTATCTTGCTGTTTTCTTTTCTTTCGTGCCAACCTGCGATTGGCTGCGTAGCGCTTAAAAACGCGCCGCAAGGTGAATAAACTGGGATTGTCTTCCTGGCACTGCTTGAGTCGTCTCTTTCCTGGGCCGGCTGTCGTCCAGCCGCCGAATACGTAACACCACCTAATACACTAGGAAAATGTTTAGTAGACACGTTAATTATGAAAACGATGTTTCAACTGTGATGTGATGCACTGGAGCCAGCTTACTGAGAAAATATCTCATAGCAAACTATTATCCGAGGTCAACAGTTTTTTGCCTTGTTACCTAGCACTAGCCATATGCTACGTCTTCGCCCTCTTTATGCGATTTTTTGTCATTTGAAATACATTTCGTTTATGTTTCGTTTTGTATCAAACATTTAGTTATGCTCGTGTCGACATACCACACACAGAGAGAGAAAATAATGGTGTATGAGTTCACCCGAGATTCAATTGAAAATGTAACAGTTCAGTTTTTGTACGCTCTTTTGGTCAACGTCGTTAATGAAGCACTGATGAAGGCGCACTTTTGTGGTAAAAAATAACACTTTATTCTGCTAATAAAGAAGAAAATGTAGAGAATGATTTTCTGCGCGCTTTCTATGAACACCCACATCCACCACAGTGCTCTAGTTTTTAGTGATCGACTGCTGACTTACAGCTTGCGGTATGGAATCCCGGCCATGGCGATCACATGTTTCATGGAGGCGAAACAATGCTCTTGGTTGATGTACTTAGGTTTAGGTGCACGTTAAAGAACCCACCAATGTGGCCGAACTTTCCAGAACAGCCACTACGACATATCTCTACATGTCATGGTTTTGAGATGTTCTACCCCATCATACTATTATTACGAGCTCTCAATACCATAAAAAAATAAAACTCCGCCAGATGCAACAAACTACAAAGGACGGCGTAATAGAGAGCCGTAGCGAGCTGGAACAATGTCAGTGTCAGCCTCCAGGGCCTTCCATTGTTATTCAACGGCATACCGCAATACGACAGAACTTTCCCAGTTAATATGCTTCTTTGAAAGATGAATTTCATGATGCCTCAAGCTTATTTCGTGATATATTTGCTGTTATAGAGGACAATTAGGGAATGACGTCCACCCTCACACAAAATATTGAGAAATATTTCAAAAGTATTGCTCATTGTTCACACATTGCAGTAAAAAGTAGTAGCTTGTTCATTGAAAAATCATTGAGCTTATCGTTGACCCCCATTGAAAATTGTCCACTGAGACGTTATCGAAATTGATTGTTATAGAAGTGGCTGCATGTTAATTAAGTTGTTATTTAATATATACTGAGCATTAGGATTTTCTGTAGCAGCCCTGTTTAGCTACAGTTGAAGCAGCATTGAGATTCGCTGATGTGTTGATTGAAAGTACAATTACAGTACGCCTATTTTTGCTGAATATTTGTAGACAGACAAATTTGTTATCCTACATCAATACGTACAATGCCAACTGAGGCCCCAGCACTGAGGCGCAGGTATTAGTACGCATTGTCTGAAAGGTCTTATATAGAACATTTTCATTGTCTGCTGAGTAATGTGCTTACAATACATATTGCAATGTCCTGTTGTATCCTTGGGGTTCCCATACTCGTCAGGTAACTTAATAAAAACTGGTAGGTGCACTATAGTCCACTTTATAAGAGTGCACAGCTGCATGTACAAGCTCGCTGCTATTGTACGCTTTCAGAAAGAACTACTGTAGGCATACACAGTTCGCTTGTTGCATCAAAAACTTTTCATTGCCTGCTCCAATACTTTGTTTTTTTTCAAAGGGAGTGTCAAACTGAAAACAGGTAAAATGGCGAGAACAAAAACTAGGACACAGGCATAAAAGTAAATTAACTATCTCATATACGGTAACTCGTAAACTTCTTTTTTTTGCAAGTTTTGTTACCTTTCGCTTACTTTCACGAGTGGCAGCAAAAACTACAAACACAGGCATGTATCTTTATTACAGCAAGAACAGGTGAATAACCTCAGCATCAAAAAACAAATTTTCAATACAATTTATTGAATAGGAGCTGCTTCTGCTAACTCCGGCGTATTTCAGTTGTAATTTAAGTCTGTTGATCAGTTTCCGCTGCTCCCTTGGAGGGGATGGAAGTAGACCACCCCGGGCGCCTGCCGGCACCAGCGGCGTCAGCGGCGACCGCCTCCAGGAAGCGGATGGGACAAGCGAGCGACAGCGACAGTGAAGATACTCATGCTCACTATCTCAGCAGTGAGGACTTTTCAGATGACGGTGTACAACCTGTGCTGAGCCGCAAGGCGAAGAGAAGGAACATGAGGACATCCTCATCCTCAACTATTCAAACTGTAAGTGAAGCGCCAAAATTCAACACTTATACCATCCTGTGTCTGCCTGCACTTCCTACCATCATTATGAAACGCCTTAACAGACAGTCTGTCTCGAGGTCTCTGGAAACGCTCGTGCCAAATGAGATCACGGACATAAGAGTGAACGCCAGAAAGAATATACTGGCTGTGGACGTTTTGCACGCAAGTGCGTTGGGCGTTCTGCGCAGTGTAACTGACTTGGACGGCAACCAGGTGCGCTCTCATGTTCCCTTGGGATGTGATGTAGTAACCGGCGTGATCTGCGACATTGATGTCGCTATTTCCAATAAGGACTTACAACTTCTTGTCAAGTCAACAACTGATACTCCAATTGTTGATGTCACCCGGCTAGGCAAGTCTCGCTGTGTGAAGATTGCGTTTAAGAGCACATCACTCCCCTCTCACGTGAAGGTGGGGTACTTCAGACATGCTGTGCGGCCTTTCATTCCAAACCCTCTCCACTGCCGTAAATGCATGAAACTTGGACATGTGAGCAGCGTCTGCGAGAATTCGGTGGTATGCCACCGCTGCGCCGAGCACCATGAAGCGGATAAGTGCGTCGCAACTGTCAAGAAATGCTCCAATTGCAATGGATCCCATGAAGCCACATCGAAGGACTGCCCGCAGATTCAGAAGGAAATTGCCATCTTGAAGCAGATGGTGCGCGATCACTCATCTCATCGAGAAGCCGCAGCTAAAGTCAGAAGGCGTCGTTCACGTCGACGTCGGTCTTCGAGGACGCCCGCTACATCCTCGACACGTTTGCGTGACCCCTCATCAGTACCACCTCCTTTGCCTCCCAGACCACATGCCGTGGGAAAGGCTGTAAAGGACAAAGCCAGTGAGCATACCCTAACTGCGACAGAGTGGCTTGCACTTCAAAGGGAAGCAGCATCAAGCGAACCGAAGGAGCTTCATGACGGCCAGTCCGCGCTCCCGGTTCGAGATCTTTCCAACCAAGCCAGGCAAGTGACTGCAATCGTCCCGGTTCAAGATCTTTCCAACCAAGACAGGCAAGTGGCTGCAATTGTGCAATCATTAATTGCCACGATTTGCACGCTACTGAGCAGCATACAATCTCCGTCTGCTAAGAGTGCACTGCAAACACTGGATGCACTGAATTCAGTTCTTGCTAACTTCGTATAAGCACAATGGCTCAACAAAATCTCCACTTCCGCACTGAAGTTAAAAGTGCGTAGATTTTTCAGTGGAATGCCAGAGGCATGAAGTCCCGTATCTCGGACTTTCGCCAATTTGTTCGGGCCAATCAATTCCCTATACTTGTCATATGTGAACCAAACGTACCAACGCCTTATAGACTGTCCGGTTATGAAGCTTTTTGTTCAGCCGCTTGCGAAGAACGAAGCAAAGTAATTGTTTACATTCGCACAGACTTGACTTATCTTTTGCACCTAATAAGTTCAAAAGACGACAATCAGTACGTGTGTCTTCGTGTGAAGAAGAATGCAGTTTCGTTCACGCTTATTGGTGGATATATATCTCCGTCATCGCGATTTGACTGCGACAGATTAAAAGACATCCTAATGAGAACCGATGGGCCTTGGATCATCACCGGTGACTTCAACGCCCATCACATGCTTTGGGGGAGCACTAGGATGAATGCCAGTGGCCGGAACATTGTTACATTCACTTCCGATTACGACCTTTCCATCATGAACGATGGTACCCCCACATATCTGCGGGGTCTCACGTATGGCAGTTGCCTTGACCTGACATGGGTGTCACGGTGCTTCTCTCACAAAGTTAAGTGGTTTTGTGATATTGAGACTCATGGGAGTGATCACATACCCACCTACGTGACGATCGATGGTATCATAAAAAATTTCTCTTCCGGTGTTGCAATTGGCACTGACTGGTCGATGTTTGCATCGCGTGTTGAGAACGCTTGCCAAGAAGGTCTCGCCTGCAGCCTGGAAAATATCATAGTGGAAGCTATGCAAGCGTTCAAATGTAAATTACCATTTTCGTCTAAAGTAACACAGTTTGACATCGAACTGGAAAAATTACGAGCTATACGAAGGCGTGCTGAACGACGATACAGACGCACAAGATCAATTTACGATCTGAGGGAAGCAAGGCGGCTCCAGAAAAAGATTCAACGACGCATTTACAAACTGGAGAGCGAACGCTGGAAAGCATTCTGCGAATGTCTAGACCCTCAAAACTGCTGTCATATATCTGGAGAACAGTTCGTGGTCTTCGCTCCTCTCCACAACAACGGCACCCTTTTAAAGCTTTGGCACTCCATCATGGAAAAACAGAACTCGAGGTGGCTGAATAATTTTGCACGAGAGTTGCCGGGAATATTATGAACGAGTGCATCGACGCCGTGATCGTTCCTGAGACGCGATTACCAGAAATGGACATTCCGTTCACCATGGAAGAACTGGAAGGTGCGTTAGTCACTTCTAAGCGCATGTCATCGCCAGGTCCTGATGGTATTACTTATAGTGCGTTGGGACACCTTGGACAAAAAGCTAGAAAAGAACTTTTAACATGCTTCAACAACTCCTGGCTCAGCGGCAGTGTTCCACGAGAATGGAAAATTAGTCGATTAATACCACTTTTGAAATCGGGAAAATCACCATTGGACTTGACAGCGTATCGCCCTATTGCCCTCGCAAGCTGCCTCGGAAAAGTGATGGAAAGAATGGTTCTATTTCGTCTCGAGTGGTACTTGGAACGATACACCAAATACCCTTCTTGCATGGCAGGCTTTCGTCGAGGCCGCTCCTCCATTGACTGTGTCCTTGATTTATCGACATTTGTTCAACAAGAAAAAAGTCGCAAGCGCATATCAGTGGCACTCTTTCTTGACGTGAAGGGTGCATATGATAATGTAGCTCACGATGCCATCCTCACTTCTCCCGCAGCAATGGGCATTGGTGGACGAATGTTTCAATGGATAAAAGATTATATAACTGGCAGGGGTTTCTTTGTACAAACATATCAGGGTACAACTACCCAACATTACACCTACTGCGGAGTACCTCAGGGAGGTGTTTTAAGCCCCACATTGTTCAATGTGGCCCTCATTGGTCTGGTGAAGGTTCTGCCAAAGTCGGTGTGCCTATCCATATACGCCGATGATATTTGCCTCTGGAGTGCTGCAGTTACTCGCCCTCAAGTGCGTGCACGAATACAGCGGGCAGCAACCCTCACAACAGCCTACCTTCAGAAACAAGGCCTAAATATACCAACTGTGAAGTGCGCGTTGATGGCGTTTACACGCAAACTAATGACGCCATACCCTGTTTACATCAACAGGCAGAGTGTAAAATATGCACGGACGCATCGTTTCCTGGGCATAATAATCGACAGAAGTCTTTCGTGGAGCCCACATTGTGCGTACTTGAAGAAGAGACTGCTATCTATTGTGCATATCATGAAATTCTTGTGCGGTAAAGCATGGGGAACTTCTGTGGCTTCCATGGTACAGCTGTACGGGGCCCTATTTCTGGGTCTATTGCGCTACAGCTTGCCGGTACTGACTAACACTTGCAAATCGAATACTCATTCATTGGAGAGTTTGCAGGGTCAGGCACTGCGTATCTGCCTAGGACTGCCCCGATGCGCTTCTACTTATGCCACAATCATGCTTGCCAAAGACCATCCGGTCAGGACATATATAGTTGTGGATTGCCTCAGAGCACACATTCGACATGCTAGCCGTGGCCCCGATCACCACTTGGCCCTTCTACCTTCCGGAAAACCACGTGCTACGTTTTCAGACATCATAGCCAAGCACCTAAACAGCATTCCATCAGGACATCCGCCAGCTGCGAGAACGGCATGCCCTTTGTGGTGCCTCGACCAGCCGCAAGTACGTCTAGAAATTTCGGGAATCAAAAAGAAAAGCAGTCTCTCCAGAGTAGCATTGAAGCAAGCAACACTGCTATTATTACATGAGTTGTACTTAGACCGAACGCCGATATACACCGATGGGTCCGTCTCATCCAGCAGCTCATCAGGTGCCGCTGTAATTCCGGCTGCAGAAATGACAATCAAGTTTAAGTTGTCGCATATGACTACATCTACGGCATCAGAGCTTGCTGCTGTAAGGGCTGCTTTACAATATCTCGTTCAAGAACGTCCAGGAAAATGGGTCATACTCTGTGATTCGAAGGCAGCGCTTCAGAGTTTGCAGTCTGCCATGCGTAGGAGGAGCCATGACCAACTGGTACAAGAAATAAGACATTGCCATTATGAAGCTCTAGCAAGAGGGCATGATATTATATATCAATGGCTGCCCTGGACATATCGGTATTACCGGAAATCAATTAGCCGATGATGTAGCCCGCTCAGCCCATGAAGAAACCCGTGTAGTCCCGATTCCTCTATCAAGGAATGATGCAGCAAGACAACTTTACCTGCTGGCTCGAGATCTCACACACACGTTCTGGTCGTCTACCAGCTTCCAAAGGTGTCAATTTTATGAACTGGATCCTTCGCTCAAGCTAAAGCTACCATCACAAATTTTCCGCTCCGATGCGACACTGTTATGCCGCCTTTGGTTGGGTGTTGCATTCACAAAGGTGTACTCCTTTCGCATTGGTATGGCAGACACTCCTACATGCGACTACTGCGGAGATGAAGAGACCATCGAACACGTCCTGTGCAGCTGCGCTTGCTACGACATACAGCGATGCCAGCTACGGATGGTTTTGAATCGACTTGACCCCGGACCATTTTGTGTGCAGAAGATACTAGGACCTTGGGCATCTGCCTCAGTTGCGCAGAAAGCAACTGAACCACTGCTACTTTACCTTAAGTCAACAAACCTGAGCGACCGCCTGTAAACTGTGTGTGCTCCTCGAGTGTGCTCGTGATTGTGTGTACCTTCTCATCTTTCTGCAACCTCTTTTCTCCCCTTTATCCCTTCCCCAGTGCAGGGTAGCACACCGGATGTGCGTCTCGTTAACCTCCCTGCCTTTCCTTGTATCTTTATCTCTCTCTCTCTCTCTCTCTCAATACAATTGACGTTGCCTTTGTTTCGAAATATAGTGGGTGGATCCTGCCTACAAAAAGTGATTATAAAGAAATTGTGATGAAAAGTAGGACCAAGAGTAGGTTGGTTTGAAAAGACAAAAACAAAAGTCACAGCTTTGCCACGATGGTGAAGCAATGAACGTGATATCACCAAATAGGTAGATTATGCGGAGAATTGCAAGCAGATCGAAACGTGCTCCACGTTTTTCACGCACAAATGACTCACGAAACATACTAAAAGTACAGAACTACTGCGACTAAGCATCCAAGGTGTTACTTCGCAGTGTCTGAAAAGCACGCCCTTTTCGCAAACGGCGACTGTGCGATGAGTGCATGGACCATTCTGCGCCATGTAACTACAACAGAGCCGTTGCGGTGAAAGCCCTAAGCGTACGATTGTTCCCATCGCGATAACGTCCCCTCTCCGCAGGGCAAAGTATTCGTGGGAGATGAGACCACACACTGCCGCGTCATGACGATCTGGCAACTCGCGCTCGTTGCGCCATCTTGCTGGTAATGAGTAAAACATGACAGGAGTTCCCCTCGAGACGCTCGTCACCAGCGGTAAGTGGTAGATACTATATAGCTTGCCGTTTGACGTTCAGAAAGGTGCTTCTCGGTGGCTCAGAGGTTAAGACCGCGCATTCAGAATTCATAAGTCCCTCGTTCGATTCCGGGCCCCGGAGTCTTTTTTGAATTATTTTTCTTTCTTGCGTTTACATTATATAGATGAGTATATATACGGTGAGTGACAGTGAAGTCGACGCAGACGACCTAATCCAGCCAAGAGTTTCCATATGATTGCTATTGCGAAATAAAAAAGAAAAAGTCTTCATCACATCGTACGGCTGCTACAATTGCTACAGTTGAATCTAACTTGCCACTGTTGAACAGGCTGATCGACGCGTGAATAACTTTTTTTCGAGCACATTTTGAGAAATGCAAGCCTTACAAAACGATAATATTGACATACCTTAAAAACAATAATAGATAATTTTCAAGGCGTACGTGAAAATATTTCATTGGCCATCTACGATTGTGGCACAAATACAGACGCATAAATTCTTGCAACGAAACAAAATTTAGCATTAACCCTCACAAGTTCAGAACTTTACTATACCCGGTTATAACTTATCTTTACTTTGGTTGCGTATTCGTGTTGCTCTAAGAGCAGCACTGCAACACGATTGATTATATTTTGGGTTTTCTTGCATCGTTAACGCGTTTAGTTGTAATAGTACTAAAAATGAGCAACTATTTAGACGATTCATTGTACATTTTATGTAATACTGCGAGTAAATTTTTCTTGGCGCACAAAAGACCGTCTTCACAGTAGCTTTGACCTATTACGTCACTGATGCCGTGTTTACTTTGGAAAATGGGCACACTTAAAAGGAGGCGCTGGTTACGATACAGCTAGAAAAGGAATGCATTTTGCAATGTCAGCAATAACTGCATTTTCATACGACTTCTTGGAGCTGTTATCTCTTAACAAATTAAACAGCGTTTATTTGTGAAGACAAACTTAGAAACTGTAGCACTGTAGTTTCCACGATGCTGTCAAGAAAACTGTCGCCGAGTGTTGAATAGCGCATCTAGGCTTCGGTTCTATAGAAGTAGTATGCAGAAAGACAAATAGCTTTTGCTGCAACACAGACACTTTCATATCCGCAAATTTGTTGAAGAAGACACAGCTTCCTTAATCTTGTGTGCCGTAATTACGAAGGACAACCAGTTTTCCACTCGCAGAAAAGTAGTGCATGCGCTCTATTGTAGGCGTTAAAGGGCCCCCAAACCACCTCCGATAACGTTTTTAAGATTTCAAGTAAACGTGTGCATCCTGTTCAGAATGTCGTCACGATCAATAATGCCAAACACGGCAGTGCTACGAGCCACGGGTGCCCCAATTTTTTCTAAGAAACAACCTATTCTTCGTTCCGGTCCGTTCGACAATATTCATATCATCAAGTGTTGGCCATGACGTCAACATCTCACTGGCTCGTGATCCACAGCTGTTTGCCCGTTCGCAGGTGCGTGTGCTCCCCTCTCTTCCACCTTGAACGGTGAGGAGGAGCATTCGGCCAGGAGGAGAGACGAGCCGAAGAACGACGGAGAAAGCGAAAACAACGCGGGCCTCTTTTGTATCATCAAAGGCTCACAGCTACGCTGTCATGGCACCATTACTTCTATCATATGTTCGTCGCAAACTCGTGCCCAAAAGAAACCCCAACAATAATCTCAACCTCTAAGTGGTTTTGGGGCTCTTTAATGTTGATTGACATGTGGGGTTTAACGTCCCAAAACCACCATATGATTATGAGAGACGCCGTAGTGGAGGCCTCCGGAAATTTTGACCACCTCGGGTTCTTTAACGTGCACCAAATCTGAGTACACGGGCCTACAACATTTCCGCCTCCATCGGAAATGCAGCCGCCGCAGCCGGGATTTGAATCCGCGACCTGCGGGTCAGCAGCCGAGTACCTTAGCCACTAGACCGCCGCGGCAGGGCAGCCCTTTAATGTATACTTAGCAACACGCTGTATTGCCCGCCGCAGTGGTCTAGTGGCTATGGTACCCAGCTGCTGACGCGCAGGTCGCGGGATCAAATGCCGGAGGCAGCGGCTGCATTTCCGATGGAGTATAAAATGCTGCAGGGCCATGTTCTCAAATTTGGGTAGACGTAAAGGTCTCCGGGTAGTAAAAATTTCCCTAGCTCTTCACTAGGCTTCTGTCATGATCATATGGCGGTTTTGGGACGTTAAACCCCACATGTCAATCAAATGAAAAAGCTGAAAGGAGCATGCCAATAAGCCAGTATCTTCGAAACTGAACAGAAGTCGTAACACACACTCATATTACGACAGTTCAGTCGTGATGCCACTACACTTACTCGCTCGAGTACTTCTCAGACAGGTCATGCATGGAGCCCATGTACCAACAAAACAGGCATATTTATTTAATATGCGAAGCATCTCTGTGCGCAGTGCAAGAATCTTTTTCATCTATCTATCTATCTATCTATCTATCTATCTATCTATCTATCTATCTATCTATCTATCTATCTATCTGCTGTTTTTCTGTTTCTCTATCTGCCCATCTATCTATCTATCTATCTATCTATCTATCTATCTATCTATCTATCTATCTATCTATCTATCTATCTATCTATCTATCTATCTATCTATCTATCTATCTATCTATCTATCTATCTATCTATCTATCTATCTATCTATCTATCTATCTAGCTAGCTAGCTAGCTAGCTAGCTAGCCACCAACGTGTGGATGCTCTCCTTACCACCCCCTTATCTAGGCGTAAAACAAAATTTGTATAAAACGATAAAATTATTCGACAAATATGACTCGCTGGTCATGACATGAACAACGTCAAACTCCGTCCCGTATACGTCGTCAAACACCAAACAGTGCCACATAGGGACGTAGCCAGGGGGCCGCACACTGGAAACGTGCCCGCCCCCCTCGTAACTGTTTTTTGCCATGGCACAGAGAGCGAAAAATCGCCATTTTAAGGGAGTGCTCCTCCCCAAATAAAGGTGGTGTCCCACCCCCTTCAAATAAATATTTCTGGCTACGCGCCTGGTGGCACATACTCGTTGGCGTGTTTGTGCCACAGGTGTTTTGCACATTATATATACGAATGAACCGCGAGAACGCACAGGAGTAATTTGAACGTGTAAGCGTTACGGAAAGCTGATATGAGCAGCGTTGACTTGATGAGTGTAAAAAAATGTCTGGGTCCCAGAAGAAATCGAACCCCAGCATGCTGCATGGCAACCAAGTATTCTACTAGATAGCCACGCCAGGTTTCGCAACTGATTTTAAAATAGACCGTGATGCTAATCAAGCGCAAATTTGAAATGCAGTGATTGCATTCAAATTTTGTAACCCTAACACATGTACTACGTTACTGCCGTCAGGTCAGGTTAAATTCAGATGTAGTTGAGCGCAATGCTCTGAATGTGATTCACAGTTTATGTCAACCAAGCAATGACGAAAACAGACATTAGCCATTTTAATTTGAGAGGTTTAAGGAAATAAATGGGGGATCCTTAAGTTGCACCTGTGAACGGGACAGCAATATCCTGCCCTTGGTGCGTTCTGAGTTCAAAATGGCATGTATCAGTGAGGCTTTCGCATACTGATACATTCTGTGTAAGGGCTAGCATTCTTTTCTCCACGTGTGAACTCTTTTCAAGCTTGCTATGCACGCACTACTTGGCCCTAAAGGTGCATTAACATCTGTGCCTTTTGTGGTGATTGGCCTGCTTTAAACCATGAAGTAATTATAACCACATGTCCTGATGTCCAATCACAATGTACGCTCTTGCACCAGGCTCTTTAACTGCAATATTACGAGTAGCATTGCGACGCATCTATACATAACACGTGCGTTTCTAACGCATGCAATTTATGTGCACTGCATTTCCAAGCAGAGGATGTTACTTTCTCCGTATTCTCAAGCAGACGCATGGCTTTCTGGTAGAACAACCGCTTGCCACCCAAATTACACGGTCGGATCTTCCCTCAGACCCAGAATTTGTTATTATTCATTTTATTTCCATCTTTCTAGATTTTAACGGCACGCACAAGATGATTTTTCACTCACAACCAACGAAGCCGACATGAGAATTTCTGCTAAACGAGGTTTTTCACGCTACCACGTTAAAAAATCAGTGCATTTTCGCGAAGTGAACTACAACCAGTAGGCGATGCTATGGTTACCAGGGGGCATAATGTCTACGTTGACGTCGGCGACTAGTAGAAAGTGTGGGCTGATAAACGGATGGATGGACAGGTGCACGTATGCATGGAAGGTAGGACGCACGCACGCACGCTCGGATGGACGGACAGATGAATGGACGCACGGACGGATGAATGGATGAACAGACGGACAACGCGAGTTGCATGTATTGTGCTGCCGTATGCAGATAAAGTCAGTCTGGAATGCCAGGTCTCGGAACAGCTTTCCAAGTAGATTGTATATGTCAGTGAAACAGCAATTCAGGCTGCAGTGCTGCATATCCACTCTTATAAACAGTTCACACATACTCCTATCATACAGCCGTCACGTCAGGTTAAGGACAATTTAAGTGAAAAGCCATCCACTAAAGCTTACTCATCTAGCAGTGTCCAGGAACACCATCTCCTCTCTGGCACAAGCGCTGCATATCAGCTTATCACTTCTGGTGTTGCTGATACCCATGTTGCTGTAGACATTATAACGCAACAGTAAACATGCGTCTCTTTAACAAATTTGTGCGTGTCATTTCGTAACCTCTCGCCCAATAAAACAATTGCAAAACAGTAACCTGTAGACGCTGTAGTAACCAGAGACGCTGTAGTGAAGGGCTCCGGAAATTTCGACCACCTGGAGTTCTTTAACGTGCACCCACATCTGAGCACACAAGCCTATAACATTTCCGCCTCCATCGTTACTGCAGCCGTCGCAGCCGGGACTCGAGCCCGCGATCTGCGGGTCAGCAGCCGAGTACCTTAGCCACTAGACCACCGCAGCAGGGCCCTGTTTGCTGCCATGACGGTAGAGTTTGTTTACTTTTACGCTGGCTGTCCCAGCGTTCGATTTTGCGATCTTCGGGCAGGTTCGGGTTGTCTCGGGTTCCCCACGCACGTGACCGCGACGCTGCTTCTTGTCCAGACCGGAACTTGCTGACTGACCCTCTGGCTACCTCTGGTAAGCTCAGGCTGCCAGAGAGCTGCCAGAGGCCTGAAAATTGAAGAGCCTCACTGAATGGCAAACAGGTCACATACATCATATCTTTAAAAAAAACTAGTTATCAAAAGAACTGCGCGTCATATTTAGCAGAGACCCGCTGGTACATTTTGGTAAAATTGCAGTATCGCAATTGCAGTATCGAAGAGGTCCCCCCGACAGTTTTTACTCTGGAACCTCCTCATGTACTCCACTTGTCTGTTCACTTTATGTATGCTTACCCATCAATAAGCTTCAAACTTCAAACAAAGCGCGTGGCTTCGCAGGAAAATTGAACACCATAGAAACGCATGGTGTCCCATTCTTGCGGGATCCCATGTTCTTCGGGAAGCCAGACTGTTTTTTGTGCGGCAGTGTAACTTCGCCAGACTGTTTAAGTAAGTCTTTGTTGCATAAAACTGGAAGTCATTTTTGATAAGTACGTTGTTTTGTCAGTAGAGTGAAACTTTGGGCTAGTTGGTTTTGCATAATGAAGTACGTACAGCGTGAACTGCAGACGAGGATACTTAAGTATCGTCATCTTCAGTCCACGCTGTACGTACTTCATTGTTTTGTCAAATACTGTTTCTTTCTTTTTCATCTATTAACCATTCAGTTATGGCTGGCGACCACTGTGGTCGACGAGAGATGCAGCTACGTTGAAACTGTTCCTAAATCCTAGTCATGAGCTTCACCCTTTGCGTAACAGCCACTCCAGAGTAACGTACTTGCTACTTGTCCGAAAGTCTACGACTACTGAACATGCCACGAAGTCGGTTATTCACAACTACCTTCATACCTTATATGAATTACGGCATTTGCACAGCGCGATACAGTTAGAGGAGGCTGGTGCATGACAGGCTACGGGCATGCCCGAATTCTTCGTCCTAAACTGACAAAGAGCCAAGAGAACGCGATCCGCCAGCCGCGAGTGTTAAGTGATATAAATGTGCATATTTTTAGTTGAAGCAAAACCCCATGGCCAAGATACGCTTGTTTTCAATGGGCAAGTAATTTTATTTAGGTATTTTCAACTGCAAAGGCATGTTTGCATTTCGCTGTCACTCGGGCACAGCCGTCACAGTTGGCCGAATAGAATTCGCTGCTTTCATCGATCTGAAAACATGCGTTCATTTATAACTAAAAAACACAATTTAAAACTTGAGAAACATGCCTCAATTTCGACGGATCGTTTCGGTACGTTCATACACGCTTGCGGTGTGCATTTGCTCATGATGGATAATCATTCCAGCAACCTCTTCCACGACACCTTGAAATGCCGCGCTTCGAGAGGCTCGCTCGCTTTTGCCTATTATACATCTTTGGAAGAAATTACCTATAGCAAGTTTCTTCCCAAACACGAATGTAGTGAGAAGTAGCACACATTCGAGTGTCTCGGCCAGCAAAACGCGCCTTGACGACAAGCTCGGCTGCACTGTTTGAAATTAGCGCAGTGAATGCAGTGGCAAGGTCGTGCGATGAAAAACGCATTTTCATTGAGTGACTCTGACAGTGGAATGGGTGGAGTCACCTATTTCAAGCTGCCATCGAGTTTGCTGCCGCATTTAGCCCATTAGCCCAAGTGACCCGCCTTGATCGTTGAGTGAGGGAAGCGGCCCTCTTCGCACACGCGCAGTTCCTCTCAATGGCTCTACGTCCGTAATCCTTCTTGCCCTACATTTCATGCGGCGGCGTTCACCTGAGGGTGCACGAGCCCTCGAGAAAAGAAGCACGCGCTTTGACACTATGAAACTCGGATGGCTGCTAACTCTCTAACGTCTTTTGAAAGCGAATGGCAACGAAAACCTCTCAAGAAGGCGATTCACCAAAGCACGACGCAGTTTCTTGCTGCCGTTTGCATCGTCTACTTCCGTATCCCGACAAATTTGCTGTTGTGTCGCTTTGGCGCTGGAGGCAGCGCGCGACGTGGTGGCATTTATTCAACGGTGTCTATAGGGAGATATTGTTACGCATGTCATTGCGGCATTAGCGTACGTATACGGCTGTACATGAATAATGTCTACCTCAATAAAAACAAAAAAGGTGCCCTGAATATTGTCACGAGGTTGTGATACACGCAGCACTTGAGAGGAAGCACGCAGGAGTCAGGGCGGTGTCAGGCGAACTGTTTATTGGGCGAACTTGTGCCCAGCAAAACAGGGCCAAACACAACTCACAGCAACAGCGGCGTGAACAGTCGTCGGCCGACGGAAAAAAAAAAGACCCCCAGTGGCGTACTCCGCCGGCTTTTTATACACGCGTCGTAACGCGTCCCAGAGTGGCATACAAGATAAACGCGGCCTGCGTTGCGCTTAACAGAAAGTGATAGCGGCTTCCTTCGTAAACCAAAAGAACCGCACGTGTCAGTCTTTTATACACGCGTCATAACGCGTTCCAGAGTGGCATACAAGATAAACGCGGCCTGCGTTGCCCTTAACAGAAAGTGATAGCGGCTTTCTTCGTAAACCAAAAGAACCGCACGTGTCACTACCCCCCTCTGAAAAAGCATCGTCCCGATGCTAAAGACAGAACATAAGAGAGAGTACATGCAATAAATTACATTAACAATGCGTCACAGCTAATCAGCGCGCGTAATAAGGCTTAAGTCGCACCACTTGTACGACTTCGGGTCGTGCGCGGCGTCGTTGGGATGACGTTAAGCTATCGGGCACGACCTCATAGTCCAGATCACCACGACGTCGGACTACCTTGTAGGGTCCAAAGTAGCGTCGCAGGAGCTTCTCAGACAATCCCCGTCGTCGTATCGGCGTCCAGACCCAGACAAGGTCGCCGGGTTGGTATTCGGTGTGGTGTCGTCGAAGGTTGTAGTGGCGCCTGTCGACCGTCTGTTGGCTCTTGATATGCAGGCGGGCTAGCTGTCGAGCTTCTTCAGCGCGATCCAGGTAGCTGGCGACGTCGAGGTCTTCTTCGTCGGTGCCGACCGGTAGCATGGCGTCAAGCGTCGTTGTTGGGCTCCGTCCGTAGACAAGCTTGTATGAAGCAAACTGCGTCGTTTCCTGCACGGCCGTGTTGTACGCGAAGGTTACATACGGGAGTATGACGTCCCACGTCTTGTGCTCGACGTCCACGTACATGGCCAGCATGTTGGCGATGGTCTTATTTAGACGCTCGGTGAGGCCATTCGTCTGTGGGTGGTACGCGGTGGTTCGGCGGTGGCTTGTCTGACTGTACCTCAAGATCGCTTGCGTTAGGTCAGCCGTAAAGGCCGTACCTCTGTCGGTGATGAGGACCTCGGGGGCTCCGTGGCGGAGGACGATGTTCTCAATGAAGAACTTGGCGACCTCGGCGGCAGTGCCCTTGGGCAAGGCCCTTGTTTCGGCATAGCGGGTGAGGTAGTCAGTCGCTACGACAATCCATTTGTTGCCAGAAGTTGACGTCGGGAACGGCCCCAGTAAGTCCATGCCGATTTGTTGGAATGGCCGTTGAGGTGGTTCGACGGGTTGCAGAAGTCCGGCTGGCCTAGTTGTCGGCGTCTTGCGTCGCTGACAGTCTCTGCTAGTTTTTACGTAGTGGGCGACGTCGGCAGTGAGGCGAGGCCAATAGTACTTATCTTGTATTCGTGACAGTGTGCGGGAAACACCAAGATGTCCGGCTGTCGGGTCGTCGTGTAATGCTTCCAGAACCTCTGGACGTAACGCTGAAGGTACCACGAGGAGGTGGTCGGCGCGGAGCGGCGAGAAGTTCTTCTTCAGGAGGACGTTGTTTCGCAGGAAAAACGAAGCCAGTCCTCGGCGGAATGCTTTCGGCACGTCGGCGGTCTTGCCTTGCAGGTAGTCCATGAGGATCTTGAGCTCTGGGTCAGCTCGTTGGCGTTTCGCGAAGTCGTCGGTACTTATGGGTCCCAGGAAAGAGTCGTCGTCCTGGTCATCCTGGGGCGGCGGATCGACAGGGGCGCGAGACAAGCAGTCGGCGTCGGAGTGCTTTCGTCCGCTTTTGTAGACGACGGTGATGTCAAATTCTTGTAGTCTGAGACTCCACCGTGCGAGGCGCTCTGATGGATCCTTCAAGTTAGCTAGCCAACACAAGGCGTGGTGGTCACTCACGACTTTGAAAGGCCTGCCGTACAGGTAGGGGCGGAACTTTGATGTAGCCCAGATGATGGCAAGGCAATCCTTTTCTGTCGTGGAATAATTGGCTTCTGCCTTCGAAAGTGACCGGCTAGCGTAACTGATGACCCTTTCAAGTCCGTCGGTCCTCTGCACGATCACGGCGCCGAGCCCTGTGCTGCTTGCGTCCGTGTGAATTTCGGTGTCAGCTTCTTCGTCGAAGTGCGCCAGTATTGGCGGCGTTTGCAGGCGTCGCTTTAATTCTTGAAATGCCTCGACTTGCGGCGTTTCCCATTTGAAGTCGACGTCGGCCTTCGTGAGGTACGTCAGTGGCTCGGCGATCCGCGAAAAGTTCTTCACGAAGCGCCTGTAATAAGCGCAGAGGCCAAGAAATTGGCGTACTGCTTTCTTGTCGGTGGGTGCAGGAAAGTCGGCGATCGCAGCTGTTTTCTGTGGATCAGGGAGCACTCCCGACTTGCTGATAACGTGGCCTAGGAACAATAGTTCCTCGTAGGCGAAGCGGCACTTTTCTGGCTTCAGGGTAAGTCCCGAGGCTTTGATTACCCGAAGAACAGCTTCAAGGCGCCGGAGGTGCTCATCAAAGTTGGAAGAAAATACGACTACGTCGTCCAAGTAGACGAGGCAAGTCTGCCACTTCAAGCCTGCGAGTACTGTGTCCATAACCCGTTGGAACGTCGCAGGCGCCGAGCAAAGACCAAAGGGCATGACCTTAAACTCGAATAGGCCGTCTGGTGTTATGAAGGCAGTCTTCTCTCGGTCTCTCTCGTCTACTTTGATTTGCCAGTAGCCGGTTTTGAGATCCATCGACGAAAAATACTTGGCGTTGTAGAGTCTGTCCAGAGCATCGTCTATCCGTGGGAGGGGATACACGTCTTTCTTCGTGATCTTGTTCAGGCGACGATAATCGACGCAAAAACGTAGGGTTCCGTCCTTCTTCTTCACCAACACCACGGGTGATGCCCACGGACTCGTAGACGGCTGAATGATGTCGTCACGCAGCATTTCGTCGACTTGTTGCTTGATGGCCTCGCGTTCCCGTGCAGAAACTCGGTAGGGGCTCTGACGGAGCGGACGGGCATATTCATCGGTTATGACGCGATGTTTCGCGAGAGGGGTCTAACGAAGCCTCGACGACGACGAGAAGCAGTCCTTGTATTGGTGGAGTAAGGCTTTGAGCTCCTTTTGTTGCTGCCTGGAAAGGCTTTGATTGACGTCGAAGGCGGGCGCGGACACTGCTGTCGACGTTGCGGCTCCCTGAGAATCGGTGAGGGCGAAGGCATTGCTCGCTTCCACAAATTCGTTTAGATGTGCTACCGTCGTGCCTCTATTCAAGTGCCTATATTCGTTGCTGAAGTTCGTCACCATTACCTTGGCTTCGCCGTTATGAAGCTTGGCTATGCCTCTTGCGACGCACATCTGACGGTTTAGGAGCAGGTGCTGGTCGCCTTCGATGACACATTGTAAGTTGGTAGACGCTTTGGTTCCGACGGAAATGATGACGCTCGACAGTGGCGGGATGGTTACCTGCTCTTCTGTCACATTCAAGGCATTGTGAGCGACGTTGCAGTCTGACGCCGTTGCACTATCCGTGGACAGCGTGATTGACCTGGATCTTAGGTCGATGACTGCGCCTTGCTGGTCCAGGAAATCCATGCCTAAAATGACGTCTCGCGAGCATTGCTGCAGGACCAGAAAATTCACAGAATACGTCTGGCTGTGAATCGTGACTCTTGCCGTGCAGGTTCCAGTCGGTGTTATAAGGTGGCCCCCTGCTGTTCGGATATCCGGTCCTTCTCATGCAGTCTTTACCTTCTTGAGCTTAGCGGCGAAGAGACCACTGATGATAGAGTAGTCGGCGCCGGTATCGACTAGGGCGGTGACGCTGTGGCCGTCGATGATCACGTCGAGGTCGGTGGTTCGTCGTCTGGCGTTCCGGTTAGGTCGGGGCGTCGGATCACGGCTGCGTCGGCTTGGTCCGGTGCTGCTATGTCGCGTCGGCGGCGAGGCTTTGTCGTAAAGACTCTGCTCAGGCGGCGTACTGCGACTACGTCGGGAAAGTTCGTGCGTCGTGGTCGTCGTCATCGGCAGCGGCGGCGGCGGCGGAGGAGGATCTTCGGCATTGCGTCGTGCAGCAACCGCACCTCCATCGGTTGCTGCCTTTAGTTTTCCGGGTAGGGGCTTGGGGATCGGCCCCGGTTAGGGCCGGTGTACTGGCGGCGATCCGGGGAGACGTAGCGGCCAGGCGAAGGTGAACGGGATGGTCGTCGTTGTTGCCACTGCCATCCGGCGATGTAGTCGGCGATGTCGCGAGGTCGCTCACCTGGGCGCGGACGCGGCGCGTTCATGTCGAAGCCACGCAGTCCCATCTCACGGTACTGGCAGTAGCGGTAGGTGTGCCCGGCTTCGCAGCAGTGGTAGCATAGTGGGCGGTGGTTCGGGGTGCGCCAAACGTCAGTTTTCCTCGGCGAGCGCTGGATTACTGGCGAGCGGGAAGGCGTCGGGGGTGGCGGCGGTGGCTGGCGACGAAACTGCGGAGACGTTGGGTTCTGGTGTTGGCGAGGAGCGGCGACAGGTCGTCGTGCAGTAGCGGCGTAGGTCATCGCCTCCGGTTGGGGCTGTGGCCGTTCAGGAACGCTCAGTGAGCGCTGTAGTTCCTCGCGGACTACGTCTTCGAGAGAGGCGACTTGGGGCTTAGACGATGGCAACATGCGGCGCAGTTCTTCACGAACAATAGCGCGTATGGTCTCGCGCAGGTCGTCGGGGCAGAGTCCTCGGACTTCTGCGACGTCTGGCGACATGCGCCGATCGTATTGGCTGGTCCGCATTTCAAGAGTCTTCTCGATGGTGGTAGCCTCGGAGAGGAACTCTTGTACCGTCTTTGGCGGGTTTCTGATCAGTCCGGCGAAGAGCTCCTGCTTCACTCCTCGCATAAGCAGGCGAACCTTCTTGTCCTCAGACATGTCGGCGTCGGCGTGGCGGAAAAGTCGCGTCATCTCCTCCGTGAAGATTGTTACGTTTTCGTTGGGGAGCTGCACCCGAGTTTCAAGCAGTGATGCGGCTCTTTCCTTCCGCACGACGCTTGCAAAGGTGCGCAGGAAAGCAACGCGGAAGTCGTCCCAGGTTCGAAGCGTTGACTCGCGGTTCTCGAACCAAGTCCTTGTGGCGTCTTCCAGGTAAAAATACACATGACGCAGCTTGTCGTCCGGGTCCCACTTATTGAGGTCTGCGACGCGGTCGTAAATGTCAAGCCAGCTTTCCGGGTCTTCGTAGGTCGATCCGCGGAAGGTAGGCGGCTCTTTGGGCTGGTTGACGACCACGGTTGCCGAAGACCTTGCTTCCGTCATCGTGGATGCCGGCTTCGTAGCAGCCTTTGTTTTCTTGTCCTTGTCGGGGAGCGGCAGGTATTCGGGCGGTAGTCCTTGTTGTCTTCGGCTCACTCGAACGACCGGGTCGGCGTCGTCCTCTTGGCGGCTTGGGCTTGGCTCACGGCTGGACGGGGGCGTACGGTACATGGACCGAGAAGCACCTCCACCAGATGTCACGAGGTTGTGATACACGCAGCACTTGAGAGGAAGCACGCAGGAGTCAGGGCGGTGTCAGGCGAACAGTTTATTGGGCGAACTTGTGCCCAGCAAAACAGGGCCAAACACAACTCACAGCAACAGCGGCGTGAACAGTCGTCGGCCGACGGAAAAAAAAAAAGACCCCCAGTGGCGCACTGCGCCGGCTTTTTATACACGCGTCGTAACGCGTCCCAGAGTGGCATACAAGATAAACGCGGCCTGCGTTGCGCTTAACAGAAAGTGATAGCGGCTTCCTTCGTAAACCAAAAGAACCGCACGTGTCAGTCTTTTATACACGCGTCATAACGCGTTCCAGAGTGGCATACAAGATATACGCGGCCTGCGTTGCGCTTAACAGAAAGTGATAGCGGCTTTCTTCGTAAACCAAAAGAACCGCACGTGTCAATATGTTTTTTTCCCTAAAGCAAGAGAAAGAGAGAGAGAAAGGAAGGTCGGGAAATTAACTAGATATGGGCATTCGGTTTGCTACCCAGCATAGGGGGTGAGGAGTAGGGGCAGGAAAGAGGGTGTAGAGAAAGAAAAGAAACGCACATGCATTCACGAGAAAAAAAAAACGCACCCAGGAAAGGTGGTCTCGCTACAACCGTTCAGAAAGGCTGGTCGATCATAGTAAGTGCAGTAGCTTCTTCAGGGCCTTCTTTTGTGATGTTGCATCGTGTCGATATTTCGAAATTCTATCCTTTGACAGAGGTTGATTATCTAATTTGATGAGTTGCTTGCGAAGGCATAGTCATTGTTTACTATACGTTAAGCCATCACAAAGGTTATGTCGTATGGTTTCCTTTTGGCCAACCTTTCTTTGGGGCTGTGATGGCCGAGCAGTGCTCGGAATGCTTGGCTGTTGCCGAATTTCGCCGGTTCAATACCAGCCCCGGATGGAGCCATCCGGCGCGAGAATGTTAAACTGATCGTTATGCTGAAATACCACTGTCGGCAGCTGCTTCGTCTCTACTCGGCGAAAGAACAGCGTTAGCTGTTTGGGAAAATTTGAAGTAGATGCAAATAGAAGAGCCGGTAGCATTGGCAGTTCAGCTTTGCGGTAAGCGTCCACCAAGATACGAAGGCAGGCTAGCGATTGGGAAAGCGATATTGCGCATGCACGTGGGTGTTTTCGTGGGTGTGCTTGCGTGCGTGCATGCGTCCATGTGTGCGTAAGTGTGCACGTGTGTGCGTGCGTGCGTGTATGAGTGTGTGTGTGTGTGTGTGTGTGTGTGTGTGTGTGTGTGTGTGTGTGTGTGTGTGTGTGTGTGTGTGTGTGTGTGTGTGTGTGTGCGCGCGCGCGCGTTACGGTTGCTCGCAAACAGTCGCGAACTGTCACAAACGGTCGCCGAACGACTGCTTTTGCTAGTCGCTTTCTGACCGATTTTTCAGTCGCGCGACTGTGGTTGCAAAGCTGCTAGAACCAATCAGCGATGCTCCATTTTTGTTGTTTTTTTTCATGGTGCTGGCGAGAACGGATAAAAACAAGAAATCCGGCGCGCTCGGTTTGCCCCACTCACTCAGCTGGTGGCGATCAGCTGATCGGCGCCGGTCTCCAGAGCTCTCACTGATAACGATATCCGGACGTGACTCTCCGCTATTGCGACTTCTGGTCTCTCGCATGCAGCCTCTGCCGGTGTGAACATCAGTCGCTTTTTATTCGCCAGTCGGAAATGGTTGCGTGACCGCTGCTAGTTGCCGGTGTGCACCAGCCTTAAGGGTGCCCCAAGTTTTCTGAAGGAGGCGGAAATGTTGCATGCTGCATTACTTCAATTTAGGTGCACGTTAGGAGCGCTAGGTGTTTAGAATTTCTTGAGCCTTCCAGAGTGGAGTACATCATATTCATATTGGTGGCTTGCGGCATACATCAGTAATTAATAAATCAAGGTTTATATGCGCAAACAGTGGCAGTACAAGTGCTGCCTACAGTTGCGTGCATAGAGGTTACACGTGTACTGCGTCATTTTTGTTACAGCAGCAAAAAGTCAACTATAGCATTGCTGCCTCCTGAAAGGTCATATGCGGGTGGGTCGTCCAGTTAGAGCTAATTATAGTAGACAGGCTTGATTATTTACGTAGCCCAATGTATATAGCGAGTACCCAAGCAATGGAAGGCCGTTTATTCACTGAACGTTTGTAATATGCTTTTTATGGGGGTATGCGGTGCTTACTTCGGGTATTTTCGTCCATAAAAAGGTTTCGACACTTTACCATAAGGCTTTGTAATGCCCCCTCATAAATACACCAGTGCTGAATGACTGCACCTAATAAGTAAAAATGTTTTTGTCAACCACGTTTCGTAGATATATTCAACAGAGAGACTATTGAGTATATATTTAGGAACTTCAATTCATCTTAACAATACACAGAAAGTTGGACGATTCAATAATTGATCAAAGGTACTTCAACAACCACACAAAAGTTATATTTATAAGAGAAGTCCGGCCAGGTGCGCTCGCACAACCCGCGACGAGTGGACAAACAACAAGTTATGTTGAAGGAAGTAGCGACCGACTGGAAGAAAATATCCAGCCCACAGGTAGCAATGCGATTATCAAATAAAACTTAAGACTGAAAATCTTTGGGCTATTCTGGGTTCATTGTTTTGGCAACTGTACAAGGGACACTGGATAGGAAGAAAGAAAAGTGTAATTGATTACGAAATATGCATGCTCCACTGCACATTCGTTCGCCACTTTTTTTAAAGGTACGAGATGATCTTTGATTACCATGCTCCAAACATTCAGGCTCCGAAAGCCCACTGTCCCTGAATCATGGAGCGTCGTGGGGTTACACCAACAAAACTTTAGATCAATTACTTCGCATAATATTGATAGTAATCATCGGGACTTGAGTTTATGTAGCTAATTAAAAAGGCAGACCAATACAGTGGGAGGGATAAGGAAACTACCAAAAATCCCCTTGGTAAAAGGCTGAAATATAGGGCGCACCTCATGAGGTCCGGTCAGTACACCTTCCGCTTTTGGCTAGTCTGGGTGCAAAACACAGACTGGTACGCGAAAAAACACATCTTTCGAGTCATCGACAGACCAGTCGATTGACTTGAGAGAGCGCCAGTCTTTTCGACTTACCTCATTAGAAAGGAGTGGCTTCCTCGCAGCACATTTATTGTTGAAACCACCATCAAGGAGCCGTTGTCTCCAGTACTGTGTTGATGTCGAGGTATATCGCACCTCTGACCTGACTGGCTGTGATGAACGAATCACAGTGCGACAGCACCAATGCATGGTCCTCAGGGTAGGTCGTTTTTAACCCAGAGTTTTTCGCCCCATCGTCGCTGCGCCCCTCGTCTCTCAACGCCTGCAGCATTCTGTTGACAATGGTTCCCTTTTTACCTAATGTTTCTACAGTGTATCAGTGTGTGGTCCTTTGCAGCGTCATACCAGTTACTCTATCTCTCTCTGGGTTCTTTAAACACTACAGGATGCATATCTAACAACTAACGTAAAGCTGATTCACATCACAGATGAGTTATTTCTCACCTTATGCTGGGACGTCAACGTATCCTTCATGCTTAGGAGGGCGCCATGCAGATAATTTCCTGTCTACTTAAAAAGGTGATGTATCCCAAAAATGAGTGTCAACACAAGTGGCATAAAAAAACCTGTCTCGGTCTCCTTGACACTGATGCTTTGCACGTGCCCGTGCATGATATGATTAGAAAGTATTCGCAGTTTCATCGGGAGGGTGGCGTAGTAATGGTGATATCAACACATTGTAATGTTAGATGAAGTGAGAGAGGCTGCTACCTTCTTTGGATGCAAAATCACGTTACTCTACAAAACACTGGTTGGCGTAAGGGTGCACGGCTGCTCCAGGCACACTTTCTGCACCGTCTCTTCGCGTTGGGAGTGTACCACATAGAACGGTATATGAGACATACCATGGTGATTATAGTGCTGCAAAAGACGTACACTTGCGAGCCTGATAAGCGGCGTCGCAGCGATACGTGCTGACTTCGTCTTCGTACAATTGTACTAATCTTTTTTGCTACTTTGAAATATTTCAGCTTTTAGTAGCACCTCTCTGTTGTCTGTGTCTCACAAGTGTACGTCTTTGTGTGCTGCAAAAATTACCAAGTTACCGGAGTTACTGCATAGGCTACCTTTAGGTAGCAGAGTTGCGCTACTGATAGAGAACTCGCCGCTTGCCCCCCCATTAACCAAGCGCACTCGCGTGCGCGAGAAACGTCAAATTTAGGGAAAGCCAAATGTACGGCCGTGCGGGTGCGGCGCCACCACCACCGCTGTCCAAGCAGTCCGGTGAGGCACTCCCGCTGATTGCGGAGGTACTTCTTCGTTGGTGTTGTGACTGTGTCTTGTGTTGTCTGTTTTTAGAGAATTTCAGAGTTAGTGGTGTCTGTCAGGCGCGTATCCTGAAAAAAAGTTTTTTTTTTGGATGGCAGGGTGGGGGGGCACCTCGTTGATTCCGGGAGGGGCACCCCATTGAAAGGGTCATTTTTCGCTCTCTATGCCATGTCGAAAAATTTGTGGGGGCCGGGGCACGTGCCTTGTGGGCGAACCTTTGGAAACGGTGCAGCGCCTGTGTGGCGCAGTGCCGTGACTCAGTGCTACATAGTTTCCACGGTGACAGGATTCCACATTTACGTATAAATATGCCGAAAATTGGCGTTTGCTTATGGTATTCGTATAGCATGGAGATATAGTTTTAGCGAGCGTCGTTTTAGGGCTTTGCCTAAATAGCTAACACTGAAAAAAAAAACTACGTGAAATGTGCGATTTGCGGAACTCAAGTTGTTGCGAATTGTGTACACAATGCTCGACAAATTAAGTCATGGCTTTTTTGTTTGCTATTTAAAACAAAGGTATCTTCTCATGGGAACTGCCGTCAAACAAACTGAATATTTAAGACCATTAGTTAATAATGTTTTTTCATTTTTTCTCGAAGAGAAAGCTAATGTACCACGGACGGGTTATGGACGAGCGAGAAAACGTACAAAGCCGCTGGGCTGCGTCAGCTCCTACAAGGGTACTGTTTTGCATGACATGGATGTCAGCAAGCAAGATGGTGAACCTATGCACAGCTCTGCTACCTAAAAGTAGCATATGCAATAACTCTACATGTTACGTAACCGCCGACTCGCCTAACAGCAAGTTCTTATATTTATACGAGACAACCGCTGACGGCTGTCCAGATGGGCAGATAATGCGCACTCATAAAAAGTGAAGTCATACTTGCGGCTAGACGTTATTTCACGCTCGTGAAAGACGGATCAGGTGTTACCTCTATTTGAGCATTAAATGACAGGTCTACCGAAAGCCACCGAAATCCTTCAGCGAGCACTCGCATTGCAGCATGCTGAATCTGCCAATTAAACACGTGAGTGCTCAGCGTGAGGTAACTCCGGAACTTCTCATATTTATGAATACATCACGCAAGTCGGTACTTCTTCGCTACAGCTGTTGATCTTTGTGCGTGCGTTCATCGGGTCAGGAAACATTTCTTTGAAAGCTATTTCGTAAAGCACGCACGGCTCGTCGCCATTGCTGCTGCTTCTATTTCTAGCAGAACTTGTGCTCTCGCTATATCTGAGAGCAAGGAGCAAGCCTCCTGCTAGCTATAAACAACGCTGTTTTGCGAGTGCACGAAAGTCACTGAAGAATCAGACAGCACCTCAAAAACAAGAAAAAAAACGCCGAAGACAAAAACATTTCCCGACTGTACCGGAAATCCCGGCAGATGCAGTTCTGACAAAATCTGCGTCTGCGAAATGGAGCAACGCAGATCACTCCTTCGCAGAGTGAGCAGCTCCGAATGTGGCAGTGGAAAATATGGACTTGCTCCGAATATACCAATGGAATCCAGATTCTTCGCCGTGGATCCAGGAACCTGCCCCAGCTCGACCAGCGAAAGTTGCCATAACAGGCGGGAAATGTTATGGCACGCATCTCGAAAAGGCTGAAATTGGCCAGCTTGTTTGATCTCTGCTTCAGCTACGGTCATACGATCTGCTGGGGGGTATCGTCAATTTTGTCTTTATTATGACATGATGCCGACGATGACAGCAATGGCGATATGAAGAACCGTCAAGACTATTCATGTAATTGGTATCGCAATAAAAGAAAAGAACCAATAAAGCAGCAAAAGCTACAGAAATCAAATGGGTCTAGCGGAACAACAAAGCCGAGGACACTTTCACTTGGCCGCACAAAGCGTGCACGCGCTTATGCTTCAGTGTTTTTGCGATTTGCTTCACTATGTAGGTTGATGCCGTGCTTAGTGATTAGATGAATTCATAATTAGGAAAACGCCGTATCAGACGATGCTCGTAGCTCACGGTGTTTTGTGCGTGTTCGTGTCGAAGCCTAATTTCATCACTTCACGATAACAATACAAACCACCCTATCACGTGCGTACCACTAAGTGATATGGTTCAAATTGGCAGGGGTGTACTCATGTATTTTTGACCTTTTTAAAAGAATAATCTTCCTTTTATTGCGCGTTGCCCTCTCTATAGATTGCCTTCATGGTGCTACAGGTGTATTTTTGTAAATGATTCAATGAATGAGTAAATATATAAATATTTCGGTTACACTTAATAGAGCCAACGTTTCTTTGTCGAGACCTCTTTGCGTAAAGAATTTCATGATATATTTTTCGCTGTGTGCGGTATTCACACATCAGCTACCATTCGTATTCAATATCTACCTACGTAGTGTGCAATACTGAGCATTTCACTAATTATGCTTCTTAATAATCATATTGCATGTCACAGTGCAAATCTCCCTCAAGTGCCTGGTTTAATAATTATGCTTGTTGATAGTCATATTGCATCTGACAGTGCAAATCTCACTCAAGTACCTGGTTACCAGTTTTGTCAAAATTATTTTTTGCACTTTAATATCGCACTTCTTTGCCTCGCTACTTGAGTATTACCCATCGAATATATAGAACATTACTCGTATACGTGGTTGAAAGCAGAAGGAAGGAAAAGATGAAGTTGTTAGCAATATAAATCACGAGACATGGCCAGCGATTCGATTCGAGTGACATTTATTCTGAAGCATGAAGACAATGCAAACAGCCCGTAAGCGGCCTTCTGTACAAATTTCTTTGATCGAACAGCTAGTGTGCCACATTGAGATGTCTATGCAACAGAAATATACAAATGATAACAGCAGCACGCAACGGGACCTTAGGCGATACGATGGCATTGAGGAATTTTTCGCTGTGGATTTATCTGGCTGATCGGTCACTGTTGACGCTGTCATAACAGTTTTTACAACATGACGCTAGAACTTCTGCGAACGCAACTTGAAGCGAATGAGGATCACAACTGCGAGCTAAGCAAAGTATGCTTAAGTGGCCAAAGACCGACACACTTGACGCATGCTTAAAATTCGGGCAACCTGGTGCTGCGTAGCTCCGCGCGTACGAAAAAAAACAGGGTACGTTAAACTAAGATAAATTCACAGCGTACCCTGTAAAGGAGTAATAAACAAATGTATCGAATTTATCCCTTGTAGCTGTAGCCGCCGTATCCGTATCCACCATAACCACCATATCCAAGACCACCATATCCGAGACCACCGTAGCCGAGACCACCGTATCCATATCCTCCACCGAGGCCAGAGTGGGCGAGGAGGGCTCCACCGCCGCTGACCTTGTTGACGTGGTGAACCGTTCTCACCAGGAAGGCTGGTCCAGCCACAGCCTTGGCAAAGGCAGGTCCCCCACTCAGGAGTGCCACGCTGCTGCCGACACCGACACCACTCAGGCCGTAACCTCCCCCGAGGCCATAGCCACCGTAACCTAGTCCTCCGTAGCCTAGGCCACCATAACCGTAGCCACCGAGACCGTAGCCGCCGAGGCCGTAGCCGCCAAGACCGTAGCCGCCCAGACCGTAGCCGAGGCCATAACCACCAAGCACTCCGCCAGCCATAGCACTGGCCAGGGCGGCACAGAGAACGAGGGCGATGCTCTGCACAGAGTAGAACAATGTTTAATATCGCATTTCAGAGAAACGTAGTACTCAAATACAATTCAAAACAGTATTATGATACGCTATGACAGTCCTGCATCAATTATATGGAACGGCCACCAACAATATGTTGGCTAAAGGGCTCTATCTTCGAAAAGAAAAAAAAGACGCTGAAAAAGCAGGCTTATGAGCGCAAAACTGGTTTGAGCTTGCAACTTTGTGACAATTTTTTTAATGATATAGGATCCTAAAGGATGATTGTGTGACGTATCGTGCTTTGTGATGCAAAGATAAATAGCCTATAAGAGCAATGCCCAAATGAAAAATATAATTTAATGCGGGCGTGATAAGGTGCGATTGTTGTGGTTCTTATACCAGAAAACTATTTGGTACAGGGATGTCGTCAGACAGTATTGAATTATGAAATCAATTCCTTGCCACATTGGCAGCTAAGTCAGAACATTGGGATCACATCTACCGATGTGGTGTAATAGTCATGTCACGAGAAATACTTTTTCGCTGGTCGGTAGTTGACTGTCAGAGATGGAAGCTATCACGCGCGACCAGAAAAAATATGAATAAACAAAAAATGCCTCACACAATAACAGAGAAAGCGATGTCCGTGGAGTGAAGTTGGTTGAATCGTATTGTCCATGATGCGGTGCATGGGGCTTTGAAGAGAGCACTACTCATTCCTCTTTCAGAGGATACATCCACTGAGCTATCTTTTTTTTTTGTCAACGGTACACTGTTATGAACTTGTCGGACGCTGGTCATAGTATTACTCCCTTTTGCGTTCATCAGCCGCCTATAATACTTAGTTGCGGGTGCATTGATCAAGACACGAGGCCAACTGTCCAGTGATGGCATTTATATAGAGCAGTTTCTGAATGGCCAACTACGGTTATTTTTTTACCATGCTAAGATAATGTTAATTCTATGTACGGATATGCTCTTTCATGGGCCTGATAACCAAAACACTCGGCAAACTAGGGAACAATTTTAAATACGCATGGAACGTAACACAGAAACAGAAACTTAACCTAGCAGTACCTTCCTCTTGGGACACAAAAGCTAGCAAAACCGCAAATCGCCACTGGAGTGATCTAGCGGCTAAGGTACTCGGCTGATGACCCACAGGTCGCGGGATCGTATCCCTGCTTGCGGCAGCTGCATTATCGATGGAGGCGAAAATGCTGTAGGCCCGTGTGCCTAGCTTTCGATACACGTGAAAGAACCCAGGTAGTAAAAACTTCCAGAGACCTCTAAAAAGGCGTTCCTTATAATCATACGGTGGTTTCAGGACGGTACACCCACTATATCAATCAACAAAAACTGGAAATTGAGCTAAACTTTCGGTCCCGTTAATGCAGAGTATGTAAGCAATGAAAGCAGCGATTAGCAGACGCTCAGTATAATGGTGTCTACGCCGCAACAGCCGTACTAGAGTGCACTAACACAAGCTCGAAACAAGCTTCGAAAAATGAAGCCTCAATAGGATCTAGACGCTTCTGCTCTGTGTTCGGTAGCCTGCATCCTCTCGTCATTTAGGAGTTGTGCGCAGCGCCACCGAAGTGGTAAAGTAGTAGAGTATTAGAATGTCGGCTTCCCACTCAAACAGCGCTAGTCCGAATCACGGCTTTAAATGATGGACTCTTATTCTTGGTGCCTTTGTGGCAGTATTGTTTTCCCTTTCTGTTTTAAAACTTTCGTGGTACAGCGCGGAACCCTTAAATGACAACTTATTGCTGGCTACCGCTTGCAGTGGCACGAGCGGCTAGACCTTGTCTTGGCTACATTTTCGGCACACTGATGCTGCGCCGCTTTCCAGAACTGCACTATGCTCTATAGTCTTACTATATTTGCAACCTATTGTTCGGCGTGCACAACATCGTCCAACAGCTCCGATTAAGACGCATTCGGAGACCACCTAGAACCACAATTTCTCTGGGATGAAGTAGGACACAGCTGCTCATTCATGTGCTCTCCTCGTTGCGCGTTATGTTGCTGAATGGCAACACCTCTCCAGGCAGCTCAAGTTGGTGACTGTTGCGATGATGTAAAATGCTAACCCGGAGAAGTTCGTCAACTGTAGCTCTAATATTACTATCGAAAGAAAGCATAACTTGGTGGACAGCAGCGTCTGACATTGCGGTGGCAAGGTTCACGAAATGTATTATAAGCCAAGTACGAGCCGCCCCCACGCATGATGCACAATTTGAGCTTGTTCACAAGGCAGGAGCTCGGTTACACCACGTACGCTGCACAGTAGGCGCGAATTAGTAATGTTTAGCCACTGCTTCAAGTTTCAAGATTGTAAATCATTGTCTTGAGATAGTTCATGAGTGAACGTTAATCCTGTTTCAGCCAGTGGGCTTCTTTTCGGTGTGTGTATAGAATAGTCAGTGATTTTTTATATAGTCCAGCAAAATACTACATTTCCTATATAGTGTTGGGAGATAACTTGCACCTGCTTCGCACTCTTCGCATGCAGATTTTCGAATATAGCCAACTGAATCCGTTCAATGTGGCCTCTTATCAGGTATTCTGCTTGTCTCTCCCAGCTCCGGCTGCTGACTCGAAGGTCGCTCGTTTGATTCCGGCCGCGGGAACACTGTTTCAATGGAAGACGAAATTTGAGAGGCCCGAGCACTATACGATGGCAGTGCGCGTTAAAAAACAACAGGTGGTCGAAATTTGCAGAGCTTGCCGCTATGGCGTGTTTCATTGTCCTGTCTTGGCTTCTGGGTGTTAAGCGCTAGATATTAATAATATTGGCTCTTTTGTATTTTAAATACGTGGCAGATATATTTTAATAATCAAGATTTGCCAGTACTTTTTTGCACATCGTTGTATTTGAAGCACGCTATCAAATATAATAGCTGCTGCTCACTCTGAAACAATTTGCTGAAGACTAGGTAGTAAAAAATGATAAATCAACTGATAACACTTCGCAGTATTGCTCAGCCTTCTCTATAAATAAATTAGAATATGGAGGAGGGGGGAACGCACAAGCTTCGCCTTTAACATATGAATGTGATAGCCATATGTTGTTCAAGGTGCGGACTTTAAACACTTAGTCTATAAATTCTTTATTATACGATGATTGATTGATATGTGGGGTTTAACGTCCCAAAACCACTATATGATTATGAGAGACGCCGTAGTGGAGGGCTACGGAAATTTAGACCACGTGGGGTTCTTTAACGTGCACCCAAATCTGAGCACATGGGCCTACAACATTTCCGCCTCCATCGGAAATGCAGCCGCCGCAGCCGAGATTCGAACCCGCGCCCTGCGGGTCAGCAGCCGAGTACCTTAGCCACTAGACCACCGCGGCGGGGCCTTTATTATACGATGTTAAGGACGCTTGTATTGTAAATTACATTATTGCAATCGATATAGTTGAAATTGGCTTGATTCAGTGAAAATTTCGCAAACTGCTGCATTCTATGAATTGGGTGGCATCCGTTAAACCACGAGCAGCTATGCGCGTTAGATGTTTTCGAACCTGCTATGCGTACCCACTACGTGCTCTTACAGTAATCCGCACAGTAACTTATTTGCCTTCTCCTAACGAGGTGCCGACAGTAAACAATGAAGTCGTATTGAAAATCACATTCTCTAACGTCCGAAGGCAATGTACAGACGCGGCCACATCTGTGTAGAGCGCGCGAGAATCCGGGTTTGCCTCTTCGGGTCAAAACTCTGATACAGTTTCGAGCTCTGAACAGGAGCATGTGTGGCCTATTTGTCAGGCTGATCACGTCAGAGCCTAATACTTACTCAAGGTTTTGCCCCACAGAGTGAAAAACGGCTGCTCGCGTGCTCCACATCGACGTGGCCATGACTGTACGCTTGTACGAGGCAGTATTATTGCGGTGACACATGTATGCAAGTCCCGTGTGTTTTTAAAGCATGAAAGTTATTCTTGCTGCTTTTTCTACCACTTTATTTCTAAGAAATTGCGTCGCTGTGTGGTTGAGCACCTTCTTGTTACGCAACCGAACTGGTTTCACTGCTCGTTTCGGACACGGAAACTTTTATACGTTTTCTATGTGCATAGTTCTGAATTTATTATTCATGAACAAGATAATTTGTTGCTCACAACCAACGATGCCTGCAACGACACTGACGCCGTTGTCAGAATTTCTCTTAATTGAGCCCTTTAAAGCTATTGCATTATTATTTAAACACTTTTGGGGAGGCAACTTACCTATCCTGGCCAGGAACGTACGCGAAAGATGATTTTCATTGCTTTCAGTAACGTAATTTCAGATTGTGTTTAATGCGTCGACCTCTTGTGATTGTGTTGAATGCAATAAAATTGAAATGTGGGCTAGTTGGTAATTCATGATGGTTCAGCGAACTAGGAGCGTGGGGGTAAACACACACAAAGCAAAGAGGAGGCACGCAGCACGAGCGCTCAACTAACATCTGGTTTATTTTAGAAATAAGAATCATCGTATTAGCCATCCGTCATTATCACTACTTGACTGTGAGTTTAACTATATTGATAATTCGTAGACAAGTGCTTCGAATGAACGCCAGGCTTGCTACTCACACTATAATTGTATTGCTGTTGACATGCGCATCCTTGTGTACCTATATGTGCATCGAACGTGAGAATAAACCAGTTGTTAGTTGAGCGCTCATGCTTTGTGCCCCCTCTTTGTTTTGTGTCTGTGTTTACCCCCGCGCTTCCAGTTCTCTCAACCATCATGTGTTGAATGCGTCAAACGAACGCATACGAGGATGCAGATGTGGCTAATCATTATGCTTTTTTTTTAACCTGGCAAAGAAACAACTACAACGATCTGTTTTTTTTTCTAATTTTGAAGCAACACGTGAAACACGATCATGAGGCAAAGGAAAGAACACAAAATTTCACCGAGTTGAAAATATTTGGCAACCATTTACAAATTTCTGGGTACTGTCGACAGTCATCCGAATACAAGCCACGCGTATGAATGTAACACGGCGCTACAATGCACGCATTTAGGAACAATTTAGAAATCTTGGGAAGGATGTGTGCCACAGTGTAGAAGGAAACTGCTGCTTAGCACAGTTGCCACTTCTTTTTAGAGTGCGAGCATGTTTTCTGCCACTCACCAACATAAGCTATGCGTTTAAAGTGTACATTTTACTGTTGCACGGCGAAATTACATTTGATTGCATACACTGTAACAGCGACAATTCTCGCAAGTTTTAGATATGTGCGCCACACTCGAGTTTTCTTGCTTAACAACAAAACGCGTGGACGAATGTGAAAAAATCAAGCCACAGTTAGTGCGAAACACTTCGCAGCAATCTTTTGCACAAAAATTGAGGTGGTTGCATAGAATTCTCTTTATATACTTTTCACTATACTCTTCACTAAATGAAGATATCTGCATCATAAGCACAACCACATGACGCGTTTCTATTACTTGCCAAAGGACGCTTTATGCGTCCAGAATGCATGTGCCCAAAACACTTAAACATTTTTAATATTACAACGGAGTTTTAAACTCTTAAAACCTAGATATGTTCATGCGAGGTGAAGTAGTGGAGACCTACAAAAATTTCAACCACTTGGGGCTTTTGAATGTGCGCCTAAATCTAAGCACACTGGCCTCAAGCATTTTCGCCTCCATCGGAATTGCTGCAGCCGCAACACGGATTCGTTCCCGCAACCTTCTGGTTAGCAGTCGAGTGCCGTACCCACTATACCACCACGGCGTGGAAACTAGTTTGAATACCAGGATGTATGCTTCTGATATTTCAAGGAATCGCACTTACCAGGGCGTTCATGGCTCCGGATGCTGTGGCTGCTTGCACGTCTGCTGCTACTACCAGTGCAGAGTCGATACCTTAGCTTCCCCGCCAGTGCTGCATCTCTTTTATACCGGCGACTGGCTGGCTGCACGAGCACCAAACACGCGTTTTTCGGGGTAGGGCTTTTGTCACGTATACTTGGAGACGTTATCACACTAGCGCTGTAAGAGTTGCAATAAAAGCAAACGCAGAAAGAGGAAAGTATAGAACGGCTGCTACCGTGTCACTGGATCGCAATGCAGGGCGTTTCCGTGGTCCGTGCTCTGCTGCTCTCTAAAGAGATAAAAGCGGAAACAAAAGCTCACGTTCGCTAGCACAAAGTGCGACAGTACGCCACGAAGGCCCTTCGATCTGAGCTCAAGCCCGCCCGCAAGGCACCACCACCTGATATGAACGCATGGTTGCATCGATTGTGCGTCCTTATGCACGCGCTATGTTTGAGCGAATCCGGAAGAACGAAAAGTGGGTGCGGATGGTTGGATGATTCAAGAAAGTGATCTGTGAAAATATCGAAAATATTTGCCAGTATATGAGGACGTAACCGGGACAGCAAACCACGCGGAACGTGGGTGGCGTTGGGGGAGGCAATCGCAGCAAGTGGCCCAGAAACTGATAGGGTCGTGCAACGAGGTCCTGAACAACAAAAAAACTACAGCTCTTGGTCAGGTTCAGTGCCAGTTTGGCTCGATTGTGAATGAAAATAGCACAGGATGAACAGACACAGAAAGAGGACACACAAGACGGGTTAAGTTAAAATGTATAGCGCTTATTTCAGCAATCGCTTGCTCAAATTATCTGAAAACAAAGAAGCACCGCATGACATATGCACTTGAATATAAATTCGTCGTAAACTACAGTTCTTCATCCCGTCTCATAACTGACAGGACACTAGATGAAAGTGTTGCTGTTCATCCAGCGCCCTTTTCGTCGACGGTGTGTACTAACAAGCCCTCATTTCAACCATACTGAATCATCAAATTTTGTTCTACGCTCGGGTTTTATTCCGGTTGGAAGAGAAATTTATAAAGTTTTTATTGACTCTCTCAGTAACATCCACGCATATAACCATTCACTTAGGAACTGAACTATGTATCATCGAAAAGTTACTGCCAGGCACTCGGTTAATTGCACGAAGCGAGAGCCATGGACAATATAACCCTCGAGGGACTGCACTCAAGCTCCACGAAGACGTATATTTTTATTTTTTCTGGATATATACTATTTCATTCGAAGTCTAGTGTTCTTGCCGAATGGATGACACATGTCCAAAGTTTCGTGGATGTGAAGAAAGTCACAACATTGTAACACAGAAAATAAGCTTCGAAATTTACCACAACTACAAGTATTTTTGCCTAAAATCTGCACTTGGTCTGGCCTGATTGATGAGCAATAAATACCAGATCAAATACAACAAAAGGAAGTATCTTGCAAATTTAGTGTAGTGAGCAGATAATTTACATTTACAATTTACAATTTACAGAAGCGCTGGAGATGAGACAAGGCAGCCTTTCATTAGTCCGTAAACAAAATGAAACAAGTGACGAGCAGCATCGCGAAGCAATTGAATTTTCGGTGTGATATTGAAAATATTACACCATCTCCTCCTATAGAGAAACCATGTGTGGATGCGAGGCAGCGGGCGCTAACGCCTACAGGGGCTACGGCGTTGACGCAAGCACTCATCGCGGCGTAGCACAGGAGAGAAACCTGGGAAAGCGCAAAGCACGCAGTGATAGACCGCTGTTTCCTGCTGTAACATACCAATCGCTGCTAATGGGCAATGAGGGACATACGGCTCTCATTGGACACAGGAACCAGCAGTCCATTTTTAGTTCACATGCAGGATGAGAATTTTGATTGTTCAACAACGCAAAAGAGCAATCTTACACCAACACTACCTTGTGGATCAAGATTCAGTACCTATATACACAGGTGAATTGTTTTGGGTGATTAGTGACTATCGGATGTTGATGATGCAACGTTAAGAGCACACAGTTGAACAAGCGCTGCTGGGGATGATGCAGAATGTACAGCGATTGAAACGTGGCATCAAAGCTTCTAGTATAATGACTGCGTGTGTGTGAATTGCTCGAGGTCTCTGCATCTTGTTGCTGCCAATAAGGCCTCTAAAGGTAATGTTGGCTCCACTGCAAGCATTTGAGAAAAAATTACATCAATATGACTCATACTCGTTTTCCAACCGGATTTTTTAAAAAAATCCGCGTGTTGATGGAACTGCAATAAGAGGCCTGGGGTGCGGCCTCACCGGTAACCACCGCCGGGAACGCACTCCCTCACCAGAGAAGGATTGGCCACTCTGGTGCAGTATCTGGTCACTACCTCCCACATGCATACGTCAAATAACTCACGGCCCTCAGTCCCCAGCAGCTGCGAAGCAACTGACCACGGCGGTGGTCAGATCTGCAACGCAGCAGAGGGTGCTAAGAATCTCTGGATCCGGACAGGCCGCCATTGGAACCTGAACTTGGCAACGTTTAACGCTAGAACCTTATCTAGTGAGGGAAGTCTAGCTGTACTATTCGAGAAGCTAGAGGGTGTTAAATGGGATATAATAGGGCTCAGTGAGGTTAGGAGGACAGATGAGGCCTATACTGTGCTACAGAATGGGCACGTCCTTTGCTATCGGGCTTGGCAGACAGAAGAAAACTGGAAGTGGGGTTCACAATTCACAGAAACATAGCTGGCAACATAGAGGAATACTATAGCATTAATGAAAGGGTGGTAGGTATCGTAATAAAACTGAATAAAGGACACAAGATGAAGGTGGTACTGGCTTACGCGCCTACATCCAGCCATGATGACACTTCAGTTGAAAGCTTTTATGAAGACGTGGAATCGGCAATGAGTAAAGTAAAAACAAAGTATACTATACTGATGGGAGACTTTAATGCAAAGGGAGGGAAGCAGCAGGCTGGAGACCAGACAGTAGGAGATTATGGCATCGGCACTAGAAACGCCAGAGGAGAGCTACTAGTAGAATTTGCAGAACGCAATAATTAACGGATTTTGAATACCTTCTACCGAAAACGAGAAAACCGCAAATGGACATGGAGGAGCGCTAATGGCGAAAATAAGAACGAAATAGACTTTATAATGAGTGCACATCCAGGAATTGTGCAGGATGTGGAAGTGGTTGGCAAGGTACGATGCAGTGACCATAGAATGGTACGGTCTCGAATTCGCATAGACACGAAGAAGGAACGACAGAAACTGGTACGCAAGAAGCCAATCAATGAGCTAGCACTGAGACGGGAAGTAAAGGGATTCAGAGTGTCGCTGCAGAACAGGAACTCGGCTCTTAGTGAGGAAACCAACCTTAGCGTAGATACAATGAATGATAATCTGACGAGTATCATTACGGAGTGTGCAGTGGAAGTTGGAGGCCGGGTAGTTAGACAGGACACTGGCAAGCTTTCCCAGGAAACAAAGAACCTAATTAAGAAGCGTCAAATCATGAAAGTGTCAAGTACCACAGACAAAATAGAACTGGCAGAGCTTTCGAAGTTGATTATTAGACGTAAGGTATGCAATGTAAGAAGGTATATCATGGAGAGAATTGAATACGCTCTGAAAAACGGAGGAAGCGTCAAAGCAGTGAAGAGAAAACTTGGGATAGGCAAAAGTCGGATGTATAAACTAAGGGATAAAGAAGGCAAAATAACTACCAATATGGATAGGATAGTTAAAATAGCGGAGAAGTTTTAAAGAGATCTGTACAGTAGCCGAGACAACCACGACCTTAATACTATAAGAACTAGCAGTAACCCAGACGACACCCAACCAATAATAATAAAAGAAGTCAGAAAAGCTTTGGAGAGCATGCAAAGAGGCAAAGCTGCTGGTGAGGATCAGGTAACATCAGATCTGCTGAAAGATGGAGGACAGATTGTGTTAGAAAAACTTTCCACCCTGTTTACGAGGTGTCTCCTGACTGGAAGAGTACCAGAGTCTTGGAAGAACGCTAATATCATCTTAATACATAAGAAAGGAGATGACAAGGACTTAAAGAATCACAGGCCAATCAACTTGCTCTCTGTAGTATACAAGCTATTTACAAAAGTAATTGCTAACACAGTAAAGAAAACATTAGAATTCAATCAACCGAAGGAACAAGCAGGATTTCGAACAGGCTACTCAACAATTGACCACATTCATACTATCAATCAGGTAATAGAGAAATGCTCAGAGTATAACCATCCACTATACATAGCCTTCATAGATTACGAGAAGGCATTTGATTCAGTAGAATTATCAGCCGTCATGAAGACACTGCGAAATCAGGGCGTAGATGAAGTATATGTAAACATTCTGGAAGAAATTTACAGGGGATCAACTGCTACCATAGTGCTTCATAAAGAAAGCAACAGAATACCAATCAAGAAGGGTGTAAGGCAGGGGGCGCAATCTCCCCAATGCTATTTACCGCGTGCTTACAGGAGGTTTTCAGAAGCCTAGAATGGGAACAGTTAGGGATAAGAGTTAATGGAGAATACCTTAGTAACCTGCGCTTCGCCGATGACATTGCATTGCTGAGTAACTCAGGGGACGAATTGCAACTCATGATTACGGAGTTAGACAAGGAGAGCAGAAAGGTGGGTCTTAAAATTAATCTGCAGAAAGCGAAAGTAATGTACAACAACCTCGGAAAGGAGCAACGCTTAAAGATGGGTAATAGTGCACTTGAAGTTGTAAAGACTATGTCTACTTAGGGCAGGTAATAACCGCGGAGCCAAACCACGAGATTGAAGTAACTAGAAGAAAAAGAATGGGGTGGAGCACATCTGGCAAGCACTCTCAAATTATGACAGGTACATTGCCATTATACCGCAAGAGGAAGGTATATAACAGCTGTATCTGGCCGGTACTTAGCTACGGTGCAGAAACGTGGAGACTTACAAAGAGGGTTCAGCTTGAATTGAGGACAATGCAGCGAGCAAGGGAAAGAAAAATGGTAGGTATAACCTTAAGAGACAAGAAGAGAGCAGAGTGGGTTAGGGGACAAACGAGGGTTAAGGATATCACAGTTGAAATAAATAAGAGTAAATGGACATGGGCCGGGCATGTAGCGCTTAGACAGGATAACCACTGGTCATTAAGGGTAACTAACTGGATTCCCAGAGAAGGGAAGCTGGTTAGGGGGAGACAGAAGGTTAGGTGGGCAGATGAGATTAAGAAGTTTCCGGATATAAATTGGCAGCAGCAAGCACAGGACCGGGTTAACTGGCGGAACATGGGAGAGGCCTTTATCCTGCAGTGGACGTAGTCAGACTGATGATGATGATAATACGCAGGTGATCAGTTAAAAGTTGTGCTGTGCAGTCGGCGTTTAAAATCAAGAAAGTCGCTAGCAGACGTGGCCTGAGTGAGCCTTCCGAGGCGAGAGGAGGGGGAGCATAGGAGAAGAGGGTCATGGCTTGTGCGTGCGCCGTAGACGTCAGACTCTCCCCAGGTGGCGCTGCGAAAAACGCTGCCTTCAGAAATTTTGGAACCACCTAAACTCCCTAAGAAATGAGAAGAACCTAGAGCAGAGTTTTATAACTACAGCCCAAGGTGCTAGGCTAGAAGGGGACGAAGCTATTGAATATATAAGAACAAGGGTGACAAAAAAATTTCAACAAAGAAGTACTTTATGCACCACAATAGACAAGGACGAATCAAGTGGTGCAATGGCTCCATTTTCACAACGAGAGTGGGGAGGGGCTGAGAAAAGGGTTCCTAGTAGTACATCAACAGGCCCAGATGGCATTCCAATTATGCTGATAAAGACGTTAGGTCCGATGTCTAAGCAGCCTTTGAGAGAGGCAGTGAGCAAAATAATAATCGATGGTGAAGTTCCCGATGGATGAAACTTAGCAGGATCAGCATGATCTATAAAGGAAAGGGGGACAAAGCTGACATAAACAACTACCATACTATAACAGTGACATTAGTGGTCTACAGGCTGGCCATGCAGATTATAAAGGAAAGACTGCAGGCATGGATAGAGGATGAGGGGGTGCTGGGGTAACTGCAGAATGGGTTTTGGAAACGCAGGAGGTTGGAAGACAATCTGTTCTCACTGACGCAGTGCATCGAAATGGCGAAAAGGAACACAGGCCCCTGTGGCTATCATTTTTGGATATCAAGGGAGCGTACGATAGCGTGTTTCAAGAGGAATTGTGGGGAATACTGGACACACTAGGCGTGGAACATGTAGTCGCTAATCTTTTAAAGGATATCTATAAAGGTAACAAGGTAGTTAGAAAGTGTGAAAAACAGGTATCCAAGCCTGAAGAGGTAAAACGGGGGCTTAGGCAGGGATGTCCCCTGTCACCCTTATTATTCATGATGTACCTACAAGGATTAGAGGCCAAATTAGAGGGAGGTGGGCTGGGCTTCAACCTCTCCTTAGTCAAAGAAGGAAAACTTATTGATCAGGCACTACCAGCATTAATGTACGCAGATGATATAGTGCTAATGGCCAACAACAAGGAAGATTTGCAGAGATTGATGGACATCTGCGGTAATGAGGGAGATAAGTTAGATTTCAGATTCAGTAAGAAAAAATCAGCAGTCATAATTTTCAATGACAACGAAGGTAGTGAGCTTAGAATACAGGAGGTCACGCTAGAGATAACAGATAAATACAAATATCTAGGCGCATAGATAAGCAATGGGACCGAGTACCTGAAGGAACACGAAATATACGTGACGACTAAAGGTAACAGGAATGCAGCAGTGATGAAAATTAGGGCACTGTGGAATTACAATAGGTATGATGTTGTGAGAGTATTATGGAAAGGGGTCATGGTTCCTGGGGTGACGTTCGGCAATGCGGTCTTGTGCATGAGATCAGAAGTTCAAGCAAGATTAGAAATTAAGCGACGTGAAATAGGTAGGCTTGCTTTAGGAGCTTACGGGAACACACCAAATCAGGGAGTACAAGGTGATATGGGATGGACATCATTTGAGGGCAGGGAAGATAGCAGCAAGATAAAATTTGAGAAGCGATTGAGAGAAATAGGGGAGGAGCGTTGGGCTAGGAAGGTTTCCAGCTACTTGTACATGAGGAATGTCGATACAAAATGGAGGAAGCGAACCAGGAAATCGACTGGTAAATACTTAGAAAAGAGCAGGTGGCGAAACCAAAAAGAACTATCGGTTAAGAAGAAAGTGAAGGAAACGGAGACTGACATATGGAAAATGGGCATGATTAAAAAGTCCGCACTAGAGATCTATCAAACTTTTAAGCAGGAAATTGCCAAGGAAAGGATCTATGATAATACTCGGGGTAGTTCTCTACTGTTTGAGGCCAGGACGGGAGTACTGCGAACCAAGACATATCGGGCCAAATATGAAGGGGTAGACACAGTATGCAGTGCGCGTGGAGAGGAAGAAGAAACTGCCGAACACTTGATAGTGCTCTGTAAAGGGCTTCACCCTATAGTTCAGGATGATGGCGCAGAGTTTTTCAAAGCACAGGAATTTAAGGACCGGGAGGGCAAAATAGACTTTAAGCGGGTAGACTTAACTAAAAGGAGGTTGTCTGATTGGTGGCTAAAGCCAAGGCACGAGTGAGAATTACACTCTTCACTGCAAAGCACAAATTCTCAAACTCACTTTTTTAAAAAAATAAATCTAGTTTTTGGTTCATTAGGTATTACGGCTTGGTGGCGCTAGCCACCGCCCGATCTAAAGGGTACAGCCATATTAATCCATCCATCCATCCATCCACCAGTGCCCCCATCGACGCACCGGGCATAAATGGGTAGGTCAAAGAGAGCCGTCCACAAGAAAACATGCATAGAACCTCCTGTTTTGTTGGTCTTAAGGTGCGGTTTGAGAAAATAAAGGACCTTACAAGCTTATTTCCGTCAATCGAACCTCGCTCCAGAAAAGTAGGAAGATCATCAAAGCAAACTGCAGTTACGCTAAAGCTGTTTGAGTTATTTCAGTGTGCTGCAATTTAGGTGCAAGCGAGCATCACATGACATCTAGTTCGAGGCAAGCACTCAGACGTGCGTACCTTAACGCCTAAATGCGCTAGAGTTGGGCTTACACATGATGCCTATGCGATGAAGTGCATACCAAAGCGATCCACCTTATGATCAGTTCTATGATGCTCGCTTTATCCGGTCGAGACGGACCCGACAATTTTCGTATTTCCAGTTGCATTGTCTATTGATCTCTCGGGTTCTGTGCGTTTAACTGTTGCTAGGATGTTCTGTTGACGATTCTCTTCCGTTTCTATGTAAAGCAAATGGGGATACATGCATGTCTATTTTCTTAGTGAACAACGAAAGGCACAGCCGACGCCTCCAAGATAGCTCCGGCAATTGCGGAGACCAACGGCAAGAAAACCCTCATTGTGCTCGCAATCATCTTACGATTAACCTGTGTGACGTACCTTTTAAAGCACGTGCAATGAAGTTGCGACCACTTCTGATTATCGGTGGGCGCGACTTTTGCAATGTTTATCACGCGCGTTACCTGTTTAATGTTGCATGGCGCGCACCGCAGTCACAGGCTCTGTTAAGCTTCACAATCAATGTTACCACGCTTGTCCGTGGTAACGATCGGACGCACTGTCATATCACCTGCATCATCACACTTTTTCTGGTGACGGGCTGGGGAACGCTAATCATTCGCTTACCCAGCATGTTCGCGACGGCCCATATCCAGCGCTCTCCCCATTCTCCTTCGCGAAAGCTACGCAAATCAGCAATACTGAAGTTCTTAACGTCCATGGTAATTCACAACGCAAGAATAGCGTCGACTTGGTTTTTTGGTTTTTTTTTTTTGTAGAGCGCGGAGCTGTTGCGTCTGCTCTTGTTTTCGCCGTCGTTCTGGTGACTCAGTTGCATTTGATTGATTATTTGATATGTGGGGTTTCACGTCCCAAAACCACCATAAGATTATGAGAGACGCAGTAGTGGAGGGCTCCGGAAATTTCGACCACCTAGGGTTCTTTAACCTGCACCCAAATCTGAGCACACGGGCCTACAACATTTCCGCCTCCATCGGAAATGCAGCCGCCGCAGCTGGGATTTGAACTCGCGACCAGCGGGTCAGCAACCGAGTATCTTAGCTCCTAGACCACCGCGGTGGGGCGACTCAGTGGAGAGTGAACCCGCAAGAACTTTATGGGAGTTCGGTGATGCACCCGACTTGCGGAGAGAAATTCGCAGTTTTTTTTCTATGTGCTCAATGCGCAAATACTAAATTTTCGCTCAGTCGTTGGTTCGTACACTGCAGTTGCACATGGTTGCGCAGCAAACTGTGCAAGGAAGTCACGGCTTTGCACTGCTCAAAACTGCGTCGACAAGTGGCGCAGCGTGTCCGCAAAACTCCAGAGTCTGACGCCTGTGGGGGTGTAAACGTCACGTAGAGGGACGAGGCAGCGAGTGCTGACTAGTAGATGCTGTCTCGTTGCGAGGTTACAAAGCGGGAGCGTAGGAGGGGTATGGGGCGCGCATGCACGGTGGGAATGCAAGCGCCGCTGGGAGGGTTGATACAAAAGGGGCAGCGAGCGTTGTCTAGCAGACGCTGGCTGCGTCGGCAGGGCGAGGCGCGAGACAGGGAGCATGGGAAAAGAGAGAGGGGACACGCATGCGTAGTAAATGTGGCTTGAGCTCGACCATAAGAATCTTCGCATCTTAAATTAGGGAACTTGCTAAAATTTGTGCACTGAGGCCAGAAACCTAACAATGATGATTTTGATGATGATGACCCCTATAATATGGCTCATACCTGCTCATGAGGATTGGCCAAGGAGTGATGACGTTGGTTCGTTGGTTGGTTCTTCAACAAGTTGGCGCAACCCACCTAGGGGGATAGGCCTAGAATGGGACGGTGCCTTGCTTTAAATTAATTCACTTCTTGAAAGGAAGACTTGAATTCCTTAGGTAATAAAGTTTATAATTTAAAGGTGTTAGACTTCAAACAAACAAACAAAAACTTGAAAAGAACAACATATAAACACACAAGAAAGAAAGAAAGGCTGTACATAAAACAACTTAATTTATCTATGTTTAGCATTCCATTATTTTAGATTCTCGTAAGAAATTTGTAACAGCGGTAAAAACACTCCTGTGGCTGAAACCAAATGTCATTGCGCTAAATGAAAGAATCACCGGAAGTGTCAAGTTTAAGTCCAAATTTCGTAGAAGTTCTTTTACTAGTTTTTTTTCCTTGGACTTTTGAATTTTTTCGCATGACAAAAAGAAGTGCTCCAAATATTCACTCTCATTACAGTGAAGGCACAAAGGCGACTGTGCCAAACCCGATTTGTGAAAATAAAAGTTCAATGAAGAGAGTCGACAACGCAGCCTTGTAATCACTATTTCTCCCTTCCTTTATGAACACGACTTGTTTTTTCCAAGGGAACTTCAGCTGTGGGAAGTACGATAAAAACAAAGGACAGTTTTTCAAGTTGTTGGCCGTTGTGCATTTTTCAAAGCATGCTGCTGTGATATATTAATAAGTAGGCAAAATAGGTAAAACAGGACAATCAAGAGAAGATACAGCTAGTTCATCTGCATGCTCATTGAGAGCTGAACCTCTATGGCCTGGTACCCAAACTAGTTGAACGAGTCGCACATGTCTAAGAATGAGCGAGTTGAAAGTTTTTAAGGTACGCGAAAAAGTTGGTGAGCTTAAGACAATGCAAACCGATAGGCAGTCTGTTAGAACAATCACCACTGATAGTTCTTGAGGCGCTTTACGCAATGCTAGTACTATTGCCAGAGAGCTCAGCTTAGTAACTATGGGTGAAGTCGGGTAATCAAATTGAGAAAGTCCAGTCTATAGAGAATGATACGATTTCTACACCAGCCTTCTCTTCATAAACAGAAGCGCCAGTCGCTATGACAATAGATGTTTCTAGAATGGCGAAATGATCTTCAAAAATGCCATTTATCAACAGAAATGGGAAATTTCTTGCATTTTCGGGATACATATCATCAAATTCGATCCTAATTGCATCTACAGTGTTGAGTACAAGTCTTTCTTAAAGGTTAACTCTTAAGGGGTCCAGAAGTTTCTGTGGGAAAATTACTTGAGGCTCCGTAATTTAGACCACTGGTGAATTAAATTTCCCAAGTGTTAACTCTTAAGGCGTCTAAAAGTTTGTGTGAATATTACTTGAAGACAACGTAATTTAGACCACTTCTGAGCAATCTTCGTAGCATTCTCTACTTCTTCGTCTTCTCTCGCAGACCTACGTTGCACGCGTTTATTATTGTTCAACCTCCCACCCCAAGGAGTGGCAGGCAAACTCGAGCTTCCGTACTTGTTTACAAGTCCGCACTACACCGTCTTGACCCGAAACAACTTTCCCCCCCCGGCCAAGGGGCCACATGCACCTCAAAACAAAAGGGTGCTTTAAAAGACAATGTCTTTCATTTCTATTTCCGTGCTAGTACGCAATGAATAACGATGAATGACGCGCAGCTCCTGCAGGTGCTCCTTTCTCCATCATATCCTCAGGTGATCAACCAGCTTTTGATGATACTTCAAATTCTTCGTAAGTTCGCTCGCTGTTTTCTGAGCACGTATAAATTCATACCCAGAGCTATATGGCCCTTAATAAGCAAATAATGAACGTCTGACCAGAAAAAGGACGGGACATATAGCGTAGGTTCTGCTGCGTCAGTAATATGGTAGATCGAAGGTCGTGAGTTGATCACTGTTTACACTTTAAGTAGTACCATCTAAGTCGCTTCACTGTTGAGATAGCTCTCCTGAAGTACTTTACTTAGTGAGCTATGCGCTACGGCCGAAAATCAGACAACTAGCAATCTTGCCCATAGCATTCTCTTGTTCGTCTTCCATCGCAGATCTAAGCTGCGCACATTACTTTTTTTCTTCAGGACCCCTAATCTTAGCTTTTAAGAGTTCAACTCGATAGCGATATCCTCTACATATTTCTACATTGTTGATGTTACTCGAGAACTTTAAATTGTGAAATAGTGCAATGTTATCAATTAAGTTGAAAGAGGCTTGCGTCAGTGAAGCTTTCAAGTATGGCTGTGTTCAGTGTGATGAAACCAAGAAAAGATTAGGATAATCACATATACTGACGCCCGATAGCAATGTACGCTTATACCGCACATTAATACTGCGATTACTGAGATACTACACGTTGTATACTGAAGCATATATACAGCACGCCTTCGTTTACGGCAGTCACTTTCACTACATTTTCAAGCAGAGGAAGTTATTTGCAATATAATTGCAAGCAGAGGCGTTGCTCTGTGGTATAGAGAATCCGTTTGCCATGCAAACGCCCTGGGTTTAGGCTTCACTATGAGCGGTAATCGTTTATTGTGTATGTTGGTTACATCTTTCTAGCTCTTTCAGTCTACACAATATCATCTTTTGCTCGCACCCAATGACGCTGACGCAGGAAGTTTTGTGAAAAAAGCTATTTAACGCTACTGCAGAAGTAATATCACAATCCCGTTGCGTATACGTCGCGAGACCCTTTTAGCAAGTGATTGATTTGTGGGGTTTACCGTCCCAAAACCACCATATGATTATGAGAGACGCCGTAGTGGAGGGCTCCGGAAATTTTGACCACCTGGGGTTCTTTAACGGGCACCCAAATCTGAGCACACGGGCCTCGACATTTCCGCCTCCAACGGAAATGCAGCCGCCGCAGCCGGGATTTGAGACCCTTTTAGCAAGACGTTTGTCACATACACACTGGTGGGTACGGACCGTAGGTGATTCACAGAATATATCAGCCCAGGAGCGACGAGAGCACGCATGGGTATTTTTAAAATGCCAGCGTTAAGAAAAATATGACATCGCCAACCAGACAAATGCAAATAATAAAGGTCAGGTATGAAGAAGGAATCGAACCAGAGGATTTTGCATGGAAATCAATTTTAGATATTGATGCATGTCATTAAACAGCGTTGGAAATTCGCATGCCCTTCAAGCAGAAAACGGTGCGTCGTGGTAACGAGAATCAACTACGACGGCATGCGCCTTCACTGCATGGGATCAGACTGTGGATAACTGGGGCCAAAAGAGAGGAAGAGACCACGTACTGCTCGAGAAACAGCAGGACGCTGCTTCTTTCGGACTTGATTTTACGTGTTAAAGTACAATAAACAGTATTCTGCGAACTATCCGAAGTATTCGTTACCAATCATTACGTATGTGCTCCTGAGATTCAACATTCCCGTCGGGTTGACGTCAATTGTAGATAGGTGCTATTCATTGAACTCGATTTAAGTTGCAGTATCCAGGCCTACTATTTTCGTGAGCATTAGCGCTTCATATCAGCTTACCGATTCTGGTGTCGCTCATATTCTTGTTGGCATTGTTACGCAACTGTCAACCACTGGCATATAAAAGACATGTTACCATTTAACGTATGTCAAGCGTAATTATGTCCACGTGTTTAGCAACACTTCTTCACGTTTCTCTAAATAAAAAAGTCACAGTTTTGCCAAAACGGCAAGGCAATAACTCAGATAGCAACATATGCGAATGTTTTACGAACCAAGGTTAGCATTTTCAGGAGCCATAATATTTGTAGTAAACATGCGTTCACTCAGTGACTAAGCTTCCTGTGGCTCGGACGCAGTATATGACCATAACAAAGATCGTGCGTAGTGACGGCGTTAATAAAAGTACATCTCGTGGGCAGCGCATGCTGGACTAAGGACTATACGCAGTGTGTCGGCGCTGGTGGCAGCTTGTTATGTGTGAAGAGCATCTATATGTCAATGGCCGCTCCAGGTACACTTTTGGCACAGTTTTTAGGGGCGAAGCTCCTTAAAGCGGCACCCGTTCGTCCCTCGTAGTCGTAGTCATAGTGTGTAACCAGTGTTAGATTATGACCTGCAAGGTGGTGTCGGTGGTCGGTGGGACATTTCTCCTGTGCTTTATTGAACAATAAAAAGTTCGCGGCGTGCGCGTTAAGTAAAAGCCGAATGGTCCTGTCTCTCATTCCCCATTAGCAGCCATTGGCATTTACATTGAGTACTATCTGACAAGAAAGGGTTGCTCCGTTATAATCGCTGGGTGTAACCTCCTTAGTTTTAGAAAGGTTTAGTGAGCGTTGATCCGCAGTGCCATGAATACAATGAACTAGTATATACCATGAATGAACTCGAGGTGGTTAAAGATGGGAAGTAGATACGAAGCGTAAGCCGTAAGAAAGTGTGCGTGTGCCACCTCTCGTTTAGTCCTTGGAATGTCCGCTGGATGGCGGTGCTTCTATATGGGGAATATATGATGAAAAGATGCAAGATGGTGGTGCTTGGAGTGTTGGACGAACGAACACACAGACAGATGCATGGATGGACGCATGAACGGACGCAAGGGCGGATGCATGGATGAACGCCGGGACGGACGCATGAACAGACGCACACACGGACGGGTGGATGGACGCATGGACGGTCACACAGACGGACGCATGGATGGACGCAAGCAAGAACGAATAGAGGGACGAATGCTTCGCCCCACTCTCAATCATTCACTCCGTGGATATGCTGCCTTTTTTTTTCTTGTCTTGATAGCGCAGCCAGTAGAAGCTCCCGCCAAATGGAGGTGGGTGGTGGGGGTGGGGAAAATACTGGTATGCTAAATGTTGTCGCGATAGCGTGGCAACCATATGCTCCCCCTCCCAAATTGTTCACTCCCAAGCATGGTGTAAAATTATAAAGGTGCGGCACACGTCCTGCAACGCGTTGAAAAGCGCCATCCCAGCGCTTCCAGATAATGTTCGGGAACTTATCAGTTATCTAGCAGCTTGATCGTTGCCTTCTTAGATGGCGCTACGGCGAGCGTGCTCAGCCGTCTCGTCAGTACGCTCGACAGAGACGCGCATGCTGGCCATCATTTTTTTTTTTTTGGCAAGTGTGACCACGCTGTTTTGAACCCCGGTTTCTTTTTTGTTTGGGTGTATTTGATGCTATTCCATTGATGAAGGTGACATCAAACTGTGGAGAGGTTCCCGGAATGCGTAGAACGTGTTTTGTACTGAACTGCATTCTGGCTATCGGATTTGTGCGGAGCTAGTGCCTTTCTTAAAGCGCTGTCTTAAAGTGATTCTTGGCAAAAATGTGTGAATTCTCATAGTAACATCTAGCCATGAACAACCGCCTTTTTTTAGTGTGCTGTTTATGAAATACTTGCATGATTGAATTATTTGTATATATTGCGGAACAACTCCATTACTTTTTGTGCTTGATAGGAATAGTTGCGCGTTTCAGATAGTTATTTATTACACGTGCGCAGGATTAAATGCGACAATGATTCAACAATTTTTTTTGTAAAAATAAAAGCAGTAATACACGTGAAATACGTTTCTGGTGCAGTAACTATTATGATGGTCCAGCGAACTGGGAGCGCGGTGGTAAACACAGACTCAAAGCAAAGAAGAGGCACACAGCATGTGAGCGCTCGTGCTGTGTGCATCCTTTTTGCTTTGTGTCTGTGTTTTACCCCGCGCTACCAGTTCGCTGAACCATCATGAATTACCAACTAGCCCACCTTTCTATCCTATTGCAGTAACTATCCTCTTTTGATAAAAGTGCAGTAATTATTACTGGGCGTTTGCGTGTCAACACCACGATTTGTATACGAGATACGCCGTAGTCGATAGCTCTTGAGTAATTTTGACCATCCGGGACTGTTTAACATGCACCTTCATGTAACAACTTGGGAGTTCCCTACGTTTTTCTCCGTAGGTAAATATTTTGATAGAGGAACAGCACGCTGGCTAACGTTCTTGTTAACTGTTTTTCTTTGCATGAAATAATGCTGTGAACAGACAAAAGTACAAGTGCAGGCTAGAAAAATTGATCTTGTGTACTCCCGATCGATCCGTGTTGATGACATTCACAGCCTGCACAAGGCATTTTCGTCTTAATGAACCTCTAAACCTGCTAAAACTTCAGTTTTTATTCTGAAATGGCCAATCTCCTACGCGCTTTGAGTGTTAGTCACGCTACCAGGAACGATAACGTTGGGCAAACAGAGGAGTTTCAATGCATCAGCACCACTTCGTTAGACAGAAGGATGGATGCATGGATAGATGTATCTGGTTGTGCCCTTTAGATCGGGTGGTGGCTCACGACACCTAGCCATAAAGATAAATACTATCACTATGTGTTTAGGAATTGAATTTCACTCGTGCCTCGAATGTGGCCACCAATCATTTAGCCTCCTTCTAGTCATTTCTACCCATTTAAAGTCTATTTCGCCTTCGCTGTCCCTAAAACTCAATGCTTTGAAAAATTTGGCGCCACTGTCTTCCACTATAGGGCGGTGCCCTTTACAGAACATTATCAAACGTCCAGCCATTGCCTCCTCTTCTCCACACACTCTACATACCATGTATGTGCCTTCGTATTTGGTTCGGTACGTCTTGGTCCGCAATAATACCATTCTAGCCTCGAAGAGCAGACATGTACCCGAGAATTAGAGTAGATCTTTTCCATTGCAATTTGCTGCCTAAAAGTTCGGTAGGTCTCCAGTGATGATTTCGTAAGCATTCCCATCTTTCACAAGTCCCTCTCTGTTTCCTTCACCTTCTTCTTAACCGATGTTTCCTTTTGGCTTGGTATTCTGCTGTAGTCTAAATACTTTCTTTATAATTTTAGAAATGGTTTCCTCTATTTATAAACAAATATATTCATGTACAAGTAGCTGAAAACGTTTTTAGCCCAACACTCCTCTTCCATTTTGTCAATCACTTCTCAAATTCTATCCTGCTGCTAGCTTTCTTGCACTCAAACGATGTCAATCCCATGTCACCATGTAGCCTCGATTTGAGTAATCCCGTGTGCTCCAAAGCAAGTCTACCTATGCCGCATTGTTTAAATCTTGCTTGAACTCCAAAATTCATGCACAAGACCACATTGCCGAAGGTCAAACCCGGGACCATGAAACTTTTCCAAATCCCTCTCAACACGGCATACCTATTGCAGTTTTACAGTGCCCAATTTATCATTGCAGCTGCATTCCGGGGGCCCTTAGTCATAACGTGTCTTTCGTTATCCCTTAGATACTCAGCCTGTTATTTATCCATACGCCCGAATATTTGTATTTATCCACTATTTCTAACGTGACTTCCTGTATCTTATGCTGACTGCCTTTGTTATCAATAAAGATCAAGATTGCTGATTTTTTTCTGCGGAACTTCTAATTGAACACGTCTCCCTCAATACCACAGATGTCTATCAACTCAGCAGGTCTTCTTTGTTGTCGGCTGCTAATACTTCATCATCTGCATACATTATTGCTGGTAATGACTATTCAATAGGTTTTCCTTGCTTGGCAAAAGATAGGCTGAAGCCTAGTCGACTGCCCTCTAATTTGGTGTCAAGTCCCAGTAGATACAGCATAAATAACAAAGATGACAAAGAATATTTCTTTCGAAGCGCACGTCGTATCTCGATATAGGTTCGAACACCTGTTTTTACATTTTTATAACCGTCATTTTACTCTTATAGATAACCTTTAGAAGAAAAGTTCGAGACCGAACATTATCTGGCCTCTCAGGCGCACTCAGTGTCAATATTTGATTATCTTACAACATGCTCACGACATAATCCCTCCCTCCGCCATATATATATATATATATATGAGATAACATGACTTTAATGTTTGCGCACTGAAGGTTCTACAACGACTGCCCCTGAATCGAGGCACACACACAGTTTTCTTGCTTATTTCGGGTGAGAGTGTTCTTATCGCTGGCACCCGTGTTTGGAGGCATCACCGCGAGCGCAGGCGCAGAAGCGGCGCCGACCCGTTTCGCCCCCCCCCCCACGCAGATAGGAGCCGTTAGGGTTGAAGAGGTTTGGGGACCCGCACCTGGCGTCCTAGGCGGGTGGTGTAGGGTGCGAGCCTTGGCGTTGCGGGCTGTTGTCGGCGAATTACGGGAGGCGTGCAGGGGTTGGTAGGCTCCTGGTAAAGGATGTATGATGGCTTTAGGCGGTCTATGGAAAGGCGTAGATCCTTTCCACTGATTTGCAGGGTGAATGTTTTGTCGTCACGACAGGTCCTTAAACACGAACGGGGTCGGCTTGGTGTGGCGAGCCGCTGGTGAGGAGCGCAGTGCGCCCATTGTGCGACGGAGTCGAGCGACAAAGTTTGCAGGGTCCGAGCTGGTTACATCAGAGATCAGAGCGGATAGGAGTTCTCCAGATAGGCGAAGCGGCTCCCAGTAGACGAGTTCCGCGGGCGTGGCTTAAATGTCTGGCTTGAAAGTTGTGCGCAGACCGAGAGCGATGGTGGGGAGAGCTTCGAGCCAGGTTGAGTGAGGGTGGCACATGATGGCTGCCTTGAACTGCCGGTGAAACCGTTCAATCATTCCGTTGGCGCAAGGGTGGTAGCTAGTTGTCCGTGAACGCTCGAACCCAGTGGAGAGCCCGAGTAGCCTGAAGAGTTGAGATTCGAATTGTCTTCCTTGATCGGTGGTGACTCGGCGAGGAGTGCCGAAGCGTGAAACCCAGCCGGAGAAGAAGGCTGATGCGACGTCTTCTGCGGTGATCCTTTCTAGCGGCCACCCTTCGGGGCCAACGATTGTAACGATCGATGGCGGTGAGGCAATAGCGGTAAGGGCCGGCTAGTGGGAGGGGTCCAATGATGTCGATGTGGACGTGCTGGAACCGTTCCGTCGGGAAGGGGAATTCTCCGAGTGGCGACATGACGTGCCGGGTGATTTTGGCGCACTGGCATTGAATGCATGTGCGTGCCCAGGTGTGGCAGTCCCGTTGCATTGATGGCCACGCGTACCGGTCAGTCACGAGGCGTGTAGAAGCTCGTATGTCGGGATGACTGAGGTTGTGTAACTGGTTGAAGAGGCTTTGGCGATGCATAGAAGGGACGTATGATCTCACTCGTCCTGTTCATATGTCACAGTAGAGAGCGTCCGTTGACCCAGGGATGGTAACTTTTTGAAGTTGAGAAAAGAACTATTCTCTAGGACCTGCTGGAGTTCGGTGTCCGTTTTCTGAGCTTCGGCGAGGGCGTCGGTTGTAACGGTTGGTAGCTGGACAGCCGAGACGCGAGAGAGTGCGTCGGCGACCACGTTTTCCTTTCCGCTGATGTGGTGGATATCTGTGGTGAATTTAGCGATGAAGGACAGCTGGCTCTGCTGTACCGGTGGAAGTATTTCGCGGCGTTGGGAGGAGGCGTAAGTGATAGGTTTATGGTCGGTGTATATGGTGCAGTGCTGTGCCTCAAGGATGTGGCGAAAGTGTTGGACTGCTTCGTAGTTGGTAGGCTGGCCAGTTTGTCTCCGCAGGGGGCGAGGTTGCATCGCCGATGCTGCCGGAAGGCGGGGGCGGCTTCGCGAAAAATAGTTTCTTCGAGAAGAACGCCAAGGGGCGCCAGTTGTTTCCCACACGCTGCATGAGAGAGGCTCCGATGGCGGTGCTAGAAGCATCTGTGAAAAGACCCAGGGGCGCCTCTGGCTTGGGATGGGAGAGCAGCGTAGCGTTGCAGAGGGCAGTTTTGCAGTCTTCGAACGCTTGCGTTAAGGCTGGGGTCCAAGTAACAGGATGATTGCCGCGTTGGCTGACCAACGCATCATGGAGAGGGGCCTGATATGGGGCCGCTTTAGGCACGAAGCGCCTGTAAAAGTTGAACATGCCCAGGAAATGGTGGAGGTCTTTCGCTGTGGCAGGCAGCGCGTAATTTTGCAGGGCCAGGATGCGCTCAGGCAAGGGTCTAGTTCCTTCTGAACAGATTTCTTGGCCAAGAAACGTGACGACGGGGGCGCCTAGCGTGCTCTTCTGAACGTTTATGAGTAAGCCGTGTTCGTCGAGACGCTGGAACAGTTGGCGGAGGTGTTGGCGATGTTCCATTTTGTTGCGGGAGAAGATTAAGATGTCGTCTAGGTAAACAAAACAGAAGTCTAGGCCGCGGACGACGTCGTCGATGAAGCGTTGAAAGGCTTGCCCCGTGTTGCGGAGACCAAAACTCATGAAAGGGAATTCGAATAGACCGAAAAGCTTGAGAATTGCGGTCTTTGGGACGTCATACGGGTATACAGGAATTTGTGCGTAGGCCTTCACGAGGTCCACCACTGAGAAGATAGTGCTGCTGTCTAAGTGGTCTGCAAAGTCCTGTATACGATGGATGGGGTACCTGTCGGGGACGGTGTGGGCGTTGAGGGCGTGATAATCTTTGCAGGGGCGCCAGCCAATGGTTTTCTTTGGTACAAGATGAAGCCGTGAGGCGTAAGGTCCCTCCGAGCGGCGGGCAGTACCTTCGCGGAGCATGGATTTGAATTCGGCCTGTGCAATTCGCAGGCGGTCCGGGGCTAGCCGACGGGCACGGCATGAGACCGGGGGGCCGGGAGTAGTACGAATGTAGTGCACGGTTGAGTGGCGCACCTCTCGCGGACGCCCACTAGGTCGAGTAAGGTCGGGAAATTCTGCGAGGATGTCATGGTATGGCGACTGGTTCCCAATGGTAAGTGCCTTGACGTTAGGCTGTTGGGTGGTCGCACGTTGGCCCGGCGTAAAGAGGCCTATTGTAGCGTCGATAATTCGGTCATATTGACAGCCAGGTAGAAGATTGTAGTACGCCAAGAAGTCGGACCCGATGATCGGCTCTTCGACGTCGGCGATGACAAAATTCTATGGAAAATCTTGACGCAGGTTTTTGAAGTTGATGTTAAGGCGGAGCGAGCCGTAGGTCTTGATCGTCGAATGGTTCGCCACGCTGAGCTCAAAGGACGTGCAAGGACGCTTGTCACACAGGAAAGTTCGGGGAAAGCAACACATGTCGGAGTCACAGTCGACGACGAACCGCCGCTTTGTGACTTGGTCAGTGACGAATATGCGACGACCTCTAAGTTGGTAGCTCGCGGCCGTGTTACGGGCTGCCGTTGAAGTTTCCCTGACGTCCAGCTGAGCAAGGTGGTTGACATTTCTGGGCTTTGTCCCCGAAGCGGCGATGGTAGTAGCAGGGGCCGTTCTCATTTCCGTGCGATGAAGCGGCGTTGTTTTCTTGGCTTTGGGAGCGTTTTGTGGATGCAGCTTCGGGCTTTGATCCACGCGCCTTTGAATTGAGACCAGCTGACGGGTGATTTCGTCGACACGGCGCGCGAGTTCGCTGCTGAACTGTCGGGTGTCAATGGCATTGATGGTGAGAGGCGATGCTGGCAACGAAATCTCGACGACTTGATCAGCAATGTGAGAGAGCTGGTCCAGCGGCAGATTCAGCTGCACCTGGAGGATGGCCTGGGCATGTGAGGGTTGACGCTGAAGGCAGATGATACGCAGGAGGGAGTCGTCGACTAGGGTGCTGCCCAAGAGGTCACGCATGTAACGCAGGAGCTGCGATGGCTTGCGGTCACCGAGTTCTTCGTGCTGAAGTAGGGGACGCATCTTCTCGTCTTGTGAAGGCGAAAGCCGGTGGATCAGTTCCCTCTTCAGGTGTAGTTAACGGTCATCAGCGGGGGGATTCGCAAGTATATCGCGAACCTCAGCCGCATAGCGAGAGTCTAGATGGGCGACGACGTAGTCATAGCGCGTCCGGTCCTGGGTGATGCATGCCGTGTAAAACTGCGCCTCGACTTGAGCGAACCACACGTCTGGCGCCTCTGCCCAAAACGGCGGAAGTTTGACAGCGACGCGTCAAACGTCCATGTTGGTGACGGCCGCAGCAATGGAGGCGCCCGAGGTGGCAGGGACCACTGGAGCGAAGTTTTGGGGGGCGTGACCCAAGTGGGGTGGTGCACGATAGTTGGACGAGAGTGCTTCATTTTCATTGCGCTGCTGCTGTTCGCGGAGCTGCTACTCTTGGTTCGAGATCACTTGCTGCTGGGCCTGCAGTTGTTGTTGCAGTTGTTGTTCTTGTTGTTGAAGAGCAGCAAGGGTTTCCTCGTTGGCCATGGCGGTGCGGTACGTTTGTTTCCCGGGTCACTAGATATGGGATAACATAACTTTAATGTTTGCGCACTGAAGGTTCTACAACGACTGCCCCTGAATCGGGGCACACACAGTTTTCTTGCTTATTTCGGGCGAGAGTGTTCTTATCGCTGGCGCCCGTGTTTGGAGGCATCGCCACGACGCGCAGAAGCGGCGCCGACCCGTTTCGCCATATATATATATATATATATATATATATATATATATATATATATATATATATATATATATATATATATATATATATATATATATATATATATATATATATATATATATATGATGCCTGGTCGTTTTTACATGCTGCCGAAGATCCATAAATAGGGAAACCCTGGCAGACCCATTATATCAGGCACGAGAACGTCAACGAAACCTACTTCCAATTATATTGACTGTTTAATCAAAAACATACCACCCACACATGAGTCCTTCTTGCGTGAACACAAACCATTTTCTTCGGGAAATATCGGACGTGAAAATTCCAGAAGGTGCATTCCTCGTAACATTGGATATTAATTCACTCTACACAAATATCCCACATGACGATGGCGGGAGAGACTTGTTGAATCGTATTGCACCCACAACCCTATGTCATATTCAAACAAAAAAGTAATTGAAATCTTAACGACACTTGTACTCGCATTGAACAGCTTTGAATTTAACAATGGGTATGGCAATGGGTACAACAATGGCCCCAAACTACGCTGACATATTCATGCACCATATAGAGTTCAATTTTCTTTCATCTTGTGATATCAAACCGTATATCTATAAACGGTACCTAAACGATATATTTATGATTTGGACAAGTTCGGAAAACGAAACTGCTCAAAATCATACAGGCATTTAAACAAGTACACCCGAGCATTTATTTTACATGCTCTTACTCCAACAGTGAATTGATTTTTCTTAATGTACTTATTTGATTGAACGATGGTGCGTTGGTAACTAGCGTATACAGAAAACTCACGGACAGGCAACAATACCTGCACCTCAATAGCTGCCACCCACGACACTGCAACACCAGCATTCTCTATCGCAAGCACACAGATTCCGACGAATCTGATCCCACACCGAGGGCTTCCACAAAACCAGCACACATATGCGTGAAGTACTCCTTCATCAAGAATACCCGTCAGCTATCATTGATGACGCCATCAAACAAGCGGAAAATATGGACCGCCAGACTTTTCTACACCACTAAAAAGATGCCGACCTGCACCATAACAAAAGTTTGCTAATAACTTTCACGAGCAACCCACCTAGCATAAACAAGGTCCTAAGAAAACACTTTTACATATTGGAACACAGCGTGCGACTATAAAAAATTTTCACTTCTCCTCCTTGTGTGGTATACAGGCGGCCGAAGAGTATAAGGGATACTTTGATAAATTCAAAAGAGACTTCAAACCTCAAACAGGGTGTCGCCCTTGTAAAAAAAAGCAGATGCAAAGTATGCCAACACATGCCGACAACGAAAGTGGCGGAAAGCACCCACTCAGATTTAAGCACAGGATTAGAAGTGCACTTGACAGCGATCGTTTAGAATTAGATTCAACAACCATCGGGCACATGTACGTTCCCTGTCATGCCTTCCACTTTTTGAGTTTTCACATAGCAACTGTTTATTCAGCTCACGTGTCGATGGGAGCCCCGTCTTTTTCAAAGCATACTTTTATTTACTCATTAAGGGTATTGATTGACTTGTGGGGTTTAATCTCCCAATACCACCATATGATTATAAGAGACACCGTAGTGGAGGGCTCCGGAAATTTCGACCACCTGGGGTTCTTTAACGTGCACCCAAATCTGTGTACATGGGCCTACACCACTTCCGCCTCCATCGAAAATGCAGCCGCCACAGCCGGGATTTGATCCCGCGACCTGCGGGTCAGCAGAAAGTTTTGGGTAGTCGCGCGCTCTGTTCCAATATGTTAAAGTGTTTCCCAAGGACATTGTTTATGTTCGGTGGGTTTCTCGTGAAAGATAATAGCGAGTATTTGTTACGGTGCTGGTCGGCATCTTTCTTTATGTATGTATATATATATATATATATATATATATATATATATATATATATATATATATATATATATATATATATATATATATATATATATATATATATATATATATAAACATTGTACATATACGTGAATGACGGCGCCGGCACCGACAATGACCATATCTTGTCCCATTAAAAATTCCAATGGTTGACCTTACATCAGTATGCTTCGTACAGTACCAATTTCCAAGGTATGGTGGATGTGCAGAATTTTCACTCTCAGCGGGTTTTGGACGCTGGCGTATGCGTTTGCATCGGTGTCACCGTCACTCATCGTACATGTATATAAACATATTAAAACACAAGGAACAAAAAATGCAGAATTAGACTCCGGCACGCGGAATCGAACTTGTGTCTACTGAATCATTAGTGCGGGTCGTCAACCACTGAAGCACAGAGGAGCAAGTCATTCAGCGTTCCAACGGCAGACTCGCTCTCTGGATCTCGTTCCGACTGGTTGTGCCCCTGTGATCTGCAAAGACAGCGCAGCTCTGGCCGCCTGGCTCGCCCTACGCCATCTTCTGCCGCTAACAAGAGCTCTCGCTGAGTGGTGCTTCGTCCTCGGATTCCTGCGACCGTGTCCATCTTTCCTATCTCCTCTTTACTTCCGTTGTTTTCTGTCGTTCGCTGTCCCTGCGCATCGCTCTCTCCTTTCTCTCTCGATCCATTTACCTTTTAATCCTATCCTTTTAATCCCTCCTTACCCCTATCCCTCGTGAGCTATTGTTGAGTTTTCGCACTGGGATGCAGACAGGTACGGAGCTCACTTTTCTCTTGTTTTCTCTTTAAGAATCACATAGGAAAAGAATGGCAAGCATCTTCGTGGCAATGCATCCCTAAAACTTTCGAAGCTTTATCTTTTAATCTGAAATGACAACTGACAATATCTACCACTTACCGCTGCTGACGGGCAGCTTGGAGGGGAATTATTATGATTTCAGCATTACCAGCAAGATGGCTCAATCAGCGTGCGTCGCCAACACGTATGGCCCACACTCTTCCATGCGTACTTTGCCACGTCTATAGGAGAGGGGCGATGCTCCCACGTGCACCTTTATCTCGCGGTGAAGAGGATCGTGCGTCTTGGCTGGCCTCGGGCTTTACCTGGAACGACTCTGTTGTATTTACCGGGCGCACAAAGGTCAATGCATTCATTGTAGTCTTCCTTTGCGAAAAGCGCACGCTTTCCAGACACAGCGAAGTATCAAGTGAGACGCTTATGCGCGTGCATCTGTACCTAAGAGAACGTTCCGTGCGTCACTTGTGCGTGAGAAACGCGGGGCACGTTCAGACACGATTGCCATTCTGCGCGTGACCTTGAATTTTGCTGCTTTCGCATTCATTGCTTCGCGTTTTCGGCAGAACTGTGACTTCTTATTTTATAATTGTATAGCAAAGCAAACTTCCTATAGTAGGTCTCAATAACTTTCAGGCAAACTGTTGGTTAGGTCATTTTATTCAGCCGTATAAGTACGGGACCTGCCTCTTGGGCCCTTCTAACCAGAATGGTATAGCTACACTCAACACTTAGTTCTCGCGATCAATTTTGCTTTCACGTGCACTCGGACGATTAACGCGTGAGCTGTATATATTCTGATGGACGAAATTCCTCAACCACTGTTCGTATGCCATCAAAATTCTTCACAATTTTCCTATTTTTATATTGTGTGGACGCAATATGGTCAATCTAGCAGATAATTTTTCTTGGGCGGCCTTGATTCAGCCCCCTATCCCCCCTTTTTTTTCAAACCACGGCCTCTGATCGATTACATTAAAACTCTATATATTGCTAAGTTTGTTTTATACAACAGTTTTCATACCTTTTTAAGGTATTTAGAACGAAGCGGAAAATTCGTGACGCTCGCAAACTTAGGTACACGTTGAAGAATGTCGCATCGTTGAAGCTTCCGCTGCCCTCCACTGGACGTCCTTTAATGATATTATGAGTCTAGGGCTTAATCATTCAATACTTTTTAGCTAAGCAAACTCTATCTTGCTCTCTAGGTAGCTAGTATATATTGCTCTTGCTGTTTATATACCTTCATTTTAGTCCAGATATTGCTTTTCTATCGTCCTTACCTGCTGCAGAGGGCTTGTTGCGTTCATCTTTTGGTGAGTGGGTGGGTGGGTGCAAAAATTTATTGTTGTTCAGCAACAGACACGTTAGCACGAAGCAGGCCACTCCCACATCGGCACAGCCAGGCGAACCTGCTAGCCTGCCCAGAGTTTGTTGGGTGTGGTCTTGGTGCTCTGCCTCCACAATTCAGTGTAGCTTCATAAATTCAGGTACTGTGTGGTTTTCTTGTTCACTTGAAGAACTCTAAGTGTTGTACATGTTCTGCATTGGAATCCTGAATTATTCTATTTATTTTGAAAAAGTCCAAACGGCTCATGTTTTTGCGATTAACTTTTCTCTGTCTCTCTGTCATCATTTGAAGCGTGTCCCCTCATGCCTGAACACAAGAGAGTACGGATACTGACTTTCATGAACCCACCTATAGTTCTCAACACTCCTTGCTTTCCAGGTTGGCTTGCGCATACATGGTGTTTCAAGTGATGTGTCCAATACTATTTAGAATTACAGAAAAACGCATATGCGTGCTACCACCGGCATTTTATTTACTGTCGAAAACAGCATCTTCATGTCTGCACAATGATTATTTACAGCAGTAAAATAGATATTCAAATAGTGAACTTTTTAACCAATGGAAATAACTGATCGAGTCTAACAGGCGAATTCAAGTTTTATCTGTGAAAAGGGTTTAGTGAGTGAAATTTTTCAAAGGTTGCCAATCCCCGCGGAGCAATGAAAGCTGGCTAATTTAGCAGGCGTAATTGATAGCGACACACTCACACAGCACATCTCTCACTCACTTCGAAAACGCAGTCTGGGACGGCCCTGTTTTCCTGGTCACTGTCAACCGACAATCGAGACACTTCGCTTCATGTGAGAAAAACAGTGTCAGATTTCATCGCTCCAAAGTGATTACCAGTGGCCCTTTTTCAAAAATTTCAAAAAAGCAGCGAACTACTCGCAGGAAGGACTTGAATTCACCCATTGAATTCAACAAAATTTTCCCCTGGTTAAAAAGTCAATAGTTTCCATTTCCATAATTGCTGACGTACTTTTTGTGTGCACTTGAAGATACCTTTGACAGTAATGGAATCCCGCCGGAAACACGCACATGCCTTCTTTCTGTAATCTTTAAATAGTACTGGACACCTTTCTTGAAACACTCTGCATTTTAAAAGTCTGTGTTGGCAATGTGAAACATATAGATTGTAACAACAGGTGTGGTTTGTCACGTTTGCCTATGCAGGGCTAACGAAACGAACGACGAGAGTTGACGCATGAGTTAGTCTCAAACAAAGTTTATCACAACAAGGGACTCGATGAACAATCACAAAAACAAGCAAAGAAGTAAACACACCTCAATTTACTAAAGTCTGAGCGGCTAACTTTTGACTCTGTGTGACACCACGATAGCTCACGGCTTGTCGAACCAGCGTCTCGAAGAGGCAGCTGTTCACCATCAGCGACGACCCTTGTCGAAGGCGAGAGCAGGCACGCAGGTGGCACACGACCCGCATGCGGTCACGGCAAGAGGTGAGGCCTCCGTCAGGCCTCACGTCCAAACATGGCCTTCAGTTGTCGCAGGTGGCGGCAGTGATCAGGAACCGGTTGTCCCTGCCCCACATGCCGACATACATGGAGCTGCGCTCGGGGTTCGTAGCCCCAGTCAGGTACCTCTGCTTCCGGACCTCGATCACCAGGGAACAGGCAGGTAGACCTCCACTAAAGGCATCCTGGTCCAGCGTGTTCCAGCTGGAGCCGCTGTTAGGATCAACAAAAAAACACCAGGCCCTCTGCAAGAACGGTCACGAAACCTCCAAGGAGAGCGTGCTGGTCTTGTCTCCTAGAAGACCTCGGCTCATACCCACAAGGGCGATTGGCCACACTATACCTTATAAGGAAAACTTTTTATACAACGCTTGCTAAAAAAGACAGAAATGAGATAAGGACAATAATAATGTTCCATTCAAAAAACGTGATAAAGTGCACAATAATTCGATAAACCAGAATATATAAAACAAATCAGCAAAATTGAAGAAGGGGGATACAGAATTTGATATATCTGACAGAATCACTAGCAGCGTATCCATCCGGTTGTCTGAATTAATTTATGTAGCGCTGACAGAATAGCACTGCGGCCCGCGCCCTACTGATTGGCTCCAAACAATAAAAGGATGGATGTATTAACTGGCTATTCGAGCATACCAGTCGGTCTCTCAAGAATCACTTGGCGCAGGGTGGCGAAGTGGCGGCATGTGAGAAGAAAGTGATTTATTGTTTCCGGTTCATTGCAAACTGCACATACGTTAGTTAATGAAAATACTGATTTCTGGAGATAAATATTTAACCGGGGGACTCTACAGCGAAAGCTTGTGAGGGTCACCTCACATTGACGGGGAAGGCATTTTGCGGTGTTACATGTGAATTGCAAGTGCCAAAATTTTTCAGATTGTAGGGGCGATGTTTCGTTGATTTTTAAGATTAACAGGCGTTTGAATCGTTCGGCAGTAATAAATGAAAACTGTGGAGCTACTAGCCCCACCAGGAAATTTAAAGAGGCTGAAACGAGCGAATCAGCAATTTCATTTAGTGCAATTCCAGCATGCCCGGGGACCCAAATAAACTGGGGCCGGATTCACAAAACTCACTTACGAAAACATTTTTGCGCAAGAGAAATTTTGTTGCGTAAGTCAATTCACGAAACGAAAAAAACGTCGTAAGAGGCCATCGTTGTCACATCGGCCGCTGCAAATAAAGCGCGCTGTGACTGCCCGGGAACATGTCAGCGATGGTGATGCAGTTGCTATATTTGCTTACGTCACCGAAAAGTGCTCGTAAGTGGATTCACGAAGCGAAATTGTGCGTAAAAACAGCATGGCTGAGAGAAAATCCTGAGAGTGGTCCGGACCACTCTTAGGAACAATGTGGCTACCTAGAACCTGCTGCCGCGGTGGTATACTTTGGTGCCCTGGCTGGTTTTGAGTTAATTCACGCCCATTGAAGGCTGCCTGATGACTGCTGGTGCGTTTTTATTTCTTTCGGCGCTTTGAGCTTCGCGTGTTGTTTCCCTTGTACGCAGTGGATGGTGTTGACAACCACCATCGTCCAATAAGTTCGAAGTCGCAGTAATTGAAGAATTCTATTGGGCGTCAATGGCATAAAACTACGCATGTAAAGATTTGTGGTTGGATGAAAACCAATGTGATACGTGAATGGTCGGTGCATTCAAACGCGGCATGGCATAGGATCAACCTTATTTGTTATGTTGTTGTGTTGCGCCCCATCTCATCCAATTAAAAGTGCGACTCGAGATCCTTGCCTCATTGGTGGAAATTACCACCAAAGAGGTTAATGGGAGCACATTCTTTGCACGCTATTGGAAATAAAAATGAGAGGGAGTTTTCAATGAGTGGTTATAATGTTTGTGCTCTAGTGTACTTTCATTGGCTCTAACTGTCCAATGGTTGCGATCTCTGAAATACAGCTGTCGATACACTTTGGGACGATCTGGAACAAAGCGTACTTTGTAAACCAAAGTGTATTAGGGGTGCGCGTGATTACGCATGGAACTACAAACAAATCATGCATCTTAACCTTCACTGTTCAGACACCGATATGGACCATGATAATATGGCAACCAATCGGAATGAAATGACCCTAGTAACTTTGTATGACACCGAAAATATCCAAGCCCTCACGATTCTGGAGCAAACCTTAGCTGAATTCATCCCTGCGTCAATTACCAGCCATTTAACTTGGCGCACGGACATCATTCAAAGGTAGAGCGAGCCACTGACATGTATTTTGTGCGACGCAGCGACCACTTGACCTGAGAATAATAGCGTTGCGAAGGCGAATCCCCTGTCGCATGCTCTGATCAAAGCAGACGACAAACGCGAGCAGACGACGGCTTGGCCGACAGGCACAGCTTGTGATTGGTTGTGAAGCAATACCCTCTACATCAGCTCACTCCGTGACGTTGCCAAAACCCTTCTTTCATCTGGCACGCCTGTCCTGTTCGTCATATCACCCCCCTCGCACATAAGAGAAAATTTTTTCACGCCATGAAAATAGTGCAAGTACTTTCTAAGAGCTCTCTTATGTGCTGCGCAGTTGTCGAAAACAACATGGCATCGTAAACAGCATATCGGTCGGTGCGACTTTCAGCAAACGCTTCTCGCACGAGTTACTTCAGCGTTTGACCGGATGTGTTGTGATTACAGCAGCTTTTTCGATGCATGTAAGCAGTGCGGAGAGCTGTGGTAGTGCAATGGTGTACGGTGAAGCGCAGCGAAGCCTGTGCGTCGGTGTGGTTATCAAGCGGGGATCGGCGTCGATGTATCGACGGCAACTAGCACTCGAGAAGCCTGCAATGTGTGTTTGTGTGCCGGTAACAGTTCGTTCGCTTGACTTTCCAGTCTCTCAGTTGGGTGCTGTGCGACACTTCGGATTGACAGCGTTTTGACACGTTACTTGAGTGACCCCAAGTACGTACGGAAACGTATGAACTACGCGCTCGGTTCTTGCTTCGCCACTAGTTAGCCCGTCCGCTTCTATTTACTTGAGAGCAACGTACTGTTCGGGAGTGAAACGATGTTCGTTGTGAACAGTGGTGCTGTGTTGACGTTCCACGACTTGTGAACAAGCTGTGCTCGTGTGACCGAAAATTGAAAGACAGCGTTGATAACTGTTTTGCCCTGCGAAGTTGTGGTGGGGCAGCTTGGCGCTTTTGTTTGTTAAGTCGTCACTTCTCCTTTTTGTGATAACCATAGTCCTAGCGCTGTGATGTGATCAACCAAAACTGCGAGATGCTACATTCTGTTGTGAATCGTGTTACTTTGGAAGCGCGCCTAGACTGTTCTTCGGTAACAACTTGAGAGTTCTATGTGGCAGCGAGAGCCCGTGAACGTCAAGTTTCCCTCCGGCCCCCAGACCTAGCGCTGTGATGTGATAAACCAAAGCTGCGAGATGCTACATTCTGTTGTGGATCGTGTTACTTTGGAAGTGCGCCTAGACTGTTCTTCGGTAACAACTTGAGAGTTCTATGTGGCAGCGAGAGCCCGTGAACGTCAAGCTTTCCTCTGGCCCCCAGAAAAAGCTAAGATTTCACCGGTGCCTTGCTTTGGATGAAGTTGTTGGCCAATATCGCCTAACTACAGGTTTCCGAGTTCGTCTAGCCATCGTTTTGCACGGCACTAGAGCCTTGACAACAGCCGGTCATGGCCAGTTCTTACACTTTATCAATGGACGTGCACGCCTGGCCAGCCCCTCATTGCTGTCATTGGCAGCTTCCAGTCTGCAGGTGCCCTTTGCCTGTTGGCCGTACTTGGTTCCTCATGACACCGACGGCTACTAAATGCTGCCATCGGTGAATTCACCTTGCAGAACTAAATTTCACCGGTACTATAATTCGCGCAGTATTATAACATGTGGAAGTTTTTGAGCCCAACAGATGTAATGTTTTCCTGTGGTAAGTTGAAGCATGAAAAATTTACTACTAGTGTTATAAACATACATATAATATGAAGCAAATACATCAGAAGATTTTGTGATTTGATACAAGTGAGCTCTTGTTTGATTATGAGGTTGGGCCTGTCGATTTACCACGTTTGATAGTTGGAAAGTTTATGTGAATTTATTTTTCAGGAGCGAGGTTGCACTTAAAATGTTATGTTATTTTGGAAAATTAGTTCTATAGACGATTACCACTGTGGTAGTACTATACTTCAGTAGGACATATATATTGCGGTACGTAAATTTTACATGAGGCTTCAGTTTATTTCAAAGTGATTATAGCAGATTTTGGTCACTTTAACGAAGTGATAGCTTTCTCAAATCAGTATTAAAAGTCAGTGCTTTTCCTGATTGTTTTTAAATATCTCGTTTTTGGCTCTTCACAGATCGCAGAGATTGGTTTGTTAAGGTCATGTGATGCATTGGTTGCACATTCTGGCACATCAATCCTCATCATTACTTGCAGCACCTGTACAAAAATAGGAAGAACACGTTCTCCCTAACTATGTAAGCCTATGTCACTGCTGGGACTGTTATCATTCAGCGGATGTGGCGTGGAAGCATGCATGGCAGCCTCATCTGGAAGGACTGTGATCTGCTTGGGAGCTTCGAGGGCACAAAACTGCCTAACGGCTGGCTGCAAGGTTAGTTTTTCTTTAATACATACGATTACGTGAGCACCACTTACTGTGCACAAATTGAAAACCCAAGCATGGTTGCTTTCAGTGGATACCTGTAATATTCTTACACATAATTCTTATTCAACATTTATAGAACTAAATTGCAAGATAATTAAGAATGTTGAAAGCTGAAAGCCTGCAGCTTATGAATGAAACTCCAATAATCTGAGACTCAAAAGCTTGTGCTTTGAAACGAGCACAAATACTTAGATTCCTTATTGAGCTCTCGAGCTTGTGACTCCCTCTGTGGATCAAGTGCTCTGAAGGAAATAGCAAGTGGGTGAAAATTGCCTGGCTGTTCACAACTTGCAAGGAGAAAGACCTATTGAAGAAGCCTCAGATGACATAGAGCCAGTAACTGCATCTTTTACCTAATGTAGCTTTTTCTCTCTCAATGCTGTTGCTTGTGTCTCAGCCGAACATGCTCACCACGATTGCATAGTGATATATATTTTTCTACAAATTGTACCTGACTTAAGTATGCATTTTTGATCTCTAAAGGTGACGTTCAGTGTGTTTCAAAGCCATGGCTTCTCATTTCTTTGTCTGTGGCTAGCTTATTTCAGCAGCAGAGCGATGCAGCTAGCACACATGCAATCCAAGTCATGGAGCGCTCCTTTGGTGTTCTGTGCAGGACGCAGCATATCCATTCGGCAAGACACTAATATCAACAATAATGGTGAGTGTTGGTGGCACCTGTAGGAGCCCGTTGTGTTTGTTGCGTATGAATATTTCCCCTGATGAAGTGCATTTTTGAAAGGTTTTCTTCATTTAGAATAATAGATGTCAGCAACAAGCACACTCATAATCCACAAGTTATTTGTGTCTTCTAGACTGCCCATTTGCTCCTATACGCAGTACGGTGAGCTGGCTATGTTAGACAGCCTTAAAGTTATGAACATTGGCTGTTGTGTTGTAATGCAGTCTAACTTGTGTTTCTTAGTGAACTTATTTGTGGTCTGCTTCTCGCACCTAGTGTAAAGTCAAAATAGAAGAAACTTTATTGGCTTTTTATGTCTGGCAGAAGTTTCATGCCTTCATCTATAACATTGTAGTTTTGCTCTTGTATCATATTAAATATATTTCAGTCTTCACTGTTTGTGTGTGTGTTGAGGCTTGTCATTGGCTTCTGAAAATACAATATCTGTAAATATGAGCACATAATTGACAACTATACACTCTTGCATGTAGCATGGTTGTAACAATGATCTGTATTTTTCTAAGTTCCAGCAGTAACAAGGGGTTCGGTGCTCCACGGTCATGTACAGTGTATCAAGAACAGAGCACAGAAGACCAACAAGTATAAAGGGACTGCCAGTGACTGTTCTCCTGCTCAAAGTTTACAACAGCAGAAAGAGCGCATTGTGATGTCAGGAGCAGCTGCTGCTTAACTTCTTAGCAGTGCATTATTCAGCAGTTCATTTGCTTGCATTCGAAATTATTTAAATTTTGCATGGAAGATACCAAACTATGACACTAATTTAAAGGCTGCTGTAGTGTTAGTGGGCAAATATTTTTGAGATGAAGTTTTAAACATGTGTGTTAAGTGCCTGCATGCCTCTCCATTTACATGCCAGAAATCACAGCATCCATGGTCACCAATGGTAACTGTGTTTGCATTCTTTGTAGTACAAGAAGTAAAGCCATGGATGCAGTAATCATTTACTTAGTCTATGTAATCCTTCAGTGTACACTCATTTGTATAGCACCAATGATGCCGTGAGTGTATAAGCTCTGGGAAGTGAATCTATGTGGATTATTTTATTTGGAAGGAAGAGGATCATCACTACTCCTAGTATATCTTAACAGTAGATTTTAGTGCGTGGGTATTATCCCACTGCCTGTCCGTCCTTCAACAGTCTACTTATCTACTGTGTAAGAGTAACTTTTTAAATGTATACTTTGCTCGGATAGGTTTGTTCATAATGTAATGCAAGTGACTTATCATCTATGCAGCTCTACTCAGACTAGAAATAAAAGTATTTATTTTTATATGTAGCTATAGCATGCATTCACTTGTGTTTTTCTAGGTGCCTGTACAATGTTTTGCCCTACAAAAGTGCTGGTATACTCTAATATTGAATCTGTCATCTTAAAATAGTTTGTTAGTTGAAGTAAGAATGTGTTTACAACCAATATTACTATCCTCAGATGAACTGTGAAAACTCCGTGGAAATTTATTTACATTTTTTGAACTTTGTGGAGGCAAATGTTGTTATGTTCTTTTATTGTGGTCCCTGTTTCATGCAAATGACACATAATTACTTTGCAGTGGCATAGTATTAGTTGTTATTTTACACATATGTGCTGAGCAACATTGCAGTTGAGGCCAGCAGCAAGACATATATAAAGTGCACTGGAGCATCACCTCACATAGTGTACAGTCTTTGCCCACCAGTAAACTCAATATTTTTCAAGCAGAATAATAGACAGCTGTATGGGAACTGTGTTGATGCGCAAACTTTGAAGTCTTCTTGAGGAGTGTTTTTCATAATTTTTGTCCAAGTGAAGTAGCTACCCAAGGCCACAACTGGTGGGAATGTGGTGGTTTCCTTTCTCCAAAAGCACACTGACCAGCTGCCTCAATGTTAGGATGGGGTGAATTCACGAACTGGAAAAATAATTGGTCTTTGTTTTCTTGGCCGAAAGAGTCACTTCCACCGTTGAGCCACCATGACGCGCCAGAATAGAAACATTTAGCTAAATAAAGTTGATTCTACTTTTGAGAAGTGTTTTGGGGAAACGAAATGGCACCTATAGCTGTCAATATAAACACTGTTTGCACCAAGGAGCTTAGTAGTTTATGATTGTATTATTCATGTATTGTCTAGAATTTACTCGCGCTGTGCCAACTTTCACTCCAAGTGCCCTAACATGCTTTGTTAGTGGGTTGTGAATGAGCCAAGCTATGTAAATAAACAGAGGGATATTGCAGACATGTACAAAATATTATTGCACAGCCCTTTTCTTTAGCATGACATTGTCAAGGGCTTTATTCTTGTGTTTTTTATAAAAACTGCTTGTCACTGGGCAGCAGCGGAAAACTATGCATCAAGCTTTTGCGAGATGATTCGAGAAACACCGTGTTCAGGCATAACAGTGCCGGTGGATTTCTCTCGTAAGTTACTTTCTGTAGTATATTCAAAATGAGTGTATTAGAATTGTTGTTCTGTAGCCATTCATTTTAATATTTACACCTGAGTGTATGTATGTATGTATGGGTGTACATATGTATATGTGTGGTGTGCGTATATGTATGTATGTATGTATGTATGTATGTATGTATGTATGTATGTATGTATGTATGTATGTATGTATGTATGTATGTATGTATGTATGTATGTATGTATGTATGTATGTATGTATGTATGTATGTATTATGTATGTATGTATGTATCTTTTAAATGAGAATCCGTTTATCATTGGTGAGTAAGTTTGGTAATGATTTGGCTGAATTTGTTTCTAGTTATTTCTCTTTTGAGCCATTATACATTTTAATTTGTTTTGTACTGCATAAAAATAAATGTAACCTTACACAGAATATGCGTGTTTGAAAAAGTTGTTTCATTTACCAACCTACAGTCATGGGCAAGAAATTGGGTAAAATGGAACGAACCTGCGAAGATTAGTTTAGAGCATAGCTACTTTACATGGCATATCTCATACACATTGCGTTGGTTGAATATGTCGATTTCAACCTTTCAATTTTAATCAGAATAAGCAAGCTATCACCCGTGGTTGTATATGTGTGTGATATTTATGCATACTGTGATACCGGTTCGCAATTACAATTAAGGTCACAAACCTAGTCAAGCTGAATACACGAATTTTGTCCATGCACCTTTCATCTGCACTGGAACTGTTGTTAATAAAAAAATAAACTTCAGTTTAGAAATTTATTCTAGTAACCAAAAGCAGGGTATCTCTTTATCACACAAATCAAATTGCCATTGTTCTGTTCCATTCTGGACAATAGGGGACCCTCTCAGCAGAACTCGATTAACTGCTATAGTTCATTTTACCCATTGACAGCGACATTATACTGAAGCGTGCAGCATGACAAATAGCGGGAGAGAAGACACAAACTAATCACTGTGTTTGCGTCAGCTCTAACTGTCCGTGCTCTTTGGTCTTGCTGCATGTGATGATGCCCACCAAATTAGCACGAAAGCGTGTCCCTACAAAGGCAGTCAACTTGGCTGCAAGCAGTTAGCTCACTGCATGTGTAGATTTTCTTCAAAACACCGTGAAGACTGATTGCTGGTCGAATATCCAAACACGTGAAAAGTAATATACCAGGTATGATATTGGTATTTCAGCACTGGACACTTTTGCGATAAGAGAGGATGAAGGAGAAAATTATGAACCCTGAATTGTTTAATTTTTGAAGGAGCACAGTACAGCGCTTTCGGGTCAAAAGGGGAGTGAAAGAAGCAAGTGCGAAAGCCTACTTCTAAAAAAATTTGTACCCGCCACCACGCATAATGTCAGGCCGGGCAACCTCTTGAAAAAAAAAAAAAAGTGCTCAGTGATTCTGCGAATCGAACCAAGTACCTCCTAGATCGTAGTTGAGCGCTGTAACCGCTCGTCCACTGCAGCAGTGCTCGCATTCGCCCTATTGCTGATATATCGTCATTCCTTTGAATGAAGCCAAATGCAAAAACGTCCGGTGAAACTTTGTCAAAAATAGAAAAAATAGTTACAATGCGTTTGCCCAAGGTTACTAGAAGAGAGAAACCACCACGTGTGACTGTATAACCGTGCGCTATTTATTCTTGTACATTACTGTCATGACGTTGGGATAGCCGGCTCTAACGTAGGCTACCTTTTCATAGTTTGCCAAATACGAATAAGAAAATAAAAATATATATCGGCCTGTGACAACGCTAATCAACTATTATGAGTTCACTGTCACTAGTGTCACTTTCACTAGATGAATGCTCAGTTTGCTTCCATTATCGTTATTTAGGAAAGTTTTGGCTCATTAACTCAACTCTCCTAATTAGCATTGATTCTCACATCTAAGGACAGTCACACTTCATCTCGATTTCTGAGTGGCTGTCACTCCCATATAACACGTACTCCACTTTTTTATGCTCTCCGAGCATCTGACGCTGCTTTGCGGAGACTTTCCCTGGCGTCTGCTGGGCCAGAAAATTGTTTTTGTTATCTATCAATTTCAAGCTTTCGCGAAGCCGAAGCGAGAGTCTCTCTCTCTCTCTCTCTGTCTCTTCATTCTTTTCGCACGTGTGATAACGTCTCTCGACCTCAAGACTCTTATACACGTCCCTTGCTTTGTTTGCGCACTCAAACAACGCTGGACGAAATATTTGCACCGTGTTTTGTGAAAAGCATTAGCACTGAGACACCTTCCGACGAGTCTCCCTCATTTTACGTAGACATATACCCAAGCGTAAGCGTATGCACGTTCTCGCATTCCGGCTTTATAAAAATGCTGCGGTGCATGGAACCAGCGAAATTGCGCTCACAATTTCATTTGATTACTGCTGTTATTTATTTCCGCACAATTCGTCTGCAGGCACCAAAGTCGTTCACGTGTCTTGTAATAAGAATATTGTAACAAAGGCTACCTTTGACTATGGGTACAAAACTCCCTTACGTTCACCACTATACCGTGCTAGATTGCACCGAATTAGTTAAGTAGCAGCGCAACTTCAATGAAATGTAAGGTAACTGGTCGCGTTAAATAGGGGAAGACATTCGAGGCACATTTTCAAACTTTGCATGCATCGATTTATGTGTGGTTTCATTTATGTGGTGCACCTGGAGTGTTGTTTACTTGTACTTGGCGAGATAGTGCATGGATTGCTCGGTGGCTTAAGGCCATCGAGCAATTATTTTTTAGCTACAGTCGTTGATTAAAGGCGAGTGCTTGGCTTTGCACAGCCCACCAAAACGTCTATTACAAAGTACGCGGCATCCCGTAAGCGCTGCAGCAGATGCTCACGGAACTGAAACTTAGATGCAGCAAATCATTGGCTATCATCGTATACTCTCGATGCTAGACGCTTGGTGTGCTACCTTGATATTATCGGCACACACTTCTTTCTTTCCTTGTCGTTTCATTGGCTACCGTGTGTCCTCCTTGCCCTCTTAAGTGCCGAATAAGTTAAATTCATACCCGCGCTAAAGTAATCCCTCCAGATAAGAGAATTTTTGGCTAAGAAAATGCGTAGCCAAAGAGAAAGCTTTGTGAATTCGGCCCCTGAACTTCTGATAGGCTACGTGGCACGAGAGACCAAAATATCTTGAGAAGAGGAGACTGCTTTGCGGACGTTAGAATTGTATAAAAAGACAAAGCGTCTGAAATAATAATAGCTTTCGATTGCTGAGAACTGATTTTCGAAGAGACATTGTAAAAGCCAGGAATTCTGCCGAGATAATTGGTGTGAAGTCAGGCGATCGAAGCGCGAAAGACCAATTAGGCTGATGAGAAAAAATACCTACTCCAGCCTTCTGAAGATTTTGCGTTGCATCCGTCGCGATTATTACGTGATTGGGAAAGTGACTGAGACGTTCTTAAAGGAGGAGGCCCTCCAGAACATGCTACAGAAATAAGTAAGCATTTTTCGGGAATATGACATCGAAAATAAGTCAACTAGCACCGAGCATAGGGTTTCAGGAGTTAAATGCTGGAAGGAAGCGTGAAGATTTGTTAATAGAGACTCGATAAAAATGACTTTGATAACGACTACCATAGGCGCCTAAAGAAAGAAATTAGATATTTGAAGAAAACTGTCTGTGAACAGGTGAGGGGCGCATTGTTGAGTTTTAAAACTTGCTTGCACGGTACGCTGTCGAAATATAGCATCAAGTGGAATGATTCGAGCTTTCAAATAAAGCACGCTATTCGCGACACACCTAGGTAGCCCGAGACACAGCCGCCGAGCTTGACTTTCTAGCAATATAGGAGGTTTCAATTCGTACTCAACACTTCCGGAAAACAGAACGCAACCAAACCCCAGAATTGGGCATACGTAAAGTTTGTATATCATAAGTAACATATCCCTGCTGAATTCCTGAAATATTATTGCCTAGGGCGCTTTCTGCTTTACGGGTGTTTAATTCTATTTGTTGCTGCCAATTTCAATTGTCCACGTAAGCAATGCCAAGATATTTTAGTGCCATTTCGTGTGGAATCGGATCATTTCGATAATTCAGTGAAATAAATACGGCAACGAATATATGGAATACAAGCAGAGCACAACTTGCTAACATAGCGAAAAAGCAGCCCGCCAAGCCATCCCTCAAGCTCACTCAAATATGGTTGTAAGATTTGATAGAATCTATTGAAATCACGGGATGACGAGAAAAAGCATTATCATCGGTGTATACGTAAGGAGGAACATTTTTATGAACGGGAATGACTGATAATAAGATATTAAATAAAAGAGGTGACAGAACTGATCCTTGCTGAACACCTCTTATTTGCTTATATGAGGCAGAAGTAATCGCCTCGTGGCAACAAAAGAATTGTCTCTCAAAAAAACTCCTGAAACCAAGATATCATCTACTTGGGCACCTTACAGTTCACTAATCTTGAAATAATGTACTGTGTTCCACACTGTCCTGCGCTTTTGCAATATCTAACGTTACTAGTGCAGAAAGCTCACCAGATAATTTTGCCCAGCGTGTCCTTCGGCTTCGCTGTCGTCGTCGTTGTAGTGTTGTTGCTGTTGCTGTTGTTGTTGTTGTTGTTGTTGTTGTGTTGTTGTTGTTGTTGTTGTTGTTGTAGTTGTTGTTGTTGTTGTTGTTGTTGTTGTGTTGTTGTTGTTGTTGTTGTTGTTGTTGTTGTTGTTGTTGTTTATTTATTTATTAGAATACCCTCAGGGCCCGTAGGGCATTACAGAGGGGGTGGGTACAACATATATAACACACAAGAAAAAAGACAAAATAAAGAAACAAGTATCAGATGCGCAAATCAGGAAGGCAACATAAGTCAACTAAAAATGTATAAGAATTCAAGCACATACAAGACAAAGATAGATAATGGAAACTGCGTATAGTTACAAGCATTGCTGAGAAATTGCAGTCTTGAATAACAAAGGGTCTGTTATTGATACAACGGAAGAGGGAAGTTGTTGTTGTTGTTGTTGTTGTTGTTGTTGTTGTTGTTGTTGTTGTTGTTGTTGTTGTTGTTGTTCACCTATTGATCGTGGCGCTGACCCACCATGGAAGATTGGACAAGAATTGAGTGGTTTTAAAAATTATTGTTATGCTTTAGAATCATGGAGATATATTAGAATGATTACCGATAACCTAGAAAAGTGTGGTGCTTGATGTAATGCATGAAATTATTTAAATAAGGAAACGAATTTGTTCTTAGAATGAAGCAATAATGTGATTTTTATACGTAAATGATTTTGTAGACATGTTAGAATAATGAAACAGGTTGATTAGTCAACCTATTAGTTTCATCAATATAGTCCCAGACGACTGCGCATACTGTCGCATTAGAGAAACCAGAAATGGAAGCTCAAAAAAAAAATGACAGGCACAGATAAGTCCATACCAATACCACGTAAAGGTATTTCTAAAAGGGTTTTTCGTAATGTGTTAAACCGCCTGCATGTCAAAAAGAAATGATCTATTGTTTCCAGTTCATCACAGAACGCACACAGTGGTGCCCAAGGTGCCTGACCAGACCTGTGTTCATAGAAATTTAGATTTGGTACCCGGCAACGCAGCCTTGTGATAGCTACTTCTTGTTTACGAGTGTGGCAAAAGTCTCTTCGCTAGGAATATAATAAATGGCGATATTATGTAGAGTTTGTTAGTGCTGCACCTATAAGGACTTCCATAAGCGTACGTCTGCAGGAATCGAGCAGCAGTCACATAAGCGAATGATGGACAGTGCGGTGGAATCAGTTCGCTAATTGAGGACTAAGCTAATAAGTCGGCTATTTCATTGAGAAATAATCCTTTATGTCCAGGCACCCAAACTAATCGGACTTTTCTCAAATGCGCAGGCACTAGTGCACGGAACGCCTTTGTTACTTGATTATCAGCACCAACAGAAAGTGCCGCACAGACAGATAGAGAATTTGTTATTATGACAGCTGATGTAATTAGTGTATCTAACTCGCGTAAGGTGAGCACTACTGCCAGAAATTTTGCCATAAAAACGGGTATGAAATTGGGTAGTCGAAGGGAATAAATCCAACCTAAAATCGAGGCTGAAAATACCAAACCCTTACTTTTCATCACATTGCGATGCGTCTGTAGCAATAATAACGCTCGTTGTAATACTGCGCAAGGTGATGTTGTAGTGAACCATCCGAAATATTATGGGGAAGTAATTTGGCAGTATTACATAAATGTCGTCAAATTAAATTTCCACAGGATATGAATTATCACGACTCGGCATGATGTCGCATATACGTACGTTTAGAGGCTCCGGTAAATTTGCACAAATATAATTTGTGGTGTGTGAAATCACAGCCATTTAGCACCAAAAAATGATTCAGGGGTGAAATAAACGCTGTTTCTGAATGTCGTAATGGTGATTCATAAATTCTTAAGAATGTCTAAACAGTTGAAAGGTGAATTCTACAAGAAAGCGGAAGGACCCTCGATTCGAGATGCAACACATTGTTAGCAACTGTTGTAAGCAGACCAAGGCATAAGCTCCAAGCTTCTCTTTTCAGAAGAATTAGAGGCAACAACTTGTAAGCTGGAACTTCAGAGAAAAGTACACAACCAAATTCCAAAGTAGAACGAACGTACATGCGATATATCATTACCAATGTGTCTCTTCTCATGCCTATGCGGTAGTTGCTTAGACTACGTATTATGCCAAGGGCCCGCACAACTTTCCCGGCGATATACTCGAGATGAGGTCGCCAGTTAGGCGATGTGTGATAATTTACTCTAAGGTATTTAACAGATTCCACCTGTGGTATATTCTCATGATGGTAGGACAGAGGGTTGTGCGGAGGGTATTGCAGCGGATAAACAAGGAGGACACATTTACTCAGATTAAGTAGAAATCCGTTGTCATCGACCTAGCTCTCCAAATTAATTAAGGTAAGTCTGCATCCGTTCATATAAGGTCTGAATGTTATCTATCGTTGCAAAAAACGCGGTATCGTCTGCATAAACAAAAGTTCTTATATCCTGTTTACGTAGAATGGTGCTCATTAGTAAATTAAATAACACCGGGGAAAGCACTGAGCCTTGCGATACTCCCCTAGTTTGTGTATGAGTAGAGGATGAAAACCCATCTACAAAACAATAAAATTTTCTGTCTGCGAGAAAATTGTGAAACCACGCTACTATGTATGATAGAAAATCAAGGTATATTCTAATCGATCTACCAAATATAGTGCTCCATGGTATCATACGCTCTAGCGATATCTAAGGTAACAAAAGCTGCATAATTGATATATAGCCTGAACTAAATGAAAGACGACCTTCTAAATCATCGTGGGCATCGCTGAATTGAACAACCAACCCTGAACCCAATTCGACAGAACTCAAAATTGATCTCTCGGTAATAAGTTCATTATATCGCATATTGATGATTCTCTCAAAACATTTCACTAAACTTGATGTCATGGAGATTGGCCGTGTCTTATCAAACATGTATGCTCTATTTTCATTTTTGAGCTACAATATAATTTTGGCCAAGTTTCCATTCTGGAGGTATCCATGCGTTCCCTAACGAATAATCCACAAGTTCTAGCAGAAGATTACGGTGAATTATGGAGTAAACATTTAACATAGAGTTCGTAATTCCATCTGGTCCGGCAGCTGTCCTCGGTAAGCATAATACTGTCTGACTCCATTCATCTATAGTAACTTCTGCAAATTCATACAAGTTTACCTAGCATGGGCCGAATAGCCGTAAAACTAGCAGTGAAGCGGCGTTTTAAATAAACCTTGCGCTATGTCTTCTAGAGAGGTGTTCATTTCTTGCGGCGTCAAGACACATGACTACAACGTTAAAGGTGCTGGCAGTACTTTTCTTGTCCAAAGCTAAGCCAACAAAGCACGCTTATTTTTATTTGGAAAGATAATCGGAATGTCTACTGTGATAATTCTTCTTTCACGCGGTTCCCTGTACGCTTGAATACACCTGCAAGGAATTCTCAGTGCTTCCAGTTTGTTGGCATTTGATTATGAAAAGTCTTTTCCAAGCGGCTTTTCGTCTTCTACATTCGCGCGTACACTCATCGTACCACCAACGAGAGGAGGATCGTTTATTCGATGGAATAGAAAATTCAGATTTTTTTTCTAGATCCCTCCAGCATTGAACCAATCGTAGATGCAATCTCTTTAGTACTGACATTTCCAAGCTTAGAAATCACAGAAGAGAGGCAGGCCTCAAATTTGCTATGGTCGATGTATGTGCGTTTTTGCTGAATTAAAGTTATTGTTGGACAAGTAATATCCAAAACTACAGGAAGATGGTCGCTGTCAGTTGCCGAATCCAGAACAGCCCATGACAAAACCTTGTCTGCATTGGAGCAAAACGTAAAATCTAATACTGAGCAAGTCTGACTCGGACAAATGTTGCATGACCGTTATTCAGACATGACAGTTTGTGATCAATAGTTAATTCCCACAGTCGCCTACCACAAGAATCTGTCCTTATACCCCAAGACAAGTGATGTGAGTTAAAGTCTCCTGTGAGTACAATTTTCCTGCAACATGCTACTAAAACACTGCTTAGGTAACGCATACTTTGCACACCGGAGGGGAAGTAACAATTTAAAATTGAAAAAGGGCGGTATCCGGGGAGACACAAGTCTAATGCTACTATTTCATATTCTGAGTCTAATATTCTGAAAGAAATTTTTGTTCTGTGGCATAATTTACTTGATACAATGGTCATTTAACCACCACCATGTGATGGTCGATCTAATCGAAAAGAACGAAAACCTGCAAGATGGAAACTTTATCTGGTGTAAGCCAATTTTCTTGGAAAATTGTAATATCAAGATTATTATTATTATTGCAAAGTATTGTAAGTCGGTTTAGGCTAAGAATATTGAGCGGCAATTCCGCTGTAGTACCCTCCAGTGACTTATGGTGTTTGGCGCACCGCAAAGGCGAATGCCGCGCCCGCACCTTAATGCGAAACAGCCAATTCATTTCGTTTATATTTGGACTTGATATCGGTGAAGATATGGGATCTGGTACGTTTATTAGTTCGCATATCAGTTTCCACGTCCGTTGCAGCACTTGTGCTCGGCTGAGGCGTATGTCGGTCCAAGTACACCTGTGTCCCTCACTGCTTAGCCTTGTCGGCAGATAAAGAAAGTTCGTTCAACACTACATTGCATAGCTCAGTGGCATCGCTGGTAATGTCCAATACTGCAGGTTGTGTACTAGTCTGTACTCTTTGCCCAATTTGATTTCAAAGAATTTGCACCAAACGGTCGGAAAGGTTGGATATGAGTTTATCCATTGACTTACTCACTGCCTTTTCCACAGCAGTTTCAATAGCCTGCGATAGATTTGAATCTATACTGAACGTGTGACACGGTGTAATGCCAGGATATTCAAAAGCCCTGTCTCTAACTATGTCGATGGTTTCCCTTCGAGAACAGCGGTTGCAGTCAATAACTTCTAGGGTTTGAACCTCCTGGGAACGAGCAGAACAGTCAGAGTTGTCGGCGCAGTAACTCCACCCACTGAGACAACCCTTTTCCGCTGTTGCAGTACACTTGCTTGAAAAGGATGGGTCTCGCCACATATGCTACAACAAAGGTTAGATTTACAATCTCCCGCACTGTGGCCGAATCTCCAGCAGTTCTTGCACTGAATCAGATTTAAAGTAAGGGGCTCTACTCGAAAGATCAATGGCCATAATTTTATTTATGATGGGCATTTTGTGCCCACAAATGTCCCGATGACAGATTCGGTTGCTTCCGTTTCTTTGTCGACTAGGTGATTACATCGGTAAATCGAAATTACGCCTGCTCCAGAGAGTCTGTCTAGGGTCTCAGCTGGACTCAGCTTGGAGTCGACTCCCCGTACAAGGCCTTTGGTACATGCAAGGTGAGGCGGAATGATAAACTCACCGGGGTAAGAGCAAACGAGCTGCATTGGAGCAGATCCTGCACGCTGGCCTGTTCCAGCGACCTACACACGATACCTCCTCGCCCAAATTGGCACACATCTGTGATGGTCTGGAAATGGTTTGAAGTGGTTTTAAGTTCCTTTTGACCGCTTGAGTGTTAGTAAGTCTGATGAAGCCTCCATTTATAGGTACCAGTGCTACTGGAATGCTGTCGATACCACTGCGGAAAGAGGAGTCTAGCGGCAAATAATTAGACGGCAGGGACTGCTGACCTAGGCCGATCACGCCTGGCCAGGAGTAGTCATCAACATAAGCACTAAAAATAGGGTTAGACTCAGGAACAGATAAACTAGAGAATCGGACTCTAAGACAACGAAGTTAAAACCACTCAATCCTCAGCCAAGAACACCACACCAGGTTTCGCACGGGCAAGCTTGAAGGAACTGCTATGATGACGTCTTGCTCGTTTCTCTGCCCGTTCCACACGTGCCTCCTGTTTGTTTGTTTTCTACCATTGAATATCACGTACCTACTTTGGGGGATTGGCCATGAATGCGAACTGTAGACTTTTAAATGTTATTTCAGATATGGTAGGTGAATTAAATTATAAAGAAATAAATGACAATGGCACGAAGTATATGGGATTTACACTACACGTGCTTCTGAGCTTGTATTGCAGACTGCAATATTACCATATAGGAAACAATTTATAAAACGCAGGTTCTGCCTTGTTAAATTGACTAACAGTTTTAAGCAAAGGCCCTTAGTCGGACATTTGGAGCAAAGGCCCTTAGTCAGGCTTTTAGCATTTTGCTTTCGCTCCATTTTCTGTACTGGCGCAGAAAGAAACAAATAAATAAAGAAAGAAATACCAGAATAAAATGGTACTCGTTAAGTACTTATGATGAAATTACACACGGCATCAAAGCTATCCCTGTGGCAGTATCCCAAGCCTAAGGCACCGAAGCTTAAAATGTTTTCCTCTGATAAGGTCAAGGCTATTTTTGCAAGAGGAGTAATGAGAACTAGAGTTCTCATACGAGATCTTGAACATGAAAAAAGTAATGTGCAATATTTTCTCGTTTTCCACAAATTCGGCAGAGGGGCAATATTGTCACACCAGCCCTATACAATTAAAAGGTTGATGGGGGGACACGGCAATCAAATCTGGTGATCGTCCCTTCCGATTGTTGAAATTGGCTCCACTGTGGCTTCCATGCATATATCAGGTAATTGTATTCTGTCCACGTGGTTATTGCTTCCATACTATCTGTGAGAATAGCTGATCTTTTATATCTGAATGTGGTGAAGTATTTTATCACCTGGAGAACCTTAACTATTGGGAGATCTTGCGATGAGCGGGCTGAGGTGTCGGTCATTTCTTTTATTATTAACCAACAGTGGCTTGGAACCCATACTAATTTCAGGTATGTCAGCTGAGACGGAGTTAAGGTTGGAACGTCGTGATAGTGCGAGAGGCAAGAGAAGCCGTAAGAGCTGTGCATACCTAGAGCGAATCAGTAATTTTCACTGCCCTGTTCTCATCCATCAGATATTTTAGCAATGTCAGGAAGACAGGCACGAGCTCAGCTTAAAAAAATTGCCCGCAGCTTCCCTCGGGGGAACACTGAGGAGGATGCGGACCATATAATTGGTTAACGGGGTGTTAAAGTGCGACTTACTTGGGTCGATGGCTAAATTGGTTAACGTGGTTGTGAAATGGGGTGTTAAATTGCGACTTACTTGGGTCGATGGCTAAATTGGTTAACGTGGTTGTAGGAGGGGGTGTTAAATGAGTGAACACGTACACACGTATGCGAAAGGGCGGCGCTGGTCGAAGAGACGTCGATCATTGTGTTTGTGGATTCGTTGGAATTCATTGCACCGCGACCTTGGACGTCGACGCGCCGTACAAACCAACCGACGAGCGGCAACTGAGCAAGCGAGCGCCGACCTTGAGTATATATACAGCACGACGGCGCATGCACTGTCAGCTGTTGAATGTTCTCGAAGCGCGACGCCACATGCGCGTCCACTGGAGAATCAGGAGAATTGTAGGTGTCGAACGCGGTGTGTAGAGGAGGAAGGGTGCACAGATGGTGGAGGAGTGAAGCGCGCGCGGTGTGTAGAGGAGGAAGGGATGCACAGATGGTGGAAGAGTGGGCGACGGCGCGACGGCGCATGCGCGCGCGTCAGCTGTCGAATGTTCGAGAAGCGATGTGGACGGCGCGGACAACGCGGACGGCGCACTACAAGGCGCGAGTATAAGATGCTCCGCATCTAAAAACCGGAAATAAATCAGGTAGCCTCGCTGCAAATGACCAGCCAAGTGATAGGGATACTATTCGTACGCCTGCGCTGTCCTATTTCACCGATGCATTTGGAGCTAATAAGTTACACGTCTGTGTATGCAACAGGAAATCTACTAACATGTTCTTTAAGAACTTGCGGAATGGAAGTTCAAACTGTGGAGAAAAGATCTCATCATAATCTATAGCAAAAATCTGGTTTGATTATCAGGTGTGATTACATTATACTTGCTCGTTCTTTTGTACATAGATTATATGTGGTGTATGAAAACGTAGCCAATGAGCGAGAAAGAACAAATCTGGACCGCTGGTGAAAACATAATCAGCTCTTCTTACTAGCAAGCTGTCAAATTGTAGGGATGTTTCTACTGTTAACAAATGAAATGGACAGAGCAATGTACGCGCCTCTGTTTGTTTGTTTGTTTGTTTGTTTCCCTAGACTCATGGCTCATACCCACGCAGGGAGATTGGCCAAGAAAGCGTGGTGCATTTTTTTCTGTGAGCGTTAAAACCATGTGTAAAAATAAATTTGTATTACATAATGACTAATTTAAGGAAAACCACATAAAAAGAGATCAAACGAAAAAAATGAGAAAGTCAATTTGAGAAGTTTCGAGATTTCAGGTGTTGTGATTAGCACTCAGCTGCGTTTACTTCACCTCACGACTTAGAATTTTTTTAGATACCAAGTAATAATATTTGATTGAAGATCACAATGGGATACGTTCGGATGTCTGAATATAGCGCAAATGGCATTGAAAGCATCATTGTGGCAATGTCACAAAACTGAGGCAACACAGTGGTTTAGTGCAGTTTCCGCCGTCAATGTAACGCCTATTTTTAGAAATAGAATAACTAAAGTCTTTTTCTTAGTAAGCGTATCGGCGGCAAAGCAAAAAAAAAATAATGCTCAATTGATTCCATTTCTCCGCAGAATACACAGAGGGTTGATATCGCCTGATCAGCTCTGTGTACATACAGGTTCAGGGGGGGGGGGGACACGAAATCGAAATTTAGTAATTAGAACTTCGAGCTTTCTGCACTTACTCCAGTGGGGTCGCCATGAAAACTTGAGGTGGTTATATTCTGTCCAGGTACTTACTTTTTCTATCATATCAGTGCAGATTGCTGATTTTCGATATCTTATTGCTGAAATATATTCTACTTCCGGCAGTACGGGTAAAACTGCGCTATCAAGCGCGGCTCGTGCTAAGTAATCAGCCAGTTCATTTAGTCCTGATATACAGTGTCCTGAAACCCACAGTAACCTCAGGAGTCTCAACTGCGATGGTACTAATGTTATGAATGTCCTTATAATTCGAGAGTTCTCAGAAGCCGTCGGAGCTGCACAAACTGAAAGGGAATCCATCATTATGACTGCGTTGTTTTGATTGGACGGAAGTTTTCGAAGAGCTAAATTAATCGCCAAGACCTCAGCTTCGAAAACTTGAGTAAAATCAGGCAGTTTCACTGAGAAGGACCAGTCAAGGGAATGGCATTGCAGGTTTTCTGAAGAGTTTCTCACGCATTAGGCTCCGCTAATATTGGCGTGGTATGTATCACTTTGTTCAGGAGTGTGTTCAGGCCTTTCCATGTGCCAGAGACGCAAGGCTCCCCCTCAACACGCCACCAGCACCTTGTTACATTTGCCATGCCCCTCTTAGCTATTCGACCGCGTCGGCCTTGATATCTACGGTTTCCTTCCCAGCACTGCAGCGGTAACCGTTGGATCATCGTTTCCGTCGAACTCCTCACGTTGTGCGCCAAAGCTTCACCCCTTCTTTCATCTACAGCCAAATACATTGCAATTTTCATCCTACACAATCTCGTATTTTGTCATGAAGTGCCTCTAGAGTTGTTGAGTGATCGTGGTAGTGTATTCCTCTTAGACGCTATCACAGCACTGCTGCGGGAATGCCACGTCGTTCACCGCAACACAAGTGCCTACCATACCCAAACTAATGTTGTTAATAATTAATGAGATCTCATTAATATTGTGTTCAAACACGGAAAAACGAGCCCTTAGGTATACACTTCTTTCCCTTATTTTCATTGAACGGGGGTCTCGTACTGGCCGACTTGGTGTGTTTAGGTTGTATAAGAGGGACAATTAATCAGCTGCCCGCTCATAATAAGTTCACGTGCTACGTGACGCCAAACATGCGCATAAGAGTGTTTTCACACTCGTCGTTTGGCTTATAGATGGCGCTGACTGTCACTCCTACTTGTAAATTCACATATAAACCCAAAAAAGTGGACGGAGGGAAGGCCGCTGTGGTAGCTCAGTGGTTAGAGCATCGAACGCGTTATTCGAAGGTCGTAGGTTCGATTCCTGCTCACGGCTGGTTATTTTTTATCCACTTTTCTTTCTTCTTATTTACATTCCATTGGTTGTAATAACTTCCCCTGTACATTCCTTTGAATTATTGTCTGTTAGATCTCATATATATACATATATATATATGTGTGTGTGTGTGTGTGTGTGATTGACGGGCGCCCCGCCGTGGTGGCGTAGTGGCTAAGGTACCCGGCTGCTGACCCGCAAGTCGCGGGGTCGAATCCCGACTGAATTTTCAATGCAGGCGGAAATGCTGTAGGCCCGTGTGCTCAGATTTGGGCGCACGCTAATGTCGTAATTTCCGGAGCCCTCCACTACGGCGTTTCTCATAATAATATTGTCACGTTACTCTCGACAAACTTGACAAAAATGGGCTCGTTTAGTCGACTACTCAAGCAGCGGCTCAGAGAGAGATCGTCTTTGTCTTCTTTCACTCTTCGATCTCACCCAAGCAAACCATGTGGCAATAGTCCCCCCTTTGAAAGCATCGACTCGATGCTCGTAAATAAAAAATGAAGGTATACACACGCAGATATAGAGAACCAAAAGAGGGAGAGTGCCAGTACTCGCAGCGCAAATGAGGAAGTTCCGCCAACGCTTGCGCCAAGCGCAAAAAGAAAAGGCATAAAAACACAGGAGAACACAAACAGCAGCAGCAACGCAATGCCACGGCATGTCGTAGCACGTGAAACCACAAGGGCTACTGTGTGACGTAGGGCTTCAGCCGAACGACATGCACGGTTTCGGGCCGAAGATGTCGACGAGAAGACGCTGCGCCGTCCGGAAATACCTCGTAGGTAAGATCTGTGATTCGTCTAAGAACCTTGTACGGTCCAAAATAACGGCTTAGGAGTTTTTCGGATAAGCCTGGTTGCCGGACAGGGATCCACACCCACACTCGGTCCCCAGGGTGGTAGGTGACATTTCGATGGCGGAGGTTGTAACGTCGTGCGTCTGCATCTTGTTGGTGACTGGTGTTTATGCGAGCTAGCTGACGAGCTTCTTCGGCGTATTGAGTGTATTGCTGAGCATCTTGAGCAAGTTCATTGCTTTGGTCGCACGGAAGCATAGCATCGAGCATGCTTCGCACGTTGCGTCCGTAAACAAGCCGGAAAGGCGGAAATCGCGTTGTTTCTTGCGTTGCCGTATTATAAGCAAACGTGATGTATGGAAGAATCTCGTCCCAGGTTTTATGTTGTACGTTCACGTACATTGACAGCATGTCCGCTATGGTCTTGTTAAGCCTCTCTGTCAGTTCATTGGATTGCGGATGATAAGCCGTTGTTTTTCGATGACTTGTGCAGCTCAGTTTAAAAATGTCCTCCATCATTCGTGCTGTAAACGACGTCCCTCTGTCCGTAATCACGCATGACGGGGCACCATGCCGTAGGACGATTTGGTGCACGAAGAACTGCGCGACTTCAGAGGCCGTGCCACGGGGTAACGCTTTTGTTTCAGCATAACGCGTAAGATAATCTGTTGCAACTATAATCCATTTGTTCTCAAAGGACGACAAAAAGAAGGGCCCGAGAAGGTCTATTCCCACGAGGTCAAACGGTGTCCGTGGTGGTGCGATCGGCTGGAGCAGGCCCGCGGGTATCACAGGCGGAGTCTTGAGGCGCTCGCACTCACGGCAGCCTTTCACATATCAATGTGCACTAGTTGATAGTCGCGGCCAGTAATACTGTTGGCGTACTCGGGCGAGAGTTCGCGAATAGCCCAAATGTCCTGACGTGGGCTCGTCGTGGCACGCAAGGAGGATTTCATCACGCATGTCGGTAGGAACAACGAGTAGGAAGGCTTTGTCGCTACCACGGCCGTTTTTCTTGTAAAGAATGCCTCTTCTTAGACAAAAAGAGAACAGTTTGCGAGCAATGTGTTGAGGAACCTGAGAGTTGCGGCCTTCCAGGGAATCGATGACTGGGCGTAATTCATCGTCTGCCCGCTGCTTTGACATAAATTCGGAGTCACTAACTGCTCTGAAAAAGGCATCTTCATCTTCGGAGCCCCTGACAGCGTTCCCCACAGGTGCTTGAGAAAGCGCGTCGGCGTCTTCGTGTTTGTGCCCTGACCTGTACACAATCGTAATATCAAACTCCTGCAAACGCAAACTCCACCGTGCGAGACGGCCGGAGTCATCTCTGAAATTTGCCAGCCAGCAGAGTGAGTGGTGGTCAGTCACCACTTTGAAGGGACGACCGTAGAGGTAAGGCCGAAATTTGGTCGTCGTCCACACGACTGCAAGGCATTCTTTTTCTGACGTAGAATAGTTGGTCTCAGCTCGAGAAAGAGTACGACTGGCATAAGCTATCACATGCTCAACGCCGCCGTGTCGTTATACAAGGACAGCGCCAAGTCCGACGTTGCTGGCATCTGTATGAATTTCTGTAGCAGCGTCCTCATCCAAATGGGCAAGAAAATGGGCTGTTTGCATTCTCTGTCGTACCTCTGTGAACGCTGTATCTTGTTCTGCGCCCCAAGTAAAGGGTACGTCATCTCGGGTGAGTCGCGTAAGAGGTTCAGCTATCTTAGAGAAGTTGGCGATAAATCGGCGATAATACGCGCACAAGCCGAGGAAACGGCGTACTGCTCTTTTATCTGATGGGACAGGGAAGGCGGCGACAGCAGCAGTTTTGTCTGGATCAGGTCGCAATATGGTGGTGTTAGGACGTTAAAGCCCACATATCAATCAGTCAATCAATCAATTTTTGCCATCGCCGCCACCACTGTGGTGGTGGAGGAATGAGCCGCGTGCCTCGAGAAGTGTAACCGTTCAGAGAACCAAGAGAAACAAAGGAAAGATTAAGATGAGAATCCGCAGCAGCTCGGTTTCGATTTGTTTCGATTACAAATGCCACGTCTAAATCACTGCTTGTTCTTTCTGAAGTAAACGATTGCAACATTACTGTTTTTGTAATTATTATATAGAAAACGTCCGAGCGAAGTACCTTGCACGGCTGCAGAACTGAACCAACACATGCTTAAGCTACGACAACGTTCGTCATTTACCAGTGTCAATACGATAGAGTGCATCCAACGAGCACTGATACGACAGAAGGAAAGCTTGAGAACAAGAAGTGATGCATTAACTGGTGCTATGCTGGAGTGGCTTTCCTGTTCCAGCGCACGACGGCGATTCATTGCTTCTGTCGCTCTTTGTCATAAGTCGTTGTGGTAAATGAGTAAAACCGTGTTGCGGGCGAAGTTTCGCAGGTGTTGAACAACCCACCTCACCGAAATTTGTATACTTCCCTTAAAGTTTCTGCCACCGCAAAAACGAGACAGGTTTTCATTTTCTAATAGAAATAACGCGAACCACGTGGTACGTCACGTACAATGAGGTAAGTAACAACAGTGGTTGTCTGCTTACTTTCCTGAGAGTGATGAGCAAGTTCGCAAACTAAGGCGCTTCCCTCGGCGCACAATAGACGAATAACTGGAGAGCCGCATAAACACTCTTTCAACAGGTCGGTGTCACAACCGTACAAATTGTTTACACTGTTTACTGTTTCCGCAACGTGGGCGGTTGTCCGAAGGGAAAGACAGCGGGAAAAATGGTGTGGGGTTCGCATATGCGCGAGTGGAGTTGAACGGGTTATTGCGCCGTCAAATCCATTGCATTCCGTACTAAAGTTCTCTTTTCTCAACACTCCGTGTGTAGAGTGCCTTCGGCTGTCTCCTTCGTTAGATGGTCTTTGGTAGTATGTAGAGGCCATGTGGTCATTGGCTCGTGAGTCACTCGGATGTTTTCTTTCCTGTACGAGCAGTGTTTTCGCTGACGCTTCATGTATATGAGAGTGGTGTTTCTGTTTCGGTGTTTATTCGCGGGCTGGACGTTGAATTTATCGGCGAGCATTGCCGTGGTTTTATAGTGAAGTTCGTTCGGTAGCTGTTGATGGTTATTTATATAGCATTTGCTTTTGATTTCTTTATATGTGTCCGCTGGACGAATTTCCGGTGGGGGGGGGGAGCGTTCCTTGCTTTCATGCTTGCTGTAATCAATTGGTCGAATTTCCCATGCCCTGCATTGCTGCCCCAAAACTTTTGATAAAGGAAGAGAAGCAGGTCAACCTAAAGACCAACCTGGGAAGAAATACAGAAAAAATAAAGAAGCGATTTTCACTCCTACGCTAGTGTGAAAGCGTGCTGTTTTTGCCCATTGGCACGTAAAGATGCATATTTTAACAACAATGCATTTATTCACATAAAAAGTAAGACTATACCAGGACCCATGATTCAAAAACACACCGGCCAGGCTCTTATCAAAAATTTGGCCCCGTATCTGCATGTTAATTGGCAAATGTCGTCGAAAGACGATAGTCTTGTGTGTGGAAAGAGCGGACAGCACATTTATTTGTTGTTCTGTGCAAGAAAATTGGTGAATGATATTCTGTAGGTGCTGCGTTAGAGTGCCTCGAGCATGCAGCGGTGGCGAACGAGCGCCACAAGTCACGTCACACTTGAGACATGAGCGCCATCGGGCCCTTTCTCTTGAAAATGAAGCGCGTGGCTCTGAGACGGGTGTGGGCGCCCGTCTCAGAGGTGATAAGGTGTAGAACGCAAGATGACCGGTAGGTGCCAACCCTGTGTCGTCTGAGCAAAGCGTTAGAAACACTCACCTTTTCTTGCAAGCGTTGAATGGTCTGTGCAGCGTGATAAACGCTACATTTAAATAATTATCAATACGTTATGTTGGGCTAGTTGGTACATATTAGGCTGAAATACGTGGCGCAAGGTTGACAAAGAGGTTTGTGACAAAGGTTTTTTTTTTCTCTTTGTCAACCTTGCGCCCCGTATTTCAGCATAAATAATTACGTATACCTTTCTAGTGAGAAACGCCCATACAGGATATATACGTGTTGTTATGGTGGCTCAGATATGTGCAATGATTGCTTTTTAATTGAAATTTGCAGAAGTATGACCACTGAATCTTGAGCAACATTGGTGGGCGGTGCGGATGGGGTCGGCCATTTGGGACATCGGGTGGTGCCGGTCAAAGTACTCGGAACTATTAGGAGTGGACAAACAGACAAAGGTACAGACAGACAGACAGACAGACAGACAGACAGACAGACAGACAGACAGACAGACAGACAGACAGACGAAAAGTTTTGCGTCAAAGGGCAGCAAGAAAGGCTATCGTCTTTAAAAACATCAGTCCGGGTTTAACCCTAACACGCCAGTCCGGGTATTGCGAAAACACAACAGTCCGTATGACACCATAACATGGCCGTATAGCCAGACCGGCCTTATACGCCAGAAACCGTGTCTCGATTCCCGCCCTGGTGTGAACGGGAAAAACACACTAGAGATAGCCTTGAGGAGTTTTCGGGGCTGGTTATCGCTATAGCCTTGAACTATCGAAGGCGAAGCTCAACGATTCCTTTCTTTATTCCTCTCTTTTTATGTTTTGATCTCCTCCGTGTCAGATACATTTTGTCTTCCTTTTTCTTTGTATCATTTTCATATAATTTATATATCTCTCTTACCAAAAATTTCTTCTCTCTATGTCACTTACACGTGTCCATTCAGTTTGACACTTGCACATGCTGCGCGTGCTAGTGGGCCTTGCCTCATATCTGAGGCACGTGTACACTATTATTTACTTATTTTTTTCTTTATTTCTTTATTTTTTATTTGTTTATTTATATATTCAAAATACCTTACAGGTGCAATGGAGCATTGTGGAATAATATATACAAGTCTATGCACAACTTAGATACAAACAATACCACAAGAAAAATTGTCGATGAATATACAATGCCTAACAGCAACAATGAATGAAAAATTATAGATGGCAACAAAATGCAGACGATGACACGTGCGAAATATTGATGATAGAACACACTCTAAGAGAGGAGATTTATACGGACGAGCCCAACTTGGCGACAGCTTGAAAAGCATCGCTGTTAAAAATTTTATTCTTTCCTTGTGTACGCTGTATTTTTTATATTGATTATTATACGTTTGTTCCTCGAGTTTTCTGGTTGGGACCTTCTTTTTTCTCTTATCCCTTGTTTAAAACCCCCATACCTGTAGTGGGTATGGGCTGTTGACTAAGAACAAGGACACCCTATAGGCGCCATGAGGCACCCTGGCGCAATAGGAGCTCCTCAGAGGCTGCCGGGTCTGCAGCAGCAGTTACGGTGGCGCTGCGTTTGTCTCCCCTTGGCCGTCAGTCTCGCTGTCCTCTTACTCGTGGCGCTTGCCCTGGTGACCTTGCAGATGCGTTTCAGCACCACCCTCCTTATTAATGACACTGAACACATTGAAGTAAGTGGACATGTTCTAATCATGGGTTGCATGCCTAACGCGGTCGAGTTAAATTGAATAAACTACGCAATGGTGCTCTCAGAGACTAGATAAATTAGAAAGGATTTTTTTCCAATTAAGAGACAGAGTAATAAAACGAGTAGTAGTCGAGGCTTATCTGCGTGCGTTGTTTTCTAGTGCGTTGTTTTCTACTCATTTCTAGTGCAGATATTCTATCGCGTGCCTCATATTTATGCGTCAGTACCACGTAAACAATGTCGAGCCAATGAGAGCTATGCACCCTACCTCTATATAGTTATCGTCCAGCGATAGGTAGAGCTGAAATGAAAAAAAAAACTAACATACGTGTGCTTAAGCTTACGTAACTCTAAGGAAACTCACAAGAGTGGAGACTTGGGCTAGTTGGTGCGTAGTCATATTTGCAAGATGTTTCAGCGCGCGAACAAAGGAAAAAGGACAGGGTAGACAGAAAGAGCGCTCTTTCTGTCTACCCTGTCCTTTTTCCTTTGTTCGCGCGCTGAAACATCTTGCAAATATGTCTAAGGAAACAGACGTGGTGAAACTTTTTCCAGAGCTACACAGCTACAGCGTACAAAACCGGCTGTTGGGTTTATTTGGCTGTATCTATCAAAGAAACTAGTCCACCGGAAAAAACTCTGTCTGTGGCTCATGATACTACCATTCTTGGAGCCCATAAAACTGCAATATTTATTGTTAATATTGAAATGTGGTCTTCATGATTTCCACTGGCAGCCCACTTTCGTAACGCAAGAAGTTTGTTGCACAAATGAAGCATTAGCACACTTTGCTAGTTGTGACGTTTGCCGTTGTACGTGACAGCATGTGTGCTTTCTGCTGAAAAAGCATGTGATAAGGACATGAGGTATGCCACTACTGGTGGCGTTGTCGTAATTCCATTATATATGTAAGTTGACACTGACAGTCCTCAGGTAAAACAAAGTGAGGAATAAATTGAAACAAATAAAGGTTACATATCTTTTCTGCAACATTATGCATTTTCATAACCATGCACCCCACAGTGAACAACTTTATGCCTGCCTGAGCCTTCGGTTGATTCTGTTTATCTCTCCAAAAAAGGGTCGGTTTCGTACTTGAACTGGTATAGCGCATTACGGGGAAGAAGAAACGGCCGAGCAGACCGACACAAGAGGACAGAGCGCTATTCACACAAGAGGACAGAGTGCTCTGTCCTCTTGTGTCGGTCTGCTCGGCCGTTTCTTCTTCCCCGTAATGCGCTATACCAGTTAAAGTACGACGAAAAACTCGCCCAATCTTCAACACTCGTGGGTCAGTTTCGGTTGTGTATAGGAGGTGAAACGAAAAAATTTGGTCTAGTGTCCTGAATTCGCGACGCAAGGGCGAAAAGAATAAAGAAATATCTCTTGTCTACTGCATTCACTTCTTGTGAACCTTAGATCGAAATGTCTTATTTTGTCGTGACATGACATATAATAGCAGATTAGAAAAAAAGGGCACTTGAAAAATTAATAAAAGCACAGAGTCAGATTCTAGTCTAGGCTAAAACAAGCTGTTCGTAGGGCCTTAAGACCATGTTACGATGACCGTGCGCACTTTTGAAAAAAAAAAGTGGAATATCTATCCAATGGCCGATTTCCGACATGTACTGCTACGTGTAAGAGATGTCACACGCAGGTTTTCATGGCTAGCAGACATCTAACAAATAGTCTAGCCTAGATGCCGTAAAATTCTAGTGAATTCTTCTACGTGTGTCTCATGCTAGGACGCCATGATGCCTCAAAAAGTGCATCATACTTCACTAACTAAAGCGCCGGAGTTAAATTGCAAATTTTATTTAGCTGATCACTGCCTCTTGTGCCTATACCACGAGTTGCAGATGAATACTGAGTACACTCGACTTCCCCGTGCATGTCCGTGAACTGTGTTATGTGCCTTACATATGTTCTGTTTTCTTTTGTCAACTCGGCAGTCTTCCTTCCGTCGACGTAAAAGTCATATTGACGTTTTACTAATTGTGCCGCATCTTCATCGTATCCATGATGATGGCGCTGATTGCCCACTAATTGCCAGTTTTACAGAATGGCCATTGCATCGGAACGTTAGCGCGTCATATGTAAGGGAACCAATAATAAACGTGGTGAAATATACAGAACAGAAAAATACAAATAATGGAATATTACCAACTCGCCCAGCGACACACCCTTTTGAGGCGTAACTTAATATGTGAATACGTCTCATGTATGCTCATTAGTTGGCTTCTTGGTGTACGTACGGCAAGTGAACACGCCCAAACAAGGTAAATTGCATTAGAAATATGAATGCGGCTGAATGGCTGATCAAAACGGGCGTATTTAAGTATTTTTAATCTCACCGATACTCGAGCGAAGCTGGCATTTACTCGCCTGTGAAGCTTGCGGATGGCGCTGTCCCATAAATTCAAATGGCGTAGAAAATACGAAACAACACTGACCCCAAAATAATTCTCTCGCTGAACTTGCGCGCACCAAAGAAATCATAAATAGAACTCAATAAATTTTCCTCCTGCGCTGGGGCTTTTGTCTGGGTCAGTCTAGTAGAAAAGCAAGCGCCTTGAACACTAGGCCATGCGCCCATGTTTCCAGAGTGCCAAATTAACCGAAACTTACAAATGCGTTCCACCAATGACGCAAAAAAAAAGCATTATAACGCAATACATTTGGTTTGAGTGCTTCTTTGTATATTTCACGTCAGTGGGCGGAAAGCAATTTTCTTGGCAGCACGGAATGATCTCATCAGTAATTTTACATGCCAGACATGTTTAAATATTATTATCTCGGGTTTTCATTCCCATAAACACAATATGAACATAAAGAACACTGTAGGGAATGGCTCTGGATAATGCGTACTCACTTCACATAGTGCACGGGCATTTCGCTTCTATGGAAATACAACCACCGAGGATGAAATGGAACTAGTGACCTGTGGGTCGTCAGCCGAGAACTATAACTGTTACAACCCCGCGGTGCAACCCGAAAATTCCCGTTTCACGAATATTGATAACATAACCCGAGTTTCCATGGTCGTCTGATAGTCCTGTTTTTTGGCGTATCTAGGTAAATAAAAAGTGCTGTCTAGTGGCTGACGAACTGCTAGTAAGGACATGGAATACCCCATGTCACTTCACCCCGCAAACAGCCTTCCGAAAAAAACTGCTACCCATAATAAAAGTGAACGCTTACGTTATAAACGCTGCGCAAACTGAAAAAAAAGTAAGACCGAAAAGTATGAAGGAAAGAAAAAGCAGTTTGTTAGCCATGCCAACACCACGCCTCACTTCCGCCTAGTCTACCGGAAGGAAGATGCGTCTCAGTTTTTTTTTTTTTGAACTTGTTGCATAAAGTATAAATATATACAGTGCCAACTTGTTCACTCTTAGCCTGTGAGCGTATGTCCTTAAATACTCGCGCTTCCATCTTATATTGTTTCGCTAAGAAACCGCAGTGGCAACACTGCTCTGAGGCGTGGTTGCTACTACAGCGCGAATCGTCGTGGTTGCTACATTCATATTTTTGATCCCCGGTAAGGGCATGACTCTTCCGACAAAACACAGCTGATTCTTCATATGTTCCAAGCATTTTGCATAAAATTCCCCAGGAAATTCAGCAATTACGACGCCTGTATGTGCTTCATGAGTCGTGTCCACATAACAACAACCTCACTGACGCCTGTAGCCTCCAGCTTCGATGAGTATCATGCTCTGGAGCTGCAATATTCGGCGCGAAACAGTTCGTGTCGGTTGAATGTATGAGCTGTGTGAACAACAAAATGATGCAGAGCTAGTGACTGCTTATTTGTGGCTGCATTTGTAGTTTAATGTTGGTGCTTGTTGTCTTTTTATGTGGCGTATGTATTGATGGTTTTATGGAGCCAACTTATTTTGAATGTTTCCTACCGACATAAGTGCATGAAAAGCACAAAAAGAAACAGCATGAAAAGAAGATGATTGGGATTTAATAACAAAGCCACAGTTATACATAGAAAGTATACTTTATGTAGGATGAGAAAAGATGGCCACTGTTATGAAGCAATAAAAATATAAATCATGACATAATGGTATGAAATAAAACAATTGGAGTCCGTTATGCTATGTGTTTTCACAGATGGGAATATCAGCGCATGAAAAATTAATGAATACATTGTACTTTTTAACGTCCCTATACTCCAATATTTACTCGAAATATGAAATAAAATACAAGATAGACCTGTAATTGCGCATTCGGAGTTCCCGAACCAGAAAGTGCTGGGGGGACCTACAAACATGGAATGAATGGAAGTTACAGGAGTCTAGGGAAATAGTGAGTGCATAATTTATGCATTTTCTAGTGTCTCTGTAGTACAATCAAAGAGCAATTTTAAAAAAGCTTCCTGCGAATTCAAAGCCTGTTTAACGAGAGTATTTAGCATTTATTTCATGTAAAACTTGACAGCGTGACAATCACTCATTAGCTTAAGGTCAGAGATGAAGGGACACCGACAGTAAGTTCAAATTATGCTTGAATACTCTTTATACTTTAGAAATAATATTCTAAGCAACTGGAATGTGCACAAAACTCTATATTTAAGGACTTTTTTGTTTTTAAGACATTATATATTGAGAACACACAGTCAATAACGCCTAAGGAAGACAATGACGCTTTGGAGTTATTGTCAGTCAACAAAATAATTGAGCACGCGTAATACAATAAGACTTTCAAATAAATCGTTTCAATACATAAATATTGTTAGGAATCATTACACGAAGAGCTCTTTCCTAGTCGGTGCGGGTCTTTAATGGCATTTCTTTGTGCAATTGTATCGCAAAGCAGTTTGTGTCAGCGAACAAATGCATATTATTAATGAATTACGATTTATACCAAAAGAATAGGACAATAACCATTGCATATAACATGCGATCCGTATGAAGATTTTTGAACTATACTGCGTGCATGTAAACGAAATATTGGGCGCGAATCTTTGACCATTTTCCGGAAGTTGGTGCGTTTCGCACGCTGTTGAACCTCCTAACAGCGCACAAAGGCTGAGCTGATGTCAGTTGCGTTCAGTCGGGCTTGCGCAGCCACTGATTTCATACACTGCTACCTAATTCTGATCCTGACGTGTAGTTCAGTATAAAAAAAGAGTTTTATAGTTTTTTTAGAATGAAGATTCTTTATAACAACTGTTTCTTTCGTACAATGCACGCACAAAAGCCTGAAGGCAGCAGCACATTGTCGAAATCTACCTTGCCTGTCCTCGAAGCCTATATGTCCGTAAAGCACTTGGCTGTGGTCAAGGAGTGGTTGCGTGCATAGTTATGTTGATTCATTAACAAACTTCCGATACCCTAATTAGCTTGCCCAAGCTGGAAACAAACGATGGGCTTTTTGATAGAGCATCGTAAACGACCACGTCACTTAGTTTTTAATGGGGTCATATTCTCATCGAAATGTCGTCTAGGAGGCTGCATTGACTAGAATTTAGCGTCAACAATTGGTATGATGTCGTATTCTACACCTTTTTTCAATCTAACACTAACTACACACGTTTTAAGAACATGTGCGTGCCTCTTTGCGTCTCCAAGCTCTGAGCTTATCCTGAAATAGCTAGGCTTGAACACTCTTTCCTACACAGGCATTATAATCCCGCATCCCTATTTGCATTCAGCATTTCATTCTCTAACGTGAAATATACTGCGGGAATACTCCCTACTCATTGCACTTCAAATTGCCAACAGAACGCCGGCGCTGCTGCGCCTGCCTCAAAGTACAGCCAATACCGATTAAAAACCACACCCACCCGTTTTTCTGCACATGTGAGAAACAAAGGCCTATGATGAAATTGGCCGCACGTTTTTTTTTCTCTGACGCAGGAAGGCGTAAATAGAGAGCAGTCACTCTAAAAACAAGTGAGAAATAAATCATTGTATAGGCATCTTTTAAGTTCCACTGAGCACACCTCCGTCTTTGGGCCTGAGAATAATGGCCTAAACCATAATAGCATCAACATAAGTTATCGTGACATTAAATCTGCCATTAAATCAAAGCGCATGCCTTAGATTTTCGTAGACTAGTGCCGCACTCACAGCAGTCACACGCCCTAAGGCGTTGCGGAATACTCATGCTAGAGGTGCAGGTAGGAAGAAGCATCAGTAAAATGCTGTCACTAATGAAGGTCCTGAGTGTGGCAACTGCTTTTGGAACCGATGGAACATCGCACCGGGCTGGTAAAGCCGTAATACTGGTGATCGTGTTACGAGCAGCTGTAAACACACGTAGCACTAGCGCCAGATTTCAAAACATATCAAAAATTGTGCAAGGCCGCTATCGTATCAGACGGTCGTGGGGAAGGGGTGAGAAGGACAAATAATAAAATTCAGATCTTCGTTTCAGAGTTTCCGTGTCAGTGAACCTGTTTGCCTGCTGGAATGGTACCAAATTCAAGCTTCAATAAATGTGGCCATGCCCGCTTCCAGAAACCACCCTTTTTTGGGCTCCACCGTACTCTGACAAAACCTAAGCGCATTTGCCCATAAGCTTCCGGCATGAATTATTCGGTACTGCTCTTGCCAAGTCGTAAACTATGTCAAACGAAGACTCTCCGCAGGGTCACTTCCGTGCACATGCTGGCCTGCAGCCGAAGCGCCCGCTTACGTCTGGTGACTCGCACGAGTGCTGTCTCACACCTATGCTTGTGGAATCGCGACTACTTGTTCCGTCCCAGCTACAGCAAGGCCAGCCCGTGTGAGGATTTCTACGAACACGCATGCGGGGGCTTTCGGTAAGATGCAGACAAAACTGGCATTTATAAGGTGTGGCACATATCAAGAGATTCGAGCGTCATATTTATAATATTCTATAGGGAATTGGAAAATTTTGAGTGTGTGTGAGATATTGCACGAGTACGCCAGACCTGGCTGGCAAGGTTGCCATATTGAAAACTAGAGAGGTACTTGTAACCAAATGTCACTTATGCATATGCTGTTCTAAAGAAGTAGCCGGAAAAAAGACGCCATGCTTTCCTTATGAGCAATTACAAGAGCATAAACAATGTGTATTGTTACTAGGACGACGTTTTTTTAATGGCTACAATGATTTTTTGTCGATTTGTTTGGGTTTTCTACTATACGACAGTGTAGTGTTAGCCAACTATACATGCTGCAGAAAATGCCTACAAAACAGCGACAAATCTTGGCAGAGTTCTGAGAAATTTTTTTTTATTGTTCGCTGCTGATAAGACAATTTCAAGGTAAAATGTTTTGTCTTCTCATGAGTGATGACAAATGCATACTTCCATACGACAAACTTTGATCTTTCAAGTTCAATATATGTTCAATCATGAATGTGGTGTAGTTTACTTCTTATCTTTCAAACGGGTTGTAGTGTGAATTATGGCCCTTTTGCATTATCCTAGCCTCAAGAGGCACACTGCGAGAAAGTATGTATCTAAATACTTGGATTTGTCTGTCGGTCACTATACTGGAAACTGTTTTTCAAGGTCGCAGTAAGGTATATCAGACAGCTAAGCAAAAGCCTCGCCCCACACAGCTCACACGTTTAAAAGCAACCGGATTAAGCATTTTGTCTTCGCTCCCCGGCATATTCCACGCTCATGGGAGGTCACGGCTGCAAGAACTGTGCCACATGGCTGCCCAAGCTACTAGTTTCAAATTTCAATGGCAGATTGAGAGCGAGTGTATGTTGCTATAGTTTATTAACTTGGTCTCTGTGCGAAGTTGGGACCACAGATAGAGAAGTTCATAAGTCAAGAATGTCGTAAGGGGACGTATCGTTGAACCAAACATTCCGACTTCGTAATATTGCACTTCTTGCCAACATTTCCTGAACACTGAAGTCGATGAGGAGAGTACCAAGTTGTGCGCAAACAACGGGAGACACATAAAACACAAGCAGGCACAACTGGTGATCGCTTGTCGTAAAACGTAGCGCTTATATGCGGTATCAAGGTAAATGACTAACACAAAGGAGGAGGGTTACCGTGACAAAGAATTTTTGCAGGCGTCTCGGCAAAAAAAAAAAGGTGCAGATGAGTTCGCTGCTGGTCCGTGAGCCACACGTTATCCTTCCATGATTGCAGAAAGTTGTGCCATTGCACTATTTCAAAGCACGGTATCACGCCATAAGCATTTACTGAAACTGGAAATTTTAATTCTAAGGAGAGTTAAAGGGTATCGAAACTGTTAAGGAAGTAAAAATAACAGTGATACATATTTGGGCTTCATGCCATAAAACTGCAATATGATTATAAGAGGCGCCGTAGAGGAGGGCTGAGAAAAAATTCAACCTGTTGGCGTTCTTTAACGTGCGCTCACATCGCATACTATACAAGCCTGGAGTATTTCTGCCTGCACCGAAAAATGCGGCCATCATGGCTGGTATACGATTGCGCTATTTGTGGGTCAGCAATCGAGGACGATAACTACTAGACCATCGTAGTTAGCATCTAAGAGAAGTGCTTCTTGTGTGACTGGTAGTTTGTTTACTGGTTTTTAGCAAATATAAGGTAGACCCCACTTAAAATTTTATTTATTAGCCAAAGGGTGGCGGTACTGCGTATAATAACGGCTCCTCGTGTTTAATTAAAAATCCGTGCAGCAAGATTAACGCCAGTGAGGGAGCATTCGTCAAGTGTGGAAGATGATAGCATCTCAATGCTCGCCATTCTAAAACATTTGCGGAAGTGTGTGGCACTACAGGGCTGTTAAGGTGACTTGGCGAGTGCTTATTGTGCGGGTAACACTATGCAAAGCTCAGAAGCCATAGAGGATGTGTATCTTGAATGGAGGAAATTGGAGGATACGAATAGGTCTCCACCGTACGAGAAATAGGTTGAATAACGCGGTCTGTCAGAGAGTGAATAGTTATATGGTAAGGTGACAATCACCAACGCACATTTCCAATACAGGTAATCCTAATGATCATGTGGATAAGCGTGCGTTTGAGGCGTGTTGTGAATGAATGTGGTTGTGAATGCCATGCAGCTGTCAAATGGTGATAAGTGAAGAAAGGCCACGCAGGATAGTGAACGACTTCATCGAGAAAGCAGTGGCCGTTGTTGCATAGGAGCTCTCGAGTAGCGGTGTGATCTAGAATAACATGGCACACTCTAAAATGTAAGTGACGTACAAGTGACGCCCGGTGATGACATTCTGAACCTCTGCAAACACGCCACAACGTACGTGGTTGGGAATATCACTGGGAGCTTCTACGCCGATCGGCTCGAATAAGTTTCTTTACAAAACTTCACATTTTAAAACGAAAGCACCAGCGTAAATTGAAGTTTTCCATCGGTGAGGGAAGTGGATGATAGTAAACAGGAGTGAGAGTGCTCTTAAAGTGATACCTTGAGACATTCGCTAATGCACATTACGCACCGCTGCCACTTCTGACGTAATCAACTATGCATGCTAGATGATGAAACAGGCAAGATAGTCTCGTCAGTACTGCTACATGCTTTAGTGTACAGATCCATTACTGCTAACTCAATGCTCATGCATTAGGTCATTTTCTAAATGTTTTTATAGAAGATGTCCAAGAACTATTGGAATTCGTAGAATGAGACGAATTTTGCTGTAAAGCCAGTGTTCAAAATCTTTCGCCTGTTTATAAGGAGAATAGCGATCACATTTCATTGATTCAATACTTCTACCTTAATTTTTAAAAAAAGAGTACGCCTCGATGACATAAACTTGACCAGGCTGAATCATGCATCGTGTAAGAAGATATCTAAAGGAACAGCGATCAAAAGGCTTTGTTAATTGATGCGTTTGAGTTACTTTGACCTCCTCTAAACATTATACTGCTAATTTTGTTTGTGATGAAGAGTGAGCCCAGTCTTCATACTCATACAGTCTTTTGAAATGAATAGCCTTGTCCACTTTAAAGGTATTTGACGGCATGAACGTGCACCTGTTTTGCGTATTGTTGCTTCGTATGCGAAATGACAGCAACAACAAAAACACATGAGAGAGTGCAAGCTAGCGCTCACAAGCCACGTGTATTGCGAGAAATAATAAAAAAAGAAAACAGTGCCAGCCGCATTCCTTTAGGTCAAATGAAAAATATTGTAAATGATTGCCGTTTCGCAGTCTGTCATTGAACGTGGCATGCAGCATGAGCAGCTAGTTTTTTTTTTTTTTGGAACGCCATAATAAAATAACAGACTGCAGTAGACGGACATATCATGTACTGCATCGCCGTTTCCTTGCATAGCCACGTGTTTATTTTTTCGTGATTGTTTATATTAAGTATAAATTTACTGCGACATTGTCCCGCAATAGTGTTTTACATAGCGCAGTAACAGCCTCAATTTCTTGCTCGCATTGACTTACATTTTTAATTGACAGTGCAGAACTATCGCCACTAATTGTCCTCGCAGCTGTACCTATGAACCTCCGTGGCACGTTAGTGGTTACGGCGAGCGACTCTCGACCCGAAGGACACTGGTCTGAGCCGGCTGCGGCAGTCGCATTTTATTAGAAAGGCAATAGTGGAGACGCAAGTTTTGTGCGATCTCAGTGCACGTGGAAGAACTCGACGTAGAAGCAATTATACGGAGCATTCTGCTACGGTGCCTCTCACCGCCGGAGGCGCTTCAGATTCTTAAGGTACATGATAGAACCAACCTAGCATTGCTACCTCATACCGCTCACACATATAAATTTATTTATAGAGGCTCCTTCTTTTCAGCTTTTGTTGTTCTACTTTCAGCTCATTTAAAAAAACTTCAACACTAGCAAAACGTATTTTAGGGCAAAAATGCAGGCCCGTCACTTTCTTCACCAAATTTTAGTCCATTGATCTGTTTTAAAAACGTTTACAAATTTAGAAAAGTTTCTTTTGCTTGAAGTGGTCACAAGAAGTCGTAGAGTAGTTGAGCATATTGATGAGTCTGGAACAATCTTTTAAAGCAGCCAGGATAGTGCCTTGAAAAAATAATTCATTCCAAATGCATTCTTTTCGCTTCAGGTACAGTCCAGGTGGCTTCTCACAGCAGCCATACCCTCGATGGAGCACTGGGCAACTGCTTATTGATTTGGATATGTTCTTCAAAAGATTTATCGCCATAAAGGGGAGACAACCGAGGCCTATTGAAAGTAACTTTCTTGTTCAGGCAATGTGGCTACACGGGAAGTGCATGAACAGGAGTGAAAATGGCAAAGCTTTGTCAGCGTGGGCCACCATTCTTGATGTTTTAGGACTCACTGGTTGGCCATTTCTCGAGTTCAAGGGTGATCTAGTTGCGCTAGTTTCTAGCGGTGATCGACACTTGATGCTCCAGACACTCTATCGAGTCATTATCCTGACAAATGCACGCCATCCTGCTCCATCCCGAATCACGCTCAAAAGGCCGTTGACGTACCTGGAACGGTTCGCGTCTTTGTCTAGAGAGGCTTCAGCAAAACGGTATGAAGGAATAATCGTCCACGCATTGAGTATTTTTGGAAACAAAAGTGTCGGTATTATAGCGGGCCGACAAATAGCTAAGCTGGAAGAAAGTTTGCACAGCCTGGTGTATCTAGGCAGCAAACACGTCCAGTACGTATCAAATGACCTGTGGTCGGTGGACGCACTACCAAAAAGCACGCACTGGGACTGGCTAAGATATATGAAGCTCCTATTCAAGACAGAGACGCTAGTGAATGCTTCAACTGTCGTGTTCCTAGAAGATCCTTTGTTCTTCACTCGAATGAGCTCTATCTTCAAAATGCAGAACTACAAGACCGCAGTGGCCAACTATGTTGGCCTCAAGGCCCTCGTCACTTTGTCACCGCTTATGCCGTCCGAGTACCGGCTGCTCTATGAATTCACCCTCGGGTCTAACATCAATCATTTCGACTCACAACTCGCTGCTTGTGGCACTCTGCTAGAGAGAATATATCGCTATGGCGTCGGCATAGCGGCCAAGTTAACGTCAAACGGGGAATACGCGAACGTGTACAGGACGCACTTCGACGACCAATTTCGCGGCGTTCTTCGACGACATTCGTACGACGATCCGCGACATGCTGCAGCCGGGGCGCTCTTGGTTCTCTCACGATGACGTGAACACGGCTCAGCGGAAGCTACTTGACACTAACATTCGTTTACGGCACGCAGGACAACTTCGTACAATATGAGAGTTATCGCCGGACACCAACGTTGCCGCTAAATGCCAAGAAGAGCGTCCTGGAGACCACAGTTTTCAATTTTCTCATACTTTTCGTCTCTCTACTGGGGCGCAGTCGCAACGGCGGAGGTCAGAATGTGACGGCCGCGTATGACAATGCGTACACGACATCTATCTTCGCGTGGGACAGTGAGTACCAGCCCACGAACAACTTGGTGTTTGCCCCGAACGCACTCGTGGGATTCCTGAGTACCTTCTCAAGCATGGTTCCCTACCAGCTCTACCCCGCCGTCCTGACGCCTTTGGTAAAGGCCTCTTTGCAGGCACTTTTGCGCAGCAACTCTCACTTTGACGAACGGATGCTGCCGAAGAAATGGTGGAGCGAAGAGTCTATTGAGGCGTACCATAACATCACCCAGTGTCTCGACATCAGTACGAGACGAGAGCGATTGGCGATAAAGATGGTAATGATGGAAACGCATCGTCACAAGCATCAGTCAGATTTACCGTCACACGTTTGGAACAAGACTTTCTGGACAACGCTGTTTTATGGCCACTTTATCAGCTGTACGAACAAGCGCTCATACAACACGAAAGCCACGCAACTTTACTACAATATCCCACATGTGCGCGTCTCCGCTAGAGAGCTGTTCTTCTACAATTACGCATGGGTCTTTTGTGACAACGCCGGCGCCTCGAGTCAGAAACTACAGGAAACGATAGCTATGACTCCGGCTAAGCTGCGCCTTAATGTCGCTCTGAGTAATTTCCCGCCCTTTCTGAGAACATTTTCATGCTCGGAAAGGAAGAGGCAAGGGCCACGCTGCGAAGTGTGGAAACGATTTTAGTGATGTACTGGCAGAGAGCTGCAAATTAAGGAACGCTTTTTCTTTAGGTATGTTGTGCTATAATTCTTCGAAATGGTAATTTACTTATGTTGGTATACGTTCGAGTGTTATTTAGAATTTCAATATATTTCAGACCTGCGTATTGCGTTGATAGAATTTCCCGAAGAGAAATAGTTACATAATTGACTGCACGTAATAAAATACGGCTTCTTTACTTGCATTGTAGAACTGTGTAGCGTATGTATCTGAAGCATGCGTGATTGACGCGTACGGGTTTTTTTTTACTGTATCTTAGTAAGACCAGACAGATGCCTGGGCTAGTTGGTGATTGGGAATTAACAGATTTGCACAGCGCAAGAGATACGAGTAGTTACGATGTAACTACAGAAGAGACAAGGACAGAAAATAATATTGCACAATTGAATACACAACCTAATAAAGGGTTCAATTTTATGCGAGTATGAGAAACGTAAGCCTGAATTATGAGAAAAATAGCATTGGACAGCAGTGGCCACAGCTGTGTACAACGGCATGACGTAGTTGGAAGCTCATAAGAGCTTAAATTGTCACTGCCATCGTTCGCGACTAAAAAAAGAAAAACAAAACATTTTCTAGTGTAGCCCTAATAATAAAAGGGGAAAGAGACCACCGCATTATCTTGTATTATCCAGATATACAACATAATTTAAAGCTTTGCAAGTTTGAAAAGCGGGGAAGGCAATCTAACGCATCTGTGCTTGCAATAAAGAGACTGTCATGAAATATATGCTCGTAGTACCATGCTGAATAGGTGTTTCCTAATGTTAAAATATTCAAAAGATCAATTTCGTAGCTCTGCTTCTGAGTGCAGTGACCATGTTTGCATTCCCTAGGTAAGTACTAAACTGCATAGTACTAAAATGCATACCAACTTTAGTACTAAAATGCATACTAAAATGCAAAGTACTGAAATGCATGCCAACTTTAGAGATGAATGAAATACAATTGTAGGTGGTGACAAGATTGTCTACGACCACGCCTACAATCAATTGTTTCGAATGGTGTGCCTAGTGTAACGAAAAGTTAGGGCGTTAGAAGCGTACTAATCTGTTATATACAAATGCAGCAAACTTAGTTTCCTTCCGCAGTGACGCAATGGACTCACGTTTGGTGGTAGTAACATATGCCGGTAACGCGCTCCTCCCTCACCATGAAGGAACTTTTCTGGTTCAGGTTCATTGCTAGTGAGATCAGAATTTAAAGGCTGTAAATGAGTGAAATTTCATCTACATAAAAACCAAACACGTGAATGATCTTGACTTCAGCCCTGCGAGATCATGCTAACGAATGGAAGTGCCTGGGTCATAAAATGCCAACAGTCCCAACCAGAGAAAGCTTGTGTGAGAGCTAGTTGGAATATCAAGGGCGCTCGCCAAAAATCAATTTCAATCAAATGGTTTAAGAAATTTACTCATATATAGGTATTAGCTCTCGAGTATTTTTTCAAAGTAATATGAGCGGCAAGAATATTTGCGCCCATGACCACTATTTGAAATTTGTGAACTATAGGAAAACCAGGTATGAAAAAATTCTCTATAAAGTGAGCTTTTCGCACATTCTTTCACTACTTGCTTTTTGCATTTTAGAGATACGTGCTTTGATTACGAAGCAGTTGTTCATTAAAGCTTGAAAATTATTACACTTTCGAGTGTAAAAAAAAGAGTAAATCTGGTGCATTCGAGAATTTTCCTACAAAACAAAACCATCAATAAAATAATTACTAACTTTCATCAAACTTTCTATGAAACGTGCTATTTACAAACATATTTGTCTTACCGGTTTGTGGTGCATATGCTGGTCCGTTAGGTGGCGTCCGGGAGTGCAGACGTGGCCGCGTCTGCTCCCGCTTCTTTAAATGTTTTCGGACATCTTTCTTGTGTTCTCCACCGATCCATTGGACTTTCCTAAACCAGTTTTGTGCAAGCTATCTCACGACATCGTTCTCGTTGGGGTGAGTGAACTTTTCGGCGAGTTTTTGAACTTCAAGTGTGCGAAGCGAGGGACGCGTCTCTAGGACTAACCCCTCGGCTACGAGCACGGAGCTAGGGTTCACTTCGAGGCAGCGCCGGGCCTCGTCAGGCCCCTGCCGCACCTGACTAGGCAGCGAGGATGCCCGAGATGGTGACAGTTGAAGGCATGGATATCACTCCGGAAGATTTCGACGGAGCGGGGTGGACCACCGCCCTTGGCGCCCGGCGGAAACGAGATCCGGCAAGGAACGCAGCGTCTGCTACCGCTGCAAAGTCTACGGCAAACACAGCAAAGAAGCATGGTTTCAACGCTCGCTCCCTCTCAACAGTGCAGAAGGTTGTAGCCGCTTCGCGACTCCCTCGGCTGCCGAGAGACCAGATAAAGGTCATTGTACGGCCCCGCGGAGGGCTTGACGTTTCGAAGACGGACATGGTACTGCTGTCGAGAGCTCTGACTATGGCAGCTGGGCTCACTGACCAAGAAGCATCGGAAGATACAGTCTGCCCCAACAAGGTACAGAATATTCTTGTTATTTCGACTCCGGTCAGATCCAACGCAGTCGCATACGCTGGAATTCAGAAACTTCACACGAAAGTCGGCGCATTTGATGTTTCTGCCTACTTAGCCGCCCCGGAAAACACTTGTAAAGGCGTCATCAGGAATGTTGACCCCTCGATAGAAGAGCACACCCTCAGAGGCATGATTGTCAACCAACGAAACCCGACCGCCATTGAAGTCAAGAGAATCAAAAACACGCACGTTGTTGTGATACTCTTTGATGGGCTTCGAGTTCCCAAAAACGTCATGTGCGGAACGGCCTTAGTGCCGTGTTCCCTTTACAAACGCCAAGTCGATGTTTGTCACGCCTGCGGCCGAGTCGGGCACCGGGCCGACGTATGCCACCAGAGCAAGGCAGAGAAAAGTAAATGCCACAACTGCGGAGACGCACTCTCAAACGATGCTGCAGAAGCCCACCGTTGCACTCCGAAATGCAAGCTCTGTGAAGGTGATCACCCAACAGGTGACCGTTGCTGCAGCAAAAGATACCACATCCCATATGTCGTGCGACGACGCCGAAGACAAAGACGCCACCGCTCCGAGAAAGAAGCCAACGCTGACGAGGTTAACGACCTCGCGGACATGCAACCGGAGATGGCAGATGGTTCCACTCCCAAGCGGCGCTCCAGCTCCAGAGGGCGTTCCCGTTCCAGAGGACGCTCCCGTTCCAGAGGACGCTCCCGTTCCAGACGGCGCACCCGTTCCAGACGGCGCTCCCGTTCCACAGCGCACTCTCAATCCAGCGGGCGCTCTTGCTCCAGGGGCCGATCCTGGTCGAGATGTCCTGGCAAGAAAATGACCTGGGCCGACATGGTTCGCGACAGCGGCTCTGCACCGACAACACCGACAACTTCAAAGCAAGGTAAGGTACAGCCAGAGCATGTGGCAGATCCACGAATACACACATTAGAACGGGAAAACAAAGCACTCAAACAGGAACTAGCTGAACTGAAGGCAACTCTCGCCAGGCTAGAAGGACGTATCCTAAAAGACACACCGCCACCCATCCCTCAATCATCAGGATCTGTGGTCGCATCATGTAGCCCAAATAAACGCAGAGCCGTAAACACCGAGACAGATGACGACACATCAGACGTAGACGACTTTATGTCCGACGTCAGCGAAGCTCCTTCTAACGCCTTAGCTAGTGACAACAAAGCCAAAAAGCACCGCAAGACGAAGAGTAAGTTCAGTAAATTCCAATCAGCAATTGCCGACATTAAAGAGGCACTCATACAAATTTGCGGTAGACTCGATCGTCTGGAAAGACCAATTGCTCAACCCAGAGCCACGAGAAGAATTCCCACGCCGGACCCGGGGTCCATGTCTTCCCAGGGACCCCAACCTGCGCTGCCGACATCCCCTCAGCCACCAGGTCCAATAGGTGAAGCGAACACACAGGGGGTCATGCCAAGTCAGCACCATGGATAGCACACCACAATTTTTCAAGATCTGGCAATGGAACTGTAATTCATTCAACAAAAAGAAAGCTAACCTAACGCAATTAGTACGATCATGTAAAGAAAAACCACATGTCATCATTTTACAGGAGTGCGGGGCGGAAAAGTACATTCAAAACATGTCCTTTTCGGGGTACAGGGTTTCCAGGCCAACCCTGGACCCCGACTTCAAACAAGCCAGGGGCATTGCCACCCTCATCCGTAAGGACATCAGCTTTATGGAAAGGGACACCCCGACATACAAGAAAGGCCTGGAATCCATGATAACAGAAATCATTCCGAGTCGAACTCTTAAAGCTCACCTTTACATACTGAACGTATACAGTTCTCCGACCGACCGACTCAGGAACTTTACCAAACTCCTATCATCGGCGGTGTCGCAAGCCAAGGACCGGCCGTTGATCGTTGCCGGCGACTTCAATGCGCACAACAACGTTTGGGGCTACAGTACCAATGACAGGAAAGGTCTTAACCTTGCGGAGTGTGCAAACAACCTCAACTTGAAGTTAATCACGGACTCAAGGTTTCCGACACGCAGAGGCAATTCTGTTCAGCGAGACACCACCCCCGACCTGACGTTCCTCGGAAACGCGGAAGGGTCATGGGACAATCTGCAAGAGGACCTTGGCAGCGACCATTTCATCTTAGAAATCAACGTCCGTATCACACCCGCTCCACCTAAGACGTACAGATACGTCGACTGGGACCTTTTCCGAAGAATAAGGGGTAGCGAGGACAGCCAAGGGGAAACCTTTGAAGAGCTTCTGGAAAATCTGAAAAGTACGGTGGCAAAAGCCACTAAAGAAATAACCTTGGACCTGGAGGTTCCAGTCATGGACTCCAGACTCGCACACCTCCTGGAGGCGAAGAATGCGCTAAGAGGACGATGGGAAAAGCAGAAGCTAAACAGGAGGCTGCGATCTAAACTAAGGGAAATAAACAAAAAAATCGAAGAACATTCCAGAGAGCTGAGTGCGCAACAATGGGATGAGGTTTGTAATGAGGCGGATGGTAAAATGAGACGGGGAAGCAAGTGGAGCCTTCTCAAAAACCTATTCGCCGACAGCAACAAACCGACCAAGAGCAATGCTCGAATAATGCTCGACAGACTCGTCCACCTGCACACGATTGAAGGCACTAGTCCTCAGGACTTTGCTAACACCCTGGCAGACATATACCTGCCGACAGAAAGCAAATCAGTCCCCTGGGACGACCCGGCATGCGAGTACAAGGGGACACCTCAACGCTCACTGGATCGTCCATTCGAGGTCTCAGAGATTGAGCACGCCCTTCATGGCCTTAACGGCCGCTCGGCCCCTGGTCCAGACGGATTAACTAACAAACTTCTCAGAAACTTAGATAACCAAGCCATACAAATCATTACAAAGAAAATAAACGAGGTATGGACGGCGGGCCGCGTACCGGATGAATGGCGAACTGCCAATATAATTCTCATCCCCAAACCCGGAAAACCGCTCCATGCCGAGAACTTGAGACCAATATCCCTTACTTCGTGCCTCGGAAAGGTCGCCGAACATGTCATTCACAATAGAATTGCAGAGCACATCGAAGCAAACAGCCTTTTTCGCCACAATCTCATAGGATTCCGAAAATCACTATCAACACAAGATGCCATGCTCCTTATCAGGAGTGCTGTGATAGACAATAAATCACGGGACGTAAAGGGCATCCTGGCGCTCGACATAACGAAGGCCTTCGATACGGTCAGGCACGAACATATCCTCAACGAAATCTCCAGTTTACATCTCGGAGAAAAATTTCACAACTATGTCAGATCGTTTTTGGCGGACCGTACGGCTACCATACACATCGGACAAATCAGAAGCCGTAAGCACAAGCTGGGAAACGTCGGCACCCCCCAAGGGTCAGTGCTTTCGCCACTTCTTTTCAACATCGCAATGCACGATCTGGCGAACCGACTCTCGAAAGTTCATGGGGTAGGACACGTGATTTACGCAGATGACATTACCATCTGGTCCACAAGTGGCCCACTAGGCTCCCTGGAGCAGAACCTACAACATGCCCTAGACACCACACAAGCTTTCCTACAAAATACGGGGCTGAAGCTATCTACGAGCAAATCAGAGCTCCTTCTGTGTAAACACGGCCCCAGAAAGGGACAGCTCCTTAGCTCCCTCCCCGTTCACCTACACACCAAGGACGGAGGTAGTATCCCAATATGTAACACAATCAAGGTCCTGGGCATGGTAGTTGGTGCTTACAGCGGTGACAACGCGGAGGCCCTCAAACGTATAGAGAAAAGTGTCTTCAACTTCACCAGGGTATTATCAAGGGTCAACAGTAGAAGGGCTGGTCTGAAAGAGGACAACCTCATGAAAGCATTTCACGCCTTTCTCATCAGCCACGTGACTTACGCCGCCCCCTTCCTCAACTGGAAGAAGACAGAGCTCAACAAAATTGATACATTAATTCGAACAGGATTGAAAAGGGTCCTGAGCCTCCCTCGCAACACTAGTACGGAACGACTCTTACAATTGGGCCTGCATAATACAGCTACCGAACTCTTTGAGGCACAGCGGCATGCACAGATTAGTCGGCTCTCACTCTCAAAGGCGGGCAACGAGATATTGTTTGAAGCCGGTCTTCAGCCTTTCTTCATGCCGCCAGAAAAGTCCCAACTTTGCACACAAGCCATGAAAGCGATAACAGTTGACCCGATTCCCAGAAACATACACCCAACCCACAATGAAGGACGAAGAAAAGCGAGAGCCAAGGCAATACTCGCCAAGATCATGTGCAACGATACGCAGGTCCTCTTCGTTGATGCCGCAAAATATTGGAATCGAGGTGCCTATGCAGTCTCTGTGGTGGACGCCCACGGCTCGCTCGTCAACGCAGCCACGGTAGTTACCAACTTCACCCACGAAGCAGAAGAAATGGCCATTGCGCTAGCCCTTCGAAGCTGCACTGAAGCCTCTGTCATTTACTCGGACTCTAGAACAGCTATAAGAACTTTTTCGGCGGCCCTAGTCTCTTCGAAGGCAGCTGCGGTCGTTAACAGGCTTTTCAACCACGAGACGAAGGAGGAAAACTTTCGGTCTTCACACATCGCATGGTTCCCAGCCCACATGGGAAACATTTCCGGCTTTGCTGGCAACCCAAACGAGCGGGCACACACACTGGCGCGAGAGCTCACTTTCCGCGTCAGTGGTTCGCCCCCTCGCTTAAATGCAGCCTGCAGGAACCTCGACTACAAAGACCCACTTGTATCATATCACGAACTCACCTCACATCATAGATTAGAACGTCGAACTTTTCCTCCTCCTCACAGAGATCTGAACAGAGCACAAGCAATCACTTACAGACAATTGCAGACACGTACATACATCACACCAACGACACTAAGCAGGATTAATCCGGACTTTTCCACTGCATGTCCACACTGTGGAACGAGTATAACAATTTCGACCACATGCTCTGGTTGTGCCCTGCCAACGTGGGTACAGAATTTTCTGACCAGTCCTCCTGGGACTCCGCCCTTCGAAGCACAGAGCTCATCGCCCAGCTCAAGGCTGTCCAGAGGGCCCGGGCCGTCGCCGAGAGACTCTGTCTACCGGTCCCGACCTGGGTGGAGCCGCCGGATTGATGGCGGGGCTTTCGGCACCGCTTTCTTTCCTCTCAGGACCTTAATAAAGTTCATACTCACTTACTCACTGGTGCATATGCTCTATAATAAAATCTTTAACTTGCCAATAGCGCCGCTTTGGTCTCAGTTGAGACGTCTGTAGCACCCTAAGGTAGGGCAATAAAAATCAGGACAAAAGGGCATACATCTCAGAATCATAGTGAATTTCTTCACAGAAAGTTCAATCTAAGTCAATTTCGTTTTAGTGGAGAAAAAAAGTGGCGGCTTTGCCACAAAGGGGAAGCGATGAACATGATAGCAACAAATTGTAAGATCACGCGCAGAATGGCCCGCAGATCAAAACATGCCCCTCGTTTCTGACACACAAACGACGCACAAAACGTACTCACAGGTACAGATGAATGCGAATTAAGCGTCTCAGTTGGTACTTTGCTATGTCTGCGAAGCGCGGCCAATTCGCAAACGAAGATAGTGGAGCGAGTGCAGTGAGCTTTGTGCGCCGGTAACTACAACAGAATCGTTCCAGTTAAAACCCAAGGTCCGCAAAGACGTATGTTTGTCCCCACCCCAAAATAAACGCATGTGTGAGCATCCGCCGGACCCCTCTCTGCGGGACAAAGTACGCGTGGTAGATAAGAGCACGCACCGCCTCTTCGTGACGATGTGGCGACGCGCACTCATTGCGCCATCTTGCTGGTAATGCTGAAAACACGACAGTTCCCCCCACGATGCCCATCACCAACAGTAAGTGGTACATATATATAGCTTGCCGTTTGAACATTGAAGAGGTACTCTTTCGTGGCGCAGTGGCAAGTACCGTCACGTCACGTTTCGGAGGTCTGACGCTCCATTGCGCGCAGCGCAGTCTTCTTCTGGGATATATTTTATTCATTTTCATTTATATAGGTGCTTATACATAAAGGGTAATTCAAAGGGACACCAGCTGCAAAATCCAGCTGAGAGTGTCCTATAATTGCTATCGCAAGCAAGCATTCCTTTTTTTATGAGGCCAATACAAGCAAAAAAAAAATCGCTGCATAAAACGGAGTGGTAGTGCATACAGAATACATGGCTCAAAGTGTTCTTTTATAGTACTTTATTTTGTATGCTACATTTACATAGGCTAACTCCACAGAAAGCAAGTTTTGCAAAGAATGCACAAAGAAATGAAGCCATGGCATGCTTCTGACCATAACCTCGTGAGGTTATTTGGCATTCTGCAGTGAAACGAACACTTCTTGGAATACATCCTCAGTGGTCCACGGCTGCCATTATTGTAAAAACTTCCATGGCCCTAACAACAACTTTATGTCACTCCCGACCTGCTCAGACAGCAGGTTTGTATGCGAGCACGTGTCCCTGCTGTCATTAACCAGTCACGGTTGGTGGGCGCCCTATAAGCCTCCCGTGAACGCCCATTGCAAAGCGCTCAAGGGAAGAAGACAAATGGAGCTGCAAATGAGGGTGTGGGATAGACAGGGGTGGGATTTACGGCTGATAATAGAGAAGTACGCACCAGTATCTACCAGCGCTGTTACTGGACGTCCGTTTATATAAATGTCTAGATTGGCGTTTTACGATTTCCGTTGACGTCGGTGACGTCGTATCGTCCTTGGTATCGTGCGTCGTACGATTTGTAGTATCATTCGTCGTATCGCGTCGTACAGAAGATGCTGGGGGTGTGATATCATCTCGACAGGCGGCAACCTTCCCCCTAAAGGTCGCTGCTGTTAGTTTCCCCGACGAGGGCTAGGAGATCTGCCCCGGACCACCTCGGAGTAACTGCGCTGCTGCGGCGAGTTAGGTGCACGTTGTTAAAGGTCAAAGGAGGAAGTTGCTGATGATGGCATCCCACCGCTGCCATCAGTTGTTGCGAATGGGGGTCTACCTGGTCTCTTGTGGTAGCGTGGTGTAACCGGGTGGAGGAAACGAACGCTGACAAGAAGAGGATACGAAAACAAACCGGTTTATGACACTATTTACACTTATTTACAGCAAAGAAAGGTTAGTGGTTTCACAAACCACGGGCGTGGTGGTTGAACCGTTACATGGTTCAGAGCGACGTCCAGCACTCTGCGGCGTCGTTTTAAGCCCTGTCGGTCTCCACCTCTTTGAGTGGAACACCAATCACACACACACATCAGGTGAGGGGGACGAGCATGCACAGTCCACGTGAACGTCTAATATTGAGTCGTGATCACTGCACTGCAAGGTGGCTCCAGCGGGGCTCTTCCTTGTCGTGTGTGTGCCGCTAGTCGAGAGGTACCAAGCTCCTGACAGCATACATCAAAGGTTCTGCCGATTTGTTCACTTAATTAGCGGGGCGATTTGCGGCGGCCGCCATGGTCTCTTCCAAAGAAGATGCTGTCTTTGTTGTCCTCTCTCGAACGGTTAACGGCGTCGTGGCGACATGACGTCTCACCCTTGGGCTAACAGGGACAATGCCTGGCGGACATAGGCAGTCCGCTGGTCGGCTACGTGATTGAGGATTAAAAGAGTGCCGCTCCCCTGTCAGCTCCGGCGCCGGTCACAACAGCTTCCCCCTCGCCAGATGAGTCGCCGAGGTCATTAGGCACCGCTGCTGCTTTAAAGGACGACGAAAGCGTCCGCATTTGAAAGTCAGGACCTCGCCGTTGCTTGCCGCATGGTCTAGGTGATTGCCGAAATCGTCGACAGCGTCTGGCAGACTAGGCGCCGAAGGGGCTGAAAGCCGCCTCAGTAGACCGGCTTATGCACAATGGCGTCTGCCCAGACGAATCGCCGGGCCAAACGTAACAAGGTGAAGGGGAGCGGGGTCGACGATAAGGCACATCGGATTGCTGTGCTTGCGGGCCTTCACTGCTGTCACGGCGGTTATCGAAATAAGCACGAGGGAGGTTTGTAGAAAGTTCTAATTTGTTCGGTCACTGGATGGGCAATTGCGGTAAATATGGCCGGCTTCTCCGCAATGAAAGCAAAGTGGTCGATGGTCGACGGTGCGCCACAAGTCCGTCTTACGAATGAATGGTCGACTGGTGGGCATCCTTTGCGACCATGATGTAGATGTCGGCGGAGTGTACATCGGCGACGTTGGCATAGGCACGTTAGACTGTGGATACGCCTGCGGCTGATTGGGAGCTGGGGCTCATGGCTCATTGTAAGGACCTTGGCTGACGTCACGATAAGCCAGTGGTGACGAGTTGTACGACACTAGATTGGGTCGACGGACAGCTGATGCGTAGCTTATAGACCGCTGGTCTGAGAGCGATTCGGACAACGAAAATTCCTGGCGTAGTTCTTGCCGCACAACTTCTGCAACGCAAGCCATGGTATTTTCTTGCGGAGTCACAAGGAGGTTTCGGATCTCCTCTCGAACAACCTCATGAATGAGCTCACGCAGACAACACTGTCTACCGGCAGTAAAAAAAAGAGAGGCTGCGAGATGCTGGTTTGGTTGGTCATGGTATCGGCGCCGTTGCTGCAGTGCTCACTCGGTTGTCGTAGCCTGTTTGACGAATTCCACGACGCTTGTTGGCGGGTTGCGTAGGAGACTGGCAAACAGCTCTTCCTTGACGCCCCTCATCAAATGTCAGAGTTTTTTTAATTTCATGCATCTCGGGGTCAGCCCGCTGAAATAGGCGGGCCATGTCTTCCACAAACATGGCGAGGCTCTCGTTTGTTTTATGTATGCGTGCCTCGATGAGCTGCAGAGCAGAATCATGGTGGTCGGTGTTTGCGAATGTCCCGAGAATTTGTTGCCGAAATTCCTCCCACGAAGACAGCGTTGAATCGTGGTTCTCGTGCCACGTACGAGCGCTGTCTGCCAAAGCAAAGTAGACGCGCGATAGCCTTTGTTCAGTGGGCCAGCGGTTGCCTTTGGCTGCTCGCTCACACTGGGCTAAACAGTCCTCAACGTCTTCATAAACCTCACCATGGAAGGTCTCAGGAATCAGAGGCTGATCAACAGTAAGCTGTGAAGGCCCTCCGGTAGCCATTTCTCCAGGCGCGGTGTGTTGCTGGGGAAGTTCGAGCGGGATTGCCTCGGGACTAAGGCCTCACCACCGGCGACTGTAGCGGTGGACAGGAGTATCCACTGCAGGAACAGGTTGCGGTGACAGACTCGATGTGCCAGGGCGCTGAGGTGTCCCAAGCATCAATTGGAGAAGTCCAGCACCTTTACCAATGTCGCTAGGTGAAAATAACAGAATACAGGACGACGATGCGACCAGGAAAAACGAGGTCTGTATTAACAGAACAAAAGAGCAGCCGCTTCGACGTCGTCTTCCTCGGAGGAACCGTGGGTGCTGTCCACGCTCATCACTTTTTCGTCCTCTGTCTTCTTGCCCGGCCTGTAGCCGTGACAATATGTTGTGTTTTTTAGATGTAAAGCAGCTCTTTGACTAGCCCGAATAACGCTGTTTCTCCGTACGCACCGCTGTCCTCACCGCAGGTGTTGAAGTGGTGCCAAGTCGCTCGCGCCTTCCTTGCAGTGCGCGGTGACGTCTCTGTCCTCGCCTGCCGCGCGCTCGCCGCGTGTCAGCTCTCTCTCGCTTCACCCTCTACACTGCTGGCAACTTTCGAGTCCACTGCTCACGTGGGCGTAAGCTCACCCGCGCCTCTTTCTGTCTGTCAGCGAGAAGGAGCCGCGAGCTGGTGGGTGCGCGCGAGAATTTCCCGGCGCCGACAGCATGGACAGCGTGCCCCTGCTTCCTGCGTGATCAGGCCGATGAGCGTGACGCCGTCAATATACAGACAGACAGACGGGCAGACACCCGGAGGAACAGATTGACTCATGGTAGGGCGGACGGACAGACGCATAAACGGACGGACAGATGCTTCGCCCCACTTATCATCATTCAGTCCGTGGATATGCTAAGTTTTCTTCCCTCTTTGTAACCTCGCTTGTTTTCTACACCTCGCACATATCCGTAATCCCATCGTCAAGCAGAGAGAACACTGAGGAATATTTTTCCACATTCTAATGGCTACTACTGTAATATCATGCTCAAATCAGTAATGTATACCTGAGTATATGCGCTATCGAAGTCCAAGGCCACAATGCTCTCTCTAGGCCAGCCTTTAGTTAGAGAAAGACAATGATAGGCATGATTTAAATGTGTGAACAATCTGCCAATTCGCAAAAGACAAACCACGGTCTAGGTTTGCGTACAAACAAATGCATTATCCCAACAGATACTGAAGAAAGAAACAAATTATTCGCGTGCGTTAGTTCTCATTGATATCCACGCAAAAGGGGCAAGTACTCATGCACGGCCTGATATTTATCTCACGAGCAGCTAAGTACCCGACCCACGTAAATAACCTTTGCGACAAGGAAAACATTGGATACCTGCGCCCAGGTGAAATCAAAGTTCTCTCCCCATCCATGCTTGAGAGGTGCGCTTGGCAAGCGGGAGTGCTGGTGAAAAGTGCTATCCTGTGTTCCGTATTCGATGCAAAGGCACAAAGTGCTCGAGCATTGGTGCACAACACCAGCAGAACCGGAGTGTTTTGTTCCCCATCAATCAAAATATAGCTCTCTTTATATTTCGAGACGTGGGGCAAAACTGCTCAGTTGTCTTCAACACTACTTTTGCCAACATAAGAATGAGCTATGTCGGCAGTTCAGAATTAACAAATTTAGGCTTAAACAGTTAATCACCCTTCGTTCAAACATGCGGACGATGCAAATACCATATGTATCAGGAGAACTGCTCATATGTAATTAGGAGGGTGGTTTTACGGCACGGAGTATGCCACCAAGATACTAACGCTCGACCGTGGAAACTAGTTTAACGTACTTTTCAATTCTTAACGCATCTCATGAGTCATGACACTATATTCCTGGTTTCCTTTATTCTTAACTCAATAAACAATCGAGATGCAGTTCCTACATTTAGAAATTGAAGGAATGAAATTGAATGACCTCGGCATTCCCGGACTGGAAATGACCCAATTTTTTTTCACTCCGTGAAAGCAAAAAAATGAAATTGTGGCAAATCCTGATTTCTCGGAATAAATTTGAAATGAAATGAAGGCGCCTATTCCGCAACACTGATATGAAGGAATGACTGTCACTGGGCGAGTCACTAAGAACAACTGTCACTGGGACTGTAACTGGGCTGGAGCTGCACTGTCCACTCAGTCATTACCAGTTTGTGCTGTATGTCCGGGGCAGTTTTCCTGGTTTATGGGTATACCTAACAGACTACGCAACACACGCAGGCACATGTCAGTTCGTGAAACAATGAAAGGCCTTGGAGAGTCCCTGAGCATATAAGATTGCTGTCTTGTAACTTCTTTGGTTTTAATGGCGAGTGCTACCACGAGTGCGCTGTTGTGTTAATTTTGATTTCGATTGTCAAGTGGCGCCCCGCACGGCAGTGATAGTTATCACATGTATATGTGTGTAAATAAAAGAGTTGGTGATGCGCCAGCTGTTCGTGGCGGACGTTCTTTCACTCAGTGCACCGGCCCAAGTCGGTGGTGGCTGCCGCCCGCAGCGGCGCTTCGTTCTTCTTCGTCGGCGTCGCAGCCAGCTCAACACCGACACAACAGCGAGGGCTTCCATCATAGTCACCGAGTTTGTATTGGCTGGAGCACAAGTGAAAAAAAAACTGGGCAGCGTGCTGAATCAACAGCGGCCAGTGAAAAGCCGTGCATGCCGCAGCGGTCTGCATCCGTATAAATGTGTGTGAGTTCATTTCGAACTGCTCGGTCAGTTGCCTGAATATGGCGTTGCCACGCGCTGGTTGTTACAAGGTACTCATGTTTTCGGAGAAATATCAATTAGCACACAGACACCAGCGGAAAAGGGCACTAATTCCTCGTCACTGTATTGGCCCGGGGCTGTGCAAGATATCCTAAGCCAAGTAATATTTCCGCACCCGTGGGTGTGAGACTAAGTCATTCTCGCTGCGAGATGAAGGCCGCAGCCCTAAGCTCCTTGAAGGTGTTCTAAAACCCCAAGGCAAGATGCCGATCTGTGGACGTCCCGTTGGGTAGGCTGAGGGCAGCCTTGTAGGCAGTACGAATAAGGGTATCCTTTCGTTCAATTTGTCTTACTGAGCTTTGGTAAGGAAGAACCTACGTTAACCTGTGAAGTACAAAGGCTTGGTTTATACAATCGGTGAGCAACTGACGTGGATGGCTGGTGGTGGTAAAACAAATATTCCTGAAACAAGGGAGATATGCAGAGACCCCCCCTTCAGTGTTGTCCTCATCATCTTCCCCCACGCTTGCTTATGTTCATGACACACAATAAAAATATTTCAGGCAGCGAAAACAAATCTAGAAAAGGTAAAAAGTTTTTAGTACTTATTTTAGGTGAACATATATTTCTTATCATCACCCTGGAGGAAAAAGTTCATCTCTACTCAATAGAGAAGAACGAATGTTTTGACATTTTACTAGCCTGAGTGTAAAGCTCTACGCGAAAATTCATATTCAGCTTGGGGTAGTGTAATCATTTTTCGCGAAAAATATTTTGTGTAGAAGTTTTTTGCTTAAATAAATAGTCCTTGTTATTTTTGTTTTTTTTTATTCAAGCGAACAGCAAATGATTGAGCCCCAAGGTTGAGACAACTGTCATTGTATTACCCAGATTCGCATATAAAACGTCTGGTTAGACAGTTGATAATTTTATTTTTATAAGTATTAGCGTTTGGCGGTCACAGCTACCAGGGCCAACGGAATGTAAAAGAAATTTTAAAAATACCACGCGACATACCCGCTTGCACGCGAATACATTTTGCGATTGCTGTGCTGCTTCTGTGTGGCAACGTTACGATGCCTTCGCGGTGGTACACTACAACTATAAGTAAGCACAACAGGTATCGCTTGTGTTACTGCTATTAACACGTGCGCCATCGTACAGGTCTGCCAAGGTCGCAAACCTCGCAAAATGCAAAGCTCATTTTCAAACGGAACATCAGAGAACACTGCAATCGCGGGTCGCCCGCGGGCATGTAACGTCTGAATGTTTTCTTTTGTATTTCGCGGGAATATGTAGTAAGCAGAAATACACTAACGTTTATTAAATAGATAGTCAGAACCTATATATTCGGGTGTCATGGAAACCGATCCACAACTTTCTTAATAATATCCTCACCCAGCTTCGTTACTTCAATGGTTACTTTAATAAACATTCATATATAGGCAATAAACACAACACAAAAGTAGTCTTGGGTACTCTAGACAATAACCAGCAACCTCCACTTCATCGTGTGGTGATGGAGTGTATTGGCCTTTTTTTAATTTGATTAGAGATAGGTAGGGCATGCTGTATATAGTCCCAGGCACGTGCACGTATGCACCTCAATGATTTACCGAGGACGTCAACGCGTGGCACATTGAATTCTCTATAGAGGAGTCATCAATAAATTCGTTATGCGAGTAACACCAGGAAAAAAAAGAAAACATAAATTATGTTTCAGACATTCGTGCGCTCGACAAATTTGTTCGCCATCCTGCAGGAGCAGTGAACGAGAGCTTTGACCTCAGTGCGACAGCGGGGGTCGCTGCAAACGGCGAGACAGTGGAGAAATGCTTGGAGGACGTAGGTTCTACGCATGGAGTAAACAGCAGCTGTTCAATATGCGATTACACTGCTTGTACGTTGGGCGTATGCACTAGATATGTCATGGTGTTAGAAGTAACCACTCGTTCTCGCTGCTAGGCGCTCATGGTAGAACAGTCTATGTTGCACGGGTGAGCCCCACATTTCGTTTCGCACATATACGTAGCACGATATATAAGCAGAGAATTATTTTAGTAGTTCGCAGCAACATTGAGGCTTGTTGTGTTGCACTGACAGCATAATTCCGCTACGCTGCGTTTTTTTACTCGTGCAGAATACATCGTGGATGTCAAATATTTTCTTCACTTCTGCGCATTATCTTCTTTTTCAGGTAAATTATGAAGAAAGACGATATTGTTATCAGTGGCTTTTCAGCCTACTTCCCGCAAGCTGACCACCTCGTCGAGTTCAAGGAGAATTTATACGCTGGTGTTGATTTCGTCACAGGAGATGATGCTAGGTGGCCTCGAGGTGGGCTTTGTTTTAAGATTACGCAGTTTGTTGCTATTCACCGTGCAACACCATTTGGGTCAACTATCTCACGTTTTCTCCTGTGTGTTGAGCATTTGTTTAACATGTCGGTTGTGATAGTTTCTAGTCTAAGCTGCTATAGTGCTTCCAGTCGAGGCACTGTTGGGACTCCAACATATATTTCACCTGCTGGACGTTCTAACCACTATTGTATACGAGCTTATTGGCGGCAAGTAATCCCCGATCCAAACCACAATGTATCCTTTATTGAATTCATGATATTATAAGTACCTGCAGTACATGGCAATAGACATTGAGTAGTAAAATAGACCTTAAACGCATTGTTGTGGAAACAAAAGCACAGCTTTGCCGCGAAGGTGAAGCAGTGAACGCGATAGCAACAAATTGAAAGGTCATACGCAGAATGGCAAGCAGATCGAAACGTGACCCACGTTTTTCACGCGCATATGGTGCACGAAACGTACTCACAGGTACAGGTGAATGCGAATAAGCGTCTCAGATGTTACTTCGATAAATAGATGGACGGATTGATATGGCGGTACCCTTAGATCGGGCAGTGGCTAACGCCGCCAAGCCGTAATAGTTAGTGAACTAAAAAGTAGATTTTTTTCCTTTAAATAGTGAGGTTGAGGACTCCAACTTTGCAGTGAAGGGTTTGATTTTCACTCGTGCCTTGACTTTAGCCACCAATCAGATAACCTCCTTCTAGTTAATTCTACCCGCTTAAAGTCTATTTTGCCCTCCCTGTCCCTAAACCCCAGTGCTTCACTTTGTCTGAAAAGCGCACCTTTTTGGCAAACGGAGCAGTAGAACTATTGCGACGAATATTTGTCAGCATCAATAAGCATTCCTTGGAGTGCACTACGCTCGCACTTTGCAAACTTAGCATAGTGTCCCGAAACATTTACATCGATAACGACCGCGGCGGTTACTGGCTCTCCTCTCGGACCAAGCAGACGCAATTTATGGGTGACATAATTTTGTCAAAGCCTCTGTAAGATTGATGGCGCATTTTAAGGTGTTAAAGACTCACTCGAAGTTCAATTGTCTCAACTGACGACGAAAAATAACTTAGACTCAAAGGAAAAGCAATATTTACCAAAGTATTAGGCATTATCAAACTCTTTATTAGAGTATTTAAAAATAAGTATAATTTGATTGATTTGTGGGGTTTAAGGTCCCAAAACCAGCCTATGATTATTTATTTATTTATTTACAGTACCTTACAGAGCCCTCGAGGGGCATTGTGTAAGGGGGGTGGTACAGATAATATGTTAGAAAAATATATATACATACATAGGCAAATAATGAATATAATAGAAAATGCAGTTCAACTTATGAACATGTAAGTAAAATACATACTAGAAAAGTGAGTTACAGTATGTGAGGGTGAAATACAAAAAAACTATTATGACAGTAACTACAACCTAGCAATAGTGCAAAAACATCGGCAACAGTCCTATAAACACTGATGATTACGAAGATGCGATAAAGCAGTTTTTGGTGCATAAGTATTTTTAAGAGTATGATAGAACTTTGTGTGGTTTTGTTCTGACGCAAGATCATCTGGCAAATCATTCCACAAACGAATAGCTCGTGGAAGAGCCGATTATGAGAGACGCCGTAGTGGAGGGCTCGGAGAAATTTCGACCACCTGGGGTTCTTTAACGTGCACCCAAATCTGAGCACACGGGCCTACAACGTTCCCGCCTCCATCGGAAATGCAGCCGCCGCAGTCGGGATTTCATCCCGCGACCTGCGGGTTAGCAGCTGAGTACCTTAGCCACTAGATGTAAAAAAATTAAGTATAGTCAAGCCCTGTTTCTTTATTCAATCCTAATCATTATTTCAAGTATCTTACCTTTCTTTACCGCCCGAGAGCTGTGGGCGGTAAAGGCGCACAGCGAGTGCGATCTCGTGTTCTAAATATGATGCCTCGGTCATGACGAGAAACCGCGGCAAGGAACGCACTATGCGGCAACTTTTGATACTCATATCCTCAGCTCTGCCATACCAAAGTTACTATTACTGTGCTGCCTCTTTTCTTTCTTGCTTGAAAGTGCCTGGGTCACACAACATGCAGTAGACTTATTCGGGCGTGAATGAAAAGCAATTTTTATTGTGCTGATAGTGGTGCATTGCTATTACTGGGCTCTGCGACAGGAAAAAAAAAGAACGCCAGACCTCCGCGGAAAGTGCAGCACAGTTCCAATGAAAGCTAGAAGAGCGGCCTGTCAGAGCCTTTCATAAACCCCCATTAGGTGACTTCTGAAAGCACACTTGCTGGCTACCCACTACGGCAGTATAGAAATTACTTTCGGGTACACTGTAAAAAATTTTCTCAAAATGACGGTGAATATTCCAGCAGCTCTATTTCCAAGCCTATGGCCGTCATAATGACGACAGGCTGTTATTTTCAAATGACGGCACACTTTTATCATTTTCATGTGCTTACCATTATTTCAAAATACAAGCAAACCGTAAAATTGACAACATTTACATCGGAATAATGACAGGCCATCATTTTTAATTGACACCACAATTTATCGTTTTGATGTGTTTTTCGTCATTTCAAAATACAAGCAAACCATCAAGTTAATAACATTTACGTCGAAACAACTAAATGTCGTCATTTGTAAATGACGGTATTCTCTTTCCACATTGACGTTTCTTTAGGGAACTTCATGCACGTCTGAACTGTCCGATTGACAACCTTTGACCGTCAAAGGTTGTCAAATTTTGAAAAAAAGTAATTACTAATTAGTGTCAAAAAACGTCTTTTTGTCAAATAAAACTATTATTAGACCATCAATGTAGCACTTTCTTTGTAAGCTGACAGCAGGATCTCAATGCATTGTCGATAACGGCTCAAGAGAACAAGTGTATTTTGTGTCATTGTGAATTGTAGTGTAGTCTACGTCGCCGTGCCACTGTCATTCAACATGGGTAGCACTGCATAAGATTCGCAACGAAAGCTTTGGGGAATACTTGCACATTTATTCTTCAAATTATTTTGAGAAGGCTGAGCACCCTTCGAGCTACTCCGCTGACTCTGCCTTTACCACAGCCTTTTGGCAGGATGATCTGCCCCTTGTACCTCCGAACGAAATTGATTGACCAAATAAATCTATGCTCCAGAAATTGTGTAAATTACTTAGGCTTCAGAATATAATCGCCGGAAATGTGTCAACTGCACTAACTTGTGTGATACAGACACTGCATTATTTATCTATTTTTTATTTATTTGCTTAATCATTTATTTATTTATTTACTATACCTCAAATGCCCTAGTACGGGGTATTACATGAGGGGTGGGCTTTGGTACAAATTTCTTTCGATGTGGGTTTTGCAACAGAACTTGGCTTGTGTGGTCCATGACGTCGGGTGGAAGATCATTCCGATTATAAAGGAGATTTATTAAGCAGAAAGGTTGATGCTTGGAAGGCTTGGAAGGCGATGCACCAGCCGCAATTTCCGAGCTCGAGCCGCTGCTGCACGCTCGATGCTGCTGCCTCTGAGCCAGAGTACTACTTCTTTACAATGGCCCCGACGGAGAAAAAAAGAAGCCATCCTGGCGACTTAGTCCTGTGCTGGCGGCGTTGAACCGTGGTACTGCTTGAGCCTCTGGACGTGTACAACCTCGCGGTTGCGACGTCGCAAGTCTGATGGTGGCGTAAGACGCTCAATGAGGTAGTTTACTGGCGAAGTTTGTTCGAGATTACGATATGGCCCATCGTACTTTGGCAGAAGTTTGGAAGAGAGCCCAGGTGTGCGATGCGGCACTGACAGCCATACAAGAGCACCCGGAAGAAAAACGGGAGTTGAGGTCTGGGCATCATGAATTGCTTTTTGCCTGTTTTGGTCATCGCAGGTAAAGCGACGAGCTAACTGGTGGCATTCTTCTGCGTGTCTGGCGGCGTCCAAGATCGGTAGGCACTCGGACGCGTCCGGTCGATAGGGCAGAATGGTGTCACTGGTGTGGGAAAGGTGACGGCCGTAGAGGAGGTAAAAAGGGGAGAAGCCTGTTGTCGCTTGCGTTGCCGTATTGTAGGCGTATGTAATGAATGGGAGGACTAAGTCCCAGTTAGAGTGGTCAGGCGTCACATACATAGATAGCATGTGATCGAGAGTACGATTAAAGCACTCGTTAGCCCCATTAGTTTGAGGGTGGTAAGCGGTACATGTGCGATGTACAATAGCACACTCAGCGAGCAATTTTTCAATGATTTCGGACAAGAAGGCGCGGCCGCGGTCACTGAAGAGTTCTTGAGGGCCTCTATGACGCAACACAAAATGACGCAGTAGGAAAGTGGCAACCTCCTGTGCTGTAGCCGTTTGAAGAGCAGTGGTCTCAGCATAGCGCGTTAGGTGGTCGATAGCAACTATTATCCACCTGTTGCCAGTCGGAGTCAATGAAAGTGGCCCATAAATATCTATTCCAACCCATTCGAAGGGTCGGGAAGAGCATGGTAAAGGCTGCAGTTCACCGGCGGAGGCGTGTGGTGAAGATTTTCGGCGCTGACATTCGGCACAAGAGCGGACGAAGTTGCGGACGAAGGTATACATACCACGCCAGTAGTAGCGATGTCGAAGCCTTTCGTAGGTCTTGAAGACTCCTGCGTGGCCACATTGTGGGTCATCGTGAAAAGAGGAACAAATCTGTGACCTCAGGGTTCGTGGGATGACGAGCAGCCACTTGCATCCCTCTGGTGCATAGTTGCGTCGATAGAGAAGCGTGTCACGTATCGAGAAGTGTGGAACTTGGCGCCGGAGCGTTCGTGTCTTTGGGAGTTCAGAAGGGTCGGAGAGATGATTGAGGAGAGACGCAGTCTACGGGTCATTGCGTTTTTCGATAGCAATGGTGTCAAAGTCAAGCAATGACAATGTGGAATCGCAAGCGGCAGTCAGCTGTGGCATTCTGGGACAGGGAGGAACGGGAAAGGGCGTCGGCGCCAGCATGCTTCCGTCCTGACCGATAAACCACGCGTATGTCGTAATCTTGAATTTTCAACTCCCAGCGAGCGAGGCGGCCAGATGGGTCTTTTAACGTCGAAAGCCAGCACAGCGCGTGGTGGTCGGTCACGACGTCAAAAGAACGACCATATATATATGGGCGAAACTTTCCAAGGGCCCACACAATGGCCAGGCACTCCTTTTCTGTGACGCTGAAGTTGCTCTCAGCCTTGGTAAGTGTGCGACTAGCGTATGCCATGACGTATTCCTGATGCTCCGGTTTACGATGTGCGAGCACAGCACCCGGGCCTACACCACTGGTGTCGGTGTGGATTTCAGTTGGAGCTTCAGGATCGAAATGGCGTAGAGTGGGTGGCGTCGTGAGAAGCCGTCGCAGGGTGGTGAAAGCCTCTTCGCAGGCAGGGGACCACGATAAGAGGTCTTTACACTTGCTGAGAAGTTGCGTGAGAGGTGATATAATAGACGCGAAGTTTCGGACGAATCGCCAGAAATACGAACACAAGCCGATGAAACTTCGAAGTTCTTTGATGGTGGCAGGTTTAGGAAACGCCGTAACAGCTCGCAATTTCTCGGGATCCGGGAGGATGCCTTCCTTGGAAACAATGTGACCCAAAATGTTCACTTGACGCATGGCAAATCGACATTTTTTGAGGTTTAATTGCAAACCGGCGTTAGTTAAGCAAGTAAGGACGGGCTGAAGGCGACGTAAGTGTGTGTCAAAGTTAGGGGCGAAGACCACGATATCATCGAGGTAACACAAGCATATCTTCCATTTTATTCCACGCAGGATGTTGTCCATCAGTCGTTTGAACGTTGCAGGTGCATTGCAAATTCCTAAGGGCATGACGGTGAATTCATATAAGCCGTCTGGCGTGACAAAAACGGTTTTGGGGCGATCGGCCTCCGCCATAGGCACCTGCCAGTAGCCTAACCGAAAGTCTAACGAGGAAAAAAACTCGGCACCCTGTAAAATGTCCAAAGCATCGTCAATGCGCGGTAGTGGATAGACATCCTTCAGCGTGATTTTGTTCAATCGCCGGAAATCGACACAGAAACGAATAGAACCGCCTTTCTTTTTGACGAGGACCACCGGAGACGCCCATGGGCTCTGTGAAGGTCGAATGACGCCTCTGCGAAGCATGTCGTCTACTTGGTCAGCAATGACACGGCGTTCTGTAGCGGACATGCGATATGGTCGTTGTTGCAGCGGTGAGTGGGACCCAGTGTCGATGTGGTGTTCTACTGCTAAGGCACGGCCGAGAGATGTTTGTTCAACGTCGAAAGAATGGCGGTAGCTCTCAAGAATGGTGAGGAATTGTGAACGCTGCGAAGATGTCAAATCAGCAGCGATGAATGGTTGAAATATGTTGGCCGACGTTGAGTCAGGCGCTGAGACGACAGCCAGTTCACAGACGGAGGTAGAAGACACCTCATCGGGGACGGATATAATTCTGGAAGAACTGATTGTCTCGACGTGGCCAAGGCACTCGTGACAAAGTAGGGATAAAGATGACGACTCATGATTATAAATTGGCATTGTGGTTGAGCCTTCTACAAGATCGAGAGCACAAAAGGCAGGGGGAGGGCTCTTCGGGTGACGTATATTGGAGATGGTGTGAAGAAGACCGTGCCGTCGGATATGGCGCTGCATGAAACTGGCACGAACGCAAAAGAGCATGGAGGGATGTAGGTGTCATCGCTAACGACAAGTTTAGCGTCAGACTGGGTCACGACGGACGCTTGGTCATCCAGTAAGCAAAATTCAACCTCAGCCCTAGCACAGTCGATTACGGCGTTATGACGCGACAAAAAGTCCCATCCCAAGATAATATTATGGGAGCACGATGAAAGAACCACGAACTCTATCGTATAGAGAACGTCCTGAATTGTCACGCGGGCTGTACATACGGCGGTCGGTTGAACAGGTTGAGCACTGGCTGTGCGAAGCGATAATCCGGAGAAAGGCGTCGTAACCTTACGAATTGAGCGGCAAAATCCAGCATCTATAACAGAAACAGCTGCACCGGTATCTACAAGAGCGACAGTAGGGATATTTTCAACGAACACATCAATAACATTGGTAGGTGGCAAATGAGGACTTGGGCAAACCGAAGTTTGTGCAGTTCTTGCCTCAGGAACTGCGTCGTCTAGTTTTCCTCCTCGTTAGGCGCGGGCCGTCGACGCATAGGAGAAGGCGAGCGGCAGCGTGGAGAGGGCGAGCGAAGACGTCCTGACCGAGGGTGGTGGTCGTCCTGTTAGCGGGCTGGCCTTGGAGTGGAGGAACCATATTGCGCGTTGGAGTCAAGCGGGAAGAAAGGCTCACGGCGGTTTTCATTGGTGATATACGTCCGGCGGTGGCAATACCTTGCGACGTGTACGGGGTATCGACAAGCGTAACATATCGGGCGATTGTCGAGGGGGCACCACGGGTTGGCGGTGTTAGTGCTGGTCCAGTGAACTGGAGCTGGGGGATAGCTCGCGCGAGGCTGGAACGGAGGCGCAGGCGCCTTGCGAGTTTGCATGGCTGCAGCCGCGGCGTAGGTGAGAGGAGCAGCCACAAGATTAGGCTCGCGAGCAGCTGGTAGGGCCTCGGCGACCTCTCCTTGAATGACGCCACGTAGAGACGATGGTAAAGTTGTGGTAGGTTCTGGTGTGAAAGGCACCAAGGAAAGCTGTCGTGCAACTTCTTCGCGGACAAATGCTTTTATTTCGGCTATTAGTGACGCTTGGTCATGACCACTGATCACACTAGACAGCGATGCCAAATCGTGCGCTGGAGGACGTCTTGTCAGAGCTCGCTGCTTCCGCAATTCATCGTAGCTTTGGCAGAGGTTAATTACGTCGTTAACAGTGGTCGGGCTTTTCGCCAAGAGTATTTGAAAAGCGTCGTCGTCAATCCCTTTGAGGATGTGCTTACATTTTTCAGCTTCTGTCATTGCGGCGTTCACGCGTCTACACAAATCGACGACGTCTTCTATGTAACTTGTGAATCTTTCACCCGTTTCTTGTGCGTGTGTGCGTAAACGTTGCTCGGCACGAAGTTTTCGGACGGCAGGTCGATCGAAGACTGCTACAATCGACGTTTTGAATTGTGGCCACGTTCGGACGTCTGCCTCGTGGTTTCTAAGCCAAACGCTGGCTACACCCGCGAGGTAGAACGACATGCGTGTCAACTTGTCCGCGTCCGTCCATCTGTTTAAAGCGCTCACCCGTTCGAAAGTCAAGAACCAATCTTCCACGTCGCTGTCTTCTGTTCCACTGAAGATCATTTGCGTTGTCATTTGCTCCCGCTGAGGAACACTGCCTGGACAGGTGGCCGGAAGAGATGGAAGCGTCTGCTGATCGGCGTCCGGCATAGCAGAAGGTAGCCGTCGAGAACGGAGTTTCAGGATGGTAGCGGGAAGGTGTAAGGGACGGTACCCCGGCACCTCCACCAATTATAAAGGAGATTTATTAAGCAGAAAGGTTGATGCTTGGAAGGCTTGGAAGTCGATGCACCAGCCACGATTTCCGAGCTCGAGCCGCTGCTGCACGCTCGATGCTGCTGCCTCTGCGCCGGAGTACTTCTTCTTCTTTACACAATCTTTTGCTGTTTGAACAAAGAACGAGCAAAGGTGGGCAGTTGTGCGGGTATGCGCAGGATAAACAGTGTTGCGGTGGCCAGTACGAGAAGAGATTTGATGTGCGGACAAGATACTGGATGCGTCAGACAATGAATGAAAGAATTTGTGAAAGAGGGTTAGTCTAGCGGCTTTGTGTCGCAATTCTAGATTATTCTGAAGTTGGGCTTGGTCTTTCAGATTTGCGACACTTGAGTGATATAAATATTCAGAGTAAATGAACCTTGCTGCCCTATACAGAATAGATTCCAACATTTTAGGTAGATTACATTGGTGCGGGTTCCATACGGCGCAAGCGTATTCGAGTTTCGGGAGTACTAATGTTAGGTAGGCTGAACGTTTTACAGGAGGAGGGACAAGGCGTAAGTTTCGTCTGAGGTAGCCAAGAACTTTATTTGCTCCGTTACAGATGTTTATTATGTGGGGTGTCCAATTAATATCGGAAGTTATGTTTATACCTAAGTACCTATAGGAGTCCACGGGGGACAACTTAGAGCCAAAAATAAAGTATCTTGGAGCCAGGTTATGTTTTCTACAGTGAAAAGAATTGATAGACGTTTTGTTAATGTTTAGAGTCATTAGCGAAGTTCTGCACCACGTTTCAATTGTTAGTATTCGTTTTGGAGAATGCAGGAGTCATTAGGGTCATTACTAGGACGATAGATGACACAGTCATCTGCGAACAAACGGACACTTGACGATATATCATTACGGAGGTCGTTTATATAAAGTAAGAACAGGAGGGGACCAAGGACTGTGCCCTGGCGTAGAGTCCTCGGTCCCCTCCTGGCTACTCAGCACCACTTTGGTGGCGCCGAGTAGCCACGCTGAGTAGCCACGGAGAGTAGCCTCGAAGTGGCTACTCAGCGCCACTTTGTTGTGTCAGAAAAAAGCGTATTCTATTGGAGGGTGCAGAAAGGGAAGCTGCAGATGTGCAATCCTCGGAAAATGTCATTTTGTGGGCGAAGTGCTGTTCATTCGCGGCTGGAGGATACGCTAGGGAACTTTGTGTGGGAAGTTCATGCATGCTCGCTGCCATTTACCGTGGATACCATTCGCAGAAAAGCTGGGGAACTCGCTCGAGAAGCTAGGCTCACGAGAGAAGAGTTTCATGCATCAGACACTTGGGTGCGTCAATTCATGAGACGCAAAGGATTTTATTTCACATCCATCTGTCATAAGTTTCCAGACGAGTTCAAAGACAAGCTTATAAACTTTCAGGGCTTCGCGAACTGGTTTCGGGAGAAGAACAACTACATGATGGGGCACATTGACAATGCCGATGAGACCCCCGTGTGGTTTGACAAGCCTTCATCGACCGTGATCATGCAGCGTGGCGCCAAGGGTATGAAGGTGTGGTCCACTGACAACGAGCACTCGCGCTTCACCGTCATGATGGCATTCATGGCAGATGGTAGAAAGCTTCCGCCCTTCATCATTTTCAAAAGTAAAACAATGCCGAAAGAAGTGTTCCCGCCCGGTGTTGTCGTTCGCGTCAACAAAAAGGGATACATGGATGAGGCCATGATGCTCGAGCGAATACGGGTAGTCTGGAACCTTCAGCCAGGTGCACTGCTGCTTCTTTGCAGCATGCTGGTGTTAGATGCGTTTTGTGGTCTCTTAACCGACGCTGTGAAGCACGCACTGGGCGATGAAAAAACGGACCTCGCCGTGATACCAGGTGGTATGTTGTCCACCCTCGAACCGATCGACGTTGTGTTAAACAAGCCCTTCAAGCCCAGAGTGCGGCTGAAGTACCAAAAATGGATGTCCGGTGACAACCCAAAGACACCAACAGCCCACCTACAGAGGCCTCCGCTTGCGACTGTTTGTGGCTTGGTGCTTTCCGCCTGGCGCTCCTTGCCAAAATTCCATAGTGGAAAATGCTTTTAAGAAATGTTCCATCAGCACCTCGCTGTATGGCACGGAAAGCAACGCACTGTGGGAGGCGGCCAGTGACAAACTTTCGTCTTTAAAAGAGAGTGGTGCTTTGTCTGACGAATAGGAACAGTTGCGAACGCGGTTGAGGGGAGCTCCGACGATCGGGGTGCGGTGCGCCCAATTTGCAAATAAATGTCGTTATGAATGGTGGAAACATGATAATCCTGACATGCGTGTCATGTAAGAACATGACAACATACCACGCTCATAGCGTGCTCGCGGTGGTTTCGATAGCTTTACATATAATAAATTTGGCATCCTGTTACGTGAATTGATGACGAAGATAAACGACACATTTAAACGGGATAGAGTGACATATCAACCTTTCTCATTCATGCTTCGCATATCATCGATTCCCACTGTACGTGGGATCTGCCATTTTTTTTTTCAGTAAGCATCAAATTTAAGGCAGATTTTATTGGAGATTAAGCCACCGATACTCGTCTCTACAAGCTATTTTATCGGGTACAACTATATTTTTATTTATGATTAACGTGCACGGGTGTCCTCCTCAATTCAAAAGAAAGCGCGCGTGCCGCTCTTCTTGTCCGGCTGTGGAGGTGGCTACCTACTACTCCGCGACTACTACTACATAAATCGCGGACCCATGACCCACTAATTAAGCGGCTTCACCACTAAAAAGTCCGCACTCGCATTCCAGCCAAATGCCCCCTGAACTGCGATGATAGGCGTGTTATATGAGCAGCCGTTCTCAGCTTATTCGAGCAAAGTTTGACCACACCTTGCTAAATCATATGAGTACGAAGTAATGCATATCAAACTATTGTGAAAGCGCGTAACCAACGCTGCAACTACAACTGCGCCGTTTTTTATAAGAAATAGCCAGATCTGGAAACTAAACATCACTATATTTTGCCAGATTATGAAACGCGCCTGTGTTTCTTCAACTTCTAAAGCAACATCCGGCAAGATATGTTCAATTTGTGGTTGTAAAACGAACTTAAAAATGCAGTTCCCGCAGATGCTTGAATTCAAGCTTAGTGAAGTACAATAAACCAGAGCTGCTCCTACATAGAAGTGTGGCAGCTTGGGGTAGTTGGTATGGCATGACGATAGTTATAGCGCGAGAACAAAGTGACGACACAGAGACAAAAAGGACACAAAGGACACGAGCGCTAACTTTCAACTGAGTTTATTGCGCAGAGCACAAAAATATATAGAGGAGACAGTAACCATTGGACAGAAACCATATGGCACAAAGAGAAAAACATGAGTAAGAGAAAAAACAAAAACAAGAAACAAAGCACAGAAAAAGGCAAAAAAGTCTACAAGAAAACGAAACAGAAAAGTAAAGATAATATAACTACTTGCGCGCACCAAAACCTTCCAGGAACCTTAATTCCTTCTCGGACAGAGACACAGAGGGCTTGCTAATGCAGGACACCTGTTCGCGTGCCATCTGCGCGGACTCGACAATAAGTCGGGGCGCTCATCTTTGTGCTTGTACAGCGTCACTGTGTCCTTGAAAATGAGCACACAGTTGCACTCAGTGCAGTGCTGAGCAAGAAAACCAAAAACCATCTTTCCTGTTTCTAACATTGTTAGCGTGTTCTCTCAGTTGATCGTTCAGACAACTTCCGGTCGTTCCGACATAACACCGCATGAGGGGGGGGGGGGGGTCCTATTGACAACTTCCCGGGAGCATGCCACATACCTGTTTCTATGTTGAACTCTGCATTCCATTGATGACTGCATTTTCGGGGGGTTTGTAGATTTGGTAAGGCTGATTAATTTGAACGCTGCCGAGAACAGAACACGAACTCCCACTCGTTTTTCGATTTTCTTGAGCCTGTGTGATATCTGGTGTTTGTAAGGAATCACGGCTATCCTTTCAGGCTCTGTATCCATGTTGCTCGGATTCTTGTCCTTCTTGTCTCTGTGTCGTCGTTTTGTTCTCGCGCTATAATTATCGTCCTGCTTCTACAATCGGGACCAAAACAATTCACATGGCCACATTCAATATGTTTATTTGTGACCTAGTTGCTCTTTTGTCACGCTTTCACTACGCAATTAGCTTTATTGCGATAGCAATTAGATAGACACTCTCGGCTGGTTTTGCCGCTGGCGTCGGCGTCGATGTCATGCACCATATCTATATATATGGAAACGCAAGAAAGAAAAAAATAAAGAAAAAAGCACTCTGGCACGCACATTTGAACGTGGGACCTCTGCGTCGTGAAAGCGAGGCGTTAACCACTGAGCCAACCCGGGGAACGTTCGTCGCCGTGCAAACGGCAAGCTATTTCCATCTACCACTTACCGCTGCTGTGTTTTCGGCATCACGAGAAAGATGGCGCAATGGGCGTACGTCACTACATCTGCAGCGGAGCCTGCTCTAATTTCTTACGCGTACTTTGCCCGTCTTGGAGAAGGGGAGCGACACTCCCTCGCGCACCCTTATCTCATGGTGGCGAGGAGGGAGGATCGTACGCCTTGACTGGCCTCGGGCTTTACGTGAAACAATTCGGCTGTAGTTACCGGGTGCACAAAAGTCACTGCAATTATTGCAGTCGCCGTTCGCGAAAAGCGCGTGCTTTTCAGACTCAGCAGAGTAACAAATGAGATGCTTATTCGCGTGAATCCGTACCTGTGAGTGTGTTTCGTGCACGATTTGTGTGCGAGAAACGCGGGGCACGTTTCGATTGGCTTTCCATTCCGCGCGTGTACTTTAGAATTATTGCTATCACGTTGATTGCTTCACATTTGCGACAAAGCTATAGCTTCTTTCATGGGTGAGCTAGTACTTGCTCAAAAAGGTTGGTGTTGTAGGGAGAAATTTTATCAAAAAAGTATGATGCCAGCTTACCCAATTTTCACTACCTATAAGTGTTTTCACATTTATGCAACACTATAATTTGCTTATTTCACTCCAAGACAATATCTTTAATACAGAAGACAACTGAAATCAGTATATTGGGCACCAATATATTCATTTGCAAAGATGTGACCCACAGTGGCACAGCATAAAAACCAGCTCAGTTTGGAATATCAGTAGCTGATACGTTTTATACACCTTCTGTGGATTCTAATTATAACACAGTTGCCGCATAAAGCAGCATCCACTGGCGAAAACTGAAAACGGCCCACCTTTAATTTTTGTTTTATCGTTTATTTACTTTTTCATTTTTTTGAACAATACAATTGTATTGCCCGTGGTCTAGACAACAGGAGGACGTTTGCCTCCTGACGAGGTCCTGCTCGCGCTGGGCGTAACAGCGGTAGTGCTTAATTGACATTCATAAGCTACAATCGAAAAAAGTTCGCATGAAACATGTATATTCAGAAAAGTACCCATCAGCTTGACGACAGAACTCTGCACTAGAAGATGACTAGAACAACGAGTAATACTATTTGACGCAGTTGACCCATCTGCGCATAAAAAAGCAAACAATACTAAGAAAATCATGCGAATGCGCTTACAGATATATAGATAGCACGTATGCCTTTACACATTCATATATACATTCACTTGGAAGAACCATTCGTTGCAAAAGCTTGTTATCGCCATCGCGCACATACAACAAAAAAGAACACCAGCGAAGGCACAAACATGGTCTTGAACTTGTCCCGAAATACTGCTACATTGTTGTGTGTGAAATACTGCCATTGTGGATGGATGGATGGATGGATGGATGGATGAATGGATGGATGGATGGATGGATGGATGGATGGATGGATGGATGGATGGATGGATGGATGGATATCCATGATCATAAGCGCCACTGCGTGAATGCGTATAGCCCGACCACCTATCAACACTTGCGTGGGACGGTGCTGCCATCTATAGCCCGATCTCGCCGCGAATATCAGGGGCTCTATCAAGCTGCTCTCTATTTCAGTTCTAGTCAGCTGTAATGATTTAGTTTCTTCTCGTTTAGTTGCTTTTTAGTTTCGGTATCGAAAATTGCAGCTTCAATTGCATTTGCAGTTTTTTTTCCATAGGTAACCTCTTGTTTTCCGAAGGTGACACTTGGCCGGCATCATTGCCTTCAGCAATACTGCCTATATACGGTTTTTCGAGGTGTGCACAACAATTTTGTCGTTGTTAGCCTTTAGGGCCGGTCAGTCACCCGAGTTGAAATTTTATTATAAGGTTAGTTGATAAATACGGTGGCAAAAGTCGGGCACTGAGACACCTGCTTCACTCAATTGCAAGAGTGGTAGCTACAAGAGTGGCAGCTCTTGCAGCTACCACTCTTACAGCTACCACTGCAAGAGTGCCCTGCAAGAGTGCCCTGCAAAAGTGGCAGCTACAAACTTTGTGGATAGAGCGGCTGCTTCTAGAAGGGAAGCTGATGGAGCCACTATGTGACCAGTGCGTGCTACATCAAGGGACTCCCAAGGTGCCACGCCTTCCCTCACATCAGCATAACTTCTCAAAAGGCATGATTGCTATTAGTTGCTTCGTAGATTCCTTTTTACCACCAAACCTGACATTGATGCATGCAGAAAATGTAGCAGATATAGGATTAGGAGATACAGCTGATGCAGTAGATGGGCTCTTAGTTGCAAAACAGGCCTGCATTTTTGTCAATGCGGCCAGATCTCGCGCACACATTTCGATTTTCGGGAGATTTTCATCGCAACCCTACAAGTGGAAGAAATGGTCGTGATCTGGGAGTCTCCCTGACAATGCCAGAGGACTTCGTATGTGATGATGATAATACCAATACATATATTTCTTTCCTGGTGGCGGCATTTGGCACAACGCGTTTTTGTGGCCTCCGCGACCAGCTTCGGCAATGCGCCGTAGCCAATCGCGGAGGTCACGCTATTTGTTTTGAGGCGCTATTTGTATTTCGGCAATAGCGTGGCCTCCGCGATTTGTAATCGCGGAGGCCACGCTATTTCTATTTGAGGCAACTAATTTTGTTTTACGGAAAATGAAATACCTTTAGTAAAATTTCAGGCAATATTTGTAAAATCGTAAGCGCGATCGCAATTCGTACATTGTCCGGGAAAATCAAAAGACTTGGCAGGTATGCGAGTGTCGATTGATATGTGGAATTTAACGTCCCAAAACCACGGGTATGCGAGTGTACCAAAGCTGAAAAGCGCTTGTTAGAAGAGAAAGGTGGCCAAAAAACTGAAACTGAGAAAATGACAGAACACAACTATGTGTATTTAAGGAACTGTACACAAATAAAAATGTTTCACATTGCATATAAGCGCCTCACGAAACACTAGGGGAGTAATCTGGAGATGGAAACAATCCCATTGTACGTCCATCATTTAGTAGTCCTGTCAAGCAGCTTGTTAATTTTGGAGTGGTCGCCGATCCGGATAAGTAGCGGCCGACCAGTTCAAGCCTTTGCTCCTTGTCCTTCGTCTCGAGCGTTCTCAGTTTGCGCTCGCTTGCCGAGGTCACTGATAAGCTGCAGGTCTTATGGTCACTCTTTTCCTGCCGTTGTGCACGATCGGTACTCGTCAAAAAGGTTGTGTCTATGCTTGCACCGCGCTGCCTATCGCCGACGTCATACGAAGCGGCCGGAAGAACAGGCGGCTGGAGATGTCGGCGTTTCAACCGACGTTTCGTGCTCAATCGCCAAACCTGCTTGCCCCCTTAAGCTGCAACTTGGTTATTGGCAACCAGTATCAAGATCATAACGCACATAAGTAGCACTTGCAAGGCTAACAACAGGACAAGCACACATTGCACATCCATACCTTTTGTCTGATGCCATTCAACCATTGTGTGAGAGATGTATAAAGCACTATCAGTGCTTCACATTTCAATCCAATGAAAAGAATTGCACACGATAAGAAGAGGGCACTTTCCGTTACCCTACCGACAACAGATACCACTTCACCCATTAATGTTCCTCGGTAGGGATTCCCTATTCACACATAAGTCATTGTTGGCTTTTTTAAGGAAACCTGCGTACTAGTACCGTCATATACCCAGGCTTTCTGTAGCAAGATCTCTTGCAAAAGGCCGCTGCTGCAATGGCTACAACAAAGCTCTTTGACGCAAGGGCAATGTTGAGGTAATTGTGCTAATGCCATCTATCTCAACCATGGTTTTATTATCATTATCATTGTTTCAATCTCTTGTCTCGTCCCTGCCTTTTTCTGGTTCTTGATGTACATTTCGGCGTCATCACACAGCAGGAATATATCAAATAACGATTGAGTGTGTTAAAATGTTGACACTATGGAGTTAATTTGTAATAGAGTAGTTGTCAAGCTCACGAACCGGGCACTATGTGGAGGTAGTGTGTTGCATTATTCAAAATCTGGAAGAGAGAGGTCTACTGAGTGGTTGTATGTACACTGTAGTCCTTTATGAAAGGGTAACATGTGAGTGCATGGCCTGCACTCTATGGCGGCTACTTACAAGACCATCATCAGCCAAAGTAAAAGAGAAAGACATTGCCTCTTGGCGTCATCTATTGCGAAACAAAACGAGTTATAGCCTCTGGACAAGTGCTGTAAGATACTGTAGGCAGCCAATGTAGAGGGCAGGTAACGTGGTCACATGTTCCCTTGCATAGCGTACAACAGTGTACATATTCTCTAATAATAATTTCCCCGTGAGACATTCTTGTTATGTTCATTAACCTTTTGATTCCAAAAATTTTGTGTCAGTGAACAAAACAAAGAAAACTCTGGTATGCATAAGAAAATGATGAAATATGCCAATAACTGTTTTCAGAAAAAATTGAGTATTTATAGGCGAGTATTGAGTTATTCCTGAGCAACGAAGGGCACCTATAGTACTACTTCCTATAGAATGCCTTCCAGCAGTAGCAGCCTGGAATAAAGAATAGATGCACGCTCCACCATCTAAGATTGAGATTTACATGTATACATCCTAAAATTTTGGTTTACACCTGCCTTGGGGGGAATGGGCTTAAGTCGAGTAGCCTTGGGTAGCCGAAAAAAGACATTTCAAAGCTAGAAAAAATGAACTATAATGTCGTTTTATATAATAAAACAATATTTTTACATTGGTTATTTTGTAAATAAGAAAGGCACCGAACCATGCTGACATTTAGGTAAAAATAAACTTTATTCCTTTTTCAATGTTGCACTGATCGGCGTGCTTGTTCTGGGAGTGATGCATACGAGGAAGGGGCGTGATAGTTTTCTTTCTCTCCCTCACTAAAGACATCAAATAGGACAGCTGTAAATTATTATAATCAGGTTTTCCCATTTCTGCTAGTACTCCCATATATGCCCAGTGTTGCTCGTGAGCAAAAATCCTATTTGGTATCAAGATTTCTGCGATGATATTTGTGGCCAAACTAATGAGCGTGCAAGCGCTTCCTGTTCCGCTGTAGTCGAATAAATTTCCTTTCTCGTGCGAACAAAACGCTACGATAGGGCGAATACATTTTTATTTACGTATTTTTTTTTGCTCACGATGCTCCATACGTCTCTTACCACATATAGCACCAGAAGGGACGCGAAGCAGAATGTTTGCTGAAAAAAAAATATCTTGGGGGTTGTTGCCCCAGAACAACAGTGGGCATCAAAGGGTTATTATTAACATGTGGGTGGTGTGTGCTCATTTTTTTATGATGAAATTTAGTCAATCTCTGGTATAATACAACTAATATAGTGCAGTTTTTGGAAGCCCACATGTGTGGCTTTCTGTGATTATTTTTTTTATTCCACCTGGCTACAAATGCTGTCAATATTCTTTTTTCGTTCCAGGTTTTGAAGGCTGGAGGCACATCACTCACTTCGCAGCAAAGCTTTCCCGAGGCCTACGGGCAACATTGTTTCAACTGACTTAGAAGTTAAAGCACAGGTGAATAAATAATAATGTATATGTCTATTGCACCTGTTCTTTGACTTCCAGTCACTAAGAGCACAATATATATACATTTCAATGGAGGTATAACATAGTTGTATCTACGCTAAGATTGGTTTTCTCACTAAGAGCCGAGTACCTGTTCTGAAGCGAGACTCTGAATTCTTGTACTTTCCCTTTCAGTACTAGCTCATTGACTGACTTCTTGCGTATCAGTTTCTGTCGTTCCTTCTTCAAGTCTAGGCGAATTCGAGACCGTACCATTCTATGGTCACTGCATCGTACCTTGCCAACAACTTACACATTGCCCCGCCGCGGTGGTCTAGTGGCTAAGATACTCGGCTGCTGACATGCAGGTCGCGGGTTCAAATCCCGGCTGCGGCGGCTGCATTTCTGATGGAGGTGGAAATGTCGTAGGCCCGTGTGCTCAGATTTGGGTGCACGTTAAAGAACCCCAGGTGGTCAAAAGTTCCGGAGCCCTCCACTACGGCGTCTCTCATAATCATATGGCGGTTTTGAGACGTTAAACCTCACAAATCAATCAACCACTTCCACATCCTGCACGATGCCTGGGTGTGCGCTCATTGTAAAGTCTATCTCAATCTTATGTTCGCCATTAGGGCTCCTTCATGTTCACTAGCGGTTTCCTCGTTTTTAATAGAAGGTATCAAAATCCGTAAATTATTGCGTTCTGTGAATTCTACTAAGAGCTCTCCTCTGGTGTTTCTAGCACCGATGCCATAATCTCCTACTGCCTGGTCTCCAGCGTGCTTCTTCCCTACCTTTGCAATAAAGTCTCCCATCAGTATAGTGTACTGTGTTTTTACCTTACTCATTGCCGATTCCACGTCTTCATAGAAGCTTTCAACTGAAGCGCCATCATTGTTCCCGCCGCGGTGGTCTAGTGGCTAAGGTACTCGGCTGCTGACCCGCAGGTCGCGGGTTCGAATCCCGGCTGCGGCGGCTGCATTTCCGATGGAGGCGGAAATGTTATAGGTCCGTGTGCTCAGATTTGGGTGCACGTTAAAGAACCCCAGATGGTCGAAATTTCCGGAGCCCTACACTACGGTGTCTCTCATAATCATATGGTGGTTTTGGGACGTTAAACCCCACATATCAATCAATCAATCAATCAATCAATCAATCAATGAAGCGTCATCATAGCTGGATGTAGACGCATAAGCCTGTACCATCTTCATCTTGTACCTTTTATTAAGTTTAATTACGATACCTACCACTCTTTCATTAATGCTATAGCGTAGATACAACCTTAGCGTAAATAATGAATGATAATCTGACGAGTATCATTAAGGAGTGTGCAGTGGAAGTTGGAGGCAGGGTAGTTAGACAGGACACTGGCAAGCTTTCCCAGGAAACGAAGAAACTCATTAAGAAGCGTCAAATCATGGAAGTCTCAAGTATAACAGACAAAATAGAACTGACAGAGCTTTCTAAGTTGATTAATAGGCGTAAGGTATGCGATGTAAGAAGGTATAACATGGAGAGAATAGAACACGCTCCGAAAAATGGAGGAAGCGTCGAAGCAGTGAAGAGGAAACTTGGGATAGGCAAAAATCGGATGTATGCGCTAAGGGACAAAGAAAGCAAAATAACTACCAATATGGATAGGATAGTTAAAATAGCGGAGGAGTTTTACAGAGATCTGTACAGTATCTGGGACAACCACGACTTTAATACTATAAGAACTAGCAGTAACCCAGATGACACCCCACCAGTAATGATAGAAGTCAGAAAAGCTTTGGAGAGCATGCAAAGAGGCAAAGCTGCTGGTGAGGATCAGGTAACATCAGATCTGCTGAAAGATGGAGGACAGATTGTGTTAGAAAAACTAGCCACCCTGTTTACGAGATGTCTACTGAGGGGAAAAGTACCAGAGTCTTGGAAGAACGCTAACATCAACTTAATACTTAAGAAAGGAGATGACAAGGACTTGAAGAATTACAGGCCGATCAGCTTGCTCTCTGTAGTATACAAGCTATTTACAAAGGTAATTGCTAACAGAGTAAAGAACAGAATAGAATTCAATCAACCAATGGAACAAGCAGGCTTTGAAACAGGCTATTCAACAATCGACAACATTCATACTATCAATCAGGTAATAGAGAAATGCTCAGAATATAACAAACCACTATACATAGCCTTCATAGATTACGAGAAGGCATTTGATTCAGTAGAAATATCAGTCGTCATGCAGATAGTGCGGAATCAGGGCATCGATGAAGTATATATAAACATCCTGGAAGAAATCTACAGGGGATCAACTGCTACCATAGTGCTTCATAAAGAAAGCAACAGAATACCAATCAAGAAGGGTGTAAGCCAGGGGGACACAATCTCCCCAATGCTATTTACCGCGTGCTTACAGGAGGTTTTCAGAAGCCTAGAATAGGAACAGTTAGAGATAAGAGTTAATGAAGAGTACTTTAGTAACCTGCGCTTCGACGATGACATTGCATTGCTGAGTAACTCAGTGGACGCATTGCAACTCATGATTACGTAGTTAGACAAGGAGAGCCGAAAGGTGGGTCTTAATATTAATCTGCAGAAAACGAAAGTAATGTACAACAACCTCGGAAAAGAGCAGCGCTTCGAGATAGGTAATAGTGCACTTCAAGTTATAAAAGACTAAGTCTACTTAGGGCAGGTAATAACCGCGGAGCCAAACCATGAGATTGAAGTAACTAGAAGAATAAGAATGGGGTGGAGCACACCTGGCAAGCACTCTCAAATTATGACAGGTAGATTGCCATTATCCCGCAAGAGGAAGGTATATAACAGCTGTATCTTGCCAGTACTTAGCTACGCAGCAGAAACCTGGATACTTACAAAGAGGGTTCAGCTTAAATTGAGGACGACGCAGCGAGCAATGGAAAGAAAAATGGTAGGTGAAACCTTATGAGACAAGAAGAGAGCAGAGTGGATTAGGGTACAATTGGGGGTTAAGGATATCATAGCTGAAATCAAGAAGAGGCAATAGACATGGTCCGGGCATGTAGCGCGTAGACAGGATAACCCCTGGTCATTATGGGTAGCTGACTGGATTCCCAGAGAAGGCAAACGGGTTAGGGAGAGACACAAGGTTAGATGGGCAGATGAGATTAAGAAGTTTGGGGTATAAATTGGCAGCAGCAAGCACAGGACCGGGTTAACTGGCGGAACATAGGAGAGGCCTTTGTCCTACAGTGGACGTAGTCAGGCTGATGATGTTGATGATAACATATTACTTCTGTTGGCAGTGGTCAGGTTTTTGTTCTCGTTAACAACTGCAAATGTTGCTGATGAATCCATTTAATGCACTGAGCTGTGCCCTTGAAGATATGATGTATTTAACCAAAACAAAAAAAGTGCGACCCGTAGGTAAGACAACAGTGCTTCTAGGGCAGCATGGTGTCTAGAACTAGAAGTTGGCGTAGCCTACGCTCTTTTGAGAAAGTCGGGCTTTTTCAATTTATAAAAGAAATAAACACATAGATTACAGTTCATGAAATACTTGAATAGCTTATGTGCTACAGGTTTGCTTATCAAAGCACCATAGAAAATTGAAGCATTAAATGCTTTATTTCTGGCCGGGTTAACTTGTTCAGACCAACCTAGTGGGGTTAAAGTGATGAGATACTGTACCAGTGCTGTTTTCTCCCATGCAGAAGTCCTGCAAAACAAAAAAAAAGTTATCTGGCCTGCACTTACTTCTCCATTCAGTCTCCTATAGCATGTGCGTTTATAAAGAATAATTATCCTGCAATACTCATGGTAATATCAGCACAATATCTGGCCTGCACTTACTTCTCCATTCAGTCTCCTATAGCATGTGCGTTTATAAAGAATTATTATCCTGCAATACTCATGGTAATATCAGCACAATATAATGGTGCAACAGCCAAATAAAATTTGTAGCAGCAAAATGTGACTTTTAAAGCACTAGAATCCAAATTTGGAGCAGGTTACGAGGAAAAAACATTTTCTATCAAGAACGACCAAATTGGGAGAAGTATAAAAACAAAGGCCTGCATTTAGAATAAAAATATATGTACAAAACATTCAACCCCCTACATCGTGCAGAGTGAACATGAGCCCTGCTATTCTAAAGGGACGCTCTGCTTTTAAAACATTCCTATAAATTTCACTAACTTTTTAGTATAATAATGAGCTTACCACCTATAGATATTAGTGTGTGTACAATACAAAACATGCCCATTTCATACTCAGTCTGAAACAAAAAAGTTATATATTCTGAAACTATTTGTTTACCCGAACTCGGGCAAGGAGTCTCGCTAACTTCAGCAGCATTTGCACCTGATGTGTGAAACCGAGAACAGATAATCGAGGTACATTTCGCTATGCGGAAGTTTTTTATCCAACACTACTACTATGCTCATCTGTGCTTGGTCTGGAGCTAAGTGTGGTCGAGCAATTCACAAAGCAAATCCGCGCACATGGTATACAGAATGTCGCCCAGCACCGACAGCGTGGGCAGCATAGCCGTGCTGCATGCAATTGACCAGAAGGTAATAGTGTCTACGCAACCGCTTGTTGTTTCAATAGAACTGTCAGTTGTTGCTTAGTATCACATCGCGCTATAGAAGCGCACATATGTATCACAGAAGGCCATTAGTGTCCATTCTGTCGCTGAATACCCTGGACCCTGTAATAGTTTGGAAATGCTCCTTGGCGTCGCCACTGTGCCCTATAAAACGATCGAGCCAGTGTGCCAGTACATTTCCCGCACTCTGAAAAGATAAAAAAAAAAGACTTTCTGGTGGGCAATTTGGGCAACATCTGCTGTGTTTACTGATGGCTATGGGGCACGTCAACAGATGCGCATTTGCACTAGTAAGGTATGCACTGCCGTTTAGTACATGATCGTGGCACGTTCCCAGCTGCCACAAATTATCGAGGTTTCGCTCGGCCGCCACAGGGAGGAAGATGAGGGAATAAACAAGACGTCCCCGTTTATGCAGCGACTTTCATTATGTACGATATAACATCCGCGACAATGTTCATCCACTGCTACTCCGTGTCCTTCCGAACACCATTCTTTTTGAGCTGCCAGTTTGTGTCTATGTGTCAAAGAATTCTTAGCATATGAAGTCTCTAAAAAATAAAAAAATTTAGAGCAAATGTTCGACCTGTGTTCCTGTCATCCAACTGTTAAAAAGAACCACAGCTCTAAAAAATGCAGCTATACGACATGCTCAGCTAGAGATAGTCAATGTTAAAAAATAAGCCGGGGCACTTTGTTACGACGCAATCCAAAAGAATATTCGATTTCTCGAGTGCAAAGGCACGCACACTCAGCAAGACAGAAATCCAACCCGCCACTCGAAAACGTTTTCAGCGATGTTGAAGTCTCGCCCTGACTCAAATATTTGATTCTAGACCATTAAATTAGATGTTAGGAATAATGCTCGTACATCTCATGTTAGAATCCGTGAGTCCTGAATGTGCATGCATAAGGCAAGATCACACTTGTCTAGAGCAGCGGAGCGCGTGACTGGGGACGTTGTTGGTGTCCGCAGCTGCTACCTCGCGCTTGCTAGGTACCGCGCCGGTGTCGCTAAGTGCACACTTCGTCAGAAAACGGCAGCTGAGGTGGCCGGATGGGTGCTCTAGGCTAGTGCAACTCCGTCCGTACATATTTACAGTGCCAGGTGCACGTAAGGAACTTCAGAGATATGCAATCGATTATTTTATATACATGTGAATGAAGGTGCCCCCAAACAGCTTTAATACTTAAATATTCTAGTCCCTGTGCCTTCAGTACTCTACACAGCTGAAGAATGTCCAGGCCAGAGAAAGCCTCTCACCTGAGATTGTTGTTCAGGACAGCTCTCGACTTGGCGAATATCGACGCGCCGCTCCTACGTATGGAAGAAACCCCAACTTGAGCGCAAACGTCTGATGCACGTGCACTCTTGCACAAAGCGTAGAAATGAGCTCTACGCGAACATAACAACGGCGCGAACTCCGACAAAGTGTAACCGCCATCTTAACCTCCCGAATGAAAACAAACATGGCGCCCGCTGAAAGCTTTCATGCGCATGCACCGCTCTAATCCGGTGGGCTATTTGAACGCAATTGTCATTAAAAAACAAAAAAACAGAGCCAGAACATAGCGCTTTAAAGCTTGCGTAGAACGTCTTATTGGAAACAGGTGCGAGGTCGAATCGAAGCACCATATAGATTACTGAAGATGCAGACACCGAAGATCTCACACACACAGGAGTAATGCACGCATTGTACTATTGAAATCCAACAGATGCTGCAGTATTAACAGATATAACATTTTCCCACGAGAGCCCTTCGGGGCCGAAGTATGTTAAAATAAATAAATAATCATGCCAAGTAAATTACAGTGGATGGTATTAGAAGTAATTCTAATTTTAAGAAAGGAAAGCAGGGGCGGTGCCAGGATTCTTTACAGGGGGAGTGAGGGGCAGGAACAAATTTTGGGGAGCCCCAGCTTCCCCGTGCCCAGCCCTGGCGCTGCGCCTGAAGGAAAGTGGACAGGAAGATGACGTGCCGTGGGTAGGGACCGAAGCTGCAATCTTCGAATAACGCGTCCAATGCTCTACCAACTAAGGTATGCCCCCGTCCACTTTATGGGGTATACAGGGTGTTTCAAGAAACGTGTCTAATATTGTTTAAGAATTACAGAAAGGAAGCATCTGCGTGCTGCTTGCAGCATTGCTTTCTTGTGGCAGAAGGCATCTTCAGAAGGGTGGAAACATCTATTATAAAACATAACAAAATTAACTTTTTAACCAGCCGAGTCAAATGGGCGAACTGAAGTTCTTTCTACAAATAGTCCATAAACACTTTTGGAAAAGAGGCCACTAGTAATCACCGAAACCATGCAATCTGGCCAATTCAGCTAGCGAAACCGAAACTGACGCACCAAACAGCGCATCTATCATTCACTTCGGCAACACCTTCAATGACGACACTGTTTACCTCGCATTGAGGAAAAAATAGGCGAGCGTCGATAAGCGGCCTCGAAGTGTCTAAATTGGCGGTTGATAAGTGGCGCATCTCTCTGCGGCGATTATTAGTGGCCGCTTTTGCAAAATTTCAAAGTGGCTATGGATTATTAGTAGCAAGGGCTAGAATTCCAACTTAGTAAAGGGCAGTGCAAAGACACAAGGAAAAAAAATACAGTAGCCTTTGTCTGTACTGTTTTTTTTCCCGCATCTTTCCGCTGCCCTTTCTAAGCGAGTCATATGCACCAGTTAGCCGAAACAAAAGTACTTTTTGAATTCGCTCATTTGATTCGACCAGCTATCACCACTGGTCAAAAACTTAATTTTGTAAATTTTCATAATTATTACTCAATTAATGTTTGTCCGCATCTAAAGATGCCTTCTGCCACAAGAAAGGCGACGCCACAAGCAGCATGAAGATACCTTTTTTCAGTGTTTTTTAAAAGAATATTGTAGAGATTTTTGAAACACCCTGTGTGTGTGTCTAACATGAGAGCATCAATCAGCACCGCCAGTAGCCATGACGGCGAATGTGGAACACATTTTTTCTGCCTGTTTGGCATCACGTAGCATGTGACCTTATTATTGACTGGCAGCTGGCCAATAATCGCTCATATGCTATCGGAAGGCACAAAGTCTGTCAGAAGGAGCCCTTCCCTATGAATGAAAGAAATAAGTGTACATTGCAAGGCTCATTTTTTATTTAACACATATGTAATGAGGTGTAACAGTAATCATGCCAAGAAAAGTATAGAAAGTGATATTAATGGTAATTGTATGCTTATGTCAAAAATCTAATGTATCTATATACTATGCCTTTCTTCCGGCTGATCACGTTGAGGCAGTTATGAAATATAATAAGCCACTCAATCGCTGTCGTTTATTGCTTCCGTCAATAAAATGTGCACAGATTTAATAAAACACTGCACGCACCATACAACACACACACACACAAAAATGTTCACACAGCATCGTGGTTTGTTTAACACTCATAGCATATGCCTAGAAAACTTACTATATCCGGTGAACTGCTATGGCTAGAAAATCTAATTGGAGGGCATGGTACAGGCAGATTTTTGACTGAAGTCTCGATACAGGTAAAGAAGCACAATACATGCAATACTCATTTATTCCCACTAAATATTTTCATACCAACTTATTCATGCGGAAAATTTTCGGTTTCTGGGCGCTGAGTTGGGCAGGGACGTAGAAATGTAGGTGGCTTGGTCACGTGACCACACAAAGCTTTGAAGCTGCAAGAAGATCGACTAAGTTGATAGTATTACTTGAGAGATATTATCTACTGACAGCAACATAGGAATTATATCTTTGAAAAAACAAAAATAAAAACCATGAAATATAATGACAAAATAGACCATTGTTTTTGCAATTTCAGTAGGATCTTTATATTTAAATTGTGTTCGAAGGCCGCAAAAAACCAGTATATTGCACTGCCTGGAGGACAAGCCTCTGCGATGTGTGAAGGGCTTGTTAGGATTGCTGTATATAAAAGTTTTAGTCTGTCCGCAAACTCCTTTGTGTTAGTGTTATACTAGATGCTGTAGTCTTCTGTCACGGCAAGATGAATGAGTTACGCAGTATTCTGTCCAATTCTTTGCATTTTGCATATACCTGAATAGTAGACAAGCTATAACCCTCTTTAGTCTGAAGCATTTGTATAGGTGCACCATAATCTGTGCATAAAATTACACCACATATATTATTACAACATGCCCCTACTTTATTCTGGGCTTCCAACATTGTAAATGGAGTTAAATCCAAGCACTAGTGCTTTCTTCGCAGCAATTACTGGTAATTGAAAAGCTGTCAGAGCCGCTGTTCCCACCTATGCAGCATACCTCGGCACACAAAAATTAGCTGCCACAATACAGGCTTCATAAGCACATTAATTTCATATAGACAAGGCCTCTGCAGTTTGCTGGAGTACAATTATCTGTCAGCTGTATGGGATGTATCAGCGCTGCACACACCAAATTCTGATAAACATGCTACCATTGCATATGAAGACACAATGAATGCATGGCTTTTCATTGCATTGAAGAAAACAGATACCACAAATATTGATGGTTCTGACTGCAATAAATGCATAAAAAAGTAAAGAGATGTTCATGTTCCATAAGAACAATTGATTGTTGCACACACACCAACTCTCTGATCAATGTTAAACCAAGGCAGTGGTTCAATTAGTTGGAACACTCACAGAAAGAAAATAGTATAGCTAGAACTCTCTGATCAACGTTAAATCAACGCAGTAGTTCAATTAGTAGGAACACTCACAGAAAGAAAATAGTATAGCCAGAACTAAAATATTGCCACGAGTACCTCATTTTCTAAGAGATAAGGTGTTACCTACTTTCATCTAACTTTATTTAAAGTTTTGCCCACAAATATATCCAGAAACTGACAATGCATTTGACTGTTTGTGCATGTGTTTTCCTGAAAATATTTATGGGCAAAGCCTCAAAAGTTAGATGATAGTAGCGCCCGTCCTGTATCCTTTTGTGAATGTTTTATGAGCGTGTTTTTGTGCGCGTGTTTGAGCGTGCATTCGTATATCTGCAAATCAGGAAGATGAGAATAGAAAATCCCATTTTTCCCCAAAAAATACACATTTTTCATATTTACTTGCTTTCACAAGATTGGGTTCTCTATACTTTACGACAAAAAACTGGAGATTGTTAATAAACCCAAGATAGGTTAAGACCACTTTTAAAGAGCACGAGGTGGCTACTGAAAATTGGCCGCGCACCTGCATGTATAACTGCAATTGTCATAGAAGGACCACAGTCTCCCGCCTGGAGAGAGTGAGTAGAAGAAAACATACATTTGATGTTTTGCGCGAGAAAATCAGTGAAACGAGATACTGGAAGCACTGCGCGAGACATGAACACCATGCGACAGTAATCCCAAAAAACAAAAGGATGGCCTCCGTTATAGAGAGCGCGCACAATCTCGGAGGTCATATTTTGTAGATTTCAAGGTAGGTGGCAGCACTGTTTCGTCTTAGCAAAGCTTAGGAAACTCTCCTTTTCGTGCATAGTGTCTCATTTTCAGCACAGTGTAATAAAACGCTACAGTTCTCAGAATTACTTACATATGCCTTTTCTAGTATAAAGAAACACACAACAGAATATGAACGTGTTCATAATGTGCCTCAGTTATGTGTAATATTTGCTTTTCAATCTATAATCGCACAAGTATGAACGCAAAAACCTGATAAATATTGGAGGGCGCTGTGGATGGGGTCGTACTTGAGCAACAGAAAGACCAAAATGTTTGCGATGAAGTATCCCAAGAAAGACTATCACCTTTAAAAAACAAAAAAATGCCCCTCGGGGAACACTGAGGAGGATGCGGAGCATATAATTGGTTAACGGGGTGTTAAAGTGCGACTTACTTGGGTCGATGGCTAAATTGGTTAACGTGGTTGTGAAATGGGGTGTTAAATTGCGACTTACTTGGGTCGCTGGCTAAATTGGTTAACGTGGTTGTAGGAGGGGTGTTAAATGAATGAACACGTACGACACGTATGCGAAAGGGCGGTGTTTATTTATTGCGACGAACTTTGAGCACGATGGCTTTTAGATGTCACTTTGGCCGGCGCTGGTCGAAGGGACGACGATCATTGCGACCTCGGACGTCGACGCGCCGTACAAACCAACCGATGAGCGGCAACTGAGCGAGCGAGCACCGACCTTGAGTATATATACAGCGCGACGGCGCATGCACTGTCAGCTGTCGAATGTTCGAGAAGGGGGAGAAGCGCAACGGCGCATGCGCGCGCGTCAGCTGCTGATGTTCTCGAAGCGCGACGGCGCATGCGCGCGCGTCAGCTGCCCATGTTCTCGAAGCGTGACGGCGCATGCGCGCTACATTATACAGCTAGCGAATGTTCGTGAAGAGGAGAAGCGCACGCGGTGTGTAGAGGAGGAAGGGTGCACAGATGGTGGAGGAGTGAAGCGCGCGCGGTGTGTAGAGGAGGAAGGGATGCACAGATGGTGGAAGAAGGAGGAGGAAGCTTGCGGATGGCGCCGCACTACAAGCCTCGAGTACTAGATGCTCTGCATCTAAAAAGTGCTCAATATCTAGAGCCCTCTGGAAATGGTCACCTGGCTGCTAGCCATTGCATTTTGCCCGAAGGCTTCACTAAAGCTCTAATGATGAAAGAAGTCATCTAAAAAAAAACATCTTTTCTGCATACATGAGCTTTCACTTATAGTTGTACGTCGCACAAATGGAAGCGCTGGCTTGGGATCAAAAGTGGCTTGACGGGTGACGGATACGGCAGTCAGTGACATAAGTCTTACATGGCTTGACAATGTACTATCAGCGTCAAATGAATCCCAAACAGCCGCAAGCCTTTTTGAAGGTATAGTGCACACCGTCCACTTATCACTACGAACAGTCATGCATATGTGAGCAAAGCTGCTGAACAGGATGCGTGCACCTGTCAATGGGGATAACTGGACGGCACGCACTACGCTATCGCAAAGGCTTGCCGTTGTTCTGGTTTCATTTGACGCTGATAGTACGTTGGCGTCAGTGGTAGGTGTTTTCAAGTGTTGGAATGCCATAAGCTATGAGGGCTGGAAAGTTATGCTTTTAGCTTCATGTGACGCTAACATGAAAAAACGTTATCAAGACAAGTAGACTCGATATTATCGATTCTGTTTCTATGAAGACAGCCTAGGAGACTGAATGAGTTGCTGCTGTTTATGAAACAGAATATGAAAGAATCTATCAAATATCCGGGCATACCAGATACTCTGCAGATGGCATTTCCTGCAATTGTTCTTGATTTATCAGGACAACAGCTAGAGCGAAATGATGGTGTTGAAAGTAGCTTGCACGAGGGAACAATTTCGGGAAGGTGCGCCTTGTTTAGTTCTTTATAATGTGGTGTATCTCGAATCATATGCCAGTGTGTTTGCTCGATCATTGTTCCTTCATGTGCCGATAAGGTATTAAAGAATTTCGACGTGTTCGACGGGCGGTTGACACTAGCTAATTTCTTATGTATAGTGTTATTGCAACATCTCTGTGTCCAGTTGATATTAAAAGAAATGAGTTTGAATCCACCTATGAATGATTTAGAAAACAGGGGTGATTTCAAGTGTTGCTTCAGAATTTTTATTATGTATTGTAAATGAGCCTATCACACAGCTAAATAGAAATTGGATAACCTCTAGTGTCTTTGTTCTTGGGTATTTTGTGAGTACCCAAGAACATGTACGGTTCCAAGTGTTGGTTGGTCTGAAATGTCATCTTAACAAAAAATGAGGTTGTGAATTAGTAGTTCTATGTGTTGTTCCTCATCACTGTGCTGGTGTGAGAAAAGTTGTTTTAGGGAAACAACTTTCTTGTGTGGTGGGTTATTGTGATGAGTGAGGAAGAACGACGATGACTACGAAATTGCGAGGCAAGGCACGTGGGATTGCGAACCAACTGTGTGCCAATCAGCTGGTGACTTGTGGTGGTCCATAGAGGTGGCGTACCACGATTGGGCCAACTGTGAGGAATATGTGTTGAAAAGCTTTGTGGCTGGAGACTAGCTAAAACAGCTACAGACGGAAGACAGCGGGCCGATGCGTTAGACGCTGGCGATCCAGGTTCCGGCCAGGGAAACTGGCTGTCCACGCTACTGCCGTCTGACCACCAATCTGGGGTGGCGTTGCCAGCACGAGCACTGCATCTCGGGGCGCGGCCAGGCCTGCTGCTCTGTTCCTTGCTGAGAGCATCGTGGATCTTGGCAAGGCGTTTCCATGGTCAGTCGTTCCACACAGTGACAGACGCCTGACCAATGATCACTGTTGCGCCAAGCATTGCGTCTCGATGCAAGCTGTTCTCTGGACGGGCTAGCTATTCTCTACGTGGAGCATCCCGTCTCCGATGCAGGCTGACTGCTCTGTAGTGGGACCCAAGCTGTCAAGCGTCATTGTCGCCATAACGTCACACATCGAGACACACCCCGCTCCACATCGCCCGCCGCTGCCTTCTACCCTGCACCTCAGCGTTTGTCTGGCATTTTATCTCATCGTGAGGTTTTGAAAATTTCTGCATTAAACTCGCATTTGTTGTTTTCCTCATTCAGTCAGATAGTCTTGTTGCTCAATTTATTTAACAATTTTGCTGGTTCTGTGCTGTAGGTTTCTTTTCTGGTTTGTCATAAATGTCAGTGTGTTTTTATCACGTCCTTTCAGAGCCCATTTCTCTTCAGACAGCACGGGAAATGAGCGTTGGTGAACGTAGTCCGAGGCTTCAAGCATTCTGCATATACTGAAACACAGCCACCTCAGCCACCCTCAACCAGATAAACTTAAAGACGTTCTCATAGCAAAAGTATGGCACTAGGGCATAGCTAGAAACTGGAGCTGTGCGAAATTTCAAGTGCAAAGAGAATTCAAGTATTGAAGCGTGAGTGCGAATCGAATCAAATATTTTAAAAATATTTTTCAAATCTTTCGAAGCAAGATCGCAAAAAAAGTTGACAGGTTTCTTAGGCTAGGTTGATGTGGTAGTGCCTTATCAAGAATGAAGCAAGGCAGAAGCCGAATTGTATTTATGTACAAGATTTGGTGCAACCAACGTGTTGTCTACAGCACTTTACACCTGAAAGGCAAAAATGCCATTTCCTCAGCCTCTCCTTCTGTTAAAACTTTTATGGAAGCCCAACTGTAGTGGACAAGGATTAGCTCCATTTGATTCCTTTATTCTTAGTATGCTTCGTAGCCATCAATATATAAGGACATCTGAAATTCTGGACGCTAAGTCTTTCACATCTGATTTTTTTTTACTCTTTGGCCAAATTTCTGGTCGAAAACAGCATCGTTTGAGCTCCCACTTTCGCCACATCAATCATTTCCATGTTGGAACCAGCATTTTTTTTAATTATTCAATATATTTGTGATTATAGCAGAGCCTGAAAGGCAGCTTTGCCGCAACACGAGGTGATGTGAGGTGAAGTCGATTAAAAATAGGGCCACTGCAAATTGGACGTTGACTTTGTCTTTGGAAAGTCCAAATAATTTTGAATAGTAAAATTCCTGTGCAAATTGAATTGAAAAGCAAGAGCATTAGAACAATATTCGAAATTTCAAATATTTGCACACCCTAGAAACCCTTTTTCAGGGGAGGGCTTCAACCAAAGCATATGTATGGTAATGGGTGTGTTTATATGTGTATGCATATATACACACTGAAAACTCAATAAGGGGGAAAGGAGCCCGCTGGCTCCAAAACAGAAAAAGAACAATGCTGACTATGATATCCCGATTTAGCTTAGAATATGAGCTCGGCTGCATTGGTGACATCACAGGACTTGGCTGTCAGTCACTATCAGCTCACTTTGTATGGTGTCAGTGTTGTCATGTGCAGTGTATAGCACAAGATAGGGCACACAATCGTCAGAATGCACGTAAATTACCTTCCAAGCAGTGTTTGCTGTTCAGATTTTGCAGACTATATGCACGTGTGATATATGCAATTACACATCCCACAGGTTAGCTATGAAAGTTTGTGTCAGTGCCCTTAAACGCTGCGCACGGGCACTTCCCTCAGAAAGTAGACTACAAAGCTTTTAACAATATGGTGTGCACAAGCATGTACAGTGCTCAACTCGGCTGTCTATAACGATGGAGTGTCGTGCACGAGCGACATCTGCAGTCACAAATACCCCACATCTGAGCATGGGCGGTGCCAGTGATACGCATGCTCTGCAGTTTCTACCCTTCTTTATTTATCTCCCCGGCCGCGATGGCTGCTTTGGCCCTCGAAGCGCTGTCAACATTACAAAATCGAAATAAAACAAGAAAAATAAATATTCTTGCTTCTTTACATCATATCACAGCGACAACGATTTTACTTCATCTTTCTTGTTTTTTCTCAAAATCGCTCGGAACGCTTTCGACGGCCAAAGCGGTTGTTGCATTCCTGGCAATAAACAGGGATCAGTATTGCGAGGCAGGCACATCACTGGCGCTGCACATGTTCAGATGTGGCATATTCGCGACTGCAGATGACGCTCCTGCTGTTCCACGCGCGACGCTCCGTCGTTACAAACAGCCGAGTTGAGCACTGCACATTCAAGTGCACAAGTGGCTTGGTTCTTCCTCAGTGCAACTGCACAGTAGAACTACAAAATACACCTGGATAAATTGAATGCAAGAGAATCTGCACTATAAAACTCCCAATTTTTTTTAACAAAGCAAACTTTTCTCAATACCTCCTTTTTTAGCGGTTTTCGAATAGCAGTATGAGCATAGAGTGCTCAAATGCTGTGCACTGTCATGAAGACACATGGGCTTTCAGCGAACGGTTATGTACAATGCCAAAGTAGCCGAGATCAGACTCATCTACAAGAACAGCCAAAGAGGGACAGTTACACAGCGTTAGAACTATGAACAACACAATCCATAGCTGTACAATATTGTATTGTGCAGTTGTGCTACGAAGTTCATGTGCTTGTCTAGAAAAAGTTTTTATCCGAATTCAGTCCTTCCTCGAGTCCTTGGTTGCTGATTCTTCCATGGCCCTTTCGCACATGAATGTAGTCTGTCTAGGTTGGCAAGGCAACATAGTTTGCTTAAGTAGTGGTATCTTACTGCCAACAAAAAAATAAGTTTTTGCACCAGTCCTCCCCCACATTCTCATGTCAGGGGCTTGCTCTCCTGTAACACAAGTACTAAAATTTTACGATCATAACAACGTGGTTACTAGTACAATATTTTCCGTGAGAACTACCGTACTTACATAATTTGCGCACTTATTTTCGCAATTTTGAAGCTCCGAGAAGGGGGTGTGCAAATCACGCAGGGATTTCGCGGAGCACATCAGAAATAACATGCATAACGAAATAGTAATGTGCGCAGCATACGCAATAAAACCTTGTTAATTTGAACTCTGCTATTTCAAAATCCTACTTAATTAGAAGTGTTTCCACGGCCCCATATATTGAAATGCAAGTTTGAGCGAGTAATTTGAAGGGGTGGTCGGCACAAGTGAGGTTTTTTCGAAAACTTTGGGTGCAGTGTGCAAATTCTTGATTCCGGTTTCGCCACAAATCCGCGGAAACGACCGTCTTTAAAAGCCACTAGACAATGTACTTTAGCGATACTAATCGGTGGTGGCTGCAACACCGCTGCCTCGCTACTGTGAGCACAAAAAATAAAATTATAAAAATAAAAACGCTCTCGTAATTGGCTAACAGTTGTGGAAAACAAGACATGTATCACTGCAATACACCAATGACATGCAGGCAGCGTGTCGCATGCTTCTCGCAACGTCAGCACTTCACGATTTATTCTGTATTTCTGAAATTTAAAGAAATTATTAAAGGACAGTCTGGAAAAATCCGTGATGTATGCAAGCCTCTAATTGCCGGTTGCTCCAGCAACTTGTGCATTTGCACTGCTGGAGGAGCTCTTGCCTACAACGCCTAATTCGAAAACTCGGGCCAAAAGCTTCAATGGTGATGTTTTCCAGCAAAAACACAGCGAATTTGATCACACTGTTCCTTAATAAATTCTTTGTTTTACAAAACGAATGGGTGAATGGTTCTATCATGATGTGCTGACGCAGCGAGGAACAGGCAACATGCTTTCCGCCAGTCACTACTGTGAAGCAGTGAAGATGTCTTATTTTTCGCAGGCATGCATTTTAGTTTATCACTTTTTTTTTCTGTGACAGCAGTTGGGCCCTGAATTCCCCCTTGTATGAGCCAACATTTGTGACCAGGTATTGCTAGAAAACATAACCCTTAAAGCTACAATCTAGCTGGCACAGCAAATGACCGGCCCTTATCAATTCGAATATTTCAAGTTTCTTGCATCCCACTTTTTGTATATTATGTTAATTCGAAAACCCGCTTGATTCGAAGATTTGCCACGGTCCCAGTGACTTCGAATTAACAAGGTTTTACTGTACAAAAAAAAAAAACGAAAACTATAGCGCAGATGAACGAACTCGTCGAATACGCGGCCGGGATTCAATTACGCGGCCGCCGCGGCCGGGATTTGATTCCACGATTTGCGGGTCAGCAGCCAAGTGCCGGCCACAAGACCACCATGACGGGCAGAGAAACAGAGTGAACATTTTAAAACATTAGTCACAAAATTGACCATGGCTTTCTGTTCATGGGAAAATAAACAACTTTTCCTGTGATCTTATAAACAAGTTTTTATTGTCACATACAGCTATTGAAACCAAAACACGTTGACAAGTTTGTGGAACACGCGATGGGTCTAATTTAAATTTACAAAAAATATAGCAAAAAAATACAAATTTTAAAGGAGCACTGACATCAAATTTCAAGATCGAGATGTGCCCATCATTCGATTGCTTGGTACGCACAGGTCTTTTTGGCCAAATTTGAACGGCATCCGTCGCGTGGAAGTTATTTTAATTCGATGTCAAACAGCGTAGAACAGCTAAGGAGAAAAAAACGGAAAAGAGACTGCCCTGCGACATCGACATTAGTGCAACGTGTTCGGTGTGATACATTCCACAAATACCATTCTCAGTGACGATGCCCTAGTAGCGATGACGTGTACGATCGTAGTGTTCTTATCGTGGCACTGAAGCGCAGAAACGCACTCGCTCGTCGTCTCTGATCTTCGTCAGACCGGTTTGAATGATTTTCTAAAATTATCAAGATCAAAACCACCTTTAAAAGAATGTAAAAAAGTGCCGCCATATCCACGAAGTGAATGATGATGAGTGGGCGAAGCTCCGGAGGTAAACCTGGTAAACCATGAATCTTCTGTACATTTTGCCCACTCGATTTTATTACATCGCTCCCCCTAGCGTACGTCGCCGCACTAAATCGAACGATTGCCTTCAACCAATGACACGCGCCATATGTGACATCATTCCTATTTTATAAGATCTCGAGTCTTTCATCAACTACAAGTACCGCTTCCTAGTTTATAACATCTTGCACCTTTTCATCATCAGCTACAAGTACCACCATCTAGTAAACACTACAAGAACTAAACGAGAGGTGGCTACATACAAGAGACGGTACCGCCATCTAGTGAACACTGCAAGAACTAAACTAGAGGTGGCTACATTCAGGGGACGGTACCGCCATCTAGCGAACACTGCAAGAACTAAACTAGAGGTGGCTACATACAGGGGACGCACAGCCCACGCCCTAAAGAGCTTCGCCCCTAAAAAAGAGCATGATTAAACGTGTGCTTGTCGGTCAGCAAGTCGGGGAATCGTTGTGAGTTGCAGGTGAGTAGCAGTCGTCTCGTTCGAAGCACAGAAAAAGTGCAATGAGGATGTCTTTTCATATCACGTCTGTGTTACACATCAACATGACTACAAGCTATCAAAAGTGCAACAGCCAGATATCATTACTAACAAGTAACACGCACGTATCAAATTTTAGTTAATCAGTAGACTTTGCGTCCACGTAAAAGTGTTAACACCCTGTTAAACGCGAGAGGCTGGATAGGTGGGGCCATCTGGAGGCGCAAAAAAAAAAAATCGGCAAACAGGAAACGTATTCTATTTCTCCACTGATGCTCATTCGCGATAGCTATATTGCATTAACCCCTCTGCATATCCCTGAATGCTTTGCACGCCAAAAGACACCAATATAGTTAGCTGAGACACACGAGCGAACATGGCTGAAGCGTGCATCCTCGAGCACCTCTGCAGTCCTGCTTGAAACGGCATCCATTTCGGAATCGCTGTTCTGCAAAAGGTCGATCAAAGCAAAAATAATTTACAACGTCGCGAATTGCGGGGATTCCAAGCTCCAGACTATCGTCTTGGACCCGAGTCGACACTTTGTACGGCGACGACAGCAATGCAGATGACAAGCCATGACTGAATGTATCCGCCTTGCAGACGAAATGGTTGCGGAGCATCTGAGCCTGACGTCACTCTTTTCTGTGGAGAAGTGGTCAGCTGTGGCGTGATCAGGAGGTGACCGCGAGGTAGCGCCACTGCTGGTGCTCTCAGCGCTAAAAATGGCGGGATTGCCGGCCGTTTTGAATAGTGCTAGATACCAGTGATATATACAATAAAAGTTATAGTTATTCATCCCTCAATCGCGTTTTAGGTCGCGAATCGCTGCTACGAGGTCTATAGCTACTCGCTGACGCAAAAATCTTGGTATGACTAAATTTGATGTCAGTGCTCCTTTACCAGAAAAATTTTCTAGAAACATGTGAACATTGTAAGTACATTATTACTGCTTTGCACAGAGTAAACACAAAATCATATGCTTCTTAGGCAATAACATCATATGCAATAATCCTGAATATATAAGCATTTTATCCATACCAGTTAGATAAAAACGTTAGCCCAAGTGGCTGTAGTGCCACTGCACAACGCAGTTAAATCCTAGAAGAAACATTCATTTTCCGTTCCATTTCTGACCCGAAAGCATGCCTCAATGCATAATTCTTAGCCGTGTTACAAAATTCTGCCATAATTTTTCAGATAAACAATGGTCATATGAAACGCTGCACTGCACAACAGAGTGTTACGCCAAAGTTCACTGCATTTCACCTCGCGGCAAGAAATACCACTTCTTTAGCAGTTGTGGGAATGAAGTGCTAACCATACGATGTTGACACCCTCGCCCTGCCGCGGTGGTCTAGTGGCTAAGATACTCGGCTGCTGACCCACAGGTCGCGGGATCAAATCCCGGCTGCGGTGGCTGCATTTCCGATGGAGGCGGAAATATTGTAGGCCCGTGTGCTCAGATTTGGGTGCACGTTAACCCAAGGTGGTCAAAATTTCCGGAACCCTCCACTACGGCGTCTGTTATAATCATATGGTGGTTTTGGGACGTTAAACCCCACATGTCATCATGATGTTGTCACCCTGCAGATAAAAGCTGTGACCTTTAGAACATGCCGAATATGTTTAGAAGGGAGCGCAGCTGTGACGGCTCAGTTCAGAGATAAAAATGAGAGTTATCAGCGCTTACCTGTTGAGGTTCCGTGGCTTTTCAACACACTCATCATGTCTAAGATGGTGTATGATGAGAGAAAGTTATCTTTTGTGTTTCTGCTGCTGCCACTATAATAAAACTATGACTAAGACTCGTCGGTGTCTGCCGAAGTTTGGCGTTTCCGAGAGACAGATGTGCATGGTCTTGGCACCATCTTTGAAGCTATGAGCATTCGGTGCTCTCGACTTAAACGCCTACTCCGGCAATTTTTCGAGGTCAATGGATCTCAATGACATTCACTGGGTACGCTCCTTTGGTCGTTTCTATCATTTCTGCCAAATTGCAGGCTTGAGAGAAGCGCAGATTATTCGCAAATGAATTTTAAAGATTGCCTCGAAAAGCTCACCTCGCTTGCCAGAATTAATGGCAACTGTCTGTGTGACGTCATGTTTGCAAGTCAACGGAAGTGACGCAGCCAGTGGCATCGCTACTTTGGCCGCTACAGTGTTTATTGTGCTGGCCACAAGGCGATGGCGGTGGTGTTTGGCACGGGTATAGCACAGGAGAGCCATCTTCGTTCCTCTGTAGTGTTTGGCCGGCGCTTCACTGGTGTCGCTTTCGCAGTTTTCGTACCATGCGCCGGCAGAACCACTATTCGGCCTCCAGTTCTTACGAAATAGTATGTCATACACAGACAGGACGCCCTGTCGGGTTATGGTTTTGCAACTTTTTGCTTATTAAAGATCATTTTCGAATTTTCTGAGCATTTCAGCTATTGGGCTCGTGACAAGCGTGTCAAAGGAACATAGAAACACCATTACCTTGACACGGCCGAAAAATCGCCGGAATTGGCCTTTAAAGACATTCAGAAGACACCTGCAGTGGGAATGGTAAATGAAAAAGCGAAGCTAAAAAAATGGTTTTACACGATAGATAACATTAGCGATTAGTAAGCACTTCTTAGTGCAGCAGAATTTGAAGGTGAAAACAATTTATAGCTGGCCATTGAAGGGCATGGGTGTGGACAGGAAAGTGTTCAGGCACAGTAAGATTTATACCAAGCTTCACACCCACCATCAAGATTTTAGTATTTTCACTTAAAAAGCCTGAAATAAGGGAGGAGAGCAACTTTTCAACCGGCTGCAAAGTGTCTGGTATAAGAAAAAATAATGTTCCATTGAAAATGCCAAATGAGCTTGAGTAATGGTTAGTGCAAACATTTTCTCACATACCTAATAGGATGCATGATACCTAATACCACATACCTGCTATGCCCAATGATCCCACAGTGGCCATATAATGAGAAGAACCAGAAGGACAACTCTCGACAGCAACAAAACAAAAAAGCAGTAGTACTTCCGAGGTGGTTGTATCATCTAAAAAACGAGAAACACAACCCAGAAAACAAATGCATGAAGGCCACCTTTTTCACGTAACGCTTGTGCACTGCAGGGCAGCACAGAAATGCACTGGTATTCTAATAGTATCATTGCATCTCCAAGATGACAGAGCCCGCTTTTCCGCGTTGACATAGGTTCTCTTGAAGCTCATCCTAATTCCGTGCATGGCAGCAACCTGTAAGTTGCATCAGCTTCTTATAACCACAAAACACGCTGCATCATTTTCCTTATACAATATATCATGATGTAATTTACCCATTTGTATGTTTCACCTCTCATGCATATTGTAACACATGTATACATAGCCTTTTTAAGCTTCTGGTGTTTTGTTTTTCTCTTTATGGGACCTATTGTATCCTGCTTACGTTTACATTATGTAATTAAGATTATCATATTATTGCATAGTATGCTTTTGTTATCTTATTTGTATACCATTGGTTCTGACCCTTTCATTTGAAGCAGCGGGAGCTAGTCAAGTTGTTTCAGTGCGCCTTTTACCCCTGCTATCCTTCATCTAGAATGAAACATGAAAATAAAGATTCAATCCAATTTTAAAAATATCATATAAAAAGACGTTCTTCTGCATGTAGAAAGATAATGGCTGTATTATTTTGTTTTCACATGCTGAAATGCCTACAAGGATGAGTTATGCAATCACATATGAATAAGATATTTTAGTGGACAAAACAGGAAACAGTTGGACCTCAAATACTAGCTTGCCGACAATCTCAAGCAATCGCATGAAGAAAGGCATTGTCGAGATAACAGTCCTAGAACATCCGTTTTCAAGGTCTACCTACAAGCAATTTTAAAGCTACAAATTTACACCGCTGAAGAAAAAAAACTGCAAAGAGATAAATAACCCATTTCATGAACAGCATAGAATACTTGTGTCACACACTCTTCTTCTAAAGGACACATCTGTTTTATATTAAAAAGCTGGAATATTACATTCAGTTAATATGTTTGTTGAACCCACGAAAGCCAAGTTTATGTTATATTCTTGTAAATGCAGTATTTTATAAGATTCTCGGTTGGTAACGAAGGTGTTGTACATGGCAGGGTTGGCGTAAACTTTCCTCACATTATAATCTTCAGTAAATTAGAACATATTTTATGTCTTTAGTAAATTACATATTTCGACATTTCTTCCCAAGACCAAGCAAATTCATCATAAATAGGTGTCGGCATACCGTATTTACTCGATTCTACCGCGCCCTCGATTGTAACGCGCACTCGGTTTTCACGACGCAAAAAAAAAAAAGTACGACATCGATTGCAACGCGCACCCATTTTTCGCGTTGGCCCGCACGATCACACTACTCGGGAAAACGACTCCTTTCGGGAGCGTCTTCCGTTTAAATATGAGGTACGGGGGAAGCTTGTGCCTATCTGACGTGCAACGGAGCATTGCCGTCACTCTTGTTTTACCGTGACCCGATGTCAGCATGCGAACTTGCTTCGCCCCCTTCTTCTCGACGGTTGGGGTGCTAGGCATGTCGAAGTAAAGAGGCGTCTTATCGGCATTCCCGATTTGCCCAAGCAGGCAGCCGTTGTTGTGCCGCAAGTTTAGGATGAACCTCTGAAATCTGTGAAGCTTTTCTTCGTACTCCTCCGGCTAGTTTTGGCCCATGCCCGTTCGCTTTCAGAGGGAAAAGCCTTTGCTCTTCATAAAGTTAGCTAGCCAGCACCTGCTCGCTTTGAATTGGCTCCGAGTTAGCCCTTTTTCTAAAGCTAACTGCATAGCCCGCACTTAGAGCAGTTCTGTCGTCACGGGCCGCTGTGCCACTCGCTGCTCAAGCACATACTCGGCGAGCAGCTCTTCAATTTGCGGAAACCGGCCCTGCTGTGGTCCACTGAAGCATTTGCGTGAATCTTTGCTGTCGACAATCTTCTGCTTTTGTTTCCGCCAGTGCCGCACGCACGTTTTGGGAACTCCGAACGACCGCGATGCGTCCTGATTTCCGTCTGTTTTGGCACACACGATGACTTTTCTTTTAAAAGCGGCATCGTGGTGCCGCTTTTACACACAGGCAGAAATGGCTGACGCGCCATGCGGCCCATGCCGGAGCACGTAGGGGTTGGCCATTTTGGAAATGCCGATGGCAATAGAATGACAGTATTCATTTTTTTTTCGCACTCGATTTTAACGCACATGCGATTTATGAACTCGCTTAACCGGAAAAAAGTTACGCGTTAGATTCTAGCAATTACGGTAACTGGAGGATCGTATAAACAAGGTTACACTGTAGATTGACATTTACATTGCCGTAGCCTAATTCAATATGTGTAATATCCGAAATGGTGTTAATGCATACAAAGTAATGAGAACTATCAAACACACATAGTGCTGCACTAGATATGTGTATGATGGGGCGTATACAGGAAGATGAGGAATAGAATAGAAGCCCCGATCCTCAACCATATGCCAATAACTCATTTTATGTTAACTGCATGAGAGTAAATGCGTAAGGCAACACCTTACGCAGTTACACAATACAGCAGCACAAATAAAACAAACATGCTTTCACACTAATATGAAATATTTGAGGCTGTAGGCTATTTATGAAGGTATGCAACAGACAATGAAGTGCTCTCACTGAAGTAGATATGCTTATAAGTTTGCAAAGCTTTTAAAGATGATAGTCTTTCTTGGGGACCTTCGAGGCAGAAATTTTGGTGTGTCTGTCTGTACATTTTTTTCTGTTTACTCTTAACGGTACCAAGTACTATGAACGGCACCATCCGACAGCCCAAACTACTAAACCTATCCACAGTGCCCACCAGTGTTGCTCAAGATTTAGCGTTCATACATGTGTGATTGTCAATTAAAAAGCAATTATTGCACACATCTGAGGCACCATAACAACACGTACAGTGGACTCCCAATAAACGAAACTCGCTTAAACGAAAATGCCTTATTAACGAAACTTAACGGGCTCATGTGGTTGGATTTCTACGTGTTGTGCAGTAAAATTCATCGGTCAATTGAAACGGAGCTTAATGGTCACCTATGGTGAAACAATAGAAACTCTGAACACAGCATAGACTCGCTCATCCCAAAAGTAGTCTTACAACCATGGCAACACCTCGTGATCGAGGTACACTGACTAGAAGGAGAAGTGTGATTACCGTCAAGCGGCGTCTATGAGAAGGGCTGACGCCGCTTAGCTATGGATCCGCTAGGTGGCACTCGCTGTCGCATACAGCGAGTGCCACCTAGTGCAATGCGGTCTTGTGCATGAGATCAGAAGTTCAAGCAAGATTAGAAATTAAGCAACGGGGAATAGGTAGGCTTGCTTTAGGAGCTCACGGGAATACACCAAATCAGGGAGTACAAGGTGATATGGGATGGACATCATTTGAGGGCAGGGAAGCTAGCAGCAAGATAAAATTTGAGAAACGATTGAGAGAAATGGGGGAAGAGCGTTGGGCTAGGAAGGTTTTCAGCTACTTGTACATGAAGAATGTCGATACGAAATGGAGGAAGCGAACCAGGAAGTTGACTGGTAAATACTTAGAAAACAGCAGGTGGCCAGACCAAAAAGAACTATCGGTTAAGAAGAAAGTGAAGGAAACTGAGACTGACATGTGGAGAATGGGCATGATTAAGAAGTCCGCACTAGAGACCTATCGAACCTTTAAGCAGGAAATTGCCAGGGAAAGGATCTATGATAATACTCGCGGTAGTTCTCTACTGTTTGAGGCCAGAGCGGGAGTACTGCGAACCAAGACATATCGGGCCAAATACGAAGGAGTAGACACAGTATGCAGTGCGTGTGGAGAGGAAGAAGAAACTGCCGAACACTTGATAATGTTCTGTAAAGGGCTTCACCCTATAGTTCAGGATGATGGCGCTGCGTTTTTCAAAGCACTGGGGTTTAGGGACCGGGAGGGCAAAATAGACTTTAAGTGGGTAGACTTAACTAGAAGGAGGTTATCTGATTGGTGGCTAAAGTCGAGGCACGAGTAAAAATTAAACTCTTCACTGCAAAGTACGAATCCTCAAACTCACTTTTTAGGAAAAAACAAATAAATAAACATAGCTTTTGGTTCATTAGGTATTACGGCTTGGTGGCGCTAGCCACCGCCCGATCTAAAGGGTACAGCCATATCATCCATCCATCCAACGTAGAGTGCCTCGATGCGCGCGCCCCCGCTTAGAGTGGTGTCAGCTTTTGCAAGGGCAGATGCCGCCGCCTCGGCTTCGGCGCCAGCGCGACCGCCATTTTGCGCCTCCGGCCGGTAGTTCGTGCTTAGCGTGTGAGGTGTCGTTGGGCAGTGTTCATTCCCTTCCAATTTTATGCACCCATCTCCGCATCACCATGCCCGGCTGCTGCGTGCCGTAGTTCTCGAATCACTCGAGAAACGGATGGAAGTTGTACCGGTTTCCAAGAGACCCAAAAAGAAGGCTTCTTTGGACCGTTAAAATCAAACGAGACAAATGGCAACCGACTAATACGTCGCACGTATGCAGCGTAAGTAAACATTTTTTTTAGTGCGTCGTATTCTGACTGGTCAGCATTATTTAAGGCGCCGTTGTTTTTTATTTAGGTGCGCAATGTAAGCGCAGGACAGCCAAACGTCGTGCAGGGTACTGTGCGGCGTGCTCGTGTTAAAAGACCACGCTTTAAGAAAATGCGTCAAGTACTGGTGCTTCGGAAGCCCCCGTGTCGATAACATTTCATGCTGGTTCAAGGGCCTCGAGTGTGCTACTACATTCATAGGAATTGCGACTAGTTTCAGTGCCCTTGCACGGAAAAGTGTTGCCTTGGCAGCAGCGCTGTGAAATCCTTCCCACCCCCTACCCGAGGCTGTTAATTTCGTGCACTGCGCTTCGCAGCTATTGTGCTCGCGAGACCGGCTGCCGCTGTCATGACCGTCCGCCTCGCGGCCCGAAGACAGACTTCGTGAAATTGCCGTACTCGCTCGCCAACTCGCCCCGACAGCGTACGCGTCGACTGGGTGCTGGCGGAGTTGAGCTGAACGAAAAGTACGCAAGAGATGGGGACGCAGGAGGTGTAGTTAAACAGATGATAATTTAGAAAGTGGAGGAGGGAGAAAATTATATGCAAGGGCAGAAAACGGGGAGTGAGTTCAGGCCGCGTGCCGGCGAGCGAGTACGGAAATCTGACGGCGCCTGACTGCTGCCGAGCTTCAAGAGTACGGCACGTAGAGTTCACGTAAATCACATAAGAGGAAATTTGACGTGAAATGCGCGCATATGGCCTCGCAGGGAATTAACATAGGCTCGGGTGCGTGGTAGGGGGATTTCACAACGTTTACGAGGCCTGCCCATGTTTATTCGTGCACGCGTTCGCACTGATCGGTCAAAATTTGAACGCCTCTTGTGAAATCAAGCCGTTTGGACATAAACAAGCTGTTCCTGTGAAAAACTCGTAATATTACGAGGTCGGACTTCTGCCCGCCTTGTGTGTATCGTCGTATGTATACTTGGGAATCAGGAACACTTCAGTGACAAACAAAACAAGCGCTGTTATGGAGTGTTGTCATTTTTACCTGACAAATAAATTCGATTGCATTGGGAACTTGGAGGCTTGGGTACAAAGCTTTCGATAGAACGAAATCTGTAACGCTCGCTATAAAATCAGACCTGGTCCTTTGTCGGCACAATAGACTATATTTTATTCACATGAATTCAGGAATCCTTACAGATTTTCAGTGCGAAAATTGAAAGGTTATTATAACAGCAGGCTGGGTCTATCATCGCGCTCACTGAAGTGGCTTACGTGAAAGCGCGCGTGAGCTCAATTAGTTTCCTTCTTTTTGTGCTTCAAAGTTGCTGCTAGTTTCTGCTGCGAATCATACTGCACGCATACATGAAATCTTGTTTATTGACAGTGACAGACATTCGTTTTTCTTCTGCAAGTGTGTTAATCTCCAATTCTGGTTTCATTTGCAGGCTCACTTTGAAGAGAACAACTATGAGCAACATCGTGCGGATGGCTGGAAGAAGTTGAAACCAAATGCCGTCCCAACTTTGTTCGCATTCAAACGTAAGATTGAACTTTTTTCTTGCATTACATAAAGCAGCACCAGTTGCAAGTACTCTATGTACCTGGGATTTCTACGAAGCTAACACCAAATAGGTCCTCATATGCTGCGTCCACATTAGTGCATAAATTCTGGAAATGCAGTCACGGACAAAGCTAGGAAATGCGAACACAAAAATGTGAACCAGACCACGCAAAATTGAAAAATACTGCTAATATTAGACGGTCAAATAATGGCACGCTATTAGTGCATTTGGAAAGCTACATTTCCCAACTTTCTTTTTGTGATTACGTTGCATCACTTTGACTTGCATGTAAAAAAATTTCAGTGTTTACAAGCATGACCCACTGCAGAACAGTTTTCCGCTACTTAGCACACGGTCGTGTACTGCTAGGATGTCAGGTGCAGTGGCTATGTTATTTACAAAGAGGGAAAACGGAAACCATTATGTATATGAGATCCACGATGCACGAGCCCCCACTACAGTGCGCCTCATTACCTGCGTTGCGTTGGCGTGTTAAGCCCTACAATCAAATAATCAATAAACTGCATAGGGAGCGTACTTTGAGTTGAGCCCTCCACAACGGCGCACACGTGTAGCTCTGGCATATGAAGCTCCAATTTGAATTAGAGCCATTTAATGTGGGGAGAAATTTTTAGCACAATTTAATTATGGTAATTTAAGACCTTCCCCTATCCCTTGTGGAAAGGGCGGGGGAAGGACAACTGTCTTCCTCACGTCAATAACTAAACCGGTATCTGCTGCTTGTGTTACATTCGTAAAATTAACAAGCTAGACATGAACTGGCGTTGCTTGAATATGTTCATGAATACATACATTTTTGCTTGCAGCACTGCCTAAGGAACGAAAGCCACCAAAAGAAAGAACTGTGCCTGCACCCTCCAGCAACGAGACCAACAAATCTCCTCCTGGTCTGCGTCAATCTCGAGCTGCAGTTAAAACTACCCTAGAGACCCCACAAAACCACGTCGTTCCTGAATCTACACGGCAAGGAACATCGTGTTATGGACACGACACCATGGAAGTTGACGACGCCGTTGTTGAACTGTCAGCGAACACTAGTGAGGCAGATTCAAGAGAAGTTAATGCAGCGGCTGGTGAAACATCAAATTCTACGGCAGAATCAGCAGAACTGAAAAAGAAGCTTGCTGACCTTACAAGAAAGTACTCTGAACTTCAGCAACATCATGACACAGCCAAGAACACCATTAGTGGTCTCAAAAAAAAGTGCAAAAACTTGAGAATGAGTTTCTTGATATGCTGGGGTATTCATTTGGTCATTTTGAGCACGCATACGAGAGCCAAACAGTTGAAGAATTGTGGCAACGTTTTAAAAATATTAAATATTGCATCGACAAACTCGTTCCTAGTAGAGTAAAACAGACTAAAAAGCGCAATCCGTCGATAACACGAGATATTATTCACAAAAAGCGAAAGTAATAAAGGCTATGGAGGAAAAGAAACCATGGCTCCGAGGATATAGCACGTGTATGAAAAGAATTGAAGAAATACTTGTTGGAATCTAAGCGCGCTTTTTTTTGTCAAAAGTGGAGTTTTTTTATTTTACATTCACCTCGCAAGTACTGGCTTTATATGTCTGATCGGTGCGATAATATTGACCAACAGAAATGTGGAAATGAAATAGTGATTAGAATGTTGAAATTGCAGATAGTCTTAGCATTTTTTTTCAGTCAGTTTTTGCAAGGCGCAGATGTAACTCTGAAACAGAGGATGTAATATGCCACTTATCTGAGCCGATGGGTGAGATTACTATCAGTCAAGAAGGAGTATTGAATAGTCTATTGTCTTTTGATTCCAAAAAAGCATGCGAGCCTGATGAAATACCCATCCCTTTTCTGCAACGTTATGTGGAATGGATGTCTTACTACTTAGAAGTTATTTTTCAAAAGTCTATTTGTAATAGTTCAGTGCCATCGGACTGGCGCACAGCTGTAGTGTTCCCTGTGTTTAAGAGTGGTGATCGGTTGTCCACCAATAATTACCGTCCCGTATCGCTCACATCTATCTGCTACGAAATATCGGAACATGTAATTGTCAAGCATATCATCACATTCCTAGAAAATAAAAATTACTTTTATCCTTATCAGCATGGCTTTAGGAGTAAAGTCTCGACTACATCACAGCTTATCGAAACTATTTATGACTTTGCCACAGGTTTAGATATGAATGGACCAATTGAGAATTTTGTTCAGGAACTTGCTCTCTGTAGTATACAAGCTATTCACAAAGGTAATTGCTAACAGAGTAAAGAAAACATTAGAATTCAATCAACCAAAGGAACAAGCAGGATTTCTAACAGGCTACTCAACAATTGACCACATTCATACTATCAATCAGGTAATAGAGAAATGCTCAGAGTATAACCAACCACTATACATAGCCTTCATAGATTACGAGAAGGCGTTTGATTCAGTAGAAATATCAGCCGTCATGCAGACACTGCGGAATCAGGGCGTAGATGAAGTATATATAAACATTCTGGAAGAAATCGACAGGGGATCAACTGCTACCATAGTGCTTCATAAAGAAAGCAACAGAATACCAATCAAGAAGGGTGTAAGGCAGGGGGACACAATATCCCCAATTCTATTTACCGCGTGCTTACAGGAGGTTTTCAGAAGCCTAGAATGGGAACAGTTAGGGATAGGAGTTAATGGAGAATACCTTAGTAACTTGCGCTTCGCCGATGACATTGCATTGCTGAGTAACTCAGGGGACGAATTGGAACTCATGATTACGGAGTTAGACAAGGAGAGCAGAAAGGTGGGTCTTAAAATTAATCTGCAGAAAACGAAAGTAATGTACAACAACCTCGGAAAGGAGCAGCGCTTCGAGCTAGGTAATAGTGCACTTGAAGTTGTAAAAGACTACCGTATGTCTACTTAGGGCAGGTAATAACCGCAGAGCCTAACCACGAGATTGAAGTAACAAGAAGAATAAGAATGGAGTGGAGCACATTCGGCAAGCACTCTCAAATTATGACAGGTAGAATGCCACTATCCCTCAAGAGGAAGGTATATAACAGCTGTACCTTGCCGGTACTTAGCTACGGAGCACAAACCTGGAGACTTACAAAGAGGGTTCAGCTTAAATTGAGGACGACGCAGCGAGCAATGGAAAGAAAAATGGTAGGTGTAACCTTAAGAGACAAGAAGAGAGCAGAGTGGATTAGGGGACAAACGGGGGTTAAGGATATCATAGTTGAAATAAAGAAGAGGAAATGGTCATGGGCCGGGCATGTAGCGCGTAGACAGGATAACCGCTGGTCATTAAGGGTAACTAACTGGATTCCCAGAGAAGGGAAGCGGGTTAGGGGGAGACAGAAGGTTAGGTGGGCAGATGAGATTAAGAAGTTAGCGGGTATAAATTGGCAGCAGCAAGCACAGGACCGGGTTAACTGGCGGAACATGGGAGAGGCTTTTGTCCTGCAGTGGACGTAGTCAGGCTGATGATGATGATGATGGACGAATTGATGTCATCTGCATAGATTTCGCTAAGGCCTTCGTTGAGGTACCTCACGACAGATTACTGTATAAGCTTCACTGCACTGGACTAAGTCAACTTTTACTCAATTGGATTAAAGCCTACCTAAATGACAGTAAGCAATTCGTGAAAATTGATAACTCTATGTCTAGCCCACTAAAAGTGTTTTCTGGAGTTCCACAAGGTTTGGTTCTTGGGCTCTTATTGTTTCTGATTTATGTCAATGATATCGCAGATATCGCAAAACCCCATGTTAAGCTCAAACTGTTTGCTGATGATTGTTTAATTTGCGCGCGAGTGACTGGTAGGAAGGACCAATTGAACATTGTCGAATGTCTAAAGGAATTAAACTCATGGTGTGAAGCTTCGGGAATGGAAATTAATTATTCAAAATCTACCCTCACCCACATTTCTAGGAAAAAAACCGATGATTCCATTTGAATACTGTATCGGGAATCACACCTTGTTGACAGTTAATGCGTTTAAGTACCTAGGTCTCACAATAACGCATAACCTAAAGTGGCACAAACATATTGATAATGTTTGCTCTAGGGCCTCACAAAAATTGTACATATTAAGAAAAAAACTGTAGGGTGCTAGTATGGACATAAAACCTATTGCTTTTAAAACTTTCATACGGCCGATACTGGAATATGCCAGTATTGTCTTGAGTCCCCACCGAAAAGTGCTTGTAAATAAACTTGAACGCATACAACGGCTTGCAGCTCGCTTTATATGCTCGAGATATAAGCAGTACAATTCAGTCACAGAAATGCTTGAACTATGTGATCTGAAGACGCTCCACAAGCGCAGATGCAAAAATAGATTAAGGTTTCTTTTTCAATTATTAGAAGGTGAGTTTAAAATTAACAGAAATGACTATATAGAACAATCTGGGAAACGAAGCGAGAGGGCAAATCATACACGAGTACTGCAACCTTATTTTGCGCGAACGAAGGCGTACCGTGATACTTTCTTCCCCGATATCATTGAAAATTGGAATGGGTTACCGAGTAACATAGTCATTGCGGGTGATGTTAATGAATTTGTGCGTTTACTTTATTTACATTTATGTAATTTATTGTAAATATAATTACGATTGTTATTCGTTGCATTGCGAATCAGGGCGTGTGTTTTTTGTTTTTCGCTTGGAATGCAGAGCTTTCACCGATTTGTATATATGTATACCTGGTTTATCATTGGGAGATGAATAGTTATATCCCCGATTTGTTTGTACAGTGTGTCGTACCTTTCCTGTAATGACCCTCAATAGAGGGTTGACGGTACTTCTAAAATAAAAATAAAAAATAAATTAAGTTTGTTTTGACATTTTTGTCGAAGGCTTACAACACACAGAATGAATGAAAGGTCATCGGACTTGGGTGCGTGTATTTCATAAATTTAACCTATGTAAATAGTTCCCGACAGGTCCAAGAAGATGCTAGGTGAAGCTGATAACGCCGCAAGCGTGGCAGGTAGTTTTCCGCTGCTAGCAAGTCAGACTGCTCAGTGCTTTAAAAGTAGAAATTAAAGAATAGAAGTGTGACACCTCCAAACTCCCTATGCAAAAACTTTGTATTTCTCTCATGTTCTTTGAGTACCACACGTTCTGACACAACAAAGTGTGTATGCAGCCGCGGGACACTCGGGCTTACCATCGTGGTTACAGGCGACTAGCGGAGATGATATCGTAATGGCGGACACCGTAGGAGACGACACAGTTGTCTCCACCCTCCAAGGCGGCGGAGGGAGGTGTGAGCATCGAGGAACCGAACGATGAATTAAAACCCCTTGATCTTGTGAAAGTACTGCCATCTACTGTACTAGAGTGTACTGTAACTGTACTCGCCACTGAGTGCGCAACCTCCTCTCCCTCTCTCCCTTCTCGTCCTTTATGAGTCCTCCCATTCTCCGTCGTTGTTTCTGCGTGTGGTTGGCCTCCTTCGCAGTTGCCCTTTGACACGAGCGACACACGCGTCGTGCTAACATATTTTTTTTGCGCTCGCGCCATGTTTCACAACGCTGGGTGCAGCTTGCTTAGTGAACATTGTGCGCGCGTTCATTTCTATCATGTTTGTTGGCACTTTGCTATGTGGTTGAACCTATAAGTGTCATACAGGAGCACACATGGCCATGCTTTTTTAACATAACCGAGTTAAGCCCAGTAGCTTTCATAAGAAGCATTCACAACATTGACCGAAAAATGCTAGTTCCGTCAAAGAACACGTTTCTTGTGAGTTACGGTGCTTTTTATTGCTCGTAAGAAAGCTTCAATGAATTCTGTTTGCATTGTGACTATTCATTGTGTCTGATCAACATAGTTTTCTTGTGGCTGAATGCTGTACGGTACATAAAAATATGATACTCCTGAATATGCAGAATATTCTCAAGAGAATCCATTAAACCACATGTCCAAATCTGTTATTCAGTATAAAACGAACTACAGAAACTGCTTTCTGCAGCGAACAGTTACCTGCTATGATACAGCTTCTCGATCACGCTTATCATGCTTGTTAGCATCTATTGAAAATGAATGCGAGGAAAGGAAATGAAAGAACGGATGTAGGTGACTCTGGAGATGGTCACAAAATTAAGTTCTTTTTTGAGGAGGCGAAAGGCTATTCACCCACGAAATAATGACACAAGTGTGATCTTGTGCTGAAGAAAAGTACTGCCAAAAAAAAAAAAGAATAGACGAGAAAAAACGTTAAGCTCCTGGTATTGAAAATGAGCCGTTATGTAACGAGGAATAAGTTACGTCACGTGAAGGCACTGTAATGTCATTAGGACACCGCAGGTTTTGCGACATCTGATGTCATGTTGTCATACAGCGACGTCATCCAGTGATTATTTTTTTTAATCATCTTTTCCCCGATGATGAGGATGCCAATGGTCGTATGTTGCATTTCATGAGGCATGTAAGCCTTTCGTATAAACTGTAAGAGCGCCCATGAAGTAGCAAATATGCAGCGTCAGCCTGCAAGAGTTGCGCTTTGTTGTTAATTTTTTACCGTTGAATTTAGATTTCATGCGCACACGACTGGCTGCAGATAAATTTTTCGTTTTCTTGCACATGTGGGTGACGTGCAAGCGGTGGTGTCATGACCGTACTCGCTTGCTGGTGAATTCAACTTCAAGGCGAAGGTCTAAAATCCTCGCCCCCGCTGTGAGTGCTTCAACATCTTTTTTCTAGGGTTTTGGGGGGGTCATCTTTTCTATTCATGTCACATCAGCCGAAATTATAGCATCGAGGAATTTAGCCACAAAGAATAAGAAGTCAGTTATGGTTATGACTGTTATGTAAAAATTGAGAGGTTCTATGCCAATAATCTTCAGCAGTACATTGCGTTAGTCACTTGTCATTTTGTAATCAAACTATACAACGTGTTTGAATGATCAGATGCTTTCTATATGTTTCTGCTTTATTTATTTGAATACCACTATAGGTTGATTATTTTGCAACGATTTGGGAAAGAAAACATGAAGCCCGGCACAATTCTAATAATATTCTTACACCATCCTGCCGCTATAAAGCACAGGAAGACCCTCGGCAGAGACATGAACCTCAAGCTATGTAGTATACTGAGTGGTTGCTGCCAGCTGCTCCTTTTAGGTGTATAGTAGTTGCCTCAACCGAAACTACATATGATGTGAACGTAAGACATGTTACCATCTGAAAGAAAAAAAAAACAGCTGTATCATAAAACTGTGCATGAGCTGCTTTTGATGTAGCACACCTGATTTACATGGCTTTTGTAGGAAACTACTAGTAAAACTCAACCTTCTGCCCACTCCCTCTGTTCGCTTGAGCTGCATAGCGGCTCTCTCAGCTGCGTAGCGGCTGTTGCTATAGAAGGGAGTGGAAGGTTGGTTGCATGGTGTTCGTCTTGTCTCGTCGTGGCTGCTGCTGCTTGTCAAGGATGGAGACCAGCGCTTTTCGATACATTGCAACAACTTGACTTTATGTTCAGGAACTTGTGTACAAATTTACAAGACTCTTCACCATTGGAACCGGCGCATGTTGTCTCGGCAAAGCCGATAGTGCGGAGCACTGTTTGCTGCGACAAGAGCGATTGTGAAGAAACGGGAGCCAATTGGCCAATTAAGAGAGAGAGACAAAAGGACCGGCCTACACTGGACGTTCCGCGAACTGCGCAAGCGCACGCGATGGTGGTGCCATTCCGCCGCAGGCCCTTGTCATTACTGTGAGATGACTTCGCTGTCCAGCGTGACAACCGTCTCGCGGACTCTAATCCAGATGGATGGGTGTCGATACACCGGATGTCCTCACGTCACCCGCTGACACTCCACTGGCCGGGGACCACCTAACTGGTTGTTAAAAACGGCCCCGTAGGGGCACTTGCACAAGTAGGCGTTTGGTGTGTAGCGACACCACGGACCCGAGCTAACGGGGGAGTTCCGACTCCCTCCCACGCCTAGCCGTGTGTGGCTTTGCCGTGTCCGGGGAAAAGGGGATCCTGGGGGTTGAGCCGACGCCGGGTGATCGGACCTTTAAGGCCCCCCGGCAGAGGCAACACACCCCTTTGGCCCCGGCTTCACGTAGACGGCACCCCTGGGCTGACCCATCCAGGGGAAATCGGCAGTCGCCTTTTCCTGTCTCTATCCTCCCACATCTTCGTCTTTTTCTCACACTTTTATCTTTCCTGTCCTCTTCTCACTTCTGTTGACTTCCGATATTCATGGTGGCACGGGGTAACCTTGTGTAGGTATCCCACCTTGGATAATTGTATTAGATTATAGTGACAGCGTACGGCTGGCGTCGGAAGGGCTTGTTTCAACAAGTCTAACCGCGTCCCCTTGTTGGGCTCCGTGGTGGGTGGTCGCCGCTGTTACCGAACACATTCATACTTGTATGGCTTTACAAGCATCTGCCGACCTCGATCGGTCTCGTAAGAGAGGCCGCACCGAAGCAAGTTATCACGTCTCGACAGAAACTAAAGTTACTTTCGTGAAGTACCACATTATCCACAGTGACAGCACACCTCTAAGAAAATTATCCCTATTTTTGGTGGCCAAGTGCCTAAAAGAAAAAATAGGACCCACATACAAAGCATCCAAAATGTCAAGCTGTGACCTCCTTTTGGAGCTAACCGAAAAAGACCAAGTGCCTAAGCTATCCCAACTAACCAGCATTGGAGAAAGAGCTGTCACCGTTTCGGTCCATCGCTCTCTTAACACCAGCAGGGGAGTAATCTCTGAGGAAGACTTCTTATGCCTTAGTGACGAAGAGCTTCTCGAAGGATTCCAAGACCAAAACGTCATAAAACTCCAAAGAATTGTAAATCGTCGCAATAATCAGGAAGTGCCCACCAAACACGTAATACTAACCTTTGGAACAAGTGAAATGCCCACCTCTCTTAAGGCTGGGCACTTAAAAATAAACGTCAGACCCTACATTCCCAACCCCAGACGCTGTTTCAAACGTCAAAGATTCGGACACGCCTTGCACTCATGCAGAGGCAAAGAAACATGTGCAAAAGCAGCGCAAACGACCACAAATTAGAAAACTGCTCATCCTCACCCCACTGTGTTTGTTAACTGTGACGGGGAACACCCAGCGTATTCCCGGTCATGCCCATGTTGGAAAAAAGAAAAAGAAGTGATCGCTCTGACCGTCAAAGAAAAAATATCATTCAGCGAAGCGCGAACACGGCTATCAAACCTTTTCCACAGAAGTTACGCCGATGTGACGCAGTCGGGGGCAGCGTCACAAAGGCCTCAGGAGTCGACCGCTACCACACCCAGTGGTCCTGTGGTGACTCAAACCGCCCCCGTAAAAGAAGCAGCTCCAGCTGCTCCATGCACATCAAAGGGCCGGCAGACTCCGGTCTCCCTGGGCCCTAAACTCAATAGAGTGCCAAGGCCTGAGATCCGTTTCTCAGCGCCTCACTATCGATCTGCCAGCGCCTCAGACAAGGCAATGGAGATCAATCACAAAACTCCGGTGTCATCGACACCGAAGGACAAGCGCTCTCTCAAGCGTACCAAACAGGACAAGGACAAAGTCCCAGTAACCACAATAAGTAAGCGATAACTGTAATGGTTATCGTATTTCTCTCTATTTCTATTTCTTAGTATTGTCACCTATCATCTTTTATACCGATCAATCCCCGAAAGTATATTTACTTAACTTTATTCCGCCATGGCTCTTATCGTACATAGGAACTGCAGATGCTTAATTCATAACTTAGGTGACATAAAGGACATTATTAACAAATTCTCACCAGTAGCCTTTTGCCTCGAAGAGACAAATCTTGGTTTTGGGGCGTTAAACCCCACAAATCAATCATCAAATATATATATAGATAAAAGAACTCGACAGCAACATCCGCATTCACACGGGCACGCGGGTGCGTGCACATGCACGTTTTAATGCCGGGTACCCCTAGCTGCCTGTAGCTCGTGCACGCTATCGCGTTCCTTCCTCACTGCCGCACCTGTGGAGAATACAAAAGAACGCTAGGGCTCACGTACGCAAGCCGCTTGGAGCCCCCGCTCTGAAACTCTGTATTGATAGCTTACTATTTCGCTCCCTCAAGGAGTGTGTGCCGCAAGGAAAGCCTAAATAAAGGTGCAAACGTCCTCCGGCTAGCTCTTACCTCAAATTTGCAGTAACAATCAACGCTTCTTTTTCTTCAATGCCGGTGCCGCATCGATACCGCAATTTCTGTGAAACGAGCCCTAAAAAATTACCAAGGAAGCACCGGACGACCCAGCACAGCTGCACAGCCATTCCTGTTTAAGGAGTTTTTGAACACTCATTTCGAAACCAAATATACTGCATCCTGTCCATGGTCAGTGGAGCTATCGGTATGTGTACGTTGCGTACTCACAAACTCGCGTTAGTCTTGCAACAACGCGTTTGCATGCAAGCGCTTCAACAGCGCAACACGCTCCCACGCGCTGAAAGCAAGGGTGCAAGTCGAGCAGATGAAACTTCAGTGCTTCGGCGGCCACAGCCCCGCAGCGGCTTGCGATTCGCATTTCCATACTGCCTTGCGCCCGCTTTTGGGGCGTGCGCAGAAAGCATACCTCGCAAAAGCTCTTATTTTGGAACTCTGATGCCTAGCACTGTGCCCTCTTTGTTCAGTGGTGGTCAGTTGTGCGGTTCACTGAGCGGAACATTCTAACCGTTGACAGCTGGCAGATTTTGCTACCATATCGTGTTGGAGTTTGCATGTGATCTTCTAGTTGTGCCTGTCAATTCTATTGCACTTTTCGCATTGTAGTTTGTTCGTATTAAGTTCTCTAAGTGTGCTTGAAATGTTCGTGTGCGGCTGCTGAAAAGCCAATCCTAACATGATCCGTGCACTAGTTGCCGGAGACTCAATGTTGAAGGACCTCGCAGGGTCTTTCATATTGAGTTCCAGGACAATTGTCGAGGTTCGCTCATTCAGCGGTGTGCGGATCGAAAAATTCTCCTCCTTAATTGCTCATTCTCTGGAAGATGTGCACGTGCTCGTTCTTCACATTGGCATTAACGATGTCGGTGAAGAACCCCTCGTGCTGATTGCCAGGTTCCGATCACTGATCGCAAGAATTCTTGATGTGAATTCGTCAATCCGTGTGGTAGTGTCTACAATTCTGGCGAGATGAGCGAGTTTGCGCAAGTGCTTGTGGGTGGTGTCTGTCGGAGAATCGGAGGCGTTCAACACGGATGCCGGGGAGACGAATGCCATTTCACAGGCGCTGTGGCACAAGAATGGCAACGGTTTCGTGGATGGCACACGCGAGTTGATGGGGATGCGGAAGGCTGGTGGCGTGCACCCAACAAAACGTGGTAGCCAGGTAAGCAATTAATGCGGATGTTACATAGGCGCTAGCTGCCTAGTCGGTGTAGCAGCTGCGGATGATCAAAGTTACGGGTTAGCGAAGAGTCAATGACACATACTGTAATTGTTGCAATTAGAAGAGGGGAATGCAATCCTCTGAGAAAATGCAGGCATGCTTGCAGTGCTATGGCAGTGCATGTGCTTCATCGAAAGTGCCCACGGAAGATAAAATTAGGCGAAATTAGGCGTATGTAGCTGTGATAGCCCTCCTATGTGTAATTTCCGCGCAGTGTGGTACCTCACGGTGAAGGTCACGTAAACGTGGACGTTGCAAAATTTATTTGCTGCCATTACGCTACGGCTTTTTTATGTTTTTTCCCGAGTTAATTCGTTTTGTTGGCACTGCGAACCATGGACGATCTTTGAACATAACTTGCATGCTTAGATCGTCGGAATCGAGCGGCTGTCTGTTGGTCGTGTTTTGAACATGTAGAGTCCTCCGAAATTATTTGATTAGAGGGAAATGACGCGTACAGTGGGATTATTTGCGACTTTGACAACCAATGATACAAGCGGGTTTTACTGCGTGTTCATTACCATAGTATATTTGAGAGGCGCCAGCAGGTAAGCTTACAATGGTGCAGCCAGTGTTTCTGGTGCACAGCCCTTATACAACAGCAGCTCCCTTACTCAGAAGTGCAGAATAAGCATGGTGACAAGAACTACTAAGAAGGCCAGTGAGGTTACCTCCCTAATGTGCATTATCTCTGCCATGAGTTGACAAGCGTCTGGTGTAAATCTGAATTCCCTATTGTCTGTCGCAGGAAAGATTAATACTACTATTACTATTATTGTTATAAACACAGATCATATTTCATCAAACCCATTTTAGCCCATTTTAGTCCATTTTATTCATTTTATTGGAATACTGAAAATTAGGTGTCTGATATGTCTTACTTGTTTCCTAAACAGGGCAGTAATGTCTGATTATACATAAAGTGAAAATTCTGCAAGTCATCTATGTAATTGGGTCATTATACATCGAACGTTCTAGCCATTTTGGCGACCATCTCAAATGTATTAAAAAAAACCTTGCTGATTCACTGCGTTGAAAACAGTGAACTGGTAGAGTTTCTTCTGAGAGAGAAAAGTTTTGGTCACGTGGCTGCCTTTTGAGTTTCTTGAAAATGTTGCTTGGGCGTTGTTTGTGGGAAATTTTTTTTAAGTACCGCTCTTTCTTTCTATACCAGATTTGGTCTACGTGTTAAGCGAAAGTGCTTGTGCACACTGTTTGAAGCTCAGTAATATTAGTGCAATTTTACTAATGCATACGCCTTCAAGAATTCACCTGAAATGTCTTATGTTTTCAGTTTCTTAATTGCAATACTGCAGTTTGTGCGAATAGAGTAGTGAATACTTGCTCCACACAACATGTATTTTAAGGAGAAAGTATTGTTCGATATCTCATGCAGATAAAATTTAAAAGAAAAAACCATAAATTTCACAAAATTGTCATTCTTGTCTGTATTCATATGCAATTTGCACCTTGCGGTGGTCCAATTGAAGGTCACCTTTATATTTAAATCAAAAGCAAATAAGCCCTTCTTTTCAAATGGCAAAGCTAATTATTACTTTTCTTTGTTTTAAGGAAAAAAATAATTTTGGAACTTTCCTATTGACGGCGATGCGGAATTTCAAAGTGGCAGCTGTCGGATGACCAGATGGGAAGATGGGCTCCAATGGGAAAGTTCAAAAATTACTTTCTTCCTTAAAACAAAAAAATGTAATGATAAAATTTGCATATAAAAATAACTGCTTATACGCTTTTGATTTAGATATAACGGTGACCTATTTATAGCACTACAAGGTGCAAATTGAGTCTTAATATGGACAAAAAGGACGACTTGCAAAATTTGTGATTTTTTCTCATAAGTTTTAGCTGCTTGAGATGTCTGAAAATATTTTTTGCCTAAAAATATGTCTTTTGTCGAGAAAGTATTCACTACTCAGGTATTCATACAAAATTGCAGTATTGCAATAAAACAACTGCAAACATAAGACATTTCGGCTAAATTCGTGTAGGGGTATGCGCCAGTAATATTGCACCCAACTATGTTGGTGGTGTACACGGGCACAAGACGAGGTGGTTCACTGATTACAGGACCCATATGTTTTTTTTTTGCATTTGAGGTATTCTTTATTTATTTATCGTGAATACATTGAAAGGCTGACGACAAAAGCTGCATACAAGCAGCTTGACAGGCCCGTCAGCCCAATTCAAACGTCAGCAGCAGACGGCAGATATGCATGCTGTAGAAATTTACAGTAATAGACACAACACACCAAAGTATCGCAATTCTATTGCGATAACAAAAATATGCAAGTAAAAAATATATGCACGCTAACAACTAAACAAAGAAACGATATTGTATTCGAAAAACATGGGAACGCTACAAACAAGAAAAAGAGAAACGACGAGGCAATACTGAAACATACAAAAGTGCATATAGTGTCGATTTACAAAAAAAAATGCACCGGTAAAAGAAAGACTGATAATAAAAAGTATACATATGAGCTACTGCACACAACAGAACAGGAATAAGCGCTTCAAAAAAAAAATGGTTACACCGATCAGGGTATCACCCACACTGAGATGCATATGCACAAAAATGTTACACATAGGAAAACCAACGGCTAGTAATTGAAGGCCCGAAAAATTGGATGCATAATGCATTAAAACGGTACACACAGGAAAAAAAAGTAATGTTTGTTGTTGAAGGCGCGAAAAATTTGAGTAGCAAGGAGAAGGAGTAAAAAGAAGGTCTGTAACGAAGGTCCGCAAGGCAGAATCGATAGACACTTGGCGATAACAAAATGGGCGACGTAAAAAAAAAAAAGAAAGGAAAAGAAACCCTACGAGGATGACGCTATCAATCTACGCACTTCCTTTTTGGAAGTATGCGTCATATCTATGTTTCTTGCTTCCAGTTTGTTCAGTAAGCGCGGCAAAGTATTAGATAATGTTTGCAGACCGTATGATGTACGAAAGGTGGGCACGTGCCATCGTTCAGTGTTTCTGCAAGTGTATACAGGCGCATTCGGGCAAAGGCAGGCCAGCTCAGATAAATTTTTGTAATTTCTCAGCAGATCCTGGCCCCTGTTCGTCAGTGCCAGACGAGCTGGTAGGGGGGGGGGGGGTGCTGGATATCAAGGTCTCGCACGCCAAAGAGGTTGGGTATTGAGCTTGTTGGGGGAAAGGGATGGAGGGGGGGGGGTCTTGAGTTCTGAGCACTCTGCCTAGATATGTGGCAGGGAGCCTTTTTCTCTTTTGCAAAACGGACAGAGCGTGACATCTTTCGCAGGGCACATGCGGTTCATTTCATTATTTAACCTCAGGGCACATGCAGGCCTTACAGAAGGGGTGAGGTTATACAAAAACAAAAAAGGCAACAAACCCATCATAGCAATACAGCATATCATAAAAATAGTGCAGCGTTGAATGATGACGCATCCTCCATGCAGGCGATAGAGGGTGAAAGGCGTTTCCACCCAGTGCTAGTTTTTGCTAAGAAGAAGTCTGAAAAAAATTAGTGCAGTAAAAAGGAATGAATACCTTGAATGAAAAAGAAATAGATGCAATATTACGTATGAAGATGCCGAGATGAGTTTCTGTTTAAGTGAACAGTCATAGTAGCTGATTTTTTGAAAAAGAAATACACGACAAATTTTTTTTCGAAGTTTCAAATTTGTTAGTCCAAGGTCTGATTTCGTCAGTGAAATGCTAGCTGTGTGGGAATGGTTTGAGTGTGTGAAACAGGCTGAATATTTCTGAACTTATTCAATTATAGTTGTTAATACTTTTTGACCAGATCCCAAAGATAAGCAGCATATTCCGGCTATGGTCAAATAATGTTTTCTAGAGTAGTAATTTTAAATGACATGATCCTTCAAAAAAACTTCTGCAAATGTACCAGAGAGACGTAGGCGTACCAGGCAGGAGGGAGGAAGGGGGGCGCGAGCCCCCATTAAGAAAACTTTGGGGCTGAGCCCCCCCCCCCCCAACACTTTTGGCAATGGTCACTCTTGGCTGCACGCTGGGGAAACGAACAAGTAATGTGTAACTATTTATCAACACAGCAATTACTCAATTGTGTTTCTATAGAAGAATGAAAGATTTTTCTTGCGGGTTCTTATTATATATATATATATATATGTGAGAAAGGTTTGCCCTCCTTCCACTGACGAAAGAATTGGTACGCCACTGCAGAGAAATCTGTTAGCATTGTTAGTTGTTAGTGATGTATTCAATGTGTGCATGCCAAAAAAGGTTATCGGCAATCTGAATTCCAAGGCATTTATATCACGTTATCTACTCGATCTTGAGGTTATTGATGGCATAGCCAAAGGATTTTGTCGAGTCAGGGCGATGCAAGAAATGAATAATTTAGGATTTATAGTGGGATTTGAGAAAATAAGTCATTGCGAGCAGTTGTTTTATATGTTATCTAGGTGAGATTGAAGAATAGAGTTATCATGCTGTTTAGTTATTTCATGGAATAAAACACAGTCATCAGCAAATAGTCCAGGGAGACTATTAAATAATATAGGTGGGTCATTAATGTAAATTAGAAATAACAATGAGCCGAGGACAGAGCCTTGAGGGACACCCGACTTTACGTCACAACAAGGGGATGCAGCTTCAAACTACAAATTGAGAATGGTTAGTTACAGAACATTCTATCCAGTTCAAGATGCTAGGGTCAATGTTAAGAATACTAAGTTTGAGAAGTAGTAGGCGATGAGACACCTTGTCAAAAGCTTTAGCAAAATCTGAAAAAATACAGTGAGTAATATGGCCTTTTTCTAAAGTAGAAAAAATGTTATGGATAAACCATAGATATTCATTTTGTTTCGCATAAGTAGTTCATGCAAAACCCATGACGAAATGAAGTAAAATAAAGAGTTTGATGTGAGAAAGGAAACGAAATTATTAAGGAGGACGTGATGCTTAAGCGATCCTGCCTGTGCTCAATGCAGGATCGTCTGCTGTTGCATGGTCAGGTCGGGTGCGGTTCTGGCAGTTTGCACCATTCCTCTTGGTGTATCTGGGTGAGGTCCCGAAGTCCGGTACCCGGATGCAATAGCTCATCTGCTTTTTGCTCGGCCCAGGTTAACATTTCTCAAGCATGGTAGTCAGCGATGATGTTGCCCTGCTACCTGTGAGTGAGCCGGAACCCACACAAGCTCCACAGAAACATGAATTTAGTAACATGATATGGGAGACACCACAAATGTCTGTGCACAGAAATTTCTGAGATTTTCTTTTATCTATTGCAACTGCTGTACAGTCGAACCCCTTAATCTCTCTTCGTTGTCACAATTTCTTTGCAGTGAGAACTGAAACATATGCAAATCTTGCAGTTACACAGCACAGAAAAAATTTATTTAAGGTTGTTGGCGAGCTTGTTCTGTTTTATATAATGACATTGCTTTGAAGGAGTTTAATGACTGACTGCTTAGTACGCTTTGCATAGCTTTTTTATAGTCGTGGGTGCTAAAGAATGTGCGAACAATGTTAAAAGCTTCAACAACTTCACTCAAACTTGCTTTGTGGCTTTCCTCACTCTTGTTGTCATACTCATTTTTCTTTGCACGCAGTAGCACAGGTGTGCAAACACCCCTGCAACTTCGTTAAGTCACAATGTGGTTAAAAGCACACTTCCTCTCTTTCTCTCTTCTCGAACCTCTCCGAGGCTGGCGCTGAGTTGGTTTTTTGGCCAGATGCTGTCACGTGAGACCGCTCGCAGCACTCGTTTGTTTACAGTTGCTCTCAATTACCAACTTTGCTTTAGAAGCACGGATTTGGTGGTGTACAAAGCATTTGTTTTTTTTTTTGGATATGCACTTGTCCTTAAGTGCGCATTGAGCTGTGAAATACCTTTCACCCTAGAATGACGTTGCTGTTGGATGCCATCGATGCCTGTTGCACCTTCTGATGCCACATTAAGTCTAGTGTCGACCGAAAGCATTTCATGATGCCATCTGTTAAGTGTAACGAGTTGCGACAAAATACATGGTAGCATAGAATCAGAATTAAGAATTTCAGGCAGCCCCGCCGCGATGGTCTAGTGGCTAAGCTACTCGGCTGCTGACCCACAAGTCACGGGATTGAATCCCAGCTGCGGTGGCTGCATTTCCGATGGAGGCGGAAACGTTGTAGGCCCGTGTGCTCAGATTTGGGCGCAGGTTAAAAAACCTCAGATGGTAGAAATTTCCGGAGCCATCCTCTACGGCGTCTCTCATAGTCATATGGTGGTTTTGGGACGGTAAACCCCACATATAAAAATAACCATTTCATACCAGATTTTAATGTGATGAAATTATCTCTTCTACTGTGGACAGTTTGAGTATCAATTACTTTTTCTGCGACTCTACTATGTCATTTCATAGAGTTACAGAGTTGGCAGAATATTGCACGGGTGCCTTGAGCCTTATCATACATTTACTTCTTTCTTAGTGAACTAAGCCCTGTATATAATACTGACGTTTATGCGTTCTTAAACTTTCACCCATCATTGCAACGGAAGAAATGTTTTGCCTTTACTGTCCCTTTCAGCTCCACACCTGCAGTCGTGTGGCTTGCACTTTAAAATTGATTTTGAACATATTCTAGGCTATATTTGCCATTGGTATTTCGTAGATATTGTATGTGTCTCGAGATAAATAGATCTCACTCATTATCTCGCCTTCAAAATTTTCTGTTGGTGCTCCTCTAAGTGCGTTGTAGTAATATATATATATATATATATATATATATATATATATTTATATATATATATATATATATATATATTGTACAGAAGCCGCCGAACACTGAAGTGGGTCGAACTCTTATGTGCTTTCTAGTGGGTCTGCCCAAAGAGAACGCCGCTCGCGCGGAGACCCCGTGTTTTGGACGTTACTGTCGCCATTGTGTAGACTCGCTGTGTGCCGGCTAATAAACGCCATAACAAATTGGTGGAGAGTGCTACGATCCCCTTCGATGCCCTTGGAACTACGCTCACGTACGCTGCAATCTACCATATCCCACGACGCCTCTCAGCAAACGCCTCCTCCCATGCCACCCCCATGTCCCGGTGTCCCCAGGATCCGCGATCCACCCATCTTCACGGGCGCCGATAGCACTGACGTGGAGGACTGGCTCGCCATTTACGAGCTCGTGAGCGTCCCCAACAAATGGGACGAGGACGGCAAGTTGACAAACTTGGTGTTCTACCTTGCGGGCGTTGCAAGTTTGTGGTACACGAACCACGCGTCCGAGTTTGCAACCTGGTCCGGTTTCAAGACTGCTATCACCAACGTTTTTGGCCGCCCTGCCGTTCGCAAGCTGCAAGCCGAGCAGCGCTTACGCGAACGCGCTCAGCAGGCCGGTGAGTCATTCACCAGTTACATTGAAGATGTCCTGGACTTGTGCAAGAAGTCGAACGACAGCATGTCCGAATCAGACAAGATCCGGAACGTCATGAAGGGCATTGACGATGATGCCTTCACGATGCTGCTTGCCAAAAACCCAGGCACAGTAGCTGAGGTCATCACGCTGTGCCAGAGCTACGAGGAGCTCCGCCGGCAGCGTTCTATGACCCGTCGCTCCACACCACGAGATGGTGGGCTTGCAGGCTTGGAAGCGAGCTGTGATCAGGTGGCACTCCTGGCAGATCTCCAGTCCTTCATACGTGAGGAAATCGCGCGGCAGTTCTCTCTCCTGCCCTTTGCCCACCCACCGGCTGCTCAACAATCGGCCACTACCATTCTTCCAGACACCGTTCCGGGCGAGACCCACCCCGGCAAACCGATGGCGCACTCCCGACAACCGGCCCATCTGCTTTGCTTGCGGTTACGCCGGTCACGTAGCCCGTTATTGCTCTCGACTACAGCCGGCTCCCACTTCTCCTGTTGCTGGCCACCTTAGCCGTTCGTATAACGAGGAACTGCCGTCTGTGCCACTGTCGTCTCGCCCAGGTCCGTCTGCTCGAAGGTCGCCGTCTCCACGACGTCGGTCTCTGTCCCCCATGCGGCCAAGTTCTTCTGCTCATGAGCGGGAAAACTAGTCGTCGCAGTCCCAGAGGCAAGGACTGCGACGCTATCGCATTGTGAAAGCCCTCAGAGCCGCCCATCTAATGTCATTGACGTGCTTGTGGACGGTGTTCATGCATCTGCTCTTATTGACACTGGAGCTGCGGTATCAGTTATGAGCGAAAACCTTTGCCGCTTGCCTCGAAAAGTGACGACGCCGATTTCTGGACTGTCCCTTCGTACCGCTAGCTCACATCGTATTAATCCTACAGCAGGCTGCACAGCTCGCGTTGTCGTTCAGGACGTTCTGTATGTCGCCCAATTCATCATCATTCCTGCATGCTCTCATGACGTCATCTTGGGATGGGATTTTCTCTCCCGCAACGACGCCGTCATTCATTGTGCCGCCGCCGAAATTGAACTCTCGCCCTTCTCGCATTTGACGCCAGAAGACGGTCCCTCGACACTGAACAAGATTCTTGTGAAAGACGATACTATAGTGCCTCCAAGCTCGACTATGGGCGTATCGGTCTACTGCACCGGTCTCTCCGACACAATTGCACTTGTTTCGCCATCCTACCGTGCTTCCAGGAGGAAAGGGTTGCTAGTACCTTTCGCGACCGTGCAAATCACCCAAGGCAACGCCGCTATTTTTGTGACCAACCCATCCCCGTACACTGTTACCTTGGTTCAAGGGGAATGTCTCGGCAGTGTGGAAGCAGTCGACGACGCACAAGTCCTGGACGTACCCGAAGACTCGCGTTGTCCCGATTCACGTACCATCAGTGGTGTTTCTACTTCTGACCCATCATCTCCTGATGTATTTGGCCCATTCATTGATGACAACCTTACGTCAGTGCAGCGTTCCCAGCTTCTAGACCTGTTGCAAGAATACCGTTCTTCTTTCGATGTCGGGCGAAGTTCTCTCGGTCGCGTGTCCACTGTTACGCATCGTATTGACACTGGTGCCCATCCACCATTACGGCAACGTCCATACCGCGTGTCGCCTGCTGAACGCCGGCAAATTAACGAGCAGGTTGACGATATGCTCCGACGCGACGTCATTCGGCCCTCGGACAGTCCATGGGCGTCTCCTGTTGTTCTTGTTGCGAAGAAAGATGGTTCTGTGCGGTTCTGTGTGGACTACAGACGGCTCAATAAGATCACTCGCAAGGATGTCTACCCACTGCCGCGCATCGACGACGCAATTGACAGCCTTCACGGAGCCCAATTTTTTTCTTCTCTCGATCTGCGCTCGGGGTACTGGCAAGTACCCCTGGCTGATGACGCTCGACCGAAGACTGCCTTCATCACACCCGACGGCTTGTACGAATTCAACGTCATGCCGTTTGGTCTGTGTAATGCACCTGCGACATTTGAGCGCATGATGGACACCGTACTGCGCAATTTGAAATGGCACACGTGCTTGTGTTACCTCGATGACGTTGTTGTCTTCGCTCCAGATTTCTCCACCCATCTCCAACGTCTAAAAGAAGTTTTCGCACGTGTGAGCAATGCCGGCTTGCAACTAAATCTGAAGAAGTGCCGCTTTACAGCACGCCAACTCACCATCCTAGGGTACGTCGTGTCCAAGGATGGCATTCTTCCTGACCCAGCCAAGCTTCGGGCCGTGGCCGAGTTCCCAAAACCTGCGTCCGTCAAAGAACTGCGTAGTTTCGTGGGCCTGTGCTCATACTTCCGACGCTTTATACGAAACTTCGCCACGATTATATCACCGCTGACGAAGCTCCTCGGAAGTAACGGGCCCCTCAATTCGTGGTCGTCAGAGTGCGACAACGCGTTCTTGAAGCTCCGCCACTTGTTGACGTCTCCTCCCATTCTCCGCCACTATGGCCCTACGGCCCCAACAGAAGTGCACACGGACGCCAGTGGTGTAGGCCTCGGCGCTGTCCTGGCGCAGCGCAAACCCGGGTTCCCTGATTATGTTGTGGCATATGCAAGCCGTACGCTCACAAGAGCCGAGACAAACTACACCGTCACGGAAAAAGAGTGCCTGGCGATCGTCTGGGCTCTTACAAAGTTTCGACCTTATTTGTATGGTCGCCCATTCGATGTCGTCACTGACCATCATGCACTATGCTGGCTGTCATCATTGAAGGATCCCTCAGGCCGCCTCGCCCGTTGGGCTCTTCGCTTACAAGACTACGACATCCGCGTCCTCTACCGCAACGGACGCCAGCATGCTGACGCCGACGCCCTCTCGCGCTCCCCTCTGCCTGAAGCTAACGTGCTCTGCTCAGTATCCTCGGTTGTTGTTTCTGCCATTGATGTTGACATCATCGCTACCGAACAGCGAAAGGATAATTGGATCGCCCAACTGATCGACTTGCTCTCTGATCCGTCCGCAACGTCATCCACGTGTGCCTTGCGTCGTCGAGCTCACCATTTCGCCATTCGTGACGGCCTCCTACACCGACGCAATTACGACGCCGATGGCCGGCAGTGGCTACTCGTGATACCCCGCAGTCTGCGGTCGGAGATATGTGAATCCTTCCATTCTGATCCACAGTGCGCGCACTCTGGGGTATTCAAAACCTACCATCGCATTAGACAACGCTACTTCTGGCGCGGGATGTACCGCTACGTCCAGCAGTTCGTTCGCTCCTGTCTCGCTTGCCAACGCCGCAAACCGTCCGCACACATGTCACCAGCCGGTCTGCAACCGCTACCTTGCCCTGACCGTCCGTTTGGGCGCATAGGTATCGATTTGTACGGACCACTTCCTCTGACGTCCACTGGCAACCGCTGGGCCATCGTCGCCGTAGATCATTTAACGCGATACGCCGAAACCGCCGCTCTCCCTGCGGCTACTGCGCGTGATGTTGCGTCCTTCCTACTACATCGATTTATATTGCGCCACGGTCCACCCCAGGAGCTTCTCAGCGATCGAGGCCGTGTCTTCTTGTCAGAAGTCGTCGATGCCATTCTCACTGAGTGCCATTCTGTCCACCGCAAAACTACTGCTTACCACCCGCAGACGAATGGTCTGACCGAACGCTTTAACCGCACCCTCGGCGACATGCTGTCGATGTACGTCGCCGCAAACCACACGAATTGGGATACCATACTGCCCTTCGTCACTTACGCCTACAACACCGCCCCTCAGAGCACGACTGGTTTTTCACCTTTCTTTTTGCTGTACGGAAGGCACCCGTCACACACCATCGACACGATACTCCCGTACACGCCGGATCCATCTGAGTGTACACCTATTTCCGAGACCGCCAGGCTTGCTGAAGAGTGTCGCGAGCTTGCCAAGACTTTTACGACGCATGAGCAAGAGCGGCAGAAGAGTATTCGTGATGACTCCGCCACTTCTAAGCCCACCTTCCTTCCTGGTTCCCTTGTATGGCTCTCAATCCCGACCTCTGTAGCTAGCCTTTCTTCCAAACTACTCCCGAAATATGAAGGTCCCTACCGTGTGATCGAGCGCACATCTCCGGTCGACTATCTTATCGAGCCAATTGAACAATCTTCGGACATGCGCCGCCGCGGGCGCGACATAGTCAACGTGGAGCGTCTGAAGGCTTACTATGACCCGCTCGTAGTGACAAGCTGTTAGGTCGCCAGGCGGCTCCCTCTTCGACCCCGGGGTAATTGTACAGAAGCCGCCGAACACTGAAGTGGGTCGAACTCTTATGTGCTTTCTAGTGGGTCTGCCCAAAGAGAACGCCGCTCGCGCGGAGACCCCGTGTTTTGGCCGTTACTGTCGCCATTGTGTAGACTCGCTGTGTGCCGGCTAATAAACGCCATAACAATATATATATATATATATATATATATATATATATATATATATATATATATATATATATATATATATATATATATATATATATATATATATATATATATATATGTGCGCGTGTGTGTGTGTGTGTGTGTGCGTGTGTGTGAAGAATGTAAAAGGCACTAAAAATAGCACAACTTGCATCCGGCAGAAACTGGACCTGCAACCTTGACTGAACCTGCCATATTTCAATACAAAGGTTGGAGGCTAAGCCTCTGCATGATGCAAGTTGTGTGTTTTTTTTCAATCACTTTACATTCTTCACACCTATAACTTGCAGCTTTTTGATGCGAAGGTTGCAGTTTCTGGGAGAATATTGAGAAACATGTATCCATTTCGTTCGGAAATCACAGCTGAGTGATTATAACTCAAAAACTATAACATTCCTCAAAATGAATTCATGATATCACCATGATAAACGACTACTGCTTGTTAAATTTCACTAACATATTCATATTAGTGACAAAATAGAGAACCAGGTGCCAAGATGCTGCTGTTAATTATCTGATGGTGTGCTTCATCTGGGAAACCGTTCCAGGTGAGGTGGTGGTCTTCTGTACCAGGGCATCATTAGGCAAGATGTTCAACTGATCCTGATCCAGCTCACTCTTTTGGGGCAGCTGTTGATGACAGCCTCTCCTCTGCTCCTGCTGCCAACTGTCACAGGGTCCTGGCTGTAATGCATGGACGAACTTTGTGTGGCACAAATGTGTGTGCGTAGAAACTTGGGTGAAATTTGGAAATGTTTGTGCGGGCATACGAGGAAAAGAAGGACGAGGACAAGAAGCAGAGCCAGCGACAGGTGGCACAAGAGGAAAAAGAAGAAAGGCGCGTGGAGAATACGCAAGGAGCCTATCAAGACGAGCCGAAGGACGTGCCACACCAGGGCGCTGTCCTTGGAGGTTTTTGTCGCGTGCTAACAGAGGGCCTGGTGCTCACCTGGTGGTCCTGACGGTGGCTCCAGCTGGAACATGCCGGACCAGGGCGCTGTCCGAGGAGCTCCTCCTGCGTGTTCCCTTGAGATCGAGGTCCGGGAGCAGCTGTACCTGTCCGGGGTTACCGACACCGGGTGCGGCTCTTGCTACGTCGGTGTGCGCGACAGGGACGACGGGTTTCGGATTGCCGTCGCCACCTGAGACTGCTGAAAGCCATCTACGAACGTGAGGCCTGACGGAGGCCTTGTCTCCTGCTGCTCGCTACGGGCAAGGGTCGTCACCATGTGTGCACTGTCGCCTCTTCGAGACGCTGGTTCAACAAAGTGTGAGCTATTGTGTAGCCACGTAGATTAGACAGTAGCTATGCAGACCTTGGGTAGTTTAAGTGAGTACTTCTGTGCTTCTCATTGTGAATGTCGACCGAGTCCCTTGTTCTTATGTTGTTCAAAATCTACTCTGGCGTCATCTCATATCGTTCGTTTCGTTGACCACGCACGGGCAAACGTAACGAACCACCCTGTCTTTACACTGGCAATGCGGCTGCTGTGTAGGTTACAGTTGTGGTGAATTCTAAGTGCAACACACTGGCAGCGGCACAGTTTGCCGTGGTGCACTTCGAGTGACTGTTGCTGTTCTTGTTGCCATTGATGAGCAGCTGGAACTTAAGTGCAATTTCCGAAGCTTCATTTGTGGCGTTAATGCTACTGCTGTGACTCAAGCTGCGCTGTCCCATTGGTAGGCCTATGGTGATTTCACGAGCCAGCCAGGCAATGCTTTCACGCAACGTCGCTCTGAACGTGTCAATAGACTCCCATAACAAAGGAAAGCCTGACAAGAGACATTTAAATTTTCAGAGACCCTCATATGGCCAGGAACTACAGAGTCTATGTAAAAAGCTTTGCAAACTTGTAAGCATATCTACTTCAGTGAGTGCACTCCATTGTCTGTTGCATTCCTTCGTAAATAGCCCACAGCCTCAAATAGTTCATATCAGTGTGAAAGCATGTTTGTTTCCTTTGTGCTGCTGTATTGTGCAACTGCGTAAGGCATTGCCCTGCGCATTTACCTTCATGCAGTTTCCATAAAATGAGGTATTGGCTTATGCTTGAGAATCGGGGCATGTATTCTTTCACTCATCCTCCTGTATACGCCACATCATACCCACATCTAGTGCAGCACTATGTGTGTTTGATAATCCCCATTACTTGGTATACAATAATATTTCTGATATTACACATCTTGAATTAGGCTACCATAATATAAATATTAATCTATCGTGTGACCTCGTTTATACATTTCTCCAGTTATGCCGACCTCATTTATGATGAATTTGCTTTGTCACAGGAAAAGACGTCAAATTATGTAATTTACTAAAGACCTAAAATATGAACTACTTTACTGAAGACTATTATGTGAGGAAAGTTCACGCCAACTCTACCATGTACAACACCTTTGTTGCCCACTGAGAATCTAATAAAATACTGCATTTACTAGAATGTAACATAAACTTGGCTTTCATGGGTTCAACAAACAATTTACGAGAATGTAATATTCCAGCTTCTCATTATAAAACAGATGCGTGAGGGAGAGTTTGTGAGACACAAGTATTCTATGCCATTCATAAAATGGGTTATTTATCTCTTTGCAGTTTTTCTTTAGTGATGTAAATTTGTAGCTTTAAAATCGCTTGTGGGTAGTCCTTGAAAACAGAGATGTTCTAGGGCTGTTATATCTACAATGCCTTTCTTCATAGGATTGCTTGAGATTGTCGACAAGCTAGTATTTGAGGTCCAGACATTTCCCGTTTTTATCCACTAAAATATTCCTGATTGATATGTAATTGCATATCTCATCCTTGTGCTACTCAGAAAAGGGCATACAGCATGCAAAAACAACGCGATGCAGCTATCTTTTTTCTGCATGCAGAATTACCTCCTCTTTATAATTTTTTTTCAAATTGAATTGAATCTTTCTTTTCATGTTTCACGCTAGATGAACGATAGCGGCAATAAAAGCTGCACTGAAACAGCTTGACTAGCACCCGCTATCTAATGTGAAAGGGTCAGAAGCATTGATATACACATAAAATAACAAAAGCACACTATCCAGAAATAAGATAATTTTAATCAATTACAAAATCTAAATGTAGGCAGAATACAACAGTTCGCATGACGAGAAAAACAAAACGTCAGAAGCTTAAAAGGCTATGTATAAATACATGTGTTATAATATGCATAACAGGTAAAAGATCAAAAAGGTTAACGACATCATGATACAATTTACAAGGATAATGATGCAGCATGTTTTGTGGTTATAAAAAACTGATGCAACTTTTAGGTTGCAGTCATTCACTGAATTGGTATGAGCCTCAAGAGAACCTATGTGAATGCGGAAAAGTGGGCTCTGTCATTTTGGAGACGCGATACTACTGTTAGAATAACACTGCATTCTAGTGCTGTCCTGCAGTGCACAAGTGTTACGTGAAAAAAGCGGCCTTGATGCATTTGTTTTCTGGGTTGTGCTTCTCGTTTCTTAGATGATACAACCACCTCAGTAGTACTATTGCATTTTTGTTGTGTTGCTGTCGAGGGTTGTACTTCTGGTTCTTCTCATTTTATGGCCACTGTGAGTCCATTAGGCATAGCAAGTATGTGTTATTAGGTATCATGCATACTATTAGGTATGTGAGAAAGTGTTACACAAGCTCATTTTGGCATTTTCAATGGAACATTATTTTTCTTATACAAGGCACTTTGCAGCCGGTCGAAAAGTAGCTCTTCTTCCTTATTTCAGGCTTTTTGAGTGAAAACACTAAAATCCTGATGGTGGTTGTGAAGCTCGGTATATATCTTACTGTGCATGAACACTTTCCTATCCACACCCATGCCCTTTGATAGCTAGCTATAAATTGCTTTCACCTTCAAATTCATCTGTACTAGAAGTGCTGATGAATAGCTAATGTTATCTATCGTGTAAAACAATTTTTTAGTTTTGCTGTTTCATTTACCAATCTCACCACAGGTGTCTTCTGTATGTCTTTAAAGGCCAACTCCGGCGATTTTGCGACCGTGTCAAGGTAATGGTGTTTTTAGAATCCTGAGACACTCTTGTCACGAGCCCAGTAGCTGAAATGCTCAGAAAATTTGAAAATAATTTTTAATAAGCAAAAAGTTGCAAAACCGAAATCCGAACAAGCGTCCTGTCTGCATATGACGTACTATTTGGTAAGAACCGGAGGCCGTATATTGGTTTCGCCGGCGCGTGGTACGAAAACTGTGAAAGCCAGACCAGTGAAGCACCGGCCAAACGCCACCGCCATCGCCTTGTGGCCAGCACAATAAACGCTGTAGCAGCCAAAGTAGGGATGCCATCGGCTGCGTCACTACCGTTGACATGCCAAACATAACGTCACACAGACAGTGTTGCGAATAATTTTGGCAAGCGAGGTGAGCTTTTCCAGTTAATCTTGAAACTTCTCAGGGAAACAGCGCCGGCCTCACTATCATGTACCAACTAGTCCTTCAGAAAACCCTTTAAAATTCATTTGCAAATAATCTGTGCTTCTTTCAAGCCTGTAATTTGGCATAAATGACGGAAATGTGCAAAGGAGCGTAGCCAGCGAATTTCATTGAGATCCATTAACCTCGAAAAATTGCCGGAGTTGGCTTTTAGGTCGAGAGCACTGAATGTGCATAGCTTCAAAGGTGGTGCCTACACCACGCACATCTGTCTCTCGGAAACTCCAAATTTCGACGGATACCGATGAGTCTTAGTCATAGATTTCTTACAGTGGCAACAGCAGAAACTCAAGAGATGATTTTCTCTCATCATACACAAATTTTCTCTCATCATCTCACAGACAGGGTGTGCTGAAAAGCCACGGAACCTCAACAGGTATCAGCTGACAAGTCTCGTTTTTATCTCCAAACCAAGCCGTCACAGCTTCACTCCATTCTAAAGTTATTTGGCATGTTCTAAAGCTCACAGATTTTATCTGCTGAGTGTTAACATTGTTTGGCTGGCACTTCATTCCTACAACTTCTGAATAAGTGGAGTTTCTCGCGGCGAGGCGAAATGCAGTGAACATTACCGTAACACTCTGTAGTGCAGTGCAGCGTTTCATATGCCCATTCTTTACCTGAAAAGCTATCGCAGAGTTTTGTAACACCGCTAAGAATTATGCATTAATACATGCTCTTGGGTCAGAGTTATGCATTAATGCATGCTCTTGAGTCAGAAATAGAACAGAAAATGACTGTTTTTTCTAAGACATGCTGCGGAAACCCATGCTTCAACACATGATATAACTGCATTGTGCAATGGCACAACAGCCACTTAGGCTAACGTTTTTATCTGACAAATGCTGTGGACAAAATGATTATATATTCAGGATTACTATATATGACATTTTCGTCTAAAAGGCATATTTTTGTGTTTACTCTGTTCAAAGCAGTAATAATGTACTTACAATGTTGACGTGTTTCTTGAAAGTTTTTCTTTTAAAGTTTGTATTTTTTGCAACATTTTTTGTAAATTAAATTTAATACCATTAGATCCATGGTATGTTCCACAAACTTGTCAACGGGTTATGGCTTCAATATCTGTATGTGACATTATAGAACTTGTTTACAAGATTAGAGGAAAAATTGTTTATTTTCCCATGAACAGGAAAGTCGGGGTCAATTTTGTGACTAATGTTTTAACACGTTCACTTTTTTCTCTGCCCGTCATGGTGGTCTAGTGGCAGGCACTTGGCTGCTGACCTGCAGGTCGCGGGATCGAATCCCAGCCGCGGCTGCCGTGCATTCGAAGAGCTCCTTCATGTGTGCTATAGTTTTCATTTCGTTTTTATGTACAGTAAAACTTCGTTAATTCTAAGTCACTGGGACCGTGGCAAATCTTCGAACTGATCGGGTTCTCGAACTAACAGAACATACAAAAAGTGGGATGCAAAGAACTTGAAATTATTCAAATTAATAAGGGCTGGTCATTTGCTGTGCCAGCTGAATTGTGGCTCCAAGGGTTACGTTTTCAAGCAATACCTGGTCACAATGTTGCCGCATAAAAGGGGGCACTCAGGGCTCAACTGCTGTCAGCGAAAAAAAAATAGTGATGAACTAAAATGCGCGCTTGCGAAAAACAAGACTTCTTCACTGCAATACAATAGTGACTGGCGGGAAGCATGTCACCCATTCTACGCTGCGTCAGCACATGATGGAACCATTCGCCCATTCTTTTTGGTAAAGTGAAGAATTTATTAACGGACAGTGTGACGAAATTCGCGATGTGTTTTGGCTGGATAACATCAACTTTGAAGCTTTCAGCCTAAGTTTTCGAAATAGGCATTGCAGGCAAGAACTAACTCCTCCAGCAGTGCAAGTGTGCAAGTTGCTGGAGCAACCGGCAATCAGAGGTTCGCATACATCGCGGATTTCTCCAGACTGTCCTTTATTAATTTTGTTAATTCCAGAAAGAAAGAATAAATTGTGACGCGCTGACGTTGCGAGAAGCATGCAACACGCTGCCCGCATGTCATTGGTGCATAGAGGAGACCCACGCCGAGGGATGTGCTGCAGTGCAGGGCGGCGCATATTGAGATTCTAGTAGGTGCAGAGCCAGCAATCGCGCCTGCACGTGGATTGGCTGCTTCATCACAAAACGCACTGATGTCATACCATAGCAACGGGAGGTGAACGACAACACGACCGCGCCGCTGTTTCGTACTCAGTTTCGACTGCCTTATTAATAGCGATAGCTACACTGGCCTCGCTGAGACAATTTCGCGTGGCACTGGTCTGCGCATGCGCAATAATACTCCGCCGCCGCCGCGCGCGGCTCGCTGCCGGTGTGCGCGCAATTCGATGCGCTGCGCAGACGATCAGTGGTGACACGCAGCGGAGCCGGCACCTTCCTCCCACTCGGCCGCGGCTGCGCGCGACTCGCCGCCGCCGGTGTGCGCTTTCCAGAGGAGTGCCGTCATAGCCTTGGTAGACATATGGACGCCAATGTGCGCGCCTTTCCTGTGCAGTCACCATCTGACACTGCGCTGGAGCCGCTTGATAGCGCCTCTGAGTGTCGTTTGCCACTGTGGTATAGCCATGAAGAAGGAGAGTGCAAATGCTGCTCAACAGTGCAGTAGAGTGGAGAAGCTTAACTCATCAGATTTCGAAGTAGTTGCCCGGCCAAATAAATATACATGTGCCACATAATACGTATATCGTGTGTGTCTCATTGGAACAGCTGTAGGCATGATAATCAAGCTAATGCTAGACAATCAGGAAAGCTTTCCAGAGGAGAGACGTCATGACCTTGACAGACATATTGGCGCCAGGGCAGGCGCTGCTATGCTATCACAGAAAGACAGACAATTCCGAATACCGTGTTGGGGCCATAGAGACGGCAGCGTGTTATTTCACTGACCACCGAGCCATCTTTGTGTCAATAGAGAAGCTACCTGGACGTTGAGCAGAAAATATACATGTGCCACATAATATGTATGCCGTGTGTGTGTCATTACAGCAGCAGTAAGCATGACAATCAAGCTAATACTAGACACTCTAGAAAGCTAAGAATAATCAGCGGAACCTTTGCTAACACTACGTATATCCTGGCATAGCTGAGCTAAGCCACGGCCATTTTTAGGGGCGAAGCTCCTTAGGGCGTGGGCTGTGCGTCTCCTGTAGCCTGTATGTAGCCACCTCTAGTTTAGTTCTTGCAGTGTTCACTAGATGGTGGTACCGTCCCCTGTATGTAGCCACCTCTAGTTTAGTTCTTGCAGTGTTCACTAGATGGCGGTACCGTCTCCTGTATGTAGCCACCTCTCATTTAGCTCTTGTAGTGTTTACTAGATGGTGGTACTTGTAGCTGATGATGAAAAGATGCAAGATGTTATAAACTAGAAAGCGGTACTTGTAGTTGATGAAAGACGCGAGATCTTATAAAATAGGAATGATGTCACATATGGCGCGTGTCTGGTTGAAGGCAATCGTTCGATTTAGTGCGGCGATGTACGCTAGGGGGAGCGATGTAATAAAATCGAGTGGGCAAAATGTACAGAGGATTCATGGTTTACCTGGTTTACCTCCGGAGCTTCGCCCACTCATCATCATTCACTTCGTGGATATGGCGGAATTTTTTTTTTCTGCGCTTGCTAGTTGTGTCAGCTTTGCGACTGGTGCGCCAGTGCAACACGTTGCTGGCTGTTGTGTTATCTGGTGTTGACCTGTGTAATGCGTGCGCGCGGTGTAAACTTAAGTTGTAAACACGTAAAGATTACGCCGAAATAACATGTGCGGGGTCATCGCACGCGCGCCGGCACGGCCGTATGCAAATCGCGATTGTGGGATGCCGGATAAAATAAAAATGAATTCTTCGTGGCCTTGGAGGGAGGAAGCCTGCGCCAGGCGGGGTGGCAAAGAATGTGAACCACCGATTGTCGACTCAGCCTACCAGTACGTTGCCTGGTCCCAAAGGTGTGTGAAATGTGTTGTAATTAAGCCTACATTGCCTGTTCGACTCCTTTGATTATGTTCAGTTGCCGCGCAGAGTAGCGGCTCTTCGAAACCTTTCCCATGTCTTCGATGCCGTGGTCTGTATAGCTTTGCATTGTGACAAATTAAAGTTTACCTTGCTTTTAACTCCCCAATTTTATGACATGTAACACTTGTGTGTACTGCCAAAAAAGCATGTTTTATTGTGACGGGTACAGCTGTGCAAAGAGCTTTTGGTGCCAGCAGTGTTTGTAAACTCATGTGTTTGTTGCTTCCAAAATAACGAAAGATATACTTGGCATAGGTGGTGAGAGGCGTTATATGCACCACAATATGCCGATCCAGTCCAGACGAGCGAAAAAAAAGAGAGAGATGAAAAAGCTGAACCTAATTTGAAACAGCTTTCTATTTCCCTGTGTGTTTAGAAGTGAGTATAAACTAAAGCTTAGAAAAAAAAGCATTTGTTGCTTGCAATACTATGTAGCCCGAGTACGGCATACATACTAGCAGTGTCATTCAATGATACTAGACATCAGTGTGCACTATGCAGGTAATGCATCATAGAAGTGTTGTGCATGTTTAGCAGTCTCTTTGTCTAATGCGCTCATAGTTTATATGGAATAACTGCTTCATACCTTTAAATGCTTCTGCACGAGAAATCCTACTGCCTTTTACTTTGCAACAGTGCACAAATGAAGGTAGAGGTAATAAGTGCCAGCTGCAAGCAACACCGGCGCACTGCTAGCGCTGGCTACATTAGCATGTTAGTACACTTGCGTGAAGGTCAGACAGTCTGGTTACCGTGTACTCTAGCATTATGTCTTGGTGGGCTACATGCTAGCCCTGGTTTTCTCGTGAAATTTTTCTTCTTGAAGTTAAGATCACTTCTGGATTACTTATTTTGTTATTTATTTATAAATATTGCAGGCCAATACTTTGGCCAAAGCAGGAGGGGCATTATAAGAAGTGAATTAACCAAAAAGTATTTCTATGAAAAAAAACAAAAACAATGTAACACAAAATGAACATAATGTGTGAAAAAGAAGCAGTTATCATCCATTGACTTCACCAAAAATTCACAGTTCCGTTCAATTGAGTTAATTTCCAAACCATTGCCAGCCAACACAACTTTCTCATTGCTGCAGTAGTGATAGGGGTGCAGTAGACCTGTACTCGGTTAAGAAAGTGACTCACATTTACATTCATTACATTTGTTTTTATATTTATTGTATGCACATCATCACAGAAAATTGAGCTTGTTGACTAAAAGTCAACAAGAAAGAATGTGAGGCATGCAGGCACAGACAACAGTAAAGAACAAGACAGTGAAAATGTGGCTGTCAACTGAAAAGGGACACTGTGCTTTTCCAATGATCAGCCATTTTGAAAAAAATGGAGCAGAGCTAACATTCTCTTAAGAATGCCCTCAGACTTGTGCAAAACATTTTCTAGACATTGCCTCTGCACTTGAAAATCTGAGCTGGCAGTAGTCCTCTAGATAATCGACACTGCTGCCAAACCTCCGATCGAAGCATTTTAATATTGTAGACTATATTGCCATGTCCTACCTCAGGTCTTCACTCATCAAATAGTGTGTGCATAAAGTTAACGCCAGCCTTGATGCCCAGATTATGTTTCTGTGCATTTATTCGGAGGATGTTATTCTTGCAAGCCAGGTGAGCATTTCGAGGCAATCTTTAAAATTCGTGTACAAACAATCTGTGCGTCTCTCAAGCATGTAATTTGACATAAATGAATGAAATTTGCAAAGAAACATACCCAGTGAAATATATCGAGATCCATTGACCTATAAAAATCGCCGGAGTTGCCCTTTAAGAGCACAGCACTACTTTCAGTTTTTTGCTCAGGTGTTCAGTCACACACTGCGCATTCATACTGCCAAACCGCACAAAATCATGGCAATTGTGATGAAGAATTTTACCCGTGTGAAAGCAGCAGTGGGCTCTTCACAGGACGGACCCGATTCGCAAATTGACTCGACTATCTGTTGCCACCAATTAAAGAGTTAGTTTAATCTTTAAGTAGTCATAATTAATGTCTTCACAATTCTACAATGTTTTCTACTACAGAAAGAATAATCAGTAAGGCAGCAAGTAAATATTAAATTTCCGCAATTTTATAGCGTATTCAGAAACTTTTCTTGAAGCACCTTGAACGCCATGTTGATTGGGTGGTGCCACCATATTTTGAGGCCTCAAAAGTCTTGTAGGCTTCCTCTGTACACAAGGACACTCAGCACAAAGTGTTGAACTTTGGAAATGTTTAGAGCATATCTTAATTCACTTCCAAAGTGTGCCTAAATGTTTATTCTCGCTGTTGAAAGCCCTCACGTCACTGTGCAGGAAGTGGAACGAAAGATTTTAGTGTTGCGACACAAAATTACAGTAACATGCAAAGAACAGTGACTGACCAACAGCTCTGTTGCACCAGGCAATTAATAGGTTAACATACTTTTTCTCAGCGTGTTGGAGAAGTAACCAAACTTGCTAGCATTTTCGAAAGTGCTTTGCATTGTCATGCAAACCATTGAAGGCAACGTTAGTGAGTTTCACTTTGTTTACACATCTTGGCTTAAGCATACCGGGTTATCGTGGCTGTAAATGTGAGACCATATTTGTGGGGCCACTTTGCATCACCAAGATATTTTGGGGCAGCACAGAACTGTTGTTGCACATACCTGGCACATTCTATTAGGGCTTGCAACTATCTGCCAAACCGGCTATCTGGCTAAATCGGAGAAAAGTGAATCTGGCCTTAAAAGCCAGTTATCCGGATTTAAAGAAGGGTTAATTCTGCTTATCCGGTTTGAATGAACGTGCATCCGGGTATTCGAATGTTCGGAAACGAATATTTAGTCTCGCTAAGAGCATATTCGAAATTTAAGTACTATTGGATAGGCACTGACACAACGTGCAAAGCTCGTTAAATCATTACAGACGTAATCACTAATGGCCCATGCAAAGACTTCCCATTTCTCAACTGTGCATGCGCTTTTGCATCCTGCGGATACTCATATTGTTACGGTTAAAGTCAAAGGGTATTTATTAGCAGGGCGACGTTGATGGTCGGGCAATAATGGCGTCGACATCTGCACCATTTCACATCTTCCTCCTCTTCTCTTACTCGGCTCATACCCATTGCATTTCCCAGCTCCCAGAAGAAGCCCCCTGGGCGAGTATGAATCACTCAGAATGTTTAGGGTGAAACAGTTTAAGGCGAGCGACATGTACCAGCTGGGTCTGGTTTCACCGACAGCCAGCTGATGTCAGCCGTGCTACCACGTATGTCAAATCACTCGGGCGATCAACAATGACGATTGGGCCACAGCACTGGGGTGAAAACTTCTGGCACAGGCCTCGTTTACGTTGTGGCCTCCACAACCACACAAAGTCTTCTTTGCAGTATGCGACAGACTGATGGCGGCTGTCATAGCTTTCCTTAGATCAGTGTTGCGAAGGCACAGTATGAAGACAAGCAATACACCGAGCTTCCTCGGCTAGGCAGAGTGTCTTGGAGACAGAGTAGTCACTATGGAAGGGAAATGGTAGAATAGTATCGATGCAGCTTAACGGTGAACGTGCGCAAAGGAGGTAAAAAGGACTGTAATTGATTGTCTCGGGTTTCACGGTGTTATACGCATAGGTAATGAAAGGAGAACGTCATCGCAGTTCTTGAGGTCAGATGATACGTACATGGCCAACATGTTAGTCAGAGTTCTGTTCGTACGTTCTACCAGCCCATTCATCTGAGGGTGATAAGGGCATGAATGGCGGAACTGCGAATTGCCCAAACGAACCAGTTCTTCGACGGCATCCGCAACGAACTGACGACCATGATCACTAATGATCACTCTGGGGGGGGCCATGCCGAAGAATGATGAACCTATGCAAAAACATGGCCAAGCACGCCGCTGTCGAGGATGGTATCGCCGCAGTTTCTGCATAACGAGTCAGATGGCGGACGCAAACTATCCCCTATCGATTGTTGTTAGACGAGCGTGGAAAAGGGCCTACAAGATCGATACCAACTTGATCAACTGGTTGATGAGGAGGTGGCAGTGGATGAAGAAGACCTGGCGGAGGAGTATAGGCCGCTTGTAGCATTGGCATTGTTCGCAACTTGCGACATAGTGCTTGACTGTTTCCCGCATTCTGAGCCAGTAAAAGCGTTCTTGTGTGCTATTCAAAGTTATGATGAACCCCAGATGACCAGCTGTCCCATCGTCGTGCATGGCTTTCAGTATGTCAAATTGTAGACTCTGTGGTACGACTAGAAGGAAGCGTGCGCCTTTAGCCGAATAATTTGTCTTGTATAGAAGGCCGTCACAGACACAAAAGCTGCCAGTGGCTCGAGGATGTGAGGCCGCGACAAGTAATGGCTCCAAGCTAACATCAGCCTCTTGTTCTTTTTTGAAAGTAATTAAGTCTGGGAATGTGAAAGAAATGGAGGCAAAGCAGTCGTCAAAACTGTCTTCTTCACACTCAGTCGTCTTCAGGGGAAGGCGAGAGAGACAGTCGGCATCTGCGTGGCGGCGTCCAGACTTGAACAAGATGACGAAGTCGTACTCCTGAAGTCTAAGAGACCAACGCGCCAGTCGACCAGTCGGGTCACGAAGATTTACCAGCCTGCATAAAACCTGATGGTCGGTAACAATAGTAAACGGACGTCCATAGATATAAGGTCGAAATTTGTGTACCGCAAGAACAGCTACCAAGCATTCTTGCTCTGTTACAGTATTGTTGCGCTCAGCTTTGTTGAAACAGCGACTGGCACAAGCCACTACGTGCTCAGCTCCTTGATGACGCTGCACAAGTACAGCACCGATGCCGATGCCACTAGCATCAACATGCATTTCATAGGCAAGGACGCACTGAAGTGATGCAGTATGGGCCCCGACATTAGTAGAAACTTTAGCTGGCGGAACGCATCGTCGCAAGTTGAAGTCGGCAAACCTCGGAACAAAACGATTAAAATACGAGCATAGGCCCAAGAAGCTCCTTAATTCCCTCACCGATCTTGGTGGTTTGAAAGAGCTGACGGCCTCGATTTTTTGTGGGTCTGATCTTACTCCATTTTTGTCAACAAGATGTCCAAGTACTAATGTCTCCGTTTCACCAAAACGACATTTCTTAAAGTTTAGGATGGAGCCGACCTTTTATATACAATCCAAAATAATACTGAGACTTCTGTTGTGCTCGTTCGTGTGCTGCCGAAAATCACCACATCATTTAGGTAGCACAAACAAATTTTCCATTCAAGTCCTCAAAGTATTGTGTCCGTAAATCGTTCTAACGTTGCCAGTGCATTACAAAGACCAAATGGTATAACATTAAATTCATAAAGGCCGTCAGGTGTCACAAAGGCCGTTTTATTTTTCTCGTTTGGGTGCACGGGTATTTGCTAATAGCCTGATTGCAAATACAATGACGAAAAGTAGGCAGCGGAATGCAGCCAATCAATGACCTCATCAATTCTAGGAAGCAGATATACATTCTTTTTGATGACCGTGTTTAGTTTTCAATAGTCAACGCAAAACCACCAGGATCCACCCTTCTTCCTTACTAAGATCACAGGTGCTGCCCACGGACTTGATGACTCTTGGACAAAACCTTTCCGTAGTATGTCAGTGACCTGTACAGCTATCACTGTCCTTTCTGTCGACGACACGCGGTAAGGTTCCTGACGAACGCGGTGTGCAGATCCGATGTCCATGCTGTGATTATCACGATGACGCGATAGTGAAGTCTCCGTGTCACCTTGTGTGAAATCTAAGACCAAAAAATGTGTCATAAGGACTCGTGAAAGAGTGTGGCGTTCATGTGAGGGCAGCGACTTGCTGATCATTCTTGAGATCGGTTCTTCAGAACTGCTTCTCTGCGGGTCGCTTTTTTCAAACTGCTGCTCTTCGCTTAAAACTGTGATTGTGCCTTTTATGATTTCGTCGAACTCCGCAAGCTTCATATCATGTGGAAGAACAGCAGGCACCCAAGAACAATTGAAGGCCCATAAGTTTTAGGCGCCATTCACAACTGTCACGAAAGAATGAGGCACAAATACAATTATCTTTGCGCAACCTGTCGCAAGTGGTTAATATTACGCGTCAAACGATAAAAGGTCGGCAACAGAAAGACTAACAGGAACTCGTGATAGAGACCACGGCATTAAAAGAGAACCATTCGACTTGACGAAACAGTTCTTGCCCGCTAAAGATGTATCAGCAAGCGTGGGCAAAAGCGCGTTATTCACGGTTATTTTGCCTGTGCCACAATTAACGGAAGCACCACAATCCTTAAGGAAGTCGAGCCCGAGGATCACATCATGAGTGCACCGCGGTAATACATAAAAATTACGTGACAAGATATTCAGCACCAAACAAAACACTTGCAACACAAATACCTAGAGGAATGAGGCACTCTCCGCTGACACCACCAAACATCACACCACCATTTCACAGGAACATAACTTTCCGACCAAGCCTTTCCTTGAATGTGACACTCATGAAGAAAACCATAGCACCAGTATCCACTAACGCAGTTGCAAGCACACTGTTAGTTAACACACACACACTTTGTTTTAGGACATCATTCCACAAATTTTATGGCCACACCTCATTAAGAAAACTGCTAGAACACGCAGACATGGGAAGCCAGATAGAGAAAAAGGTACATATACATTGCAAGATTGCCCTGCGGTCTGTAAAGAGATGCTTCACATCCAATAAATGCTTCAATGCAACTGTTAGAAATCGGCTATAATATTCATGTATCCAAGCATGTCTAAGCGTTGTTCAGGTTGAAATAAAATGGAGATTTTGTACGTCTATTTTCCCTACTTTTACCAGCCGTACACAAGGATAACACAAGTAAAACTCGCCATGATACCTTATCAGGGGTGGTGTAGCACTTTTAAGCATGAAGACATGGGTTCGTTTTATTCTTCGAGATGATAGGTGCATTTTGATGGAGGAAAATACAAAAAGGCCCATGCATGTAGATTTATGTGCATGTTCAAAAACCTCCTATGGTCGACGTTATTCTAATAATTACCGTTATGGGTAAAATACACAATTATGCCAGCTTTGGCAAAATGATTAAAGTAGAAATACGGAGGACAGATTGCCCACTATACAACAACAGTTCAATTGAGCTCTGGACTTGATACTGTAGCGCAGCACTAGTAGTGGCTAGCTAGCCAGAAAAAAAGACGATGAGCGTCGGTGGTGCGAAGTGCCTAAAACGTTCAGGGGCTTTTGGCTGGCTGGCTGCCACAGCCTCTGCTCTGCTTTGGCATCTCTCTTCCTTCCCAAGCAGCACACCTGTCCTCTCATTAAACCAGCCACGACAAAACGTCGGACAGCGTAACGTCGCTGAAATACAGACAACCAGAATGCACACTCAATGTCTCATTTTAGATGGACCAGGAACCAATTTGTAGGTTCCTGTTTTTTTTAGTCTAATAATGTAAAGCACTGATCTGACCTGAGCCGATCATGAACTGGTAACATGAAAAGTGTTAACATGCCACAGCTTTACATAGTCCACTTGTTGCTGTAAATGCAGGGCGGCTTCTTAGTGTGACTTCGTCTTATATTGTAAGCAGAAAACAAAGCAGAGATAGGTAATAGCGTGCGTACTGCAATTTTCAGCTCTGATTATGGTGTGCTTGAAAGTCTATGACTAAGTACTGTGAATGGAACGACTCCATAGTGTAGCATGAAAGCTTCTTTGCTATGTTTTGCAAAATACTGGTTAGGATAAGAGAAAACTGGTCTACTTGGTAAGCATTCATTCTGACTAGGCATGTGAGCACAAACGCAAGAAAGCTGCCACAACACCATTAACACTGAATAACAACTGCAAAAGCGCACAGTGGCAAAAAAGAAAGAAGGAACGAAAACTTATCTCTGCATTCATAAGCATTAGGTTGACCTATCAATCCAGCACGCATGGGAGTCTATGTACATGACAACTGTTAAGACATTTGATTTATTTTTGTGTAGGTTAATAAACTATTGATTCTTGCATGAGCTACCACTGGTATCTATATGTCAAGCCTCAATAGTCAGGTGCATTCTTCATTCCTGTACCTGTACAAAACTGTGCATTCATCGAATTGCAGCATGCACTTACACTCTTGACAATGTCAAGATAGATTAGAAGGCGAGCCTCTGGATAGCAAACTCTTGTATTTCATTAAACTCCGGTTAATACAGTAGCCCATTTAGTCTACATAGAGATGGCTGCGGCTAAAAGTAAACCTATGAACCACACCTGTGTGGACATTAGTGAATTCGTTGGTGCATTTTACAAAAAATGTCAGTATGCTTCTTATCTCTCATTCTTTGTCTACACAGCTGCATAAAATCTTACCTAGCCGATTGGCAAGCTCAAAAACAACATTAACATCGTATCTACTTCCCACTTTCTTTAGCCTGTGAATATAAAAAATAAATGTACGAAATGCCTGCGACATGTTTTTTATAACATTGAAGCTGTTTATAGGTTGGCCTCAGTTTGTCAAGCTTATCAAAAATGGGTATACTTTGTTAATAAACTTTGTTGCAGCGTGTTGAGTATAATTGCTATTGACACAGTGTATGAATGAGATCGGTAATTACCTGAACTAGGTCACAGTTGAGCTTGACGTAAATAATGTTGATGTTTTTGTTTGATGCTAGATTGATCCAGGCAATGTCGATAACATCTTTCATTAACTTTTTCATTCATAATTGACATCTGCACTTGAAAGTCTTTTATATTGTCAGGCAGTATAAAGCTGTGAACCCTGCAGTGTAATTAATTGCAGAAGTATGAATGCTCAAGAAGACGATAAATAGCCAGTTTTGATGCTTGGTTCAACTAGAATGGCTATAACAGCACTATAGAGATCAAGCGTTTCTGAGAAAAAAAACTTATTTACCCTATCATAAGGGTGGTCAGCTGCGCAAGATAGCTATCGCTTTATTTGTGTGTGTGCGTACGTGTGAACAGTGCAAAATAAACTAAGCATGTAGGGAGGAAGACGCACACAAAGCCGACACTTTCTCATTTTTTCAAATGAAATCATAAATATAAGTGCATTGCAAAGAATTTGTCTTTTGTGAAGCTCCATCGTGTGTAAATTTGTTTAATATTGATCGCAAGCATTTTATTGGAGATCTCTGAACCATTACGAAAACTTTCGGCAAACGTTTCTTACCGGTAAATAATTCTTTACGACTTAGTTTTCTTTCTCGGGCAAAAACGCTAGCGATTTGCTGTAAAGCGAAACCTCTGAACGACTGAAGCGATCCAACAGCGATGCCGTGACTGGTATAATGATGAACTGCGTCTTGCACAGAATATACACACTTATATAAACACTGTTTACGTACCTCACGCTGTCGGCGGTGACACTGCGTGGGATCGCCTAAGGCAAGCGTAATGTATTTCGAAAACGATGGCAATTGCATAACACGCGTAGACTGTTTTTCGGTGAAAACTTCAGAGTTCTACTAGCTAGCAAGAACACGAGAACGTCAGGCTTCCCTGTGGTCTTATAAAAGAGCAAATATTTCACCGGTGTCTTGCTTCGAATGAAGTTGTAAACCAGTACTGGCTAGCTACTGGTTCTCGACTGTGTCTGGCCGTCATTTTTCACTGCACTAGAGTTTTGGCTACAGCGGCGCATGACCAGTTCGTACATTTTATCAGTGGACGTGCATGCCTGGCCAGCTTTTTATTGCTATGTCATTGGCAGCCTCTAGTGTACAGACGTACTTTGCCTGTTGGCCCCAGAGCACACTTGATTTCTGATGACACTAACGAATACTAAACGCGCTTCCATCGGTGAGTTGAACTTGGGGAACTAAATTTTTTTATACTCGCGTAGTACTTTCAAATGTGCAAGTTTCTCAGCCCAGTAGGTGTAATGTTTTCCTATGTTAGGTTGAAGAATGAAAAATTTACCACTACCATTATATGCATACACATATTACGGAGAGAAGGCAAATAGATCAGTAGTTTTTTGTGAATTGATACAAGCGAGCTCTTGTTTGAATATTGGGACGAGCCTGTCTGTTCTCCATGCATGAAAGTTGAAAATGTTAATGTGAATTTATTTTACAGGAGCCAGGTCACACTGGAGGATTTCATGCTATTTTTGAAAAATTTATTGATGATTACCACTCTTGTAATACTATAGTTTGCTATGACATGTATATTGCGGTATGTATAGCCTACATGGGGCTTAAGTTTATTTCAAAGTGAATATAGCAAATTTTATCACTTTGACAAGTGAAACTTTGCACAATAGCAAAAAAATTATTAGAGGCGAGTGCTTGGTTGGTTTTCTTGCCTCTTCACAGATTGCAGAGTTTGTTAAGGTCCTGGGATGCATCTGCACTGGCAAATCAAGCCTCGTCACAACTTGAAGCACCTGTGCAAATTTAGGAAGGACTCGTGCTCCCTATATGTGCAAGTTTGTTTCGCTGGCGGGACTGTTATGATCCAGCGTACCTGAAAGTGGCCTGGAACCATGCATGGTAGCCTCACCTAGATGAACTGTGATCTGCCTGGGAACTTGGAGGTCAGAAAATTATCTATTGGCTGGTCGCTAGGTTCGCTTTTTTATATACATACGACTAAGTAAAGACCACATGATGAGTACACATTTAGAAGATAAAACATGGTTTCTGACAGTGTATGTTTGTATTATTCTCATACCAACTGCTAATAAAAGTATAAATAGAAGTAAACTACTAGATAATTGAGAATTGTGAAATTGCAAATCCTGCTGCTCATGAATTAAAGTCCATTCATGCGATGCTGAAAATCTCGTGTTTTTGAACGAGCACACTTACTTTGATTCCTTTTTGAGCTCTCAAGCTTGTAACTCGCTTGGTGAATTAGGTACTGTGAAAGTACTTAATCCACTGCAAGTGGGTGAAAATCGCCTGGCTTTTCACAACCTGCACGAAAAAACCCTATCGTACACAGGGCCAGAAAATCCTTCTTCTAGCTGACGTGGCTTTTTCTCTTTCAGTGATGTGGCATGTTGTATTTCACCCGAAAATGTTAAACACAAGTGCATAGTGATAACTTTTTTCTACGAAGTGTACCTGGCCTCAGTATGCACTGTTGATCTTTAAAGGTGACTGTCGGTGTGCCTGAATGCAATGTCTCCTTATCCCCCTGTCCGTGCCTAGCCTACCTGAGCAGCAGTGCGATGCAGCCTGCACCCATGCAAGCCAAGTCGTGGAGCGCTCCTTTGGTGTTCTGTGCAGAACACAGCCTATCCATGCGGCATAACACTGACATCAATAATATTGATGAGTGTTGGTGGCAGCTGTAGAAGCCCTTCAAAATAAGTTGGCAATTGTGTGTTAATTGCATATGATAATTCCCCCTAACGAAGTGCATTTTACAGCGAAATCTGTAATAAGATCAGTACTGGGTCACGCGTGACGGCATAGTGTCCTCTGCCGCCGCCAGCGCAGGTGTTCGTAACCAGTATCAAAAGATTAAACAAACACAGTAATTTATAGAACAATAAGGACACAGTGAGGCTCGAACACGGACCCACTGCGCGTCCGCCCAGTATTCTACCACTAAGCCACGTCAGTGCTTGCAAGTTGATCACAAAGTTACCTTTGGCAGGCTTGATGTCACGGAAATAATTGCGTTAATATCAGTAATAAAGTGTTTTAGAACGGTAAAGGAACAACCAGTGCCACACATTGATAATAGCGTTACAAGTGGGTCGTCCAATACTCCAAGCCATTAGAAAACTTGTTCTTGATCATGTAGTAACTGTGGTGCATACCTACTTCAGGCAGCGCCGTAGAGTTATTCTAGTGGCTAAGGTACTGGGCTGCCAACCTGTAGGTCACGTGATCGAATCCCGGTTGCAGCGGCTGCATTTTTTATGGAGACGGCAACGCTCTGGGCCCGTGTGGTCAGGTTTGGGTGCACGTTTAAGAACCCTAGTTGGGCGGACATTTGCAGAGTCCCTCACTACGGCGTCTGTCATATTTATATGGTAGTTTTGGAGCGTTAAACCCCACATATCATTCATTCAGTCATACCTACTTCAGGCATAAGTTGTTAATGTCATCAGCCACTGACTGAATGATTGGCACAAAATTCCTTGCAAGTTTTTAGCGGATACCACACTTCTCAGAAGAATGACGAAGGATAGCATAGCGAATGCCGTCCTACTACCCAGAAATTATGAGTATTATTGGTGTAGTGGGTACCCAGCAAGTATGCTGCAGCAGTTACCCAATGAGTATTTAGAAAAGGCTCTGAAAGACCACTCTTTTGGCTTTCGCTCTGACTGTGCTGCGACTTCTGCGCAGGCTTGGCGTTTTCTGAAAGGTTTTTTTTTAGAATAAGAAGTGTGAGCAACAAGCACACACATAATCCGCACGTGGTTTGTATATTCTAGACTGTCTATTTGCTCTAGTATGCTGTATGATGAGCTGGATATGTCTGATAACTTTAAAGTTGTGAACATTAGCTGCTCTTATGTAACACAGTCTAACTTGAGTGGCCCAGTGAAATAATTTGTGCTCAGCCTATCTCGTAAAGGCAAAATAGAAGATGCTTTATTGGTTTAAGCTTGGCAGAAGTGTCATACTTTCAAATTACCATCTTAGTTATGCACTCGTATGATAACATATTTCTGTCTTCACTCTTTATCAGTGTACGGTGAGAGTTTAGTTTTTTCTATACCTGTCATTAGCTTCTTAAAATACGACAGGTGGGTATATGAGCACATATTAATCAACTGTATACTTTTTCATGTAGCGCACCTGTAATGATGATTTGTATTTCCTAGTTCCAGCAGTAACAAGGGATCAGGTGCTCCACGATCATGTACAGTGCATCACAATCCGATCATGGAATACCAACAAACAGAAAGGGACTGGCAGTGACTGTGCCCTCCAGATCAAAGTGCGGGTCAGCAGAAAGAGCACATTAGGATGACTGGAGCAGTTCGAATTCTACTGTGACATTCTGCGCAGCTGAAGTTTAACTTCCCAGAAGTGCATTATTCAGCCGTTCGTTTGCACTGGAGCATAACAAAGTATTTAGAACTTCCTTGGAAGATACCAAACCATTGCAACAATTTAAAGAACGGTGTAGTACATGTGGGCAAATCAATCTAACTTGAATTTTTAAACATGCGTGGTAGTCAAAATGTCGGCGTGTGTCTGCATTTCACTGTATTAGAAAATAGCAACCATGGTCGACAATGGCAACAGTGTTTGCATTTTTTGTAGTACAAGACGTAAAATCATTGATGAGGTGATTTAGTACTTAGTCGACATAATCCTTCAGAATACACACAATTACATAACAATGATTTCATGTGTACATAAGCTCTGAGGAGTGCTCGTATGTTAAATATTTTATTTGGGTAGAAGGAAATCATCACTACTGCTATTACGTCCAATACTTGGTTTTAATACTTGTGTCATGCGACCCCACTGCCTCTCAGTCCTTCAACAGTCTGCTTCTCTGTTTTTACTGTGCATGTTTAACTTTTTAATGCAGTGTTTGCTTCGATAGATGTCTTCATAATGTATTTGTGTGCTATGCAAATGGCTTAGCATCTGAGTAGCTTACCTCATATTAGTAATGAAGATATTTATTTTTAATATATATGTAGGTATAGCACGTACTCACTTATTTTTTTTAATTATCTGTAGCATAAAAAGCTACAGCTATGCTCTAATATTGAAGCTGGAGACCTGAAACTACCTAGAAGTGTGAGTAATGATAGGCTTTATATCATTATTACTATACTCAGACAAGCTGAGAAATCTCAACGAAAATTTATCAATATTTTTTAAACTTTGCAAAGATAAATGCTGCTAAGCTCTTTTATTGTGGTCCCTGTTTCGTGCACATGAAACACAATTACTTTGTAGCGGCATAATATAAGTTGTGATTTAATATATATGCGCTGAGCAGCATTGCAGTTGAGGCAAGCAGCAAGATATACATGCGAGGCACTGGAGCAGCACCTCACACACTTAAATTACAGTCTTCGCCCAGCAGTGAACTATATTTTGTTGAAACGGACTAACGAACAGCTGTATGACCAGTGTAAACTCCGAAGCTTTTTTAAGAAGCGTTTTCGGGAACCTAAACTGATCTACAAGTTCCAATATTAACATAATTTGCCTCTAGGAGCTTAGTAGCTTAGAATTGTATCATTTGCTTATTGTGTAGAAATTTTTTGTGCTGTGTCAATTTTCCAGCCCAGGTGTCCTAATATGGCTTGTTACTATGTTGTAGCCAAGCTATCTAAATATCTAAATATCTATCTTTATTTAGATAGCCAAGCTGTCTAAATAAAGAAAGTAACGTTGCATATATGTACGAAATTCGAAATATGTACGAAAGATGTGCAAAATTTGTATAATTTGTTATATTTATGTGTTGCACGCTTACAAATGAGTTTGTCTGCTATCCCACCCTCACACAATACTCCTGATGGAGCCTGTGGGGGGGTTTTGTGAATAAATATTTAAATAAATAAATAAAGAAATATATTTCGATGCACGGCCCTGTTATATGGAATGACATTCTGAGGGGCTTTTTCCTTGTGTTTTGTTTGAAAACTTTTTGTTAGTGGGTCGCAGCAGAAACTGTGAACCAAGCTGTTCCAAGGTGGTTTGAGAAACGCCAATGAATATATGAGTATTACTCTCTTTAAGGCTGATATACTCTAATTAGTGTATTAGAACTGTTTTATAGCTGTTCATCCTATTGTAATGGACTAGTAAAAGGCAGAGAAGAGAAGGAGAGGAAGACGAAGAGTCTTGGCACGACCGCAGTGCGCTGCCGCGAACGACCATCGCTCACTTCTTGTAAACAAAACCATATCATCACAGCTGGCCCAGCTTTAAGCTGATGTAAACAAGGCAACCAAAACTATCAGCACAGACCTTCCAATCGAAAAGATGGACAGTCGTCTCGCCCACCTACTAGAGGCCAAACAGTCTCTATTGGCCTGGTGGAAGGGCCAGCGCCTTAATCGGAGGTTACGCAAACGCATATCTCAGCTGAACAAGACCATGATGGATCACTGCCGCATCCTTTCAAAACAGCAGTGGGACGAAATTTGTAATTCGATTGATGGTCAGGTTCGAAATGGCAACACGTGGAACTTACTCAAACACCTCCTCAATGAAACCAACACCCGCAGAAATCAGCGTCATTCGATCGTGAAGATACTTCATCAGGCTAAACGGACAGTGTCACCGGAAAATGTTGTCAAGAACCTCGTGGAAAAATATCTCCCGCTTCCCACGGGCCCTGTGACCCCTCACCATGATTACTCTGGCAGCGACAACACTAACTTAGACGCCGACTTCTCTATTGAAGATGTGCGCCGAGCTCTCCATGAGCTCAATGGCCGCTCAGCCCCTGGCCCCGATGGCATCACCAACAAGTTCCTACGCAACCTGGACGATTCCTCGGTCACTTACCTCACTGACACTATCAACGAGATATGGAAAAAGGGTGAGATACCCGATGCTTGGAAACTAGCTCACACGGTTCTCATACCCAAACCGGGAAAGGCGCCGAGCCTAGATAACATACGCCCCATATCTCTCACGTAGTGCGTGGGTAAAGTGGCTGAGCACGTCGTCCTCAACAGGGTTGGTCGATACCTCGAAGATAACGACTGCCTCCCGCACCACATCATTGGCTTCCGACCAGGGTTATTCACTCAAGACGCCATGTTACTCCTTAAGCATCAAATTCTAGATAGCGGAAACACTCGGGACACTCGTGCAATACTCGGTCTCGATTTAGAAAAGGCCTTCGATACAATAACGCACTCGTCAATCTTGAAAGTGATCGCAGCCCTCGGCCTAGGTCATCGATTTTACTACTTTATCCGCTCTTTTCTCACTCGACGCAGAGCCGTCCTCCGCGTAGGAGACCTAGTGTCGGAAGAAGTTGAGCTCGGACAGCGGGGCACTCCTCAAGGATCCATCCTCTCATCCACGCTTTTCAACCTCGTGATGATCGGGCTTTCCGAACGACTTTAAAAAATAGACTGGGTAAATCACACTATCTATGCGGGTGATGTAACCATATGGTGCTCCTAAGGGTCCGATGGCTTCATTGAGTCCACCCTGCAAGAGGCTATCGACACCACCGAGTCTTACTTCGACCACATTGGTCTCAGGTGCTCACCCGCGAAGTCGGAGCTGTTGATATATTTGCCCAAACGCCGGGGTGCCAAGCCCAAAGGGTGGAAACCTCTGGCGGAACGCAATATCACCCTCCACACCAGAGATGGTCGTACTGTACCCAGGGTAGACACCATCAAGGTCCTCGGCATGATCATCGAGTCCCGCGGAACCAACACCTAAACAGTACACAAGCTCAGGACTAAAACTGAGAATGCCATACGACTCGTACGTAGAGTAGCCAACAGGCACCATGGCCTCAAAGAAGACAACCTGCTGCGTCTCGCACACGCGTTTGTTTTGTGCCATTTTACCTACGTTGCCGCTATACACAAATGGCTACGTGCTGAGCGCGATCAACTCAATGCGCTTATTCGCAAGGGGGTCAAACGAGCCCTTGGCATCCCTATCACCACTCCAACGTACAAACTCCTCGAGCTTGCCGTACATAACACGCTAGAACAGATCGCCGAAGCTCAGGAACGCGTGCAATTGACCCGACTCACTACCACCAAGGCGGGCCGCCATATTCTGCGCGAGCTCGGCTTTTTGTCCTCGAGGGCCAGGGACCCCCCAGAGTTGACTCTAATTCCCCGTGAAATCCGCGACCTTATCACGATCGCTCCCATACCACGAAATGTACACCCCGAATACAACAGAGGCAGGAGCCTTGCGCGGGCGACCGCCATTCTCAAGCGCATAGACATGGAAGCGGACAACGTCTCGTTCGTGGACGCCGCTGCCTATCGCAACAACCAAGCCTTCGCCACGGTCGTGGTATCATCCGCGCAGCAGACTCTTAACTCAGCCACAATCCTCACCCGAAACCCCGTAGTAGCGGAGCAAGTAGCTATAGCTATAGCTATGCTCGACAGCAAACGGGAATTCATCTACAGCGACTCCAGGCCGGCCATCAAAGCCTTCGAACGCGGAGTCATCTCCGACCAGGCGTTACGTATCCTGTACAATGCGGACCCGAGTGCCCTGAAGCACCACACTGTCATCTGCTTCCCCGCCCATCTCGGCCAGGTGCCGGGTGCTCTATCCAACCTCAACGAGATCGCCCATGATGCAGCGCGCGCACTTACCGACCGCGCTGCCACAGGGCAACCTCATCTTGCTGGGTTGGATACCAATCGGGATGCATCAATTACGTACAATGAAATTACAAAGCACTTTTACTTGGAACGCCGCATTTTTCCACCCCCACATCCGAAACTTAACCGACCGCAGGCATTAACCCTACGCCTATTACAGACACACACGTACCCAAACCTTGCCACGCTTCACGTTTATTATCCCGATGCATACCCCAGCGACACATGCCCCTCATGTGGACACACAGCGACACTCGCACACATGCTCTGGGAGTGTAGAACAACTCCTCCCGACTCTACCTCAAGCAAGTGGGAGAGGTCCCTCAGGAGCTCACTTCTGGCCGACCAGCAATGGACCGTCCAGCAGGCCCACGAAGCGGCCGCCAGGTACTCCCTGTCGGTCCCTACGTGGGAGACGCCCGCTACGCCTTAAGCGCGTCCTGCAGGACTGAAATAAAGTTTTTTCATTCCATTCATCACAGCTCGCTGTCACTGTTGTAGTGGACGGGCTGAGTAATTGACACCCCAAGACAGAGGTTGAACCGCAAGTTCTTCGACGGAGCCGTCGCCTTGCGGGACTTCCACCGAATCCAACTGGGCTGGACATGTCCCACAACGCAGATGAACACCGACCCCTCTCGACTCCTGCGCCGACCAGTTCGACTCCACAACTGAGAGATGCTCGTCCCTTCGCCGGCTGACCACATGAAGACGTCGAGGCTTGGCTCACCCATTGCAAACGGGTGAGCGCCGCCAACAAATAAGACGCCGCTTCTCAGCTTTTGTACGTCCCGTTCTTTGTGACGGATACTGCATTAATGTGGTACGAGAATCGGGAGGAAACGCTAACGACGTGGGACAGATTTGTTTCTGAAATCAAAGAGGGTTTCGGCGACCAAACGATGAAAAATACATGAGCAGAACAGACGCTATTGCAACACGCTCAAGTGCCAGGTGAAACTTGCAAGACCTACGTTGAGGAAGTCATTAAGCTATGTAGGACCATTGATTCCGGAATTTCCGAGGAAGACAAAGTCAGGCACATTCTAAAAGGAATAGCCGAGGATGTTAAGTTTCCTCATCGCGAAAGACACCTTGACATCTGTCACCGATGTCATTCACCATTGCCGCGATTTTGAGCTACTAAAGACGAGGCGCATCACGCCGAAGTTGTGCAGGCTAGCCAATGTGACGACTATCGCGAGTATAGACAGCAACCAGGCGCTTGATCTTGCATCAACAATCCGGCAAATAGTACGTGAAGAACTCGGCCTGTACGCGCAAGTGGCACGCCACCCAAGCACTCATTCCCCTTACCTGCCACCAGAGTTCGAGCGAAACGTTGCTTCATTCTCCTAGCACCGAGTGGCGGAGGGCATTGAGGATCCCAATTGCCACACCTCAGTATCAGCCACGTTTTTACGATAGAGGCCCTGCCTATGACGCTCGATCACGACGATGACAGCGGCGTTCCTATACTCAAGACTCTCAGCCGAACTACATCCCACTGCAGCAAGGACAGTACCGACCCTACTACCAAGATGCAACTTACGACGAATACAATCGAATCCAGAGAATCGCAGAAACCCGTTCTTCGCGTGATAACAAACTTTCTCACCGACAGCAGCGGCCCAGGATTCCTTCCGACGGTTATATATATAGTATAAACCGTGACCCTTCCGTGTGATACAACTGTGGTTGTATCACACGGAAGGGCTCCGTCGCGACGTCACACGCGACGGCTCCGTCGAAGATTATAACACGGTTATATCACTCGGTATTGCTGCCAGCAACGCCGCCAATCACGGACACCAGCCATGTCTTCGCCACCAAGACCCGGTGCTTCTTATGATTTGCGAACAACCGACTTGTTTCCAAGGGGCCGTTTTTCGCGGGAGACCAGACGCAGTGATTCGCCAGCAATTGAGCGGAGTTTGACACCACCATCCAACCGTTCTCTTTGCACGCCGTCTCCTCTGCGTCGTTCTTCTTCTTCTCCGCCGCCGCCGGAAAACTAGCATCCGCGGCCTATAGAGGTAAGGTCGCCGGATGGTCGTTTCAAGATATACCTCTGCCTATTGTTATGCTCTAATGCTAAGATGCTAAGAATCTCTGGATCCGGACAGGCCGCCATTGTAACCTGAACTTGGCAACGTTTAACGCTAGAAGCTTATCTAGTGAGGGAAGTCTAGCTGTACTATTCGAGGAGCTAGAGGGTGTTAAATGGGATATAATAGGGCTCAGTGAGGTTAGGAGGACAGGTGAAGCCTATACGGTGCTACAGAATGGGCAGGTCCTTTGCTATCGGGGCTTGGCAGACAGAAGAGAACTGGGAGTGGGGTTCCTAATTCACAGAAACATAGCTGGCAACATAGAGAAATACTATAGTATTAATGGAAGGGTGGTAGATGTTGTAATTAAACTGAATAAAATATACAAGATGAAGGTAGTACAGGCTTACGCGCCTACATCCAGCCATGATGACGCTTCAGTTGAAAGCTTCTATGAAGACGTGGAATCGGCAATGAGCAAGGTAAAAACACAGTATACTATAGTGATGGGCGTTCTTTAATGCAAAGGTAGGGAAGAAGCAGGCTGGAGACCAGGCAGTAGGAGATTATGGCATCGGTACTAGAAATGCCAGAGGAGAGCTACTAGTAGAATTCGCAGAACGCAATAATTTACGGATTTTGAATACCTTCTACCGAAAACGAGAAAACCGCAAGTGGACATGGAGGAGCCCTAATGGCGAAAATAAGAACGAAATAGACTTTATAATGAGTGCACACCCTGGAATCGTGCCGGATGTGGAAGTGATTGGCAAGGTACGATGCAGTGACCATAGAATGGTACGGTCTCGAATTCGCCTAGACTTGAAGAAGGAACGACAGAAACTGATACGCAAGAAGCCAATCAATGAGCTAGCACTGAGAGGGAAAGTACATGAATTCAGAGTGTCGCTGCAGAACAGGTACTCGGCTCTTAGTGAGGAAACCAACCTTAGCGTAGATACAATGAATGATAATCTGACGAGTATCATTACGGAGTGTGCAGTGGAAGTTGGAGGCAGGGTAGTTAGACAGGACACTGCAAGCTTCCTAGGAAACAAAGAACCTAATTAAGAAGCGTCAAATCATGAAAGTGTCAAGTACAACAGACAAAAAAGAACTGGCAGAGCTTTCGAAGTTGATTAATGGACTTAAGGTATGCGATGTAAGAAGGTATAACATGGAGAGAATTGAACACGCTCTAAAAAACTGAGGAAGCGTCAAAGCAGTGAAGAGGAAACTTGGGATAGGCAAAAGTCGGAAGTATGCACTAAGGGACAAAGAAGGCAAAATAACTACCAATATGGATAGGATAGTTAAAATAGCGGAAGAGTTTTACACAGATCTGTACAGTAGCCGAGACAACCACGACCTTAATACTATAAGAACTAGCAGTAACCCAGATGACACCCCACCAGTAATGATAGAAGAAGTCCAAAAAGCTTTGGAGAGCATGCAAAGAGGCAAAGCTGCTAGTGAGGATCAGGTAACATCAGATCTGCTGAAAGATGGAGGACAGATTGCGTTAGAAAAACTAGCCACCCTGTTTGCGAGGTGTCTCCTGACGGGAAGAGTACCAGAGTCTTGGAAGAACGCTAACATCATCTTACTACATAAGAAAGGAGATTACAAGGACTTGAAAAATTACAGACCGATCAGCTTGCTCTCTGTGTTATACAAGCTATTTACAAAGGTAATTGCTAACAGAGTAAAGAAAACATTAGAATTCAATCAACCAAAGGAACAAGCAGGATTTAGAACAGGCTACTCAACAATTGACCACATTCATACTGTCAATCAGGTAATAGAAAAATGCTCAGAGTATAACTAACCACTATACATAGCCTTCATAGATTACGAGAAGGCGTTTGATTCTGTAGAAATATCAGCCGTCATGCAGATGCTGCGGAATCAGGGCGTAGATGAAGTATATATAAACATTCTGGAAGAAATCTACAGGAGATCAACTGCTACCACAGTGCTTCATAAAGAAAGCAACAGAATACCAATCAAGAAGGGTGTAAGGCAGGGGGATACAATCTCCCCAATGCTATTTACCGCGTGCTTACAGGAGGTTTTCAGGAGCCTAGAATGGGAACATTTAGGGATAAGAGTTAATAGAGAATACCTTAGTAACCAGCGCTTCACCGATGACATTGCATTGCTGAGTAACTCAGGGGACGAATTGCAACTCATGATTACGGAGTTAGACAAGAGAAGAAAGGTGGGTCTTAAAATTAATTTGCAGAAAACGAAAGTAATGTACAACAACCTCGGTAAGGAGCAGCGCTTCGAGATAGGTAATAGTGCACTTGAAGTTGTAAAAGATTATGTCTACTTAGGGCAAGTAATAACCGCAGAGCCGAACCACGAGATTGAAGTAACTAGAAGAATAAGAATGGGGTGGAGCACATTCGGCAAGCACTCTTAAATTATGACAGGTAGATTGCCACTATCGCTCAAGAGGAAGGTATATAGCAGCTGTATGTTGCCGGTACTTAGCTACGGAGCAGAAACCTGGAGACTTACAAAGAGGGTTCAGCTTAAATTGAGGACGACGCAGCGAGCAATGGAAAGAAAAATGGTAGGTGTAACCTTAAGAAACAAGAAAAGAGCAGAGTGGATTAGAGAACAAACGGGAGTGAAGGATATAATAGTTGAAATAAAGAAGAGGAAATGGACATGGGCCGGGCATGTAGCGCGTAGACAGGATAACCGCTGGTCATTAAGGGTAACTAACTGGATTCCCAGAGAAGGGGAGCGGGTTAGGGGGAGACAGAAAGTTAGGTGGGCAGATGAGATTAAGAAGTTTGCGGGTATAAATTGGCAAAAGCAACCACAGGACCAGGTTAACTGGCGGAACATGAGAGAAGCCTTTGTCCTACAGTGGACGTAGTTAGGCAGATGATGATGATGATGATGATAATGATGATAATAATGATGATGATGATTGTTATGCTCAAAAACAAAGTGAATGTGTTGACTGATGAAATACCGACGATGGCGTTATTTGACACTGGGACGGCTGTGTCTGTGATGAGCCTCTCCTTGAAAAACCGCTTAGGTCGCAAAGCTATATTTTCATGGAACGATACATTCGCCTTTCGAGGTGTAGGCGGTGAGTGGCTTAATCCTCTTGGTGTATGTGTTGTCAGTGCTTCATTGGCTGGAAAAGTATTTGTATCCTAATTTCTGGTTCTATCTCGTTGTTCGCACGATGTCATTCTTGGTATCGATTTTCTGGAGCAATGGGGTGCTTCCGTCGACTGTGGTAGTGGGGAAATATCATTAAACAATTTGTTTTTACCGTAGCTTTCCAAAGAAGACTATCGTGGCGAAGACAGGAACACACTTAGTGTGATTGATGACGTGATAGCACAATCTTGGTGCCTGACACCCGTTCGAGTCTGTTACAGAGTGGTTGATGCTGCTTGTGTTGAGCTCGTAGTGGGGCCTCTAAGCAAAAACTGTTCTAAAAAAGACATACTTGTGCCCTATTCTGTTGTGTGCATGACAAAAAGAGTAGAAGCATTGAGGGTGTTGAACTGTTCTTACACGCCGGTTGCGCTTCATCGCGGAATAAAGATAGCTCTTTTCGATGAAGCCTCATGCAGCTCCATAGCAACACTAGTTACAGACCTCACCACCTCTTCCTCTCCTTATGATATTCGCCATAACGAAGATCTCAAGCTTGGTATGAACAGCAAGGCTCAGTACAACGGAACGGCAAGCGCTGCTGCAGGTCCTTTCCCGGCATGTTGCTGCTTTCGACTTCAAACATAGAGATGCACCCCTTCATTTACCCTCTTTACGTGTTCGTCACAGAATAGACACCAGCTCGGCAAACCCCATTCGCCAAAGGCCCTACCGAGTGTAATCCTCTGAGCGCAAAGTTATCGCCGAACAAGTAATGGACATGCTGAACAAAGGTGTCGTGCAAGATTTGTCCAGCCCGTGGGCAGCCCGGGTAATTCTTGTCAGGAAAAAGGATGGTTCCTGGAGATACTGTGTAGATTACAGGCGTCTAAACACTGTGACAAATAAAGATGTATATCCCTTACCGCGGATTGATGATGTCATAGATTGCTTGCATGCTGCTTCCTATTTTTCAACGCTTGATTTGTGGTCCGGTTATTGGCAAATACCCATGGAATCCGGTGACAGAGAAAAGACTGATTTCGTAACTCGGGATGGCCTATTTGAATTTATTGTCATGCCTTTTAGATTTTGTAATGTTCCAGCCACCTTTGAAAGATTTATGGACACAGTATTACGTGGTCTGAAATGAGAGATATGTATGTGCTACCTTGACGATGTTGTGATATTTCGCCGTACATTTGATGAACATAACAACCGTCTCAGTCTTGTTCTCGACTGCATCGAAAAAGTGGGACTGGTTCTGAATTCCAAGAAATGTCGCCTTGGCGAACGTCAAACTCTGGTGCTGGGGCACTTGGTTGCCAAGGATGGCGTCAGACCCAATCCTCGCAAGATAGAAGCCGTAAGAACTTTTCAACCACCACAGTCGCACGAGAACTTCGGTCATTTGTCAGCCTATGCACATATTTTCTTCGTTTTGTTCCACGATTTGCGAAGATCGTGTACCCGCTGACAAGCATCTTGCGACAGGGTGCAACCTTCAGCTGGATACCAGAGTGTGACGCCGCGTTCCCACAATTAAGTTTGTATTAACGTCAGCTCCACTGTTGGGTCTCTGCGATCCGTCTTGCTCGACTGAGGTCCACACGGACGCTAGTGTTATCGGCGTAGGAGCGGTGCTTGTACAACATCACAATGGCGCAGAACATGTTGTGCCATATGCCAGCCGATTCCTGAGCAAATCTGAACGCAATTACACTGTTATGGAACAGGAATGTCTGGCAGCTGTTTTTCCGTACAGATGTTTCGTTGTTATCTTTACAGGAGGTCATTGAAGATAATTACCGATCACCATTCGTTATGCTGGCTGGTCGGTTTGCGTGACCCCTCTGGCCGCCTCGCACGTTGGGCGCTGCGACTTCAGGAATACGACTTTACCGTGCCGTACAAAAGTGGCCGTCGTCACGCTTTCGCAGACTGCCTCTCCCGAATTCCTCTTGTGACTACCAACTGCGATGCTGAGAATTTCGACGACTGCCTTGCTGCTGTTACAAGCACGTCCCCCCACGCGGCTGTCTTCCAGAGAGAACAAAGCAATGATCTCAACCTGGATCCCCTTCTTGCCGCCGCGCGTGCTTCCAACACAGCGGTCGCTTTACGGCCCGAGACAAGTTGCTCTCTAAAGCTAAATACTCCAGACCTGGAGCACGTTTTCTTCTAGTTGTCTCGAGAGCCTTCACTCCGATGTTCTACGTGCTGTGCATGAGGATGCGACATCCGGTCATTTCGGCTTCATACGAACGCTGAACCGCACGTAGGAACGCTTTTACTGATCCAAGTTGTACGAAACAACGAAGCGTTTCGTCGCTGGCTGCGAGACATGCCAACGTCACAAGTACCCGGTTACCGCGACACCAGGCCCCTTCAGCCATTAACACCACCTAGCACGCCTTTTGAACAAGTAGAAATTGGCGCAATACTTTTTTGCAGACTAGTTGGTTCATACTTGAAAAATTGAATTGCTGCACAAACTTGAAGGAAAACAAGGGAGACAGGAAAAAGTGCAGACTACCAACTGTTTATTGTCGTTTCTTGAAGTCAATATATACATGCTACGCTGCGCCTCCACGATGCGCACAAAACCAAAGATGCCGCAAACAAAGCCGACCCAACCGCGGCTGGATACCCGGCACAGGTTTTAGCTAGCGCTTGCGAAAGCCTTCTTAAAAAATACAAGGGCGGGGGTCTAAGCGTCAAAGGAAGGGAGAGGAGGCCTATTTATGTTATGCCTTACTTACCTAGTGTTTCCCACAATGTGAAAAAGGTGGCTAATAGGTACGGTGTTGATGTACTGTTTTCAGCGCCTACAAAGTTAGGTCAGGTCTGTTCGTTAATGACTAAACAGAAGAATGCAAAATGCACAAAAAAGCATGCGAACGTGTTCATCAGGTGTGTATTTGCTGTTGTATATCTGATCCCTTTGTCGTGTGGGAGGTTGTACATAAAGTAGACGTGGCGTTGCCTCAACGAACGCTTGCGTGAGCACAGTCTGGTCATAACAGGAAAAAAATGATGGTCATTTAGATTTCCACTGTAGGACATGCGGTTGCACCCCTCGGTTTGAGAATGCGTCAGTCATGGCTAAGGCACGTGAAAAGACCGAAAGGGAGATTATCGAAGCGTACTTTATCAGGCAATGTAATGACAAGTGCATAAGCATGCCTTCAATTTCACTTTCGGACAGGGAAATAGTCTTCCTACATGGTCATGTGTAATGTTGTGGCTAACGCCATGCATTTTGTTCTCTTCCATTTCTCTTCTTTTGTTTTGTTCATTAGTGTTCTTGTTCAATTTCCCATGTGACGCTACGTAATCTTTTGTAAAGTTTTATGTTATTATAGTTTTTGACTCTCTCGGCGTACTGCTTCTTCGGGTTGCTCAATTGGGGCTGCTTGGAGTTAATATAAAATTATTTTATTGTTTTATTCGGAGCTAAGCGCTATTTTTAGTGTTTTTTAAACAAAAGTCTATAGTGTGCGTTTTCATTTTTTCACGCCTTTGTTGATGCTTGGTGCAATAAATAATAAAAGAAAAATTTTAAAAAAGATGAGCGCACACCTTGGGAATACGCAGTTTAGATTGTGGTGGGTATTACTCTTGTATTTTGCCATTTCTCACTTTTGTCATTGAGGTGGCAGTCAATTTTGATTTGATTTGTTTTGGGTCGGCTTTGTTGGCGGCATCTTTGGTTTTGTGCGCATCGTGGAAGCGCAGCGTAGCATGCGTATATATTGGCTTCAAGAAACGACAATAAACAGTTGGTAGTCTGCGCTCTTTCCTGTCCCCCTTGTTTTCCTTCAAGTTTGTGCAGCTATTCAATTTTTCAAGTAGGAATTGGCATTATGGGTCAATTTCCATTATCTAACCAAAGAACCGTTGGATAGTCGTCTGCGTAGATCATCTTACGCGGTATGCCGAAACCACAGCCTTTCTCTCTTCTACCGCTGCATCTGTGGCAGACTTCTTGCTCCACTCCGTGGTCCTTCGCCGTGGCCGCCAGTTCACTGCTGATGCCGTTGAAGAATTACTACGCATGTGCACGGCACAGTTCCGTCATTCCACACTGTATCATCCGCAGACGAATGGCCTCATTGAACGGACAAACAGAACGCTGACCAACATGCTTGCCAAGTACTTTTCTTCCCATCACAAGAACTGGATGAAGTGCTGCCTTTTATCACGTACGCGTACAACACGGCGAAACATAAAACAATGAACTTTAGCCCATTTTATCTGTTGTACGCCAGGTTGCCACTAACCCCTCTAGACACTTTCTTACCCTTTATTCTACACAATGACGGCTCTGTATCAAACACCCTGTGCCTCGCGGAAGAAGCCCGTCGAATTGCTCGTCTTCGGACTCTGGCCTCTCAAAGTCGTTCGTAGGAACGTTACAACGACCGTCACGCACCGTTATTATTCAAAAAAGGTGACTTGGTGTTGATTTGGACACCGCAACGCAAGCGTGGATTGTGTCAAAAGCTTCTGTCACAATATTCAGCCCCATTTGTAGTTTTGGAGCGTCTCAGCTAGCTCACGTAATAGCTCGTCTTTTGTCCAATGATCGACGATCGAGCAGAAGGCAACTCCCTCACATTGCTCGCCTGAAACCTTTCTACCCTCCTTGTGCATCATTACTCACCCTTCTGGCTTTGTCTGCTTGCGGGGGAATGTAACGGACTAGTAAAAGGCAGAGAAGAGAAGGAAAGGAAGACGAAGAGTCTTGGCACGACCGCAGTGCGCTGCAGCGAACGACCATCGCTCAGCTCTTATAAATAAAGCCGTTTCATCACAGCTCGCTGTAACACTATTATTTACACCTCAACGTATGTATGCATGTATGTATGTATGTATGTATGTATGTATGTATGTATGTATGTATGTATGTATGTATGTATGTATGTATGTATGTATGTATTTGATATGTGGGGTTTAACGTCCCAAGCTCACCTCATTATTATGAGAGACGCCGTAGTGGAGGGCTCTGGAATTGCGACTTCCTGGGGTTCTTTAACGTGCACCCATATCTTAGCACACCGGCCTACAGGATTTCCGCGTCTATCGGATATGCAGCCGCCGTAGCCGGGATTCGATCCCGTGACCTGCGGGTCAGCAGCCGAGTACCTTAGCCACTAGACCACCACAGCGGGACATGTGTGTATGTATGTATCAAGGTCGTGACAGTATGTAGGTATCTCTTAAATCAAAAGCCGTTTTTTATTCTTTAGAGTAAATATAATGAGTATTTTTCAGATTTTTTTTCGATTTCTGTTTCTGCTGAGCCTTTATATTTTTCAATTTGTTTTTTACTGGATAAAAATAAACGTAACCTTACACAAGACCTGTGCGCTCAAAAAAGTTGTTGTATTTGCTAACATACAATCGGGAGAAAAAAAATGAGAAAATGGAACCAATACTGGAACCGAAACAATACTGTCTTGCTTGGGACAATCAAATACCCTCTAAGCAGAACTCGATATCCTACAGCAGTTCTTTATAACATTCACAGCTGCATTACATGAGAGCGCACAGCATGACAGCTAGAGAGAGATAAGACACGAGCTAATCACGCTAAGTTTTCTCTATCTGTCTGACCCTTTTGCTTACTGCATGTAATGAATTCACGAAGTTAGCATAAAAACGTGTCCCTACAAAGGCAGCCTCCTTCGCCGCAAGCAATTTGCTAGCTTCATGTCTAGATTTTTTTAAAAGTATTATTATGACTGACTGCTGGTCTAATACCCAGAGACATGAAAACTAATATGCTATGAATGAAATTGGTGATTCTGCACTGGGAACTATTGTGATTACAGAAGATGGGAAAAAATATGAACTTCGAATTGTTGTAATTCACGAGGAAGCACGGCTCAGCGCTCTTTTGTCAGAAGAGGAGGGAAAAAAGAGAGCGCAAAAGCCACCTTCTCAAGAAAAGAGTACACGCCGCAAGGCATAGTCTCAGGGCGGGCTAACTGTTGAAAAAACAAAGTTTCTCGGTGACACTGCAAATCGAGCTCAATACCTCATAAATTGTATTTGAACGCTGTTAGCACTCGTCCACTACTGCTATGCTTGAGATGAGAGCTTGCCACTGGAGCATGAATACCCCATTCGTAACATATAGATACGGAACAGCCGCCACAGCCTTGCTGCATGAAAGAGAAAGACGACGTCGATTTCTGTTTGTTGATGAACTGGCGCCATCTTGTTCGCCGAGCTCGGTGCACTGCATATAATTTATTAAATTATATGCAGTGCATATAATATGGAATGGCGCAGTAGTGCTGGTGTCAGCGCGAATGCCTTTTTGCCGCTCTTGATCATGCGCTGTAAAGGTCCTTGCAAGCTCTCGACACTCTTCAGCAAGCTTGGCTGTAGCAGAAATATGCGCCCACTCTGACGGATCTGGCTTGTACGGAAGTATAGTGTCGATGGTGTGCGACGGGTGCCTTCCATATAATAAAAAGAAAGGTGAAAAGCCAGTAGTGCTCTGAGGGGCGGTGTTATATGCGTAGGTGACGAAGGGTAGAATGGAATCCCAATTTGTGTGATCGACGGCGACGTACTTGGAGAGCATGTCGCCGAGCGTACGGTTGAAGCGTTCAGTGAGGTCATTCGTCTGCGGGTGGTAAGCAGCAGTTTTGCGGTGAACAACGTTGCACTCTTTGAGAATGGCTTCAACGACTTCAGACAGGAAGACGTGGCCTCGATCACTGAGCAGTTCCTGAGGTGGACCGTGCCGCAGCATGAATCGTTGGAGCAGGAAGGAGGCCACATCGCTCGCTGTAGCCGCGGGGAGAGCGGCAGTTTCGGCGTATCGCGTGAGGTGGTCCACCTCAACAATGGCCCAGCAGTTACCAGCCGACGTTAGTGGAAGTGGCCCATACAAATCGATGCCAACGCGCCCAAACGGCCTGGCAGGGCAAGGTAGAGGTTGCAGACCTACCGGCGACAGGTGCGTTGAAGTTTTGCGGTGCTGACATTATATGCAGGAGCGAACGAATTTCTGCACATAGCGATACATGCCGCGCCAAAAGTACCGTTGGGGAATGCGCTGGTAAGTCTTCGATACCCCGGAGTGCGCACATTGCGGATCAGTATGAAAGAATTCGCATATGTCAGAGCGCAGACTGCGGGGCATGACTAGTAGCCACTGGCGGCCGTCACCATTGTAATTGCGTCGGTGGAGAAGGTCGTCGCGAACGGCGAAATGGTGGGCTTGACGACGCAACGCGCGAGTGGATGGAGTGGATGGATCAGTAAGCAAGTCTATCAGTGAGGCAATCCATTGATTCTTGCGCTGTTCAGTAGCAACGGCATGAATGCTAATGGAAGAAACGGCAAGGTGAGACGCTGAGTCGTGGGCATTGTCGTCAGGCAAGGGAGAGTGCGACAGGGCGTCGGCGTCAGCATGTTGCCTTCCGTTGCGGTACAGCACGCGGATGTTGTAGTCTTGCAGGCGAAGAGCCCACCGGGCGAGACGGCCTGAGGGATCTTTCAATGATGACAACCAGCATAGTGCGTGATGGTCGGTGACTACATCAAATGGGCGACCATATAAATAAGGTCGGAACTTGGTAAGGGCCCAGACGATTGCCAGACATTCTTTCTCAGTGATGGTGTAATTAGTCTCGGCTTTTGTAAGCGTACGGCTTGCATACGCCACGACATATTCCGGGAACCCTGGTTTGCGCTGCGCAAGGACAGCGCCGAGACCGACACCACTGGCGTCCGTGTGTACCTCTGTAGGGGCAGTAGGGTCGTAGTGGCGGAGTATGGGAGGCGACGTCAACAAACGACGGAGCGTTGTGAATGCGTCGTCACACTGTGAGAACCACGAATGGAGAGGCCCGTTACTACCGAGGAGCTTTGTCAGCGGCGATACGATAGACGCGAAGTTTCGGATGAAGCGCCGAAAGTAGGAACACAGTCCTATGAAACTGCGCAGTTCCTTGACAGATGTCGGCTTGGGGAACTCGGTCACGGCCCGAAGCTTGGCTGGATCGGGGAGAATTCTGTCCTTGGACACGACGTAACCGAGTATTGTCAATTGCCGAGCTGCAAATCGGCACTTCTTTAGGTTCAGTTGCAGACTGGCGTCACTCAGACGCGTTAAAACATGCCGCAGGCGTTGAAGGTGCGTAGAGAAGTCCGGAGCGAAAACGACGACGTCATCGAGGTAGCACAGACACGTGTGCCATTTCAGGTCACGCAGAATGGTATCCATCATGCGCTCAAAGGGGGCGGGTGCATTGCACAGCCCAAACGGCATGACGTTGAATTCGTACAAGCCGTTGGGAGTGACGAAAGCGGTCTTCGGTCGAGCGTCCTCAGCCATACGTACTTGCCAGTACCCTGAGCGCAAATCTAGAGATGAAAAGAATTCGGCTCCTTGCAGGCTGTCAATCGCGTCATCCACACGCGGTAGTGGGTACACGTCCTTACGAGTGATCTTGTTGAGACGTCGGTAGTCCACACAGAACCGCACAGAACCGTCCTTCTTCGCGACGAGAACGACAGGAGACGCCCAGGGGCTGTTAGAGGCTCGAATAACATCGCGGCGTAGCATGTCGTCCACTTGCTCGTTGATTACACGGCGTTCTGTGGGAGATAAGCGATATGGACGTTGCCGTAGTGGTGGTTGTGCGCCTGTGTCAATGCGATGCGTAACAGTGGATGTGCGGCCGACAGAAGGTTGAGCGACATCGAAAGAAGAGCGGAATTCTTCCAACAGGGCCAGAAGCTGGGAGCGCTGGACTGGCGTAAGGTTGTCGGCAATGGAAGGACCGAATACATCAGCGGATGATGAAACAGATGTAGAAACAGCACTAAGCATATTGGAGCTTCGGCAGTGCGTGTCATCAGGTTGATCCATGACTTGTGCGTCTTCGATGGGTTCCACGCTGCCGAGACATTCCCCTCGCACCAACGTAAAACTGTACGGGGATGAGTTCAGAACAAAAATGGTGGTGCTGCCGCGAGTTACTTGCACGGTCGCGAAAGGAACCAGCAAACCTTTTCTGGTGAAAACACGATGAGATGGTGAGAGGAGTGCAGCGGTGTCGGAAAGACTTGCGCAGTAGACCGACACCGTCACGGACCAGTTTGCAGGCACTTGCGTGTCGTCCCTGACGAGAAACTTGCTTGCAGCAGATGGACTGTCGGCTGGCGTCAAAGAAGAGAATGAGGCAGAAGTGTGCTTGACGACTGTTCAGCACGTTGCGGGGAAGCAAAGGCCAGTAAAGAGACCTGGCGGGCAACTTCCTCACGCACGAATGACTTGATTTCAGCAAGCAAGGCGGTGTGGTCAGGAAGTGTTGACAAGGCCGAGAGATCAGCGTCACGTGAGGGTGGTCGATGGGTCATCGAGCGCTGCCGTCGCAGCTCCTCGTAACTTTGGCAAAGTGTAATGATCTCTGCCACAGTGCGAGTGTTCTTGGCCAGGAGCATGGTGAAGGCATCGTCGGCGATGCCTTTTAGAACATGGGTAATTCTGTCGGCCTCTGACATGCTCGCGTCCACTTTCTTGCACAAGTCAAGGATGTCCTCTATGTAACTTGTGAAGGACTCACCGGTCTGCTGTGCTCGTTCACGTAACCGCTGTTCGGCTTGGAGCTTACGAATGGCAGGACGGCCGAATACGTCGACGACGGCGGTTTTAAAAGCGGACCAAGTGGAGAAATCGGATGCGTGGTTGTTGTACCACATGCCGGCCACACCCGTGAGGTAGAAAACCAGATTGCCGAGTTTACCTGCCTCGTCCCAATGATTGGGGACGCTGACGCGTTCGTACATAGCAAGCCAGTCCTCGACGTCGGTGCCATCCGCGCCGGTGAAGACAGGAGGGTCGCGGATGCGGGAGACACCGGAACATGGCGTCGGCGCAGGAGGAAGCGTTTGCTGTGCGGCGTCTTGGTGCATGGTAGAAGGCACGGTGCGGGATCGAAGCTCTAGGGGCATCAAATGCTAACCGAAGGTGTTAGAAGGGCACAGCACTCTCCACCAAATTGTTGAGACGTTTATTGGCAGACACTTCTCGACAATGCTTGACAGCGACAGTCAATGCGGGTACCGACTTTCTGCACGAGCTGCTCTTCTTTTTGCTAAAAAGGCAACCCACTAGAAGGCGCTGAAGAGGACGACCCCCTGTTCGAAGGCTTCGCCACAACCTTTATTTCTTACAAAAAAAAAAAAACAGCCACACTTGATTGCGCTTTCTGTGTGGCTATGGCTTCTATATAACGCATAAACCGCTGATTTTATGCTCTCCAAACATCCGACGCTGCTTTGCAGAAGCTATCCATGACGTCTGCTGGCCCAGACAGTCACCTTTATTATCTAGATCGCTTCGATTTCAGGCTTTGGTCAAGATGAAATGTGGGTTGCGCTAATTCTGTCGGTTCCTTTCCCGCGTGTGGTGATGTCTCTTGAATCCGAGACTCATCAACGTCCCGTGTGTTATGTTTGCTGACGCAAACACCGCAGGACGAAATAACTGCACCGTGTTTTCTGAAAAGCAATAGCTCTGAAACACCTTCCGACGAATGTCTCTCGTTTTACGTAGTCTCATACTTAATCGTCAGCGTATTGATTGATTGATATGTGGCGTTTAACGTCCCAAAATCACCATATGAATATGAGAGACGCCAGATGGAGGGCTACGGAAATTTCGACCCCTGGGGTTCTTCAACGTGTACCCAGAAAAAGAGAGAGAGAGCGAGAGAGAGATTGACTTTATTGAAGATATATCCTGAAGATGCTGAGAAAGGGCCATTCCGACCCTTAATTCAACCTGGAGGCTCCTCCCAGGATGGCGCTGGCAGCCGAAGGCTTGTAGCGATGCCTCGGGCCCTCTGGACCGCCTGTAGTTGCTGCTTGTATTCATTGCTCTTGAGGGCTTCCTACCAAGCCTCTTGGGTATTCAGTTATGCTGCGCTGTGGGTGAGGCACAGCCAGAGCATGTGTTCGAAATTGCAATAGGGATGGTTGCAAAGGGAGCATGTGGGTGGTGTGTCGGGGTCGACTCTGTGTAAGGTGGATGGTGTAATGTACGTACGTGTTTGCAATCTCCTTACACTTAGAGCTTGTGCTTTGTTAAGTTTAGGGTGCAATGCTGGGAATGCACTTATTTGTCCCGGTAATGTGAAGTGATCTCGTGGTATGTGAGGGGTTTTTGCTGGCTGTAGAGATTTTCGTACCGCTCACCCATCGATGGGTCGTTGTCCGCGGCGCCGCGTGTGAGCTCACGCGCCAGGTGGTTGACCTCTTCGTTGGGTCTGTAGTGGTCGAGTGCCGGTAACTGTTCCATGTTGTCTGGGAACCAGGATACGTAGATTTGAGCTTTCTTTTCCTTAACAGGGGTTTCTTTGCTCTCGTACTCTATTATTACGTTAACGGTGAGTTTTCCAGTGCTTGTAGCTACTAGGCCAGCCGCGAACGTTCGTGCCGCCGTCTTAGAGTCAGTGTATACTGTGGAGTAGGCTTGGCAGCTTTGCAAGGCTAGCGCGATCGCCATTTCCTCTGCTTCGTGAACATGGCTTGTTTGGACGGTGTCCGCGTTTATGAGGTTTCCGTCTATATCAACGACCGCTATGGCAAACGCCTCCCTGCCATAGTAGCGGGCGGCATCTACGAATAGCGCGTGCGTGTTGTGTTTTTTCGCCTTGTTTATGAGCGCCCTCGCTCTGTCCTTCCTTCGCCCTTTGTTGAACGTTGGGTGAACGTTGCGGGGGATTGGCTCAACCCTAATGTGTTTTCTCACGTCATTACCAAGTTGTGTTTTTTTCTCTGGTTGAAAAATTGGGCAAATGCCTGCGTCTCGTAGGATGAGATGGCCTGCCTGCGTCAACGACAGGCGTGTGATCGGTGCTACTCTCCGAGCCTCAAAAATTTCTTCGGCTCTATTGTGAAGACCAAGTTGCTCGAGTTTCTCGTTGCTCGTGCTATTGGGCAAGCCGAGTGCCATTTTCAGTTCCTTGCGGAGCATGGAGTCGACCTTTTTGATTTCAGGCTTCGTAAGTTTCAGAAACGGGAACGCGTATGCTGCGTGACTTACGAGAAAGGCGTGATACGCCTTCAAGATGTTGTCTTCTAGGAGGCCTGCTCTCTTGTTGGCGATTCTAGCAATGCCTCTTGAAAAATTGTTCGTGCTTTTTTCAAGGCGCTTGAGTGCTTCTTTGTTGTGGCCTTCCTTGGCGCTTAACGTTAGCCCTAGTACTTTGACCGTATATGCTTGCGGTATCGTTTGGTTGTTTTCAGCTTTGAGCACTACTTGCTGCTCCTCTTCGCCCGAATTTCGTCAATGGTGAAAGAGCGTTAGAGTAGATTTAGTGGGGGATAGTGCGAGTCCAGTTGGCTTAAGGAATTCTTCAGTTGTAGTCAGTGCTTGTTGAAGGATTCCTTCCAAGGCACCATATGAGTGGCCACATGGGACCCATATGGTAATATCATCCGCGTATATGGCATGGTGCACGAATGGGATTTGAGCGAGTTTCTCCGACAACCTGTGCATCGCCGCATTAAAGATTAATGGCGAGAACGCTGATCCTTGTGGGGTGCCGATATTTCCGAGTCGTTCGGGTTCGCCGCATTGCTCTCCTATGCGTATGGTGGCAGTTCGGTTCGCCAGCAAGCCTTTAATGTAGTTGTAGAATTTCTCGCCTAGGTTCATGTGCGATATTTCACCCAGTATGTGTTCGTGTTTTACAGTGTCAAATGCCTTGGTGAGGTCCAGGGCTAATATGACTTTGGGCGTGCGGAGGAAGCCATAACATATGTCTTCTCTTAACATCAACATGGCGTCTTGTGTGGACAGTGCCCTGCGGAAGCTAATAATGTTGTGAAGAAAGAGCCCATTGCTCTCAATGTGGTCCGTGATATGGTTGAGCATTGCATGCTCAGCTACTTTTCCAACACAAGATGTGAGCGATATTGGCCTTAAGTTATCGATTCTCAGCGGTTTTCCAGGTCTCGGGATGAGCGAAACCTTGGAACTACGCCATTCTTCAGGCACGGTACCCGTTTCCTATGCCTCATTTATCTTCTTAGTAATAATTACAATTGCTCTATCGTCTAGATTCCGTAGCAGTTTATTGTCGAGTCCATCTGGCCCTGGCGCCGATCTGCCACTGAGTTGCTGTATAGCGTACCGTATTTCAGCTTCGCTAAATGGTTCGTCTAGCTTTTCTTGCGGTCGACCTCCATATGAGGGATTTTTATTTTCCCAGGCTACTGCTTTGCTTTCCAGTGGGAGATATTTTTGGCCTAGCGTTTCGAGCAGAGCTTGGGATCCACTACTATCCAGGGCATGCTTGTGCACCAATCGTTCAATTTGCAGCTGGGTGCCACCTCTGGTGGGTTTGTCGCTGTCCGCCATAAGGTGTTTGAGCAGCCCTCATTTGCTTCCCCTCCTCATTTTGCCATCTGCTTCGTCACATGGGTTGTTCCACTGCTGGGCGCAGAGCGTTTTGGCGTGAGATTCGATTTCGCGGCCAAGGTCCGCGATTTTTGTGCGTAAGTGTCTGTTGAGCTTGTTTTTACGCCACGCTTATTTTAGGTCATGCTTTTTCTGCAGCAAACTGACCAGGTGAGAGTCCATGACCTGGATGGATTCATCAGTCTCGACTTCTTTGGTGGCCTCATTCGCTGCCATTTTCAATTCATTTAAGAGGGCTTCATATGATAGTTCTGTATTGCCCTTCTTCTCCCGTATTTTACGGAACAGGTCCCAGTCTGTGATTTTGAATTTCCTTGGTGCTTTCGCCTCGTTCTCAACGGTAAATTTCAGGATGCAGTGGTCGCTACCTAGGTCTTCGGCGAGGGTATACCAGGTAGCTCTGACGCTCTTGGTGAAGGTTAAGTCCGGCATTGTGTCCCGCTGTACCGAATTACCTCTTCTTGAAGGGAGGGCAAGGTTGTTTATCAGCTGTAGGTCCAGCGCATTCGCGCTTTCTGCTAACTTGGTGCCTTTGCCTTCGCTTTTTAAGTATCCCCATTCGGTGCTCCTGGCGTTAAAATCGCCCGCTACTATGGGCGAATTGTCACCCGCCATTTTTACTGCCGAGGTAAGCAGTCTGTTGAAATCTCTTTTCTTATCTGATGGAGGACTGTAAACATTGAGCACAAAGATGCTTCTTTTAACAGCCCTGTGTGGTAAGATTTCCACTAGAACCGTTTCCAGGCCTTTTTTGTATACGGGGGCGTCCCTTTCGGCGAACATTATGTCCTTCCGGATGAAGGTAGCCACTCCTCGCGTCTTGTTCTGCTCGGGGTGCAGGGTCGGCCTGGCTACCCTGTACCTCTGCATGCCAATGCTTTTAGCAGTTTTGCTATCTCCACATTCCTGTAGCAATATTATATGCGGCTTTTTTTACAGGTTAGCAATAGTTGTGTTAGTGCTGCTTTGCATTTCAGAAGTGAGTTACAGTTCCACTGGCAGATCTTAATCTCGTTACGGTCAGCGGCTATTTTGGCTTGGTAGCTTGTGTGCGTCATGGCTCATTATTTCCGCGAGATTGCGTGCTATGGCTGGTCGGACTTTAGCTCTAGAAGTTATGCTCGGCGCGCATGCCGTAACCGCTAGTTTGTCCGCGCTTAGGTTCGAAGGAGCACCTGCCACAGGTGGGTTGGCTACCATCTTCTCCAGGCTCGCAAACCTCTGGTCAGCTTTGTCAGTGTAAGTCTTAAAAATTTTCATAAACTTGGCAAGCCTGTTTGCCAACGTATCAATTTTGTCGTTGAGCTTAGTTGTCGTGGACTCGGCATTTTTCAGTGGGGCTTCTTTTTCTATCGAGACCATCTTGATCTCCTCCGTCGTGTCGCTGTCACTGTCTACGGCTTTGCGTTTGTGTGTGTTGTGGATCGTTTGTTGTGAGCGTGTTGTCGGTGGTGCCGGTGAGCTCGACAGATTAATTCCGTGGCAGCTCTCTATTCTAACTATTGAGGCCCGGAGCTCTTCAAGCTCTTTCTTGAGGGCCTTGTTTTCTTGTTCAAGCGCTACAATTCGAGAATCGGGAGCATGCTATGGCTGTGCCTTACCTTTGGGTTGGCTACTTGTGCTTCGTGATTCACCTGCAACCCTGCTGGCCCAGGAGCCATTGTCCGGCTGCTGCTGCTGCGTGGCTGTTGGTCTCGTTCTCGATTGGGATCTGGAGCACTCTCGAGATGACAGGCGGTTGTCGGATCCCGACAGGGTCGAGGGGCGCCCTCCGGAACGAGAACGGCCTCTGGATCGAAAACACCTTTTGGATCGGGAACGCCCTCTGGATCGGGATCTCCCCCTGAATGTAGAACGGTGATGGACGCTCGAGGCGTTCTCCCGTCCCGGCACCTGGTTGTGGCAGGGTTCCTTAAACGTGACAGATGTTGGTGCGTCTTGACGTTGTTGTGCTTGACACTCTTGCTTTCTGCGTCTTCTTCTCCTTCTCACTATGTATGGAATGTGGAAGCGTCGTTTGCATTTGTGATCTCCGGTGGGGTGATTGCCATCGCAAAGCTTGCGTTTCGGCTCGCAGTGATGCACGCCGTTTTCTTGTAGCGTTTCACCGCAGTTGTGACATTTCTTGCTCGTTGCGTTTGTGTGCCAGCAAACATCGGCGCGGTGGCCGACTCCTCCGCACGTTCTGCAAACATCGACTTGTCGCTTGTAGAGTGAGCAGGGATCCATGGCTATTCCGCATATCACTGTGCTCGGAACGCGCAACCCGTCAAAGAGGATTGCGACGACTTTGGTCTTTTTAATGCGTCTTGCCTCGATGGCAGTGGGATTTCGGTTGTGCACAATCAGGCGTTTCAGCGTTGCGTCGTCAAGGGTGAGGTCAACGTTCTTGATGATACCCTTGCATGTATTATCGGGTGCTGCCACGTATGCAGAAACTTCGAACGAGCTTTGGTTTGTGTGCAGTTTCTGCACGTTCAAGTTGAGTAGCATTATTTTGGTACGGCGTAGAAATAACAATAATGTTTTGCATATTGTTGGGGCAGATCGTGTCCTCCCGTACTTGATCGTCGTTGATCTGGGCGGTCGTGACGACGGCTCTCGCCAGCAAACGAGGTCGACTCGGGCTACGTCCAATCCTCCTCTGGTTCTCATAATTACCCTGATCTGGTCCTTGGGTAGGCGGAGTAGCCTGGAAGCGGATACCACACGGTGTAGTGCCGATCGACTTTTTTTGAAGCCCCTGGGGTGCTTCGGCTGGTTGTTGTGCTCGACCATCCCAGCGGCCAGCTCTTCGTTCAGCGGAGTTGTCTGTCTTCGGCGTCCCATGGCGGTGGCCCATCCTGGTCCGTCGAAGGTCTCCGCGCTTACTTCCATTCCCTCCACGGTTATGGTGGAAGGCATTTTCAGTGCCTGGTTGTCGGCTGCGACGTACGGAGGTTGATCTAGTAGCTGCCGCGTCTGGCTGAGCCCTTGCCTACGTGTGAGGGCCGTACTCCTCGCCAACCCTAGATGTGGTTAGGGTTAGCGGAGATGCTCGCCGCGTCGCAACTTGTCAAGTCCAAAAATATGTATAAGAGTTCACTCACCGCCAAAATGGCGTCTCTACTGAAACCGCAGAGCTTGCTTGTTCGAATAAGCACAAAGCCAAGTGATCTTGGAGCAAAGAAACGACCGAAAACATTTAGAAAAGCGGGAGCCGACGTTTTCACGTCCGCGCTCCTCGACGCCACCTAGGGATCCTAACGTGCACCCAAATCTGACCACACTGGCCTACAACATTTACGCCTCCATCGGAATGCGTCAGCGTATGTATGCATGTTCTCGCATCTGGCGAAGTTTTAAGCACTTGCTAATCCCCCAGCCATCTTGAAGTGGTGGCTCCCTTCATACTTGGGATCAAGAAGCAAATATTGCGCATATCTGAGACGCAAGATCAATAGGTAAGTGTTAGGAGGTGTGTTCCTTTTTAAGAAAACACGTGGACACGTAACTCGAAACACCTTTTGTTTCTTAGGTTGCGCTGAAAATCCAACGATATGCATGATAAATACGCGACGATATGTACAAAAATGCTATCTGCCAGCGATTTGGTGCTACTACCTGGTAGTGGTCGTGGTTTCCGCACAAGCCGATCGTTCTCGACACCTCTGCCAGATGGGGTCCATATCTCACGCAGTGCCATATCTCTCGTTAATGAGACTGAGACTCAAGTAATAGGGCCGGCAGAAAACAATCGTCTTTTAATGATATTGGTTTTGAAACATGCAGGTACAGGTTCAATTTTTTTGTACTTTTCAAAGACATGTGTGATGAAGTGAAACCATTTATCAGGCAGTGCTTGTCTGTGCGTGTTCCTTTTAGTCATCTGTTTGGGTCACCCTACCGACATAAAGAATATGTTTAAAACAAGAATCAGAACTCCTCCATGTGTTGTTCTATCTGGTCAAGTGTTGTTGGTACACTTGAGCCTAATCGTACCACCAGCACGTCCACCTGTTTTGCAGAGTGCTAACAGCAGCTACATGGAATGACGGGGCGTAGATTTTTTCAGAAGATCAGTGGCGGAGTTCAAAGCAGTACGAGACGGCGAGGCAGAAAGTGAATACCACATTGCAGCTGGCAGTATAGAACCTTATACCTGACTTGACTGCCCAGGTAATTTCATGGCTCTTCTGTGCCGAGGTGCACTGCAGGTCCGATAGGGCCTGGATCACGTTTACCAAGGCGCTGGTTTGCTCATAAGTTGGTTGTGAGGTTGGGAAAGGAGGGAAAAGGAGGGCGATACTTCAGGGGGGATGGTGGTACATAAATAGGTGCAGGGGTTGGAACCACAGAACGAAAATGTTCCGAGATTTGCAACGAGACTTCGAGCGGGTCTTCGAACGCACTAAAATTTATTTCATCGCGGGTGTGAAACTAAAACACTACTGTAAACACGTGCCTCCTCACCACCCATGTACAAAATGCTACTAAAACAAAGTCCGAGAGTGACAAACCTGAAATAAACATCATGTACGTGTCATGTGGACTTATCGTTTTGTATGTGTGTTGTTCTGAGTCAGTTGCTAGACAACATGCGAACGCAGCCGTCGGGGTCTATCAAATCAAGCTGACGCTATATTTGTCGTGAGTGATGCGTCAAAGATTTCGTACGAAGTTTTTTGCCTTTCACTGCTCTCTAGAGATAGAAAAAGCTTTGTGCTTAGCTTCTCATCCACTATTCTACGTCATAAGTCTAGCCGTTGATGTACTTACTCGTACAGATATCTTATTCTCGACTGAGGTACATTGTCTACAATAATATCTGATTGCCGAAGTTTCAGTTACTACTCCAAACGCCAGAAAAATACAATAAAGCCTTAAAAGCAGCACTAGTCTATTCATTTAGAAACTTTTCGCGTTTACTTTTTGTGCACTAGAACAACAAGCGACGTATACACTCAACGTAACGATCACATACAAGTAGCCAATTAGTTGGCAAAGCAGGAGCATGTAACTCGTTTGTTGACAGGAAACGTCAAAATAGGAGTTCTACCCCTAAAAATTTGCAAAATGTCCAGGGTGCTGGCATTTTGAAGTCAACAATGTCAAAATCAAGCGGGTCAGCAAGAAGTTACAGCCGAATAAACACCTGACAAGGAGGCTATCCAGATCAGTAAACTGGGCTAAGCTCGCAAAGTCAAAAGTACTAAGGATCGCCGGGATTCCTTTCTTTTAATTAACAAATATGCAGTTTCAGACAGTTAAGAGAAGGCTTCGCGGACTATAAGCATTATGAAGTTAAGAACTCATAGGCACTCAGGTGTTATTCTACAGTGCTAAGAAAATGACACCGAACCCCCAACTTATAAATAGCGCATCAGCCTGGCCTGCAAAGGCAAAATTCGGTTCGAACGCCGATGCCAGACCACTCCCAATTGTATAATTACTTAAAGGGGTGGTGAAGGAATTGTTCAAAAAGGTCCGAGGTGCGGCCTCACTGGCGACCACCTGCCCATATGCACTCCCTCACCAGTGGTTGGCTACCCTGGTGCAGTACTTGGCCACTATCTCCCATATCAACGCAACAATTAACCATCGAAGGACAGATGAGGGCTATACATCGCTACAGGATAGGTACACCTTTTGCTATCGTGGCTTCGCTGACAGAAGAGAATTGAGGTGGGGTTTTTTATTCACCCGAGCTATACCTACGGATTCATAGGTATATGTTGTTCCTATGATGTTGATAGTACAGGGAAGCATGTTGTTGGGTAGCTGACGCTAAGAACTATAGAAGTTAGGAGTTTCACTTGCGCTGAAAGTGACCAGTAGGCCCTTACTGCATGGCGGTCATTTTAGGTGACCACCTCAATTCTAATAAAATAAAATTACCATATTCTTGCTTGCAAAATTCATTTTTCTGCAAAATATTTTGCAAGCTTCTTCTACAAAAAGCTGTGACCGGCAAAAAATGAAGTCCTGTTCATCAAGCAATTAACCAAAGGTATACATGAAAGTGGTACAGGCCTACGCTCCTGCATCGAGTCATAATGATCATTTAGTTCAACGCTTCTACGAAGACGTCGAGTCCACAAGGAATAAGGTAACGATACAGTATACTATATTGATGGGCGAATTGAATACCAAATAGGCAAGAAACAGGCTGGAGAGCATGCAGGGGGGGGGGATGTGACATCGGCTCTTGAAAGGCCATAGGGGGTTTATTAGTAAAATTCACGGAACATAATAAGTTACGGACGGATCTTGAATACTTTCTTGATAAAAACGGGCTAACCGCAAGTGGCCGCGGCGAAGTCCTAATAGCAAAGTTAAAAATGAATGAGAATTCATTCTGCGTACAGGATGTAGAAGTAGTTTGCGAGATCTGAAGCAGTGACCAGAGTAATCATAGTGACCAAGGTAACCACTTGTATTCACCTGGATTTTAAAAATCGAAGGCATAAACTGATACGCAAGAAGACAAATAATGAGCTAGCGGTGAAATGGAAAGTACGGGAATTCAGAGTTTCTAAACAAGGTAACTGACGTTAGCATTGACACAATGAACAATAATCTTCCTAGCATCACCAAACAGTGTGCAATGAAAGTCGGATGTACAGTCCCCAGCCAGGACATTGGCAAACTCTCTCAGGACACCAAAAGTTTCAATAAAAGAAGATAAACCATGAAATCATCAAATACAACCAACTACGAAGAGCTTGTGGCTCTTTCGGAGTTAATCAATAGGCGCAAAATAGCCGACATCACAAGGTATAACATAGAGAGAATTGAGCAGGCTTTAAGAAGTAGTAGAGAACCTAAAGCTGAGAAGGTAAACTTCTGCGTTGGCAAAAACGCGATGTACGCATCAAAGGACCAGGAAGGCAATGTAATAAGCAATATAGATAGGATTTTTGAAGTGACGGAGAAGTTCTACAGAGAGCTGTAGAAAAGTTGAAACAGCTAGTATGATATTGTAAAAAAAAATAATCGCCTAGCGAAATTCAGCATCCCCCAAACAATGACAGGGAAATTAATGAAAGCCCTAGAAAGAATGCAAGAAGAGAAAGCCACTGGCGAGGATAACGTAACAACGAACCAGCTGAAAGATGATGTAGCAATTGTGTTAGAAAAACTAGCCATCCTAAATACGAAGTTTTTCTTGACGGAAAAGGTACTAGAATCTTCGAAAAACACCAACATCATTATAATTCATAAGAAGGAAGGCGGCCTGGACTTCAAAAAGTGCAGGGTGGTTAGCTTATTGGCCGTTGTCAACAAACTATTTACAAAAATAATAGCTAATATAATTAGGGCGACATTAGAGGTCAATCAGTCATTGGTACAAGCAAGGTTCTGTACAGACTTCTTCACAATAGAGCAGTAACACGTTATCAATCAAGTTATAGAGAAATGCGTAGAATACCTCCAACCCCTATACATAACCTTCATAGATTACGAGAAGGCCTCTGACTCAATCGAGACCTCATCAGTGATGCAAGTACTCAGGAATCAGGGTATCGACGAAGCCTACATAAACATACTTGAAGAAATGTACAGCGAATCCAAAACCATTTTCCATAAAGAAAGCGACAGAATCCCGATAAAGAAGGGTGGAAGGCAGCAAAACACAATCTCTTCGTTGCTACTCACCGTGTGTTTACAGGAGGTTTTCAGGGCTCTGTATTCGTATGAGTAAGGGATAAGAGTCAATGGGGAGTACCTTAGTAAGCATTGATTTAATAACGACATTGTCTTCATAAGTAAATTAGGGGACGAATTACAGCTCATGAATACTGAAATTTACACGCAAAGCAGAAGGGTTGGCCTGAAAATATAGTAAATCTGAATGTCTTGTAGATACGGCAGAAAACAGCGCTTTGCAATTTGTGCAGAGATGCTGGAAGTTGCAAATAAATGCGCTTACTTAGGACAGGTAACCGGGGAGCCGAACCATGGAGCCAAATGTGAGCCGCCTCTTAAGGATTGGGTGGACCACATTAGCCGAGTATTCTCAAAGCATGTATGGTAATCTACCACTAACCCTCAAGAGGAAGATATATAACAGATGCATCTTGCCAGTAATTACCTACGGAGCAGAACCCTGGAGGCTTTACAAAGAAGGTTCAGCTTTCATTGAGGACGACGAAGCGAATGATGGAAAGTGGCATGTGTAACCTTAAGCGAGAAGAAGAGAGCAGAGTGGGTCAGGGAACAAGTCGGGGTTAAGGACGTCATAGCTGAAATCAAGAGCAAGAAATGGACACGGGACCGGCACTTAGCGTGTAACAAGATAACCACTGGTCATTAAGGGTAACTGACCGGGTTTCCAGTGAACGAAACACACGAGGGAAAGACAGAGAGTTAGGAGGGCTAATGACATCAAAATGTCGCAGGTACAACGCGCCAGCAGAAAGTAGAAGACCGGATTGATTGATGGTTCTTTGTTGGGCCACCTGGTTGATTGGTGGAAGACGCAGGCTAGTTGAACACAGAGCTGAGCTGGACCACCCAGCCACGACCTCTATGGACAGACATGTTCTTGAGTGCCTCGTTTTTCTGGGGAAATGAAGAAGGCCGAACGAAGATTTATTCACCAACCACGTAGCGCATAAACAATGATTTACTTGTATTTCTTTATTACCTTGAACGTAACTACGTGTAAATTGCTACAAGAATGCTCCACCGCGGCGGTCTAGTGGCTGAGGTACTCGGCTGTTGACCCGAAGGTCGCGGGATCAATTCCCGGCTGCGGCGGCTGCATTTCCGATGGAGGCGGAAATGTTGCAGACCCCAGTGCTCAGATTTGGGTGCATGTTAGAAAACCCCAGGTGGTCGAAATTTCCGGAGCCCTCCACTACGGTGTCTCTCATAACATATGGTGGTTTTGGAATATTAAACCTCACATATCAATTGCTACAAGAATTAACCAGCCTTTACAAGGATATTTTAACTGAGAAGAAGAATATTACACCATTGAAGTGACGAGAATGTGCCCAACGAATGAATGTCGGAAGTTACAGATAATTTATTCCGCTGAGTTGTGGTGCCACCTGAAGAAGCCAAACGTTTTGCTCTGTTTAACGCGAGATTTGTATGCGATAAATAAAAAAAACTTTAGTCACGTGGAAATACTCATGTGGTATTTATTTACTATTAGAATAGAAAAAAGCTTATTGAACTTGGATATTTGTAGGGTAGTATTAGGTTCGCTTTTTGGCTCCTGTGCTTTCGCCCAACTTTCGCAGCCCTTCGATGGTCAGTTGCCGTATCTCCTTCATGGATAGCGTAAGACTGACGTGTCGCTCGATAGCCTGCCGCACTTCTACAGCCATTAGTGAGTCCATCCCCAATTCACTCAAGGAAGTCGTAGGGCTCAGTCTTGAGGAATCCTTCATGCCTGCAAGAGTGGCAAAAAGTGTTTATGTAGCGTCAGACATCACCAATTCGAAAAGTTGTAGTGCTTTTGGTTCCTTTTAACTTCGTTTGTTACATTTAGTTTTATCTGTAGGTACTGGCGATGTTTAACTGAATCATAGTTTGGCTATATTAAAGAACACTGGCCTTTTGCTGCTTTAGGTGAAGCGATACTTTTGTTAATTCAACAAAGCAATCTCAAGCGTGCCATTGTTGCTTAGAATCTTCGACACAGCGCTCCTGAACTTGTCATTGCAGGTTCCGCTTACGAAGCATGGCAGTCAAATTTCGATCAAGAGAAACCGAGCGGGCCCGTGTAGTTCAGTCTGGTGCAATAAAGCGACTAGAACGACTTGCAAACCTCTGCTGCGAATACATGCTTGTAGTAGCACCTAAACTGAGTAATAAAAATTTAACTTCTGTTTAGGCGAGAACGTGGAGCTTGTTAACGAGAGCACTTCTAATTTCTTTTTCGTGGCTACTGTGAGCGGGATTCCTTCATTTGCATATAGAGGCTGCTTGGGGTGTGGCGAACAGGATGAACGTGATTTCGCGTGTGTTCAATGCAGCTATTTGAATTTATCTACCCTGTTCTAGCACAAAGTAGCATAAAAATGTAGGCTGATGTTCATAACGTTGGTAGAGAATCCACCTTGAAATGTGGTAATCTGGGTTCGAGCTGCGGGCAAGAAACAAGTTTTTCTCGGCTAGCTTTTATTTCTGCAAAATCGGTATGAATTTTCTTCCAGCTTCACACTAAAACGTCTGCACAACAATTTTACCGTTCATAACTCCTTGTGCCCCTTGATGGACGCTGCAATAGTGACTTGCAGTATAGTTATTCGGTAACAGCTTCTAGTAGTTAAGGAATTAGTGAGCATTTATTGTGCAATTAAAAAAAGCCTACAGAATATTTCACTGCCCGCATGTAACAAAACGTGTATTACCAGGTAGTGCTATTCGCACGTGGACATGTGGTATTTCATTTGGAAAAGTTGCAAGCAAAAGTAGCACGTCGCTACTTAGCGTCGCCACAAGTGATCGTTACGCAGAATTTTGGTATAAGTGATCACATGCTGTTTGCGCCGCACCACAGTTCAGTTGCTTCAAAAGCCGCCACATCATGTTCCGAAATGTTGAACAGTGGGCGGTGGTAGGCCTGTTCCCGAAGAATTTAAAAATACCGGTCGTTCATGGTGAAATACTGTGCGTTATAGATGAACAAGAATATACCACAGCCTTACTGTTGCAACATCAGTTCACTCTGGTCTTTCGGAATGCTAAGCATGGAGTATTACATGCCAATAGAGAAGTTATAGACAATAGTATCTATCAAATCAATTACTGGATGAATTGAAGGAACAGAAAAGCACAATAACAACTACATATAAGAACGTTTTACTTGTACAAAGCTCACGTCGCAAGAGATATAAAAAAAAAGCTTCAGTTCTATAGTTTTTTGTTCGTGTATATGCTTTTTTGTTTGTTTATTTGAAGAACAATAATGGCGATATTGGTGGTACAGTTGCGTATCCTTTGTTGTAGGTACTCGCGTGTGTTTTAAAACAAGCAGGGCATTGTAAAAACGTCGTAAATGCGAGCTTTGCTCTAGTACGCCGAGCGTATGGACGCGAGACCTTGGAATGACCGCCAACTGCAGTATAACCACAAAAATTAGAAGTAGTTACAATTGAAAGCTAGTTCCGACGGATTCCCAACCAAGCCTCATGAAACATATTCATTGACCGTCTACGCCATAGATTCTCGTCCTTTTTCTACCAGCTGGTACTTGTCGCGATTGCTTTTTTGTCGCAGAAACAATAGATTGTCTTACGGTCTCTGTACAGTGAAAGCCACCTTCAAGCCTATTCCCCGTTTCCGGTTACTGCATTGAGCAGATGACCTATAGTTCTGACTTCTGCGTGAATACAGCAATCACATTATATAAATGTATTTGAAAAAAATGAGGGCGAGACAATGGTGATTGGGGAAGACGTCAGTATGAATATCAGCCGACAAGTACGTAGCCAGTTGGGAATAGGGTGCCCGAGGATTCTGTCTTATTCCTCGAAATTCTGAAAAGGTGATCTGTACCAAGAATATTTATGTTAACCAGCGTTTGTTTTTACTAAAATGGTATAGGTAGTTATCAAGTGTGCCCTCCACCCTTCCGAAAGAAATTCCTGGCGACGGGCATGTGAAGTTGTTCATTGAGACTTCTTCCGAGATAATTTTCTGGCGGAGCGCTATGGGAAGCCCATTGCTTGCCTTTCATGGTCAACAAACTATGCGTTGTGTTGACGCGCTGCTATTTGCTGAACGCAGCCCGTTTATTTCTTCGCCGTCACAACTAGAGTTGCCAGAGCAAAGTGCTCATCGTGCTCGTGCGCAATCAATCATGATGTGTGCATTGAGAAAGCTCACTAACTTGCGCTACCATGACAAAAAAATGTAGTGCTTATCTAACAAGACTGTCTGCTGTTAAAAGGAAGAACGTTCCACGCCATTTCTGGCGGCCTCTTTTCACAATCTTGATCGCTATAGAGTTGCACGTACACGAAATTTCTGGCGCGCCAGCAAGCTCACTGTCATGCGGTTACCGGTGTCTATGGTGCTCAGCACCTGAACGAAATGACACTTGTATATTTTACGCATTTGTCTGTTCCTGCTTACATTTAATTGACGCCAAGTGACGTTGTAGATGCCCCGGCTACAACTGGCCCAAACCATTACCCTATTTGTAGATTCGTTCGTATACTCTGTTAGAAAAACATATCAATGCAATATTTTCCGCGACAACTTGTGCATACAACCCACTTCTGCGTCCCAACTCACGCGTCATAAGAAGCTGCGGGTCCAGTTTACCGGCTGTTTCTTGCGTTCCCGGGAAACTGAGACATTCGCAATGATGTGACTGCTCCCACACCTACCAAACAATTGTCCTTCTTCTTGACAGCCTTGCATCATTGGCGATATAGAACTGTAAACCAGAACTGGTGTGCACTGCCTAACATTTGTGTACATTATTTGTACAAAAACGCCCTTTTGTCTGTTCTTAAGAAACATTGATATTTACCAAAACTTCCAATTTCCATTATGTGTATCCAAAAGCACTCAAGACATGTACCCTTCTATTAGCTCTGTATTCTCAATGCTTCGATTAGCTTTAAAGTTGAAAATTTTATATTGCCACACGGCTACTTGTCTTTCTATTACAAGAGTTGAATTACTAACACTAAAATATACAGTTGTCCATCATTGTCAAAATCTTTCCTGATTTATTGACCTTACCACGCACAAAATAAGAAAATCAATGAACGTACCAAGGATTCGAGCGATCACTTCGACGATGCCTCCCTTGTTTTTGCTGACCTCCGTAGTGGGATCGGCCTTCACGCAGCTTGAAACGACAGGATGGTTCTGGTTCAAGAATTGGTCCATGAGTGCGATGCACGAACTTATCCGCTGAGGCACGGTGCCGGCGATAGTAGCATCATCCCCCATTTTGTCATGGAATGCACCTACATCAGCGATGGCACCCCACTGGATAGCTATTCCTGCAGCGTTCAAAATAAATCTTGTTCGGTGCCACATTTTTGGTGGTGCATTGGATTGTGCCGATTGCGGCCACAAGTATGACTTCACTGCAAGTGATATTCCTATTGCGAACAATTAAACTCGTAGGTCTAATTTCTGGAACAAGAAAGCGGTAACTGTTTTGAATGTTTGCACGGGAAGGACTTTTATACCCTAGGGTTTTTTTATGCGTCTCTCATATTCACATGGTGGTTTTGGGATGCTAAACCCCACATATTAATATTATATCTTAGGGTTTACTGGCCACCAAGTGAAGTTGCTGGGAAAGGACTGGGACTTGGTCTCGGTAATGCAGGTTCCACAGGTATGACGCTGGGTTGTAATGGTTGGCCCTCGAAACCAGAATATGACTTGGAGTTTGCTGACGCGTGCTGGAGGGTATGCCGTTTGCGTTTATGCCGCAAGTACCCCTGTATCATGCACGCTAAAAGTTTTGAGTACCGTCCAAAGTGTAGTATTCAATTTGGTGTTACCTATGTCGACTATTCTGAGAGACTTGAATAACAGTCATAATGCTTACGTTTGAAAATTGGGCAGATTTAACGTATTGTAGGGATCAGCGAAACAGCATTTTGATCTGTTGCTCTGGCTTCCTTTTGAACTTCCTTACAGTGCTGCACTTGAAACGTCTTTGTCTAGTGTTGCATCCTTTGAGGATGCAGCACTACACACGGACCCACGAGCCGAACATTAAGGACTGTAATGTATTTCGTGGGTTGGATAACAGCACCCTAGCATCAGGCGCCTGTTCATGGCTTTCCGGAGTGCAGCCAGCTGAGTCGCCACTGCGGTAGTACATTGATTCAGATTGGCAGAGGCGGTTGCGTTGACCAGAAGTATCCACACACCTTTAACAGATGATCGATCTCTGACCGCGTTAACATCTTCTAGGGCCAATTATACGAAGCTCGTTTTTGAAATCCGACATGTCCTGACTATATATAGTGCAGTAAAGAAGGCTGTGTGAGTCACTTATGGCGAATACCCGCACACTATGTACTGCAGTATGTGGCCATGCATTACATATTTCTAGTGCGAATTAGGGCAATGCATAAGCAACAAGAACATTACGTTATTTTCTTGGAGGGGGGGGGGAGGATGAGCAGCGAACCATGCTCACCATACCTTCACGCCTTCTAATGCTAAAGTCGGTTTGTATCAAACTAAGGAGACGACTTCGAGAGCGCTACGATATGGGCGGCTTTTTTGGGCAGGCATGCAGGCAGGCAGGTATGTAGAAACGATTGAAGCTTCCTTGGTTCCCCCGAAATTATTCGAATTTGAAAGATCATCAAAGTTCAAACTATTTTTAAAAGGTTATACGTGTAATGCTTTTTTTTCGGTTTTTCCTATCGATTCTAAACAAATTATGTGTAAAAATGAGTCATAAATTTATCGCTGTTGTTCTTTTTTTATTATGCGGCGTTAATTATTGCCTTAACTCTTTGTAGCAGTTGTCATATACGTTATGTACATGCGTCATATTGGTGGTGTATTACTGCAGTACTTTTATTGAAGAGTTTAGCAGTAGCAGTCTCGAATTGTCACTGCGAATACCACAGTAAAAATTAGATCACAACACAATTTGTGAACTCTTGGTAACGCATTCCGTAATAACACAGGCTGAGAAACAGCTCCTGATTGACAGCACAGTGTCGTATAGACATTTCGCGGGTAAATGTACACTTTCATGTACCTTGTCTGCCTGAAAACGTAATAGCCAGCAACCTTATCAACCTCAAATGCAGAAACATGAGCCTTCAGATGCCGTTCCCAGTAAGCTCCCAGTCAAGGTTAGTCCTCATGTAAGGGCTGAATCTATGTACACGCCATCAGTCTTTCTGGTTCGTGGTTCTCGGGAATGTTTCTGCACCACATAAATTGGACATCAGCTAATTTAAGTAAACATTCTTCTTTCTCTTGTAATACATCATTACATCAAGCGAGGTATACCGATGCGACGCCACTGCAACAAACGCATGTAGGCTGTCATTAAAATGGCACCCGCAATTGTCGACACTCCTTTTACTTTAATGTGTCAACACAGGCCTGTACATCATTACATCCTATTGAAGTACCTTGATGGCACATTTTTTTTCTAGGGCATGGCAGTTTCTTTTGCCAACTTGGCGACTGATGAATCATTTTAGTGCACTAGCATAGTCTTTTAGTGGCAAATTTTTGCTTGCGCGGAAAAACTGCAGTGTAGTCTATTTGAGAAAATGTCTACAAAATATTCGAATTTAGGAGAAATGGTGCACTTGTTTGCTGTCTTCACAATTGCTCCTTCTGTAGCAGCAAACATGTTATTACTAGAGAGGTCAATCGAAGCAGAAACAAAGAACTATAATGTTACGCGCAGAGGAATGGTTTAAAGGGGGTTTTTAAAAGAAAAAGAGGCACAGAAGACCTCGGTGATAGCTGAAGCAGCGTCGTCGCTCTACCACTTTTGTCGGTTTTCTATGGCAGGGACGGTTCACGATTAATTCACGACCGAGTGTGAAGGCGACCGCTGCCTGTCCTTTCTAGATGTCCAGGTGGCAAGAAAGCGCAACGGCCTAGAGTTCTCCGTTCACAGGAAGCCCAACGCACTCTGACCGCTACCTTCAATTCGATTCTTCCCACCGCGCCTGCCAGAAGGCGTCGGTTGTGACCACGCTACCCCAGAGAGCTAAGAACTTAAGCTCCAATGACCCGGAGCGAAAGAAAGAAGAGGCCCGCGTAATTGCGAACCTCAGATAAACGGATACCCAAAAAACTTCATTCGAACCGCCACCCAATGCGCAGAGCAACAGAAGATACAAAAACCCCAATCAACCTTAATTGGCATCCCCCCGAAACGCGTACTGGTCCCGTACGTTCAGGGAACCAGCTAGATGTTGGCGCGGATCTTCAAGAAGCAAGAGGTTCGCATCGCGCACGTGCCTTTGTGTACGTTGGGCCACCTCCTGCCCCACCCGAAAGACCAGCCAACAATGGACAGGACCCCCGTTGTTGTTTACAAAATTCCGTGTTCCAAGCGCCCTTCAGCGAGACAAAATACCTACCGGGACGACTGAAGCAACACGCCAACGATGTGCGGAAGCTCTACAAGATTGCGCAGTGAAGTCGCCGAACATGCTGAGACGTTGGATCACCGGATCAATTTCAAAGCAACGGCCATCTTTGAAAGCGAGCCGAACTGGAAGATAAGGTTGCTCTTCGACTCATGACACATACAGAAGACAGCCCATAGCATCAACCGCTCTCTCGGAACTCTTCCCCCAGTGTATACACGTGTACTGCGCTCCACGCCAAAACGAGAGAGAGATGGGAGAGGCGGTCATTATCCGCTTCGCGAGTGCTTTGAAGACGTCGCTGCTACGTAGTCCTGCAGTTACTCCTGAAGAAGGAACCAAGTTGGTTTGGAAACGTCGGGTTTGTTCGAAAACTTTTCGTCGGAGTCTAAATCATCTCCCATTTTCATACCCAACCAGACAGACTTCTGTCGAACGTGTACATTCAAGCCATGAAATCTGTGCGAAACACAATATGATCGTCTGACCTTGGCAAAGTTATCAAAGGTGCAGAGAATTCTTTGTAGATTATGCTCAAAATCACAGCACAGAAACGTACCCAGCCACGAAAAATTAATTGATGGATTTGCGGGGTTTAACGTCCCAAAACCACCATATGAATATGAGAGACGCCGTAGTTTAGGGCTCCGGAAATTTCGACCACCTGGGGTTCTTTAACGTGCACCCAAATATGAGTACACGGGCCTACAACATTTCAGCCTTCATCAGAAATGCAGCTGCCACAACCGGGATTTGATCCCGCGACCGACGGGTCAGCAGCTGAGTACCTTAGTCACTAGACCACCGAGGGAGGGGGGGGGGCAGTAACGAAAAATTTCTTCGCTCATTTCGCTTCAGGCGACACGCAGAAATAGAAAAAAAAGACAAACGAGTGCAAAGTCTCGACCGTCTCATTGAATATACGCAATCTGTTATTCAAGGTAACATATTATGTCTATGTTATTGAGTAAACAATCTGTGGACGTAGAGTAAATGCAGGAGAAACGTCGCGCCAACCGGCTAGTCGCGCGCAGCGACTGCCGAGCCCAGCTTATTTGACGGCCCGATCACGGTCACTAAAGAATATTTTTCAAATGAATTAGTTGTAAACAACGGCAATAAAGTTGTTACCAACCAACCAATCAGTTGGTTGGTAACAACTAACAACAAATCAGCACTTGTCTGTCTTTTTTTCCGTCTGTCTTGGTGGCTCAGCGGCTTCGCTGGTTGCTGGATACAGTAGTACTAAGACGCCTAGGTTTTACCACACGGCTATTTCTAAGTCGCCATTTCTGTAGTGATCACTCCACTCCTGTGCCTGTGTTTGCATGTTCAGTCTTTTACCAAGGGCATATTCCGAGTAGTGCCACGCTCTTTTATTTTAGACTCAGACTGCAAAACTAGTATGCCAATATTAGGTGGTATGCATCAGCCTACACCAGTGTAACGGAGCACTTTGGCACCCACTACTTAGTAGTCCATGTGACCAGATTCACAGTGGGATGGCAGCAGGTGTAAGGGCCACACAAACCGAAAGCCTTCACAATGTCATGAAATGCTCTTACAAGCAGGAAGGTGAAAGACTTCTCGTTTCTTTTACAGGGTTATAGTTCACAGGAACAGATGAAGTTAAGGATTTGTCCTTATTTTCATATTTTTTTCTGTGTCCGCAGCAGGCGACGGCATGGTGCCTCTTACAAACCAAAACGTTCCTGAACCCGGTAACTCTTCACTACATCTACCCCGAGATATACTAAGATCTGTGTAAGTTCTGCAATCAAAGGGCAGATCTCAATCATATAGTGTGGGATATCCCCTCAGTGACAGGGTAATATAAAAAATACAACAATGGAGAGCAGTGGGAGACCACACTTCTAAGCGCAGACCCAGAGGGGCAACCCGACGTCCTTCGGCAAGCCGAGGATACCGCCAGAGCTCAAGCCTCAAGGCTGCCACCTAGGGAAACGAGACAATTTTTCCACATCTTGTCGTTTTTTTTTGTTTAATAAAGTTATTTCCTCCCCCTCCTCCTCATGGGATGGGAGGGTAACAGACAATAAATGTGGCTCTAAAGTGCTGTGTGCGTGCTCGCAAGAACCAATGGTGATAGTGTTCACAGCATACTCTTCACATTAAGGTACATTTACTATATTCTGGATTGACGCAGGTAGCAGCTTCAGCAGTCACAACATAACGTTGCATGTTCACGCTGCATTGTCAACTTTCGTCAGGTCTTGTATAGCAGTTACTTGTCATTGCGTAGATGATTTCGTTTGACTGCCGGCAGTTTAGATCATCGATGGCTTCAAGCTCAATTGGGAGAGCAGCAATGTGCGAAAATAACTGAGCCCTGGTGATACATAATGAATGGAAGAATACAAAAAAGTTAGTGGTATCTCACCCCATCCTCGTATAGCAGCGTTTGTAGTTAGTTGCAGATATTGGAGCACCACGCATCGATTAGATGTTCGTCAGTCATACCTGTTGTATCGCTGTGTCACTGTATTGTAATGTTGTTAGTTTGCAATTTTTGATACTCGTGAAGTTTCATAAAAGCATTTCATTGGGTTGATTATCTCTCCCGCAGCAGCATTTAAACTGCACCTACAATGCAGCAAATCCTTTAATCATTTGCTTTTTCTTAAATCCCAGGCTTTCTAAACACGAAATTGTTTGATGACAGCGTTTACCTTGATTCCACTGACTTAATTCCGTCACGGATATGACGTTGTAAAATATATAACTATAGATTTTAAAGAAAAAATATGACAAAAAAGTTTCGCAGCTGGGCGTCGAACCAGTGTGCTCGCGCTCGTGAGACGCTAACCACTAAGCCAGAGAGCCGACCTTCCCGCACGTGTTAACGACGAGCCATTTCAACACACCACGTACTGCTGGCGGGCCTCGGACTTCAGGAACTTCAGTGTGTTTTTTTTTTCATCAGTACCGAGTTGCAATGACGGCCACGCGTTTCGCGCGCAAGCTCTAAAGGCTTTGCCATTCGTACACGTTGCTGCCCGTCAGCGCTTGGATTTCCCACGCAATGCAGCGTCCTTCTACTTATGAACGGAGTAGAAGGGATCACTGCTTTGCGCAGCCTCGTGCCCCCTTTCTCCATAGCGAGAGGGCGTGGTGCCGTGTCAAAAAAAAAAAAGGAAAGCCACGCACTGACACGTTGCAACACTCACGTATAGCTAGGTCTTGGATAGATGGATGAATGGATCCGGACTGTGCCCTTCAGATCAGGCGGCGGCTCACCCCACCTGGCCAATAAGTTAAGTACTATCGCTATGTGTCGAAAGACTGAACTTTACTAGCGCTTTGATTTTAGCCACCCACCAATCAGTCAGCCTCCTCCTGGTTATTTCTACCAGTTTAAAGTCTATTTTGCCTTCACTGTCCCTAAACTCCGATGATTTAATAATTCTGTGCCATAACCATGGGCTAAAATATGGAGCTCATTACAGAACCTTGTCTAATGTTCAGTCGTTTCGTCCTCTCCACACGCACACTACATAACGTGCTTGTGCCTTCGTATTCGGCTCGGTACGTCTTTGTCCACAACAGATCCACTGTGACCCCGAACAGCAGAGAACTACTTCGAGAAGTATCGTAGATCTTTTCTTTTGCAGTTTCCTGTTCGAAAGTTTGATAAGTCTTTAGTGTATATTTAGTAAGCATTCCACTTTTTCACATATCCCTCTTTGTTTCCTTGGCCTTCTTTTTAACCGATGTTTCCTTTTCGCTTGGTAGTCTGCTGTTGTCTAGATATTTGCTTGAAAATTTTCTAGTTCGCTTCATCCGTTTAGTATCAACACTCTTCATCTAGAAGTACCTCAAAACTTTCTTAGCCCAACGCTTCACTCCCACTTTACTCAATCACTCCTCAAATTCTATTTTGCTGCTAGCTTTCGTGCACTCCAACGGTGTCCTTCCTATGTCACGCTGTACCCCCTTATTTGGAGTGCTCCTGTGTGGTTCCAAAGAGTCTACCTATGTCACGTTGTTTAATTTCCAGTCTTGCTTGCACCCCATATCTTATGCACAAGGCCGCATTACCGAACGTCAAACCCAGAACCATGACACGTTTCTAAATCCCTCTCACAATGCCATGCCTGTTGTAGTTCGACAGTTCCCTATTTTTTTATTTTAGCTGCATTCATGTTAACTATAATCAATACGTATTTTTCGTTCTCTCTTAGGTACTCAGTGCTTTTATTTATCCACACACTCGTATATTTGTATTTATTCACCATTTATAGCGTGGCTTCCTGTGTCCTATGCTCACTGCCTTCATTATCAATAAAAATCATGATTGCCATTTTTCCCAACTGAACTTCAAATTTAACCTATCTCCCTCATTACCACAGCTGTCGATCATTCACTGCAGATCTTCCTTGCTGTCGGCTAGTGTTATTATATCATCTTCATTCATCAATGCTGGCAATGATTGTTCAACGTGTTTTCCTTGCTTGGCAAAAAAGAGGCTGAATCCGAGTCGACTCCCCTCTGATTTGGCTTCTAGTCTCTGGAGATTAAGCATAAAAAACAAAGGTGACAATGGACATTTCTGTCGAAGCCCATGTTGTATCTCTATAGGTTCAGATACCTGTTCTTCCCATTTGATTACTACCTTGTTACTTTTACAGATATCCTTTAGAAGATTAGTTGTTCCATCTTCCACATCTAGTGTGTCCAGTATGCCCCATGAGTCTTCTTGAATCACACTATTGTAAGCTCTCTTTATATCTCGGAAGGCCAGCTACAGGGGCCTGCGTTCTTTTTCCGCTTTTCAATACACTGCATCAATGAAAACAGATTGTCCTCCAAACTTTTTCGTTTACGGAACCCATTTTGTTGTTGTTTCAGCACCCCCGCACTCTCAACCCCTGTCTATAGTCTTTCCTTTACTATCTGCATCACCAGCTGTTAATTACTCATGTCAATGTTATAGGACGGTAGTTGTTTATATCGGCTTTGTCCCTCTTTCCTTTACAGATCATGCTGAGTCTGCTAAGTTCCGCCCAACGGGAGCTTCACCATCTAATATTGCTTTTCTCGCTGCCTCTCCTAATGTCTGCTTAGAGTTTGGTCCTCGTTTTTTTTATTAACATGATTGGGATGCCATCAGGGCCTATTGATGTGCTATTAGGAACCCTCTTCTCTGCCTTTTTCCACTCTCGTTGTTCTAGTTGAGCCACTGCGCTAATTGGTTCATCCTCATCTTGTACGGTGCATGCGACGCTTTCTTGGTATTTAAAAACTTGTGTGATCATTGTTCCTATATATTTCATTGCCGCATACCTTTCCAGTCGAACCCCTTGAACAATAGTTATAAACCTTTGTTCCATGTTTGTCTTGTTACTCAAAGAATAGCGATGGTTCCGAAGATTTGCAGCTGCCTATATACCCTTTTTGTTGACTTCTGTCATAAATTGAGCCTTCTTTCTTCCAATCTTTTCACTGATCAGATTGAATGCTTCCCTTCTAAAACTAAAAAATATATCCAATTTTTTATATCATCTTCCAGTTCACCCCTCTTTTTTAGCACACCTGCGTTCTTAGGAGGCTTCCTGACGTCTTACTATGACTCCCTTAACTTCCTCACCTCACCAGCTCTTGGGATTCTATCTCCTTTTCATGGTTGATTTGAGTCGTACTTTAGCTAGCTCTAACTCAAACATTCGAGTTAGATTTGTGTACGTTTACCTTGTTTTCTATCCTCGGTGATTGTTTCCTCAATTTATTGAGTTGCTAATTCAATTTGCCTGTCTGAATAAATATTACCTTGTGGTCGCTCATAATGCCTTCTTCCCATTCTCATTTCTCTTCCAAAACTCATCTTGATCCGTTTGTGATCACTACCTAAGCTTTTGGACCCATACGGAATCTATTTTCATCACCCTTGACTGAGCATACATGCTATGTGACATCGTTGCGTATTCTATCGTCGACTGCAGCCTTCCCATTTCCCATATTATCTGTCCTTCGCACTTCTCGGTACTTTTTCAAATGATTAAATTATGCCTTTCACGCAAATCCATAGGCTTTCTGCCTAATGGGTCAGCATATTCTTCAATATCTTCCATGTGTCCATTCATATCTCTTAAAATAACTACCTCGCACTCTTCTCCCAAGTCTTCAATGTGCTTTTCAATGCACTGCACCATTTCTTGGTTTTCCTCTCTGGCTTTTGCTCCTGTGCACAAGTATACAAAACCCAGAAGCGTCATCTGCCCTGCCACTTTCCCTTTTAGCAATAAATGTTCCCTGCACTCCTGCTTTACCCTTTGCCACTCTGTACTTTTATAAAGAAATGCCCCAATACCACCCCCATTTCTGCTGCTTTCTGCTTTATTGCAGTATTCCCATGCGTAGTCCCGATTGCTAGGTGGTTGTTCCATGTCCGTAAGATGCGTTTCTTCAAATCCATATACCATGAGTTTCTCCTTTCTTTTCTGTTCGTCTGTCTCTCCCCACTTCAACCTATTTTGCCAACCTTCATGTTGATATACCCTAAGATCAGGCGGCGGCTCGCGCCACCTAGCCATAAAGTTAATTGCTATCACTATGTGGTGAAGGATTGAATTTCACTCGCACCTTGACTGTAGCCCCCAATCAGTTAACCCCTTTTGTTTATTTCGACCATTTTAAACTCTGTTTCGCCTTCACTATTCCTAAACCCTAATGCTTTGAAAAATTCCGCAAAATTATCTTGGCTATATGGTGGAGCTTTTACAGAACATTATCAAATGTTCAGCCGCTTCCTCCTTCTCTCCACACGCAGGTCATCGTTCCGCACTGCTATGGGCGCACGCCTCCACAGGACATGGTCCAAGTGCGTATGGAGATGTTCTCTAGCGTGGTGGCTCACTCGCGCGGGGGCTTATTTCGAGGTTTTGGCAATTTTTACCCCATTGTGCTTCCTGCGCAAGTTTGTTTCGAAATCGCAGCAGTTACAAAGAGAGCGAAATGTCGATTCGCTTGCTGCCACAGCCGCGTTTTAGAAAGGAGCGCATTGCTCACACACGAAACCAGAATTATGACAGCCGTTCGCGCTCATTTTGTGTGCACCAGTGCATTCATATTGTGCGTCGTTGTTTCTGTTTAATTTGATACGTAGGTTTTAACGTTCCAAAACAGGCATATGAATATGATAGACGCCGTAAGGTGGGCTCCGAAAATTTAGACCACCTGGTTCTTCTTGTTTGAGTAGTGTTCTTTAAGTGCCGAGGTGACAGCTGTTTTTGCCCAATCGTTCTGTGTATTCTCATTTATTGCGTGATTTATACTCGAGGTGTGTGCTACAAGTTTTTAGCTGCTTGCCCTCCTTTGCGAGACAATGCAATTTTGTTGCTGTAGCACGCATCATTCACCATTGTGGCAAAACAATGCACAGTTAACGCTAAACTTTCTCTCTGAGGATAGGTTTCACTTTCATGTTATACGTATTCGAAAAAGAGGGATCATTGGTGTTTTTTTTTCACTTTCTTGACTTCCCTCTTCTGTCCACGTTTGCACTGAACCTTTTCATTTGCCTCTACTGGCTCCCACGGCAAACCACACTTCGCTGCAGTCGCACAACCAGCTACAACCATTCCATAAACGACAACCAATTCCAGAAAAGTTTGCTTCAACTAACATATTTTCACCTTACATAATGCTTCCTTGTCGGAGATAAATATACTCAAACACAAGAAGTGTGTTAAGCGAGTAGATGACTCCACTTGTACCTCGCATCAAAAAAATTTTTTGCTGTGCTTCAGCGGAAAACTTCTGCTTAGGACACCTACAGTTCATTTTGCAAGGTGAATTGGAAGCCTGATGTCCGTTCAATGATGACCTTGTAAAGTGGGTGGGTAGCCACTTGATCTTAAATGTTTAGAAAAAGAACATATATACCAGCCATTTCATAAACTTCTTCGTACTTTTCACAATAAGCTCTCGTTCTTCTCGACACATCTGCAAAGCACGAAGTGGACGCTCTTCCACGAGACGCACAAAATTATCTAGAGCCGTCATTTTTAAACGCATGTCCGCGGACCCCTGGATGTCTGCAAAGTCATTGTGGGTGGTCCACGGAACCCATTCTCGAAGGAGAAATCCCACGAATAACGTTTTCTGCAGCTGCACTGTCACTTGACATCCATCCCTTCAAATGTTCTTTTTTTTGCTTACTTCACCTTCACTGTTCAGCACAGGTGACATTTCATTACCTTTTTCTACGATTTGACTACAAAGCTTTTGTTGTACTTTTCAGTGACCTTCGAGCCCGGGCATGTATTTTCGTGCTCGCGAAGAGCGCAATCAGGCATAGGTTGATAGTGTCTGCAGAATGCCCGAAACATTTACAAGGCGTTGAGGTCTAGCTGGCATGTCCTCTTAGTGTGACTAACCTTTGCCATAAGGAAATAAAAACTATCTCTTCCACGCTGCATGTAGTGTTGATTTGTGACACCCCCACCATCTCTTTTTTTCTTTCACTGTAAGGGTCTCCTAGTCATTTCCAGCAGTCCCCCAAAAGTCTCCAAAAACAAAATTTACGATGAAAGCATTATGATTTATTGCCTCATGCTCAAATCTGCCGTCCCTGTATGCGCGCCCTGGCACGATGTCAGGTGACCACCGGGGTGCGCTAATAGACACCGGTCACGTCAGACTCAGCAGTGTTCACGCTTCCTTCGCATAGCGTCGTTGTGCCCATCGTGTCTAGTAAGGTAACAGACACGCGCGCGTCACGCTCCCTTTTGACCAACTCGTCTCAATGGGTACAATAATTCATCGAACACGCTTTGGTATTTACACTCTGTCTTTGCATTTTTGTCATTTCTAGCAAATAGCTGTCACCTGTAAGAAACACTTACCGGGTAGTCCCTGTGCAGCTCGAAGCTCGCAGACGCGTTCCAAGGCTGAGTTGGCGTAGCCGTAGTTAGTCTGCCCAACGTTACCTACGCCAGACGCCAGGGACGAGAAAGCGACGAAGTGGTCGAGCTCCGGACACATCTTACGGGAGAATTGATCCAAATGTCTGGTGCCATCAATCTTGATCTTGAACACAGTCTCAAAGGCTTCAGCGGTCTGGTTCTCAATAAGCCCGTCACGTAGCTCCTGCATTCATTGAAATATTCTGTCAAAGTGTCTCATCGCAACTGAACAAATTTGACCAATCTGACAATCATCTGACAATATTTCGATACGCGATGAGGGGAGTTTGAACAATGTACCACACTTATGATAATCAATCCTACAATCTTGTGAACTTCCGTCAAATAGAAGAAGAGATGTCAGTTTATACCAGTGTATACCAGAGCATATTGCAGGCAGCAGACACCAGTGCAGTATATACGAGTTCCCTTTGTGAAAGTATGAAATGTATGATGTGATTACTGCGTGATTGTCTCGGATTTACTTTCGTAGAGATTACTGATGTTTGAAGTTTCAAGAATGATATTGTTACCCGGCGTTTGTGCTGCACTAGAAAAAGAAGGAAGAAGTGAAAGGGAACGAAGGAAGAAGATGATCTCTCTTGCATCCTGGTCCTGTATGGCTTGTCATCTGAAACGCATACCAATAAACCCTCCAACGCCTACTTGAGGACGTAAAAGAGTGGTAGAGGAGCTGGGTATAACAACCAACAACGAGCCGCTACCCTTAGGACTTCACCAAAGTAGTCGCCTCACCAGCCTGCCTCTTTTCTTACCCACCAAGTCCAATAACAAAGACGCTTAGAAACCCGTGCCCAGCACTACTTGGCCGCACCTCAAGGAGCCAAGGCCCTTCTCAGGGAAGGCGACTCAGGACGCAGATGACTGGCCCAAGCATTACAAGTGAGTGAGCAACTACAACAAGTGGAATGCTGCCTCCCAATTATCACGCGTGGTTTTCAACCTCACTGATGTTGCCCACATTTGGTACGAGGACAACGAAGATATTCTAACTACATGGGACCACTTCGTTGAGGAGATTAAGAAGTGTGTCGGTAACTCAGCTGAAAAAAGAAGCGCGCTGAGCAGAGTCTTGCACAGAGAGCCCAGCTACCCGGTTTGACCTGCACTGTATACACCGAAGAGATCTTGAGCCTGTGTAGGAAATTTGATCCCAGCGTGTCATGGTTGGACATTTGCTGAAGGGAATCGCAGATGTGTACAACTTCCTTATCAGTAGGGAAAGCCTGACTTCTTTTTCTGGCGTAATACGGCACTGTCGTACCTTCGAAACGTTGAAGCAGTGCAGGATAGCACCAAAGCTTGGTCGCCCGGCAAATGTCACCTCAGTGGCCCGCATAGAAGCGGCATCAACTGTTGACATTTCGGCAACCATCCGTCAAACTGTGTGGGAGGAGTTGCTTAGACATGGAGAAATGACACGTGAAATGGGAGCTGCCACGTGTTCATCGTACTTCCCGCAGGACTGCTGCTGCCCCGCAGCTTACGGTTCGTGAAGCAAATCATAGAGTTACAGACACCAGCGTGCCTTGACCAGCTCATCGAATACGTATCCTATAGGGATTAGGTATGGAAGAAGGTATCGAGCTTGGGGATTTTTCGAAAGGTTTTCGCACACCTGTGCTCAAGTGAGCGATACGATTTGTCACCGTGGCGCTACTCGCAAGTCCGACGGCGACGTTCAGAACCCCTCTTTTTGCGTGGCAGCCTCAGAGTGAGAAGCGACCGCTGGGAACCTTCTGATGGCTCTGAACGCGAACAAACGTATTTTCGGGCCAGCAAAACAATGGTCATCACAAAATTTCTCTGAAGTCAACGACCCGCTGGACTCAACCTTGTGGCTGGAAATTCTCGAAGATGAGTCAGCCGAAGCGTATAACGTACGTCGTTTTTGCTTGGTGCATTTGTGGACTCCATTGGCCATTCTATCCACAATCAAGTTTGCATGCATTGGTGTTCCGCTGCTAAGTAATAGCAGAAATGGGAAACCCTAGCCGAAGTCAGGAGTCAAAGGAACAGTTGGCCCTGTAGGGTACACGGTTAAAGTTTCTCTGGTTGCGAGAGTATGTTTTGCATTTGCAAAATAACGACAGCTGTCATGATTTGCAGCAACCATGACCTTTTCTAAGCAGCAATTTGTTGGGACTTATAGAGTGCAAGTACATAAGGCCCATCTTATGCATCATTTTGCTATAAGGCTCTTTAAAAATACTAATATCTACGAAGATGTAACATGCAACTCTAAAATGTACAATATGGCTGAAGTGTTAACTATAAGATGCGCTAAAAAATCTACGCATCTCCGCTCAGCGTGAAAGCTGTAGGAAAGTAATCACTGTAGTAGTGATTCGCCTGCCCTTCGACGACACTGGTGTTCCAAACGGAAGCCCGCTCTGCGTCTAAGCTGAAATGGAAACCTTCAGTATTATTGAAATGAAGTCACATAATCACCTGCAATCTCTCAGTGCATTTTCCTTCTCCTTAGGTTCACTTCACTTCTCCTCCCCATCACTTCTCTTCCTCACCTTGCTATACGCGTATATGCTGTGCTTGTCCGCAATCCCCTCCCTTCTCTCTAATTTTGCCTTATCTTCCACACGTCGATCCCCTTCGCTACCGCTTCCATATCCCAGCTTTTTTCATTCTACGCTAATGGTGGCTATGTTATGCTTTACCTTTCCCTACCTCCTCGCGAATTGTCTTTCCCACATCTCTCTGTACTGCGCAACGCTTGTCTATATTAAGAATGGTTTTGATGAAGCAAACAATGTACACCGAGCAAATAAAAAAACGACGTTCTTAAACGACATGGTTATGTCTGCGTGACACAATTCATATTAGATTACAAGAAAAGGCAGCCAAGCCGAAGTGCTCCGCACTTAAGCACTTGCGATGTCTTTCTGTCGCTGAATAGTTGCCATCTTGCGCTTAGAATAAAGTGATGATTGAGTTCTCCCCAAATTTGAATTCCAAATTCCTAAACCTTGGCGCTACTTTGGTGAAATGCCCAGTAACTAGTTGCGACATCAAAGTAAATAATAGTTTGCTCCTCCTCACTGGTCCTGCGTCAGTTCTCACCATATTGCCCGGAACAGCCGTCGAGTCTAGTGATCGCCCTCGACACATATCTGAAAAGCAGCAACTTTCCGCAGGTGCCAAGCTCTAAGGAACCCAATTTCATGGCTCATATAAATATTGTAGTACTTCATGGGGCTCCTCTAGCTAATTAATTTGTACATTAAACGATGGAAATAGACATAAAAGCGCAGCGTGGAAGTGAAGATTCACAAGGGATATTCTATACTGTGTAGGAGCTGTTATGATTCACGCTGTGCTGAAGTAATTTAAAATACGACAGTGCTTTAGAAACCTTGTGCCTATGTCGCAGTTGATAGAAGCACTATAAAGGTGATTAAGATTGCAAAAGCACAATTCGTCACGTGAAAAATGATGCCCACATTGTACCACTTGTGAGCAGTGAGGCTGATGAAACGGTGAATACTCTGAACGTTAGGACGCAGTTTTGCCGAATGCGCCTAAAATCAAGAGGAACGTAAAGTTAAATGCCCTATATCGAGAATGACTAGGTGCTTCTAAAAACGTCATGCGAGTCATGTAGCTCTGGCATCGGGCATTATGAAAAATGCAGTGCCTGCATCTCCTTAGCAGACTTTGCCGGTCTGGTTTCAAAATTGCTACTTACAACTGCTAGGATGAAGATGCCTCCTACGGGTCCCATGGCTGTAGCTTCTTCAAAGACCTTTTGAGCACCGCCCTCTTTAGAAGCGTCGATCTTCCTCACAATGACGTTGGCCCCAGCCTTACGGAAGCGATGAAGACAAAGCCGCTGGTATCCAGTGCGCACTCCTGAACGGGTGGTGAGGAGAAGCCTCCGACATCCGCGGTTAACTATCCACTCTGCGAGCTCGAGGCCGAAACCACCCAGACCACCGGTGATGACATACGACTTGTGCTCATAGAACCACGTGCGTGCTGTGGCCTCGACGACCAGTGGTGTGGGTGCTCCACTTGCCTGTAAGCTTTCTTCGGGTTTGATCTGCGTGTGTTTAACAAATTTTAGTTTAATTGAGATGTTCAAAGGAACGTGTTGCGAATAATGTTTACCACGCCATCAGTGCCATTCGAAAACGCCCGTTGATGTGAACGAGTTATAAGTCACCAAACGCTCACTAAAGGGGACACTTCAAGCACAAAAGCCCACAGGCCATTAAATAGGCATCAAAGTGGGTGAGACTCGCTGTAGTCTCTTTGTTCGAAATGTGCACTTATCTTGTTATCTGTGTAACATGATTGCATTTACTTAGCGATAAGTGTGCCACAATAATAGAAAAACAAACCTTTTGTAAGCGCCAATGCAACACATTCTATGACATTCAGTCAATCAATACAGGACTGCAAGATATCACATATTATCGTCTTTTTACTCACTGCAAGTGTTACAATGCAAATAAAGCTCTTGCTTCTAAATATTTTGCCTTAGGACGCCAAAGAGTCAGTGGCCACTCAAGTAAACATTATTCACTACAACCTTGTACGTGGGCTTACCTCAGAAGACGTATTACATTTGCTGTTCCGACAGAAACGTGATTAGGAGATAAAATCTTTTGGTAAAAGTAGAAACATTTCTTCAAAAGAGAAACCACTTGTCTTGAATATATATTAACAGCCTTAGAAGTTTGATTTTTTTAACCGTCGAATAAAGTAGCGCGGGAAGTAGGTCTGTATTTTCTCGAAGTTGTTAGAAAGTAACATTATCGGGTTCGTTACCATTTATCGTGAGTGTGCACAGAATAATTTATTTAGTTTACTTTATCAACTATGGTGTTATCCCTAGACAACGAAGGTACACTAAAACTTCAGGTCCGTTCTTTCTTTGCTTGTGAAATATCGCGAAGAATCTAGCCTTTCGCATAATATACGTCGTAACGCTTTCATATTTACACAGCATAAGAGTTTCTATGTCGTATCGTGCTGTTGAATTAGTGGAGACCTCTTCAACCTAAATGCCTCAACTTTTTTATGAGCTCACCTCGAGGACTATTTTACCAATGTGCTTTCCTGAGGTCATGAACCGGAATGCATCCTCGACTTCACCACACGGGAACAAGACGGTGTCAAGTGGTCTCACGGCTCCCGATGCGATACCAGAGCGAATGTAGTCAGCAATGCGACGCCTTTCTTCGACGGCATTAGAGTCATCACTTTGAAGCAGCTCGAAAACCACTCCGTGAAATGTGACGCCTTTCAAGAACACAGACATTTTCAATGGCGAGTCATTAAACAAGTCTGCTTTCCCGATCTCAAGGAAGCGACCACGGTTTCTGAGGCAACGGACGCTGGCCTGGAGCTTGTCCTCTGCTAGTGAGTTCAGCACAAGGTCCACACCTGGCGAAAGAGTAAGCATGGTAAGAAAGTTAGACGGCTGCTTACTTCACAAAGCGGTAAATTTGAAGCTTAGCTCATCTTGAAGACATACTTCCCTTATTACTTAGTGAGCAAGTCTCCCGACTGATGAAATACTCCCTGGTCTCCACAACGCGGATATAGTAGCCCGTTAACTTAATCACGTGTCGTATGCTTTACAAAGCGTTGCAGATCAGTGTCGTAGCATAAAACGACTACAAAAAAAGGGGAGGTGGTGCTAATGTGAACGCTTTCTAATGCTAAATTATCATTTACATAACAGTGTGCAACATAACTGTTGCGCGTTTCGTTGTATTACTTAGAGATTGTTTTTGAACATTTTTCTCATGGGGTGAGAAATAAATGTACAAGCAGCACTCGAGTTTTTCTTCGTTTCCTAATTGCTCTGGTCTGGACCCACCAACGACGGCGTCCGGCCAAGCGGTTTCGCTGTTAGTAATGTTGACCCGAATGTTGCGAATCACCGCTGCGGCGGCCACATTCCGATGTAGGCGCCATGTTTCAAACCCATGTACTCTTATTTAGGTTCTCGTTCAAGAACAACTAGATGATCAAAATTTTCGCAGTGCTCCAGTACAGCGTCTCTCTTAAATATAATACTGTTGTCATGTAGGCTAAATCTCCTACAATGTCTACGTACGATACCGGTAGACTGGTTTGCGTTTTCTTTAGCTTTTTAAATGCGAAGCATTTCTTCGCGAACGTCCGCTACTTTGCGCGTATCTATCTATCTATCTATCTATCTATCTATCTATCTATCTATCTATCTATCTATCTATCTATCTATCTATCTATCTATCTATCTATCTATCTATCTATCTATCTATCTATCTACTACTAACTAACTAACTACTAACTATCTATCTGTCTGTCTGTCTGTCTGTCTGTCTGTCTGTCTGTCTGTCTGTCTGTCTGTCTGTCTGTCTGTCTGTCTGTCTGTCCGCCTACGACTTATAGCTCTCCTGGCCTATTCGGTAATGGTATCAATAGCAAACTTGGTATGTTATAACTTGACCTTATGAAAAACATATTTCACTAGTCATAACATGAAAATCACTACAGGGATGAATGTCATGATTTACATTTCATGGTCCTGCAGCTCTCGCGGTGATTTCGTTCACATATCATGTTGCGAAACTGGTATTGTATGAGATGGTTGCATGGCGAACTCAAGCGACAGACCCTAACATGAAAATCATGACGTGCATGCCATACAACAAGGTGACTACATGCTACGCTCATAACGCGCTCGCGGGTGTTTCGCTAGCGTCACATATACCAAAGTTGGTATTACAGTACGGGAATGGATGACGAAGGTATGTGACTGGTGCAAACATGATAATCATGAGATGCGTGCCATGTAACAATATGCGTACATGCCACGCTCATGATGCGCAGGCGGCTGTTTCGCTAGCTTCACTGATACCAAATTGGTATTACGGGACGTGAATAGATGATGAAGGTATGATGCTGGTGCAAACATGATGAACATGAGACGCGTGTCATGTAACACCGTGACTACATGCCACACCTATGATGCGCTCACGGCTGTTTCGCTAGCTTGACATATGCCAAATTTGGTATTACGTGACATCAAGGAATGCCGAAGGTACGTGACTGATGAAAATATGATAATCATAAGCTTTGTGTCATGTTAGAACATGACTTCATGCCACAGTCAAAACGCCTATACATTTCGACGTAACGCGGCGTGCGTGCTAACCGGCGTTCAATTCGTCGGGTCACGCCGGCGTTACCACACAGGCACTGGTCCCGCCATATACTCGCAGGCACGCGCCACGCTTCGTTGCTTTGACATACGCGTTTCAGCGCACCCGGCGTACCTCCGTCACAAAAAGAGGGAGACGCAGTGTTGTCTGGGTAACGCATCGGCGCGAAACACAGCATGTGGCGATTCGCTGCCAGTTGACGTTGGGTTGAGCCGATGGACGCTGGTGGCGCCGGTCGCGACTGGCGTCAAACTATAGAGTGCTCGCGTTTAGCTAACGTAGCGTTGCTGAGCCCAGCATGCGCGCGCGTCAACGCTACAGTGGGATTAATTTGGGCCCTTTATGATGCGCTCGTGGCCATTTTGCTAGCTCCAGATATACCGAATTCGGTTTTACGTGACGTCAATGGGTGACGAAAGTACATAACTGGTGCAAACTTGACAATCCTGACAAACTTGTCATGTAAGAACATGACAACATGCTACACTTATAGCGTGCTCGCGGTCGTTTCGCTCGCTCCATATATACTAAATTTGGCATCACGTGACGTGAATAGATAACGAACGTAAGCGACACATCCAAACATGATAATCATGACACGTAAACGATGTACGGCATAATTTACCTCCATCTCGTAACATTGTGCTGATTTTTGAGTGACATATTAACCTTCCGCATTCGTGCTTCGCATATCATCGAATCCCACTGTACGTGGTATCTGCCAATTTTTACTCAATTTTCTTGCGCTTTGCGTTTTGATTGCAAAAGCGAAAACTTGTGAGATGTCAACAAATTGAAATAATGCACGAAATAAGCCTTCCAGTTCAATAACAGGTTGTGGCCACTATAATGATACGAGGTGACTATCGGGATATCTGCAGCTTCAACGCAAACTGAGCAAAGACCACACAAGTACAAAGCTATGAACTATCTGCCTACGATTTCTCAAGATGCAGAATACTGCCGACGGGATACAGAATACTGCCAAGATACAGAATACTGCTGACAGAGAGTCGGTTAGCCTATAGGTTTTCTTCCGAACTCGCACATCGCCTGTGTGCCTACTATCTCTATGCTCTTTTCGCGCGGCGGAGAAGATAAGATTGTTTCAGCTCTTCTGGACAAGTGTTCTACGACAGCGTTTGCCATTTTTATTCGCATGTAGTTATATCTTGACCTGGCTCATGTTATCAATTTCTTTTTTACGCAATAAAATTACGGCGGTGAACATACGCTTGACAGGCCAATGTACCTTCTCTCGCGATTACAGATAAATATTTACTATTGGACACACGTTCCAGCCAAAATACGTCGTTTCCTTTTAATTTTCTTAAAAATTCTGGCTCGTTTTATTTCAACAGTGCAGCAAGAGAGGGTGCGCGTCAGCGGAACGCCCTTACTGCATCTACGGTTCACACACTGTGGAGAAATGCATAAAAGTGATATCGAATAGTTCAAGCAGTGACTTAGTTTTGTTATTGCAGCGAAGCCTTGAAAATATATAAAGCGTGGTCGTCTTCATTGCCTTGTAGTGGATCTCCTTTGGTTCCTTTCTTAGGGTCCGTGATTTGCCTTGAGTGTCGCCAGTGCGCGTTGTCGTTGAATGCTCTCCAATAAACATCTTTAAAAAATGCGAAGAGTACTGCTCTCTCGAAATAACTTCGACCCCACTTGATGCCCCTGAATCTTCGGCACCGTACCTGCCATCTACAATGCCTCAGCACGCCGACCAGTAAACACCTTGTGCACCGCAAAAATGCACCATTGTTTCTTATGTGCGCGACGCACCAGTCATCACTGGCGCTGATGGCACCCTTGTGGAGGACTGCCTCCCTATCTATGAGCGCGTGAGCATCATTTATGAATGCGATCTGGGCAGAAAAACTGGGCAATGTAGACTTCATCCTCACGGCTGTCGCAAGCTTTTGGCAAAACTACGAAGCTTCAAATTTACCAACGGCGTGCGGTTTCAAGGCCACCATTATCGATGGGTTGGGCTGTCTCGCCGTTTGTAAGCCGGAAGCAGAACAAAAGTTGTGCGAACGAGCTCACCAGGCTGGTTACTCTTTCGTGAGATTCCTCATAGATATATTTTACTTGTGCTAGAAAGCCACAGCGATGTTGGAGATGAGGAATGCTACGAAAAGCACCGCGATGATGCCGTCATGATGCTTATCGCCAAAAATAATTGCACTGTGGCACAGCTGATCACGCCATGCCGACGCTATCAGAAGCTTCATTGGCAGTGGTTGATGTCCCGTCGCCTTCGACCACGCGAAGGAGATGTTGCTGGCTTTTCGGCCAGTTCTGACCGCTCCATCTATCTTATTAAAATTATGTCATTCAGCTTTGTCGAATTTGCCCAAAAGATCTCTCTCAAGACTTTTGTTCCTCCGTGGCATGTTTAACAGCCGTCAACTGCACTTCTGCCTCCTCTGCGGCTGAGCGATCAAGCAGTGCATCGCAGTGGTCACTCTGAAATACCACCAGCCCTCTCCTGTGCCTGCACCATTGAGTCTCATGTGAGTTGTATTCAGGCCACCCCAAGCAATCTCTGAGCGCGCACCAATTAGTTACGCCCAGACCTCAGGCCTTCAAAGCGGTAATGATGCTTATATATGCCGACATGTAGCCAGGCCACCCCAAGAAAACCCTGAGGGTAAACTAATTCATTACGCTGAAGACATCGCCAGGCCTCAGGCCTTCAAAGCAGTTATGGCGCTTACATACGCCGACATCAGCCATAGGTCCTGAATACAGCTAGGCAAGCAGTCACATACGCAACCACTTCTTCGATCTCGTCTTGCGACACCCGATGAAACTCAACCCAGCAAGCCCATGGCACTCTTCTAATGACTATTTGTTTTGCTTGTGGTTGCACCGGTCACGATGCTTGCATATTAAATCGCGTGCAATCGATTCGCGTCACATGAAACTTGGCCAGCCAGTCAAGCCATCCGTATCACACGAGCCACTGCCGCCTTTGTAGCCGACGTCACGCCCAGCTCTATCTACCTGTCATTCGCCATCTTCACAACAAAGGTCGTTGTCACCGATGCAGCCACGTTTTGTCGCACGAGACAAGGAAAAGTTCCTGTTTATCGCGCAAGGGCTCCGGTGTTCACAAATTTAGAAACCCCTGAGGGAAGCCCACAGAATGTTGTAGACGTGTTTGTCGACGGTGTTTGTGCACCTGCTTTTGTGGACAATAGAAACACCGTTTCCTTTACAGGCGTAAAGTTTATCCGCTTACTGTGAAAGGTGATGATGCCACTTTCTGGGTTGTCCGTCTGCACAGCTTGCGCTCAAGGAATCGATTATACAACAGCCTGCATCGGTCAAGTTTGCATTTAAGACGCTCTTTGCGACATTAAATTGAAAAAAAAAGTTGGCGAGTTCTTGCTATAGCATCCTCTAATGCGATTTTCTCTTCGACTGAGGCACTGCAACATAATTCTAAACCAACCGAAGTACATCTCTTACCGTTCTCCAGTTGAACGTAGGGAGAGAGTTCATCGGCTTCGAGAAGGATACTGGTCAAGGAGGACACCGAAGTACCTCGAAACTCTTGAACAGCTGTGTCAGTCTACTGCGCCGGTCTCTCCGGCATCGTTCTCACAGACAGGCTCCCTAGTTTGATGTGCGACCGCACAAGTAACTCAGGGCAGCACTGCTGTTTTTTTTTCACCTCTGCATCTCTGTACATCTTTAAGTTGGTACGAGGGGAATGTCTTGGCAGAGAGCAATCTCTCAAAGACCCACACGTTTTCAATACACATGATCAGTTCTCAGCGCGTTAAGTGCTCTTTGCACGTCTGATTTTTGATTCACCAAGTAATTTATTTCCGAATAATTTTGTTTTTTCTATGTAGAAACTGATCTCGGCTGCACATACGCTGGTATGCATGAAATCGACACGAGCGCCCAGGAAATGGATAATAAAAGCAGTTATATAAAATTTTTTACTGATTTCGAATACTTTTTATAAGAAAAATGTTAAGTAGTTTTGGTTTTTCCAATATCTCTGGCGACACTTACTGGCCCTTATTTAATGGCAGCTTCATCAAGAGTATTTCACGTGGAGCACCATTCCACTACACGTTTCTGTTTACTCCTCGTAGGGCTCATTCGGTGTTGCATAAGGCTCTTGCCAGACTTGGGATAAATGTTGTCCGGCTGCAGCTCAATTTGTAGCAAAATTTACCCCTCCCCCATACATTCAGCTTTTAGATGCGAAGCTTCTTATAGTTGAGCTCAATACGCTGTGCTGCGTGACCACTCTAAATCCAAATGCACACCCCTCTCTTTCTCTCTTCTCCTACGCTTGCTCTTCCTCTCTCTCCTTTAGGCATCCCTCCCAGTGGCGTTAACGCCTTCATTACGCATGCGCGTCCTCTCCCCCTTCTCTCTCTTCTCGCCTACGCTCCCCCCTCTATAACTTTGAAGCGCCGATCCATGCTGCGTATGCTAGCATACACTCGTTCCTACCTCTTTCTCCTCCAGGCATTCCTCCCCGAGGCGTTTACAGATTCATTGCGCATGCATCTCACCTCCCCACCTCTCGCCTCGCAACGCCGACGCAAGGCAGCGCCGCTAGCGTGCTTCTTGATTTAAAACGTCACAGCTTTCCCACAAAGGCGAAGCAATGAACGCGATAGCTACAAATTAGAAGCTCACGCCCAGAATCTAAAGCAGATCAAAGCGTGCTGCGTGTTTCTCACGCACAAAAACGCACGAAACGTACTCACAAGTACGAATAAACGCGAATGAAGCGTCTCAGTTGTTACTTCGCTGTGTCTGAGTAGCGCGCTGTTCGCAAACGGAGACTGGAATGAGTGCAGTGACCTTTGTGTACCCGGTAACTACAGCAGATTAGTTCCATGTTAAGCCGGAGGCCAGACAAGACGTAGGATCCTCCCCTCTTCGCCACCGCAAAATAAGGGCGTGCGAGAAGCGTCGCTCCCCTTTTCTAAGCCAGGCAAAGTACGCGTGAAGATTAGAGTGCCCGCCGCCACGCGATTTGGCGACGTGCGGTCAATGCGCCATCTTGCTGGTAATGCTGATAACACACTTTCCCCCGAGATTCCCGTCAACAGCGGTAAGTGGAAGATATAAATAGCTGGTCAAGTGGAAGGTTAGGGACGTGCTTCACGGTAGCTCAGTGTTTAACGCCCCACTTTCATGACGCAGAGGTTCGCCGTTCAATTTCGCGTGCTGGAGTGTCTATCTGGTTTTTTTCTTGCATTTTCGTTTATCTGGATACGTATACTTATATGGTGAGTGACGGCGACGCCAGCGGCATCCTTCCAAGAGTCTACTTATAATTGCTATCGCAATAAAACTGACTGCTCGCGCTGCACAACCATACAGTGGCCACTCTGTATATATAGGCGCTGGATATTGATCGCCAGGGTAGTGCCGGGAGGGGGATTTCTGCTGTGTGTTGCTGAGCAACGAAAAATTGTGGCGTGCACGTTAATTAAAAGCGGTGTACAATTATCTGTGGCCAATCGCTGTCTTAGGTCTCTCATTGCCCATTAGCAGCAATTGGCATGGTATAATAGGATACACTGGTCAATACATGCGTGCTTCACGCCTGCACAGGTTTCTCATCTACGCAATGCTGTGATGACAGCCAGCGTCAACGCAGCCGCCAGTGAGAGAGTTGTTCCCCGCTGATTCATATCTACTCATGGTTCTCTTTAGCGGTAAGTTTTTGTTAGGTTTCTCCGTAGCACGCTGTGCAATTCGGGAGTGGCTGTTGTACTTGATATTCCGGGTGCTTTGAGAGCACCTGCAACTTCCTAGAGAAGTCGAAGCCAGTGGAGTTGAAGTATCCAGGGATGACACTCCGAATTCGTGCCCCCCTCTCCCCTTGATTTTTTCTCACTATGGTATACAGAGCACAAAATGACACTCGAGCGCATCTGCCTAGCCGGCTCCCACAGGGCATCAAAATGGGGCCTTCAACTTCCACCCCACCAGAAAAAAAATATCTGCCTACGGCCCTGGTTGGAGCCCTATCCCTTGGATGTCTCTTTCTACAGTAGACACGATTGGCTCGATCAGATGTAAAAAATTTCGGCACTCCCACGTACTTGGGAATCGACATTATGTGAAGCATGCGAAGGGAAGGTTACCGTGTTGCAATCTTTTTTGGAACGACACGTCATGAAATGACGCTAAATACATGTACAAATGGTACACGCACAGACATGTGTTGAAGAGTTGCATATGTTTATATAACGAGTTGTTTGCACTTACGACACGATAAACTGGAACATGCGTGTCAGCCACACCAGAAGCGGATATGAAGTGATCATGCTCTCGAAGATGCTGGCTCTGGACACTGCTACATAAATCTACTTCAGCGCATAGCACCTAATCACAATTGACGGTAACCCAACGTGGCGGCTCTATCAAAGAGTACATATGTAAAGTTTATAAAATTGGGTAGGCAGCAATACACCCACTATTGATGGTTCACGAATATTTACGACTATTTCAAAAGTAGTTCAGAGACCTGGCGTAGCTCTGTGGTAAAATGCTTCATTGCAACGCAGAATGCTTGGGTTTGATTCCAGCTGGGACCCTGACATTCATTTTTGCATTCGTTGGTTCGACGCTACCGATGTCGGGTATTTCTTAACGCTAACGCGTTAAAATTGCCCATGTGTGTTCTCGTCACTCCTAAGTAGAAGCTAAGTGTGAATCACCCTTGGTACATACCTGCACCAGTGGCACATACCCTGCCCATGGGTATGTGCCGCTGTCTGGCGAGAAGCGTTTGACAATGTACCTGACGGGATGGTTGCATTATCCATGTCCTGACTAGCGTGTCATATTTGTCAAACCATCTTACCCTCCCATGCTAAGTTTGGTTCACGCCAAGTTAAGGGGGTGACCACGAGAGCACCTGAAGGTAAGCGGTTAGGTGGACAGATATGCGCAAACTCGCCGTAGTCCGCTAAGAAATGCTTCACATTTAAAAATACGCGCGCAATTACGCTTTTAGCGGGGAAACTGAATGGCGTCGCTGAAGTGCGGATAGTGCACGTGCATTGATGCGAAACACCACACTAATTGTTTTTGATGTACGGGATATCTCCGTAGCTGCGCGTGCCATGTCGACTACGCGAAAAAAGTGTTTGTTTCGTGAAGATGTGGCACTTTCTTTATAAAAGATCACGGTTCGTCGTTTCTCTTTTGCCAAGACGTTCATCATTCAGGTATACTCTGTTCGTCGTTTCTGTTTTGAGAAACGACGAAAAGAGTACCTGAACGATGAACAGAAACGACAAGCAGAATATCTCATCAGAACAATTGAGAATGTTGTACCAACCACGCACTAAGATGCTAACACTGGGAAGCTTACCTTCGCTGGGTGCGTCACGTGTAAGTACCCACAGTGACTGTGCGCATTCTCAGATATAAGAAAAAGAGGGGCTTTCTTTCGGTGCACTCGCAGTTGCGGTCGCATCACTCAACAGCCGATTAGCCTAATAATTAGATGACCACTAACACAACACTACATAAATGAAACGTACATAGGTATATCTCACGCTGCCACGGCCGCGGAGTATTGAGGTTCATACTGCGCCCGCAGGCCCGTTCCTGGGATCACTGCAAGAGGGGCTTCATCAATCAGAAACATGCATGCATTTTTTAAATTGACGTTCTCCATGCTTGTAATATGTCGCATTGTTGTACATAGTTGGTGCGACGCGCACGCAAAACTGCAGAAAGATTCCTACTCCAGCGGCATGATTCCGAGCGATGTGTATTTTCGTTTGTATTGTAGACGCACCAAACACAGCACCGAAAAATGCCCTGGTGTCCCTGTCATGACGCGTGGCTGGCACGGCAGGCTCAGATGTACTCTTGAGGCGCCCTAGTACTCAGATTTGATCAGGTAGATGTGTTAAAAAAGACACCCTCCACATTTTGCGTCCCGCATTATGTCATCGCAGCCAACGGGTTCGCGTTGTGGCGTAGTCAACATGGCATGCAACTTGGGAGACAACGATCCCAATGTAGTGCAACGGGAAGCACACAGTATACGCATTCCACAATACCATTCCCGTTTACCTATAAACGCGTATTTACGTGTGCATTTCCTTTTTCTGAGACACAGTCGAGTGTGCGTGCCGGAATTTCCTTCTTCTAAAACACGATCAAGTCTAATCTGTTAACTGTAGAGCTGCTCATACAGTGAGAATAACAATTCCGACTTCCGCAGCCTGTAGCCGCGAATCCAATCGACCCCTATGGCACTTGCGAAATGGACAGCCGTTCACATAAGAACTTTTAAAAATCTGGAAGTACGGGGGCATGTAGGTTCAACCGCCAAAATTGGCGGTACTGTGAGGACGCAGTATTGCCAATTCTGGCAATCCACTCAAGCAACACCGTACTACGGTGCCATAACGAAACGGATCGCTACCATAGTTGTCACATATTGAGCAATGGATCGAAAACTTTGTGCGCCATAGGCCGTAAAAATGAACCCGGGGAAGACAAAAGAACAACCAGCGTTTTCATGTCGCATCTTGTCTTGCTTTCCATAAGTATATTATATTCCGCATGCAGCAGGATTACAATCTAGGCTGGACAGCAATAAACCAGGCCCTCACCTCTCCCTTTCGTCTCTCTAAGCACGTGCGCTTCGAAGGAGCAATCTCGTGAATTGGCGATGTTCCTGTTTTTCAACTCCGGGAAGCGCTGAAGAAGAAACTCCCGTTTCTTTTGGAACCTACGTGAAATGGCGAAAAAGACATTAAGCTTGGTTGCTAGATACTATATTCTCTTACTTTAGATGCGTTCTTTTCACAAGGATGCATTACTTGAACGATGTAACAAATTTCGTAGGCTCTCAACATGTATACGAACGTCAGCGCATCGGTAGCTTCAATATCTATCGTATGATTGATCTAAGCTCTCCAACCACCCATATAAGCATCAAGATAGCGTAATTCTACACAGTTCTTGAAATTATCCAGCAGGTGCTGTTGAAATAAATGTCAGCAGATATACCGAAGAAGCACATGATACTCAGCCATTCACGAAGGTTCCGTAAGTGCAGTCGCAAAACCTGGCTGCACTTGAACGTGTCTATTAAACTAAGCACAAGTCTCGACGGTGGCAAGCTCGTTACGTTATTGAGCTGCTGAACATTGTACCCAACAGTGAAAGGTGTCCTGCAACATGACTTCTGCGAGGTCAGCAAGCGCTGCCGATCGGTAGTGGAGGCTTCTAGAACACGGGAGTCAAACACTTAACACAGCATGCGGCATCGAATTCGCAATGAATTCTTCAAGTCGCTAGAAATCATCAGCCGGGCCATTGAAGGAAGGCGCCTTCTTTCGAAATATGATGCGATAGACCTAAATTACCCTGCCATGCAACCAAAATCCTTAGTAATTTACTCTATTGAGCATCATCGGCTGCTTAGCCACCATAGTCGATGCGGGATACTATACGAGCAGGCGTGGTTTCGCGATCCCGCTGAATGTATGCCTGCACTAAGCAGCGCGTTTATAAAGAAACAAAAATGGGCGCGCTCAAGTCCATGAGACACACACACCAAGGAACGTTATCTTCTTTCTTCCTTGTCTTTCCGTTCTTTGCGTAGCTTGAAGCGCGTTCGCTAGTACGAAGAGAGAGAGAGAGAAATGACTTCAGGCGTGTGACAAATCCCTGTAATTACGCTCGTGCTGTAAGGATCCTAAAAACTTTTGCGGTCATCCATCGGTCAAGCGACAAACTCTTTTATTAGGAACACTTGGCGATTACTTAAAATGTCTTGCATGGTGCCTATAAGACATCGTCACATTTAGATGAAGGCGAAGTTTCAGAGGCACGTATTCTGTGCGACTTCAGCGCTCGTTCAACAACCGCAGTCAATAAGGGCCATCCAAAAGTCTCCGCGAGGGCGCCGTGCCGTAATCGTAGCACTGTTTTAGCACGTGATAATATAGTCAGTATTAGGTTGAGCTGATTTTTCTGCGCCCAATTCAGCCTTAGCAAACATGTGCTTGCCTAATACCCCTGTCACACGGGAAATCTAATGTCCTTTACAACGAATGACGTTAACTGGACCTAATGTCATTTTACCTGCGCGCTGTCACACGACGAAAACAAATGTAATTTTAAAATAATGACCATGACCGTAGCTCTCTCAAGCTGCGGCTTTGGAGAAATAAGTAAAAAATATCAAATCTTGTATCTAACACGTTCGTGTCCTCAAAAATTACTTTTGTATCACTAAAAAAATGCTGTATGAATATATGAGAAGCCGTTTTCCAGCGTCCAGCGTCTGTTTGAAATGCGCCCAGTGTCTCCGATGCACGCATCAAGTGTCTCTTGGAGGAATGCCAGCTATAGGAGGGCGAAAGACCATTCTCCAACGCGTAGCGCGTTCATAAGAATAGCCAACACTGGAGCGACTCGACTAGCGCCGCGTACACTGTGCCATTTTTTTTTAGCTCTCCCGAGGTAGCCAATGTGATTCTGCCAATACTTAATTAAAACAAATGTATCCATTTCCGTCATTTGTATGCCGCCTCTGGGCTCCGACTCACGCATGATAAATGTACGTGCGAACTCGGCGGATAAACATAAGGAAACCGAACAGAACCGGCTAAGACGGCAACTGTGACAACCGTGGCGACAACAGAGCGAACTGAAACACGGCCACCATCTAGCATCTGTAGCTGAGCGCAATTTTATTTTTAGCACAAACATTTGGGTGTGCTCTTAATGTTTACAAGTCAACAACTGACTAATATTCTAAAACTAAAGTACTAGCAAACTGATTGATTTGTAAGGTTTAACGTCCCAAAACCACCATTTGATTATGAGAGACGCCAAAAGTACTAGCAAACTAAATTAGTTTTATATACGCGAGACTATAGCGACCTTTGTAAAAGGCCCCTGGCGTCGAGACTACTCTTTCGGTCTGCATCCGGATGCGAATGAGTTCCGTGAACTCATTAGATGGCAAATGCCATTTTCATCGAATGACATTATATACGCCGTGTGACAGCAAACAAAATACATTACAAACTAATGTCATTCGTTGTAAATGATATTAAATTTGCCAAGTAACTGGGTATTAGACTTCTGTAAAAAATATTTCGTTATACCGACGGTGGTCAAGACGGTGCATCCCATTGAAAGCGCAATGGAAATGGCCGCTTGTCCGACTCCTCCAGCTCCGGAGTGAATGAGCACCGACTCCCCAGGACGCATGCGGCCATGTACAAGGAGGGCGTAGTAGGCTGTGGCATACACCATCGGCACACTGGCTGCTTGCTGAAGACTCCATGCTTTCCGGCACGTCCCACAATAGCGTTCGATCGACAGCCACAGCTGTCGCCAAGCCCTTAGTTGGCACAATACCCATGACTCTTTGGCCGAGGCGATTCAGCCCAGCAAACTCCATGCCAAGGAGCGAATCAGAAGTAAGGATATCAACTGCAAAAAAGCGAAGGCAAAAGAAAAACTAATGACTACCGTTTATCGGTAGCTGAATTCCACAGACAATAGTGAGTGAAGTTTGTTCTTGGACTATTTGGCGCTCACATATCATGGAACAGCCACCATTTTTGTTCCGCTCTAACTCTTCATTGTACGCGCGTTTCTACATTCCTGTATACAATATTTAGTTTCTTTCTCTTTAAGCCATGTAATAGGTTAAGCCTTTGAGCCTGCAGTAGGTTCAAGAAAACGGTAGGAAGGGGAAGATGGAACTTGCTATGAAAAAATGCGTCAACGAGGTTTATGAGCTCGCGCCGTCGTCTCAAAAGCGCACTTGTCTTCCTAAGGGCTAGAATAGAAGTGTTCTAATCTTGAGGAACACAAGTCCGCTGGTCGAAACGTCGACTCGAGCGCACGACTCTTGTTAAGAAATTTTTCATTGAGTTCAAAAATCACTTGACTAGCTGGCAAAATATATTCGTTACATAGTCCTCATGTATGAATGCAGTTATGTGCGTATGAATACACCGCTAAGAATTTCGATCAGATGGTAAGAGCAATATGTCCTTTTCTACATCAGTCAGAACGTACGCCAGCACATTGAGCAAGAACGCTTACGAGGCTCCCCACATTGAACTAGTATTGCTGAGAAAATGGGTGGGGACCTCATGGACCTATATTTTTTATTTGCAGAATACCGAAAAGAAATTACACTCATTCACCTGTTAATACTGTGAAGGCGGGGACTATAGTTCATAGACAAGCTCTACAACTTTACAACTTTCTTTGTGAAAGGTATACTGCATTCGAATTGTGTCCCGTTTATGACAAAGTAGGCTTATGTGAGCCGTAGTTTCCGGCAACGTGAAAATTTTTGATCAAACAAAGCATCGCTTGAACATGAGAAGCATATACCTGAAAGGAAGGGAGCGTTACATGATACATTTAAAAACTTAAAACTTTTATTCACGAGAATAGGTTCATGAGAACAAATATCGGCGCTCACACTTCGCCCACCAATAAATGCCGCTCAATGACTACAACAAGTGCTGCCGTGCTTTCATAATTATCAGCCACATCGAATTATGATCCATGGATAGAAAGTTGTCCAAAACCACCATGTGCTTGAACGATGGAAGGCATGACACACCATCCAGCAAGACAATAGTCAGCAGCCGATATATATATATATATATATATATATATATATATATATATATATATATATATATATATATATATATATATATATGCCGTGGGACCGGCGTTCGTCTGGGAAGCAATCCCAAGCAAAGGCCGGTCCCACGTCAGACTAAACTGAGTGAAAACTTTCGTTGTGGTGTGAAATAAGTTCCTTTTTACACTATAAGAGCTTGCGTGATACTTCCTATATATATATATATATATATATTGATAATATATGGTGGGGTGAAATTCAATGGATCCGGTGGACTTGAAAAAGATGGGGTTCCCGTCGAAACGTCGGCACAATAAACAGTTGTTATGTGAAAGCGCATCTACTTATATATATATATATATATATATATATATATATATATATATATATATATATATATATATATATATATATAAATAAATAAATATATATATATATATATATATATATATATATATATATATATATATATCATCATCATCATCATCAGCCTTACTACGTCCACTGCAGGACAAAGGCCTCTCCCATGTTCCGCCAGTTAACCCTGTCCTGTGCTTGCTGCTGCCAATTTAGACCCGCAAACTTCTTCTCCTCATCTGTCCACCTAACTTTCTGTCTCCCCCTAACCCGCTTCCCTTCTCTGGGAATCCAGTCAGTTACCCTTAATGACCAGCGGTTATCCTGTCTACGCGCTACATGCCCTGCCCATGTCCATTTCTTCTTCTTGATTTCAGCTATGATATCCTTAACCCCCGTTTGTTCCCTAATCCACTCTGCTCTCTTCTTGTCTCTTAAGGTTACACCTACCATTTTTCTTTCCATTGCTCGCTGCGTCGTCCTCAATTTAAGCTGAACCCTCTTTATAAGTCTCCAGGTTTCTGCTCCGTAGCTAAGTACCGGCAAGATACAGCTGCTATATACCTTCCTCTTGAGGAATAGTGGCAATCTACCTGTCTTAATTTGAGAGTGCTTGCCGAATGTGCTCCACCCCATTCTTATTCTTCTAGTTACTTCAATCTCGTGGTTCGGCTCTGCGGTTATTACCTGCCCTAAGTAGACATAGTCATTTACAACTTCAAGTGCTCTATCACCTATCTCGAAGCGCTGCTCCTTGCCGAGGTTGTTCTACATTACTTTCGTTTTCTGCAGATTAATTTTAAGACCCACCTTTCTACTCTCCTTGTCTAACTCCGTAATCATGAGTTGCAATTCGTCCCCCGAGTTACTCAGCAATGCAATGTCATCGGCGAAGCGCAGGTTACTAAGGTATTCTCCATTGACTCTTATCCCTAACTGTTCCCATTCTAGGCTTCTGAAAACCTCCTGTAAGCACGCGGTGAATAGCATTGGGGAAATTGTGTCCCCCTGCCTTACACCCTTCTTGATTGGTATTCTGTTGCTTTCTTTATGAAGCACTATGGTAGCAGTTGATCCCCTGTAGATTTCTTCCAGAATGTTTATATATGCTTCATCTACGCCCTGATTCTGCAGTGTTTGCATGACGGCTGATATTTCTACTGAATCAAACGCCTTCTCGTAATCTATGAAGGCTATGTATAGTGGTTGGTTATACTCTGAGCATTTCTCTATTACCTGATTGATAGTATGAATGTGGTCAATTGTTGAGTAGCCTGTTCGAAATCCTGCTTGTTCCTTTGGTTGATTGAATTCTAATGTTTTCTTTACTGTGTTAGCAATTACCTTTGTAAATAGCTTGTATACTACAGAGAGCAAGCTGATCGGCCTGTAATTCTTCAAGTCCTTGTCATCTCCTTTCTTATGTATTAAGATGATGTTAGCGTTCTTCCAAGACTCTGGTACTCTTCCCGTCAGGAGACACCTCGTAAACAGGGTGGCTAGTTTTTCTAACACAATCTGTCCTCCATCTTTCAGCAGATCTGATGTTACCTGATCCTCACCAGCAGCTTTGCCCCTTTGCATGCTCTCCAAAGCTTTTCTGACTTCTTCTGTCATTACTGGTGGGGTGTAATCTGGGTTACTGCTAGTTCTTATAGTACTAAGGTCGTGGTTGTCTCGGCTACTGTACAGATCTCTGTAAAACTCCTCCGCTATTTTAACAATCCTATCCATATTGGTAGTTATTTTGCCTTCTTTGTCCCTTAGTGCATACATCCGACTTTTGCCTATCCCAAGTTTTTTCTTGACTGTTTTGAAGCTTCCTCCGTTTTTCAGAGCGTGTTCAATTCTCTCCATGTTATACCTTCTTACATCGCATACCTTACGTCTATTAATCAACTTCGAAAGCTCTGCCAGTTCTATTTTGTCTTTTGTACTTGACACTTTCATGATTTGACGCTTCTTAATTAGGTTCTTTGTTTCCTGGGAAAGCTTGCCAGTGTCCTGTCTAACTACCCTGCCTCCAAATTCCACTGCACACTCCGTAATGATACTCGTCAGATTATCATTCATTGTATCTACGATAAGGTTGGTTTCCGCACTAAGAGCCGAGTACCTGTTCTGCAGCGACACTCTGAATTCCTGTACTTTTCCTCTCAGTGCTAGCTGATTGATTGGCTTCTTGCGTATCAGTTTCTGTCGTTCCTTCTTCAAGTCTAGGCGAATTCGAGACCGTACCATTCTATGGTCACTGCATCGTACCTTGCCAATCACTTCCACATCCTGCACGATTCCAGGGTGTGCACTCATTATAAAGTCTATTTCGTTCTTATTTCGCCATTAGGGCTCCTCCATGTCTACCTACGATTTCCTCGTTTTCGGTAGAAGGTATTCAAAATCCGTAAATTATTGCGTTCTGCGAATTCTACTAGTAGCTCTCCTCTGGCGTTTCTAGTACCGATGCCATAATCTCCTACTGCCTGGTCTCCAGCCTACTTCTTCCCTATCTTTGCATTAAAGTCGCCCATCACTATAGTATACTGTGTTTTTACCTTACTCATTGCCGATCGATTCCACGTCTTCATAGAAGCTTTCAACTGAAGCGTCATCATGGCTGGATGTAGGCGCGTAAGCCTGTACTACCTTCATCTTGTATCTTTTATTCAGTTTAATTACGATACCTACCACCCTTTCATTAATGCTATAGTATTCCTCTATGTTGCCAGCTATGTTTCTGTGAATGAGGAACCCCACTCCCAGTTCTCTTCTGTCTGCCAAGCCCCTGTAGCAAAGGACGTGCCCATTCTGTAGCACCGTATAGGCCTCATCTGTCCTCCTAACCTCACTGAGCCCTATTATATCCCTTTTAACACCCTCTAGCTCCTCGAATAGTACAGCTAGACTTCCCTCACTAGATAAGGTTCTAGCGTTAAACGTTGCCAAGTTCAGGTTCCAATGGCGGCCTGTCCGGATCCAGAGATTCTTAGCACCCTCTGCTGCGTTGCAGATCTGACCGCCGCCGTGGTCAGTTGCTTCGCAGCTGCTAGGAACTGAGGGCCGTGAGTTAATATATATATATATATATATATATATATATATATATATATATATATATATATATATATATATATATATATACATGCATGTTAAAGTACCCCAAAGAACGCCAGGTGGTCGAAATTTTCGGAGCCTTCGGCATCGGCGTCTCTCACAATCATATCGTGGTTTCGGCACGTTAACACCCAGATCTTATTACTATTCAAGTGAAAAAGTGATTCAATAATAAATAACTACTGTCATCTAGGGCTAATCAAAGCACGCTGATTCAACTGGTGCGCTTTTTGTGAATTTGATAAGCTTCCGTAACTTATCTGGTAGCCTGAATAAGCAAGTTTATTTTATTCACGAAAAAATATCCCATTCTCTCAGCATACATGCTTGTTTCTCATAGCGTTTTTTTCTTTTCAGGTCTTGTTTTTTTTAAGCTGTTTTGCCACCTGACCAGAGATTGAGCTTGCTTAATACATTGTACAGACTTTAAGCGGTGTTTCAGGCATGGTTGGTCGTGCTTTGGACTGCGTGTTTGAAGGCTAATAAAGTGTATATTGTCGTGGTAGCGATGTTTGCTTCCCCTTCTTTGATCTCACTGCACTAGGTTTGCGCTCAATCAACCTACATGATTATTTGGCCTTCACACATAATAATATCGGTCAGGATTATATGTCTCCAACTCGGCCCACTCACGTTTCTTGGCTGCCTTTTTTATTTACTTTAAGGGCGGCCCACTTTAGAGGGCCGTGCTGGCACATGTTGTCGTTGCTTGGTCGTAATGGAGGCAAAATTATGTACAAGCCGAGAAAAAAAAAGAGAAGCATGTGCAAAATAAAAGATACAGAAAAGGAAACAAGAGGAAAAATGGAAAGAGATAATGAAAATGAATAATGAAATAGTCGAAATTAAAAGAAAGAAATAGAAAATGAGATAGAAGAGAATATGTGTAAAAGAAGCGACAAAAAGATGGAATAAAACGGAAACAAAGAAAAAAAATATAGAATATAAAAAAGCGAGCGGCCAAGAAGGCTGCCCAGATCCACACTACATTTAGACCTGGCACTTAATGTGCACAACTGCCTTACTTTTGTTCTTAACCAGATTTTCTAATGTACACAATTATCGAACATCGACTGCTATCTATATTGCTAAGAAAATACGGAATGTTTCAGCGTATACGTGTCACCGACTGCCATTTTTTTTTGCCACCCGGTGACACGCCAAACACTCGACGCTACGCTCTCCCTTAGACCACGGAGACCACTTGAACACGTGTTGTTTTGAAAGCCTCGATAAGCAGAAGGGGGCTGTTCTTAAAAGTTCACCGCTGGCGCTTGACCCCTTGCCCCTTTAGAGTGCTGGCATTGACGGCTGGTTTGTGGAAAACCGTATTGTGCACCAAAATAGGTGTAGATTGCAAGGACGCATCGAATGAGAGCCGAGACAACAGACCATTTTCACAGGAAAATCTACACGTGCGCTAGCCGTAAATGATCGCGTCGTGTTGTCACTCTCATTCAGTTAAGAAAGCATTCCATCCTTCCTTGTGACAAAAATAACATTGACGTCTGCAATGTGAGCATAGGATCACAGCTCTACCTGCCTGAGATCCCCTTGAAGCAATAGCTACTAGCGAAGCGTTGTAATGCCACTGGCATCGCCATCATGCCAAAACCTATTGTGACTTTTTGCATCCAATCATCGTGGACCCTACGCCGCTGGTAATATCACGTCCATTTTCACCTGTTTAGGGATTGCCTAATTCATTCCACTGTTTCTCCGCAGTTTGTAAGTTTTGTATTTTGAATACTTATTTTTTGTAAGCTGCCTTAATGGTTGTATATGTACGTCCGGTAGTTTGTTTATATGTTGCTACAAAACTCTTTCTGCCAGCGTACCACTACATTAAAGCTATTTTCGTTTGACACACACGAGTCTCTGATCTCTTCAAGATTCCTGATTGCGTACGCAGAAAGACCAATCAGCCGTTTCCCATGACCGACTTCGCGCCGGTGATGCTAGAGAGGCAGCTTGGGACAATACGCATTTAACACGTCACAATGGTTCAGAATTACTCATCTTGTAGTTCAAAGCAACTTCAGAACTCTAAAGAGGCGGATTCTTTATACCACAAAACTGTTTCAAGAGAACTTACGTGGCAAAGCATCGGACGAAAGCGTCCCAGTGGCGAGCATAATGTCCCGGAAGTTGAGTGCCGCGTAGTACACTGTACAAACCTCTTTGGTTGATGAAGCGGACGGAAGAGCGTAGCTAAGCGATGACACGTACCACTGCAGGCTTGACAAGTCACCAGTTCTCTCGACGTTGATGCAAGCATACTTCGTGGCAATTTTTGGAGTACCACCTAGAAGACGCAGAGGAATTACAGTAGCCCCTATCATGGCTTTGACATAACAAACGCCCGAATAGGCACTGCTTACGTAGTTTCTTGATACGTTAAATAATTCAGATTGTGTAGTACAGACATTTATAGGAGGAAGAGGCGTAGGAATAGTTACCGATGCCTTGCAATATCAATTTACTAATAAAGAATAATTCAGAAGAACATCAGTGTGTCCCACTTCATGCTTAATGTTTAGCATCTTGACCTCCCAAAAAGACGACGATAAATTAGCTTTATTCCTTCATGAAACAAAATTCTTGTCAAGATGTTTGAACACCACCCTGTAAATTCAATTTTATTTTTCATTATGGCACAGCGACCACCACTATCCTGCCAAGAGGCACAATGATGCAAAACAGCAAAAACGGTTATTTACAGAAGTTAGGAAAAACTGAAACCATTTGAGCATTCTTCAACAGCCGGTCACTTTTTGTTGATTCAGCCCTGCCGTGGTAGTCTAGTCGCTGAGGTACTCGGCTGCTCACGCGCAGGTCCCGGGATTGAATGGGAGCTGCGGTGGCTGAATTTTCGATGCAAGAAAAAGTGCTGTCAGCCTCTGCGCTCAAATTTGGGTGCACGTTAAAAAACCCTCGTGGTCGAAATTTCCGGAGCTCTCCACTGCGGCGTCTCTCAGAATTATATAGTGGTACTGAGACGTTACGCCCCACATATCTATCAAGTCAGTCGATCCGGACAGTACATGTCAGGGACACTCCTGTATGTCATTGTTTAATAAAGTTGGACAACAAAAACCAACGTTTAGTTTGCGTTTTACTCTGCTTTGTTTTAACCATTTTGTAAATTCACGATGCTGTCTCTTGACACTGCTTCATTTAGATTATATAACCTTCGTTTAATCGTTGACCGCTGTTTGACAATATGATATACAACACCTCTGCACTATAGCTTCGGCCTGTGAACTTAAAGTCAAGCGTTGTAAGGAAGGTTGTGTCATTTGCATCATATGAATATTGTTTCCTTTTCGCTCTGTCCCTTCCAAGTTCTATATAGAGGAATGCGCGTGAAAGCAGTGAAGAAAACATAAAATGTGATTCGCGCGTTCAAATTCTATTCCAGCGGTATTAAAGTCCGCAGTATTTGCCTCTACAGATTTTGAATAGCCGCCAGGCACGACCATTTTATCAACGGAGAGGAGATATCCGGCATCTATAAAACACGTGTACTCCGACTGCCACAGCAAAACTTCCACTCTATGCCAATTAACTTAGACAACGCCTCCTCTACTTTATCAATGCCAGCCAGATGTGCCTGATCGAGCTGTTCACCACCCTCTCCTCTAAATGTTTCCCGCTCTCTCCCATCACCTAGCCTTCGGGTGTGCTTTGCGGTCATGGGAGAGAATAGCGGCCCATGTAGTGCCTTATGACGGAAATTATATGAAGTAATTTTCTGTTCAGTTGTGTACAGATCCGTAGGGCGGCGTCTTGCATTTCTCAGGTTCAGAATATTGGCAGTCACGCTAGCTTTGTGAAATATACGGTGTTTTGAGATAACGTATCACCATTCGTGGCGCTACGCGGGCAACTAATGGGGAAGCAGCCACTGCAACGTTTCCGCAGGCGCTGCTTTGTGATGCGGCGACATCATTGTCTCTAGCCATGAAGAAGCAGCATGAAGGAGCGAAACTGACAGACGTATGATATTGGTGTGGGAAACACGCCTATTGCATCTTCGGGGGAAAGCAATCGGACGCACGTGTGACCACTCCCTGATTTAAGGTGGACCGACGGCTCCCGTTGAGAAGCGCGCATTTGCACGAGCATTACGATAAAGGAGGCGCTGACCTAAAAAAGTGCCAACATCATTACTTACTACAAGCAATTACCTCCGAATGATAGTATTGTTTGAGCCGATATATATACATATATACAAAAGGTGCCCCAGCCATCTTTAGCCAGAGTTTAAAATATCCCGACGCACGCAATTACGACGTGACCAAATGCATGTTGCTGATCGTTGTCTGGGGTTAGTGAAAGTATTTTTTGTGTTCTGAAGTACTGGTAAATCAATCTGTTCAATTATTATGTTTAAATTGAGCGTAGATAGACGAAAAATTGGGGGCCCTTAAGCTTTGCCTTTAAGAGTTGAATGCGCCAGCGCAATCTGGCCCCTAGCGCACCCTTCAACTGCTAAGTGCTTACTTATTCATATGTTTTGTTACATACATCCGCATGCACACAAACATGCACCCAGTAGATTGGACCAGCGGGCGCTATTATCGCCGAATGGACTCGTTTTTGTCGTGACACCTGTCGACTAAAATGGGTTAAAGGGCTCTTGAAATACTTTTTTCGTGTAACCATGGACGGAATTCACTAGAAGAGCTTATTGCCTCACGAATTCAACGACGCAAAAAGTCCGTCCAGTGCGAGTGGAGTAACAAAGGTTTATGGCATGCTGTTTTGCATGATCTTTTCTCTCGTCCCGACGAAAGTGCTGGAAGCTAAGTAGGGAGGCGTGGCAGGGCAAAGAAACAACCGTGCCTCGTGACCTTGAGCACCCTTTTTTCTTCGAATGCGCGGCTTTTCAGTGTGATCGCGCGCGCACGCATGGACAAGTAGCGGCCTACCGCAGCTATCTCGGTAACTTGATTTTTCTGTCACAGATTCACAGATGATTTTTCGCTCAGAACCAACGGGGCTGACGCCGGCGTCGGGTTTTCTGCGACACGAGCTCTCTAACGCTATCGCGTTAATTTTTTTTTGAAAGTTGTATATATCTTAGCAAAGCGTCCAATTAGACAGTTTTGAACTTAATATCTGTAAAGAATAATGTTTTTCTGGTGACTACAAATGCCCGCGAAATACAAAAAAAAATAACATGGGATAAACCCACTGGCGCGCCTGAACGTGCCGGGATTCTGGTGCTTCCTAGCAATGCGCGTACGAACCATACACTTCCGTTGCACCGGTTCATGACAGCGATAAGCAGTCTCAGCAGTTATCGTTTTTGCAGCTGATAGCAAAGCGTGTTCCACCATCGTTGCGGCCCCATCGAGACAGTACAATCGGGCAAATGGTATGGTCGTTCGTACGCTGAACGTGTGGGAGCACTCGAATCATCATGCACACTGGCGCTCGGGTGCGTTTGTAGTGTGGTATTTTTTTGTATTTCGCGGACATCTGTAGATAGCAGAAAAACAATAATAACTAACAGAAATAAAGTTTCCAACTGTGCTTTGGACGTTTTGCAAACAGATATACAACTTTATCATTAAAATTTTTGATCCACCTCCATTCTTTCAAAAGTTAGACAATCAAATATGTGTAATTAAACAATGTTTTATAACACAAAATACAGTCTTATGAACTCGATGCAACGACCTGAAACATGGATGGACATGGAAATGTTTATGAACTCTGGCTAAAGATAGCTGGGGTGCTCCTCCGAAGAACACCACGCTTGTTAATATATATATATATATATATATATATAAAATAGGGGAAAGAAGTGTATACCTAAGGGCTCGTTTGTCCGTGGTTTAACACAATATTAATGAGATCTAACAGACAGTAATGCCAAGGAATGTACAGGGGAAGTTGTTAGAACCAATGGAATGTAAATAAGAAGAAAGAAGAAAGAAAAGTGGATGAAAAAAATAACCAGCCGTGAGCATATCTATCTATCTATCTATATATATATATATATATATATATATATATATATATATATATATATATATATATATATATATATATATATATATTGTGACGAAGCGAGATTGACGAGCACACAAAGCGCCTCAAACAAATACGATTTATCGATCGCAGGAAACAGACTGCAACGACTTCTTCGTCTTTTGCCCTCGGCCAAAGACACTCGCGCTCCTGCGTTGTCCTCACCACTGGCACATACGCGCGTCATTATTCCCCCTTTAAAAAAACATCGTCCCGATGTTAAACGTTTGAGAAGCAAGGCGAAATCAAAACTGCACAGTTAGTCACTGAAAGTAAGGCTTCATCCGAAGCACGTGGACAATTTCTGGTGAATGTCTGCGCCACTTTGAACACTGCACGCCATCCGGAACAACGTCGTAGTTGACGTCCCTAATGCGTCGCAGAACCTTGTAGGGTCCGAAGTACCTTCGCAACAGCTTTTCGGAAAGCCCACGCTGACGAACAGGTGTCTAGACCCATACTTTGTCGTCCACGTTGTATATGACGGGTCGGTGCCGGAGGTTGTAATACTTGGCATCGTCGTCTTGCTGTTTGGTGATTCGCAACATGGCAAGTTGTCTGGCTTCTTCTGCTAGCTGGGTAAACTCTTCGGCGTCTCTCTCATTGCCATCATTTTCATGAGGGAGCATTGCGTCTAACGTTGTTGTAACCTCGCGTCCGTAAAGGAGACTAAAGGGTGTCTTCCGAGTGGTCTCTTGACGAGCCGTGTTGTACGCGAACGTGACGTAGGGCAAAATGATGTCCCAGTTCTTGTGCTCTACATCTACGTACATGCTTATCATGTCAGCTAGGGTCTTGTTGAGGCGCTCGGTGAGCTCGTTGGTCTGGGGATGATACGCCGTAGTCTTCCTGTGAGCTGTACCACTTAGTCGGAAAATGGTGTCCAAAAGCTCGGCCATGAACGCAGTACCTCTGTCGGTGATGACTATTGCGGGAGCACCGTGTCTTAAGACAATGGCTTCGATGAAAAATTTCGCCGCTTCAGCTGCCGTTGCCCGTGGCAGAGCGCCTGTCTCCGCGTATCGGGTCAGGTAATCCGTGGCGACGATTATCCACCTGTTTCCAGTGGCAGACTTTGGGAAGGGGCCCAGAAAATCCATGCCAGTTTGTGCAAACGGTGTCACCGGCACTCGAACAGGCTGCAGCAGGTCAGCTGGTTTGATGGATAGTGGCTTGTGACGCTGGCAATCTAGACATGTCTTCACGTAAGTTTTGACAACTTCGGCAAGTCTTGGCCAGTAATAGTTCTGCCTTATCCTCGCCAATGTTCTTGCGTAACCCAAGTGACCAGCGGTAGGTTCGTCGTGACAGGCTTGCAGTACCTCACGGCAAAGCGAAGAAGGAACGACGAGCAAGTAGCTGCTGCCGGTGGGTGAAAAGTTCCTCTTATAAAGAACGTCATTTCGCAAGCAGTACAACGGCAGCCCTCTCGCAAATAACTTCGGAACGCTATTCGCTCGCCCTTGTAGGTAATCTATAAGTGGTAGCAGCTCAGCATCACCACGCTGCTGTTGAGAAAAGGTGGCAGTGTCCACAATTCTGAGAAAGGCCGTGTCGTTATCTTCGTTGTCCGGGGATGCCGTCTCAACAGGAGACCGAGAAAGACAGTCGGCATCGGTGTGTCGTTTTCCCGACTTGAAGGCAACAGTGAAGTCAAATTATTGGAGCCAAAAACTCCATCGTGCAAGGCGGCCAGACGGATCTTTCAAGTTGACTAACCAACAGAGAGAGGGGTGATGGCTGATAACGGTGAATGGGCGGCCGTACAAATAAGGACGAAACTTCAGGACTGCCCATACCATTGCAAGACATTCTTTTTCTGTCGTAGTGTAATTAGCTTCAGCTCGGGACAGCGTCCTGCTGGCATAGGCAATCACGTTTTCATTGTTGTCCTTCGACTGTACGAGCACTGCTCCAAGACCCACATTACTAGCGTCTGTATGAAGTATTGTCGGCGCGTCTTCATCGAAGTGGGCCAGCACGGGGGTGTTCGCATTCGCTGACGAAGCTCGCGAAATGCCTGCTGTTGGTCTCCCCCCCATCTGAAGGGGGTATCTTCCCGAGTAAGCTGTGTCAATGGCCATGCGATGCCCGAAAAATTAGTAATAAACCGCCGGTAATAGGCACAGAGTCCTAAAAAACGTCGCAGTGATTTTTTGTCTGATGGCGTCGGGAAGTTTGCCACGGCGGCAATTTTATCCGGGTCGGGTCGGATCCCTTGGCTGCTCACGACGTGACCGAAGAATCGAAGTTTGTGGAAGCCGAAGTGGCACTTTTCTGGTTTTAGAGTAAGACCGGCCAAGCGTATTGCTTCAAAAACTGCTTCGAGCCTTCGTAAGTGTTCCTCGAAAGTCGCCGAAAAGACAATCACGTCATCGAGGTACACCAAGCAGGTTTGCCACTTAAGTCCCGACAGAACCGTGCCCATGAGACGCTGGAATGTTGCTGGCGCCGAACACAAACCGAAGGGAAGAACCTGAAATTCATAAAGTCCGTCGGGCGTAACAAAGGCGGTCTTCTCACGATCTCTCTCATCCACTTCAATTTGCCAGTAGCTGCTTTTAAGTCCATAGACGAAAAGTAGCGTGCGTTTCGTAGTCTATCCAATGAATCATCAATACGCGGCAGAGGGTAGACGTCCTTCTTTGTGATCTGATTAAGCTTACGGTAGTCGACGCAGAAACGCAAGCTACCGTCCTTCTTTTTGACGAGTACTACAGGTGATGCCCAAGGACTGTTAGACGGCCGAATAACACCATCTTCTAGCATCGTTTTGACCTGTTTTTGAATTACCTCACGCTCCTTTGGGGCGACTCGATAAAGATTTTGCCGGATGGGTCTGGCATCGGAATCCGTGATGATGCGGTGTTTCGCCAGTGCCGTTTGACCAACTCTTGATGTGGATGAGAAGCAGCCGTGGAACTTGTTGATCAGCGCGAGAAGGCGGTCTCGCTCAATGGGAGATAACATTGGACCGACGTCTACAGGTGTCGGTGTAGTGATAGTAGACGCTGCTGCTTCCTCCACTAAATGACAATCTTCTGTTTGCGAGAGTTCGTCAAAATAGGCAATAGCCGTGCCTTTAACTATGCGTCAGCGTTCTCTGCTGAAATTTGTCAATAGCAGTTCAGTGCATCCGTCAGTAACAGTGATGACAGCCCTGGCAACAGAAATACCGCTAGTGAATGCGAGCTCCTTGATGTGTTCAGCGATGCCAGTACCATTTTGTAATTTGTCACAGTGCACGGATACGAGGGAACAACTTCGTGGTGGCAGTATGACGTCGTCATCGGCAATACGGAAGCGAGGTGGCTGGTGTTCCTCATCTGTAGCAGTCTCCGAGCTTACAGTGAATGTTACGCTTCTGTCACGGATGTCAATCACAGCCCCGTATTTGCGCAAGAAATCCATTCCCAATATGAGCTGCTTACAGCACTCGTGGAGAATGACGAGGGTGGCGACAAAGGTGGAACCAGCAATGAAGAGTCGGGCCGTGCACTTTCCAATCGGTGTCATCAACTGACCTCCTGTAGTTCTTATATTGGGTCCCTGCCATGGCATGTTCATCTTCCTTAGTCTTTCGGCTAACTGTAGGCTTAATATAGAGAAGTGGGAGCCAGTCTCCACAAGTGCCGTCGCTTGGTGGCCGTCAATGTGAACGACGAGGTCAGCGCTGATAACGTCGGTTACGTCGGCAGTTGTCTCATTCGTCGAATTAGTCGTTGCTGTCGTCTTCTTCGGTATCGATGGCTTCGAGCTGTCACTTGTCTGCAATGGGGGCTGTTCGGAATTTCGAATATTGGCAACCCCACCCCCCGAGGTCGCTGCGTCTAGTTTTCCCGTCGTGGGCTAGGGGACCTGCCCCTAGTGACGTCGGCAAAACTGCGACGATTAGGTGAACTGGGCCGCGCAGGAGATGGAAAACGTGATCTGGGCATTGCTGGATTCTGCGGCGGTGTGTTCACATGGGCGTATTTGTACATGCGTTGATCGTCGTACGCAATGTAATCAGGGTAGCGAGGAAATCTCGAGTACTGAGCGTCGCGATAATGGCAAATTCTGTAGACGTGCCCAGCTTCGCCACAATGAAAGCATATCGGTCGACGGTCAGCGGTACGCCACAAATCGGTTTTCCGACGCTGGTAGGTAAGTGGAGACTCACTATTGGGCCACGTTGTGGGGCTACGTTGTGGGGCATGTTGGTTATACGGCATTCGTCTTGTCGGAGGAATCAGTGAGGTTGCGAAAGTGGTCGGTGCTGACAGTGGCTGTGTTTGCAGGGTTGGTGGTGGTCCAGTCATTGGGGTCTGCTGTGCTGAAGGAGCGACGACGGGGCGTCGGACTGCATCAGCATAAGTAAAATGTCGTCGCACACCATTATAGCCGGATGAAGAGAGAGCATGGCGGACCTCATCCCGGACAACATCAGTGACAAAAGACAATGCCGGCGTCGGTTCAGTTGCTGGAATTAAACCAAGCTGGCGAAGCTCCTCCCTCAAAATCTCCCGGATGACTTCCCGCAGAGGCCTGTCGTTGTCGCAGAGGCTCGCCGCAGTCGTGACAGGGCTACTCGCTCGAACGTTGACCGGGTTTTGCTGGCGGTATCGTTGCTGTAGGGCCCGTTCAATAGCTGTAGCTTCTTTCTTAAACTCAGCTACTGTTGTTGGCGGATTTCTCACAAGCCCAGCAAACAGTTGCTCCTTCACGCCTCGCATTAGATACCGCAGCTTCCTGTCTTCCGGCATCTCTGGATCCTCCCTGCCGAAAAGACGGGTCATGTCCTCGGCGAACATAGCGACGCTCTCGTTTGGTTTTTGAATTGGAGCTTCCAAGAGACGTTGCGCATTCTCCTTTCTGTCAAGACTACTAAAGGTGTCAATCAGCTGGTTGCGGAAGTCATCCCACGTAGCCATGCTTCTTTCTTTGTTGATGTACCACGTCTGGGCGTTGTCTTTGAGGTAGAAGTACACATTCGCGAGCTTGTCTTCTGGCGTGGTCCACTGGTTGTACTTCGCGCAGCGTTCGAACTGGTCCAGCCAGTCTTGTGCATCTTCATAGGTCTCACCATGAAAGCAGTCAGGAATCATGGAATTCTGAAGTGTCATGTGCGATGTAGCTACAGTGGCCATGGCGGTTGAAGGAGGCAAGCAATTGCTGGCAGTTTCTGGAAAGGGATTGAGCTCGGGAGCTAGGCCTCGCAGACGGCGGCTGGAACGGTGGACTGGTGTGTCGTCGGGTGGTAGTGATTCCGGGCTTGGATCTCGGGTCCGCGAAAGGGTGCCAAGCATGAAGACGTACCCCGCACCTCCACCAGTGTGACGACGCGCGATTGACGAGCACACAAAGCGCCTCAAACAAATACGCTTTATCATCGATCGCAGGAAACAGACTGCAGCAACTTCTTCGTCTTTTGCCCTCGGCCAAGCACACTCGTGCTGCTTCGTTGTCCTCACCACTGGCACATACGCGCGTCATTATATATATAAATATATATATATATATATATATATATATATATATATATATATATCAATGGGGCAAGTTTGTTTTCGTCAAGATATGAGAATGAACACAACGGAAGCGTTGTCCACATCGATACGTATATTTATTTCCCAGCCGTTTTGGAGGGGTCCTCCTATCGTCAGGGGATGAGGTAAACTAACGTCTACGTTCAGACTTGTTTGCCGCCGCATCTCTCTCGCTTTAAAAAAAAATGTTTGCAAGAGTGTAGAAAACTAGGAAAACCAAGAAAAAATAAAAAGAAAAAAGACAAAAAGCGTCACAAAAGGTTACAAACAGTACACGCCTGCGCGTTCTTTTGCCGGTCTCGCAGATTATTGCCGTTGTAAGGCGCTGATACTGCCAGCGGTCGATGTTTGCGCGATGTTATTAAAAATGCTTGAGGCTGTACATGGTGCGACTCTAGTTAGCGCACTTCTAGTATGAAACACCGTATAGGTTAGAACGAAAAGCATGGGTCTGCGAAGGGTGCTGTTCATGCTGCAACTTACTTTTCGATGGGCGCGTCTGTCTGAAAGATCCCCATTGGCCATCACGATAAATGTTCATAACGAGGTCCTTGGTTACAATATCTCGGTAAGATGGGTTCCTAGGACTGAAATCAATTTTTTCTGACTTGTCTATGCTTGCGTTGAACAGGCACCTGTAACCAAATACTCAAATTAGCAAATAATAGTTATGAATTACTTGCCATTCTCGTGACTGACTCACAACGACGCTGGCTGAGCTATTCAGACGCTGCAGCGTCGCAGAGTGACGTGAACCGTACCAAAATGAGGTTGTTGATATCGCGTATGCTAGTATATATGAATCGATTTTGTGGCGCTAAAATAGTCAAGATATTGTCAAGAAAATCTTCTCTGCTTCTGTTCTGCAGACTTGGCTTTTGCACAATGTTCACATCAAAGGCATGTGCACAGCTTGTAACTACATTGATGATGGCTCACAACTACGGTTTTTTGTTTTGCAAATAGAGGGTCTACATTTCAGAGGGAGCGATTCCTTCCCTAGAAATTCGCCACGAACATAAAGTAAGAAAGTCACCGACAATTGCGATACTCTCAAACTGAAAGAAAATGAGCAATGAGCTGCAGGATTTGGCGGAAATCATCCTCTGCTTGGTCAGTTCTGAACATCGCTGTTTCTTGGGAAATTTTTAATTAAAATTTGAAAAGAGGTGACCTTTCAAAGCTCGCGCTATACAAGGAGGTGCAGGGATACGCAAATGCAAGCACCTCCGCCTTTTCGAACCGGATGCCTTCCTGCAGTCCATGTTCAGAAGCCCTAGCACTTCCGGCGTTGGCCAGTCCATTTTTCAGCGGCAGAGGAAGCTCTACCCCCGATTGTACAGAAAAAAAGTGTGATTACTGTAAAAGTGTCTCGCTTAGAGCCTATTTCTGCGCTTTTTTTCGGTGCTGCGTAGTGTTAAACGATGTGCTTGAGTGTGTTCGGGCACTGCAATACGTTTGTGAGGCTACGTGTGCACTTGAAGCACTAGTTCTTAGGATATTACCACAACGTCAAGGAACGTTTGTGCACACGAACGCGATCATTGTACAACTTCAGGAGCACCACGTCGCTTCCACCTGAGCTTTCGCGTTTCGCGGGCTTTATGAGCATGGCACCGCATAAATATGATGCGCCGCATTTACTTATTCAAAATAACTAGACGACGAACTTCATTCGCTGGCAGAACATGTATTTACGTTTGTGAAGCTTGCAGCAAAGTAGGTAGTACTCATAGTTACAAAAAGGACTATACTGGTGGATGTTATGCTCGCCTGTTTTTGATTGAAGTGCCCCAATGTAGCAGAATACAAGTCACTTCAAGTGGACGGAACAGACGTCAGTCTGGGTCGTTATGAAGCAAATTAGGCCAAAGTGGAAAGTTGGACAACTGCGTCTTGGAAACATGAAAGAGTAAAATGGCAAGAATTCGCACTTGCAGGACGGAATATATTCGCAGGTACAGGATTTTACCAAAACCAGGGGAGGCACGTATCCAGTGCTTCATGTTCACAGTTCTTTAGTGGCAGTGGGCACATGAGGCGTAGGGCTTCCGAAGTATTTCCATAATCTCGAGCAGTGTGGTTTCTGTCACTAGTTTCCTCATTCATCCACTGTACATTCTACACCTTGTCTCTTTGTTATTAATGCCAGTCATTGAATGCTTTGCCCTGCATTCGCTGTACTACTTCTACCCGATGCCAATCGTTTGCTTTCTCATAACAGGTTTTTGAAACCCGTAAACCAGGCGTAAGACCAAATGCCGTACGGTGGCGTATTTCCTCGTCCAAGGCATTCAGGAGAACGCACGAAGCTTGGGGAGGCTTTCGGAGGAAAGGGGAAGGCTGTTTTGATGTAAACTGGCCGATTGGGCTTGTTGGAACTAACTGATCTCAATCAGCTCTGAAAAAGAACAAAAACACAAGAAAGTGCTGGAAGATTTCTTTCGCGTACTTTCATGTATTTTTTGTTGTCTTTTTGCGCTGATCGAGATGAGACGGCATTTTTGCTGGCAGTCCTTTTACTTTCCCGACTGCATGCATGCATGACAGTCCGCTTCCTTCTAAGTCCTCAAACAACGATCTACTATAAATACTCTTATATTAGGACACTCCCTAGACGGCATGCTGCAACGTCCACTGTACTTTCTACATTGTTTCGACATTGTGGTGAAATGTACTTGGGAAAAACCAGCAGATATATAACATAAAGAGAGTCAATTCAGAAGATGTATTGCATTAGGGGAGTCAATTTAAAGCGACACAGTCACTCAGGCATGGATGAAAGTTGCAAATGTGCTAATCTCAGTCCAGCCAAGCATTACGATGTTATTCGAAGCACGTGTGTAAATAGAGCAGTTGAGCACAAATTGTAGGCTTGCGAAGCACATTAACTGCGCTAGTGCTTAAAAGTGGCTCATGACACCAACTCACACCAGCACCTATGTTATAGCGCAGACGTCCGCTTTAAGGACACACAATACACTCTACGCAAGTTATAATTATTTGTCGTTAGTGTTTTCTACGAAGTGGAGCGATTCGGGGCTACAGTAAGATGACCCATAGATGTAAGCATGTGATTTCTATCAGATTGCTACTTAGGTGGGTAATCTAGACTGCACATGCAATTTACATTGCGCCGACAGGACGCCTGTGTAGGGTATTTTGCGTAGCATAGATATGTGAAACTACGTGACTGCCCCGCAGAATGCCTGCTTTAGATTCCGACTGACGCCGTAGCTATTGTTGTGTTAGTCGATTTCTATTTATCGCGTATCTACAATACCACCCCACCGACACCGGGTTTTCTGGAACACGTAACAGCTCAGAGCCTTAATATGAACCCACCCGCTATGGTGGCTTGACCTCGAATCATTGAAGACACCTAAAAAAAAAACGTCCGAAACATGCAGAAAACTCTGAGACTTCACCTCACAGGTTACTTGTCCAACGAAAATCAACTGATAACGCAGTTCTATTGGCCCAGAGTGGGAGGCTGGAACTTTTTATTCGAGTTCGCTAAAAATACAGTAACTGCAAGACGGTCCTTAAAATGCCTACTTGGGTGAAGATGTTCCACCTGAGCTAGCGAGAGCGCTTTCTTAATAGAAATCTAGGTCTTCCGTTGGCTCTGAAGCAAGACTTTGGAAGCACAAAGCTTTGAAATGGCAATGTGGCCCCTACCTCGAACCACACCCTTTCGCGCACACCAAAGGCGACATCCGAATTAGGACTCACCTGGACGGCGTAGATGCTTCGCAAAACGTCCAATTACCCATACTGGTACCCAAAAGACATCGTGGTGCACAACCCATCGTAGACAGCGAATATCAACGTCTTCTGCACTGTGGTGTCAGTGAAACACTCGTCGAGTTACGTGAAAAATTTCGATTACTGCGTGGTCATCAAAGTGTTGAAAAGGCACTTATTCAGTGGGGTGTGTGTGCGATGTTTCATCTAAAAGCCACTTCAGCAACCACCTTCGCTACTTTCCAGAGGGCATGAAAGCCTCATCATTCAAAGTCACGGACGTGAAGATCCCTGGCCCAGCTTTACTGAAAAACATTTGTTATGGTGTTTCATTGTGCTGCAGTGCGAGCGGCTCGCTTCACACTCGTGAGTGATATGACTGTGAATTCCGTTATACTGGACTTCAAACAATTTATTTAGACCGCGAGTTGCGAAGTGTAATTCATACTGGTGATTCTTTAACGTTTAGGCCTTATTTCAGGAAATTAAGGAGTAATTAGGACTTCTGCGGGATGTAGAGGTCGAGAACTTCTGTGCATTTAGTAAAATCACGTGGAACTTCATTGCTGAGCTCAATTCAGGGCTTGGTGCTTTTTGGAAGCGAATGATTAGAACGAGGTAAAACCACCTCAGGAAAACTCTAGGAAAGAGGTGCTCCAGCTTCGTGCAGTTTAGTACTTAACCAAAAGATGTTGAGGCAGAGATAAAATTAACGCCGCTGATATACAATTCTGATGATACTAGAGAAGCACAAGTACCAACTACTTCACATCATTCGTAATGTAGATGTATGACGGCCGTTCCGGAGGTACAAATTAGCGAGAGCTCAGGATACCACAAAGAGACCCTGTGCGCCTGAACACATAAATCACTTTTTTTGGCAACACTCGTATGAGAAGTAATTATTGACGCTAGGAAGCATGCACAGCAGTTCACAGAAGCTCGGAAATAGTTTTGAGTGTGGTTAGCGTGTCCTTATCATACCAAGTGCCTATTACTTTTTTGAAATTGGGCAGAGTTGTTCAAATGTTAAAGTGGTACCATAGGCCCGTGCGAGTATGGAAAGTCAAACTAGTCGATGTCACGGAGCGCACGTGACTGATTCAACTTGTTTGTCCTCTGTAACTAAATAATTGAGGCTGTTGGTCCGGAAGGAATGTTGGAAATTATGCTCCCGCGGCGCATACAAGACGATGACAGCGAAGATGCGCGTGACCAGGAATTGTGAACGTTTGAGTGTGAACGAATTGTTCGCAATGTTGGAACGGCTAAGCGCTCCACGCTAATGAACCCGACAGAAGTGTCTTCTATCCACAGACGCTATGCTCTGAAGATTTTGAATCCACCATAAAAAATTGCGCTACGTTAGACATGCACAAAATGAAAAAAAGCAGGGGAGCAGATATTTATGAAGGATCCTTTTCTAATGAACTCCCTTCCGATCCACTTCACAAATTTTAAGTCTATTACCACCATTCCTTGGTTTACACAGGCTGCGATTCACGTGTGGCACGTACTCGCATTCCACAGGTGATAGTACACGGGTTTTCACCTCATGTGGCTCAGGGAGTCTTTCATTTTATGAAAGTCATACATGTCATATTACGGAAACTTAAAATTAGGTATCGATCATTATCCTCATACACTCATGCCTTTCTGTGCCGAACTTTTTTCCTGTTACCAGATTGAGTAGGCTACCACAAAAACTCCTGACCTATGTGGATTGTATGAATAGATGAACGAACGAACTGGATGAACGAATGCACATTGCTTTGCCAATGGCCTTGCAAATAAAGCAGTCACTAACGTCAACCTTCACCTGCAGTCGATGCCTAAGCACGGCGTATACAGGGTGTGCCACGTAACTTTAGCCAGAGTTCAAAAATACGCCGGGACACGTAATTACGATGCGACCAAACGCATGTTGCTCTCCGTTGCCTGGAGTTAGTCAGAATAGTTTAGTGTTCTCGAATATTGTTTATTTAGATGCGTTTATTAACCTAATTTCTCAAGAAACGAACATAGTTAAAAATGCAATGATAAAGTTGTAGATCAGTTTAAAAAACGTCCAATTTGACAGTTTTGAACTTTGTGACGGTCAGGAATGAGTGTTTTCCTTGTATTTACAAATGCCCGCGAAATGTAAAAAATACCACGTGCCAAACCCGCCCGTGCGCCAGTGTGCACAATGATTCTAGTGCTCCCTAACCTTCCGCGCGTGAACGACAATAGCATTTGCCTTATTGTGATGGCTCGGCAGGGCCGTAATGATAGTGGTTGCTTTACGATGAACACAATTCGCTATCAGTCACAAAAACGATAACCACTGTGATTGCTTATCGCTGTCACGAACCAGTGCAAGAGAAGCCTGTCTTTCGTACGCGGAACGTTAGGAAGCACTAGAGTCATCGTGCGCAAACTCGCGAGCGGGTTCGTCACGTGGTATTTCTGTGTATTTTGCGGGCATTTGTAATTAGGAGAAAACAATAATACCTAGTAGATATAAACTTCAACACTACGATCAATTTGGACGTTTTGCAAACCGATTTACAACTTTCTCATTGAAATTTTCGATCCATCTTTGTTGGTTCAAAACTTCATTAATTAAACAGTTATAATCAAACAATAGTTGAGAACACAAAAGCACCCTGGCTAACTCCAGGCAACGGAAAGCAACACGCATTTGGTGGCGTCGTAATTACATGTTTCAGCGTATTTTTATACTCTGGCATAAGTTACGTGGGACACCCTGTATATTGTCACGTGCTTGATCAAGAAAGACGATGGCATTCGTGCATGTTCCAAGGAGGACTATGAGATGGATAAAAAAAAAGAACTCACTCGCGCGTTCGAATAGACAGACCTGCTTCTGCTGTCTCAATCTCGGCGGAAAGACCTCTGTGTTGACGTCGTGACACTAGTGGAGGGGCTGGAGCCTACAACCTGATGCAGGACAGTGTTGCTCGCTCCCGTTTACCTAGTTCAGAGACTCAGCCCCTCGTCACGACTCCGGTGTGCCGCTTCAGTCGGCGCCTACTAGGCCTAAGTCCAGAGTCCCCACCTGTTCCACCTCTTTCCAGCAAGGCAGCTCTTACGACATCCACGGTTATCCCGCCATTGCAGACCAGTCTTCCCTCGCAGGTGACTCTTGAACATCCTCACGTTCCTGAAGTTTTCCGTGGGGAAGAGTACGAGGATGTCGAGGACTGGCTTGAACAGTTTGAACGGGTTGCTGTATCCAACCACTGGAGCGAACAGCACAAACTTGGCCGTGCATATTTGGCACTGGAAGATAGCGCTCGCACGTGGTATGAGAACCGCGAGGCTGCATTCGAATCTTGGGAAGACTTCTGTCGAAAGGTCCTCGCTACATTTTTGAACACGGACCGACGTGATAGCGCACAGCAAGTGATTGAGGCCCGCGTGCAAAAACCCATTGAGACAGCCGCCATGTACGCAGAGGGTATGATCCGTCTGTTTTGACGAGCTGACCCTGACATGCCCGAGGCGAAAAGGTGCGTCACCTAATGCAGAGTGTTAAGGAACCAGTGTTTTCGGGCCTTGTACGAAATCCATCTACAACAGTAGATGTATTCATAAGAGAGGTGACTGTCATAGAGCGCACTGCAACAACGACGCCGACACTTTGACCACCTGCTGAACCACATGGCAGTAAGTGCTGCAGCTCAAAACACTGCCGTATGGGAAAGTTCCCTGTGACAAACGATTAGTGAAATACTGCGAGAGGAACTTCGGGCCCTCTGCGATGCCCCTACCCAATCACCTGTCGCATCTGTTGCCGAAATTGTCCGCCAGGAGTTGAGGCAAGCCGTTACACCAAGCGCGCCATGTCCTGAACCACATCCAGCGAGCTACGCTGATGCGATCCATCATCCTCCACGGTCATTTGTGACGACGCCCTTCCAGCCACGACCCGCTGCCGTACCTTGGTGGCAACTGGATTCTATGAGACGACCACTAGTTCAGCAAACTGATTTATGGCGCATGGCCGACCGTCAACCTATTTGCTTCCGTTGCGGAGAACCCAGTCACACTGCCCACTATTACCGTCACGGCGATTCCGGGTTCGGGAACTTTTTTCGTCCAGCTTCTTTCCACTCTGAAGACCGTCGTACACACGATGCCGATCAACTGTCGCCTAGCCAAGCAACTCCACCGCGTCGCTGGTGATCTCCATCACCTGCTCGTCACCATGACTCCCCTCAGAGCTACGCGGACGTCACAAGAGGCCGTTCGCCTAGCCCGCGCCGGGGAAACTAACTGCTGCGACCTCGGGGGCAAGGTTGCCAATAGTCGAGACACTGAAAAGTTCCCCTTATCATCGCAAGAAGGTATGACAATAACGACGACGAATACGACAATGAATACTAATGCCAATGAAGTTCTACGTGCCGATCTTTGCGTTCTCATTGACGCACATCACGTTACAGCACTGGTCGACACTGGTGCTGACTTCTCAATCATGCGACAAGAGCTCGCTGACCACCTTAGAAAGGTCAAGACACTGTGGACAGGGCCGCACATAAGAAGTGCTGGTGGTCAGCTGATGACTCCCACGGGTAAATGCACCACTCGACTTTGCATCGGAGATTCTAGCTTCGTGGCCACTTTCGTGCTGTTGCCAGACTGCTGTAAAGAGCTAATTTTGGGCATGAATTTTCTTCAAGATCATGGCGCTGTCATCAACATCCCTCAACGTATGGTGATGTTTTGCGCACAACCGTATGTCGACAACAACAGCGATGAACCACGCGGCCGTTTGCGAATAGCCGACGATGTGACGCTCCCACCGAGATCCTGCTGCCTTGTGACGGTGTCCAGTGGATGGCCTTCCTATAAAGAGGTGATAGCGGAGCACATAGTCGCTGTTTTGGTCACGCAAGTCATTTCCATTGTGAGGCTCGTCCTGGCGCTTACTGGTGGACAGGCAGAAGTGCTCCTCACAAACTTCAGCAACGAGCGCCATTAAATCCAGAAGGGTACCGCAATTGCATACTACGACGATGTAGACCAAGCCGGGGATTGTTTTGCTTTGCAAATATATCACGCGACTGCCCCCGCCTCGACTAACTTTGCCGGTGGACATCTGCTCTACGCTGCCGCCCTCTGATAAGAAGACCCTGCTTGAACTTATACACCAATTCGAAGACTGCTTTTCGCGTACGTCAAAGGTCCAGCAAACACCATTGACCAAGCACCGCATCATTACTGAAGACAACACGCGACCGATTCGGCAGAACCCCTACCAGGTGCAGAAGACTGAGGCGCAAAAAACATATCGTGAAGCAGGAAGAGCAGCAGAGAAGACAGGAACAGCACCACGATATGTTTTTTGCGCCTCAGTCTTCTGCACCAAGTATGCGCCAACTAGCCCAAAAACAAGTCCTTTTAGAACCCCTACCGTGTGGCTCCGAAAGAACGCGAGGAGATTCAAAAGCAAGTACAGAAGATGCTTGCGGATGACGCCATACAACCTTCGAAAAATCCTTCTGCGTCCCCCTTGGTCTTGGTCAAGAAAAAAGACGGCAGCTTGCGCTTCTGTATTGATTATCGCAAGTTGAACCAAGTCACGAAGAAAGACGTCTATCCACTGTCCCGCATAGACGATTCACACGATCGGCTGCGTCATGCGCGCTATTTCTCTTCAATGGACCTCCGAAGCGGCTACTGGCAGATGGAAGTCGACGAGAGAGATCGTGAAAAATGGCCTTTGTGACGCCCGATAGCCTTTACAAATTTAAGGTGCTTCCTTTTGGGTTTTGCTCGGCGCCAGCCACTTTTCAGCGTCTCATGGACGCCGTACCATCAGGCCTGAAGTGGCAAACATCCTTGGTCTATCTGGACGATGCGATTGTATTCTCAATAACATTCGAGGAACATCTCAGCCGTTTATTCAATGTCCTGCAAGTCATAACTTCGACCGGTCTTACTTTAAAACCGGAAAAGTGTCATTTTGGTTTCAACGAACTCGGCTTCGTAGGCCACGTCGTCAGTCACGAGGATTTTCGAACTGACCCGGCCGAAATAGACGCTGTAGAGAAATTTTCTGCACCACGTGACAAATAGGCCGTGAGACGCTTCTTGGGGTTGTGCGCCTATTGCCGGCAATTTATCGAGGGCTTCTCGTTTGCAACACCATTGACACGACTTACACGTGAGGATGTCCCCTTTTTTGGGGGGTGAACAAGAGCAAATGGCATTCAATGAACTACGACAACGCCTGCAAACACCTCCAGTCCTTGCGTACTTCGATCAGGACGCCCCTACAGTACTTCACATTGATGCCAGTAATGTAGGTCTGGGTGCCGTTCTGGTTCAGTGGCAAGAGAGCTGTGAAAGTGTAATAGCCTACGCCAGCAGAACTCTCTCTCACACGGAGGAGAACTACTCGACTACCGAGAAGGAGTGTCTCGCCGTGGTTAGGGTGGTCATCAAATTTCGTCCATTTTTGTACGGCCGCTCCTTCAAGGTTGTTAGCGACCATGACTCTTTGTGCTGGCTCGCCAACCTTAAAGATCTATCTGGCTGTTTGGCGCGCTGGAGCCTAAAGCTTCAAGAGTTCGATATGACCATAATCTATAAGTCTGGGAAGATGCACACCGACGCCAACTGTCTCTCACGTTCACCAGCGGAGACTGTCGCTCCTGATGACAAAAACATCGACGCGGCTTTCTTGGGAGTTGTCAACACGGCCAATATTGCACGAGAGCAGCGCAGTGACCTCGAGCTGTTACCACTCATTAAATATTTAGAAGGACGAGGTAAAGACGTGTCGCGGTTATTCGCTAGAGGACTGCAATCATTTTGTTTGCGAAACAATGTTCTGTGTAAGAAAAACTTCTAACCAACCGGCAACCCGCACTTACTCGTCGTGCCTGCCTCTCTTCGAAAATAAATTATGGAAGCGTACCATGATGAAGCAACTTCTGGTCATCTAGGCTACACCCGAACATTACGCCGACTACGATTCAAGTATTACTGGCCGAAATTGTCTGCTGCTGTTAACCATCACGTGCGAACGTGCACCGACTGCCAAAGACGCAAAGCGCCGCATAGCAAGGCAGTCGGTCTTTTACATACAGTCGAAGCCCCTGCGAAGCCCGTCACCCAAATTGAAATGGATTTCCTGGGTCCATTTCGAACTTCCACAACAGGGAACAGATGGATAATTGTCGCCACCGATTACCTCTCCCGTTATGCGGAGACTAAAGCTATGCAGCGCGGCACAGCAGAAGAAGCCGCTCAGTTCATCGTCGAAAACATCGTCCTTCGGCGTGGCGCTCCAACAGCAGTGATAACAGTAAAAGGACCTGCCTTCACCGCAGAGCTTTTGGAGTCCGTTCTCAGACTCAGCGGTACAGCTCACCGTAGAACAACTGCATACCATCTGCAGACTAATGGACTGACGGAGCGCCTCAATATGGACCCTCACAGACACGATCAGCATGTACGTTGACACGAAACATAAAAACTGGGATCAGATATTGCCGTACGTGACCTTTGCTTATAATACCGCTCGAGAAGAAACCACTGGAATGACACCGTTCAGTCTGATCTATGGTCGCGAACTCGCGACAACGTTGGACGCCATGTTGCCGCATGAGTGTGACGACATCCATGTAGACGCCGAAGAATTTACTCAGCGTGCCGTGGAAGCCAGACAGCTCGCGCGCGTTCACATCTATCATCAACAGCATCAAGATGCACAACGGTACGACCCCCGACACAAGTTTATTAGCTACACATCAGGTGACAAGGTCTCGGTATGGATTCCAATATGCCGACGTGACTTTCTGAAAAACTGCTGGGACTGGTACTTCGGCCCATAAAGCGTCACGAGACGCTTGAACGACGTGAACTACGAAGTTGTTCCCGACACTGACTGTAGTTCTAAGCGCCAAAAGCATTTACCCGAAGTCGTGCACGTCGTGCGTATGAAACTGTATTTATCGAGTTAATTAGCTCCCGGTTACCGTGTTGGCACTGACCACTTCATACGCCTGGTAGGGTGCCTAAGTTGCGCATCGGGACGATGCCTCTTTTGAAGGGAGGCCAATGTCACGTGCTTGATCAAGAAAGACGATGACGTTCATGCATGTGCCATGAAGGACTATGAAATGGATGAAAAAGAACTCACTTGCGCGTTCGATTAAAGAGACCAACCTGCTTCTGCTGTCTCAATCTCTGCGGCAAGACCTCTGCTTTGACGTTGTGACAATATTGCAGTGTTCTGTATAGTTGACAAAATAAATTGACATATTCCACGATGAATACCTGTTCGCTCAAGTAAATGTTCAATCAGAAGATTTACTAGGAATACGTGGCAAGCTTGAAAACATAAAGGAATCGTTTATGTCGAAATTTTAAAAGGCTACGGGCTCACTCACACCACTGCAATTTGTATGAATGCAGCTGCATGCTGGAAGAAAATACGAATAATCCTGCAGCATGAACAAAATATTTGGAAATTTAAGGGTTCGTTGTTTTTTTTCCAATAAACTAAGAGACTGAACTGAAATAATATTTTTCCCATATTGGTAAAAAACAACCTCGCAACACCAATAACACATCTCTTGCGGCTACAAGACGTTTGGCAAGTTAAAAAAAGCACAAAAGAAAATTGTGGGCGGCGACGCCACCATCCGATTCCCACACCAAACCCATCGCGTCTTAGATTTTGATGGTGTCATCCTATTGTATAGTATTGATGTACAGTGGCCTCTGATTGAGCCATACACTTAACATGCCAGAAAACAGGAGAACCTAATTGAACCAATGTCATCAAAATACGATAAGTATACTTTGAAATATGGCGTTACGTGTAGGTATTTCAGTGCAAAATTTTAAATAAAACTTTGACCTCTACTGGCATACCCATAATAATAAAATAATGACATAATAGTTCACAGAGCAACATTTATTATTTTAAGTTAAGCCACTGGTTTACGTTCGTGTGCCTTCGTTTTGATCTAACAGACAGGGACAGGAATTATATTGAGGCCTAAAAAATTGGCCCCGTATCTGCATGGTATTCTGCAAATGTCGTCGAAAGACAATATCTTGCGTGTGGTGAGAGTGAAAAAGACATTTATTTGATGTTTTGCGCAAGAAAATCGAAGAATGGGATTCTGGAGGCGCTGCATTAGAGTGCCTCGAACGTGCAGTGGAGGCGAACGAGCGCATCAAGTCACGTCACATGGGAGACATGAGCGCCGTCTGGCAGTTTTATTGAAAAAAAAAGCACGTGGCTCTGAGACGGGTGTGCGTGCTCATCTCAGAGGTGATAAGGTGTAGAACTCAAGGCGACGGGTAGGTGCCACCACCGACTCGTCTTAGCAAAACGTTGAAAGCACCCGCCTTTTCCTTGCAAGCGTTGCATGGTGAGCGCAGGCTGATAAGCGCTACGGTGATTAAAATCACCTATATATGTCTTCTCTAGTAAAAGACGCACATGCAGAATATATACGTGTTGTTATGATGCCCATATATTCGCAATAATTGATTTTTAATTGATAATTCAACAAGCATCAACGTTCAACCTTGACCAACATTGGTGAGCGCTGCGGATCGGGTCGGCTGTTTCAAGTATCCGATGCCATTAGTAGTAGACAAACAGACAAATGTACAGACATATAGACACACCAAAATTTTTGCGTCGAAGGTCCCCAAGAAAGACTATCGTCTTAAAAAATAACTGCTTTAGCCTGCAGCACCAAAGTATAACAGGCTCAGAGAAATTAAAATAAAACGAATAGGCCTTGAGGCAAAAAAGAGAAAGGTATAGGCGATGCCGATTGCAGTAATTATGACGTAAAATAGATAAAAATATAACGTCTCACTGGCAGGCACCAAACCTAGGAACTTCCAATAACGCATCCGGTGCTCTGAGAACTCAGCTACAGCTTAATTGGTTGTGCACTTGGCATGTCTCACCTGATAATCATAATATCGAAGGTTTTTTGTCCTACAACCAAGAGATGATTAGCAGAGACGCCGCGGTGTATGGCTTCAAAAATTTTGACCTTATAATTTTCTTTAACGTCCACAGACAACTCAGTACACGGACCCCTACCGTTTAGCTTCGGTCGAAATGCGACTGCCATGGCCGGGATCAAACGGGTCAGCAGCCGAGCACTGTCCCACCGAGTCAGACCATTTTAAAGATCTTTCTTATAGACCTCCAACGTAATCATTTTGCTCTGTTTCTCTGTCTATCTGTCTGTCTGTATCAAAATACACTAAACGGCATCAAAGTGACCAAACAATACTCAAAACGGCCGACCCCGTTCGCAGCGACTACCAATATTCTCAAGGTTCAGCGTTCATACTTGTGCGATTGTCAAGTAAAAAACAATTAATGCGCATATCTGTGACGCCATAACAACACGTCAATATTACGTATGTGTATTTTTTGCTAGAAAAGGCACACATAAGTAATTCAAAGGACCATAGCGTTTATCACGCTGCGCTGACCATGCAACACTTGCACGGAAAGGCAAGTGTTTTCAACGCTTTGCTAAGACGACAGGGTGGTGGCACCTACCCGTCGCCTTGCGTTCTACGCCTTATCACCGGGCACGCACCGCTACGCGCGTCGTTTTCCAGAATAACTGCCAGATAGGACTCATGTCTCATGTGTGACGTGACTCGATGCACTCGTTCGCCTCCGATACAGGCTCGAGGCACTCTAACGCAGCGCCTCCGGAATACCATTCACCAATTTTCTTGTGCAGAACATCAAGTAAACGTGCTGTTCACTCTCTACATACGCAAGACTATCGTGTTTCGGCGACATTCACAGCGTAACATGCACATACGGGGTCAATTTTTATACCTGGGCGAGCATCTTAAGTCTGACAGTCCTCGTCAGTACCTCTAGGGGCACTGTCTAACACTACTAATGTGGTATTGAGAGCGCGTAAGTCAACAAGTTGCAAGATGAAAAATTGCACAAATGAGCGCTGTTGTAATTATGTCTCTTGCACCTTCTCTGCATACGCGCTCCTAATGCCTATATGAATCTGTACAAACTCGACCAAATATCTGTGCTTCTAAACACTCCCCCGATTAAAATGCACATATACACCTCATAAAGTGGACGAGGGATGACCGCCTTTGTAGCTCAGTTGGTAGAACTGCGGACGTGTTATTTGAAGGTCGCTGGTTCGGTCCCTGCCAGTGGCAAGGTATGTTTTCCTTCGCTTTACTTTCTGCACAGTAAAATCATGGTAACTATTAATTACATCCCCTATATTCTTCTTAGCTTTCATTTCTGCTTGTTCAATATAATGTTCTGGTGAACTTGCAACATGAAACTGTGAAGCACGTGTTTTTTTTTTTCGCTGTGGTTGGACCCATGACACGTCTGTAATTCAATATGCGTTTCCTGAAGTTAGGAAGTAGGCAAGATGTAGGCTTTAGACATTCAATGCACTCACGTCATGTAATTTCTTTGTTAATGAATGTGAAAGTATCTCTAAGCGGACGAAAGTTATTTTGACCACTTGTATCTATGTATCCGCTGCTCTTCCCTTTCGAGTGGTCAGGAGAAGCACTAGGTCAGAAGGAAAGACCTGCAACCAATGAAATTGTAGCGAAGTAAAAAAAAAGGAAGAAGCCAGGTCCCACTTCGGATCACCGAGCGTTTGTCACTACGCTAACACAGCTTCATTTCACAAATTATTCAGAGCTATTAGTTTGTTGAAGACCTGGGCACAACTGCATGACAGGAACTGAGTTTCGAACTCTAGATAGCTTAGGAGCGCTTCAACGCAACGCTACATTTCCATGATGCTATGGCGAACTGAAAAAAATTGCATCCAGTGAATTACGCAGAAGCTACACATTCACATTGCAGGGAGTATATGTTTTGTTAAGTATATCGCTGCGCTAACTCTACTTCGGCAATATCATCGCATATGATAGGCTGTCTTCGGCCTATGTCAGCGTCGGTTTGGCTTTACTTAGCGAAATACCTAAGTAGCAGAAGTGGAACAAATAGGTACCATACTCATAAGCGGGGAATTCTGCTTCATTGTTATGCCCCCTTGTCAGTTCACTGAGAACAGCATTTCCGTCAACCAAAAAAAAGTCATCTCTTCCCCGTTAAAAAAAAGTCAACACTGACAGAAAAAAGAATAATGAGATATCCGTGTCCTGCTTAGTATTGCGATATAACCGACAGAAAAAAGAATAATGAGATATCCGTGTCCTGCTTAGTATTGCGATATAACCGATGCAAAGTACTTAACCACAGCAATACAAGTACATTTGTGATACGCGTTTCAGCGCTTATCTAGAGATACTCAATCGGTATGTCTAGAAGACTTCGTCGGTGCTTTTGTGATACAAAGTTGTTGGCGTGTATGACACGAACAACGTGACATACCTGTTGGGCACGTCACGAAACGTTAGCACCAGCGTCGTATGGATTTTACCCGAGTAACGCAGTACGTTAAATGCTTGCGCCACCTGTGAATATTTCGTTATCAACCCATAGATAGTGAGAGTAGAGAGCGAATCTCGACGCGATTCGAGAAAACCCAGTACCAACTTCGACGGCGTTGGCAATGTGCGAAAGATCCCAATGAACCTAAAAACCGAAATCGCGTAGCGACCCGAATCGAAGCCAGGCATGCTGTACCACAGCCATTTATTCTGTCACAGAGCAACACTATCGCTTTTTACCATCATAGGAAAGAGACTTTGCGTAAGCTTCATGTCCGTCAAAGCCGATTGGCATAGGAGTGTAGGCTGCACGCTTTTATAACACCGTATTAAACATCGACAACGCAAGCATTGCTTGGGTACCTCGATGAACAATACATATTATATGCATATCATAGAACCCTCGACTGCTCTTTATACTCTGACAGAACTGACTTCACTTTAACGTGAGTGCTGATGTTACAACTGACTCGGAGCTACCCCGATTTTCCTCCAAATCGGCGCGTTTCGTTAGCGCATCGTACCTTCACAACTGGTCAGTTTACCGAAGGACGTTGATCTACATCACAACGGCTCAACTTAAACAAAATGTCCACACAGTATGTTACTTACCGGCTGGTTCGCGTGAAATCTATTCCCATGTAGCGAGGGATGTGCCGGCGTTTTTGGTTTAAAGTCATATATTAAAACTAGGAATTATTTTCACACATCTTCAATCAGGAATCACCATTAAAATGATATGTAAAGTGGAAGCGGTCTATAGTTAGGACACTTACCTTATGCGGCTTCCACCAGTTTCCAACCTAAGGCAGTTAGTCAAGCCAACCTACACCGCTGATGGCACAGTCTTCGCGATGAGCCAGAGATTGTGGCCTGAGGGCTTTTGTTCTACTTCGAAAGCCTTCATCTTCAGCACTTCGACCCAGTCATACCTGGCATTGTTCACTCCAATAAGTATTGGATTGGCTGTTTCAATGGTCACGGCCATTTTCCTTACGAGCAAGAGTGAAGAAACATCGTTTGATTTTCGGGCCACCAACTGTAAACCCTGGGAGCGCAACAACCTTTCCATTTCCTCAGTGGTGTACACTTTAAATTCATGCTTTGCGACTGCTGATAAGAATGATTCCGCCGGAGTCATAGCAGTACGGTGGTATATGAGCGCAAAGCCTTGTTCTTTGCACAGCTCTGGAAGTTTGTCCGCTAGAATATCGGGACTGTAAGAACGCCAAGGTCCAAAGCAGGCCAGAGCCAAATGAGCTTTAGGAAGTTGTTCTATAGTGTCAGACATGGGATCCCACTTTACAATTTTTGCATTTACTGGAACGTTTTCTAGCAGGGGATTCTCCGTAGGATGCTGAGCAATAGTGTAGTCGACATTTAGTAACATATTGGTCATGGTGATGAGTGAAGAAACTTGTGATGTCAAGAAAGTTTCAGCGCCTGGCGATGCGATTTCAAGAACCGAGAGTGACTTCAGGCTAGTGTTCTCTACGACGACATCAAGAATGTGCCGCAAGGGGTCCTCTTGAAAAAGCGCAGTCATAACAACATCACTTTCAAGTTCATTGATGTGGGTGCTCAAAAGTGATCTCGTGAATTCTTCTAATGACGAAGGGAATGTTTCTATATGTTCAGCGACCCTTCTGAGGACCTCTAGAAGGCCATGGTTTTCGGGGTTGTTATCCAGAGTCATTTGAGACCAGTTTTCTTGAAGTAGGCTGTCGTGCTCTGGAAGTTCATGTAGGCTGCAGTGAATGCCACTGAGCTTCTTCAGCGCTCGCCCAGCCACGCTATTGCAGACGTCAATGTATTCTTGAATGACAGCTTGTCTGTCCTGCTGCGTAACCTCACTGTCTACGTAGGGCACAAAGCTGTACTCATTAATTACCAGTGTGTGATCTAGGACGCGCATTGTTGAAGTGCTTGCGTTTAAGCCTTTCACAACTATGCCTCCAGCTTGGACCACATTGAGGCACTCATCGTAGACAACTTGAATGCCTGCACAAAAAAGTATCAACTAGTCACATTTCAAGCAATATGAATCTTGAAATAAGGCACGTACATGAAACCAGGCAAGCGTATAATTCGTCTAAAAAGTAAACTGATCGGACTGTTGTGCTGATTACATTGGTAATGATACTTACAAGCTGGTGATAGCTTATAAACACCGTATGAACAACCAGCATTCAATGGGGCGCAGAGAACGTTTAATTTTTACATTTGTTACCCAAAATGCCAAGCAAGCGCACCTACTCAATAGAGTGCCTTCCAACATTTTTGGGAAACTTGAAATATGCCTTAATGACCGAGAAAGCACCCACCTCTCACCTTCCTTAATTTTCATCGCGTCATTCATTCATGTTATTCACCGAACAAGCGCAATTAAAAATGCGTGCGCACTCACTAAAGCATTTCTCTAGAAACTCGGCTCCTAATTATTATCTTGGTGGCTGTCCACTGCGATGCTAAACTGTTATCTATGGCCGAGGAAGGGCCCCTTTCGAATCTCAGCTCGGTTTATTCTTCAGCGTATGGGAGAGAATGGGTTAGGCTCTACAATTTACGAGAATATCAGGGATATCCTGGGAGCTAGCGGATGCTTCTTACTCCTCAAGTGAAAATTGGAGGCACAAAAGAGGGAGGGCAAGAAACGACAGCACTGGTGCCAGCTCACTACTCATCAATTTGAAAGAACATCACATCCTAGTTGACTTCGAGTGCATGCGCGAGTCACAATGCTACTGACTGCGACAGAAAGACATACCACCTTGAGTTATGAAGAATTGCCTAAAAGTGCTAATGGGTGAATTATGTACATTCGGACAGCTCACTGACACATTGGGCACAATTTGTGTTTAGGCTAAAAGCATTTAGTAATTCTCTAGCCACTTGATTTCAACATCTCGCACGCAAACTTGTTTAAAAAAAGGGACGCGCATTCTCAGGATTTACACTCCGAAGGCATTCGTAATCCTGGTACATTGTTCAGGAGGCCATGTCCGTAAATTTTTGTTCCAAAAGGAATTTGCCCAAGTTTCAATCGGCACACTTCAAAAGGGCCTGAGAGGCATTGTGGCCATGAGCTGCATTGGACGCTGAACATGTCTTGCGAACACCTGATGGTCAGAATTTCGATTATCAGGGGTCACGTATGGAAAAAGCTTATTTCTGTCGCTCAGTTGTATCTAATGTTACTCATAGCTTGCCAAAGAAAATAAACACCACGTACAAAGGGACGGAACCTACAGAGAAAAAAAAATTGTAGGATATTATACCGTATATGCATAATGTCGCTCACAGCATGTAGAATACCGTGAGCAGACACAATATTTCCATGATAATTTCCAATCATAACTGCACTCGCAGCAATGCGCCCTGGTTTCTGACAAAAATAAAAAAGGTTACCTGTGACATACAACTTGTAAACCACATTGACCGTGTGCAGTTGGGGTGACGAATAAGATACCTTTCAGTTTTAGTAGCAATACACTCACCAGAATGGTCAACCTTGAAGCTTTCCAATATTTGACCGTGAAGCCTTCCTTATCAATGTGCCAGGAATACACTTGTTTTCGTCCTGCAAATTGTGCGCATGCTCGCCCCTTTCTTTCAAGATCTTGTTGCATGAGAAAATTTGAAACCAGGTAGCTAGAAAATTTTTCGAGGCTTTTTACATAACAAACAATGCCACGTAGTGTGTATGTGCACCGTCTTTAAATCTATCTTGTAGCCATAAGCTGATATGATATATGTGGTTTAATGCCCCGAAACCACAATATTGCCACGGGCATAAAAGGAGATAGAACCATACCAATGCGTGTATGTGCCAATGTGAAAAAGAAGAAGACTGGTTGTGCTCATGGTCTTGGGGCCCAGTTTGGCTCGACGTCCAGTGCTGCTGCTCTTGTGAACAGACGTTGTGTTCTATCTGTAGCCACGTGACATTTTCTAGTGAAGCTGCTGGGTGGTGTTGTATGCAGTGCAATCAGCAGGAAGATCCCGGCACTAATTACGTCTTGCAAGAACTAGCTGACCTACGGTTTAGCCAGCGACAACTAGGCCTACCACCGGAATTTGGGCCCCCTCCACCACTCGACAGAACTATGGCCAGTGCGGGAACGTAACCTCAAGAGGCATCGACACTGCCTGATCCATTGTTCTCCAGCGCCCTGCGAACCCCGAAGCCGTTCCACGGTGACCCTTACAAGGATATCGATGACTGGCTTGATGACTACAACCGTTGCGCCAGCGTCAACGAGTGGAACTAGCACCTAAATCTTCGGTATATCTAATTTTACCTCTCTAGTGGCTAAGGTACTGGGCTGCTGACCCGCAGGGCGCGGGTTCGAATCCTGGCTGCGGCGGCTGCATTTCCAATGGAGGCGGAAATGTTGTAGGCCCGTGTGCTCAGATTTGGGTGCACGTTAAATAACCCCAGGATGGTCTAAATTTCCGGAGCCCTCCACTACGGCATCTCTCATAATCATATAGTGGTTTTGGGAAGTTAAACCCCACATATCAATCAATCAAATACTTTTACCTCTAACACTCTGCGCAAATTTGTTTCGAAAACAATGAAGCCGCTATGACAACCTGACGAGAGTTTTATAACCAGTTGCGGAATACCTACCGAAGCTCTGACCAAAAGCAGCAAACGGAACGGCTGTTAGATTCCCGAAATCAGCGCCCGAACGAGAGTTTTGCCATGATCGTTGAGGACATGTCGCGGCTGTTCAGGCGAGCTGACTCCTGATTGATGGAAGAGAAGGTGCGCCTACTGATGCGGGGGGCGAAGGAGCAGTTGTTCGCTGGATCCTTCCACCACTCGACATTCAATAGTGCTACCCTCTCTGCACAGTATCGAATTTCCTACACGAAGCCACGAATACGGTGGGAATGCTAAGGCAGCGTGCGTCTCAGTATGAGCGTCCTGGCAGTCTTTCATCAGTGTCATCAGCCCTGGCAACGCCTGATGTCACAACTATAAGAGACCCGATGAAGCTCGTGCGCAGTATCGTGCGCGGGGACCATCAAGCCTACCATTTGCTGGCCAACCTCATGGACCCTGCAGGGCACCTCGCGAGGTGGAGCTCGCGCCTTCAAGAAATTGGCGTAACAGTCGTGTGCAAGTCGGGCCGCAGGCAAACTGATGCCGATTGCCTTTCGTGCGCTCCCTTTGCATTGACATCGAGCGATCATGATACCGACGGCCCTTTTGTTTGCGCAGTCATTGAATCTGACTTAGCCAAATGACTGCGGAATGATTCAGAGCTTCGACAAATAATCCAATATCTGGAAGGCCACAGATCAAGTTCACCCCTGGGATTAGCACGTTCAAGGTCATTTCGTCTCCGCAACGACATCCTCTACAAAAAGAACTTAGAACCTTATGGGACTGAATACCTGCTCGTCGTTTCACTAGAGCTACACGCTGACATTTTATCTGCCTGCCACGACAAGCCTTCCTCCGACCACCTAAGATACACACGTAACCTTGTCCGGATTCGGACTCACTACTACTGGCCAAAGCTCACCCAGAATGCCAAGGATTACGTTAAAACGTGTAAACATTGCCAGCGCCATAAAGCCCCACCTGTGCGCCCTGCTGGTTTAATGCAGCCTATTGCGCCACCATCACAATCGTTTGAACAAATCTGCACGGACTTCCTTGGGCTCTTCCCAAGTAACATGATGACTGGATCGTGGTCGCTACTGACTATTTAACAAGGTACTTGAAACAAAAGTCCTACAACGAAGCACTGCCAATGAGATTGCGTATTTTTTCATGTACAACATCGTCCTCCGCCATGGAGCCAACAGCTGTTATCACTGACCGTGAATAAGCCTTTACAACCCAACTGATGCTAGACGTCATGAGGCTTAGTGATAAGGCTCATCGCAAAACGACAGCATTCCATCCACTAACCAATGTTCTAACAGAGAGATTAAACAAGACGCTCGCTGAGATGTTGGTTTTATTACGACGACCGCGATAACAAAAACTTCGATGAAATTTCGCCATACGCAACGTTTGCTTGCAACACTGCGGTTCAAGAGCCTACAGGTTTAACTTTTTCCTGTTGCTTCACGGTCAAGAAACAATTACGATGTGGTATGCCATGCTCTTATCTGACATGACCGATACTCCGACTGATGCGAATGACTTTATCCGGCTCGCCAACGCGGCCTGCCAGCTTGCACTCTAGTGTATCCGAAAACAACAATGCATCGACTCACTGAGGTACAACACTCCTGATCGCCATGTTATTTGCAAGCCCAATAATCTGATGTGGCTGTGGATTCCCGTTCGCCAAAGGGGCCACTCGGAAAAGTTCCTTTACCGCTACTTCGGTCCTTATAGATAACTACGGCGCCTCACAGATATCAACTACGAAGTCTTGCTTGAAGACATCTGCTCGGCAATCTCGACATTCGAAGCAGGCGGACATTTTTCTTGTGTAACGCATGAAGCCATACTACCCCCAAATCACCTCACATCGCTTCATCACGCGTCTTTGTGCGTGTATGCAATTACTTTCACTTCTAACCAGCATTGAGCATCAGGGCGGTACTTTGTTTTGGAAGGGGGTTAATGTCATGGGCATGGAACGAGATTGAGCCATGCCAATGCGTGTATGTACCATTGTGACAAGAAGAAGACTGGTTGTTGCGCTCGTGGTCTTGGTGCCTGGTTTGGGTCGACATACAGTGCTGGTGCTCCTGTGAACGGATGCGGCGTTCTACCCGTAATCACGTGACAATTTGATTTTGAGAGGCGCCGTAGTGAAGGGCTCCGGAAATTTCGGCCACCTGGGGTCCTTTAACATGCAACCAAATCTGAGCACGTGGGCCTACAGCATTTTCATCTCCATCGAAAACGCCGCCGCCGCAGCCGGGATTTCATCCCACGACCTGAATGTCAGCATCCGAGTACCTTAGCCACTAGACCACAGCGTCGGGGCAATGGTAGCTGATAGCATCTTCCAGCAATTCCTGAGGAATTCAGGTCTTATGTCATTCTGTTGTGGTGATCAGCAAGTTGTGAGTTGGTACGAGTGCTCTCTCTTCTTCTCCATTGTATTATATCACAAATTTTTTATACCGCGTACCAAGTAGCACAAGAGCTCCATTTGGTCTGTTAATTAGGAGATAATCATTTAGCCATGGGAAACCACAACAATACGACATCAGGATTAGTAAAGCATTACGCTCACTACAACATTCGCCAAAGGCATCAAAAATAAATATACTAGGACAAAGGGCAGCTGGCTAAAAGGGGCAATTTCATGCGCCGTACGCATAGCTATGAAACTCTTCATTCCTGACATGCGTCAGTCAGTCTGTTGCGAGGCCCCGCAACGATGAATTGGGCTCAGTGATGAGGCCCGAAGCTTAAAAAAAAAGATTCGCCCATCTCCCGCTAAATGAAAATATGCATAGATGCTGAAGGAGTGGGCGCTAACGTTAGAAGAATTAGAGTTAGAAGAGCTAGACGCGCTTGGCACTTCTTGTAGCAAATTCGGCCTCTTTGTGGTTATGCACTTCAAAGGTACTAAGTGAAAATTTTGTTCCTTCAAACTGCAATAGTTATTAGGTCAAGAAAACTGCCTGTTTCTTGCTTCTGACACGCAATTCGAACAATTCGCTTCCACGGTGAAACCTTTCAAGTTTTCTGAACCTGATGCATGTTTTCTTTATTACGACGAGCATGCCCGATATGCCTGTCAGAGCGATTGTGTCCGAAAGAGACACGTCACAAAACATTATTTCTAGGTACCTGCAGAACAATATGAGTGTCTTTCTATCTCGCATTCATTTCATGTCAGCATTTTCGAAGCTGTGGTTCAGTTTCTGAGCACAAATTCTTCTAGTTGCCGCAGCGCTTTTAGTATAGATATTGAGGACTTGTGCTATTGAAAACCACAAGAAAAGCTGATGGCAAGCGTTAAAAGCTGCATCAGGTAGCCATAATGATGAACTTTTTTTGCACAGATTTTTCCGGAAGTGTGCAACTTCGGTTTATAGTTTTCGTTAATTACTTTGCTTTTAGTGAAATCAATTTTTGCGGTTTCGAAAAGTAATATTCATGTTCAGATATTGAGACTATGCATTGGCTCTTCAGTAGCTCTGTTTTCAGGTAAAATTATTCTGGGCAACCATGATGTGTCAATTTGAAAGCATTTGTCAGCACTCGAGTTCGCGTATTGAGATACGTTGATAATGTTATTGTGTTCATTACCTCCTTAAATTTCACGCAAGGTGTTGTGGATGTTTTCACTCAAGGTGTTGTGGAAGAAACAGGCATGACACTAAACTTTTGTTTCGAACTGCTGCGTTAAAAAATTGCATTTTCTAGATATTACCTTGGTCTTCGAACCCCAGGATGTTTGCTGGTATTACTGTGCTAGATCCGTAAAACCTATACTATTTTAGAGGTCGAGTCACTAAAAGCTGGTCAAAAAGAGAATGATTGACACTTGTTTGGACTTTGCCTTGAAAACGCCTAACCAAAACAGAATGAAGATTAGCTTCGGCAATCAAGTAAGTAAGCTAAAACAAGCATGGTATCCTAATGATGTCATCACATCCGTGTGTAACAACATGATTAACAGTCATAATTCTAGTGCAAACCAGTTGAACAGTTGTTATGGGAGGACTTGATTGATTTGATAAGTGGGGTTTAACGTCCCAAAACCACTATATGATTATGAGAGACGCCGTAGTGGAGGGCTCCGGAAATTTAGACCACCTGGGGTTCTTTAACGTGCACCCAAATCTGAGCACACGGGCCTACAACATTTCCGCCTCCATCGGAAATGCAGCCGCCGCAGCCGGGATTCGAACCAGCACCCTGCGGGTCAGCAGCCGAGTACCTTAGCCACTAGACCACCGCGGCGGAGCTGTGGTGGGAGGACTAAAAATTATAGTGTAGCAGTAATTCGTTATCTTCATTGAACGTCACATGAACTAAAGCAACTTGGTAATAGGTACAAAGTTGATGTGTTTTTGTAGGAAAAAAATGAACTGCAGTAGATCTGATGCGCATGCGCAGATAATTTCTACAAGGTCGTATAAAACAGAGAAAACGTTTGTAGACTGCTCAATGGGCGTCGTTCACATGGTCCCGTTTGGCTGTGCTAAAGTGTACATAAGCTAGTCGGGAAGGTGCATGAATGTTCCTCTTAGAGAGCACGATTCATCTCTGAAATCCTCAGGGGTATCGCAATTAGAGTGCGGCTGCTCTTTTATTTTTCAAGGCAATGAAGTCCTTTTTCGAAGTGACAATCAACTTAATCGTAAGGGGACGGAAGGTTCCATAAAAGAAAAAGAGCTGATCAGTGTGCCAGCCAACCTTCGGTTTTTGTTATAGAAGGAGTTTGCATTTTTAAGTTATGTTTCCCGGTAATATTTCAGCTTTTCTTAACTGACTGTTTTTGTGTTGACACGATTGCACTTTTAGCCTTCACATGCATTCGGTGATCTTAATTCGTGCCCCGCGCTGTGGTCCAGCTGCTAAGGTATTCGGCTGCTGACCCGTAGGTCGAGGGATCGAATCCCGGCTGCGGCGGCTGCATTTCTGATGGAGGCGGAAATGTAGGCCCGTGTGCTCAGATTTGGGTGCACGTTAAAGAACCCCAGGTGGTCGAAATTTCCGGAGCGCTCCACTACGGTGTCTCTCATAATCATATGGTGGTTTTTGGACGTTAAATCCCACATATCTATCTATCTATCTATCTATCTATCTATCTATCTATCTATCTATCTATCTATCTATCTATCTATCTATCTATCTATCTATCTATCTATCTATCTATCTATCTATTATCTATCTATCTTTGTTTCATGCATTTATGTTCTTCTCTTTCCAGTAAAGTTTTCTTTTACTTGCGAGTTAGCGCTTTTACTGTGTTCCTTTGTGCCTCTCTTTGCGCTTAAACCACAATTATACCATGCATCTGAACTAACTTGCTCAAGTGCCGATTCTGTTGCAAAACTTTCTTGCCTGCGTTTACTACATTTTCCGCACACCCTCTGCCAGCTCATGAAATAGTAATTAGCACCAAATTGGAAAATTCTACCACCTCGCCCGTCCATTGAAGCTAACGCTGCTCTTCCGAGCTTCGTGGTGCTCTAACAGAAGCACTTTTGGATCACAATCAAATCATGATTGAGGGGTACTGACTCTTTTCGGGCTTTCGTGTTCTGTTTGTGACCGTTGCTTTGCAATCGCAGTTAGGAGGCATAGAAAGTGTGCTACTTTATTGTCCACTGTCATCGTAGTGTCCAGAGCTCTAACGGCCTTAGAACCACCCAATGATTTTTTATCGGTTCCTAGTCAGCTGGTATGGGTGGCTGGGTGTTACGCGTGGATTTTGTGCGTCGACATTATTTCAGTTTACCGTAACTTTCGCTTTATAAGGAGTCCTAACTCAATTGCACTGATCAGTTAAATCGTATTTGCACTCGAAAGCTTTTTATGCTAAGGTCCACCACGGCTCAGCTGATATATTTCTCTCTTTTATGCATTGTACTTTTGATTTTGCTGGTCCACTGTTTGTTGGGAGAATAAGAGACACAGACCGCGTCAAGCCATATTATGTGGGTTTTTGTCTGTGTTCCTGTTATCTGTACCACGTACATATGCAAAATGAAGTTCAAGTTCAAGAGACACTTCGTATATTAGGCGGCCAATTTTTCTAACAGAATCTTTCCGCCATCTTTCGATCAAAAGGTCCGTTGTTACCTTATCCTCACCAGTGGTTTTGAATCTTTTCGTTGTTTCTAGGGCTTTTTTTATTTCTTTGTAGTTACTGGTAGGATGTCGAATTCGTCTGGAATAATATTCTTTCTCACGATATTATGCTGGGTGTTTTGCCTTTTGTACAGTTCTCTGGAGAACTGCTCAGCCACCTCGACTACCCTATTCATATTGGTTATTACACTACTTCCTTGTTCTTCAAAGCATGTATTCAATTTTCGCCTGTGCACAAGTCTGCCTCCACAGATTTTAGGCTTCTGTCGTTTTTTTTTACAGCCTGCTCAATTCTTTACATGTTAAACCTTCTGACGTCGGCTACCTTACACCCATTAATTAACTTCGAAAGCTCTACTAGCTCCATTGTGTCGGCTACGCATTTGAGGCTTCCATGGTTTGTCAAAAATATATACTAATAGAATGCAAAGGGAAAAAAATAAGAGAATGCCTTGTTGCCGCGCATCGAATCTGGAACCTCTCTCTCAAAATCGATTGTCATCAAAGCAGTTGTCCACAAATCGCAAGCTCTCTGACAGACAGCTACTACGTGCCAAGCGCGTCTGACAGGACAAAGGTAAAGTTTTTCCTTTCCATTCTGGCTTGATAATCGCAAGCCAGTTATATACACCATATACCGTTTCGTAGTTCTCCAAGTTCCACAACTTTAGCGCGTTTTGGTCATCAATAGGGAGATGGCACGAAGTGCGCGCGTTTGGCATGCTCAAAAGGGCGTCGTTCTTGTTACACTGTGCGCGCGGGCATGGCTTTTAGGAACGAAGCTCCTTAAAACAGCACCCGTTCGTCTCTCGTCGTAGTACGTAACATGTCTTACGCTTTGACCTGCAAGGTGGTGCCGGTGGGAGATTTCTCCTGTGCGTTGTTGAACAATAAAAACTCCCAGCGTGCGCGTTAACTAAGAGCCGAATTCTCCTGTCTCTCATTCCCGATTAGCAGCCATTGGCATGTACATTGAGCATTATCTGACAAGAAAGGGTTGTTACGTTATACTGGCTGGGCGTAACCTCCTTGGTTTTAGAAATGTTTAGCGAGCATTGGGCCACAGTGCCATAAATACAGTGAACTAGTATATACTATGAACTCGAGGTGGTTAAAGGTGGGAAGTAGACACGAAGCGCAAGCCGTAAGAAAGTGTGCGTGTGTCACCTCTCGTTTAGTCCTTGGAATATCAGCTAGATGGCGGTGCTTATATATGCGGAATATACGATGCAAAGATGCGAGATGGTGGAACTTGGAGTGTTGACTAGATGGAGGAACAGACACACAGACAGATGCATGAACGGACGCATGGTTGGCTGCACGGACGGACTCAGGGGCGGATGCATGGACGAACGCAGGGATGGACGTGCGGGCGCGCGAACAGACGCACGCACGGACGGGCGGATCAACGCATAGACGGTCACACAGACGTACGCATAGACGGACGGAAGCAAGAACGAATAGACGGGCGGATGCTTTGCCCCACTCTCGATGATTCAAGCCGCGGATAGGCTGCCATTTTTTTGCGCACGCACGCTTATCTAGTGATTCGGGAGAGCACGAAGGTCAGTCGCTTCCTGCCGCGGCCGCGTTAGCGGAAGGAGCGTGCTGCTCCCACACGGTAAAGTAAGAATTGTGACAGTTGTTCGTGCTCGTTCCATGTACACCTGTGCGTTCGTTTAGTGCGCCTTTTTCTGAGTAGCGTGCTTTAGGCGTCGAGCTGTGATAGTTGTTAGTCCACGCTTATTGTGTGCATTCTCATCTTGTGGGTATTTTCTGTTTGAGGTGCTTGCCTGTCTTCGACTGTCAATACAGTTTGTTGCGGAAACTTTCATTCCTTGGCCCTTGCATCAAAACGATCAACTGCCTCTTTCACGCTTCAAAAGTCATTAACCTCAACCTGAAATGCGCATATTACCGAATTTAAAGCGCACATGCCACTGTCATGAAGCGCTTAGGTTGTTTCAATACTTTCCGTAAGGTCTGGGTCACGGTGGCTGCATTTTGATAGGTGCGAAGTCTTAGAAGCGTTAATGTAGATTGAAATGCTGGTTACACGTTAATCTACACGTTAATGTAGATTTAAGTGCTGGTGAAGATACACCTGATGATAAAGTTTTCCTGACGCCTTCACTACTGCTCCCTTCATATTCATATGGCTGTATCAAGACGAAACACCTAGATATTGTTATTATTATTGACCAATTGCATTGTGACGACAACCAAGTTTGCTATGAAAACACAAATGATACTGGAACGAACGCTGTACTTACCTTAATAAATTTTGGTACCTGCAGAGATATCATTATCGCAGGTGCGCTATAGCTACAAACCATCACCCCAGCAAAAGCTCTGACGCATCTAAGCTGACAGTCTCGAAAGTGTAATCTATGGCAATCTCTGTTTAAAAGGGTCGGGTCTGGCTGCAAGCATATTGATCCTGCTGCGAGCCAATTTGTTTGTAGGAAACCCCACGCATGCATGACACAAATAAAGAAAGCATACTGCAATAATTGTATAGGTTTAAAAACATGTACATAGAGAAAAGGTTAAAGTCATAGGCACCGAAGAAAACTAATTATAAATTGCAGCTAACACTCAACAAAACAAATTGTCGCGCACAGCCTTCCGATTCCTGCAGAAGTATCTAAAAAGAGCCCTACTTTAATTTGTATAATGAGGAATTTCCAAAAAGATGAAAGGATGCAAACCGTTCAATTATAAGAAAGGCAAATTTCAAGAATAATGATGTCACTAATAGAATATATTTCCCAATTTTATCACTCACCATTTGCTTCTGCTTTCTCAGCAAAGCTGGCATGGGCACTTGGGTCAATAAAGCATGATTGAATCTTGGTGGGTAGCTTCAAGTTTCGCTTTGTGTTGTAAAGCAGGGTCATTTGAAGCATGGTGTCAATGAAAGCCACCCAATTGCCACTCCATGTCAGCTTGCCACGTGGCGCTGAAAAATATATACACGTGCGTCAGGCACTGCGGGAACACATTGTGAACGATTTGGCTTTATTGCGAACGGTGTCAGAAAAATAAATTTTCAAGCAGTTTTTTTGCGCGTACTGCCCTTGAGCTTGAGGCACTAAGTAGGAGCTTCCACAACTTTCTTCTGTCTCTCTTTATCGAAGATCATGTGTTAGAGAACAAATACATGTAATGCCAGGTGGAATTACACGTGTTCACAACGTAAGATAGCAACTAGGCAGCCTGAGCCCACTTTTATGGATATTTTGTTTTGGTTTTCAAACTCCTCCATTCAAGACGGGAGCGATTTGCTCCTAAAGAATGGGGGGGGGGGGCACCGCAGCCTAACTTTGCGCCAAGTAACCGCTGGCTGTCGCTGTCTTCACAGCCGCTGCAGTTCCGTGCGTTCTGTGCCGGTGTTCGGTGGCGCTTTTTTGTTCTGTGTGGACGTCTCATCACTTTCTTGTACACGTGGAATACTTTCACAGTTTTCTGAAGACAATTCGATGCCTACAGTTACGAAGACACTCAGACATCTACGACGTAAGAAAGTGTCCGATTGTTGACATCGCACGCACGATCTAAGCATTGAGCACGTTTTGACGCACTGAGCACGTGTTACTGTGACTGGTATCTTATGCGCTGTAGCTCAGACCATCCGGACATCATAACGATGTGTGTTGTGCCCGGGTGCACCAGTGGGTACAAGAAAAGCTCCGAGAAACGCTGTAACTTCAGAAGCGGAAAAGATTCATTGCATGCGTGAACGAAAGTTCGAGAAAAACACGTAACGTGGACGATGTTCACTTTCAAGAAAGAAGTCAAAATGGACCAATGCACGGGCATTGAAGAGTGATGCAGTTGCTTGTTCATTTGCGAATCTCCCAGGGTACTTTTCATGAAGCCCCAAAATAAAGAATACCTCTACCACAACCAAGTGCTTCTGCCGTGCGATCTGCCAGAAAAATGCCGGAAACAGGTAATCGCTCCTTCGGAGGACTCCTGTTTTTATGGTCGATTGAAGAAAAAATGCGCTCCACGTCAACCTCCCTGAAACTAGAGTTTGGCGGTTCCGGAGGAGGCTGAAAAACCTCCGGTACTAATGGTCTTCTACCCACAGAATTCAAAAAACACATCTACTGCATCTTCACAGTGTGATCCGCGAGAATTTGATCTACATAGTTTCGGCGACCAGAAAATCACTAAAAAATTACTTTTAGGTATTACAGTGTGGTTACTAAAGGATATAAAGGCGGTCATATATACTGTGCTCTTTGTAGCCTTGCCTCGGCTGTCCGCCTGTTGGCAGAGCAAACGAAGAAAGTGCTTCGTGAAAAATATTCATAACACAAGGACTATGTGGGCAGAACGGGTGCTGACGACGTATGTGTGTTTTGTGTTATTTTAGCGAAAACACTGAAAAAATGATAAAAACAGCCAAGAACAAAATGCATATTGGAATCGGCGCATAAAGGGAACGCTTGATCTGGGTCACCGCCGCTTGAAGACTGCGTCCCCAGCGCTGTGAATGACCTTGTTGAAGATGTACCTGTAGTGCAAAAGGTGTCCATTTATAGTAGGTCCACCATGACTCGAGAAGCAATATCACCAAATGGGTGCACAACAGATTGGCTTTTGCTTTGTTTGCTGCTAACAAGCCCAAAATGTTACAGGAAGCTAATAAAACTTGTGTGAAGTTCGAATGTTCGTGACTTGTGTGTGATCATAGCACGTGTTCTTGTGTCAATGCACTGATGTGTACCTCTTTTGACGAAATTTGAATTTTTTGTTTGAATAATTCTAAGCATTCTGCACTGATAGACACCCACAATTTTGAATGCTCCAGAAGAAGAAAGCGTACTGATTTATGCCAGCTGAAAAGGGAAATAGCGTCATTTAAGTTGGGTTTTCAATGTGACTGAAACATTACGCGAATGCTTTGGTTTCAACTTTCTTTAGTGTACCAACCACCGAGGGGCTTATCACTGCACAAAGTTAGTGGACACAGCGTCGATGATTTCTATGCTAAGACTTAGAAAAATAGCTGTTCAACAACTAAGCTGGCAGTAGATTAGTCACAGCCTTTACCGAGACCTAATTGAGACGTCGCTAATACAAATGAGCTACAAAGTTTGTTTCTACAACCCGAAAGAACAATAAGTTACAGTGCAGTAAAACGACTCTTTCATCGACAATAGCTCGCCTAGAACTACGATTACGCGAGCTATTATTTCTACAGGCACCCCGGGAAGACGCAAACCACACGTCTAGGCCTGCGTTATACTCCTTTTGCCTAAATCAAGAAGTTGTGATGTGGTGCTCTTGACATAAAATCATTCTGTGAACGCTGCACACCGGCTACACCACGCCTAGCAGTAGCAGATGACCCTCGTTTGCTTGCCTCAAACTTCAACTGTAGTGCCGCGGTGGTGAGAACTGCAGCCGGCCACTTGCTCCGAGAAGGCATAGTGGAAGTTCGGAAACAAAAAAAAATGTCTACAAACGCTGGCCTGAGCAGTATATGCGCGACTGCTGGGATCATCATTTCTGCTCATGGTTCCATCGCCAACTAGTTCCTGCCATGTCCATTGCATCGGTGTAAAGAGTCGCAGTCTCACTGCAAGGCTGAAGAATTATTGTGATAATAATAGGACGAGGTAAAAGATGGATCCCAGTAGCCAACGTCTTAGGACAAACTCAACAAAGTGATGGCATAAACAAATGACCTACACACCTACTACCTGCAGTTGAAGCACTACTGTAAACAGACAATTTTCTCTGCTAGGAGTCTTGCTTGGATACACAAGTGATCCTAATACATATTCGTGACACTAGCTCCTGCAACAAACTCTGCCTGGATGAGATGAAGGTTCGAGCTTTATAAAAGAGGTTGAAAACAATTGGCAGATCCCGCGTGCAGTGGCAACCGATGATATGTGAAACACGAAGGATGAAGGTGGATATTTCACTTTAAGCTCAGCCCAACGTTACGAAATGGACGTAAATTATGTCGTATATGACTTCCATTTCATGATTATAATGTTTGCGCTTGGAATTTATGTTTGTCGTTCACTCAAGTCACGTAATACCAAATTTCGTATACATGAAGCTGAAACTAGCGAAACAGCGGCGAGAACGCTGTGAGCGAAGCATTTGTTCTTGTTTTACATAACACGCTTGTCATATTTATCATGTTTGTACGTGCAACTTTTCTTCATCGTCCATTTACGTCACGTTCTACCAAATTTGGCATATGTGGAGCTATCGAAAGGGCCGCGAGCAAGCGAAGAGTGTAGCATGTAATCATGTTTTAGATGACACGCATACCAAGATCATCATGATTGCACGTGTCATTTACGCTCGTAGACTATTCAGTTCACCTGATGGCAAATTTGAGAATTTCGAATTTAGCGACATGGACGTGAGCTCACTGCTAGCGTAGCATGTAGGCATGTTTCACACGGGACGCATGTCATGATTATTATGTTTGGACATGCCATTTACCTTCGTCATCCGTTCACGTCACGTTATACAAAATTTGATATGTGTGAAGGCAGTGAAACGACCTCGAGTGCATCATGAGTATGGCTTGTTGGCATGTCTTACATAACATGCCTGACATGATTTCCACTTTAGTGTCTGTCATCTATGAACGCAATGCAGTCATATCAGGTCATACTAGTTCTGCAATATGTCGTGTCAATGAAACCACCTCCATAGCAGCAAGACTATGAAATGTAAAGTATGACATTCATGACATACATTTCATGATTTTCAGGTTATGACTAGACACTTATGTTCGTTATAATGTTATGCTATGCCATACCAATTTTGGTATGGATACCATTAACAAAACGGCGGAGAGAGCTAAAAGTCGTTGGAGTTTAGATAGATAGATAGATAGATAGATAGATAGATAGATAGATAGATAGATAGATAGATAGATAGATAGATAGATAGATAGATAGATAGATAGATAGATAGATAGATAGATAGATAGATAAGGCCAAAGTGACCGAAGTTCACTAATAAATACTTCGCACTTAAAAGCTGAGCAATTCTTGGACGGAGCTTCACTTCATTGTCGTCCTCTAATGTTTCGGTCACACAACGTCGCCATCGATATTCAAAGCCTAGCCAATGATAATATGCGAAGCGTCAAACTGTTTAGAGCAAACATGTGTAATTCATTAATTCAAAGCTGTAAAGGTCCTTAGCCGGCATATCTTGAATTTTTCACATTACTCGATGAAAGGTGCATTCCTTGGCATTCCCTTACGGCCACACCCTCCCCCCCCCCCCCCAAACACTTCAGGTAACCCAACAAAACAGTGCAGCACTCGAACACAACACACCGAAACTGTGAGCTCATCTCGCGTCATAGAAGAGTTGCTGTACGCACACGATGCCCTATGTGACACAGTGTTGGAGCATGGCGGCAGCTTTGAAGAGCGTATGAAGTACTACCATTGCTTGACGCAAGAGATTTATGAAAAAAAACGTATAGGGGGCACTACCTCGGTATATTTGTAGGTATAGTGGCAAAGCGCTGGCGTTCAGAGCAATATGAAGGACTTCCTAAGCTCGCACTATGTGGTCGCTTAGCTCGAATGATGCAGATCTCGTTGGCCATGCAGGTTGCTTGCTGTTTGTGGACAAAACTACGCATTGTTTTCAATTATAGAAATTCAGCGTGTACGCGTAAGAACGTGTCCTGCAGTATTATAGCACTTCACCAGAAGACATTACCAAAACCTTAGCCGGGCAGTGTAACAACGCCAGGTACGAATGTAAACTTGACTGTGGAAGTTGCGAGCCCTCAATACAGAATTCAGATGGTGAAGCAACCATTGTATAGGGTAAATGTTTCCCGCACGGTCCATTAAATTGTTCAATGGAGATTATGAAGTGGTTGGTGATCGCGTGGGATTGGTCAGACTAAAAATGTGGATGCTGTGGTGGCTGCCTAAGTGGAAATGCCTATGCATGTATGGATTACCTATAGCGGCCTTTAACGGCGACGCATCGCCGGCTGCGTTCAGAACATGGCGAAATTCTATTTTAAACCAGGGTTGCCGTTGAGTGGGCTTGCAAAACAAGGAAAACTCAAGCTAGAAGTAGCCGAAGTAGCTTTGTCATACAATGTTGACGTCAAGTTTGTAAGAAAATAGAAAAAATGGCAGATCACACGCACAGTGGGAATCTATACGTGAAGCACGAATGAAAAGTGTTGATATGTCACTTTAAAGTCAAGCCAACGTAACGAGGTGGAGGTAAATGCCGCCGTACATGACTTCCGTGTCATAGTTATCATGTTTGGATGAGTCGTCTACCTTCATCATATATTCTTCTCACGTGATACCAAATTTAGTATACGTGAAGCTAGCGGAACGGCCGCGAGCGCGCTATGAGCGTGGTATGTTGTTATGTTCCTACATGACACGCGTGTCAGGATTATCATGTTTGCACCTGTCATATAATTCGTCATCTATTGACGTCACGTTACATCCAATTTGCTATATGCGGAGCCAGCAAAACGGTGGTGAGCGCATCATGAAGGGCCCAATATACTTCAATGTAGCGTTGACGTGCGCGCGCGCTGGGCACAGCGACGCTACGTTAGCGAAACGCGAGCACTCTACCGTCTGACGCCAGGCGCGACCAGCGTACGTCGGCGCGGCCCGTCGGCAACCGGCACGAAAGGCGACATGCTGCGTTTCGCGCCGATGCTCAACTTAGACAACACTGCGTCTCCCTCTTTTCGTGACGGAGGGACGCCGGACGCGCTGAAACACGCACGCGTCAAAGCAACGCAGCGCGGCGCGCACCAGCGAGTATATGGCAAGACCGGTGCCTGGCGTGGCAATGCCGGCATGACGCGACGAAATGAACGCTGGTGAGCACGCGCACCAAATAACGTCGAAATGTAATGGAGCCTTGACTGTGGCATGTAGTCATGTTCTCACATGACACGATTCTCATGAGTATCATGTTTTCACCAGTAACATACCTTCGTCACCCATTGACGTCAAGTAATACCAAATTTGGCATATGTGAAGCTAGCGAAACGGCTGCGAGCGCATCATGAGTGTGGCATGTAGACATGTTACATGACACGCATGTCGCGATTATCATGTCTGGAAGCGTAATTTACCTATGTCGTCCGTTCGCGTCGCGTAATACCGAGTTTAGTACATGTGAAGCTAGCGAAACGGCCGCGAACGCATCATGACCGTATCAAGTAGTCATGTCGTTACATGACACGCATCTCATGATTATCATGTTTGCACTAGTATGATACCTTCGTCATCCATTCACGTACCACAATACCAAATTTGGTATATGCGACGCTAGCGAAACGGCCGTGAGCGCATAATGAGCGTGGCATGTAGTCATGTTGTTACATGACACGCATGTCATGATCTTCATGTTGGGGTCTGTCGCTTTTGTTCGCCATGCAATCATGTCATACTATACCAGTTTTGCAACATGCCATGTGAACGAAACCACCGCAAGAGTTTCAGGACCAAGACATGTAAATCATGACATTCATGACATACATGTCATGAGTATCATGTTGTGACTAGTCAAATATGTTCTTCATACAGTCATGTTATGTCATATGAAGTTTAGTATTAATACTATTATCGAAACGACCAGGAGAGCTAAAAGTCGTAGGCGTCTAGATAGATAGATAGATAGATAGATAGATAGATAGATAGATAGATACGCTCAAAGTCGCCGAAGTTTGCTAAGAAATGCTTCGCACTTAAAAGCAGCAGTATGTATAGAGTTGTTGATACTCAACAGTAAATATGATCTGGAATAAGTAAGAATGGAGTATAGCAAGCACAGTACTTTCTTGGAATGTAGAGGGAACAGAAGTCTAACAAGGATTTAAGGCTCACATGATATATTGAGGCCTGTCATTTGCCTTTTTGTTTATTGTTGGGCATGTCTGAAGCCTGTTTTTTATGCACTTTTCCATTATGTGGAAAAAGTGAAAGAAAAGATGCCGTGACACGGATTTCACACTGTTGAGAAATTATGTGTCCGTGGACGAGCGTGATGAAAATGCCGGTGGAGTATATTGATATCGAACTATTCATTAAATAATTCGTGATCTTAGGTAATGGTTCGTTATTCTCTATAGTGTATCAGCATTAACATATATATTATCAATTTTGCAAATATAGACCAGCAGTGATATAAGATATAACAGTACATACTATACATGTCAGCCTTGTGTATGCCCACGAAAGCACCGTGATACTCGAAGCCACGTAGCCGGAGGTCCTTGTAGATGTCTTCGGCATCAAGCTCGTAGTTCAGCGTTTCGGTGGGTGAAGTCAGTAACTCTAATCCAAGGTTCTTTTCGTTCTCCTCCGCCAAACGAATGTTGCCACTGGCGACCATCGTACCTCCCTCGGAGATCTCGAACTCTCCCGAAGCCCGCATAATGTTCACCAGATATCGCATGGTACCTTTATTAAGGCGAAAAAAAGATTTGTAAGTTTTGGATATATACCTGTACCCAGAAAACAGTTTATATACGTGTATCTATTGCTTCTAAAAGTTTTTAAATGGAGAAACGTCACAACATTATTGTTATTTATCTCGGAAAGCCAAGGACTTACGCTTATCAAAAGCTGTTAGATTGTCATATATTCTGTAGAGGTATATAACGACACTACTGTCCAAATCTTTTGTTAAATACCTGCTAAACGAAAACACATACACTCATAATAAATACAGAAAGGAAATCATGAGGGCGTGTTTCTTTTTTTGGAATAACCTCCATGAAAACCAGCAGTTAAAGTAGCCATACTGAGACCATTACTTGTAAAGCGGACGAAAAGACGACTTTCTGCCGGCAGGGTCTGAACTAGCCACTTTGGGATTAGGCGTCCGATTATATGACACATCCATGGTGGCAGATTGTGCCTTCATACATTTCTAGAATATTGGTTCGCATGCAAACGTGACAGTTTTAGTCAGCACTACTCGTAGGCCCCACGGTGAATGCCCTCAAGGCGTCACGTAGCGCGTGAATTATTCCCTAACGTACCAGTAAGCACCAAGCCCTCGGATACCGCCTGAAGGCATAAAGTGTGCCGAAACGAGACCTTCACTATGAATAAATGAAGCGAGAGAAATTTGAGGGCTCGTTTCTTTTTAGACACAACCTTAATAAAACGTGTAATGAAGCCAAGTAAGATATAGAACACGTTAATTTAGGTGTTTTATGTGTATTATAGTAATTGAGATCTGAAGAAAGTAAAGTGGCAGCAAACACAACTTGCCGCCGTCAGGGATCGTAACCTGCAACTAACGTTCACTCAACCAGGTTTTGCACTGCCTCGGGGATCGGACCAATGAAAGCGGTCCGTACCTCAGATGGTTTCGGTATTGCATCGCGTCCATGGTCGGCCCACATTTGACAAAGTGAGGAGGTCATATGTGACGATGCCACGTGGTGATCATTGTCTTGCACAACTCGTATTGACACTGCCAATATTAACACCGACGGCCACTGTCAAGTTTAATTAGGCGTCTTATGTCAAACTAAAAGCGCCCTCTAGGACGTGTGTGGCTGATAGTGGACGTTTTAAAAAGCCGGGATGATACACCTTTGTCTACTTTGATGAGGAACATAATGAAGGTATGCTGTATTTCGCGGGCCGCTGCTTGTGTAGTATACTTAATGAACAAGGGAAATGCAACCCAATCTCTTCTCTAACGTACTTTCGAAAATACTGTGGGCATTTAGTATACCGATCCTTTTCATCTATACATTGTCATCATTATAATGTGTTGCTCATGCATCCTCATCGTTGTCACGTAGAATCATCATCTTGGTTAGTTTATCGTAGCTGTCGGCTGCCAGTTCCTTTGGCCTAATATTGGTCTTCCAAAACAAGACTTCATATTACTATTTGAAACCCTTGGTATGCCAGAGAAAACTGATGAACTGTGTTTTTCTGTAAGTTGCTTGCCTCGACTTATCGGCTTTTCAGTTATGACTCTGGAATAAAATTTGGCATTATGAAGTTTCGTAATTTTTGTATAATTCATTGTACACCTACGCTCTAATCATGGACGAATTCAATACAACCCTATAAATTTTCAATAGCAGATTTAGAGCATGCTTCTCACCGTTAGCACTGCGTGGCTACGTACGCTATTTGTAGTATTATATGGGTGCCCGAGTCAATGGCACCTGCTAAACGCTAACGCAAAGGTGTACGTACGCTGTTCTCCAATTGCCTGCTATGTCACAATCTCACATGTCCGGCGCTCGTGTTTTACTAATGCTAGCATGCGACATGGTCAATCGTCGCTTGAAGCCAGCACATTCTCAGAAACTTCGTTATCGAGTCTGTAAAATTCCGCGTTTATTGCTAGTAGCCTTATAACATCGGTGCCTACAACTCCATTTTTAATCAGAACTTTCACCACATTGGTGAATAGGACCGTCTTTTTCTCCTCGCATCACACAAGTGTATAGCAGCTGATCCTTACGCTCAAAAAGCCACTCATTGTAGACCGACCTGTTTTAGGCAGAATGACAACCCGATGAAATTTCAAGTCTTCTAATATCACTGGAATTTCGTCGAATTGCTTCCCAAAGCGCTTCGCCAAGGACTTCCAGGCCATCATAATGTAACCGGTCGCCGGGAATACAATCCGGCCATGAATCTTATGCCCAGCCAAGTACGCATTTTCTTCGAGGTCTTCCAGACCCACCTCAACCACTTCCTCCGAGAGCTGCACAGAAAATGCACTACTGTTTAATTTTCTACAACTACAAGAATGTATACGCTTCCACATTGGCCACAAAACCAAACCATATTTATTTTTTCAATACTTTTGAATAGTTTTGCACATTAATTTCAGCATGTGTGGGCTGTTTTCGGGACTAATAATGTAATAAATTCCAAATTAGGTGGCTGTATTCGATCCATCCAACGTACCACACACTTCTCCGTGAAGCCACACGCATGCTTGCCTGCTCTTTCTCTGTTTCATCAACAGTTGTAACCGAAGAAAATATACCATGATACTGCAAGTCAAGGTAGTACGGTGGGCTGCGCCTCCAGAATAATTTTTTGACCTGGAATATAGAGCGGGGTATGGCCATTTCAAAGAGGGTGCCCCTTCTCCTCAAGTAAAAAAAAGTTCTGCCTATGCTTCCAAAAACATGAGCAATTACTGAAAAAATATTTTCATTCCAGCAAAGACTAATTGTGAAAATTAACGACAGAATACTGGCAAAAGAGATATTCATTGACCCTTTTGGGTCCAAGTAGAAGAGAAATGGCTTCTTTTACAGCATAACTTATATACAGTATAGGCAAGCTTCATGCAGATCTGCTTGCTAGACTTCATAACTCCAGTGCCATCTTAGAAGCTGCGGTCAGTCATTTTCGAAGTATTAATGTTGAACCGACTGGAGCCTCTATAAAATGGTGGTTAAGGCATGATATTATAAGAAAATGCTCAGGGTAAATGAATAACTAAAGCAAACAATATTTTCTTATTTCTTAGCGTGGCTACACTTCAACCCTGGCCAACGCATTCAGCGAGCCAGTGTCCTGTTCATTGGGCCAAACATCTTTCAATGTTCCCAGGCAATTAATATTTGACAGCGACGATGTGCTTCGATCCCCTGTTTTGGTGCCGTAAGCATTCGCCAACCATGACCTTTTCTACAACAGTTCGGCTGACAAGGGGCCTAATGACAGGGCGAAGCAGAAGAAGGTCGCGTGATTGACCGCAGTGTAATTCAAGTGCGAAGTGAACAAAGGAAGAAATCCATTCAAATTAATTTCTCTTGTGACGTGCAGTGTCAACCCGGAACGTAAGGGGCCCGAAGACAGAGGTCGTAACCACAGATCTGCACAGACACGATTGCAGAACATTCATTTATAGGAAGCATGTGAGTGCGAGGAAGGAGAACGATTTAAGCCATGCAGTATTGACTATAAAAAGTACTAAATCAATCAAAACTTTCCCAAATGCATTTCACAGCGACTACATAGTTGCATGCATTCCCTACTACTTAATATTTGTCTAACTAAAAATTTTTTCGCGCAAGCCACCATGTAGTCGATTTAGGAGCCCAATATTGGACTACCATGGGCACCACTATGTTCAGCTTTAGTGGCGCCGACTCACAGCTTCTAAGTGCGCAAACTTATCGCCATAATGCGTTTTATCATTGCCAAGTCAAGCAAGAAGATAACATTAGTAAAGATCTCACGTACAGCACTTGTGGCGGAGAAAGCGATTGCCGTCTTCTAAACCCGCCGATGAGTACTTTCAGAGCTTTTACGAACACAAATCAAACAAAAATGGGAAAGTTTTTGAACAGTTTAAAAAGACTGATCGTTCGCAGCAGTGCACAACGGGGTGGTGTTGCAGTAGTTTTTGTAATGATAACATTAAAAATACAAAGCAATAATCGGCGGTGTCTTCGCATCCATACAAATCCTCAGAAATTATCAGTTATCGATGTAGTTCAGCAAAAGAACCACTAGAGCCATATAGCCTGCTAAATTCACGTGCTGCATTTTTTGGTTCTTTGTTACGCTGTAGAGCTCAAAAATGAACACAAAAATATATATAGAGAGAAACAACATTTATTAAGAGTCCGGCGATGATAAATCGGGGCGGGCTTGTACCCCGGCCTAGGCATCGGACACGAGCCCTTGGGCTCGGGCGGCTTCCTCGGTTCGCTGGACGACCCACAGTTGTTCTATAGCGGAGCTGAGCAGAGCCGTCTTCTAGCACGCCCTGCGGTACGAGACTGCCTCCTCGTTTGTACTGCTGACTGCGTCATTGAGACTCGAGCACTTCCATCACATATGCCCCAGGGTTGCCCGGTTATCGCGTGCTTTGCATTTATCTGTCTAATACAGGTCATGGTAACAGAGGCGAAAGATTACTGGATTTGGAAAAGGGTCTGTTTGGATAACGATAGTTATAGCGCGAGAACAAAACGACAACACAGAGACAGAGGGCGAAGCAGAAGAAGGTCGTTCTGGCGCTATAACTATCGTCATGCCATACCAACTAGCACAAGCTGCCACACGTGTGTTTGGAGTTTTCTCAATGCAACTGATTGCTTCCTAGTTACTTTGCTATGTGGTGGCGGGTTTTTACGCTTACCGAGCTTGTAGTGCTGCGTAATCTCACTGTAGCTAGTCATACGTTCCTCCCACTCCTACACTTTTCCGCGTGTGGCCTCGGTGGAGGCGGCATCGGCATGCGCAGCTACTCGGTTCGTGACCTCTCGAGCCGCCGCATCTGCAGCCTCGTTGCCGGCCAGAGGGCAGTGCGTGTGGGCAGGTGTCCATATCACACAGAGTATGTAGAATTATGCAGGACGGAACACAAATGACGAATCTGAGTGCTGTACGTTATTTTGGTGCGTTGTAGTGCACCAAAATAATGTACCGATTGTCCTAACTTACCATTACGTGCACTGTCAATGTTGCATTCTTAAAATATATCCACTACAATGCTTCGTAGTGTAACTAAGACACCTTTAGTTGGTTCATAAGCAGTGCACGTTTCCGAATATGCATCAAACATTAAAATAGCGTTGTCTTATTCTCCTAGTGATGACTATACAATGCAAGAACCATATCGTGTACTGTAGTATACGTCATTTAGAGTAGCTATGCGTGATTCGTGTTGCTAATTGTCAGACATTTCACCAGAGCACTTTACTACACTTTTTGAGCAGTGTTGATGAGCGTGGAGCAGTGTAGAGATTTCTTAAAGGCACACTATTTACTCATGACGCGAGCGTCCTTTCTCTGGAAGAACTCGCTGCCGTGCACCACTCGCCGGGCCCTGGGCGTCTGAAAGGGGCAAGCAGCCTTTCGTGTGAACAATTGATACCCACAATGCCGCAGCTCCACAGAGCAGGATTTTGTGACTAAGATGTTACAATGCTTATTGGGCTATTAAATTGCTAGCTGTGTTAAGTGGTTAGGTAATTGGACATGTGACTCCAATCACTGTAAAACTACTGCAGAATATGCGGAAGGTGAGAACCACTTCCAACATTGTTGCTGTGAATAGCGATACTTCGGGATAAAAAAAAAAGCATCACCTGGGCCGACGTAGGAAATTCGTTCCATTTGGCGACTGTCCACTGTTGGGAGTGGTCCCAGCTGACGAGGTGCCCGATGTTCGGAGTGCCACGTGGCACAGGCAGGTGCACAGGGGGGTACAGTGGTGATGGGTCGAACTTCACGCCCAGCGAGTGCAACTGACCCAAAGTGTTGAGGAAGAAGCTCACGTTGTCCGCATCACGCTTCATCAATCCGAGGCAAGTCGCGTCAGCGCCAACGGAGCGTCTTATTACCGACTGCAAGCAAGCGGGACAATAAAGTTGCGTGGATGATCTTAATACAAATAAAAAGGGATAGCTTGACAAGAAAGAAAAGAACGTGGTCATTTCCGTTTTTGTTTACCTTAAGTGAAGGTAAACTGGTTAAGCATGGGCTAGTTGGTCTAGTTGATTATTTTGCATGGTACAGGCTGAAGTGCTCGTAGCTGTCTTAGTGCATGGTACACCGCTTGAATTTTGGTGCGAATGACTTCATAGAGCTGTAGCTTAAACACTAGCAAATTTTTCCGAAAACAAGTTTAAAGTGTATTTGAATACCGAAGATGTTTAACTGTCGGTAACTTGTGCTCCGTCGAAAAAAATAGCATCATCATGAACCTCCACATGATTTGCTCATTTTATTTACGGTAAGAGAAAAGACTGTAAGGTGTGTTTGCACTGAAGCCAATGTTTTGAAAAGCGTACTTTTCTTCTTTAAGAATGGAACTTCTTTCTTTAACACTTCGTACTTTCTCCCACAATCCAAGCAAACAATAAAAAAGGGCAACTGTGAAAGCTGTTGTGGGTGAAGGAGAGGCTGTGTGATGAGCTGGGGTAGTCAAAAGATAAGGGTTATGGCTTGAGAAATTAAGAAAGCAAAAGTGGGGAGGAGGGGGATTAGAGAACTGCACGGGCCCGAGCCGCGCTGGCTAAGGAATTGTAGGACCGTGCCTGGGCCGGGCTAGGGCCCTTGAGCTTCAGGCTCGGGTGAGAGTCAGGCCTGTATTAGGTCCACATCTCATACATATTAGTATAATGGCATGTGTGTGCTGTTTGTTTTTCTTGTTTAGACTTAAAACACAACTTAGTTTGGCCACCTAAAAAGCTGATGCCTTCTGATAATAAGTCTACTAAAGCAACATATATACTTGATCCGCGTGAAGTGTTAGCCATGTTGAAAGTTGACTCGCTCTTCACGTTTCAGCTTTTTTAGCCCACCACAGTCGCCGCTTTTTGTTTTCTCCCACACATGTAATTCTCCGCCATTTTGACTGCCGCGAGATGCCAGCTTCCAACTACAACCGCGAGAGTCAAACAGCGAAATTTCTCTCTAGTGTTCGCACCGACGCCTTCGGCCATTAGCAACTAGGCATCCCACTGTCACGCCTTTGGTCCTTATGGTGATTTCGCTCTGGATATCCGACACGCCGCATTCGACAACTAGCGCTAAAGAAGCCACTAGTTGGTTCAATTCGGCGCTCTAATAAAGAGTCGTCTTGGAAGCTGGCCTTAGACCGGTCTTGCTTTAAGACATCACATTATCAAAGATACATTTGGGGAGAGTAGCCTCTGAACGTCTCGACAAGACAGCTTAATTTGTGTGACGCTGCGCAGCCTAGTATTCTTCCGAAAAGCAGCTGAATCACGTTATTTTAAACGTTAGCCTTTTGAGGATACTTGAACAGAAAAATTCGGTCTGTCTGTGTTTCTGTTGGTCTGTCAGTCACACGATTCAGCCAAGGCACACTGTAAACGCCCAGCTATCTCAAGCCCAGCTAATCACGGACGAATGAATGGACCGACAGACGAACGGACGAATGCATGGACGCACAGGCGGACCGATGGACGCATGGACGGATGCTTCGCCCCACTCATCATCATTCACTCTGTGGATGTTCTTTGATTTTTTTCATTGCATTGCGCAATAAATCAAGTTAGCAAGACCATTGATACTCTTACTTAGCCGACTAACCTAGCTCGCATGCAATTCGAGTAGACTCACACTACAAATTTCTGCCAATTTTTCACTTTTCTCTGTATTATAGTTTTTAATCATTCTTTGAAATGTGAAAACAAGACTGCTTGGTGAGCACTGCGTACCGGGCAAACAGTCAGCTATAACTGCAAGTATATATATTTCATATTGCCCTGGAATTCTTTCCCAAAGTGTTACTGGCATAATCAACCGAACGTATACACAGTACCGGGGAAAGTCGCGACACTAAATTATGTTTTCAAAAAGCACTCTAGAAAATACCTTGACTGTGGAAGGTGTGCTCACACTATTCGAAGAACACACAGTGCCTGATGAAGGCTTGAGGCATAATTGTCTGAAACGGGCCGAGCCAGGCCCAGACAATCCGAGCCGAGGCCGGGTACGGGCCATTTTTATATACAGCGGGCTTGCCTCGGGTGGGCCGGAAACTTCCGTTTTTGGGCAGGGCGGAGCCCGCGCCGACACAATCGGTCTGTGCGGGCTCAAGGCGTGATATCCATAAGAAGAGTGTAACGCTTACTGGTTTTCGTTGTCTCTTTACTATATCAAACTGGTTTAAGAACCGCCTTTGAAAAGTACTCCTGCTGGCTGGAGCATGCTAAATTTGGGAATCATGTACGACCCCATATATTTCCCGTCTATTTAGGACTACAAGTTTCACACAAATACGTAGAATTGGAAACCGCTGAAGTTGTGACATGCTACAATAAAATGAGGTACTGCTATTTTGGGTAATTCGTTTGCCGTGCTTGTGGGATCGGCAGTATACCAGTTGAGAAAATATAAGCTTTCGATCAGGTATAGGTATTCTTTTAACTAGTACCGGTAAGTGTACATTTCATACGATGAACGTAATAACGGCCAGTGCATTTAGCTATAACGTGATCCTTGAGGTGTTAGCGAGGCTTGCATTATAGACGACAACGATCGCACCATGTGGGCTGTGAAATGAGGATTTGCTTTTTGCGACCGCGACACAGTATTTAATGATTCTATTTCGGCAATACACTTGCTTTCATTATCCAGGAAACGGTTTTCTATGTTGCTCGTTGCTGCATATTGTTGAATAATACTTGGGAAGGACAATATTTGTCTGAGGGTGCGTTTCAGTATTTATTTGTAAAAGCTAGTGTCTGGTTCGTCTTTCCTACACAGATTCTTGGAGATAGTGATTGAGTTCCATCCAGTTTAGATCTTTCGTTGAAGACCTAATCTAAAGTGTCCTTGTTTATACACTCTAACCAAGCTGTGCAACAAACGTCTATAATACAAGCAGTGTCACCGACCAACATTTCTGGTGAAATATTGCAGCCAAAGTAAAACATTTTTCTCAGAACACGCCAGAAATCGATCTGAATTTCTCTGGCAAGGACGTTGCTTTGAAATGCCTATTTCAGTGAGGAATAATGACCACGATTTTTCGCGCTCTTCAGCAGGGTGTTGCGTTCCTGTTTCATTGTATGACCTACATTCTATTGTGACATATTATATTTGCAGAGCAACATTTATGAAGCAGGTGCTGAGATTTTGAAATAATAAGCACTCCGTTTCCCCAATGTTTCACAATGTAAATTCACACATTTGACAACGAAGATATTATTTAGATAACTGCGACAAGAGTGAAAACGCAGATTAGCATACTGAACATAAATTAGCATCATGCGTGCAATTATGTCGTCAGAATACAATGGCATCTGGTTACTGTGCGAAAAAAAGAAAAGATCGAAATAATAATTTACTTATATTTGTGAAAGAAATGCTTGGAACATTTCGGGAGATTGTAAGCTTTTCCTCTCATGGAAAAAAATAAAGTTTTTTGATTCCATTCCTCTCATGGCAAATTATGTTCGACATCATGCGCTTGCAGTGGTACATTTATTATTATGAAAACACTTAATTCTCTATCTCTTACGATGTTGGACTCGAAACTCATTAAAGAGGCCTCAGGTTTTGGCCTCATTATAGAGGCCAAAACCAACCAGGATGGCCGGTGTGAGTGTAAACAACCGCTCACCTGTAGAAGGCAGTGCGGTGCGATTTCAAGCAAGATAGCGTCTTTGGGAACGTGTTGCAGAGCTTCGAAGAAGTATACTGGTGATACAAGGTTGTTCATGTGATATTCTGGAGTGAACTTTTCGGCAAGGGCCTCTCGCCAGCGATTTGGTGGTAGTGACGTGCTCAACCAACGTTTGCTGCGCATCTTCGGTTGAGGAACGATCTGCAACAAAACGAGAAATATAGAGATATATATCAGGCTTTTGTATATGAATAAGTATGTGAAGGTGGCGTTGATCTAGCGTATTTTCGTAACGTGTTTCTCGCTAATTTTTCTTCTTTTATGCGGGCTAAGTAGGCTGTAGAATTTCGAGTATTGCAAGCACCCATAATATTCTCCAGTTTGAATGGTTTGTTCATTTAAAATACTATTTAAATACTTGACTGACACCGTGTGGTTGCACAGTCATATTTTACACAACCAAGTAAAGTCCCAGGTAAATGGCACTGCGAAAGATTTACTTGATACACGGGTTACAATAACAAATTTACCTCGCGTAGCAAGGAGTGCAGTACGCCTTTACGCATACAGCGATGCATGAAAGTTGCGGACCAATCGAGTGCGCGTCAAACTGGATAGATGAATGCTATAAGCGTTTCCTAGGAGCCTGGCGGCACACACGGTGTGGTGGCATGTGTGCCACCAGGCGCGAAAGAAAAAAAAAAGAAAGCTTTCTTTCTATGTTGGCCTAATGCCTTATTTAGTATTTTAGTCGGTCTTAATGTAACCTATATATATATATATATATATATATATATATATATATATATATATATATATATATATCATGGCTGGTTATATTTTCACCCACTTTTCTTTCTTCTTATTTACATTCTATTGGTTCTAATAACTTCCCCTATACATTCCTTGGCATTACTGTCTGTTAAATCGCATTATTATTGTGTCAAAAACACGAAAAAACGAGCCCTTAGGTATACACTTATTTCCGTTATTCATTAAGGAGGGTCTCGTACTGGCAGACTTGGTGTAATTAGGCTGTATACAAGGGACTATTGATCAGCTGCCTGCTCGTAATAGGTTCACGTGCTACGTGACGCCAAACATGCGCATAAAAAGAGTGTTTCACACTCGTCGCTTGGCTTGTAGATGGCACTGACTGACACTCTTACTTCTAAATTCACATATAAACCCCAAAAAGTGGATGGAGGGAAGGCCGCTATGATAGCTCAGTGGTTTGATCATCGAACGCGTTATTCGAAGGTCGTAGGTTTGGTTCCTGCTCACGGCTGGTTATTTTTTAAGCCACTTTTCTTTCTTTTTATTCACATTCTATTGGTTCTAATAACTTTCCCTATTAATTTCTTGGCATTACTGTCTGTTAGATGTTATTAATATTGTGTCAAAACACTAAAAAAACGAGCCCTCCGGTACACACTTCTTTCCCCTATATATATATATATATATATATATATGGAGTAATACTTCAATGGGCCAGTTAGTCTTTGTGAAGGTATGGGATATGGCACAACGCGAGCGTTGTCAACAAGGATAAATATATTGATTTCCCAACAGTTTCGGGAGGGGTCCTCCCTTCATCAGGGGGAACTCATCCCCTGATGAAGGGAGGACTCCTCCCGATACTGTTGGGAAATAAATATATTTATCCTTGTTGACAACGCTCGCGTTGTGCCATATCCCATACCTATATATATATATATATATATATATATATATATATATATATATATATATATATATATATATATATATATATATATATATATATATATATATATATATATATAATCCTGACTAAGTCCACTGCAGGAAAAAGCCTCTCTCATGTTCCGCCAGTTAACTTGGTTCTGTGCTTGCTGCTGCCAATTTATACCTACAAACTTCTTAATCTCATCTGCCCATCTAACCTTCTGTCTCCCCCTAACCCGTCTGCCTTCTCTGGGAATCCAGTCAGTCACCCTTAATGACCAGCGGTTATCCTGTCTACGCACTACATGCCCGGCCCATGTCCATTTCCTCTTCTTGATTTCAGCTATGATATCCTTAACCCCCGTTTGTTCCCTAATGCACTCTGCTCTTCTCTTGTCTCTTAAGGTTAGACCTACTACTTTTCTTTCCATTGCTCGTTGTGTCGACCTCATTTTAAGCTGAACCCTCTTTGCAAGTCTCCAGCTTTCTGCTCCGTAGCTAAGTACCGGCAAGATACAGCTGTTGTATACCTTCCTTTTGAGGGATACTGGCAATCTACCTGTCACAATTTGAGAGTGCTTGCCAAATGTGCTCCCCCCATTCTTATTCTTCTAGTTACTTCAGGCTCGTGGTTCGGTTCCGCGGTTATTGCCTGCCCTAAGTAGACGCACTCTTTTACAACTTGAAGTGCACTATTACCTATCTCGAAGCACTGCTCTCTTCCGAGGTTGTTGGACATTACTTTCGTTTTCTGCAGATTAATTTTAAGACCCACCTCTCTGCTCTCCTCGTCTAACTCCGCAATCATGATTTGCAATTTGTCCCTTGCGTTACTCAGCAATGCAATGTTATTGGTGAAGCGCAGGTTAATAAGGTACTCTCCATTAACTCTTATCCCTAACTGTTCCCATTCTAGGCTTCGGAAAACCTCCTGTAAGCACACGGTAAATAGCATTGGGGAGATTGTATCCCCCTGCCTTACACCCTTCTTGATTGTTATTCTGTTGCTTTCTTTATGAAGCGCTATGGTAGCAGTTGATCCCCTGTATATTTATTGCAGGTTTATATATACTTGATCAACGCCCTGTTTCCGCAGTGTCTGCATGAATGCTGATATTTCTACTGAATCGAACGCCTTCTCGTTATCAATGAAGGCTATTTATAGTGGTTGGCTATATTTTGAGCATTTCTCTATAACCTGATTGATAGTATGGATGTGATCGATTGTTGAATAGCTTGTTCGAAATCCTGCTTGTTCATTTGGTTGATTGAATTCTAATGTTTGCTTTGCTCTGTTAGCAATTACCTTTGTAAATAGCATTTATACTACAGAGAGCAAGCTGACCGGCCTGTAATTCTTCAAGTCCTTGTCATCTCCTTTCTTATGTATTAAGATGATGTTAGCATTCTTCCAAGATTGTGGTATTCTTTTCGGCAGGAGACACCTCGTAAACAGGATGGCGAGTTTTTCTAGCCCAATCTGCCCTCCATCTTTCAGCAGATCTGATGTTACCTGATCCTCACCAGCAGCTTTGCCTCTTTGCATGCTCTTCAAAGCTTTTCTGACTTCTTCTATCATTACTGGTGGGGTGTCATCTGGGGGTGTCATCTGGGTTACTGCTAGTTCTTATAATATGAAGGTCATGGTTGTCCCGGCTACTGTACAGATCTCTGTAAAACTCCTCCACTATTTAACTATCCTGTCCATATTGGTAGTTATTTTACCTTCTTTGTTCCTTAGTGCATACATCCGATTTTGGCCTATCCCAAGTTTCCTCTTCACTGCTTTGACGCTTCCTCCGTTTTTCAGAGCGTATTCAATTTTCTCCATGGTATACCTTCTTACATCGGATACCTTACGCCTATTAGTCAACTTCGAAAACTCTGGCAGTTCTATTTTGTCTGTTGTACTTGAGACTTTTCTGATTTCACGCTTCCTAATGAGATTTTTCGTTTCCTCGGAAAGCTTGTCAGTGTCCTGTCTAACTACCCTGCCTCCAACTTCCACTGCACACTCAGTAATTATACTCGTCAGATTATCATTCATTGTTTGTACGCTAAGGTTGGTTTCCTCACTAAGAGCTGAGTACCTGTTCCGAAGCGAGACTCTGAATTCCTGTACATTTCCTCTCAGTGCTAGCTCATTGATTGGCTTCTTGCGTATCAGTTTCTGTCGTTCCTTCTTCAAGTCTAGGTGAATTCGAGACCGTACCATTCTCTAATTACTGCATCGTCCCTGGTCAACCACTTCCACATCCTGCACGATGCCTGGATGTGATTCGTTTTAAAGGCTATTTCGTTCCTATTTCGCCATTAGGGCTCCTCCATGTCTACCTACGGTTTCCTCGTTTTCGGTAAAAGGTATACAAAATCCGTAAATTATTGCGGTGTGCAAATTCTTCTAGTAGCTCTCCTCTGGTGTTTCTAGTACCGATGCCATAATCTCCTACTGCTTAGTCTCGAGCCTGCTTCTTTCCTACTTTTGCAATAAAGTCTCCCATCAGTATAGTATGCTGTGTTTTTACCTTACTCGTTGCCAATTCCACGTCTTCACAGAAGCTTTCAATTGAAGCGTCATCATGGCTAGATGTAGGCACGGAAGCCTGTACCACTTTCACCTTCTATTTCAGTTTAATTACGATACCTACTGTCCTTTCATTAATGCTGTAGCATTCTTCTATGTTGCCAGCTATGTTTCTATGAATTAGGAACCCCACTTCAAGTTTTCTTCTGTCAGCCAAGCCCCGATAGCAAAGGAAGTGCCCATTCTGTAGCACCGTATAGGCCTCATCTGTCCTCCTAACCTCACTGAGCCCTCTGATACCCATTTACCACTTCCTAGCTCCCTCGAGTAGTAATACGTATAAATATATATATATATATATATATATATATATATATTTATATATATATATATATATATATATATATATATATATATATATATATATATATATATATATATATATTGTGAGTTGTGGGAGTAATAATTCAATGGGCCAGTTAGTTTTTGTGAAGGTATGGGATATGGCACAACGGGAGCGCTGTCAACAAGGATAAATATATTTATTTCCCAACAGTTTCGGGAGGGTCCTCCCTTCATCAGGGGATGAGTTATACTAACATGAACTTCCAAACTTTGTTGCTGCCGCGTCCCTTTCGCCTTGGAGGATGTTTGCGAGAGTGAGAAAGAACTAAAATAAGAAAGAAAGAAAGAAAAAAAAGAAAAAAAGACGAAACGAATAAAAGGAAAAAAAAGTAAAAAAGAGGAATAACCACTGTCAACAGTGAGAACAAAACCAAATGTCCGTGTACGTCCACATCCGGTTCTAATCCCGTGCTGGTCAGTTTTCGGCGTGTGTCGGGCCACCCAAGATTGTCGCCGCGGTGGCGGGAGGGGTCCGTGACGGCGTGCGTAAGGAAAGGATTTCCCCTTACTGGGTCGTTCGACTCTCTCTCTCTCTCTATATGTATGTAGCTCTCTATATATATAGAGAGCTGGATCGGTCGGTTCTATATATATATATATATATATATATATATATATATATAATGTGATGACGTTTATTGAAACTTAAAATGGCCGTACGACAAATCTGGGAAAGGCGGCCCAGCTTCTCGTGCAATCAGAGCACAGGGTTTTTCCTTCCCTTTTGAAGGCGCATACACGTTAGTGAGTATGCTCCACTACAATATCCCCCAGGGTGAAGAGTAGCCATCCTGGCGACTCAGGGAGTAGGCACAATGAGGGGGGTCGTAGTAGGGCTTGAGACGGTCGACGTGTACGGTCTCGCGTCCTCGACGGCGCAAATCTGGCGATTGTGTTAGGGGCTCGATGATATAATTCACCGGCGAGGTTGCGTCAATGACACGGTATGGACCATGGTACCGGGCCAGAAGTTTAGAAGACAGGCCAGGAACGTGCGGGGGCACACAAAGCCACACAAGGGAGCAAGTACTAAACGTAGGCGCTATGTGATGAGCGTCATCATGTCGGGTTTTTTGTAGACCTTGAGCCTCACTTGTCGTCATGGACCGAGCCAACTGACGGCAGTCTTCAGCGTATCTGGCGACTTCCGAAATCGGGGAGCACTCCGATGCATCAGGGCGGTACGGGAGTATGGTGTCGAGTGGGTGGGATGGTTCGCGGCCGTACAACAGAAAGAACGGGGAAAAATCGGTAGTCGCTTGCGTCGTGGTGTTGTAAGCGAAGGTAACAAAAGGTAAGACAGCGTCCCAGTTAGTGTGGTCGGAGGAGGTGTACATCCTCAGCATGTCGCCAAGTGTGCGGTTGAACTGTTCAGTGAGACCATTCATCTGTGGATGGTATGCGGTAGATTTCCGGTGGATGATGTTGCATTCAGCTAGAATAGCTTGGATGACCTCCGACAGGAACACTCGACCCCTATCACTGAGTATATCCCGTGGAGCCCCATGGCGGAGATTGAAGCTGCGCAGAAAGAAGAGTGCAACTTCGTGGGCGGTCGCTGCCGGGAGAGCTGCAGTCTCAGCGTAGCGTGTAAGGCGATCGACGCCGACAATAATCCACCGGTTTCCAGAGCGACTATATAGAAGGGGGCCCTACAAATTGATACCCACGCATCGAATGGGCGAGCCGGGCATGGGAGCGGCTGTAACGTGCCAGTAAGGTGCCGCGGAGGTGTGTTGTTCTGTTGGCAAGTGGTGCAAGACTGAACGTATTTCTGCACAAAGCGATACATCGCTCGCCAGTAATATTGTTGGCGCCGCCTTTCGTAGGTTTTCAGGACACCTGCGTGAGCACTTTGGGGGTCTGCATGGAAATTAATGCAGATGTCAGAGCGCATATGAGTTGGAACAGCAAGGAGCCACTTCCGACCACCAGGCATGTAGTTGCGGCGGTACAGAATGCTGTCTCGCACGGAAAAGTGGGCTGCTTGTCGGCGTAGCGCTCTCGTGGAAGGGACAGCAGACGGATCAGTAAGGTAGTCGAGTAACAATGCAAGGTATGGATCTTTACGCTGCTCCGAAAGCATGTCAGTGGTGTCTACTGGTGACAAGGTGGTAAAAAGTGGTGACAGAGAAGCCACATCTGGGGTTAATGACGATCGCGAAAGTGCATCGGCATCCGCATGCTTGCGACCAGAACGATATACTACACGGATGTCGTATTCTTGCAATCGAAGTGCCCAACGTCCCAGGCGTCCGGACGGGTCTTTCAATGTGGACAGCCAACATAGACCGTGGTGGTCTGTGACCACGTCGAAAGGGCGGCCGTAAAGGTACGGGCGAAACTTCGTCAAGGCCCAGATTATGGCCAAACACTCCTTCTCTGTCACGGAGTAATTCAATTCAGCCTTCTTGGGAGCGCGGTTTGCATAGGCGACTACGTATTCGGCTTGGGTGCCTTTCCATTGTGCCAAAACTGCACCAAGACCGATGCCACTTGCATCGGTGTGAATTTCTGTGGCAGAAGCGGGGTCGTAGTGACGAAGAATGGGTGGTGAGGTCAGAAGGCGGCGCATCTGGCGAAATGCGTCGTCACATGCAGGTGACCATGCAGATGTACCTTTGCTGTTGGAAAGCAGACTCGTGAGAGGTGCGATGATGGACGCGAAGTTGCGCACGAAGCGACGAAAGTAGGAGCAGAGACCGACGAAACTTCTTAGGGCTTTCAGTGATGTGGGCAACGGGAAGTCAGCGACAGCCCGAAGCTCATCGGGATCCGGAAGAACACCGTCTCTTGTGATGACATGTCCCAAGATGGTTAGTTTTCGTGCTGCGAAGTGGCACTTCTTGGAGTTAAGTTGTAGGCCCGCAGAATTTAGACACGTCAGAATCTCGTGGAGGCGAACAAGATGTGTCGGGAAATCAGACGAAAAGACTACGATGTCGTCCAGGTAACACAAGCAATTTTTCCACTTATAGGCACGCAAGATGGTATCGATCATACGCTCAAATATGGCAGGTGCGTTGCAGAGCCCGAATGGCATCACTTTAAACTTATATAGGCCATCTGGCGTTACAAAGGCTGTTTTAGGGCGATCACATTCAGCCATTGGCACCTGCCAATACCCAGAACGCAGATCCAAGGATGTAAAGTACTCGGCTCCTTGTAAACAGTCAAGAGCATCGTCTATTCGTGGTAGCGGGTAGACATCTTTCTTCGTAATCTTGTTTAGGCGGCGATAGTCTACGCAAAATCGAACGGTGCCATCTTTTTTCTTTACCAGAACCACAGGTGATGACCAAGCGCTTTGAGAAGGCTGTATCACTCCACGTTTAAGCATGTCGTCTACTTGCTCCGTAATGACGTGGCGCTCTTCGGCGGAAACGCGGTAAGGACGCTGTCGCAGAGGCGAATGTGAGCCGGTGTCAATAGTATGAGTGATAGTCATGGTGCGGCCCAAATCAGGTTCTTGAAAGTCGAAAGAAGAGCGAAACTTGTTAAGGAGAGCAACAAGTTGGCGGCGATGCGAGAGGGGAAGGTCTGCGTCAATAGCATTGTCGAAGGCTGACAAACTTGATGGCTCAGACGCATAAGTTATTGCGGCAATGTGACATGGCGTTTCGTCGGGAAGAATAATATCATCGATATGGTCGACAGGTTGCACATATCCCAACGTTTCACCACGAAGTAAGCCAATGGGGTAGTTGCAGTGGTTGGTAACCAGCATTACGGTTAAACCAGACGCAATTGTAAGAACGGCAAATGGGAGAACGATGCCCTTGCGTTCAGTAAAAACAGGAGATGGCGTAAACACCACCGTGGCGTTAGGTTGCGCCACACATGAAAGGCTTATAGGGACCGAAGCTTCTGGGGGCAAGTTGATGTCATCGTCAGCGATGAGTTTGCAGAGCCGAGGAGACCGGTCGGGTGGTGGAAATTCATATGTTGGCACCAGGGACACTTCGGCACGGGAACAATCGATGATAGCTTCATGACCTGATAAGAAATCCCAACCGAGGATAAGGTCATGAGAGCAAGATGGCAGAACAAAAAACTGTACGACGTACAAAACGTCTTGGATGACGACGCGCGCCGTACACAGAGCCGAGGGATGAATGCGTTGCGCGCTAGCCGTGGACAGCACCATGCCACAGAGAGATGTGGTCACTTTCTTCAGTTTCCGACAAAATTTGGCGTCCATCACAGAAACGGCGGCCCCGGTATCAATTAACGCTAATGTGGCGACTCCCTCAACATCGACGTCAACAACATTTTTCGGCGAAAACGGAGGCCTTGGGAATTGCGCAGAAGTTGCAGTTCTTGCCTCCAGAACTGCACTGATTAGTTTCCCTCCTCAGGAGGTGGTCGACGACGCATAGGCGATGGCGATCGGCGACGAGGGGATGGGAAACGAGCAGTCGATGGGCGGCGATCCGAGTCTGAGTGCCTCTGTTCATATGCAGATGCGGTGGCCTGCTGCGGCGCGTAGGTAGGAGTTCCGAAGTATGCGTTTGCAGGTGTGGGGCGACGGCGGCAGAAGCGTGCATTGTGGCCAGCGATGCCACAGGCGAAGCAGATAGGACGATTGTCTTGGGTGCGCCACTCATTAGATTGATGGAAAAAGCGAGGTGAGGGCCGGTAAACTGGAGGCGAGGCCGGAGGAGGTGGAGCTGATAAGGTGACTGGATGCGGTGGGGGCCGCGCGAGCACAGCTGCGTAGCTGAGAGGTGAAGGTGGTGCAGGTGGTGCGTAGCCGACAGCTGAGAGATTAGGTGCTACTGAAGTGCATGGGTAAGGGGCCTGCACTGTAGGGAGAACATCACAAATTTCAGTGCGTATGGCCTGTTGCAGTGTCGAAGGCAGGCTTGCGGTGGGCGCGTCGCTATGCGGCAGCAGGGAGAGCTGTCGGGCGACTTCCTCCCTGATGAAGTCTTTGATGTGGTTGGAGACACTTTCTTGGCGAACGTTGGCATTTGTGAGTGCGACGGCCGAGATCGAATCCAGCGGTGCGACACTCTGTCGGGCGATGGAACGCTGACGGCGCAATTCATCAAAGCTCTGGCAGAGGCTTACGAGGATTGCCACCGTGTTCGGGCTTTTCGCTAGCAACATCTGGAATGCGCCATCCTCGATGCCCTTGAGAATCTGACGAATTTTCTCTTCTTCGGGCATAGATGGATTCACACGCCTGCAGAGGTCGAGCACGTCCTCTATGTAACTAGTAAACGTCTCGCCAGGCTGCTGGGCTCGGTGGCGCAGGCGCTGGTCAGCGCGGAGCTTGCGGACCTCTGGTCGGCCGAACGCTTCAGTCACGAGTGTCTTAAAGGAGGACCAGTAGGCGATGGCGGTTTCGCGGTTCGTAAACCAAAGTTTAGCTACGTCTGCCAAGTAAAAGATAACGTAGGCGAGCTCAGAGTCGTTGTCCCACTTGTTGCTGGCGCTTACGCATTAGTACAAGGAGAGCCACTCTTCGACGTCTTGCTCACCACTGCCGCTGAAGATTGGTGGGTCCCGTTGGTGAGTAGCGCAGGGGCAGGTAGACGGGACAGCCGGTGGTGCTGGCTGGGTTGGGATGGGGTGGTTGGTGACTGCGTCAGTTATGTTTTGCAGTGGTCTCTCGGGCAACTTGCGAGAGCGGAGCTCCAGGTCTGCTTGGGGATCTCAGCAGCCTCCACCAAATGTGATGACGTTTATTGAACCGGAGAAGTCGCAACGATGTCGCAACGAAAAATGGCCGTACGACAAATCTGGCAAAGGCGACCCAGGTTCTCGTGCAGTCAGAGCACGGGGTTTTTCCTTCTCTTTTAAAGGCGCATACACGTTAGTGCGTATGCTCCACTACAATATATATATATATATATATATATATATATATATATATATATATATATATATATATATATAGCTTTTTGCCTCTTCCGGTAGAATGAGCTCATTTACCGACTAATCTAATTCTTTTCTTTTCATCTCTACTTTTCTACGACCACTTTTTAACCGGCTCTTACTTGCTTCTATCGCGGAGGTGTTCAGGTTTCCATAATTGTTCCTAAAACCCAATTCATCATATAGAGGCTTGTACCCACACGTATACCTGGGTGTGTATGGCTACAATCAATCAAAACATGTCCCACTGATTCCTTGGCTCTCTAAAGCATGTACATTGTTCTTATTTTTGACTGAATCTCTCTTTAGGACTACGCGCTCTAAGGCAACCCAACCTTACTTCGCACAGTAAAGCGCTTCCCTTTGAATTATCATAAAATCTCTCCCGCCTTACTTTGTTCTTGCCCTTCATGGTAGTTACTGAGAGTCGTCTTCTTTTTCTACGGTGTCATCCAATAAATCCTCTCCGCTTCTCCGACCTTCGCTTAATGCTCCTGGTTGCCACATCGCCCACACTGCCGGCCCTATATTTACTGGTGAGCTTCCTAGTTGCTTTTCTCCGCTCCGCCCCGTGGAGCAGAGAGCTGTCCGCGCCACTTAGCAGTGTGGCGTCTACCGTCAACCGTAGTACTAGGCCGAAAACCGGTCTTGTTGTTAATCAGAGGGCTTTCCATTTCTAGTGCCATGTAGCACACTGTTCGTCGTTTCACCGTTAAGCGCCTTCCTGCGTTATAACTATCACATCTTATCTTCATGAAACAATTAAAGCTATCGCGGTGTACGTTAAAAGGCGTTCTGTCAGCTATGTATTATTTTCTGATAAAGATTGCGACTGATAACAGTTATTCTCATCGACTGCTCGTGAGGCAGAAACACGTAGAAGCAGATGCCGAATGGCTTGTCATGTTTAAAAATTGCACCATCTCCCCCTAAATGAAAGTATTTCGGGACGCCCAGCGGCATTGGAGGTGGTCGTTTACGTTGACTCGGCGTTTCCGATATTCAATGCGGTGTGTCTCGAAAGCTTCGCTACCCTCGCCGTAGACTGGCGTTCTCTCTCTGTAGCGGAAGCGGCAGCTTGACGTCAGCGTTCCGGAACTCAGGGTTTGCAGCTCGGCACCGAAGCTTTGCTTGCGCATCCCTGGCCTGGAGTACGAGATCACCTTGCATGGGCAGGAGTTCGCGTTTGGCATTGCGAGCTGTGCAGAGCTTGGAGTGCTGCTGCAACTAGCAGCGAAGTTAATGTTACAACTCATCTGGACAGAAGCGAACCGAAAAATATGGAAGCCGACCGAACTCATGCGCTTATAAGAAATGGGGAAGGAGCGGAGGGAGTGCGTATAAATAAAGCCACTGAAACTTCGCGAAGTAGCGACCTATGTGGTTATTCGTGGGCTTCATCTCTTTTCCCTCTCCTCCAATCTCTTCGAGGCCGGTGCCGCATTGGTATTGGCCAGATGTCATGACGTGGGACCACTCGCAGTGTTCGTTTGTTTATAGTCGCGCGCCGCTACCATCTTCGCTCTCGAAGAGCGGATTCCTTGGAATAGAGCGGCATGTTATGACGGATACAAAGTTGTTCTTTCGTGCACGTTGTGCTGTTGAATACTTTTCACCCAAGAATGGCATCGCTCTTCGTTGCTGTGGGCGGTTGTTGCGCCTTAATGATGTCAGAACAAGTCTACTGACGGCCCAAATCATTTAATAATGCCACCCGTTGGTCGCATAGAGCACGATTGCATAAGATTGGAAGTGAGAACTTCTGGTCAACATTTTCGAATTAACATTGCGAAGTAAGTTGCGCGTCTCTGACTAAGAGTATAGTTCTATGTTGACTCACTTCAATGCCTGCTATAACGCCGTAGACAAGATGCAGTTCCTTGTGCAGGACGTCGCTATCTCTCCCTCAGAATTCATTACCACTTCAGCGGGGGCTGTTTTTTTATTGGTCAACAATACATGCTTACGTGTTAAGCTTGTCGTTATGCGTCGGCTAGTTTAGGTTAGCTGTACTGATTTGCGAGAATAGCATGTACGTGGAAAGACGCCCAAACCTGTGATATCGAGACTTCAAATATTCGTAGCTGCTGTTTTCAGTAAACAAAACTTGAGTGCAGCAACTGACTATAAAGGTTGGCTCACACTTCTGTGTGAGCCAACCTTTATCGTCAGTTGCTGCGGGACGGCAAAAGCGGCAAGGCGGCAACTCGGAAAACGGGGTAAACCTCCTCTCCAGGTGGCGAAAGCGGAGAAAAACAAGGCGGTAGGGGCGATAACTCTCGGAGCAAATTTTTAGGCGCCTGCCGAAGATTGCCGCATGCCAAAGACAAACAGAACAATGCGAAGTGGAGGCGCGGTGGTGGCTCGGGTGTACGTTTGGGAGAGGCACTTACACGTCATAGTGACACGTGTGCAAAAGCACGAGATGCCCACCTATATACTCTGCCACACGGCAATCCATAGAAGGTGGGCGGTCTGAACAGATGCACGCACATGCCACCTTGCGCCTCGAAAAGTCCGCTTGCCCACTTCGCCGTGCCGCCTTAAGTGTGAATGAGCCTTAAGATATGTACTCTTCATTGGTTTTGGTTTTTCTTTGCGCGTTCGTATCTTTCGGAGCAAATTGCTTTCTGTGGCTCTTTTAGGTTTTAATATTTATTTATTTATTTATTTACCCTCAGAGTCCACGGACACCACAGAGGGGTGTGGTAAAGAGCTCAATAACAAAACAAGTTTATAAGTACAAAGAAGCAATAAATGTTTCTGGTTATTCAACAGCATAGCATCATAACAAAAAAGGAAAACAGGAAATATCAAAGCGCAATGCAGAAAGTTGTAAACAGAAGGACACCTTCTTGTAAAAAAACAGAAATGAGGACGATGTTTTAAAGATAGAGCAAGTGCTGCTACAATTCATTACAGCAGGTAGTGAAATCTTCTTTATATAAATGTATAAGATGAAAACTCCTACCAAGTATTCTAAAAATTGGTCAATACAGTCACAATTGTGTCACGATCTGAAATGGTTACAAAGGAGGCGGGAAGACAATTCCAATCACATGGTGTACGTTGTAAGTGTGATTGCAGAAAGGACTCAGTTTTAGACAATAAAATGCCAACCTCGTTAGCGTGATCCAAACGACGAGAAAGATAATGCGGTGGGAAGATTAGCATATCACGTATGTATGAGTGGTGATAAAGTTTGGGAAAAAGGGTTAAGTGGAGCACTTTACGATGAAAAGCAAGTGAAAGTGATTTAATTTTAAATATCATTAGTGTGATGCTCTTGTTTCTATTGTAATTGGCTGTCATGAAGCCGAGTGCTTTTGCACCCTCTATAATAAATGAACCAAAATATTGTCATATGAATCCCAAGCTGATGCGGCTTGTTTGAGCTTATACGAAGTAGTGTTTTCAATAGCACTATTTCGAACGAAGAATTATGATTTTACGTAGCTACTACGGAAGATATTCGAGCAGGTGATTAGCGTGACAAACAACATAGGTGAATATTAGTATTATATGTTAGGTTGCTTGTGAATCGACCCCAATGTACCTGTATGGGCTGACACTGTCCTAATTGTGTGTTATGTAGCTTATATGCAGGTAAAGTAGTGATCTTTCTTGACACACGCATAATTTCACACACTTCACTGGTTAACTCTATCAGCCACGTGTTGGACCAGTTAAGGACCGCAGTGAAATCAGACTGAAGAAGGGTGACGTCCTTTTTTTTTTGCACATTCATAACATATATATTAAAGTAATCAATTCGTGAAATCATATTTTGAGTTAGTAGTGTATTGTTCATGTTTTATATTATCACTTGCAAGTTATGTACATCTAATTATTTCCACACTACTGCCATGTGTTTGTACAGGTCACCAGAACCTTTGTAAAGCCGTCCTCACAGCTTTTAGCCTTGGTGACCTTCCAGTTTTGTATGGTAAATAAAAATAAAGTTTGAAAGTTTGAAAGCTTATTTAAAAAAAAAGTACGCAATTATCGCAAACAGATGCAGTAACACAAAATGGCAAATTACTATTATAGCTTCGAAAAAAGATCGGATCAAGAACGGAGCCCTGTTGTACACCAGAATGTATCGCACATTCTCAGAATCAGTTCTATCAGCCGAGACAAATTGTGATCGGTTAGTGCAAGAACGTTCAATCAGGTTACAAGGCAAGGGTCAAGTTTAAGTTGTCGTAATTTTTAAATGGGCAGCATGTGGCACACTTTTTGAAAAGCTTCAGAACCGTCTAGAAAAAAGCAGTCTGTATTAGAGCTGTTGTAAAGAATGGTGTTTAGTGTATGTACGAAAAGTGTAATTGGGTTTCGCAAGCGCATTGTTTGCGAAATCCACGTTGCGATTGAGTGAAAAATGAATGTGACTCTAAAAAGTTTGCAATGTGAGAGGCCAAAAGCTATTATAATATTTTGCATTATGTACTACAGAGAAAAACTGGTCTGTAGTTTAACGGAGAACGTTTGTTGCCGGAACTTGTAAGAATAAGACTATTCGCTGATTCTTGTGTATTGTATAAGGAAATTGCTACAATGAATGATAACAGCTTTTCAATACCTGTCTTGACAAAGTTTTCCATTGATGTAAGCAGTGGGATATGAAACTAAACTCAGGCAAAAGAGTGTACACGAACATCACGAGAAAGAAAAGCTATTCTGTTTTTCCTAATGCGCTGCAAACTCACATACTCAAACAAGTCAGTGAAGGTAAGTACCTTGGCGTGACGATAACAGAGAGTCACAGTTGGAATATGCATGTATCTAACATTTGTACATCCACCTTCCTCAAGCTAGCTTTCTCTACTGCAAACTTCGTCTTGCTCCGTCATCTCTGATGCTGTTAGCCTATGATACCATCATTAAGCCTACTCTCAAATATGCGTGCGTCATGTGGGACCCGCAGATTAAAACAAAAACATTGATGCCATATGAACAATTCAACGTAAACGCATTAGGTCTATATTTTCTAAGTACCGCATGACAGACTCTTTCACAGCTATTATGCAAGAAAATAATACAAAACAACTTCGGCTTTGTCATGAAATTCTGAGAATGATGTTCTTTTTCGCTTAAAAAAACAGACATTGTGCGCTACATGCCTGTGCGTTCATTGAACCACTGACGTCACGACTGATGTTAACATAAGTATGTTTTTTTAACATTTTGTTACAAAACAAATTCTTCATTACACGCTTCCAAAACTAATAAATGAGCTCCACAAATATGGTATTCATTTTAAAACTGGAAACTTTGCAATCAAAGCGTTTTTAAATGCGAAGCATTTCTTAGCAAACTTCGGCGACTTTGAGCGTATCTATCTATCTAGCCGCCTACGACTTTTAGCTCTCCTGGCCGTTTGGATAATGGTATCGATACCAAACTTGGTATAGCATAACATGACTATATGTCGAGTATATTTGACTATTCATAGAATGAATATCATACATGTATGTCTTGAATTTCCTGAATTACGTTTTATAGTTTTGCTGCTCTTGCGGTGGTTTCGTTCACGTGATATGTTGCAAAACGGTATGGTATGACATGATTGCATGGCAAACACAAGCGACAGACCTTACCATGAAAATCATGACATACGTGTTATGTTACAAGAAGACTACATGCCACGCTCATGATGCGCTTCCGGTCATTTCGCTAGCGTCACATATACAAAATTTGCTATTACGGTACGTCAATGAATGACGAAGGTATCTGACTGGTGCAAGCATGATAATTATGCGATGTGTGTCATGTAACAAACGGACTACATGCCACGCTCATGATGCGCTGGTGGCTGTTTCGCTAGCTTCACTTACACGAAATTCGGTATTGCGGGACGTGAATATTTGACGAAGGTATGAGACTGGTGCAAACATGATAAAAATGAGATGCATGTCATGTACCAACATGACTACATGCTACGCCCATGATGTGCTCGCGGTCGTTTTGCTAGCGTCAAATATACCCAATTCGGTATTACGCGAGGCGAACGGACGATATAGGTAAATGACACATGCAAACAATGTAATTAGGACATGCGTGTCATGTAACATGACTACATGTCACAATCTATGTGCGCTCACTGCCGTTTTGCTAGCTTCACATATGCCAAATTTGGTATTACGCGACGTCAATGAATCACGAAGGTATGTGATTGGTGCAAACATAATAATAATGAGATGTCTGACATATGAGAACATGATTATATGCTACAGTCAAGGCGCCAATACACTTCGACGGGACGCGCGTGCGCACCGGCGTTCGTTTCGTCGCGTCACGTTGGCCTTGTCACGCCAGCGTCCGGTCCTTCCATATACTCGCAGGCGTGCGCCGCGCTGCATTGCTTTGAAGCATGCGTGTTTCAGTGCGTCCGGCGTCCCTCCATCTCGAAAAGAGCCAAACGCAGTGCTGTCTGTGTAACGCATTCGTGCCAAATACAGCATGTCGCATTTTGCGCCGGTTGACGTCGGGCCGCGCTGACGGACGCTGGTCGCGCCGGTCGCGCTTGGCGTCAGACTATACAGTTCTCGCGTTTTTCGAACGTGGCGTTGCTGTGCCCAACGTGCGCGCGCGTCAACCTTACGTTGAAGTACATTGGGCCCTGCGTGATCCACTCGAGGCCATTTCACTAGCTCCACATATACAAAATTTGGTTTTACTGGACGTAAATGGATAACGAAGGTATATCCCTGGTGCAAACATGATAATCATGAGACGCGTGTCATGTAAAACATGACAACATACCATGCTAAAAAAAGCGTGCTCGCAGCCGTTTCGCTAGGACGTGACTTGAATAGATGACGAAGGTAAGCAACACATCCAAACATGATAATCATCATATGGAAGTCATGTACGGAATAATTTACCTCCACCTCGTAACGTTGTAGTGATTTGAAAGTGGCATATCAACCTTCCTCTTTCTTGCTTCGCGTGTCATAGATTTCTACTGTACATGGGTCTGCCCATTTTCGTTTAACGAAAATTGGCAGATCCTATGTACAGTGGAAATCGATGAAAGATTAACGCATTTTCTTCTTATAATGGGTAAAGCCTATGTTTGACATATTGTTCGACAATCATTGACGCTCCCAGACACAATAATAAGGAGAAAATTTTAGATGCGTCACCGAACGTAAAATTTGCCATCGGTCACATCGCCGTACCACGTTGACATAGTTGTCGCTTCCACTGCATGAAAATTATTGTGAATGCTCTCTGCACATATTGTATACGCTATATGCAGCGAAGCTTGCGCCAGCCGTGCGCTGAGTAAGGAAAGACAGTCGCACTGTACCTTCGGATGCTATCGTGCCAGCTTCTGGAAAGGTAAACCATGGCAGCTGCACATGAACATTTATGTGATATTATTTACAGTGTATCACATATTCAGAGTTGCCCTAAAAAATGGGCCAAGAAAATACGAGAGTTCTGACTAATAATTACATTTTTACGTTTAGTAACATGCATAATAAAGGGGTGGCGTGCACAACGCCGTCATCCGGTCTTGCAAAGCCGAGTGGCATCAATAAGGTATCACGTACGCGTTACACTTAAAACTAATTACAGGTCTCATGGGCCAACGTTAAATCCTTAAGATAATTTAGGATGAATTAAACGGCTGGCACAAATGCTCTTTGCGCGCCGCCTGCCGAGCAAGTGCTCTCCTCGCGAAAGAGCTTGTGCTAGGCAGGGGCAGGGTAGGTGGCGGCACGTTTCAAATGCGAGTGCGAGGGAAAGAAAACCGAGGAAGAGCACGAGCGGAGGAGCAGAGTGTCATTACTTTAGGAAGTTTCTGGTGTTTTATCGAACGCGAGACTTTCGCGCCATATCGCCAATGACAAAGAAAACGTGCTAAGATGTTGAATCTCTGAAGGCGGCCACACAATGTATGGTGTGTATAAACGGCTTGTCGTTAGCGCTCTAGAAAACATACCCTTTTTGGCGCAGTGGTTAGTGCTGTAAGCCGAGAATCGATAAGTTGCTTGTTCGGTTCTGTGCGACAGATAATTGGCTTCTGAGTTTTTTGTTGCAGTTTCGTGAATTATGTTTTTCAACATTACTTGTGTGACTAAGTACGTAAGCGGAGCTGTTGCGGATCCCGGCACAAAACGCTAACGTGTTAAAAACAATTTCAAATCGTAGCAACACATCCGCCACTTGTTTGAATTCAACTGAGCGAGATCAATCAAACCAACTGATGCGTAAACTGCCTCAACAATTGTGCCGCACGTGCCACTATCAAATCTGTTTAGTTTCCGAACTCGCTAGTAGTCGCTTTATTATCGTAGTTTTGTAGGAGGTTGACTTTTTTTTCTTAAGTGAGTTGGTGCTCACTTAAACATATTGATATTGTAGGACAAAGCTCGACAAGAAGGTATGAATACCTCTACTTGCCTGTTACCATTGTAATCTTAGTGCAGTGCTAAAGTATTGCAACTTCATTTTGCTCGGCAATGGCATAGGTATTTGACATGAAAAACAAGAAAAACCAAGTTCTTGAGCACCCACCTACTTCTTGAAAGAACAGAAATGACCCACCCTTCAATACCGGAATATACGTAGATAAGGAGCCACTTGAAAAAAAGATCACCTGAAACACTTTAGAGGCTTTTATACATGCTAGGTGTAAGAAAACGCTGCCGAGAGTGCAAGGCGATGCGTCTTTTTCCAGAAAAGCTCAATGGTTCCGAAAGTCTAGTGCTCGCCGTTATGCGCATGTACCATAAGATGACTCCGACAAAAGAGAAAGGCGGCGTAACAAAACTTATATAATAATCAGCTGCTGCTGATCACTCTGCTTTCAAGAGGCCTATTCAAGCCCTAATGAAACGTTCTATGGGTAACAGTGAAATTGAAAGTGTACTCTTTAAGAGTGCCAGTCGTGGACCATCTATGCAGCCATGTAGGCTTCAAGTGTCTTGGGGACCGCAGCACGCTAGCGAGAACTTTTAACGCGGAAGAGTTTTATGCCTGCGGATTACGGCTATACTGACGCTTTTCTTTCATTTATATGACCTTGCGAAATATAAGGTAACACATTGCAAACAAAAACGACAACATATTCCATCACCGTGCGTTGAGCCAACGACCCCTTGCTCTGCAGCGCACGACGTGAAACCACTAGCCCACAGAACATACGGTCTTCAGTTGACTAACTATGAGCTATTGATATGCATTATATAGCGTTGGCGGGCCTCGGAGCTAAGCGATTTCTGCGCGTTTTTGTCATTACTAGCGAGACGGTGCGAAGTGCGTGAGTGTGCGCTCTTAAAGTCGTTGCTCTGCGTGTTTTGAAGTACGCGCGCCTCCCCAAGGCGTTATTTGTTGCTCGTGCGAGCAAGCGCTTGTCTCTTGATTGGGGCGCTTTGTACATCTTCTATAACACCGCAAGCTTGATAGTTTTGAAGTCACAATGGTTAAGGTTCTTTCGCTCGCTCCAGCGGCAGTTTTAACAAAGTGGGCGCAATATTCATGCAGTAAGTAACAATTATTACAGGTTTTCGCACTTGTCCTGTGTATACTCGTGCGTTCGTTTCGTCCGTCTTTTTTCGGCTTAAGCAGTGCACTATAAGTGCTGAGCTGTGACAGTTGTTAGTCCCACCCATTCTGTGTATGCCTGTTTTGGGCGTGCTCACTATGTCTGGTGAGTGCTGCAAATTTAGACCTGATTGCCGTTCTTCGCGTGACAATAAAATTGTGCTGTGTTGCTCTGTCATTCATTCGGTTGCTGTTGTGACTAAAAATTATTGTACAATGAATGCCGAACTACGCTCGCTGAAGTCACGTTTTCTTTTCATATTATAGAGATTCCTGACACAGGGATTGGCCATGTGTATTAAATCAGACCAGAACATATTCTCATAACAAAACAACTGATTTTTTTGCCCTTTTACTTTCGGTGGATAAAGCATCTTCAAAAAAAGCACACAAAGCTACAAGTAAGGTTGTTCCCTAGCATAGGCTCACCCAAGCGAATAAAAACTAAGATGATGCGTGCAACCACGAATGGCCCGATTCACGCAAGATTGCGAAATCTGCATGACCTCTAAAAACAATACCTTTTCCGTGGCCTTAAGGAAGGCTGGTGTGATACTCTCCATATATTTGCTGTGAAAAGGGACACCTGCGCTGTTCACCTCTCGCACGAACACGCCTTCAGCTTTCAGCTCTTCCACCCACTTCACCACTGCTTCAGCTGCTCCGGAAACCGTAACAGAATTCTCCGCATTGTGACAAGCCGGTTGCACGCCTTCCGGACATCTTTTTGTGGCCTCCTCCCAAGTGAGACCTGCGCAACAAGTTCCGAAATTCACTAATGTGCTTTTCGTCTACATGCACTCTTTGTAAGTGCAGCTGCACTTCGTAAAGTGCTATTATTCTAGAGAAGTTAAAGCAGTCACTATTCGACACGAAGTACCACAATAATTTAGGCGTTAAATGCATTTTATTATAAGGTTCTTCAGGAGAGCTATTAAGCCTATAATATGAGATTCCTGTCGGTGACTACCTCGGGCTCAATTGGCTTCTTTTCAATGCAGTTTAGCGAGACCATTTTCCAGATTGTTACAATGGGGCTAAGTTGTCAAAACTCTGATTCTGCAGATTACGAAGCCACTTTGTGTTTACTGATTGATAGATTGATATGTGGGGTTTAACGTCCCAAAACCACCATATGATTGTCAGTGATGTCGCAGTGGACGGCTCCGGAAATTTCTACCACCTGGGGTTCTTTAACGGGAACCCAAACCTGAGCACACGGGCCTACAACATTTCCGCCTCCATCGAAAATGCAGCCGCCACAGCCGGGATTCAATGCCACGACCTGCGGGTCAGCAGCCGAGTACCTTAGCTACGTGACCGCCACGGCGGGGCACTTTGTGTTTACCGTCAGGTAAAACAGATGGTTTGTATATTATCTTGTCATTTCAGCCTTTTTGCGTGTCCGTCCTCCGCTCAGCAACTGCTGGTGGGGATGGTGGCACCCGTATGCACAGCGATTCGTGCGTCTGTTATTACAGAGTGGAGAAATTTCGTGCATGTGCGCAAATACGTAACCAGTACTTTGTTCATGCTGCCAGTTATTAGATGCTAAGAAGCTATCTAAAGGCCTGTGTAACGTTGTCTTTTTGTACATCAAGCCGCACGCCGCAAGTGTTGGTGTGGTGCCAAGTAGGTCACGCCAATGCTTCGCAATGACATCATTCTCCCCTTGTAGCATGCGCTGGAATCACTCTCTTAATCACCTGCTGCGCGCTGGCCCAGCGCGTGCAGCTGCTGCCCTCTCAGTTCGTCTGAAACACCTGCAGCGACCGCCGCTCGGTGCACCACTGACTCGTCACTTCCCGCGCAAAAATCCTGGTGTGCACCTAACGTAGGCGTTGAAACATATCTGTACGTGTCACTTACAAGAGCTACGTCAGCCATCTCGTCCAACGAATCTTCCAGTACTCACCACAGCACCCGCGTTACCGCCGTTCAACCCGTAACGCCAACCGTGCACAACGCTGCTGCTTCACATACCATCAGGGGTCCCTTCTGGGAGATGGTTAAAGTTTTTTTACAATGACGTGATTCAGAATCTTATGAGACCATACTTCAAAAACTAGCGCCACTGGGTACCAGCATCCAGCGTCATGCTTGATTATGGGCACATTATCGCGGTGGAGTGGCAGCGTCTCAGTACCAGATCTAGGAGCCAATGGTTACTCTGCCCAAAATGGCTTCTTAGGGTAAAAACGGAGGCTGTCCTGATTCGTCATAAAGAATAAATAAAGAAGTGAGAACAATATTATGCACATTCAAACAAAAAATAAAGATATAAAAATAAAACACCCCATGTTATGATTCCTATTTGTCACCTTCGAATTTCAACCCGAGTACAGTACCCACTAAGCCACGCCAGAACATGTTGGTTGGGTTGTAAAATGACTATTATACATAAGACACGCCGTATCACTTCACGTTTACAAGTCCCACAGTGAATATTGACGCGATAATCCTTTTCAAATAAGAATTCCGTCCTGATTCAGCAGTCGCGAACGGCTTCCATGCACCGAATGACGTGTGAAAGTCGGCAAGAGACAATGTTTTTCGAAGAATATAATGTTAACTCTGAAAGATCTCATAGTGACTGGAGGAGCAGCCACAGATTGTTGGCTGTTGCTGCCGATATTGTTTAATAGTCGCTTCTCGCATTTGCTACTGATCAACATGTACGGATGATTTAAAATGACTTGTTTGGTACATATGCACGCACACGATCGGATATTAAGTATTTTTTTTCGCGCAAGCGACAATATAGCAGCATACATCAGGCGTGCCAGCATATAGACTTGCAGTTATATCGATACCTGCAACTCAGAAACCGCCAAGAAAATACTAACGCAATCCACTGAAAAAATGTGCCAGTGTGTTAGTTAACTAAGGCGTACCAAATAAGCAGCTCAAAATTGAACGATGACTGATATGTGGGGTTTAACGTCCCTAAACCATCCTGAGAATATGAGAGACGCGGTAGTAGAAGGCTCAGGAAATTTTGACCCTTTGGGGTTCTTTAACGTGCGCCAAAACTTGAGCACATGAACCCAGAGCATTTCTACCTCCATCGGAAATGCCACCGCTGCAGCCGGGATTCGATCTCACGACCTGCGGGTCAGCAACCGGGTACGTTATCCACTAGACCACTGCAGCAGGCAACTCAAAATAGCGTGTTTATAGAGACGAGTCCGAAAAGTACCGGCTGCAGTGCTCGGAAGGAATCTTTCGGTGACAGCCTGCATTGCTGAAAGCGCGACAGATTGACCCTTGTTGCTCTTTGTGTGGGCACCGCACACGCTGAAGTATGGTTGATTTAGGCTCAGGGAAGTCTAAACGTTACTTTACAGGCATTCTTACACTTTAGAATTGTGGTCATTCAAAGCAAAAAGCGCCGGTAGCATGTACACAACATGGCTGGCATGACAGGCTTAATGCGCTCTGGGACGGGGCACTGGGTAAGGCCACTGTCGACGCAGCGGAGTTGCGATGCTTGAAGTTTTTCTATTGGAGCTTCGCAACATTTCTCACTGTTACCTAAACTGTACCTGAAGTAAGTAGAAGGTCATTCATTGCCAGACATGCATTTCCGGAGTGGCGATACGAAGAGACATTGGTTTTTCTGACCTCCGCTGGCAGTATACAGTGGGAATGCTAATGTGCAGATTTGTAGTTATATCAATACCAACAACTAAAAAAAACGCCCAAAGAAATACTATACAGTCCGCTGAAAACGTATGCAAGGGAGTCATTTCACGAAAGAGAACCAAGTTACCAACCGGAAATTGCGTGTTCTTACATATCAGCCAGAGAAGTACCGGCTAAGTGCGGACGGCAGATTTCGGTGACAGTCTGCCCTATAGCTGAAAGCGCAACGCATCGATTATGAGCACTCCTTGTGCGGACATTGACACTAGGCAAATAGTTGACCTAGGTTGATAGATGTCTAAACTATACTTTACAGTTATTGTCACGCTTTTAAATTGTCTGTACACAAAGCAAGAAGAGCCGGAAACATATACACCGACGCGGCCGGCACGATAGGCCTAATGTTCACTGGGCTGGGCACTGGGTAAAACCACTCTCGACGCGGTGAGTTGGTATGGTTGAAGTTTCTGCATTTGAGTTTCGGTACATTTCTAACCGTTACTTGAAGTGAGTAGAAGTATACGCATGATTAGACATCCATTTACGCGGTGTGGCGAAATCGAACGACAGCTGTTTTTCTCGCCTCCGCTCGGAAACCTTGCGAAGCGATCGAGAGAGCTCATTTGTGTTTAGTCAACTTGACAGAGTCCCACAAAATTGATACACTAATTAGAACAGGATTTAAAAGGGTCCTGAGCCTCCCTCGCAGCACGAGTACGGAACGACTCCTCCAATTGGGCCAGCACAATACAGCTGCCGAACTCTTTGAGGCACAGCGGCATGCACAAATCAGTCGGCTCTCACTCTCAAGGGCGGGAAACGAGATCTTGTTAGAAGCTCGCCTTTACACCCTCTTGTCGCCCCCAGAGAAGTCCCAACTATGCACACACGCCATGAAAGCTTTAACGGTTGACCCGATTCCTAGAAACAAACAACCGATTTCCAATGAAGGACGAAGAAAAGCAAGATCCAAAGCCATACTCGCCAAGACCATGTGCAACTATACGAAAGTCTTTTTCGTTGATGCTGCAAAATAATGGAATCGAGGCACCTACGCATTCTCCGTGGGGGACGCCCATGGCTCGCTCGTCAACTGCGCCGTGCTCCCGACCGGGTTGCAGAAATTAGGCGCCTTTTCTCATCTTCTAACCACTACCACCACCAGCCACGTTAGTTACAAAATTCACCCACAAAGCAGAAGAAATGACCCTTGCGCTAGCCTTTGGAAGCTGCATGGCAGCCTCTGTCATTCACTTGGACTCTAGAACAGCTATAAGAACTTTTTCGGCGGCCCTAGTTTCTTCGAAGGCCGCTACGGTCGTTAACAGGCTCTTCAACCAGGAGACGAAGGAGGAAGATTTCCGTCCTCGCACATCGCATGGTTCAAGGCTCACACGGGAAACATTTCTGGTTTGCCTGGTATCCCAAACGAGTGGGCACGTCAAGCGGCGCGAGAGCACACTTTCCGCGTCAGTGGTCCAACCCCTCGCTTAAATGCAGCCTACAGGAACCTCGACTATAAAAAGCCACTCTTATCATACCACGAACTCACCTCTCATCATAGATTAGACCGTCAACTTTTCCTCCTCCTCACACGAATGTGAACAGAGCACAAGCAATCACTTGCAGACAACATCACACTCGTACATACATCACACCCACGACCCTAAGCAGGATCAATCCTCACTTCTCCACTGTATGCCCGAACTGTCGCAACGAATATAACAATTTCGACCACATGTTCTGACTGTGCCCAGTCAACGTGGGTACAGAATTATCTGACTGGTCCTCTTGCGACACCACCCTTCGAAGCACAGAGCTCATCGCTCAGCTCATCGCTCAGCTCAAGGTTGTCCAGAGGGCCCGGGCTGTCGTCGGAAGACTCTGTCTACCGATCCCGAAATGGGTGGAGCCACTGGATTGATTGACGGGGATTTCGGCACCACTTTCGTTCCCCTCAAGACCTCAGTAAAGTTCATTCTCACTCACTGGTCAACTTGGCAGCATAAACAATTTTCTTTTCATCTTAGGAGTGGCGTCCAGCTCCAGGCCTATAAAGACTGCGACATGGACTCGTTACAGTAATACACTGATGATGCGGCTGATATACGTGGGGGCATGCGAAAGAGGTGCATTATTTGCTGCGATACGTACGCGCACAGCACAAATTGCGAATACTCGTGATCTGTTAGAAAATCATGTATAGGTGCCGTTGAATCGCTCGTTTTATATTGGATGACACCGAAACATACCATGGCACATGCTACATAACCGTGCGCGCTGCCGTGGTAGGAACAGTGTGTGCTCCAGTATTCACCTGCGCTTGCCAGTGAAAATTCCAGTGCTTCCAGCGCTTCTCATTGTACACCAGCATCACAGCCGTTAAGCCAGCGCTCCTACCAGTGCGACACCGCTATTTCCCAGTGCGCCCAGCGAAGTACCAGAAAATACCAGCGTGTACCTGTGCCAAAAAAACGTACTGGCATAACGCTGGGCATGCCATTTTTGAGAAAGTGAAGCAACCAATTAAAGATACGTGGTAATCTGAGCCAGGCGACAACAGCTCATTGCAGAACAACGCAAAAATGACAAAACACACGCAAAGAGACCAAATAAAGCGTAAAACCACCAACACAACACGCATGGCACACCTTTACATCAAGTGCAACGCATTGTATCTCTTTTGTGCAATGCCATGGTTGTCACACTGACTCTCAACTGCGACGGTTTGTTAATATGCGTCACTTGAACACTATGATGGGCTCTTTGCTTGCTGTGCCAAAAGAAAATGCAAGTGTCACCAATACACGCTAACCCTTCCAACCCCCTCACCTTCCCCATAATTTTGGACGTGGAGCAGCTTAGGGTCGATCACGATTCGGTGTGCGGCATGACCACCCCTAATGCGCATGCACGTCCACCTCCCCCTGTCTTGTCGCCACGCCGACGCAGGGAGCCTCTGCTAGCCCCCGCGATCTCCGACGACAGTGCAGCTCTGGCCGACTGGATCGCCCTGCACCATCTCCTGACGCCATGAAGCTCTCGCTGAGTGGTGCCACGTCCTCGGACTCCTGCGACCGCGTCCATCTTTCCTATCTTCTCTGCTTCTGTATGTGCGTCTCTGTGTCCCTGCCCCTATCTCTCTCCCTGTCCCTTTCATTCCACCCTATCCCTTTTAATCCCTCCTTACCCACAGCCCTCAAGAGCCACGGTTGAGGTGTCGCACTATGATGAAGACAATTACGGGGCTCACTTTAATATACTTTTCTCTCCTTTAGGAACCACGTTCTACTACGGTATCTCCCCCTCTCCACTCTATGCATTTGTCTCCTCATCCCCGCCACGTTCCCGCTTTCTACCCCTTTACTTTGTGTGCCGCCTCCCTTTATCTCTACTCTCTCGCCTAGCTACGCCGACGCAGGTAGCCTATGCTGGCTGCTTCTTTGATTGAAAAAAAAAAAACAACCTCTTCCAAAGCGCAATTGTTCACTGGCCACGCTCGCTCCCCTCTCTCTACTCTATGGATTTGTCCCTTCGACACAGCGGCGTTTCACTTTCCACCCCCTTGAGCATGGACATCGCTTCTCCCTATCTCTACTCTTTCGCCTCACTACGCTGACGAAAACAGCGTCTGCTGTCTGGTTTTCTCATTGAAAAAAAAACAACCTCTCGCCTTGCACAACCAGTATTGCCAGGTCTCCAAGGTGGCGTAGCCAAAATTGAGGGAAAGTTTACCCGAAATGTAGACAAAGACGAAAAGTCGCAAGAAGTTTTGTAGCCAATTTTATTTTCAATTTTTTTACGTTTTTACTATAAAGTTAACAATTTCGTGTTCGAACAGGTGCATTTTAAAAACACGAGCCTAATATATATATATATATATATATATAGAGAGAGAGAGAGAGAGAGAGAACACTGCCATCATCAGGATGTGGGTCGTGAGACCGTCATATTTGGTAAGTCACCTTCGAATGCGACATCGCCTCTGGTGCATTTACCAGTCACACTACAGCATGTCATGCATGGAGGAAAACATTGTGAATGTGTATTTGTAGCACCTTCCGCCGACACATTTTGTGACCAGATGCACAAGTTAATTCCAATGGCCCCGTGAGCATCATGCGTCGAATTAAATTTACCGTCAGAGAAAAAAATTAAAAAATAAACGCGAGCCCTGCGCCGAAGGCACAGCACAGTCATAGCGAAAGCTAGAAGGAGATCAGAAAGAAGACGACAAAGCTGTTGCTGCTTGACTAAGTAGATCTGTCTGCATTTATCGTTATTTTTTATATTACGACTCAGCACTGCTCAAGACGTCGGACGACTCGAAAAGGTACCTGCCGTATCAGCGACCGACGGGTGCTGCGCAGACCGCCGCGTCGAAGGGTGCTAGAAGAAACAAAACAGGCTTCAGCGAGAGTGCCGCCATGACCTCCCAAGGTGTGACACCAGGTCAGAAGCAGCAGCTGGTTTGCGCAAGCACACCTGACTGCAAGCGACAACAGCGTTGAATCAGAGGACGAATCAACTGTCGTCGGGGACCACAACGGGGCGAACCTCACAGATCTAGACATGGACGAGGGTGGTTTCCGCCTTGTTCGACAACGCAAAGACAGGACGGTGGGCATTCCTGTGTTAATTGCTCCAACATCCGACGGAGCTAACTTGAGGCAAGTGGATCCTATTGACCTATACTCGGAAATTGAAACGATTCTCGGTGGAGCCCCAGTTAAGAGCCACTTCACAGCACAGGATGCCCTGCTCTTGGATATAGAGACAGAACACTAAGCTAATATGCTTCTAAAGAACAACACTATCTGTGGCCTTGCCATATATGCCCGTGTACCACACAGCTACATGAAAAATACATGCATTATAAAACAGTCTCAAGATGGTACTTGGACGAAGAGCTGTTAACTTACCTGAGACCTCAGGTAGTATACCACGCAAGAAGAATCATACGACGGGTCCAAACCTCATCCTCTGCGTGGGAATCAAGGCGCACTGACTCTGTGGTTCTCGCATTCGCTTCCAATTCGGAACGTCCAGAGAAGATCAACCTTGGCTTCACCAGACACGAGCTGGCAGACTACGTGGAGACGCCGCCACGCTGTTTTAAATGTCAGATTTTTGAACATGTTGCTAAGCACTGTCGTGGGGAACAAAGTTGTAAGCTCTGTGGGGGCCTCATGACTTTAAGAGGTGTACAAGTACAGAAAAACTTGTGTGTGCAAACTGTGGCGGCGACCACCCAGCTAGCTACGGCCGATGTCCAGCACGAACAGCTGCGCAGCAAAAAATTAAGACGTTTGTCCTCGGCCCGAAGACTGTGAACGAACCATCGCTCACAAAGAAGACGTCTGGCGAGCCACAACATGGCGGCTTGGATAACGAGTTCGCAGGAAATTTTCCGCGCCTAAATCCGACAAGAGCTGGTACTGAGTCAACGCATGTGCTCAACGCTGGTGAGAAATGTATCACGAAAGAGTCCGCCAAGCGCACCTACGCTGATGCACTGAGCCCACCTCAAGTACCATCTGGAAGCAAACAGCAAGAAAACCTCGAGCACGTTATTCGCGCTCTGTTCATCGCACTACGTTCACACGTTGCTAAGATGCCTGCGAGTTCAACGAAGGACATGTTGGAAGCAGTCCTGGCCCTAGAGTCAGTGTTACTTTGCTCTGCTTTCACATACGCACAGAAGAATAATGGCTATGCCTTGCCCACATGGTCTATTTCGTCCTTCAAAAGTGCACTTAACAATGCATTGGAACTGCGGCGGTCTTCTAAAATGCCTGTGCGAATTCAACCTTTTTCTGCGCGACATTCGAATACCGATTCTAGCCCTCTCCGAAGCCGATCTACCGAATGCAAGGACGCTTTCGGGGTACACCCGACGAGGTAACCCGAGCATAACGTCGTTTGCAAATGGAAGCGCAATAATATAGTTAAGGCGGGAAATACCTCACGTCGCCTTACCAGTGCAAGACCTCTGTTCTAACTCACTGGAAGTCGCTGCTGTGCAAGTGTGCCTGGGAAACCGAAAATTGAGTGTGGTATCGGTGTATATAAGCACACGAAAAAAGGTCTCCATGGAGACTTTCCTAAAGGACCTTTGCACTCGATGTCCCGCTCCTGGAATAATCTGTGGTGATTTTAATGCACACCATCCACTCTGGGGAGATAAGAGTGTAGACTTTCGAGGCAAGGAACTTCTAGCAGCTGCGGATGCTGCCGACTTATGTGTGGCAAACGATGGCAAACCTACATTTTTCAGCCCACCAGTTTCATGGTGTGCAATGGACCTTGTACTTCACTCCATGGACCTTCTGGTATCATCGACCACGGCTCCAGACAGGATGGGCAGCGACCATTTCCCCATTTTCACCAATATTTTGGGATTTAGAACTGCTGGTCGACAATTCTGCAATGTAACGCGCTGGAACACCTATAGAGAAGCGTTGGACAAATCCACTGGTGAGCTGTTCGCAGATATGTTGCAAAGCAAGCGAGCAGCAACTTCGTTGCTGAAACTGCCCGACCATTTTCCTGCTCCTGACCTAAAATTGAAGAACCTCTGCGCAGCACGTAATCGGGCGGAGCGGCAAATAATGAGAACACAAGCAAATCCGTCTGCAAAAACCGAATATAAAAGGATAAACGCTGCGATTCGCCGCTATACAAAAAATTAAGACGAAATCAATGGGCCACTTTCTGTGAGAGTTTATCAACGTTTACGCCCTTGACAAGGATATGGGAAGTAATAAATAGTTTTTCTGGGAAGATTCGAACCCACAGGCCATTCGAAGCACTCGCTTTGAAACAAGGGATAGATTTGCAAACCCTTGCAGAGGATTTCGCAGACGTGTACACAACTGGAGAGATCAGCAGGAGCGGCGATTTCTCTGTCACCCCAGTTTTTTTCACACAATAGATACGCCATTCACCTTTAGAGAGCTGGATATGGCACTTAGCAAATTAAGAAGACTCTGTGCTGCGGGTCCCGATTTGATCAGCAATCAAATGCTGACAAATCTACCAAATGAGCAAAAAAGGACCTTTTTGGACATATTTAATCATGTCTGGAGCACGGGAGAGATCCTATTTGGTTGGAAGACAGCATGGGTGGTGCCAGTCCTAAAGTCCGGAAAGGATCCTGCGAGCCTCGCGTCATATCGACCGGTATCTCTTACATCATGTGTATCTAAGCTGACGGAAAGATTAATATGTACAAGATTAACTTGGTACCTTGAACAAGAAAGACGATGGCCATCGTGTATGACCAGATTTCACCCACGACTGAGTGCCCAGGACAGGGTTTTGGACCTATTAAGCCACATCGAGTACCACCACGTCAGCAGACTCTCGACACTCGCCGTCTTCACGGGCGTTGCAAAGGCATATGATTGTGTGCTTCAGGCAGGCATCCTGAACGGGCTCCAAGCCATGGGTGTGTCGGGAAATGCTCTTCGGTTCGTACATGAATTTCTGAGAGACCGCTGTGTCTGTGTTAATCTTGGAAATGTAACGACCGAAGAGAGACGCGTTTCCCTCGGCGTCCCACAAGGAAGTGTTCTATCTCCCTTTCTTTTTAACGCTGCCATGGCCAGCCTTCCTGACACTCTGCACTTAGCTCTTGTAGTGTCATCATCACCATCATCATTTTTTCCATCACCGCGCCGCGTCTCTGGCGCAGCTGGCGCGAGCTCGAGCTGCGCGAGAATTAGAACGAGCTTCTGGCCTGGCGGTTTGGACATGGACAGCCACCGCGGCTCCACTTCAGGCGTGGAATAAAGTGGCGAGAGAAGACACGGCCGCGTTGGCCGCCGTCCCGTCTTCCTCTCTCGCTACATTGGTGACCCGGAGAACACGCCCTTCACCGAGCTAAGCAGCCATGCTCCAGTCAGCACAAGCCTGGCAGCCTCAATTCAACCCGCCATTGCCCCCGTTCCGGACCTCTCGCCTAGAGTCGTGGTTCGAAGAGTTTGAGGCGGCCTTGTATCACAACGGCATCTGGATCCAAGAGCTCATGTACGAGGTATTGGAATACCATCTTCCACATGACCTCAAACACCACCTCACATACTTCTCCTGGAGCCCTCGCCCGTACGATCACTTGCGAGATGCCGTGTTCATGTTTTACGGCCTTAAACATGCTCCTCCGCCCAAAAATGACAGAACTGCACCTGGCTCATCACCTTCCAGGACGCCTCTCGCCCCAAAGCCAGTCCAGACCATTCCCCTGCCGGCAACTGGCCAGATAGATTCGACACCGGCCGCTGCCCCGTGCACCGTCGCATTCGCTGCAGAGACTTGGCCGGCTGAACTGTCTGTCCCGGGCGATTCGGCGACCTCAGCTGGGTCAGCTGACCTTCCTGCAGACTCCCCGCCTGTCCCGGCACCTGTGGAGGCCCGCGACTTTGGGGTTGTCACTGCGTCGCAACGTGTGCTACCAACCGTGGCCCCACCAGACTCCATGACGGCCACCTTGCCACCCGCCTCGAAGCCTGGCACTGGTGACCTTTCACCCGTTATTGACCTCCCGACTTCCTCTCGTCTGGCCACTAACGACGCGTGTCCCGCGTATGAACTGCCTACACCATCTGTCGAGCCAACTGAACTATCTACGACATCTGTCGAGCCAACTGAACTGTCTCCGACCCCTGTCGAGCCAACTGAAGTGCCTACGACATCTGTGGAGCCAACTCAACTGCCTACAACATCTGTTGAGCCAACTGAGCTGCCTACGACGTCTGACCAGCCAACTGAACTGTCTATGACGTCTGTCAAGTCAACCGACCTAACTACAACCACTGTGGAACCAACTGAAAGCATTGGAACAAGCACTGCCACCAGTCCACCAGCATCGAATACCTCGACAGTGACTGAGACGACAACTGAACCCGTCTTTTCTGCACAGCCTCCCATGACGCCATTTGCCGTGGTCCGCGTATTCGGCACGGCGACGAACGAGTCGCAGCCGCTGCCTGCGGACGGCGTGTGTGACTACACCTTCTACGACGGCCTCTACGACACGGGCCCGTTTGACACGCTTTACAGCCCGCACTTTAGTGCACCAGTTGAGCACGTTCTCAGTCACGCGTCGCTTCACAGCGTCACTGAGTACGGCCTCTCTTTCGCCTACAGAAACGCATCACAAGTGGCGCGAGACCTCGAAATTCCAGAGGTGCTTTCCACGATTGAAGACCTCTGGGACCGAGCCTTCCGCCACTACAGATTTCTTTCCATCGAGCGCTTACTTTTTCGTCCACTGCGCAACTCTCAGTGTCGCCCACCAGAGACCCACTGGTTCCCGATGGTCACTGCACGTTGACAAACTGGACTTGCCAAAGGAACACTTCATGGACTGCCGTTCGCGTACATAGCATTTGTCGCCCTCTTTCTTTTTTTCATATGCGTTCAAATCGCGCAAAGCGCTAGGGGGGGAGCCCTGTAGTGTCATCATCACCATCATCATTTTTTCCATCACCGCGCCGTGTCTCTCGCGCAGCTGGCGCGAGCTCGAGCTGCGCGAGAATTAGAACGAGCTTCTGGCCTGGCGGTTTGGACATGGACAGCCACCGCGGCTCCGCTTCAGGCGTGGAATAAAGTGGCGAGAGAAGACACGACCACGTTGGCCGCCGTCCCGTCTTCCTCTCTCGCTACACTCTGAAAGCAGTTGAAATATACATCTATGCCGATGACATCTGCATTTGGATTTCAAGGTATCAGCATAAACTTTTGGCGCGGATAGCACAGAGCGCTATTTCAATCATTAAGCGTCACTTGATGACACTTGGCCTATCTTTATCAGTGGAAAAATCGGCCTTCATGCTCTTCCCGGGAGCGCGACGGAAGTCAACACGTCAGTCGCTGAATATTCGAGGCCACTCCATTCGTTGTGCAACAAGTGTCCGTTTCCTGGGCATTACCATCGACAACAAGCTATTATAGCGACGGGAGGTTGATGGTATAGTCACTGCGTCAGTGCAAAGGATCAACGCTCTTCGTCCCATGGCAGGGGTTCGTTGGGGCAACAATCCTATGTCCATGCTTAAATTGAAGGGTACGCTTATAACAAGCCGCATTCTTTATCAGCTGCCCATGATATCACCATCACCAAGCCAATTCTATCGCCTAGAGGCAGTGCACAGAAAGGGTCTTCGCTTGGCGATGGGAGTCACTCAGGCGGCTTCAAACACGAACGTCACCAATGAAGCCGAGTCTCTTCCGCTCCGCCTTTTGGCGTCTCAGGCCTTATTGACGCAGCTGTCAAGACTGTACGAGTACTTCGCAGGCACGGCGCTTATCCGGCGGCTAAGAGCAAGAACTGGTTCACATTTTAACGCGGCACTAAACACATTTCGATATTTAGGCTTGAAACTGTCTAAACAACGCCCTATGAACCCGCCATGGTCTTTTGTGGATGTTGCGTGTAACTTCAGCGTACCCAATCTACCAACGAAGCGCACCATTCCAGTTGCGGAAGCAAAATTTCTTGCACTGGACCACTTAAGCACCATGTACCACAGCCCATGTACATCGAAGGATCAGTGTGCACACAAACGGATAGCTGCGCAGCGGCTTTCTTCATACCCTACCTTGGCGTGTCGTGGTCGGGCCGCCTGGATTGCGTGGTTTCGTCCACAGCGGTAGAAGGCGCTGCAATCACGGCGCATTTGCGAAAATTGCGGTCCTTTTCTGCACAAGATGTTCTAGTGCTGACGGACTCCAAATCGGCGCTACAAAGACTGAATCGTGGCCTACCTCAAAAAAAGTTCACCAGGCAATCTCTGGCACAAATCAAACACCTAAATCGCAAGAGTTTTAATATAAAGTTCCAGTGGATCCTATCCCACGTTGGCATTGAGGGCAATGAAAAAGCTGATGCCCTTGCATGCTAAGCACGTACATCGTTTTCAAAAGTAAGAACTCCTAAGACTTACCAGAACAACAAAGATGTGATACACAATCATTTTAAGGCGATCTACAAGTTTCCACCCCAAGCATGTGTAATTCATGGACTTTCTCGTGAACAAGCGACGCTGTTGTACTGCATAAGAACCGGCTCAGCATACACCCTGGTCTGGTCATTCAAGACTGGGAGATATGCTTCCCCGTTCTGTGCCTTCTGTGGTCGGGGATATTGAATATTTCATTTGGTTTTGCCCACAGTTCGATGTGCAAAGAGCAGCGATGATACGCACCTTGCGAAAATGCTGTCATAGGCACCGGACAGTTGATAACGTCATCTTTCCTGAAGGACCCGCGGCAACTAGGAGGAACGTGCAACGAATTTTGTTGGTCTTCCTGCGAGACACTGGGCTGTCTGACACGTAATGACATTTTCCAAATTCAGGAGATGCTCAGGCGGAACAATTGCCGGCCATGCAGGCCAGGCTAACCCCACCTGCTGCAACACCACCACCACCACCACCATCACCACCACCGAAAGCTAGAAGAGTGGCCTTTCTTACCTTTTTCTAAACACTCATTGGGTAACTGCTGCAAGCACACTTGCTTGATGCCCACTAAAGCATTATAATAAATATTTTGGCCGGAATTCGCTATGCTATATCTCGTCATTCTTCCGAGAAGTGTGACAACCGCCTAATTATTGCGAGAAACTTTGTGCTAAATACTCATGTTGTGGTTCACGACAATGAGGAATTATACCTGTAGTGGGTATGCAGCAAAGTTCATAGCTGAACGAAATCAATGCAATAGAATGAAAAAAAACTTTATTTCAGTCCTGCAGGACGCGCTTAGCGCGTAGTGGGCGTCTGCCCCGTAGGCACCGACAGGGAGTACCAGGCGGCCGCTTCTTGGGCCTGGTGGACGGCCCATTGCTGGTCGGCGAGAAGTGAGCTCCTGAGGGACCTCTTCTACTTGCTGGAGGTAGAGTCGGGAGGAGTTGTTCTACACTCCCAGAGCATGTGTGCGAGTGTCGCTGTGTGTCCACATGATGGGCATGTGTCGCTGGGGTATGCATCGGGATAATAAACGTGAAGCATGGCAAGTTTTGGGTACATGAGTGTCTGTAATAGGTGTAGGTTTAATGCCTGTAGTTGGTTAAGTTTCGGATGGGGGGTGGAAAAATGCGGCGTTCCAGGTTAAAGTGCTTTGTTATTTCATTGTACGTGATTCGTGCATCGTGATTGGTATGTAACCCAGCTAGATGGAGTTGCCCTGTGGCAATGTGTTCGGTAAGTGCGCGCGCTGCATTATGGGCAATCTCGCTAAGGTTGGATAGGGCATCCGGCACCTGGCCGAGATGGGCGGGGAACCAGATGACAGCGCGGTGCTTCAGGGCACTCGGGACCGCTTTGCGCAGGATACGCGACGCCTGGTCGGAGATGACTCCGCGTTCGAAGGCTTTGATGGCCGGCCTGGATTCGCTGTAGATGAATTCCCGTTTGCTGTCTAGCATAGCTATAGCTAAAGCTACTTGCTCCGCTACTTTGGGGTTTCAAGTGAGGATTGTGGCAGAGTTAAGGGCCTGCTGCGCGGATGATACCGCGATCGCGGCGAAGGCTCGGTTGTTGTGATAGGCAGCGGCGTCCATGAACGAGACGTTGTCCGCTTATATGTCTATACGCTTTAGAATGGCGGTCACCCGCGCAAGGCGCCTGCCTCTGTTGTATTCGAAGTGTACATTTCGTGGAATGGGAGCAATCGTGATAAGGTCGCGGATTTCACGGGGAATTAGAGACAACTCTGGGGGGTCCCTGGCCCTCGAGGAGAAGAAGCCGAGCTCGTGCAGAATATGGCGGCCCGCCTTGGTGGTGGTGAGTCGGGTCAATTGCACGCGTTCCTTAGCTTCGGCGATCTCTTCTAGCGTGTTATGTAAGCCATGCTCGAGGAGTTTGTACGTTGGGCTGGTGATAGGGAGGCCAAGGGCTCGTTTGACCACCTTGCGAATAAGCGCATTGAGTTGATCGCGCTCAGCACGTAGCCATATCTGTATAGCAGCAACGTAGGTAAAATGGCACAAAACAATTGCGTCTATGAGACGCAGCAGGTTGTCTTCTTCGAGGCCATGGTGCCTGTTGGCTACTCTACGTACGAATCGTAGGGCATTTTCAGTCTTAGTCCTGAGCTTGTGTACTGTTTGGATGTTGGTTCCGCGGGACTCGATGATCATGCCGAGGACCTTGATGGTGTCTACCCTGGGTGCAGTGCGACCATCTCTGGTGTGGAGGGCAATATTGCGTTCCGCCGGAGGTTTACACCCTTTGGGCTTGGCACCCCGGCGTTTGGGCAAATATATCAACAGCTCCGACTTCGCGGGTGAGCACCTGAGACCAGTGTGCTCGAGGTAGGACTCAGCGGTGTCGATAGCCTCTTGCAGGGCGGACTTAATGAAGCCATTCGACCCTGTGGAGCACCATATGGTTACATCATCCGCGTAGATAGTGGGATTTAGGCCATCGATTTTTGAAAGTCGTTCGGAAATGCCGATCATCACGAGGTTGAAGAGCGTGGACGAGAGAACGGATCCCTGAAGAGTGCCCCGCTGTCCGAGCTCCACTTCCGTCACTAGGTATCCTACGCAGAGGACGGCTCTACGTCGAGTGAGAAAAGAGCGGATAAAGTAGTAAAATCGATGACCTAGGTCGAGGGCTCCGATCGCTTTCAAGATTGACGAGTGCGTTATCGTATCGAAGGCCTTTTTTAAATCGAGACCGAGTATTGCACGAGTGTCTCGAGTGTTTCCGCCATCTAGAATTTGATGCTTTAGGAGTAACATGGCGTCTTGAGTGGATAACCCTGGTCGGAAGCCAATCATGTGGTGCGGGATGCAGTCGTTATCTTCGAGGTATCGACCAACCCTGTTGAGGACCACGTGCTCAGCCACTTTGCCCACGCACGACGTGAGAGATATGAAGCGTAGGTTATCTAGGCTCGGTGCCTTTCCCGGTTTGGGTATGAGAACCTTGTGAGCTAGTTTTCAGGCATGGGGTATCTCACCCTTTTTCCATTTTTCGTTGATAGTGTCGGTAAGGTAAGTGATGGAGGAATCGTCTAGGTTGCGTAGGAGCTTGTTGGTTATGCCGTTGGGGACAGGGGCTGAGCGGCCATGGAGCTCATGGAGAGCTCGGCGCACATCTTCAATAGAAAAGTCGGCGTCTAAGTTGGTGTTGTCGCTGCCAGAGTAATAGGGGTGAGGGGTCACAGGGCCCGTGGGAAGCGGGATATATTTTTACACGAGGTTCTTGACAACATCTTCCGGTGACACTGTCCGTTTAACCTGATCAAGTATCTTCACGATCGAATGACGCTGATTTGTGCGGGTGTTGGTTTCATTGAGAAGGTGTTTGAGTAAGTTACACGTTTTGCCATTTCGAACCTGACCATCAATCGAGTTACAAATTTCGTCCCACTGCTGTTTTAAAAGGGTGCAGCAGTGATCCATCATGGTCTTGTTCAGCTGAGATATGCGTTTGCGTAAGCTCAGATTAAGGCGCTGGCCCTTCCACCGGGCCAATAGAGACTGCTTGGCCTCAAGTAAGTGGGCGAGACCACTGTCCATCTTTTCGGTTGGAAGTTCTCTGCCGATAGTTTTGGCTGCCTTGTTTGCATCAGCTTTGAGCTGGGCCATCCACGTCTCGAGGCTCGATGGGGTATCGGGAGGAGGTCGGTCTGCGCGGGTCTTACGAAGGAGGTCCCAGTTCACCCACGTGTACGACTAGGTCTTCCTGCTTACTGGGGGGGAGGCGTACGGCCAATATGAAGTGGTCGCTACCGAGATCTACCGCGAGGTTAGACCAGCGGGCGTCGGCGATATTCTTGACGAAGCATAGATACGGAGTGGTATCATTTTGCGCTGACGTACCAGTGCGAGTGGGGAAGGCCTTGTCAGTAATGAGAATAAGGACCATGTCATTCACATTTTTCCAAAGCTCGTTACCTTTGGGTGTGTCGTACGTGTAGCCCCAGACGCTATGCGCGGCGTTAAAATCGGCCGCAATCACTAGGGGTTAGGCCCCACGAGACGGACATCTTTCTGGAACAAACATCTGAATCTTTGTCTATGGTGGCTGGGACTACTATATACATTGAGCATGTACACGCTTTGTTGTGATATGTTGCCAGGGAGAATTTCGACCATGACGTGTTCAATTTCGGGCACATTGAAACTGTGCGCTGTGCAGGTAATCTTGTTAGCGACCAGGGTGGCGATACCACGTCCTTCTGAGGGGCCGGGCAACCAGTGGTATCCGGAAAACGTGGCGGTTGGTACTACAGTCTCTTGTAATAGCATGATGTGAGGTTTGGCTTCGTGGCTACCGAGGTTTGCTGCAGGGAGGCTCTCTTGTGGGTGAAGCTCCTGCAGTTCCATTGCCAGTTTCGCAACTGGTCAATTGACAAGACCATCTTGAAGCATTTAGAAGTCGGCCTGAGCACCCGGTGGGTGCATAAGGGCCACGTGATGTGGTGTATTGGGCACGGCTGTACGTACGACAACGGCTTACCCGCGGCAACGGCAGGGGCAACGACTTGATGAAGACATTGCTCCACTTGGCCCAACCGATTACTTGTGCTGCGAGGGTAGACTGCACGAGAGCCATGCTTTCGCCAAGAAAGCGAAGGCTTTCCTTAATCGCCGATAGCGTGCTCTTAATGTCGTCTAACTCTGCCTTTAAAGCCGGCTGGTCGTGGGTGACTGCGCGTTTCTTGGGTGCGCTCTCGCCGTCGTCGTTACCGGCGCCTACGGGTTGCGGCTGCAACAGGGTATCTGCATTGTCGTCGTTGTTGGTTGTGGGCGTAGCAGCGCATGCGTTTCTTTCAGTTTTTAGTTGGGCAATTGCGACTGTGAGTTTGCGTATTGTTTTTTCATCATCGCATTTTTGTGCTTTAAGTTCGCTATCTCAGATGTGGTGTGTGTATCATGCTCTGGGAGTGAACCTGACCCTACCTATGATGCAGTGTTTCTGAAATCAACCTTTTTGTAATAGGTTGGAGCACTGAACAACCCACTCCTTACGCTGTTCGCAATTTGCTGTGAGTGCTTCTTATTTCGCTGTTTTAAAGCGCTTTATATGTCGTAATAACACGATTGATTTCCCGGCATCAAGCCTACCTAGGGCAAGTTTACTAACAAGTCTCAAGCACTAGCGTAGCTCAGTGATAGGTTACTGGGCTGGCAACCAGCGGAACCGGGTTCAAGCCCCACAGTGTCATTGGTACTAGGTTTTCTTTTTCTAATTTCGCGCGATGTGGTTACGGACACCGGCGGCGGCAGCGGCGGCGGCGGAGAACTACGGCGCTGCGTGAGACCCGAGTTGTGATCTCATAACAGTTTTCGCTGTAAAAGAGAGGAGCTTGCAAGGGAGGTGATTGCGAAAAACACAGCAAAGCTGACGGCGAGCTTCACACGTGCAGGGCGGCCGCCTGACGGAAGTGCGTAGCTGTCTTTGATTCTTTTTCCCTATCTGCATTCCTCACTATTCCATAGCTTCACCCTTTCTCCCCTTTTGTGCCCCAAGCTTTCAGTAAAAAATATATGCAAGGTTACGTCTGGCCCTGCCGTGGTTGTCTAGTGGCTAAGGTACTCGGCTGCTGACCCGCTCGTCGTGGGCTCAAATCCCGGCTGCGTCGGCTGCATTTCCGATGGAGGCGAAAATGTTGTAGGCCAGTGTCCTCAGGTTTGGGTGCACGGTAAAGAACCCCAGGTGGTCAAAATTTCCGGAGTCCTCCACTTCGGCGGCTCTCATATTCATATGGTGGTTTTGAGACGTTAAACCCCACATATCAAACAAATCAATCAAGGATACGTCTGGTTTCAAATTGTGTGTGCCGCCCGTTTGTTGCCTTCTTCATTGTTAGTGGAGTGGTAGTGATTAGTGGCATTTCCCAAACTATATGGGATTCTAGGGCACATACCTATCTTCATGATAAGAGTTTTTCGATGAACGTCTGACTGGCAGCTTTAACAACTTCACAGCCAGAAAAGCCACTTGAGCCTGTGCAATAAAATATTGTGGCAATGAAGGATACAGCCGTGAACGCGGTAGGTAAATATTTACTCTTTAAGGGGAAACTTGCTGGATGCAACGCATATATTATTTTTTTAGTTTTCACATCTCAAACCGCTATATGAATATCAGTGACACAATAATAAATGGCACCAGAAATTTAGACCACCTGTGATTCTTACACGTTGATATAAGCACCCTAATGTAGTACATTTTTGCCTCCATAAAGAAAATAGCTGCCGAGGCCACATTTTTCATGCCGCAAACTGTGGGTCAGTTCTCAAGCACAATAAAAAGTAGGCCACCGTGGCTCGTGTGAGAAAAAGCACAGGACACACAAAGTAAGACCATTGCATCAAATGCCGGAAATCTAACACACATGTTGCCTGAAACGTCACAGCTGTGTTAATGAATTGTTTCGGTCATGTGCATGACTAGACATTCTCGCGTCCTAAGTACTTAGGCTTGTGTGTAGGTTTCACAGCATACTACACTACTTGCACTTACTGCGCCTGCAACGCCCATCATACAATCTGGGGAAGTTCGAAGACCAATGTTAAAGGGAGAAAGTTGGTGTCCTTCGCCTCCGACAACCAACTTTTCTTGCTAAATGACGTAGTCGAACGTTCCTACGTGGTTCAAGGTATAGCAGCTGCCTTTACCTGGCCTTTGTCTCACGAGGTCTCGTCAGGCATGCTGAGTGGTTTCCAGACATATAAACGCATGGATGTGACCACATTTCCACATACGTCAAAATCGAAGGATTGTCCCATCTTAAAGTACGCGATAGTGTTCACAGAGTGGACTGGTTGAAATCCAAGTCTCGCCTGGAAAAGCAATGTGAGGCAAGCATATCCCTCGACATAGAGGAGATAATTAAAAGCACAATACACGAAACTACGTGTACCCTCACCAGCTCTCCCAAAGTAACGGAATTTGACATCGAGCTAGAACGACTTCGAGCAATCCGACGGCGCGCTGAACGAAGATACTGACGCACGGAGGCAATAGAAGACTTACGGATTGCTCGACGTATACAAAAGAAGATTCAGCGCCGGATAATCAAACTCGAGTCACAACGTTGGACTGTTTTTTGTGAGTCACTTGACCCACGCAAACCTTTATCCCAATTGTGGAAGACGGTACGAGGTCTCCACACAAAACCCACACAGTCGTCACCATTCAGGGCTCTTGCACTTTCTGAACAGAGACGCAGCATATACGTGGCAGAAGACTTCTGTGCCAGAGTATCTGGGCCACTCGCAGTGTCCAATAGCCTATTTCCCTCCACTAACTGTCCACAAACACTGGATTCCCGCATGGATATGCCTTTTTCAATCGGAGAGCTCAGAGCAGCACTTGCTTTGTGTGGACGCACGTCGGCACCAGGGCCCGATAGAATTTCTTATAGGGCCTTGTGTTATCTGGGTGAACGCGCGAGAATCCACCTTTTGGAGTTGTACAACAAATCATGGCAAGATGGAACGCTCCCGACAAGCTGGAAGACAAGTCGCCTAGTTCCACTTCTGAAACCAGGCAAGTCACCGTTGGAGCTCTCATCTTATCGTCCGATCGCATTGGCTAGTTGTGTAGGCAAAGTTATGGATAGGATGATCCTGGGACGCCTGGAGTGGTTCTTGGAGTGTAACAACATCTACCCAGATGCCATGGCAGGTTTTCGGCGTGGTCGAGCATCGATTGACAACATAGTCGACCTGGTCACTTACGTCCAACACGAGAAAGGCCGTAAGCGTCTCTGCGCATCTTTGTTCCTAGACGTCAACGGGGCGTATGACAACGTTACGCATGAAGCTGTTCTCACCGCTCTCGAAGATATAGGAGTAGGTGGTCGGATGTATCGCTGGATACGTAGTTATTTGTCAATGCGATTCTTCTTTGTCAGCACTGAAGACGGTCCAACCTCTCCACATTACAGCCGCCGTGGTGTTTCCCAGGGTAGCGTACTCAGCCCTGTGCTGTTCAATATTACGTTAATTGCTCTCACTGAGCATCTGCCAAGCACGGTCAGGCTATCAATGTACGCAGATGATATCTGCGTTTAGGCATCGGCTGTAACACGCCTGCAGTTACGAGGGAGAATTCGAAAAGCCGCCACTGAAACATTACGCTACCTACGAAATCGAGGCTTGGAAATTTCTTCCGAGAAACGCGCCCTCGTAGCTTTTACACGAAAGCCTATGGATAAGTACACTATAAGCATCAATGGTAAAACTGTATCATACGTTCGATCGCACAAGTTTTTGGCCGTCATAATTGACAGGAATCTCTCATGGAGCGATCACGTTTCGTACATGAAGAAACGGTTAATGGACATCTGTAATATACTGAAGTTCTTTGCAGGGAAGACTTGGGGAATGTCTCCCAGTGCAATGCTACAGCTGTACAGAGTACTTTTTCTCGGTTTTCTGCGGTACAGTTTACCGGCATTTACCAATGCAAGCAAAACGAGCCTTCGAGCGCTACAGAGTGTTCAGTTCCAGGCACTCCGGATTTGCCTCGGCTTGCCTCTTAGTGCGTCGACAATGTCTACTATTGCTATCGCCGGTAACCACCTCATCACGACACATATCGACGTTGAGGCACTCAGGACACATATAAGGTATATTGCTCGGACACCCTGCCACCACCTAGCCTCTTTACCAGCAGACAGACCACGTTCGTCATTTTGCGAAACGGTCACCACATACCGCGATTCTTTGCCAACATGCTTCACACCCGCTGCCAGGCCTTCGACTCCTCCCTGGTGCCTGACTCAGGCTAACATCAGGCTGACTATACCTGGCATTCAGAAAAAAGCAGATATGTCGTCACCTGCTCTTAGACATCTTGCTCTGCTCTTGTTATACGAGACGTATCAACGCTGTATACACGTATACACCGACGACTCCGTTTTACAAAAGAGTTCAACGGCATCATTTGTTATACCGATAAAAGACACGACAAGAAAATTCAAGACCTCCCACCTTACGACATTAACGGGAGCAGAGCTCACAGCTCTTCGTGCCGCATTGCACTGCATCAACGACCAACAGCCACAAAAATGGACAATTTTCAGTGACTGAATGGCGGCACTGCAATCCCTTCTATCACATTTACGCCACGGCCCGTACGAACAGCTGGTATTTGACATTGCAGAAAAGACTCACCAACTCATTGAGGAAGGACATAAAATAGCCTTTCAATGGCTCCCAAGTCATTGTGGAATAATTGGCAATGAACGGGCTGATCGATCTGCCCGTTCTGCCCATACTGAAAGCGATGAAATATCAATTCCGCTTTCCAGAACTGACGCTGCACGGAAACTCCGCATGCTTGCTCGCAAGCGCACCTCGTCACAATGAAACGAGTCACATTTCATCCATTCATGGTTAGGTACTTTGGACCCAACTCTCAGTCTTCGAATTCCTCCGAGATTATGCCGACGAGACGCTACTATGCTGTGCAGACTATGGTTGGGCGTCGCATTTACCAGTGCGTACGCGTTCCGCATAGGAATGGCTGACACTGCTGCATGCGACCATTGTGGCAGTGATGAAACAACTTGGCACATTCTGTGTGAATGCCCACAATACTGCTTGCAGAGACAGTCACTCTGTAATGCACTAGATGAACTGGACAACCAGCCTCTTTCGGAAGAAAGAATCCTGCGCTGCCGACAGGACTTTATGTCGCAGAAGAAGGCTGTGAAGGCGCTCCTGCGCTTCTTGCGTTCAACCGGCCTGTCCAAACGACTGTGATGGGAACTCCCTGAATGTGTGCGCATGTGGTTTTTTTTCTAATGTATTGTTTATCTCTCTATTTCTATCCTCTTTCCCATCCTTTTTCCCACCCCCGTACAAGGTAGCAAACCAGTTCGTCTAGGTTAACCTCCCTGTCTCTTCCTTTCATTTATTTCTCTCTCTCTACTGCACCTGCAATCTGATCAAAAACAAGCATGACCTCTGCTGGTCGGAATGTCTGGATCATGTCGTTTGTATGGCAGTGCAGCCACACTAAGACTTCCGGAAAAGTGGACAGGCGTCCCACTACGGCCGTGGGGATGGTGTCTGTATGAGAACAAAGGCATGCGCCGACGGTCTTTCTGTTCACTTCAAAGACGAAGCAGGCAATTGTTTAGAGCGTTTCACCACTTATTCTCTTTTCATGCCAAAGTTGTATACATCTCTAGGTATTTGTGGTAGATTGATGATGGTCATCTCAGGACATGGTGTTCAGCAATATTTTTCTTGGGAGGCGCAAACCAGTGTTGCATCACAGCAGGGGTAGGAGAGAACACTGGTGTATTTCGAGCGAGGAAAAACGCTGGTGAGGCCTGAGGGTTGCAAGTGCCTCTTTTGCACGTACCTGCTGCCGAGTCACAAATTTTCAATAGCTCAAGTATAGCCAGATAGCCAACCCCTCACAAACGACGGCAAAAATTTTTTCTAGCCCAATTTTGCTATATATTGCCAAACCTGGCAACAATGTGCACAACCGTTCACAGGCCACAACATTTATATAAGCACTGAATCTCGGCCTCCAAGATAGTGCGCGTGAGTGATTCTTTTACATGTGCGTTGTTGAACAATAAATATTCGCAGCGTGCGCGTTAAAAGTGGACTGCGGATATTTGTGTCCAATTGGAGTTTTCTGTCTCTTACTGCCCATTAAAGTGACTGGCATGTTTCTAGTGCAAGTCACCGGTCCATCCTCGCGTGCATTTCGCCTCCCCAGGTTTCTTTTCTGCGCAACGCCGCGATGGGTGCCAGCGTGAATGCCTCCAGTTTACGCATTGGAACTCATTCTTTCGCATCTACATGTGGTTCTTTTAAGCGGGAGATGGTGCCATTTTTTAGGGTACCGACAGATAGCAGTATCAGCTGGCATGGTTGTCAAGAGCCTGCGAGAGGTTAGCTAAAAACACAGAACGTGTTGCAGGTGATTGTCTCCGCATGAGAAAAAAAAACAACGCAGGAGCGTAGCCGTCCGTTCATATGCGCACGATTTCGCCCATTGTTTCAAATAAGGTTCCTCGTATATTGATACGATTGTTGCAATTTCCACGTGAAACAAGGTGGTCACCTTAAGCGCTGAGATAGACGAGCGTGTGATAAACAAGCAAGTAGCCCCTGAGGGCAAATGCAATGTTAATCTTGCTCATATATATGTATGTATATGGCCCCTCAAATAGCGTTCCCTTGATTCCCCTTTCAGCCATTCGTGTCTGGGTAGGGCAGACAGGACTCTGTCCTAATAGTATATTCAGAGAACAACGAAATTCTTTAGAGGGCCCCCCAGCTACAGCTGTCGGCGTGCACAGTATGCTGATTATTTTGTTTTCGTCTGCCCTTCGCAATGACGCTCTATTACAAGTTTCTCATTGGTAGTGAGAAAGCCCAGCTGCCCTCCAGAAAGATGCAATATTATATTAATTCACGAAAACCACACAAAGAAGTTTCGACGCAAGATTTCCTGGTTTTCGAAGCTACAAATGTAAGAAAAAATTGCTGAAAATCAGTACATTACATTATCAGTCCATTATTATTTCACGGCAGCCGCCTGCGTCATTCAAAAATGATAGTTCAAAGGCTATCGTAACCTTCATAGTCATGAGTCTGAATAAAACCGCATGGCGGCAATGGCCACCCCCTTTTTTCATTGATGTGGTCCTGAGCCACCACGTTTATTTTACCCTTGAAACCGAAGTAATACAGAGGGGAGTGGTTAACAATACATACAAAAGTAAAAGATAATAAAGCGCAGCAAAAGTGGTTTGTTAAAATAATGAAGTCCAGGAGTGACGGTGCCCGCAATGGCCTAGTGAAAGTTTGAGTGATCCTTGAGAGCAACGATCACGCCGGATATTGTGCTTGGGCACGAGTTGGCAGAACATGACGTACGTTCTAGCTGACGTTCCACAGAGTGCATGAACGAGTGGGGGTAGACACTATGGGGGATATCGCGATGCACATGCTGTATGTCGGCGGTGAAGACCTCTGATTTCTCGCAAACTTCCTTCGCTCGATTCCTTTAGAGGCGACCACAGGCCTTTAGTGGGCAACTGGGTTCACGGAAGTAAAATGCGTATAGAGACACATGTGGGTGCTTTCTCTGTATACGCTGAACAATACGCCTATCTTTCGCACTTGACGAGGGCGTTGAGAAATGGAAGTAGACCGTGCTGCTTTTCTGCTATGGTGAAAGGTATAATATTAAATTTGGAAAAATTAGATGTAGTACTGCGCATGCAATTTCAATCTTTTGTCTACGCATTTTTGCGTCACATTAGGCGTTAGCCCTATGCACTCACAGACAGTGCTGCTCTTCGAAGGTCGACAATAATGACGTGGGCCGGAAACACCAGGGTAGACGTCTGGTTGGGAGCGAGAGGCGCGGAATGTCGTCAGTGTTTGTGTCGATGTGTGTGTTGTTGCGTAGAGAAAGAAAGCAAGTACGGTAAAATGCATGAATCGGCCGACGCAAACATAGTTTTGAGCAATGCGGAAAAATGTTCAATACTATCTTTTGCGTTCAGCAAACAGTGTGTTGTTGTTGCTGCATGCTATTGACTTCTCACGTTGGCTTCACGTCTGAACCTGAGCATATATTTCGGCTTTTCTAAGAAAGGCGCACCCTTGACAGTATAGAGATTGAGGGCTTCACAGGCGGATGTGTAGCAGAAGTTTCACCAGGAGAAAGTGCCTGCTTTGCACCAGCTTAACAAATAACTGCTACCCACCTACTGTTTCATTATTTTTCGCACTTGGGGTTCTGAATGAGAAGCAGCATTGTCAACTTCACCAATACATTGGCGTATACCATTTTATGGCACTGCACCAATATGTACCGCTAGTTTTTTCATAATATAAGGCCACCGAATGACGGCATTGTGAAAGACGCCAACATTTGTGATAACAATTAACCCAACGCTGGCAATAACTACAGATATGTTAAAGATTTTGCAAATAAATTTAAAAGTCATCCGACATAAAGCTACTAATTAAAGCACGAAACTAACAACGGGAATTTAGCTCTCATTACTGAGTTCTTGTAGCATTATCATCATCAGCACGACAACGCTCATTGCAGATGAAAGGCCTCTCCAATAATCTTCTAATAAAGCTCGTGTTGTGCTCTTTGCTGTCACGTTATATTTGCCAACTTTTTAAATCTCGTCGGCCATCGTAACTTCCTGTCTCCTCCTTTTGCAGTTGTCTTCTCTGGGAATGAAGTCAGTTAACCTTAATGACCCGCCCCTCTTCTGCCTACGTGCTTTGGGCCTGGCGTACGACCATTTTTTCTTGTTGGTTTCACCTGTGATATCCTTAACCTCGGTTCGGTCCCTGATCCACTCTGATATCTTCTTGTCTCTTAAAGTTAGACCTATCAATTTCCTTTGCAGTGATTTTTGCGCCATCCTCAATTGCAGTGAAACCCTCTTATAACCCTTGTAGTTTCTGCTCCATAGATATGCACTGGCAAGATGCAGCTGTTATATACTTTCGTCTTGAGGGTTAGTGGTAGATTATCATTCATGATTAGAGAATGCTTGTCGAAGGTCATCCACCCCATCCTTATTCTTCTAGGCATCTCAATCTTGTGGTTCAGCACCGCAGCTACTACCTTTCCTAAATAGACATCTTTCTTTACAACATGCAGCGTCTATACGCCAGTCTCAAAGCTCTGTTTTCTGACGAGACTGTTGTATATTACTTTAGTTTTATGCATATTAATTTTCAGACCTCGAACAACCAAGGATGATGTGACAAGAAACCATAATAACTCAAAATAATTCCACATCCTAACAGTAACTACCGGGGATGTAAGGAAAGCCATAAAAAGAATGCAAAGAGGCAAAGTCACTGGTGAAGGTATGGAACGGTCCTGCTTGAGAATGGCAGAGAAATTGCGTTAGAAAAACTGGCCACATTATATGTGAACTGTCTCTTGGCGGGAAGAGCACCGTAATCTTGGAAGAACGTACGTCAGAATATTTGATAACAAAGAAGACGTCAAGGACTTAAAAATTACAGGCTTAACAGCTTACTGTTAGTTCTCTGCAGAATATTTCCAAAACATAAGTTTATAGAAGTAGCGCCACTTGACAGCTCTATCAAACAAAAGAACCAGTAGGTTGTTGTGCAGGTTACTCCACTATATACCATAATCATACTATCAATCAGGTAGTAGAAATATACAGGGAATACAACAAACCATTTTACACAGCCTTCATGGATTAGAAGAAGGCATTTGATTGAGTCGAGGCATAAGTAGTGATGCTGGCTCTATGAAATCAGGGTATAAACAAACCCTACATGAATATATAGGATGAAATCTAAAGTGCATTCACTGCCACCATTGTTCACCTTAAAGAAAGCGATATAAACCAATTAAAGAAGGGTGTACGTCAGAAATACACCATCTATCCAATGCTCCAATGCACAACGCGGACGCAATACAGCGCCCGTGTTGTGCACCTTCGTTTCTTAGTCCATCGTCTCAAAGTGCGCTGTTATAGGCAAGATGAGTCTGTACCAACGTGCTTAAGAATAAGTTCGCCTGCTAGTCGTTGTTGACATTTTTTGGCGAGTAGCTCAGGCAACAAGTTACGGCTTATGATTACTGAACAAAACCGGAAAGCAGAAGAGTAGTAGGTCTAAAAAATGGTGGAGCATTGGTGTTGATTGCCAGATTACAGCACTGCATGATGCGGCACCTTAGTACGCTAAACATGAATTTTCATTGCCGTGGAGAGGTAAATCGGCAGCACCTGCTTATGTAAAAGCAGTTACTGTGCAGTAGCGTTACCACGGCTGTAATGAATGCGATTTATTTTGTAGAAACGCGTGAGGTAATGAAACACCATAGGCACATGGAGAACAACTGTTATGGGGACGTTGCTACAGGTATGAATAAGGTTGGCTTTAACGTTGTACATAATTAAAAAAACGTTTTCTCATAGAATAAACAAAGAGGTCAGTCGTAGGTATGAAGATTTCAGTTGACGGGCTTACCTACGGCGGCCATCGCTCCCGGAGGCAGGTCCCCCGTGTCTACGCAACGTCCTCGCATGTAAGCGCAGAGCACGGTCTGTTCAGCTGTGAGGCATTCGTCAGCATAGGCACAGCCGATCTCTCCCAGAGAATGGCCAACCATTCCGTCTGGCCGAATACCCAAAGCCAGGAGTACATCCACTAGTGCGACCTTTCAGTGTAAATAAAAATAACGCTATGTATTAACGACTATGAGTTTCTTCAAGCCACTTCACCGCACTCACCAAACAACAAATTTAACAGACTTCTCTGCATATGCCCAAATTTAACTGAATGCATGGTAATTTAGGGAAAAACACGACAAAAGTTTGAAAATACTGAAGAATCTTTTGTTACTTTACTGATTGCTATTGAGCTCCAATGCAAAAACTGTTTTTTTGGGTAGAAGGTATATGCTTCTTACGTATGACAGTGTTGCCACAGTCCTAAGTTTACTTTAAAAAATAAGGAGAGCACCATAGTCTCCTTTGTCCCACTTGCGGGGTAAAACGAGTCGCTGCATGGAGCAAAATGAGACAGTGTAAAAAGTGGTTTTCTTTTGTGGTAGAAGCACTGTTTTTATTTTAATCGAAAGGCTGCCCTTTGGCATAACAAGCATAGATAAAAACGACACAAGTTCATCACACACAAAGAAGTTCCACTCATGCATGAAGTTCAACAAGGATTGGTGGAAAGGCCATATCATCCACTATTTAAGTCCGGACAACGACCGGGACAGTGACCCGTCGCTCTAAGGTGACGAAGGCACGCTTGATCTAGGCCTGGACATAACTACAGCAAGTCTCTCACGTCCACGGCAGTTATGGGCGCATCCCAGAAGTGCCAGGTAGTTTCATACGCTGCGCTATACTGTTGCGGCCAGTGGCAACACCACCTAGAACTAGGAGAAGGCCCGCGCATGTCCCCCTCTCCACACCAACTACGTCACCACAGTGAGATCTGCAAGCCCGACGACGCGAGCAGAGAGAGCGCACGGCGCGCACGGGAACTGGCGCGGCTCGGCTTGGCTTTCGGCTGTGGCTAGTACGGAATCCATCTGCCAGCATGCGTGTTGTGGGTAGAAAACTGTTTATTGAATGTGGCAGCCACAAGGTGTTTTTTTGATGCAGAAAATAAGGAAAATTTATATGTGTTTTCATTTACATCATGGTCTATTCATGCGGCGCAGTACTGGTTATAAAAATTGTGATATACTGCAGGCTTGAATACATAGGAGCACCAATGCTAGCGGTATCAGCCTAAGCATCTGGCAAAGCTGACACTATTTCCAGTGCTGCAGCTTGTTGGCGTGCATTTTCTTTGTACTCAGTTGCTCAGGCGTGCTGCATGAACTTTTGCTGGTGTGCTGGCGAAAATGCCTGGGTGCTGCTGTGCACCGAACTGTCGATCGAACTACGCTAATGGACCGCGAGCACGCGTGTACAGGTTTCCGTTGGACCCCGCCAAAAATGCAGCGTGGACAAAGGCTGTGCAGCGGGAAAACTTCACACCTACAAAGTACACTGTGGTGAGCACATGTTCCCGTTTGTTTTCCGGCAGTCGTGCTTCTCGTGGGAACAGAGTCTAGTTAATTGCGTGACGCATGCAACCGTTACGACGCCCTATGCACCTTAAGGATTGACAACTGAGCAAATGGTGTGTTTCAGTGTATTATTCTTCCATGTTCGTGCCGTAAAGTGTATAGTGCCATGTTTACGCCTCAGGTAGCTCATGTGCGGTTCTGCCTAATCATAAATTTATTTAGCGCTATGTATTCGCGAGTAAAACTGCCTGCGTCGAACATACGATGTAGACGGCGTAGTTACTTTACATGTGGGGCGTCCGCCACTACTTGAGCGCCAAACAAACGATGGCTCGTGGTTTACCGTCTCAAAGCAAGGTTCGCTAAGTGAGACGTCATTCTTGTTGACTGCGCTGTCGTGGTTGCCGTACAGAAGTAGATAAATAAAGCAAAAGAATTTGTCTTAATCTTTACAAACGGCGCACTGGGATCATATAATTCTGTAAAACTGTTATGTATATTTCTGTCGCTTTCATCTTATACTTCGTTGTTTGTGCTTATGTTCCAGGTCTGTGAGTACCACTTTCTTGAAAGAGACTTCGTAGACTCCACCAGCTACACTGACAGCATGACTGGGAAAGTAATTGAAGTACCCCTCAAGCTGAGGCGCTTGAAGCCTTCTGCAATCCCAAGCGTTTTCCCTAATTGCCCTGCCCACTTGTCCCGCCAAGAAACTTCTGCACGCGAGAGCCCAGAAGAAAAGCGCGCTCGTGTGGACGCAGAAGCGTTGCAGGAAGCAATACGGTTATCAGAGCAGTCTCACGAAGCGGGAGAAAAGAAGAATGTCATCGCCATTTTCGAAGACCTACTGACAGCAGTAGGTGACCTCTCTCTTACTGACTTCTAGACCAAGGTGGTCACCCAGAAACAAGTACTTTTCCTCAACTTCAGCGACCAAGGTGCCCCAGTTGTGAATCGTGCAGTGACAGTGGCATCCAACCTTTCTTTGGCAGTGTATGTTGGTGAAATGAGGTTACAAAACCTAGGTTCCTCTGTGCTTCCTATGACAATTTCTGACTTGAGAGTGCTTCACAAAGTTCTGTGCGATGTGGAAGACGTCAGGAAGGATTCCACAAATAATGAACTCCAACTAGAGATTCTGCTGAAGCGTGTCGTGGCACTCCTGGAGCAACTGTCATCTTCAGCTCTCCCGCATGAGTGGCAAGTGCAAGTCGTCAAATTTGTGACACAGCAACTTCAAGTTCTCCTCACCAAGGCGTCGACTTACCCAGCTGACTTTCTGGTGTTCTGCAGCCTTGTGTACACAATATCGCCGCACGCATACAGATTCATCAGGAGTACAGAAAAATAAAGCTCCCACATCCACAGACAATAAGACGCATTCGTGCCTTTTATCGTGCTAGCCCATCCAGAGAGCAACAAGAGGATTCATTCCTTTCTTATGCAAGGAGACTGGCATCAACACTAAAAGACCATGAGCGCTTTGTGACGCTTATGATGGACGAGATCAACCTGCAGGCATCCTTTCAGTACAAGGGTGGTTATGTCACTGGTGCAGCGACAAACAATGAAAATGCGGCAAAGACAGCATGCGTCTTTATGATACAAAGCTTGTTATCATCAAACAAGGATGTTGTGCATATACTTCCAGTAGCACAAATAGAAGCGAAACAGCTACATGAATTTCTTGATCTGCTGATCAGGCACCTAGAAGACATTGGAATACGAGTAGTTGCAGTGGTGTCTGACAACAGCTCGATCAACCGAAAGGCTATGTCATTTTTTGCTGATCCTCCCAAAGTGAGCATTGTATACAGGCACCCGTCAGACTCATCAAGACCCTTGTTTTTTATTCTGGATGCAGTGCATATATTAAAGTGTATCCAAAATAACTGGCTGAATCAGCGTAATTGTGGAAGGTGCATCTTCTTTCCCAATTTCAGTGCCCTATCGGAAAACCCATCTGTCCGGACAGCCTCGTTTAACACACTATGCAAGTTGCATGAAGGAGAAAAAAAATGAGCTTTTGCGACTAGCTCCAACTTTGTCCTTCAAGTCGCTGAATCCATCCAATATAGAGCGACAAAATGTAAAGCTCGCACTGAGGATCTTCAACAGTTCAACTGCTGCAGCACTAAGAAGCACCAAAGTCGCACTTGAGCATAAAGCTGGTACATTGGAACTTATTAACATTGTTTTGACATGGTGGAATGTAGTGAATGTCAAGACCCCATTCAAAGGTCAGCGTCTCCGAGACCCATTTCAAGAACCGATAAGTGCACTGCAATGCCACCAAATTGAGTTTCTAAACAAGATTGTGGATTGGTTGGACCACTGGCAGAGCTTGAAGCATGATGCTGGCCAGTTAACTTGCGAAACGCACATGGCACTGCGACATACCTCACATGCCCTTGTTGAGGTGTCAACGTATTGCATTGAAGAACTTTGGTTCAAATACGTTTTGCTAGGGAAATTTCAAACCGACTGCTTGGAAGAAAAGTTTGGCAGGTACAGGCAGCTGTCTGGTGCCCAATACCACGTTTCGATACCTCTGATTTATGAATCCGAGCAGAAGCTGAGACTTCAGAAGCTACTTGATCTTCCCAACTTGGATACCATTGCATCTTGCATTCCTACCACTGATTTGAAATTTCTTGTTAAGCAGTTTGATGTTGCAGTGATGGACGATGATGTGAAGGAGAAGGAGAAAATATTACCAGCCATTAAATGTGTAGCAGGATATTGTGCATATGCTGCAGTTAAGAAACTTGCCTGCTCTTCCTGCCAGGAAAACTTGACTGTTGAGAATCGGACCATTGAACTGGATGATGATGTGCTGATAGCTAATGCTACGCGTGGTGCACTGAAATTTCCACAAGCGGTAGTTGTGAAGGTCGTGCTCACAATGGAAATTGTGCTTGACAAGCTGAGAAGTCCGAAGTACGCATCACAATTTTTTGCTTGCGCAAAACAAAAGGAAGTTCTTGTAAGCCTCGCGACTTCCCTTGTTGAGTGCAATGAAGACTTGGATTTCTGCGATGGTGGCCACTCACCTGAACTTGTCTTAAACTATGTTCTCAGTGTTGCTGCCAATACACTGCTGAATAATTTGTGCAAAGTTCAAAATAACAAGCTGAATGAAAGCAAGGCTGTAAAGCGGAACAAAGTTGAAAATAAGGGAACTGAAAGCAAGGCTGTGAAGCAGAAGCTCAGTACTCTTCAAGCATAATCTTCTTTCTTATGAATTGTTCTGCCTCTTTGGATTATGATGTGTCACGAATAAATATGTCTCACAACGAAAAAGCCTCTTTTAAACTGCACGAAATGGCTGTGCATGCTGTTAAAAATTTCACGAGTGCCTGATGAATTATTTCAAGCCAGCGTTTAGTTAAAACATACTGAAAATATTCCTTAATGCAAATATTCTGTGCACTCCAAAACCGCGAAAATAATAATAATAATGTAGGGAAAATGCCATTTCGGAAAGAAAAAACGTAGCATTGGGTGAAGCCGACTTTTAGGCCGATCTCACTGCGGTGACGTCACGCAGCCCTGCACAGGCCTTCTCTAGTTTTAGGTGGTGTTGCCAGTGGGCGGTAACTGCAGGGGTCAGAGCAACCACAACTCGAGGTCTCCAAAGCGCTACCTCCTCTAAGCGGGTAAGCCCACCAGGAAGGTCAGAACCACATGGTGGTAAGAGTGCTTGTGTGGTGCCTCGGAGACATTCCTTTTGGCGCAGCAGTTTTCCGCAGTTGTCTCCGGCAAATAGCGGCAGTGGGTAAACTATGGCCAGGGAGCGAGTGGCAGAATCCGCCTCTAGCTGACTAGACATTGACGCTCGTGGAACCTATTCGATGCGTATGGTTGCGCCGATTTTTTTGCCAGCTGATGGATGGCGTCTGAAAACGATGTCAATCAGGTCATGTGGCGATTGCCGTGAATCGCTTTAGTAGAATTAGTGCGAAGGACAAGCTTATGAAGTAGTTCTTCGTTTGAACGAAGCACCGCAGTACGTTGAGGCCATCCCGCATAGCGGCGAGTTCTGCCAGATATGCCGGTGGTACAGGCTCAGCTGTATACGTGCGTGTTTCTCTTGCTTGTGGCAGTTGGGGGCAGACCAGGGTGGTATGAACCATGCCATTGGTGATACTGGCGTCGACATATCCTACAAAAATATCTGGTGTGTTGTCGGAGCGACGAAGATGGGAGACCAACGCAGTCACCTGACGAGAAATCGGGCAATGAAGACGGCAAAGTGGCTTGTTGTCCGTGAGCTGTGTACGCTGCCATGGAGCAGCAGTGGCCGTAACGGTCGGAATGGGTACTGCGCATCCCATGTATCGAGCTAACGCTGCAGCGCTTTGAAACGTCAGTTTTAGTGCACGGGACAAACGGCGCTGATGTAACAATTCATAAATCGTGTTCAATTGTGACTTTGCTTGTACAGTTGGAATCATTGCCATGCATGAAAGCCTAGTGATCGCCAACATAGCTTCGTGATTAAGGGGTGAGGAAGACGTGATCACAGAGAACAGCTCAAGAGTTCAGCTCTCGAAGTTTTCTCAATTTTCTCTGCGACTTCTGCAATCTGAGACAAGAACACTGGGGGACGTGGTCCCGTAAAATGGGGGATCAACCCTCCCTCCAGCTTCCGAGCCCTGGACCACCTCATCAGGGTGTGTCTGATGTGAGTAACCGCTTCGGCCTCAACGTGGGCCACAGTTACGCTTCTGATGGCTCTTCCACCGAAGACATGGCCTCGGACAGTGATTTTACCCCTGTTACAAGCCGCCGTCTGAAGAGAAAGATCAGAAGGACGTCGCCGACCGTTCGACAGGCACCGAAAAAGGCGAGTAGCATGCGGTCCTTCACGATCTCGTACATGCCGACGACGACGACAGACGTCCTGAACACTCTAAATAGGCAAAGCTTGTCGGAGTATTTCGAACTTATCGCACCTGGCCAGGTTGAGCAAATACGTATAAATACCCCCAAGAACATCTTGTCAGTGGATGTTACTTCAAAGGCTATACTGGACACGCTGAAGGCCATCATTTAGTTGGGAAACATTCCAGTGCGCGCATTTTCCGCGAACGACAAGGCAACAACGATAGGCGTCATTTATGATGTGGACGAAGAGATTACAGACTCAAGCCGCGAAAAATTGCTTTCTTCGACGGCTCCTGTAATTGGTTTTGACCACTTTGGACGGTCGCGTTGTGTGAAAGTAGTGTTAGAAACCGAGTCGTTGCCAACTCACGTCAAGGTTGGATATGTGCGTCATCCGGCACGTCCTTATATACCGAGGCCTCTACAGTGCCATAAATGTTTGAAATTCGGGCATGTCAGTGCAGTTTGTAAGGGTGTGGTAACTTGCAAACGATGTGGGGACCTCATGACGATGGCAACTGCAACGCTGTCACAAATTGTCCTAACTGCACAGGTGCCCACGACGCAACCTCAAAGGACTGTCCTAAAATGAGGAACCAAATAACTACCATGAAGAAGATAGCTAGGGACCACTCCACGCACAGAGAAGCTGCAAGGGCTGTCCGGCGCAGTTCACGTCGTTCACGACACCGACACAAACGAAGGAGCAGTGCTAACCGAGTTGAAGAACTGACATCAAATGTCCAGGCTTCGCCTTCTCGTTGTTTGCGTTTACCGGCCAGAAATGAGGATGCCAGTGCTTCCGTACCTTTACAGCCGGCGAATGGACGAGCCAGCCAGCCACCGGCCCGTTCTACTTCGAAGTGGCCTTTTTTACCATCAAGACCCACGTGTACGCCTTCCACGCATAATGCTGCGAATGCAGCGAGCAGGACGACAAGATGGATTATAATGACAACAAGAGTATGCTTAGAAATTTGATGGGTTCAATGCGCAAGATCCTTAGTGGTCTAAACACTCCGGCAGCTAAAGCTGCTGTCCAGTTACTCGAGGTGCTGGAGTCACTTCTTGTTGTTCTTCAGTAAGCGAACATGGCCTCAATGTTCGAAGATCGCATGGGACAGGCGCTTGTTATGCAGTGGAATGCTCGTGGTTTACGTGGTCGTCTCTCTGATTTCAGACAGCGGGTACTGAAATACCTGTTCTCAGTTATTGTCATCTGCGAACCAAACATGAATTCTACATTTCGTTTGTCTGGGTACGTCCGGCTTAGCAAGGTGCTAGTTTGTGTACGTCGCGAATATGACGTACGTACGACATGACACTCTGTCGCATACAACAAATGAATACGTTTGCTTGACTATAAAGTATAAGAGGCGCACGTTGTCAGTTATCGGAGGATACATTCATCCAAGTGCGAAGATGTACTGCTCTCACCTTATGTCTGTGCTTCAGGCTGCTCAGAGCCCCCACATTGTCATTGGAGGTTTCAACGCTCATCATCTCCTCTGGGGTAGCACTGAATTGAACAGCCGTGGCACAGATTTGTGCGAATTCAGTGTGTAATTTTGGACTAAGGGTGCTGAACGACGGATCGCCCACTTTCATTTGGGGTACTACTTACAGCAGCTGCCTCGACATCGCATTTATGTCTAGGAGTCTCCTGTCTTCTGCAGCTTGGTCCACGGATATAGAGACTCACGGTAGTGATCACTGGCCTACATATGCCCAGTTTAGGTGGTACTGCCGTTCAGCCATACACTGCGTTCATCAGACAGACTGGCGTCTCTTCAAGTCATCTGTGAAAACCAGCTGTCAGCGCACTACTACACCATCCGAAGTAGAAGACATCATTTCTTCGTCTCTGCGTGACACAACAAGACAAGTTACCATTCCGCTGCAACGAGCAGCTATCGACTTACAATACGAGGCCATTCATGCTATCCGTCGCCGCGCAGAACGGCGATATAGAAGAACAAGATCACCGTCAGACCTCTCAGCCTGTCGTCAAGCTCAACGACACGTTCTTCGGCATCTCAACAAGCTGGACAGGCAACGATGGAGGTCGTTCTGCGGTTCTTTGGACCCAAGACAGCCGCTCTCTAAAATCTGGCGGATAGTGCGAAGTTTACAATCTTCTCCACAACAAATTTGGCCATTCCATGCAGTGGCTCTACATCAGGGTCGGACTGAATAAGAGGTAGCCAAGGACTACTTTAGCCTTGTCGTTTCCACCGCTGACACTGTGACCCAAACTCTTACCACCACAGTGCCCCCGTGCTTCGACGAACGCCTCGAAGTGCCTTTTACAACGCAGGAACTGGACGCTGCAGTTTCACTTTCCCATCGCTCATCGGCACTCGGGCCGGACGGAATTACGTACGCGGCACTTCGCCATCTTGATACAGAAGCACGACAGATCCTGTTATCTTACTACAAGACCTCCTGGGAATCAGGAAATGTTCCAGATAATTGGAAGTGCAGCCGCATAATCGCACTGCTTAATCCGGGGAAGTGCCCTAATGAGCTTTCATCTTACCGGCCGATTGCCTTGAGCAGCTGCGTTGGCAAAGTCATGAAAAGGATGGTATTGTCGAGATTAGAGTGGCTCTTGGAGACCAATAATCGCTTTCCTGCATTCATAAATGGCTTTAGGAGAGGCCGATCAGCCATTGACGGGGTCATCAACTTGGTGTCCGATGTTGAACAGGAAAGATGTCGAGGCAGATAAATGGCTGCTGTTTTTCTTGACATTAAAGGCGCCTACGACAATGTCTTACATTATCCCGTCCTTGATGCGCTTGAGGATCTAGAAATTGGTGGACGACTATATGCGTGGATCATGAGCTACCTTAGCGACCGTACCGTGTATATGTCAACAAGCGATGGAGATACAGATCATTATAACATTCACCGTGGTGTTTCCCAAGGGAGTGTTTTCAGTCCGACACTTTTTAACATCACCTTGATTGGACTTGCTCCTGAACTTCCTGTCACGGTGAAGGTGAGCACATATGCGGACGACATCTGCATCTGGGCTTCTGGAGCTACGCGCCACCAACTGCGTGCTCGACTACAACGTGCAGTGACCATCATAGCAAGGTACCTACGTCGCCAGGGTCTCACACTATCAACTGAAAAATGCACAGTGCTTGCACTTACACGAAAACAAATGACGAAATGCTCAGTAACTGTGAATGCAACAGAAATTCGTGCTGTTGTGCAGCACGAATTCCTGGGTGTTATCCTCGACCAGAATCTATCGTGGTCAAAACACGTCACAGCCTTGAAGTCAAAGCTCAAGAGTTTTGTCCACTGTTCTTCGGGTCATGGCCGGAGCAAGATGGGGCCCTTCGGAGGCAGCTCTCCTGCAACTGTACCAATCTTTATTCGTAGGGTGCTTACGATACAGCATGCCCGTGCTTTCAAGCATAAAACCCAGTTGTGCGAGCACGCTAGAAAGCATCCAAGCTCAAGATTGATTGATTTGTGGGGTTTAACGTCCGAAAACCACCATTTGATTATGAGAGACGCCGTAGTGGAGGGCTCCGGAAATTTAGACCACCTGGGGTTTTTTAACGTGCACCCAAATCTGAGTACACGGGCCTACAACATTTCCGCCTCCATCGGAAATGCAGCCGCCGCAGCCGGGAATCGAACCCGCGACCTGCGGGTCAGCAGCCGAGTACCTTAGCCACTACACCACCGCGGCGGGGCGCCAAGCTCAAGGGTTGCGCACATGTTTGGGTTTACCTCAATGCACATCAACCAAGGGAACTCTCGCCGAAGCTCTGGCTTGTCCAATCAAAGTATCTGTGCTCTGCGAGCCTCTTCGAATCCACCTTCGCCTCTTGAATCGACACAGGCAACATCCCCTATCAGCGCTCCCTGCCAGCCACCGAGACTGCAGGTATTCAAGAGCTATATCGCGGCTCGAGGACATCATACCGCCAAGATTCTCTCCGCCACATGTTCCTGAGACACCTCCGTGGCTCCTGCCTAGACCACGTGTCATACTTCAAATTCTTGGGATTATGAAGAAGTCCCATGTCTCATCGATCGGCCTAAAGCAACTTACACTGCAGCACATTTATACTATGTACGACGGTGTGGCACACGTATATACTGATGGATCTACCACGTCGTGTACCTCCGCCGCAGCCTTTGTCATCCCGGAGATGAAGATAGCTCGACGTTTTAAGATAGATCACAAGACCACATAAACAGCCGTGGAACTTGTTGCTATTCGGGAGGCAATACGTTTCATGTCGACAGAACCCGCTCGTAAATGGACGATACTGTGCGATGCCAAAGCTGCTCTTCAAACCATCAATGGCTTCATGAGACAAGGTCCATATCATACCTTATCGATTGAAATAGCAAAGCTTCTTGGCATTGCTACAAAAAATGGACATGATGTAACATTTCAGTGGATACCTGCTCATTGTGGCATAATGGGCAATGAAGCGGCGGACGCTGAAGCTACGAGAGCTTTAAATAGTGCCCCGGAAGTGTGCATCGCATTTTCTCGACAAGACACTAACATCCCACTTCGACGCGTAATGCGCAACTCCATTTTAGAGCACTGGCAGAAACCAGAACACCAGCACAAGCGGCTGCACAAATGGGACCCGGAAATGAAGTTCCGTATGCCTAACAAGTTAAAACAAAGCATCTCATGCGTTATTCACCGCATTCGCATCGGTGGGGCTTACACGAGACGTTACACCCACTTGATTGGCTGTAATGATACAGGTCACAATTGTGGTCACTGTCGGTTGCCAGAATTGCTCGAACATATATTTTGCAACTGTCCAGCATATGCAAGCGAACGTCGGCAACTGATATTTTCGATTGGCCGATATATTAGTCGACCATTAACCGATGAGGTTTTCTTAGGTCCTTGACCTGACGCCAGCAGCACACATGTGGATATACGAGCCGTCATCGCTTTCTTAGAAGCCACTTGACTGGATGCACGTCTGTAGAGTTACCCAGCCTAATCAGAACATATCATCTCTTTACCTTACCATCGTTATTCATCACTCTTTCACTCCCCAGTCACCCTTTTCCCAGTATAGAATAGCAGGCCAGAGCAAACTATAGCTCAGGCCGACCTCTCCACCTTTCTGTGAAAAAATTCCCTCTCTCTGTTCATGATTAAGACTTTCTAGACGTGCGCATTCTGCTTTTGTTAGATGATGGAACTGTGCTTAGTACTCAAAGTGTGGTTAAAGAACAGCCTTGAGAAGATGGCGTGGCATTGTGGTATGTGCGCCACCTAATTCTTTGGCAATCCTACAAATAAGATGAATTATTTCCGCCCGACATTGCTTTGCAAACTTGACGCATGTAGACACAGACTGATTCTCAGTAATTTCAAGCCCTAACACGTGAAGACTTCAGACCTCCTGTACAGGCTCGAGAGTGAAGGACAGGTGGATAGGTCGGCTTGACAGTGCATGATGCCCGTACTTGCTTTTGATTTGATTGATATGTGGGGTTTAACGTCCCAAAACCACTATATGATTACGAGAGACGCCGTAGTGGAGGGCTCCGAAAATTTAGACCACCTGGATACTTTTAATGATCATGAACGCTGTTTTTTCTATTGATGATTCTAAGTCCATATGACCACACCAAGCACTGGTAATATCTAAAGCTCTTTAAAGTCGCCGTTCTTGGCGGGCGAGATCTGGGTGGACCGTTAACACAGTAACAAGTCGGCATACATCAAGAAGTAAGTGTCAGGTACTGGTAATGTATTGGCCAATGTAGGAAATACTCAAGCTGGGAACTTAATATTGCATTCATGATATAAACTACATTTGCCGATAATTCAAAGCTCCAGGCAAAGCGTATAAGGAAGTAGTACTTTAGTAATATAAGACGCCTCCACTAAACGTATAGTTTTCTCGATACTCATGTGGATTGTGATTCGCACAAAAGGAACAAAATCAGTGTTCCGATTTCAGGAAACGTGATGTGACAGCACAGTCTATACGTAAACGCTGCACTTAACTTTACACAAACTTACTTTTATGTTGTTGTTTGGTTGATTTAATCTTGCGCAGCAGTTACAAAAGCTGTTGATTGAGACTTCACATGCTTTATTATATATGAGGCGCACCATGGCGTGGGTAGAAATTAGGTGCCGCAGAGCATTAGTTGCAGAAAGCACAAAGTTAAAACAACAGACGACGACCAGGTAATCTGGCAGCACATGGTTTTACGGCTCACGGTTAACTGCAACTTTATGTATTACTGCTAGTGCATCGGCCCGGCACTCCCTCGCGGCCCCGCTGCCAGTCCTTTGCTAGCGCTCTTCACAAGAGCGTCTCGCATCGTGAAGAAAGAAGGGGACAAAATAATGACCCGTGTCTACATGTGGACAAAAACGATGATGGGGGGATTTAGCGGACACCAGGTAGTGGGCCTCTGGCTTGACGCGAGAACGAGGAAGAAGATCTTGCGGCTCAGTTGTTAAGAACACGCTGCTTTCGCTGCCTCAAGGCGTACTTGTGCTTTGTTCGCATTGTACTGCGACACTGGTGGAGGTGCTGACACACGACTCCGCCTGATGCTCCACACTCCCACGGGGAGCCGTTCATCCAGCCCAGAAGCACTTGTCGACACTCCCGTGTATCGCTTCAGTCGTCGCTTGCGAGGCCTCCTTCCAGAGTTCACCCTCTCACAGGAACACTCTACAAGGCACCGCTCCCATCTACCAATGGCCACCGCCAGCCCACAACAGTTACTACGAGACAGTAGTTTGCCAACCCCATCTCAGGCAATCCTTTTTTTATCGCTGGTGCCTGATCGCTTTGGTGGTGGAGCACACGAAGACGTCGAAGAATGGCTTGATCACTATGAACGTGTCGCTAACACCAACCAGTGGTCCCTTGAACAAAGGCTTTCCCGCGCCTATTTTTATCTCGATGACAGCGCTAGAACATGGTACGAGAACAGAGAAGGCAGTTTATCAACATGGAGTGACTTTAAAAGAGGGATGATTGACACATTTGCCGATGTCGACTGGCGCGAACGTGCGCAGCATTTACTCGAGCTACGGGTTCAGAAACCCAACAAAACGGTCGCAATGTTCGCTGAGGACATGGCCCGTCTCTTCCGTAAAGCTGACCCGCTCATGACCAACGACAAAAATTTGCGCTACCTCATGCGCGGCGTTAAAGAGCAATTGTTCGCCGGACTTTTGCGTAACCCGCCAAGCACCGTGACAGACTTCATCAAAGAAGCTACGGCTATCGAACGGGCGCTTCACCTACGATGCCGACAATACGATCGCTTGTCCTCAGCGCCCACATGCAAGTCGCCGCTACGACATCTGACAATCAAAGCTCATTGCGCGATTTAATAAGAGAGATTGTTCGCGAAGAGCTGCTGAAGCTGCGGAATTTGGTCACGGAACCACCCACAGCGTCTTTTGCTGAAGTCGTCCGCGGAGAAATACGTCAAGCGTTTTCAACAGCTGATCCTACTGACGATCAGCGACCTATGAGCTACGCAGCCACGCTTCGCCGCCCACCGCCCGTTGCGCCGTCGTACCGCCAGCCTTCGGCAGCCATACCGCCAGCCATCGGCAGCCATCCTTGGTCGCCACCACAAGAACAGACACCACGGCGCCCTGCCGTCGTACCGCCGTACGAAATGCCGCCTTACCAAGAGCCCTCTCCTAACGAGACACGGCATTTGCCACATTACGAGCCGTTGTGGCGTCCAAAGCTTTGTAAAACAGACGCCTGGTGCACTGCAGATAGGCGTCCGCTTTGTTTTACGTGCGGAGGTGTGGGCCACATTTTCCTCCATTGCTGGCACCGCGTAGATATGTTTCGACCTCTTCGGCAATGGTCTGATGATCGACGCGCCAACGACAGCTACGCACCACGCCTGGACGCTCATTGTCAAGGACTCCCCTTGTCTCAGACCCATTTTGACAACCGCCATGCCAATAATGACGAAAGTGTGCCTGATTACCAGCCAGGTTTGGGACGTCGACCATGCTCTCCGTCTCCGGCATATTCCCCTTCGTCGCGACACCGAACTACAGCTGACGTCAGTGGAAGGAGGTCATCAAGCCCACGCCGGGGAAACTGAAGGCGGCGACCTCCGGGGGTGAGGTTGCAGGCTATCAAGGCGACGAAAGAAACCCCCCGGTACTTGTACCACAGGATGCCGTAAAGCCGAGAAGTTGTAACACCGACGAAACTGGGACCACATATCTTACCGTTTCGGTAGACGGACAGCAAGTAACAGCCTTAGTTGACACCGGTGCCGACATTTCTATCATAAGTGAAAACCTTGCCGTACACCTCAAAACAGTGAAGACTACTTGGACGGAACCTCACCTGAGGACAGCAGGCGGCCAGCTGTTGATGCCTGTCGGAAGGTGTACAGCAAGACTCGACATCGGTGGCTCTTCTTTCGTGGCGACGTTCGTCATCCTCACCTCGTGTTGCATGGACTTGATCATAGGGATAGACTTCTTAAGAGAATATGGTGCCGTCATCAACATCCCGGACCGTTCAATTACATTCCGCAACTGCCCTGGTTTAGTTGACTGTTCAGACACAATACGCGACACTTTACGTATAATTGATGATGATGAGGTCGTCCCGCCCCGGTCATGCACTCTTGTTTCGGTGGAAGGCCACGAAGCGTTTGATCGTGAAGGCATTGCTGACCAAATTGGCTCTCTGCTATTCAGTCATGGCATTTCGGTCACACGAGGTATCGTCCGTCTCACTGGTGGACGCACGAATTTACTTCTGACGAACTTTAGTGCTGAGCACCGGCACCTTCCGAAGGGCACGGCTATCGCTTCGTACGACAATATTATAGAAATGCGAGGCAGTTTATGTTTGTCGGTATTGGACGAAGCGCCTAATCAAGAACCAGAACCCGTTCTCGATGTTGGCACCACTCTGTCAAAGGACGAGCGACAAAGACTTCTTCAGCTGCTAGCCGAATTCCGCGACTGCTTTTCAACGACATCACGAGTTGGTCGAACACCTTTGACAAAGCACCGAATAATCACCGAGGACACGGTGAGACCTATCCACCAGAACCCTTATCGTGTAGCTTCAACGGAACGCGAAGCCATACAACAAGTCGCGAAAATGCTTGCAGATGATGTCATTCAACCGTCACAGAGTCCTTGGGCATCGCCTGTAGTGCTAGTAAAAAAAAAGGACGGCACCCTGCGTTTTTGCGTGGACTATAGGAAGCTGAATCGGGTGACCAAGAAAGATGTGTACGCGCTTTTCACGTATTGATGACTCCCTTGACAGACTTCGGCACGCTCGCTACTTTTCTTCTATGGACTTGAGGAGTGGATACTGGCAGATCGAGGTAGACCCAAGAGTCCGAGAGAAAACCGCTTTTGTGACGCCAGATGGTTTATACGAATTTTAAGTCTTGCCTTTCAGTTTGTGCTCCCCGCCCGCGACTTTTCAAAGGCTTATGAACACGGTACTTTCGGGATTGAAGTGGAAGACGTGCCTAGTCTATCTGGACGACGTTATAGTGTTTTCGATCACTTTTGACAAGCATCTCAAAAGGCTGGAAGTTGTTTTACGTGCCATACAGTTCGCGGGCCTAACATTGAAACCAGAAAAGTGCTATTTCTGTTTCACGAACTTCAGTTTCTCGGTCACGTCGTCAGCAACGCAGGCGTCCAGCCCGATCCTGGTAAAATTGCCGCCGTCGCACAGTTCCCAGTACCCTCCAATAAAAAAGGCTGTCAGACGCTTCCTAGGCCTTTGTGCCTATTATCGCCGGTTTATCGCAGACTTCGCCCGCATCGCGTCGCCACTAACTCGTCTTACAAGAGACGATGTTGCCTTTGAGTGGAAAGAAGAACAGGAGGCTGCCTTTAATGACCTGCGTCAACGTCTTCAAACGCCCCCGGTGCTTGACCACTTCGACGAAGAAGCCCCAACGATGCTTCACACAGACGCTAGCAATGTAGGTCTTGGGGCTGTGCTTGTGCAACGGCAAGAGGACACAGAAAGAGTGATCGCCTACGCAAGCCGAACGCTAACACGCGCAGAGGCTAACTATTGAACAACAGAGAAAGAATGCCTCGCCGTAGTATGGGCAGTAATGAAATTTCGCCCGTACTTGTATGGCCGGCACTTCAAAGTTTTTAGTGACCATCACTCCCTTTGCTGGTTAACTAATCTAAAAGATCCCACCAGCCGATTAGCGCGTTAGAGCCTAAAACTACAAGAGTTTGACATGACGGTCGTGCACAAGTCAGGCAAGCGACATATGGACGCTTACTGTCTGTCGCGTTCACCCATTGAGTCAGCAACCCTACCTGAGGAGGAGGAAACGGCATTTCTCGGTGTCCTCGACACGACCGCCATTGCGCAGCAACAACGTGACGACACTGAGTTGCTTGGCTTAATTAACTACTTGGAAGGCAGATCTCAGAAGGCGCCAAGAGTTTTCGCAAGAGTGTTGTCATCGTTTTGTTTGCGGGGCGGAGTACTCTACAAAAGAAACTTTTCGTCGACAGGATCCGCCTATCTGCTCGTCATACCAGCAGCCCTTCGTACCGAAGTACTCAAAGCATGCCACAACGAGGTGACCTCTGGCCATTCGGGTTACATGAGAACGTTGGCCAGAGTACGGCAAAGGTATTACTGGCCGAGACTAACACAGCTGTGAAGCACCATGTTCGTACCTGTCTCGACTGCCAGCGACGCAAGTCACCACTGACTAAACCAGCTGGCCTCCTGCAACCAGTGCAGGTCCCAACAGCACCATTATACCAGATAGGCATGGACATTTTGGGCCCAATTCCTATTTCTACTGCAGGGAACCGCTGGGTTATCGTCGCGACGGATTATCTGACACGTTATGCCGAGACAAAGGCTATCCAGAGAGGTACAGCAGCGGAGGTGGCAAGATTTTCATCGAAAGATTTTTCATCATGTACTGAGGCATGGTGCACCAATCGTCGTGGTTACAAACAGAGGAACCGCATTTACGGCAGCTCTTTTGGATCACGTCCTGATGCTGAGTGGAACAACGCATCGTAAGACCACTGCCTACCACCCACAAACAAACGGGCTGGCGGAGCGTCTGAACAAAACCACTGAAGACATGGTTTCGATGTACCTAGACATTGAACACAAAAATTGGGATGAAATCTTGCCATACATAACGTTTGCGTACAACACGGCCAAGCAAGAAACTATCCGCATGACCCCGTTCAACCTCGTTCATGGACGAGAAGTACAAACTATGTTAGATGCGATGCTACCGCACGAAAGTGATGACATTGACCCAGACGCCAACACGTTTACGGAACGCGCGGAAGAAGCTAGACAACTGGCACGTTTATGGATGCGCCAGCAGCAAGAGTACGATGCAGGCCGCTACCATGCTCACCGCAGAGCAGTTGTCTATCAAAATGGCGACAAAGCATGGATTTGGACACCCATATGGAAACGAGGACTATCAGAAAAGCTCTTAAGAAGATACTTTGGGCCATACCGAGTGCTGCGACAACTGAGTGACGTCACTTACGAAGTTGTTCCCGACAATTCGTGTTCTACCAAGCGTCGCCAGCACCATCCTGAACTTGTTCACGTAGTGCCCATGAAGCCTTACGTCAGCGAGTGATTGCGTGAGACTTATATTTTAACAAAAACTGCATTATTTACTTCGCATCGGGTCGATGCTCTTTGAGAGGGAGGCAAATTACCCGTGTCTACATGTGGACAAAAACGATGATGGGGGGATTTAGTGGACACCAGGTAGTGGGCCTCTGGCTTGACGCGAGAACGAGGAAGAAGATCTTGCGGCTCAGCTGTTGAGAACACGCTGCTTTCGCTGCCTCAAGGCGTACTTCTGCTTTGTTCGCATTGTACTGCGACAATATTGTAAGGCGTTTGGTTGAAAACAAAAAATGATAAAAAGAATCAACATAGAACAAAGTTGCTTCAACGAAAACACTCACAAGATGAAGGATAGGTAAATCGCCACCGTAGTCGAAAGCAAACGGTCTCTCTGTTCTCTCTTTTGCTTCCTTTGTTTTAATTGGTTTTATGCAACGCCTTATTCAACTATAGATCAACCAGTCTAACATTATTTGCTAGGGAGGTGCGGTAAGGGCGAGAAAGTTGCATGGCGGCACATTTTTCAGCACCCTCGCAACAGTAGGCGTTAAAACAAATATCTCCCTATAGAGATGGAAATATAACGGAAATTTTGGGGTAACGTGCTATAGTACATTGCAGGTTTACTTTTTTATTTACTTCTGAAATTGTTTGAAACGTTCTGGGTTGTTTCAGCAGTAAAAAAGTGTGTCAAACTGCAACTTGGTCATGTGTAACACAAATGGGAGGAAAATTAAGATGCAGACATAAGCTCACCTCTACTGCGGCAAGGCAGCCGTACAGAGGACCCACGCCTCCATCCAAATTTTCGGAGGTTACCATCTTTATGAGGTCAATGTCATGCTGTTTGAGGACTTCGTGTGAGTTCTGGATGGAACGCGCAAAGACGTCAAACTGCATCATCTGCTGAGCCATGCCTTTCCATTGACATCCCACTCCGGTAAAAACAAACCAGACTGGCCGCTTCATTGACAGAGTTCTCCGTCGTTGCTTTGACGACTTCTTTGCCGCTGCCGTCCACGGGAACCAACATGTAGCCTCGGTATGGAAACTGCGCTGCACTTCGCTGTCCGACCATGTTGAGTAGAGCGTAACCCGAATCTGGGTAGGGTCCCTCCTTCTCGATGCAGTCTATTGTTTTCTGTAAAAAAAGAACACAATCGCGAAAGCAATTACAAGCAATTTTTTATTCAAAAAGGCCCCTTTCACAATTGTTGGAAAATTTGTAGTGTTTTTGTAACATTCTCTGTCCTACAGACAGTAATCGAGGAAAGTGCTACGACTATAAAACTGTTGCAGCTGTTGGCGCAAGGTGTCGGTTGGGCCAGGTGAATAAATCGGCTTATAAGGAGTCAGGGCCGTTAGTAGTCAGCTTTAGCCGTGGCAAGTGGTACAATGCCACACTTTAGTTCCCTTGATGAAGCGCTACATAGAAGGTTCGAGGGTGAAATGATTTCATGGTAAGTAGAGAGAACGAGAGAAAATAGGTGAATGACAAAAAAGAGGTACAGTGCCACAATTGGATTGCAAGCTGCCATTGGCGGAAACACATCTCTATTGCCTTCGATTTCAACAGCTCGGGTTTCAGCAGCTGTAAGCGCTCTTACAGAGTCCCGTTTGCGCCACGAATTTTCGTATCGCGACCGAACTGGTTTCCTGTGGCGCAAGTAGGTGAAATTTGCGTTCATACCAGGCAAAACAAGTTGACGAAAATGTGAACTGAATTAATGTGTGAGCCGTACAACCGTCAGCAGGTGAGCCACCAAAAGCCCGTGCTCGGATGCAACGTGACCGAGCGCAAGCGCGTGTATGATGCGCATGGGCTGTGTTCACGTATATGCTGCAGAACTTGCACCTGTTTTCGCGCGAGGGCTAGTGCATGACTGTGTTCAAACAGCAGTGCGTATATGGACAGCTGCAGCACAAGCGAATGACGAGTATTTCCAATTGACAGGCATCCTTGGTACCAAAACGACTCCCTTTTCTACGTGCTCTCATTGTCGGCGCAGCATTGCCGTTCCGAAAGCGGCGAACATTCGGATGTATATTCAGCACCAAATGATTGAGTGCCAGTTTTCGATTCAAGAAACACGCATTATCGTAGTGGTTATTGCAAGATCCTAAGTAATTATGATGTGGATTTTAATGTTGTTCGGAAGCTTTTTCACGAAGAATAGCTGGGTTCGGGCTAATTGGTACTGATCCATAAATTTTGTAAGCGTTAAAGGCCCGTACGTAAGAGGAGCGAATGACACAGGACAAGCGTTACTTTTAACCAAACATTAATTGTAAGGAAACACCCAATAGCTAGGTGTAAGCTCTACAAAAAAGAAGCATCAAAGCAAGACAAGAATGAAAATAGAATTGAAAAAAAAAGATCATGATATCAATATGCAGGGTTCATTTGCGCCAACACGAGTCCAGAGCGTATACGCCGGAACCCTTGGCACTTCTGCAGACGCTATAGGCGTGAAGGCTAACAAAGCCTTCACTTAGACCTGTGCCGGCGCATACGCTCTGGAGTCGTGTTGGCGCAAATGAACCCTGCATATTGATATCATTATCTTTTTCAATTCTATTTTCATTCTTGTCTTGCTTTGATGCTTTCTTTTCGTAGAGCTCACACCTAGATATTGGGTGTTTCCTTACAATAAAAGTTCAGTTAAATGTAGCGCTTGTCCTTGTGTCTTTCGCTCCTCTTACGTACATGCCTTTAGCACTTACAGAAGTTGTACATGAAGCAATATCGAAAATTGTAACTACAATATTGTTTGATTTATTTCTGTGTTTCATTTCTCTTTCTTGTCATGTGAAATTCATTTTAGCGAAGGAGGTCGTTCACTTCTTGTGTTCGTAGCACTTGGCTCCACTCACCTTTGGCACTCGCTCTGCGATATCTCCACTCAAAATTCACGCAATTTTCTTTCTTGGTTGCCGAGTTGAGCATGAATATGGGAAAGACAACCTGAGAAAGATATACTCCGAAGGCGCAAAAAAGGACCTGAAGACCTAGCGCTTCTTTTGCATTCTTAGGCCTCCTCGTGTTTCTTTGCGGCCAAAACCAAAGGCGCATTACGAATGAGCCTACCAGATGGCTTTAGGAAAAGCTAAAACACATGCTACAATGGTTGAAACGCACACTGAACGAAAGCCGCAGTAAGCCACGTCGGCAGGCCAACCAAGTATTGATAGTATGGGGGGTTTAACGTCCCAATAATACCACATAATTATGAGGGACGCCGTAGTGGAGGGCTACGGAAACTTTGACCACCTGCAGTTCTTTAACTTGCACCTATATCTGAGTACATGGGCCTACAGCGTTTTTCGCCTTCATCGAAAATACATCTGCTGCCGCCGGTAATCGATCCCGCGGTTTACCAGTCAGTAGCCGAGTATCTCAGCCACCCGACCACCGCGGTGGGGTGCCAACCTAGGACGAACATCGGTGAACCACGTGTTCTGAACGCTTTTGTGTTGTTTTACCTAAGACTTAAAGTCCTCCTTTTTATTTTAAAGGCCCTAACCTTTCACCAGCAGCCATTTTTTCATAAATTATTCCTTCATGTGCACATTCTGATAATTACCTCAAGAGAGTCTTTCGTTCTTCCGGCCAGAAGGACAAGTCTCGGCACCTCTTTCTTATCTCGCACACTGGCATTCCCGTCGAGACCCGGTACTTGCTCCAGTATCACGTGTGCGTTGGTTCCTCCAAAACCAAAGTTGTTGACGCCAACTGGGCCACCTGGGAAGGGTGTGGCCTTGTCCACAATTTCAATGGTACCGTCGAGCAAGGACGGAATGTCGGGGTTGGGTCGCTGAAAGTGCAGGTTTCCAGCGATGACTCCTGTCTCCATAGCCAGAATAACTTTGGCCAGTGAAGAAACACCTGAAAAACATGAGGGAAAGTGAGTGTGGAGGCAAAAAGACTTAAGATCAAGTCATACTATTGCATGTCTGATTGTCAGAGAACGTACTGAAGTAACCCTTGGGCACAAATTTAATGCTCGTGATAATTAGGGGAGCTTTTGAGACGGTACTACACCGCCGAGGAAAAAGCAGTGCACGATAGCGTGGAGAAAGAGGACATGACAGGTAGTACACCTTTTTATTTACGCTCATATTCACAGCAACCGCACTCCTTTTGAAAAGCAATTGAAATGCGATGAAAAGAAATAGGTTTCATTAAGATGTTTGCATTATTTTCTTTGAGAAATTATAAAAGTAAATTCTTCTTTGATGATGACGATAAGCGTGGTTTAGCGTCTCAAAACAACCATATGAATATGAGAAATGCCGTAGTAGGGAGATTCGGAACATTCGACCACATGAGGTTCTTTAACGTGCACCCAATATCTGAGCACACTGGCCTAACGGAGCAATAGCGTATTCTACCGCTTACATTCATCTCCCAGCAAGTGATTGCAGTGGGCCTTGTAGAGGCATACTATGCCTCAGCTAACATGCCGACACGCGTGCTGCTTTGATCGTTTGAAAATCACAGGAATTGATACGTATAATATAAAGTCTTTACATAGTATACGTGTCTACACATGTTATACGAAGTGCAAAGTATTCAGTCACGTACACTGAGATGCTTTGAAGCTTCCAGAATTGCATGGTTACTTATAATTAGATCTATGATAACCTGTTTTTTTTTAGATTTAAAATGCTCCAGCTTTTCCATCTCAATGTATATTGACTAGAGGCCGAATTCTTATGCACTGAAAATTGGGTTTTAGTAGTCATAATTACGGGTGGTTGAGACACAGTTTTAGGCCCGCAATATTGTAAACATAGGCACAATAAATTTCTCGAAAACTTCAAGTTTTCGAAGAAAGACGTGCTCGGCCTGTGTCAGTCTGAGACAAGAAAAAAAATTGATTCCTTATGATGCTGCAGATGGTGCCCACAGTTTAGCAGAGCCATGCCATTGTTGTTTTGCCCACATGGTTTCCAGAACACGGTTTTTAATTTTGAGTGCCCAGAGTGGTGAATTAAGTGCCGATAGGCGAATAAACACGCTTCAGTGTCTCTTTTTTTCCAGCATGGCTGAGAAGTGCCCCACATGCAGGAGCAAATTAGCCAGGCGACTAAAAGGCCAAAAGTGTTTTTAGCATAGTATTACCTGGGCCTAATCACGCTGGGTTAACTTCTCCTCTTTCTAGCAATACCTCAAAGGGCCCCACCCCACGTTTGAGCATTTCAAGCTGAGAAGTGTAATGGTGGTGGTAGAAACATTTTATTACAGAAAATGTACTAGAGAGTTGCATGCACTGGATGCTGGCTATCACGTTTGCCAAGATTGACAGCGCTTGCGCCCCGGAAAGCAGTGAAATGTGAATCTCGACTTCGCCTATTGCCCTTTACCTGATGAGCGGGTGCCCTAACATAGAGGATGTGGCGTATCAACGCCTGCTAGATTTCCCGTGCCTGCCGTATGAGCGCGAAACGCCGGTCATCTATGGCGGCGCTGCCTACGTAGGGGTAAGGGTCTTTGTACTCGGCCTTTGAGATTGGCAATTTTCGGCGTTTGCTACTAATTTCACAGGATGCCTTGTATTAACAAAGTTGCTTGCTGAATGACGGCGTCACCTTACGTAGCGTTAACTATAATTACGATTACGTCCTATTAAAAATTTTTAACGGCTATTTTTGTTGCATATAAGGCTCCAAAAACAAGAAAACGTATTTGAAGACACCCCTACTTGAGTGGCGCCACCACCGTAGTTCCGACGACCACCGCTTCCCAAGTGAACGCCGATAATCCGGCAGGCACGGGAAATCTAGGAGGCTTTGGGACGTATTCATGCTGGGGATGAGTTACAAGGCAAATGAAAAACATAATGGCCCTGCAGCACGTCATAAGCATGAGGACATCCGAACACTCCCCTATTACAGTCTCATTAGAAGGTGCCGTATCCACAAGGAATGTTCCTTCTTACGTCACACTAATTACGTGACATTGCTAGAACTGTTCGAGGCGCCACGTGTAAATTGCGCGACCTGTTGCTTAAGAGAAGAATTAAAGTTGGTAGAGATATCTAAACAATAAAAAAATTCAGGCACTTCTTTAATTTTTTACTTCGAGTCAAGCGAGATGCAAGACTAAGCTGCCTTCATTGCCTTTGCGTTCATGGTCTGGCCTTCTTGAACGAATAGTAGCGTGACAAAAAAGTGTCTTTGCGCGACTCACGTCCTGTTGGTTCCAGTCCTAACAATGCTTGGCGTGCTTTTATGCGTCGTCCTTTACAGGCAGTTCATGTGGTACGCGCAACATTGTGTATCGTGCTAAATATACACAATCCACTGGCCTATCTAAAGGAGCGCGCATCGAGGGAGCTATCCCAAAGCGAACGCCCAAGTGACACAACACCTCTTGTGTGTACGAACAGACGTGAACGTGTCATGCGACTATAACCATGCGCTTGAAAGACGCCTTGATACGTCAACGTCAAGCAATCTTCCGGCTCCAAGTTGCTCCATCACCGAAGAGTGCAAGGATATATGGATGGGAAAACGTTTATTACAGAAAAAAAATGAAATAAGGGTTTGAAACAGGCGGGTGGGGCTCCTATTCTAGGGCTCCACTGGCCTCAGCAACACGCCGTGCCTGGTCCAGGAGCGCCATTTGGGCCTTCTTTTCCTCGCTGGCAGCACACTGCCAGAAATTCGCTTTTGCAGGGTGTAAAAATGAATTGTACTTCGCGCCCAGATAAACGCGGTGAGTGACGCCGTGTGGGTGTTGTGCGTGGTGAATGACACTTTGTTGGTGTTATCGAAGTTGTTCAGATTACATTCTGCAGTGCGGCTCAAGGAAACTGTGTTGACGTCAAGGATTTCGATTTGATTGATATGGGGGGTTGTACGTTCCAAAACCGGCATATAATTATGAGAGGTGCCGCAGTGAAGGGCTTCGGCAGTTTAGACCACTAAGTCAAAGATTTTTCACTGTCCCTAAAACGCAGCGAGAGTGACAGCGACGATAAACTATCAGCTGCTAACTCACGAGCAGCGAGCTGCACTTCACGTCAGCTCGTGCGTTAATGTTTTTTTCACGCTCGTAAGTCACTTTGAGTGTATTTATTGTACAACAGCCTTCAGCGAGCTCAAAATGAGAGCATAGGTTTTTTGTGCATTGCATGTAGCCCAATTCCAGTGGATATTACGAAGCGTTGCACACTTCTAACGCACTCGACCTGGACGAGCGAAGCGAGAAGGTTAGAGCAATAAAACGTACTTGCAGATACGTCCATAATCCACGCCTTTCTAACTTCTCCTGCATTTCACCGGTACCAAGCGAACTACGTTGTTGTTGTTCGACTAAGATTCACCATTTTGACGTTGCGAGAAGCGAAGGCAGGTATTGGTTTTGATATCCTTGTTGCGATCGCGCTGATAGAACCTGTAACGTTTGAGTGCAGTGAGTTGCACACTGTTACAGTCTCATCACGGACACAACCGCTACTTAATTGGAAGTTAAATCCTTGTGCTTCGTTAAAGAACCAAGTCCATGGCACTTACATATATACAGTGCAAGTACTGACGACGGCGTATAATGTTTCAAACCGTCGCTGCGTTAAACATTCGGTCACGTGCAGCCGCTACGGTGCGTTATTCACTAGTGGTACACTACTGTGCCAAATCCATCAGGACAGGCTCGGCACAAACTATCTCGGATTGCTGTTCAGTTCATAAATTCTTTAGAGTACGTGCAGTTTTCTGTAGCACGCGCAGGAATACGCAAGACGTCGTTGATGCATGGTAAATCGCGGTTAGCGCTTCAAGCAGATGCCTGTACTTGAAATAAACTAATGGTAAAGCGCGTTTGAGTACTTAATTCTGATCTCTACTACCGCGTCTAAGCCAGCATTTTTAACCATCCCGCAGAAAGAGGCAGTAGACCACAAATGACGCTAGGCCGAAAAACAACGCCGCTCGCGTGCTGGGGCTTATTCGGGCACTTAATGCAAACATGACCTCTTGGTCGGATGCCGGAGAAGGTAAGTAAGATATTAGGGCGAAGCTTCTTAAGCCGTGGGTCTTGCGTCCGCAATGTATGTAGTAGTAGTAGTAGTAGTAGTAGTAGTAGTAGTAGTAGTAGTAGTAGAAGTCGTCGCAGTAGTAGTAATAGTAGTAGTAGAAGTCGTCGCCGTAGTAGTGGTCGGTGGCCACCTCCCCAGCCGGACTAGAGGAGCGGCACGCGCACACTCTCTTGAATTGAGGAGGAAACCCGCGCACGTTTATCATAAATAAAAAGAGAGTGGTTTCCCATGGAATATTCTATGGAGGCCAGAATAGGTCCCTTAATCAACAATACAATTTGCCATGGAATCGTGAGTGAGTGAGAATTTATTAGAAGGCAGAGAGGTCGGCCTGAGCTAGTTCGCTCTAGCCTGCTACTCTACACAGGGGATAAGGGGAAGGGGAAGGAAAGAGGGATGAAGGGTGATGATGGGGACAAAAAGAGGTTGGGCGTATGTACAGTAGCCACTTAGCATAGTTCCCTACAGTCTAGTTTCTAGTCCAGTGGTTTTTATAAAGTCTAGAACAGCCTTTGTAGCAGTTTAGGACACTGTTTGGTCGTTCATTACTGACAATATGTGGCTTTCACTTAATGGTGTTCGTCCAATGCTTTCCAACGTTGCAGTTAGCATTTTTCTTTGCGCCACGTATAATGCAGTCACAAAATATGTGAGCTATTGTTTCAAGCACTTGGCAGCGTTCACAATTTGGGCTGTCCGCACGGCCGATTACGTGTGTGTAGTGGCGAGTGAAGGCGACGCCCAGGCGAATTCGGTGCAGTATATTAGCATGTCTTCGGCTGATTTTATCTGGAAGACGAAAAGTCATACCGGGGTCTGTTTCCCGCAGGCGCTTGTTCCTTAGAATTCATGCGTACCTTCATTTTAGCAAGGTTTAGCGAAGGTTAGGCCTTAATGCCTTGAACTAGTGGCGGGTAAAGATAAGAACTAGACACGTTGCGCAGGCCGTCAGAGAGTGCACACGTGTCGCTCCTCTAGTCCAGCAGTGCCACCTCTCTTTAGTCATTGGAATGTCCGCTGCATGGCAACACTTCTATATGATTGATATATGATGAAAAGATGCGAGATGGTGGTACTTGGAGGGTTCACTAGGTGAACTGAGGGATGGACAGACGCACGGACAGACAGATGCTCAGACAGGCGGACACATGGACAGGTGGATGGACAGGCGCACTGACAGACCAATGAACACTTAAGTTAACGGGTGCACGGACGGACGGATGAACGGAAGGACGGGCGGACAGACAGACGAAAGGACTGATGCATGGACGGACGGATGAGCAAATGGACGCGCGGACGAACGCATGGACAGGGGACGGACGCACAGATGGCCGGAAGCACGGACGGACGGAGGCGCGGACGAACTGATGGATGTTTCGCATCACTCATCATCATGCACTCCATCGATATGCTCTTACTTTTTGAAATGCGAAGCATTTCTTAGCGAACTTCGGTGAGTTTGGCCCTATCTATCTATCTATCTATCTATCTATCTATCTATCTATCTATCTATCTATCTATCTATCTATCTATCTATCTATCTATCTATCTATCTATCTATCTGTCTGTCTATCTATCTATTCTCTCAAGTTTGGATTCTCTCATGACCACCTCTTTCCCTTGGTGTAAACCAAAAATTCGGACTATCTCCCAGAAGGAATCCCAAGCAGAAGTGGTGCACACAGCTTTGACTCGGTTGAAACGAGAGTCGACGCAAATGCAGGAAGAACAGTTTGAAGTGAAACTTGGTATAGCGTTCACAGATAAACGAACCGAAAGAGGTTCTACTTGACCTGCATTCGAGAGGTGCGGTTGGTAGCGAGGAAGAAGCGAGAGAGAAGTGTGCTGCGAGTGGGGGAGGAGCCGACAGCTTCGGGCGTGGCAGTTAGCGAGAGGTGGGTGAAGGAGACAGTGACGTCAGCGCGCAGCTGCGGCGTGATTGACTTGACGCTGCTCCAATACCTGTGGCGAGGGGTACGCGTTGCAGCGCGTTCATAAGAGGGCGCGTACATACGGCTTCACACACGTGAGTCAAAAGGGCCGTTTCGCATTTAAAAAATGGATTCACAAATATGAATCGCTGGTCATGACATAAATAATGTGACAATCTAGTCGCGTATGTCGTCAAGGGCTTTCCGCTACACGTGTGGTATTTACCCACGGGTATGCGAGTTCGCCACAGGTATGCGGGTAGGTGCAACAGCTTATTGACATTTTTTATCTATCCAGGAACGATGAGAAAAGCTATGCGTAATTTGAACGCGTTAGCGGGAAGAAAAAGCTGACACCGGCAGCGTTGACCTGACGAATCCAAATAATAAATGTAAGTGTCTCACAACGAATCAAACCCCAGAATTCTGAGTAGCAATCGAATACACCACGGAGCAACGCCTGCTCTCAGAACTCTTTTTGAAATAGACCCTACTTTTTGTCAAATGTCGATCGTGCCAACAGTTTGGGTTATCCGATTTTATAAACACCACAGGTGTTACAATGATAGAACCATCACGTTGAGTTTACGTCTATTGTAGGTAGGCACCGTCCACTGAAATCGACTTTAGTAGCAGTGTCCGGGACCACCATTTTCGCAAGCGACAGTGCTTCCTATCTGCTTTCAGATTGATTAATATGTGTGGTGTAACGTCCCAAAACAACCACATGATTATGCGAGACGCCGTAGTGGAGGGATCCGGAAATTTCGACCATCTGTGGTTCAATAACGTGCATATAAATCTGAGCACACAGGCCTACGTTTCAGCCTCCATCGAAAATGCAGCCTCTGCAGCCTGGTATTTGCTTACTGCATCTGGTGTTGCATCATGAATGTTTTGTTACCATATTTATGGAACTGTAAACAACTGGTTATATAAAACATCCGCGGCTGTTTAACGTATGTCTCTGCGAGCATTTGTGTATATCTTTAGCGCCACTACGTACTGTTTCACTCTATAAAAAACTTCTACACAGTCACCTTGCATCTGCATGCTTCGCATAACACGAGCTACGTAATATGTGCCTTATTTTTGTTACAGAAAGAGCAATGCAAATGTGGACCACATATTTCGTTTCGCCTTCAGAGACTGTTTGCCTTTCACGCAGGAAGGTTGTGCGAAGACTCCATAACACGGTGACCCCGCCGTGCATACGCTCTGTGTAATCCTGCAAATAGCGTGTGCGAACGATTACTTGTTTTCTTTTCGGGCAGCATTAGTACTTTAACTGTAAGAAACTGCCATTGTTTTGAGATAATTCAAAAAAATGGAGAGCAGGTCTCCGCTTAGTATTTTAATAAAGGCGGAAGTCAAGCCTGTGAGAATCGCGTCGGCGTATACAACCAATAGCACAGAACACGGCCGCTCTAGTAGAGTGCTGCAGCGTAACTCCTTGCACCCAATGCGCTGTTTCACGCGATATTACATGCGTTAGCACGAGTGCTCGCGATAGATGACGACTTTTTTTTTGCAGAAGCACTTTTAAGCACTGAGGAGTATTTGTGGTAGATCGACTCATTGACACACGGAATCTGGAGCGCATGTGTCCGGTAAAAAAAAAAGGCCCGGCTGAAGCACGAAAGAATAAAGAACGGCCAGAGGTGGTACCTTATATTCATAAGGTTTCACACAACCTAAAAAAATTGCCCGCAGCTTCCCTCGGGGGAACACTGAGGAGGATGCGGAGCATATAATTGGTTAACGGGGTGTTAAAGTGCGACTTACTTGGGTCGATGGCTAAATTGGTTAACGTGGTTGTGAAATGGGGTGTTAAATTGCGACTTACTTGGGTCGATGACTAAATTGGTTAAGGTGGTTGTAGGAGGGGGTGTTAAATGAGTGAACACGTACACACGTATGCGAAAGGGCGGCGCTGGTCGAAGGGACGTCGATCATTGTGTTTGTGGATTTGTTGGAATTCATTTCACCGCGACCTTGGACGTCGACGCGCCGTACAAACCAACCGACGAGCGGCAACTGAGCGAGCGAGCGCCGACCTTGAGTATATATACAGCGCGACGGCGCATGCACTGTCAGCTGTTGAATGTTCTCGAAGCGCGACGGCGCATGCGCGTCCACTGGAGAATCAGGAGAATTGTAGAATGTTCTCGAAGGGGAGAAGCGCGCGCGGCACAGATGGTGAGTGACGGTGCATGCGCGCGTCAGCTGTCGAATGTTCGAGAAGGGGGAGAAGCGCAACGGCGCATGCGCGCGCGTCAGCTGCCAATGTTCTCGAAGCGCGACGGCGCATGCGCGCGCGTCAGCTGCCGATGTTCTCGAAGCGTGACGGCGCATGCGCGCTACATTATACAGCTAGCGAATGTTCGTGAAGAGGAGAAGCGGACGCGGTGTGTAGAGAAGGAAGGGTGCACAGATGGTGGAGGAGTGAAGCGCGCGCGGTGTGTAGAGGAGGAAGGAGTGGCGAGTCGGCATGGTGTACCGCTGGCGTTCACCGCCCCAAACAAACTGGCGAAGTTGTGCCCTCGCATCAATGGAAGCCAAGCTTAACAGCCGAAAGGCTGCAAAAAGAAGCATGCGCGGCCGTTCACGAAGTGCGCCACTGGAGCGGTTTATGAAATTCCCCTATCGGATGGGAATAGCTATGTTGGCCACACGGGGCGCTGCTTCAATGATCGAGCGAGGGAACACGCTCTTACGGTAAAGAATAGGGACGTTGCGCACCTGAGCTCCCAAGTTACAGCTTATGGATACACACTAGACTTCGCGCATATTAGGATCCTGGGAAGAAGTACGAAAAAGTAAGCAAGGGAAATTCTGGAGACATATCACACAAACAGGGTAATAGGTGTGTTAACGAAATGTCACTAAACCTGTATGAGACAGAAACAAGTTATCTATCTAAAGAGAATGTGTCCGATAGCGTGATTAAGAGAAGGGCTGATCATGTAGCGCATGTGTCGATGAAGGGTGGGTTTATATTAACCTGTTTCCTCAAGAAATAAACAGCTGTAAGTGAGCACCCGTGGTGTCTACATTTGTTTCTTTCAGTGTGTGGTTGTTCCTTCGGCGCGACGTTGAATATTTAATCAATACCTGCTTTGTTTTTCAGTCAAAACACTAAGTACTGGTCCTGATACACCGTGATTATTACACTGGATTTCAACACTATCGCGACAAAAGCGGTCTTACCAGCGGCAGCTTCACTGTGACCAAGATTGCTCTTCACAGATCCCACCTTCAGAGGCTGAGTTCGCTTCGGATCACAGAACACACGGCTCACGGCAGCTAACTCGGGAGGGTCGCCCACTTTGGTGCCTGTGCCATGAGCTTCGACGTATAGCACGTGCTTTGGGTGAATCTTGGCTTCAGTGTAAACTTCTCGTATAAGCCTCTCTTGTAACTTCGCTGATGGAGTAGATATACCTGTAATATAGCGAAAAATGGCTAACATCCCCTTTTCGCTGTGGCTTTGTGGCAGGTGTATATCAACTAAATAAAGGCATCGTTCAATACTGCCATTTCCAGAGACTATTGGCGACGTCATATTTTAGGGTGAACATATATCTAGACGGGGCATTTTGAGCCACACTGCCTTCCCCAGCTTAGCTTATAAGTAGGCTGAGCATACGACTTGCGCAATACGACACTCAAGTCGGGTGTGGGATGAGTTGAATCATCTATTCGGTATTAGGGGAACTATGCGGCATTGGCTCGTGGCCAATGCCAAAAAGTGCAAACGAAGTCAGTACTCTAGACACACACAAACACTAACTCACCACCATACAATATATATATATATATAGTCCGTAGATCCTCCGTGAGCGGTCACAACAACGTGGTTTATTTCGACGTTTCGGCCAAGAGTCTGGCCTTCATCAGGATATATATATATATATATTATATATATATATATATATATATTAATATATATAATATATATATATTGATTACGTGTTTTCGCTGCACAGATGGTGAGTGACGGTGCATGCGCGCGTCAGCTGTCGAATGTTCGAGAAGGGGGAGAAGCGCAACGCGCATGCGCGCGCGTCAGCTGCCAATGTTCTCGAAGCGCGACGGCGCATGCGCGCGCGTCAGCTGCCGATGTTCTCGAAGCGTGACGGCGCATGCGCGCTACATTATACAGCTAGCGAATGTTCGTGAAGAGGAGAAGCGGACGCGGTGTGTAGAGAAGGAAGGGTGCACAGATGGTGGAGGAGTGAAGCGCGCGCGGTGTGTAGAGGAGGAAGGGATGCACAGATGGTGGAAGAAGGAGGAGGAAGCTTGAGGACGGCGCCGCACTACAAGCCTCGAGTATTTAGATGCTCCGCATCTAAAAAGGTGGCGAGTCGGCATGGTGTACCGCTAGCGTTCACCACCCCAAACAAACTGGTGTAGTTGTGCCCTCGCATCAATGGAAGCCAAGCTCAATAGCCGAAAGGCTGCAAAAAGAAGCATGCGCGGCCGTTCACGAAGTGCGCCACTGGAGTGGTTTATGAAATTCCCCTATCGGATGGGAATAGCTATGTTGGCCACACGGGGCGCTGCGTCAATGATCGAGCGAGGGAACACGCTCTTACGGTAAAGAATAGAACGGTGCGCACCTGAGCGCCCATGTTACAGCTTATGGATACACACAAGACTTCGCGCATATTAGGATCCTGGGAAGAAGTACGAAAAAAGTAAGCAAGGGAAATTATGGAGACATATCGCACAAACGGGGTAATAGGTGTGTTAGCGAAACGTCACTAAACCTGCATGAGACAGAAACAAGTTATCTAAAGAGAATGTGTCCGATAGCGTGATTAAAAGAAGGGCTGATCATGTCGCGCATGTATCGATGAAGGGTGGGTTTATATTAACATGTATTCTCAAGGAATAAACAGCTGTAAGTGAGCGCCCGTCATGTCTACATTTGTTTCTTTCAGTGTGTGGTTGTTCCTTCGGCGTGACGTTGAATATTTAATCAATACCTGCTTTGTTTTTCAGTCAAAACACTAAGTACTGGTCCTAATACACCGTGATTAATACACTAGATTTCAACACTATCGCGACAAAAGCGGTCTTCTTACCAGCGGCAGCTTCACTGTGACCAAGATTGCTCTTCACAGATCCCACCTTCAGAGGCTGAGTTCGCTTCAGATCACAGAACACACGGCTCACGGCAGCTAACTCGGGAGGGTCGCCCACCTTGGTGCCTGTGCCATGAGCTTCGACGTATAGCACGTGCTTTGGGTGAATCTTGGCTTCAGTGTAAACTTCTCGTATAAGCCTCTCCTGTAACTTCGCTGATGGAGTAGATATACCTGTAATATAGCAAAAAATGGCTATCATCCCCTTTTCGCTGTGGCTTTGTGGCAGGTGTATATCAACTAAATAAAGGCATCGTTGAATACTGCCATTTCCAGAGACTATTGGCGACGTGATATTTTAGGGTGAACATATACCTAAACGGGGCATATTGAGCCACACTGCCTTCCCCAGCTTAGCTTATAAGTAGGCTGAGGACACTACTTGCGCAATACGATACTCAAGTCGGGTGTGGGATCAGTTGAATCATCTATTCGGTATTAGGGGAACTATACATACATACATACATACATACATACATACATACATACATACATACATACATACATACATACATACATACATACATACATTAAACGCGTGCGTATGTCCTCGCCTGTATATCGTCCTCTGTTGGCATTACTGAAGGAACACAGGAATACATAGGCAAGGGCTACAACTGGAAACTATTGAATTCTCACACAGGCACTGCTGCAGCATATCTGAACAGATAATAAATTACTAGAAAGCACCCATTTAAATAACAGTCCACGTTATAAGGCCCACAAAGAACCATCGCAATAACTTTAGTGCAACAAGTATAAACCACACTGTTTGGGACAACATTTTGGTGGACATGTCAGTGAGTCACTATGCTACCGATGATTAGGTTTCAGAGTGCTCTCACCTTCGGATTTGTAGCCATCAGCACTGATCTTGATGTGGGCCACTTTGGTGTAGATCCGGCGAGCGTGGCGGGCTTGTTGTACGAAAAAAACACCCACAGTTTCACTTCGGGCGAAGCCATCAGCTGCACAATGATGAGTTTTGTTAGTGCTGGCCGACCTAATGAAGTTATTTACTTCTCTTGTATTATTAAAAGGCGGCCCCTCGATACAAAACTGAATGGCACCTAATCCTACCTTTCAGTGCATTTTCCAGCCGCGATAACTTGAATATTGAAATATAATGTTGACACACCACAAATTACTCATGCCTTTACATTCAGCATTCTGCGCACACGATCTAAAAAGAGCTTGGCAAAACCATTTCCCATTTATTAGCGGAAATGCGTAGCGTTTGCTGGATAGCAAATTGCGACGACAATACTCCTGTCTCGCACAAGAGGAGCAATACGGGGTGCTTGATAACGCTTCGTTATTGGCCTCTCCATACAGCGAGTAAAAGACAGCACCAAAAGAGATACACATAACCATATCTATGCCTTATTTCGTCCTGTATTTTATCAAAGTGACAGTAACCACTTCTTCAAAATTGTGTGCAGAAACATCCAGAGGGAGGCACTAAACAATTGCAAAATCACATTTGTCTATTCCGGCTTCCATGGGATTTCGACTATCGTCCATGTGCGCTAAGGTATGATAACTTTTCGTGCAATAAAGGAGTAAGCACAGACGTTAATGTCTTTTTCAAGGTACAGTGTGAGTGAATCAGGTTAGCACCACAGTTCATGGTATGCACCCTATTTAACAGATTCGAAGTACTGGCTGCGACTGTTGTTCGTTTTCCTGCTTCTTGAACATTATCTCTGCCCTCCACTCCGGCTTACTATTTTATCGGTTGGTGTGCGCCGTCATTTTACTGGTAGTTGTCATCGTCACTACTAAACAACTCAACGTCTTTTCAATGCAGCAAACGTCAGTGAAGTGGTTGCGTCGTTTTATGCTGCCTCTCGAAATTAAAATCTTGCGACTTTCAGTCTGGTTAAACGGAGCAGCTACGGAATTATTGTAGATGTTGGGTAGGGTATTAAGGCCTGTTTAAGTCACTGCTTGAAGAAGGATTACCTCCAGTAGCCGAGATGTCTCTGCATCGTGTTCAAATAATTTCCATGAAGGGCAAAAAACACACAAATTCCTTTTGAAATGAGCACGTTTTACTATTATGGGAAGGACTGTGTGTCGTTGTTGAGTACGTAGCCCTATAGCGATCGTGCGCTTTTAGTTCATTAACATCACGTGGGTTTGCCATAATATGCGAACTTGCCTTCGCCAATAATCTGTAAAACATGAATATCAAGTGGGCTGGTGCATATGTCTTCACGTATTTCATGTTTCTCCTGTTCTGTAATAATGTATTATTAGGGCTTTTCGAGCTTTGCTGGTACAATAGAAGTAATGTTGAAAGCATTCAACGTAGAATTGGAAAGTCTTATTACACGCAGAAAGCTTCAAATTTTCACCATATACATTTTTGTGCAGTCTTCTCTTGCCACTTTAGGGAAGTACCAAATGGCTTTTGGCGATTTCCTTACCTCGTAATAAGCAATGCATCAACCTTCATTCAACTTCTCGGCTTTGCTTCACTTGAGTGTTTGGCAAAAAGATAGATCTTACTCAATCCCCATTTATTACGCGACTGATATAGCTAATAAATCTACCCACCTTTCGTTGTATGTTTTGTGGTGCTTGCTACACGGAGCCACCACTCGATTATATATTTATGTATATATGTTCGGGATGGTAGGAGTGGAATTTAATTGAAGAGGTTATGCAATGAGCACCTTCTTCTGAAAGCACAGAAACGTCAAAACTGCTTGAAAAAACTTTGCTGAGAGTGCAAAAATATTAGGCTAAGATTTTTTATAATGCACTCTCCCAGTTATGAAAGAGAATTCGTGAAATTAGGCTGCAGTGATCTTAACCTCGATGGCAGGTGGGTCACTCTCAAGCCAAGAAAAACAAGAACGAAATTAAGTGAAGATATAAATAATCGGTTAATCTAAGCTCAATCGGGATAAAAAGAGGAATCGTGCTTTTTTTTCTTGGGAAGCAGCACCTTGTTTGGAAAATAGCGATATAGAAACCATTACCAGTGTAGTGACAGCACTGATTGTACACGCCCCAATCCACCTTAAACATAGGACACTTGACCAAAATTGAAGTTTCTCTAGAATCTTAATATGCAATACAAGAGCAACAGCAGGTGCAGATAACTCGAAGAACCTTCGTGCTACCATAATAAGGGCAGGGACATAAGCATTAGGTTTAGCCAGAAAATTTTAGCAATGCGCTAAATATTTGTTCTGATTTTGTCTTAAAAAAGCATTTGTTCTCAGAACGTTGGGGCTAAAAAAAGCTGCATAGTTGTGAATGCGAAAATCATTTCTTCATGAGCTGTGCAAGATTCTAAGCACAATGCGCATAGCATTGTTGTTAATGCAGAAAGTTTGTGTCCCTTTTGCGTTTGTCACAACGCTCGCCTCACCGAATATAAGTGCTTTGAAAGTGTAGGGGTTTCCGAGGCCTGCGATTTCTTAACGTAAGAGATTGGATATAGTTGGTAGATACTGATGTTAAACAGACATGGTGTACAAACACGGAGATAAGACAGAAGTCAACACATCAGAACCGCCAACTAACAACTGCAAAACTCCGCAATGATGGAGACGAAGGCACGAAAGCTTGCCCCGCCGTAGTGGTCTAGTAGGTAAGGTACTCGACCGCTGACCCGCAGGGCGCGGGAACGAATCCCGGCTGTGGCTCCTGTATTTTTGCTGGAGGCAAAAATGCTGTAGGCCCGTGTGCTCATATTTGGGTGCATGTTAAAGAACCCCAGGTGGTCAAAATTTCCAGAGTCCTCCACTATGGCGGTTCTCATAATCATATGGTGGTTTTGGGACGTTATATCCCACATATCTAAGCCACAGAAGCTTGTCCGCACCTACATATTGCATGGATATCGGCACGTATCTTTTCACGAATTCTGTTTTTTAGATGCGGAAGCATCTTATACTCGCGCCTTGTAGTGCGCCGTCCGCGCCGCTTCTCGAACATTCGACAGCTGACGTGCGCGCATGAGTCGTCGCGCCGTCGCCCACCATCTGTGCCGCGCGCGCTTCTCCTTCGAGAACATTCGACAGCTGACAGCGCATGCGCCGTCGCGCCGTCGCCATCTGTGCCGCGCGCGCGCTTCTCCTTCGAGAACATTCGACAGCTGACAGCGCATGCGCCGTCGCGCTGTATATATACTCAAGGTCGGCGCTCGCTCGCTCAGTTGCCGCTCGTCCGTTGGTTTGTACGGCGCGTCGACGTCCGAAGTCGCCGTGAAATGAATGCCAACGAATCCACAAACACAATGATCGACGTCGCTTCGACCAGCGCCGCCCTTTCGCATACGTGTGTACGTGTTCACTCATTTAACATTCCCTCCTACAACCACGTTAACCAATTTAGCCATCGACCCAAGTAAGTCGCACTTTAACACCCCGTTAACCAATTATATGTTCCGCATCCTCCTCAGTGTTCCCCCGAGGGAAGCTGCGGGCAATTTTTTTCGCCACCAAGCGGCTTTTGTAGTGATTAGTCGGCGTTTGTGTTGTATGGTATTCACTCTTCTATGCGTCTTCGCACACTTTGTCTCTTTGACTGGGATTTTAATGATAAGCATATATTTCGTATAAAAGTCCTTTTTTATTTGCTCTTTTCCAAAAGGGCTCTTGAATCACCAGTAGTCTAACGCCCGCAAGAGACAACAAAAGCATGCCATCTTTATTCGGAAAGAAAACACGACCAATTTGATTTGATGTAACTTGGCAGTGAGGCTTTGAAGACGTACCTTGTGCGTCGAATGACTTGCACTTTCCATCTGGGGACAGCATACCGAGGCGCGAGAAGCTTATTGAAGTCGCTGGTTTCAGGGATACCATACATCCACCTACAATGGCCGCCTCACACTGTCCAGAACGTATTGCCAGCACAGCATGATTCAGTGCTGATAGGGTTGATGAGCATGCTGTGTCCACCGTCACACTCGGACCTGGACATGCAGAAAATAAATATGGTAAGTCGCATCTCCTGAATTGTGTATTCCTTCTCTCCAACTACGGTAACAATAATTTGGGGCTATGCAAATCTCCATGAGAAGCACGTTATGCCGGTTCATTTCAATAAGTTTCGCTGAACTTACTTCGCATACCAGTCCTCAGTAAAAACATTTTTGCCTTTCCTCTTACCCGCGTGTACAGTGAAGGCGACTTTTAGTGAAAACAAACCACTTAAGCTGCAAATTCAGGAATACCGATATGTGTGCGCACGAGCATGAATGTTGGGGATGGAGGGCAGCTGGAGGGGTGGGTGGGAGTGGAGGGGGGGGGGTGAGAGCAGTCATGCCTTTTAGTTACTTAAGTGGAAGGGAATATGCAGTCAGCGGCATGCAGTGACGTAATAAAGACTGGAGTGCTACAACGAACATTTGCCACCTCCCCCCTGAAGCTCAGAAACCCTGCGCACGCCTATTAAAATGCTTCATGGTGAAATGCCAAGTAGTTTTTTTGAAAGTACACTTATGTTATGCCATGCCGTTCCTAACAATAAGAATACTTTAAGAATCTGCTAAGCATGGCAATAAGAAACACACCCAGCTCGTGTATTTTTGTGTACGTAGCTTTCTTTCAGCGTCATATTCCTGATAAAATATATGAGGCCGTGGCTGAAATGGCTCAGGTTTTTGGGCGTAGCTTAGTTGGTTGAGTTATCCGAAGACTGCTTATTAAGTCCCTGCCACCAGCAAGTTGTGTTTTCATCTACCCGACTTTCCTCACATCTTCAGCAAATTGCGTCAATGCAGTTGAAAACAGCGCAATTTGAGTCCCCTTTACTTGCCGATGTATCATGGTCCGATGGTTCTATTACAGTTCAATCCAACAAAAACACCAGCCCTTCGAAATTCTCTTTTTTGAATTGTTCATTGCAAGTGTCTCGTTCCGGTAGATTAAAAAAGAAAGGTGATTGCGCCCATTGGATTCACCTGCAACTTGGGCTGCTCTAAGAGAAGCTAAACTCAGGCGGCGTGGATTTATTACGCCTACTATTCAACGCTGATTCATTTAATTGTGATGACATGATGGTACCACAGCAACGCATAGTGAGGCATGTACGGACCATAAACGACAGCACACATACGTAAACACACAAAATGTTGGGAAGCGCGTTTCATTTTGATGCATTAGGATTTCACTCGCAAACGCTGCGAACCATGCTGGGCGCAGGCAACCAACAGTGTAGGAGAGGCGTTGCTATAGCGCAAAATCACTCTGCTAAGATTGTGCGTATAGGATGCGAATAGTCTAGAGCGCACGCGATTAAATTTGTTTCTCTCTCTCTGTCTCTCTAGAGCGTATGCAGCCGCCATCAATAGCTCTGGAATCCGACCACCACACAGACCTCGTGAACATTGAAATGCAAGTTTATACAAATTTAATGCAATAAACGATAGCATATCGAACTTTGTATGAATGCAATTGTCAGTGGTGCCGCAACTCGCCACGGCCCTCCACGAAAGATTGGCTATCACGTGGATTTTGACACCATCAGTGTCACGGATGCGGAAGGTAACCGCACAAAAAGCAGTTCTAGGACTACTGGCATATCGAAACAACACCTGAAATCAAGAGCTCAACTGGGATCTTAGCGAGTGTATACGTGCACGGTCTACGTAACCAGTGGAGAAGACACTGCAGACAAAAGAACGGCGGCAAGGACGATCGGGAGGGGGGGGGGGGCATCACCAAGAAACATCGTTAGCTTCAAAGCCGGCCAGTCGCGTTTGATGAAAGGACCAAAGTTGTCCCGAATCGTCGAGTAAGTTTATAGTTGGGAATTTCAACATTAAAACCTTTTGACCAAAAATAGCTGGAGTTTTATTTTATTCGTAAATATGAAATAGAAAAATCTTTGGTGCAGTGGGAAGCACTTCTCGCCACCTCAGACTTGCAGGTACAACGAACGTTCCTGGACCACGCTCGGCTGGCGGCACACGCCAATAGAGCCTTGGACATAAGGTCCCACCCACGTAGCTCCTAAACTCCTCTTTTTCTCAAAATTGTTATTCTGCTCCTTCTAAATTACTTGTATAAAAGCCGACACGCTCTACCGCTTGGCAGATTATTGACGGCCGACGCTCTGTTGAGCATTAACGTCTACAGCGCGTTTTTCAGCTATTGCCTGTTGAGTGACATCTCGTTTTCAGGGCACACATTCACCCCCCAAAAAGAGTTTAGTGTTTAAAACACCAACTCTTGCCTTCGTCAAGCGTTCCGACAATGTGGCATTATAACAAAGCGTTTACTGAACCAGCGTATTCCATAACAGCACTTTGAGGGCCACTTATGTGCTCATTTCAGTATTCACCCCGAGATCAAGATATAGGGGGCAGCACCGTCCCACTGCTAGTCTAGAGAGGCTGCCAGCAGCGCGCATGTCAATGCACGCAGCGGCTCGTTTTCCGAGCGCTGTGAGCCGATTGTCGGCAATTAAAATGCGTCGACGTCCGAAGTCGCCGTGAAATGAATGCCAACGAATCCACAAACACAATGATCGACGTCGCTTCGACCAGCGCCGCCCTTTCGCATACGTGTGTACGTGTTCACTCATTTAACATTCCCTCCTACAACCACGTTAACCAATTTAGCCATCGACCCAAGTAAGTCGCACTTTAACACCCCGTTAACCAATTATATGTTCCGCATCCTCCTCAGTGTTCCCCCGAGGGAAGCTGCGGGCAATTTTTTTCGCCACCAAGCGGCTTTTGTAGTGATTAGTCGGCGTTTGTGTTGTATGGTATTCACTCTTCTATGCGTCTTCGCACACTTTGTCTCTTTGACTGGGATTTTAATGATAAGCATATATTTCGTATAAAAGTCCTTTTTTATTTGCTCTTTTCCAAAAGGGCTCTTGAATCACCAGTAGTCTAACGCCCGCAAGAGACAACAAAAGCATGCCATCTTATTCGGAAAGAAAACACGACCAATTTGATTTGATGTAACTTGGCAGTGAGGCTTTGAAGACGTACCTTGTGCGTCGAATGACTTGCACTTTCCATCTGGGGACAGCATACCGAGGCGCGAGAAGCTTATTGAAGTCGCTGGTTTCAGGGATACCATACATCCACCTACAATGGCCGCCTCACACTGTCCAGAACGTATTGCCAGCACAGCATGATTCAGTGCTGATAGGGTTGATGAGCACGCTGTGTCCACCGTCACACTCGGACCTGGACATGCAGAAAATAAATATGGTAAGTCGCATCTCCTGAATTGTGTATTCCTTCTCTCCAACTACGGTAACAATAATTTGGGGCTATGCAAATCTCCATGAGAAGCACGTTATGCCGGTTCATTTCAATGAGTTTCACTGAACTTACTTCGCATACTAGTCCTCAGTAAAAACATTTTTGCCTTTCCTCTTACCCGCGTGTACAGTGAAGGCGACTTTTAGTGAAAACAAACCACTTAAGCTGCAAATTCAGGAATACCGATATGTGTGCGCACGAGCATGAATGTTGGGGATGGAGGGCAGCTGGAGGGGTGGGTGGGAGTGGAGGGGGGGGGGTGAGAGCAGTCATGCCTTTTAGTACTTAAGTGGAAGGGAATATGCAGTCAGCGGCATGCAGTGACGTAATAAAGACTGGAGTGCTACAACGAACATTTGCCACCTCCCCCCTGAAGCTCAGAAACCCTGCGCACGCCTATTAAAATGCTTCATGGTGAAATGCCAAGTAGTTTTTTTGAAAGTACACTTATGTTATGCCATGCCGTTCCTAACAATAAGAATACTTTAAGAATCTGCTAAGCATGGCAATAAGAAACACACCCAGCTCGTGTATTTTTGTGTACGTAGCTTTCTTTCAGCGTCATATTCCTGATAAAATATATGAGGCCGTGGCTGAAATGGCTCAGGTTTAATTGGCCGTAGCTTAGTTGGTTGAGTTATCCGAAGACTGCTTATTAAGTCCCTGCCACCAGCAAGTTGTGTTTTAATCTACCTGACTTTCCTCACATCTTCAGCAAATTGCGTCAATGCAGTTGAAAACAGCGCAATTTGAGTCCCCTTACTTGCCGATGTATCATGGTCCGATGGTTCTATTACAGTTCAATCCAACAAAACACCAGCCCTTCGAAATTCTCTTTTTTGAATTGTTCATTGCAAGTGTCTCGTTCCGGTAGATTAAAAAAGAAAGGTGATTGCGCCCATTGGATTCACCTGCAACTTGGGCTGCTCTAAGAGAAGCTAAACTCAGGCGGCATGGATTTATTACGCTTACTATTCAACGCTGATTCATTTAATTGTGATGACATGATGGTACCACAGCAACGCATAGTGATGCATGTACGGACCACAAACGACAGCAGAGATACGTAGACACACAAAATCTTGGGAAGCGCGTTTCATTTTCATGCATTAGGATTTCACTCGCAAACGCTGCGAACCATGCTGGGCGCAGGCAACCAACAGTGTAGGAGAGGCGTTGCTATAGCGCAAAATCACTCTGCTAAGATTGTGCGTATAGGATGCGAATAGTCTAGAGCGCACGCGATTAAATTTGTTTCTCTCTCTCTGTCTCTCTAGAGCGTATGCAGCCGCCATCAATAGCTCTGGAATCCGACCACCACACAGACCTCGTGAACATTGAAATGCAAGTTTATACAAATTTAATGCAATAAACGATAGCATATCGAACTTTGTATGAATGCAATTGTCAGTGGTGCCGCAACTCGCCACGACCCTCCACGAAAGATTGGCTATCACGTGGATTTTGACACCATCAGTGTCACGGATGCGGAAGGTAACCGCACAACGACGAGGCTGCCTACTGGCACAGACGCCGGTATTTCGCCGGTAAATACAACCTCGTGTTTAAAAGTCTTCGTTAATCTCTAACAACAGCCACAAGGGGGACGCACAATGTTTGTCGGAATTTTCGTTCTTTGCCTTAGTCAGGCTACGTCAGTTATTATTTAGCTGATACACTGCAATGATTCAACTTTCAGGAGAATTTCTTATAACTATTACACCTCAGATATTCAACAAATTCTATTATTTCTCTCCCCCCTTTTTTTCTTTTTTTACATTGCGCCAAAATCATTTCACAGTCAAAACACAGTAATCATATTCCCCTAGCCTAGAAAACCTAAAGGTATTGACTTGCATTAACCACTGGCTTCTTGGCCAATCCCCCTAGTGGGTGAGAGCCACAAAAGAAAGGAACAAACAAACAAACAAACAACAATACGTCAGGCTTCGTTCTGCATTTGTTTCACGTGTCAACGTTACTGAGGCTGTATCCTTAGGCCACCTGGACCATATTACGACCAACATGGGGAAGTGCAGAACACAGAAGACGAGGAAGCGCAAGTTTGCTGGAAATCGCTACACAACGACGAGGCTGCCTACTGGGACAGACGCCGGTATTTCGCCGGTAAATACAACTTTGTGTTTAAAAGTCTTCGTTAATCTCTAACAACAGCCACAAGGGGGACGCACAATGCTTTGTCGGAATTTTCGTTCTTTGCCTTAGTCAGGCTACGTCACTTATTATTTAGCTGATACACTGCAATGATTCAACTTTCAGGAGAATTCCATATAAATATTACACCTCAGATATTCAACAAATTCTATTATTTCTCTCCCCCCTTTTTTTCTTTTTCTTACATAGCGCCAAAATAGTTTCACAGTCAAAACACAGTAATCATATTCCCCTAGCCTAGAAAACCTAAAGGTATTGACTTGCATTAACCACTGGCTTCTTGGCCAATCCCCCTAGTGGGTGAGAGCCACAAAAGAAAGGAACAAACAAACAAACAACAAACAAATACGTCAGGCTTCGTTCTGCATTTGTTTCACGTGTCAACGTTACTGGGCTGTATCCTTAGGCCACCTGGACCATATTACGACCAACATGGGGAAGTGCAGAACACAGAAGACGAGGAAGCGCAAGTTTGCTGGAAATCGCTACACAACGACGAGGCTGCCTACTGGCACAGACGCCGGTATTTCGCCGGTAAATACAACCTCGTGTTTAGAAGTCTTCGTTAATCTCTAACAACAGCCACAAGGGGGACGCACAATGTTTGTCGGAATTTTCGTTCTTTGCCTTAGTCAGGCTACGTCACTTATTATTTAGCTGATACACTGCAATGATTCAACTTTCAGGAGAATTTCGTATAACGATTACACCTCAGATATTCAACAAATTCTATTATTTCTCTCCCCCTTTTTTTCTTTTTTTACATTGCGCCAAATAGTTTCACAGTCAAAACACAGTAATCATATTCCCCTAGCCTAGAAAACCTAAAGGTATTGACTTGCATTAACCACTGGCTTCTTGGCCAATCCCCCTAGTGGGTGAGAGCCACAAAAGAAAGGAACAAACAAACAAACAAACAAACAAATACGTCAGGCTTCGTTCTGCATTTGTTTCACGTGTCAACGTTACTGGGGCTGTATCCTTAGGCCACCTGGACCATATTACGACCAACATGGGGAAGTGCAGAACACAGAAGACGAGGAAGCGCAAGTTTGCTGGAAATCGCTACACAACGACGAGGCTGCCTACTGGCACAGACGCCGGTATTTCGCCGGTAAATACAACTTTGTGTTTAAAAGTCTTCGTTAATCTCTAACAGCCACAAGGGGGACGTACAATGCTTGTCGGAATTTTAGTTCTTTGCCTTAGTCAGGCTACGTCATTTATTATTTAGCTGATACACTGCAATGATTCAACTTTCAGGAGAATTTCGTATAACGATTACACCTCAGATATTCAACAAATTCTATTATTTCTCTCCCCCTTTTTTTCTTTTTTTACATTGCGCCAAATAGTTTCACAGTCAAAACACAGTAATCATATTCCCCTAGCCTAGAAAACCTAAAGGTATTGACTTGCATTAACCACTGGCTTCTTGGCCAATCCCCCTAGTGGGTGAGAGCCACAAAAGAAAGGAACAAACAAACAAACAAACAAACAAATGCGTCAGGCTTCGTTCTGCATTTGTTTCACGTGTCAACGTTACTGGGGCTGTATCCTTAGGCCACCTGGACCATATTACGACCAACATGGGGAAGTGCAGAACACAGAAGACGAGGAAGCGCAAGTTTGCTGGAAATCGCTACACAACGACGAGGCTGCCTACTGGCACAGACGCCGGTATTTCGCCGGTAAATACAACTTTGTGTTTAAAAGTCTTCGTTAATCTCTAACAACAGCCACAAGGGGGACGCACAATGTTTGTCGGAATTTTCGTTCTTTGCCTTAGTCAGGCTACGTCACTTATTATTTAGCTGATACACTGCAATGATTCAACTTTCAGGAGAATTTCTTATAAATATTACACCTCAGATATTCAACAAATTCTATTTATTCTCTCCCCCTTTTTTTTCTTTTTTTACATTGCGCCAAAATAGTTTCACAGTCAAAACACAGTAATCATATTCCCCTAGCCTAGAAAACCTAAAGGTATTGACTTGCATTAACCACTGGCTTCTTGGCCAATCCCCCTAGTGGGTGAGAGCCACAAAAGAAAGGAACAAACAAACAAACAAACAAATACGTCAGGCTTCGTTCTGCATTTGTTTCACGTGTCAACGTTACTGGGGCTGTATCCTTAGGCCACCTGGACCATATTACGACCAACATGGGGAAGTGCAGAACACAGAAGACGAGGAAGCGCAAGTTTGCTGGAAATCGCTACACAACGACGAGGCTGCCTACTGGCACAGACGCCGGTATTTCGCCGGTAAATACAACTTTGTGTTTAAAAGTCTTCGTTAATCTCTAACAGCCACAAGGGGGACGTACAATGCTTGTCGGAATTTTCGTTCTTTGCCTTAGTCAGGCTACGTCAGTTATTATTTAGCTGATACACTGCAATGATTCAACTTTCAGGAGAATTTCTTTTAAATATTACACCTCAGATATTCAACAAATTCTATTATTTCTCTCCCCCCTTTTTTTCTTTTTTTACATTGCGCCAAAATAATTTCACAGTCAAAACACAGTAATCATATTCCCCTAGCCTAGAAAACCTAAAGGTATTGACTTGCATTAACCACTGGCTTCTTGGCCAATCCCCCTAGTGGGTGAGAGCCACAAAAGAAAGGAACAAACAAACAAACAAACAAATACGTCAGGCTTCGTTCTGCATTTGTTTCACGTGTCAACGTTACTGGGGCTGTATCCTTAGGCCACCTGGACCATATTACGACCAACATGGGGAAGTGCAGAACACAGAAGACGAGGAAGCGCAAGTTTGCTGGAAATCGCTACACAACGACGAGGCTGCCTACTGGCACAGACGCCGGTATTTCGCCGGTAAATACAACTTTGTGTTTAAAAGTCTTCGTTAATCTCTAACAACAGCCACAAGGGGGACGTACAATGCTTGTCGGAATTTTCGTTCTTTGCCTTAGTCAGGCTACGTCACTTATTATTTAGCTGATACACTGCAATGATTCAACTTTCAGGAGAATTTCTTATAACTATTACACCTCAGATATTCAACAAATTCTATTATTTCTCTCCCCCCTTTTTTTCTTTTTTTACATTGCGCCAAAATAGTTTCACAGTCAAAACACAGTAATCATATTCCCCTAGCCTAGAAAACCTAAAGGTATTGACTTGCATTAACCACTGGCTTCTTGGCCAATCCCCCTAGTGGGTGAGAGCCACAAAAGAAAGGAACAAACAAACAACAAACAAACAAATACGTCAGGCTTCGTTCTGCATTTGTTTCACGTGTCAACGTTACTGAGGCTGTATCCTTAGGCCACCTGGACCATATTACGACCAACATGGGGAAGTGCAGAACACAGAAGACGAGGAAGCGCAAGTTTGCTGGAAATCGCTACACAACGACGAGGCTGCCTACTGGCACAGACGCCGGTATTTCGCCGGTAAATACAACCTTCGTGTTTAAAAGTCTTCGTTAATCTCTAACAACAGCCACAAGGGGGACGCACAATGTTTGTCGGAATTTTCGTTCTTTGCCTTAGTCAGGCTACGTCACTTATTATTTAGCTGATACACTGCAATGATTCAACTTTCAGGAGAATTTCATATAAATATTACACCTCAGATATTCAACAAATTCTATTATTTCTCTCCCCCCTTTTTTTCTTTTTTTACATTGCGCCAAAATAGTTTCACAGTCAAAACACAGTAATCATATTCCCCTAGCCTAGAAAACCTAAAGGTATTGACTTGCATTAACCACTGGCTTCTTGGCCAATCCCCCTAGTGGGTGAGAGCCACAAAAGAAAGGAACAAACAAACAAACAAACAAACAAATACGTCAGGCTTCGTTCTGCATTTGTTTCACGTGTCAACGTTACTGGGGCTGTATTCTTAGGCCAACTGGACCATATTACGACCAACATGGGGAAGTGCAGAACACAGAAGACGAGGAAGCGCAAGTTTGCTGGAAATCGCTACACAACGACGAGGCTGCCTACTGGCACAGACGCCGGTATTTCGCCGGTAAATACAACCTCGTGTTTAAAAGTCTTCGTTAATCTCTAACAACAGCCACAAGGGGGACGCACAATGTTTGTCGGAATTTTCGTTCTTTGCCTTAGTCAGGCTACGTCACTTATTATTTAGCTGATACACTGCAATGATTCAACTTTCAGGAGAATTTCTTTTAAATATTACACCTCAGATATTCAACAAATTCTATTATTTCTCTCCCCCCTTTTTTTCTTTTTTTACATTGCGCCAAAATAATTTCACAGTCAAAACACAGTAATCATATTCCCCTAGCCTAGAAAACCTAAAGGTATTGACTTGCATTAACCACTGGCTTCTTGGCCAATCCCCCTAGTGGGTGAGAGCCACAAAAGAAAGGAACAAACAAACAAACAAACAAATACGTCAGGCTTCGTTCTGCATTTGTTTCACGTGTCAACGTTACTGGGGCTGTATCCTTAGGCCACCTGGACCATATTACGACCAACATGGGGAAGTGCAGAACACAGAAGACGAGGAAGCGCAAGTTTGCTGGAAATCGCTACACAACGACGAGGCTGCCTACTGGCACAGACGCCGGTATTTCGCCGGTAAATACAACCTCGTGTTTAAAAGTCTTCGTTAATCTCTAACAACAGCCACAAGGGGGACGCACAATGTTTGTCGGAATTTTCGTTCTTTGCCTTAGTCAGGCTACGTCACTTATTATTTAGCTGATACACTGCAATGATTCAACTTTCAGGAGAATTTCTTTTAAATATTACACCTCAGATATTCAACAAATTCTATTAATTCTCTCCCCCCTTTTTTTTCTTTTTTTACATTGCGCCAAAATAATTTCACAGTCAAAACACAGTAATCATATTCCCCTAGCCTAGAAAACCTAAAGGTATTGACTTGCATTAACCACTGGCTTCTTGGCCAATCCCCCTAGTGGGTGAGAGCCACAAAAGAAAGGAACAAACAAACAAACAAACAACAATACGTCAGGCTTCGTTCTGCATTTGTTTCACGTGTCAACGTTACTGGGGCTGTATTCCTTAGGCCACCTGGACCATATTACGACCAACATGGGGAAGTGCAGAACACAGAAGACGAGGAAGCGCAAGTTTGCTGGAAATCGCTACACAACGACGAGGCTGCCTACTGGCACAGACGCCGGTATTTCGCCGGTAAATACAACCTTCGTGTTTAAAAGTCTTCGTTAATCTCTAACAACAGCCACAAGGGGGACGCACAATGTTTGTCGGAATTTTCGTTCTTTGCCTTAGTCAGGCTACGTCAGTTATTATTTAGCTGATACACTGCAATGATTCAACTTTCAGGAGAATTTCTTATAAATATTACACCTCAGATATTCAACAAATTCTATTATTTCTCTCCCCCCTTTTTTTCTTTTTTTACATTGCGCCAAAATAGTTTCACAGTCAAAACACAGTAATCATATTCCCCTAGCCTAGAAAACCTAAAGGTATTGACTTGCATTAACCACTGGCTTCTTGGCCAATCCCCCTAGTGGGTGAGAGCCACAAAAGAAAGGAACAAACAAACAAACAAACAAACAAATACGTCAGGCTTCGTTCTGCATTTGTTTCACGTGTCAACGTTACTGGGGCTGTATCCTTAGGCCACCTGGACCATATTACGACCAACATGGGGAAGTGCAGAACACAGAAGACGAGGAAGCGCAAGTTTGCTGGAAATCGCTACACAACGACGAGGCTGCCTACTGGCACAGACGCCGGTATTTCGCCGGTAAATACAACTTGTGTTTAAAAGTCTTCGTTAATCTCTAACAGCCACAAGGGGGACGTACAATGCTTGTCGGAATTTTCGTTCTTTGCCTTAGTCAGGCTACGTCAGTTATTATTTAGCTGATACACTGCAATGATTCAACTTTCAGGAGAATTTCTTTTAATATTACACCTCAGATATTCAACAAATTCTATTAATTCTCTCCCCCCTTTTTTTCTTTTTTTACATTGCGCCAAAATAATTTCACAGTCAAAACACAGTAATCATATTCCCCTAGCCTAGAAAACCTAAAGGTATTGACTTGCATTAACCACTGGCTTCTTGGCCAATCCCCCTAGTGGGTGAGAGCCACAAAAGAAAGGAACAAACAAACAAACAAACAAATACGTCAGGCTTCGTTCTGCATTTGTTTCACGTGTCAACGTTACTGAGGCTGTATCCTTAGGCCACCTGGACCATATTACGACCAACATGGGGAAGTGCAGAACACAGAAGACGAGGAAGCGCAAGTTTGCTGGAAATCGCTACACAACGACGAGGCTGCCTACTGGCACAGACGCCGGTATTTCGCCGGTAAATACAACTATGTGTTTAAAAGTCTTCGTTAATCTCTAACAGCCACAAGGGGGACGTACAATGCTTGTCGGAATTTTCGTTCTTTGCCTTAGTCAGGCTACGTCAGTTATTATTTAGCTGATACACTGCAATGATTCAACTTTCAGGAGAATTTCTTATAAATATTTCACCTCAGATATTCAACAAATTCTATTATTTCTCTCCCCCCTTTTTTTCTTTTTTTACATTGCGCCAAAATAGTTTCACAGTCAAAACACAGTAATCATATTCCCCTAGCCTAGAAAACCTAAAGGTATTGACTTGCATTAACCACTGGCTTCTTGGCCAATCCCCCTAGTGGGTGAGAGCCACAAAAGAAAGGAACAAACAAACAAACAAACAAACAAATACGTCAGGCTTCGTTCTGCATTTGTTTCACGTGTCAACGTTACTGGGGCTGTATCCTTAGGCCACCTGGACCATATTACGACCAACATGGGGAAGTGCAGAACACAGAAGACGAGGAAGCGCAAGTTTGCTGGAAATCGCTACACAACGACGAGGCTGCCTACTGGCACAGACGCCGGTATTTCGCCGGTAAATACAACCTCGTGTTTAAAAGTCTTCGTTAATCTCTAACAACAGCCACAAGGGGGACGCACAATGTTTGTCGGAATTTTCGTTCTTTGCCTTAGTCAGGCTACGTCACTTATTATTTAGCTGATACACTGCAATGATTCAACTTTCAGGAGAATTTCGTATAACGATTACACCTCAGATATTCAACAAATTCTATTATTTCTCTCCCCCCTTTTTTTCTTTTTCTTACATAGCGCCAAAATAGTTTCACAGTCAAAACACAGTAATCATATTCCCCTAGCCTGGAAAACCTAAAGGTATTGACTTGCATTAACCACTGGCTTCTTGGCCAATCCCCCTAGTGGGTGAGAGCCACAAAAGAAAGGAACAAACAAACAAACAAACAAATACGTCAGGCTTCGTTCTGCATTTGTTTCACGTGTCAACGTTACTGGGGCTGTATCCTTAGGCCACCTGGACCATATTACGACCAACATGGGGAAGTGCAGAACACAGAAGACGAGGAAGCGCAAGTTTGCTGGAAATCGCTACACAACGACGAGGCTGCCTACTGGCACAGACGCCGGTATTTCGCCGGTAAATACAACTTTGTGTTTAAAAGTCTTCGTTAATCTCTAACAGCCACAAGGGGGACGTACAATGCTTGTCGGAATTTTCGTTCTTTGCCTTAGTCAGGCTACGTCAGTTATTATTTAGCTGATACACTGCAATGATTCAACTTTCAGGAGAATTTCTTTTAAATATTACACCTCAGATATTCAACAAATTCTATTAATTCTCTCCCCCCTTTTTTTCTTTTTTTACATTGCGCCAAAATAGTTTCACAGTCAAAACACAGTAATCATATTCCCCTAGCCTAGAAAACCTAAAGGTATTGACTTGCATTAACCACTGGCTTCTTGGCCAATCCCCCTAGTGGGTGAGAGCCACAAAAGAAAGGAACAAACAAACAAACAAACAAATACGTCAGGCTTCGTTCTGCATTTGTTTCACGTGTCAACGTTACTGAGGCTGTATCCTTAGGCCACCTGGACCATATTACGACCAACATGGGGAAGTGCAGAACACAGAAGACGAGGAAGCGCAAGTTTGCTGGAAATCGCTACACAACGACGAGGCTGCCTACTGGCACAGACGCCGGTATTTCGCCGGTAAATACAACCTTGTGTTTAAAAGTCTTCGTTAATCTCTAACAACAGCCACAAGGGGGACGCTACAATGCTTGTCGGAATTTTCGTTCTTTGCCTTAGTCAGGCTACGTCACTTATTATTTAGCTGATACACTGCAATGATTCAACTTTCAGGAGAATTTCATATAACTATTACACCTCAGATATTCAACAAATTCTATTATTTCTCTCCCCCCTTTTTTTCTTTTTCTTACATTGCGCCAAAATAGTTTCACAGTCAAAACACAGTAATCATATTCCCCTAGCCTAGAAAACCTAAAGGTATTGACTTGCATTAACCACTGGCTTCTTGGCCAATCCCCCTAGTGGGTGAGAGCCACAAAAGAAAGGAACAAACAAACAAACAAACAAATACGTCAGGCTTCGTTCTGCATTTGTTTCACGTGTCAACGTTACTGGGGCTGTATCCTTAGGCCACCTGGACCATATTACGACCAACATGGGGAAGTGCAGAACACAGAAGACGAGGAAGCGCAAGTTTGCTGGAAATCGCTACACAACGACGAGGCTGCCTACTGGGACAGACGCCGGTATTTCGCCGGTAAATACAACTTTGTGTTTAAAAGTCTTCGTTAATCTCTAACAACAGCCACAAGGGGGACGCACAATGTTTGTCGGAATTTTCGTTCTTTGCCTTAGTCAGGCTACGTCACTTATTATTTAGCTGATACACTGCAATGATTCAACTTTCAGGAGAATTCCATATAAATATTACACCGATGCTGCTGTGAAAGTTCGTCGTGTTGTGGGGAGTGCCGAGTGTGGTGTTTGAGGTGATGGCATGTGGCAGAAGTGTGGCCATACATCTTTGAACGGTTTTGTGTCTGTGATATTTGTTGACACGGGAAAGGTTATTGATGTTGAGGCCCTTTCTAGTTCGTGTAAGTCTTGTAAAACTGAAAGCAAGTTGAGGCAGATAGTGCTTCTTACCAGGAATGGAAGGCAAACCACACTTCCTGTCAAGCATACCATGAAGGAAGTGCTGGCAGTATGGAGATGATTGGTCTATACCGAATGTTTGAAAGGTCGAAAGGCAAAATATATTTTAAGTACCTGCAGTACTACGGCGATGGTGATTCCAAGAGCTATGCCGCTGTCAAAGACATGCATGGAAAGGACAGTGTGCAGAAACTGGAATGTATTGGGTGTCCAGAAGCGTGTTGGCTGCTGCCTCAGAAAACTGAAGAAGACAGTGCGTGGACTCAGGTGGTAAGAGAAAGCTCACTGATGCCCTCATTGACCGCCTGCAAAACTACTGTGGCATTGCCATAAGGGCTAATGTGGGGGACTTTTGCCAGTCTTTTTCATTGCAGCTATACCGACAAGCAGCCGAGACATGGCCTGTGTCCACTTGGACCGAAAAGCTGGTGCGGATACCAAAGGGTCGAAGCACTTGGCCAAGGGAAATATGTACACAAAGGGGGTCTTCCAAATGATGTGCTCAACAAAGTTGCAACTGTCTACAATGATCTGTGCTCTGACGAACTTCTAATGAAGTGTCTTCATGGAAAGACTGAAAATGCTGAGTGTTTAATGGTCTAATATGGCAGCGGGCACTCAAAGAGGTCTACGTAAGCTTGCCTACAGTAATGTTTGCCTTGTATGATGCTGTGGCACACTTAATTAATGTCACTGTAAGCACCTTAGATATCCCGAAGCAAGCTGGCATAGAACCAGGGTACCACACGACGAAAGCTTGCATCACCAGGGATCAGATCACCTGCGCATGCACAATGCTAAACGCAAGTCAGCGGATGGAACAAAACAGGCCAGGAAGAAAAGACGAGCAGCCACCCGAACAAAAGGAGACAATAATGCTTCCGCAGAAGGGCCCAGCTATGAATCTGGTGCATTTTAGGCCTGCATGCGAAGATTGTGACTCTTTTTACAAGCTCGGAAATCTTTGTTTACGTTTTTCTGAAAATAACAATTTGCTCCAAATGTTGCGACGCAAACTTTCATAATGTATTTCTCAGCGTACACTTTGAACTGAAATTTCGCACAATGATTTACAACATATATATATATATATATCTGTGCAGTGAACTAGAATAAAAGAAATCCATCGAATATTTTTTAGTTCACAGCTGAATTCTTCAACAGGTTCAGTCTAAATGGGCTCTTTTCCCCCATTTTGTTTAGCATTACTTCCTTGATATTCACTGCATATTATTTATTCTAGTTCATTGCATAGCTCCAGCCATTAATTACACAAATGTCAAACCTTTACTGAATAAAGCCACCCATTAGTCACTTATCACAGCTGGCGTGGCTAGCACATTTAGTGCAATTTTTGACAAAGAATAACTCCCAATAAAGAAATATTCAATATGTTGCACTGTAAATAGCTGGGTAAATAAATAAGACATGCTGGTTTTGAGGAAACAGTTACTTCGACGCGGCCTGCCCTTAAATTTTTTTTTGTTTTTGAATGGCCTAACACCATATTTGATGACTGTTTTTTTAGCTACAGAGACGCGTGCCTGATGGCGTTCATGCAATGTTTGTGAGCACCGACTGTCGCGAGTATCATAGAATCTAAATTTGTATTCTGGCGTAGCATATAATGAAGCCTCAACGTATAAACCGAGTAGTTAAACATGTTAACCACTCCAATTTTGCCTTCACCCATCTGCCTGTTCATCTCTGTAGCTATCCAAGCAGAGTTTTTTAAATGAAAGGCGTTCCATATTATTCAACTCGAATAGTAATACGCACCAGTAAAATCAAAGGCGTAGGATATGCGGTTAGAGAACAGGGCCCTGCTGCTGCCGATCAGCCCGTAGCCGTCTATTTTATCCGTGTCCACGCTGAATGCGTCGTCAGAATCAGACATGGAACATCCTATGAAGACACCTATGTTGTGACTCCGCAGTGTTTCTGGATCATAGCCTGCATCCATGATGGCTTCATATGAGGTCTCCAGTAGGAGCCGTACTTGAGGGTCCATGAGGTGAGCCTGCTTAGGGTTGACGCCAAACATCTGAGCATCGAAACGGGACAGGTCCCGTATGGTGCCCATTCTTTCAGGTATTCCATGAAATCCTGCGAATATGAAAAACGATTTGGCATGAATAGATTTGCACTTCGTTATACACTTAAATGAGTTCTTATCAACGAAAACCAGCAGTTTTATTCTATTTGAAAATTAACGTGTCATTGTCTTGTTGCAACATCACTCACGACTGGCAATTCTTCCGCCGCTGCTTGTTTCTCATCGCAGACATCGCTCATACTGACCAATATATTCCAGTTTCCACATTGGTGTACCCTAGCCCCTTCGAGAGCGGGAAGTATTGGCACGGTAGACTTCGAACATACCAGTGCTTCAGGGATAGCGAGGGAAACTGGCAATTTAAAGGTAATATACTACCCGAATATTAGCACGTGCAAATTAACAGTCGGTCGCCCACGGCGCGTTGCAGTTGCATAGTATAACACCAGCTAAAACGACATGGACATCCCAGAGAAAGAGAGAGAATAAAAATATCAGGAAAGAAGGGAGGTTAACTAGACTAAGCCAAGTTTGCTACCCTGCACTTGGGGGAGGTGAATGAGAGAGAAGGAGAGAGAGAAAAGCAAATACACATTGCACATAACACACACACCCACCCACCCACCCACCCACACACACACACACACACACACACACACACACACACACACACACACACACACACACACACACACACACACACCGCATACACAGTTCAAGTTTCACGGGCGGTAGCCCAGTGATGTTGCCCTCAATAGTTGTAGAAGAGATCGTGTGAATTTCTGGGCTGAAGAATTGATAATTAGGCTGTCCATAACAAAGGGTCCAACCTATTTTTTTTCTTTAAGTATTGGTGCCTAAATTACGGCGGCATGGGTTTTTGCACAAAAAATAGGCTTTTGTGTGGTGGCCACTGTTCGATAAACAATTTGAAGGCTAAAGGGTTGCATAGGAGCACAGCACTCCTTGTTAGTTCGTTTCAGTCCCTTGCTGTTTTTACACAGAAGGAGCGAATGTGCGCACTCGTCTGTGCTGCTGATGGCTAGACTGCTTTGGTGCGATTCGTACGGCAGAACAAATGCTGAGTACGCAAGATTATTGAAATGCTAGGAGACTAAAGGCAAAACTTCTGCAAAACGCACAACCAAAGTCTAAGGAGGCTTATTTTGCTAGATGTGCTTTGTATTTTAGTTTTGTTACTACTGCGGAGAGAGTAATGTGAATTACAAGGGGTCTAACCTTAATTTATCCTGAGACTGAGCCCACAAGAGGCTACTGCATTGGACCCTAAAAAAGTGAAAAAAGTGAAGGAACTGAAAAAAATCACTCAGTAACAAGTTATTACTTCTGCTCTAACAACACTATTGCGTTGTTAGAGCAGAAAAATGAAGGTCGAAGTTCCACTTTTAGGCTTCACACCAAATTTCTGAGAGTAAAACACCAGCTTTCATAAACTTTTCAAAGTCTTTTGGTCTGTGGTAGCTGAACTAGCTGCTTTCTGAACCTTCACAGGCTAAGTATCTGACCCTATGACTGGAAGTGTATTTCATGACGAGGAACGTAATAACTAAAAGATGCCGTGAACTTTTATGGTGTAACAAGAATGATGCAAAAGCACGAAGGTGAATCGCCACCCTAGATTTCTTCTAGCCCATTTTCTAACTAAGTAAGCGTATTCGTGCAGCAAGCATGGTGATTTTGGTATTGTGACAAAGCAATTTAATATAAAAATAGGTATTGTTTTTTGTTTTAGCCTCCTTTAAATGCGAAGCATTTCTTAGCGAACTTCGTTGATTTAGAGCGTATCCATCCATCCATCCATCCATCCATCCATCCATCCATCCATCTATCTATCTATCTATCTATCTATCTATCTATCTATCTATCTATCTATCTATCTATCTATCTATCTATCTTTCTATCTATCTATTCATCTATCTATCTATCTATCTATCTATCATGTAGATGCCTACATTTAGTTCTCCTGGCCGTTTGAATAAGGGTATTGATTGCAAACTTGGTATGGCACAAAATGACTGCCGTTCGAGAATAGATAACTTGTCATAACAAGAAAACCATGGCATACATATCATGAATGTGAAGATTTACACTTTTCAGTCTTGCTGCTCTTGCGGTGTTTTTGTGCGCATGACATGCTGCAAATCTGCTTTTGTATGGCATGACTGCATGGCCAACAAAAGCGACCACCCCTAACACAGAAAAAATGACATGCTGTCACGTAACAACATGACTACATGCCCCACGCATGATGCCCTTGTGGCCCATTTGCTGGCTTCACATATACTGGATTCGGTATTACGGAACGTGAATGGATGACGAAGGTATGTGACTGGTGAAAAGGTAATAATCATGAGAAGCGTGTCATGTAACAACATGACTACATGCCATGCTCTTGATGCACTCGCGGCCGTTTCGCTAGCTTCATATACAACGAATTCGGTAATACGGGACATCAATGGATAGCGAATGTATGTGACTGATGCAAGCATGATAATCATGAGATGTGTGTCATGTATTTATAAGACTACATGTAACGGTCATGATGCACTCATGGCCGTTTCTCTAGCTTCACATGTACCAAATTTACCTGGCGTGAACGGAGGGCAAAGGTAAGTGACACGTTCAAACATGGTAACCATGACATGCGTGTCATGTAACAACATGACAATATGCTACACTAATAATGCAATCGCAGCCGTCCCGCTAACTTCACATATACCAGCGATGGTATTGCGGGACGTAAATGGATGACGAAGGTATATGACTGGTGCAAACATAGTAATTACGAAATGAGGGTCATGTAACAACATAACTACATGCCACATTGATGATGCCCGCATGGCCAATTCGCCAGCTTGATATATATCAAATTTGGGAATACGTGATGTGAATGGGCGACGAAGCTGAATTGTATATCGAGACATGATAATCTTAGCATGTGTATCATGTAGAGCATGAATACATGCTACGCTCATTGATCGCTCGCGGCTGTTTTGTTCGCTACACATATAGCAAATTTTGTATCACTTGACATGAATAGACGACGAAGGTAAATGGTAAGTCTAAAGATGACAATTATGACATGAAAGGCATGTACGGCATAATTTACCTCCGCGTCAAACTGATGTGCTGATTTTAAATTGACGTATCTACGTTCCCAATTCGTGCTTCGTACACCATCGATTGCCACTGTACGTGGGATCTGCCAGTTTATTTTTTTAAGCAAGACATGGCACAGCCTCAGTGTGTGAACTTCAATTTACTTCTTGGTAGTTATTATGGTGACATCAGAGATGTACTTTTCTAGGAACAAATTTATTTTAACAGTTGAAAGAGGCTACAAAGAACGCGACAGTATGGAGGACTTCCTACCCTATTACTACGGCCACTGGAAGGGAAAGCATGCCTGCTCATGCATTGAAAATAAAACGGCTCGTCAGAGTCAAATGAAGCCTCTTGCTTGTCGCGTCTCATTTGTTCTTTTAGAGTCTGGTCTGCTGCTGGATACCAACGAAAGTAGCACGGTTTTATGTAATTTTCTCGCTCACACTCACGCTACATTGAAGCACCGTCCACGTAGCCAGCGCGGCACGTGATGTTTCTAAAATTACTTTATTTCACGTATTTCAAGCCAGATTTTTCTTCAAGGTCACGCTCACATGAAAGATAGAACGCGTTGTCTGGCTAACTATGCAAGAAAAGCATTCTTGGCAGGAACACACCATGCTTTCCGAAGTTGTGTAATTAGCTTCGAAAGTAGGATATTTTTTTTTTATCCCCGTTTTGTGGCGCATAGGTTGATGATGAAAAATGTGGAGGCACACAGAGCACTGATATTCCAAGGGGTTTCAGTTTCCTACCAGAACAGTATAAGTGTGCTTCCTGCAGCAAAAGGGGAAAGAAAATGCCACCCGAATCTTCCCACAGGGGAACACGAGATATTACATTGCAGAAGGGGGGAGGGGCTATCACGTGAAGGGGGTGTGGAGTTATTTTTATTGCTTCTTTATTTTTATTTCTCTTCATTCATTGAAAAAGAAGTGTTGCCTTCGACGTCAAGCGAAAGCCAAGTAAAGACGCCCTTGACTGAATTCAGACCGCGCGATCCAGTGCCTACATATACGGGTGTCCATTGAATGGTTGTGTAGCGCGAGTAGTAGTTTTTTTTTACCAGCAGAGCTTTGCTTGCATCGGTCGCCAATCTGAGCAGACGTGCTTCTCATGAGCTCCACAGTTTTCGATAATTAGTCTGCTTTATTGCTTCTAATCGATTAGAAATAATCACTACAGTGCCCAGGGAGATCCCTGACATGAAGCGGGGACCTCATGTTTTGGTCTGCGCTACAGTGACAAAACTCCAGGACATATTACCGCCTAGCTTCAAAACTGTCATGCGCCCGGCATCTGCGTTATGGAGTCTCCGTCAATGTGACGTGCGCCTACAGGTTCCTAGAATCATTAAGACAGCACGCATTTCACTGCTAGCCCTGAAGCAAGTGACTTTGCGTCTGTTGGATGAAACGTACTTTCACTGCATATATATATATATATATATATATATATATATATATATATATATATATATATATATATATATATATATATATACATATATATATATATATATATATATATATTTATATATATATGCACCGGCGGCTCCACTAATTTCAACAGCTCTACGGTAGCAGCGGTTCTCCCGTCTGGTAGTGTATTGCTACAATAAAATATCTCTCACACCAGAACGCCAACAGCAGCAGAGCTCGCAGTGCTTCAATGCGCGGTCAAATACATACTTCGGCAGCAACATTGTGAATGGGCTATATTTCGCGACTTGAGGACAGCCTTACAGACACTACAGTTTGCCGTTATGGCATGAATTACACGAATAATCAGTATATCAGATAAGGCACAATACCACAAAGTGCTCGAGGAAGGTCAGACTATTGTATTTCAATGCTTGCCGGGTCATCGCGGAATTGTGGGCAATGTCCACGCGGATGAAGCTGCTTGATCGGCTCTTGACCCACACCCGCGGCTTCTCATATTCCGATTTTAAAACGGACGCTGCAAGGCGACTACAATCATTTGCTGGCCGTATAATAAAACTCTCCTGCAACGGAAACGCAAGGTTTCTACAGCACGCGCCTGTAGTCGATTGACCCAAACTTGCCCCGTCGAGGTGGTCTAGTTGCTAAGATACTCGGCTGCTGACTCACAGGTCGCGAGATCGAGTCCTGCTGCGGCGGCTGCATTTTCGATGGAGGCAGAAATGTTGTAGCCCACTTGCTGAGGTTTGGGTGCACGTTAAAGAACCTCAGGTGGTCGAAATTTCCGGAGCCTTCCACTACCGCGTCTCTCATAATAATATGGTGGTTTTCGGACGTTAAACTACAGATATCAATCATTGACCCAAACTTGCAACTTTGTTGGCCAACCGGGCTTTCACGACACACTAAACTTTCTTGTGTCACATGAGGTTGTGCGTGGCATTTACGAATGCGTATTCTCGTGTCCTTAGAATGGCGAGCTGTTCGGCATGCAACATTTACGCCTGCGAGGACATGCTTTAGCGTATTTTATGCCATGATCCAGCGTATCAGTCTGAACGATGTGTTATGGAAGCGTAGCTTTGTAAGCTAGATTCATTACCACTTGCAGAAAAGAAGATCCTGGGACCTTGGCGGACGGTTTCACATACGCGCACAGCCACGAAAGCTCTCTTGTGCTTTTGAAGAACCACCACACTTCACGACTGCTTGTGAAGAACAAAGTGAGACCGTGCTGTGTAGATTCTAGTTGAGTATTTATCCATCTCTTTCTTACTCTTTTTTTTTCTCTGTACCTTTCCTTTCTGTTAGTCTCTTTGCCTCCACCCCAAGTGCAGGGTAGCCAACTGAGCTAGGCTTAGATAACCTCCCTCTCTTTCCTCTCCATTTCTCTCTCTCACTTTCCTGGACTCCATTGATACCGTGTTGGTCTGGTCAGCCAGATATTTATTCAATTCGCGTCGTTTTCTTCCCTTGGGCAACGCTGGGTCTAGTGGACCACCCCTAAACTTAGTACGTGTACGGTTGCGGCGCACAGCTGCGTCGGCCGCATGGCCCACTCGACGCCACGACACTCGACTCGTCATCGGCGAAGATAGTTTTCGGCCTTATGGCAGCTTACCGCCGTTTCCTACAACTGTTTCACGGCCCTTGCTTCGGAAGACACGAAGGTTTATGCTGGCGGTAACGACAACGCCACTACAAGCACTGACACGATCAACGTACCAGAGTGCTGCGCAGATTCGGCCGCGCCGCAGTGGTGGTGCGTGGCAATGGCTTACACAAGCGACATCGTGAAATGGAAACTCTTCGGCAAACAAGCAAGCCACTGATTTTATAAGCCCCAGCTAAAAGAGGTAACATAAAGAAGCAAGTCATCTTCGCAATTAAGCGAAGCTCAACAAAACGCATGATAGCGAGAATCGCCAAAGCGTCCCGCATGCGACTGAATTTGCCGCGGGAAATGCAGTAGAATGTAATACAACTGAAAGGAGGGCGATGTCTTGCAAGGCCGGAAGCCGACATCGTAATGTCCATAGTCATATCGGCAGCCAACGATCCCATGACTATAGCGAAAGCAGATGTACTAACCCCACACAGAACATCGTCGGGATGAGCTACCCCCAATGAAGAAGGAGCACGTTACTACGCAAGCGTACGCTCCCTGTACAGGGCCGTCCACTCTTAGTACGAACACGGCGCCGCATGACTTCGCTCCGCGGGGCGCCAGCGCTAGCGGTGCGGCCGCGCATCGAAGCTTATCGACACAGGCGCACAAGAGCGTAGAAGCGGGGCTTCACTTCGTTTAGAAGCGCGGGAGCGCGCCGTGTCAATTTTGCCGTGAAGCAAACTCAAAGCAGCTGAGACACCACGAACGTTGCAGGAAAGCGGGCTTAGCTTAGCGCAGCGTGTTGTGTATTCACGATATTTGAGACATTGGTTATGTCTCTTGTTTCAGTACCAGAATACCGGTTTAACGTATACATTGTTGCAAACTCTTGAGTACTTGTTTGGCTTGGTTTGTGGTGTTTTTGTCTGTTGAAGAGTTTTGTCGCTGATCGGTGCTTTGAGAACTTTCTATTACCTGAAAATATTTACCGTGGCCTGAAATGACGTGTGCAATGGTGTTTCTCAATTTCCCCTGCATATAAACACGGCATGTGCTGTGCAATCAAACTTGTGTCTCCCGACTAATTTTAGCTGAAATGTCGACCTGTAAGCCTCAGCGGCAGCATTCTGACTACACTGAACACTCTGCAAGTGTCGAGATTTATAAACGTAAGACATTTGTTTATTGAGTGCTTTTTCTGAAGCATTGGAATGCTGTACCGTTCAAAAAACGTAAAAAAATTTGCAGACAGTAGGATACCAAGTTCATTGCTTGTGTGCTGCGTTACCAAAGTTAGCAACTATCAGTAGTGAGTAAGTTCCTCTCCAGCTCCAATAACCGCATTAATTCTATAGGGAGGCTGCTATAAAGAGACCGACAAAGTACTTGTATTGGCTCTGCTTATCGCCCACTTCCTCTGGGACAATGACTGAAAGTGCATCCGCTGAGATGATACGGAGTTGGCGGTGAACGAGCTCAAGCTTCACGTTCAATAACACATTTTCAATGCACCTTCACCACAAATAAGTTAGGTAAAATGAGACGGGACGTGGCTATTTAGCAGTATATTTACACTGATAAAATCGGAGCGCAGCACACAGAGCGAGCAAACCAGTCCTCTTCGTCGTTTTCTGATCACAGAAAGGTTCACCCTTCATGTGATAGCTACATAGCAATATTTCAGTCGGGTGGCTGTAGAGGCACTTAAGAACTGCCACGTCGTGACCCTTTAAATACTGAGCAAAGTTATTAAAATTTGGTAAAAGGGAGTTATTATGATGGAGGACGAAATTGTTCTCTGGGAATAGTCCCCCAACTAGATGTGGGAGCAGCACGTCGTCTAAGAGCCCACAGTGGGCGTCTGCCGTGAAACGGCTTTCAATTCTGACAAGGAGTCCCGGTTTTTGAGTGGCAGCCAATAAAAATACTTTCAATAAAACGCAGTCTTGTGACTTGAGGTTATGCAGCTTTTTAGTCGGGCAGACGGCACAGATAACTGCAGAATCATGTCATCCTTGTATGCTTATCGCCAGGAGTTAAGAATGTGTGATGCCCATTGGAACCACAACGGACCCATTCAGGGTGATCTCGGAAGGCCCGAGTGATGGCCCAGTGGAATTTTTCGGCCTGGTTTTCTTTTTATGCACGTATAAAGACGGTCAATTTGAAAAAAAAAATGAACTGGACATCGCAGATGCTCACGCCGTCCCGTCAATTTCCCCGTTTGTGCTTCTATGAGTGGCTTAGGTTTTGGTTACGTGCACGCGGGTGAGTCAGCTGGCTACTTCAGCAGGTTCCCCCAAAATATTGTAATTTATGGTACAAAAACATGCTGCTAAACTTTTGGCGAAGTTGCGTAAGACACTCCATGAAAACATACCCCACATATACATGTGCAATCTGTGCCGTGTAAGGTTTTTTAGCTGAGTGTACGGAAGAATGAAATAAATAAAGAGATAGGGTACTAAAGGCTGAAGGAAGAGATAAAGAACGTAAGGCACTGACTAAGTATTTGGGATTTCATCACATATAGAGAACTTATTAATTGTTGCGTTCCTTGCGTTTGGCCATGGGGTAGAAAAGAGAAGACTCCAGAAGATATGACCCCCCCACCAAAAAAAAAAAAACTATCTGTTATCCAACGGTCGGGCATTCAAGTAGTGACCACAGCATCATTACACGCGGAGGCATATTGCAAATCATTACGTGTTTAAGCAAAAAAGAGTGGAGCTCCTGTTTCCAAATAAAAAGCTAGATGGTTGGAGAATATGAAGTTATTTTTATAATAAGACAGCTAGCATACAGAAGAGGCCAAATGCAGGTCTGCGAAGAGTATAGGGCCATTGTGACCGAATGTTACCATAAACGCCCCAATGTTACGTGATGCTCATACTTTTGAAAAAAGAAAAAAAATGACGTCAAGACCAACACCGCGGAATGAACATTGAGTTGGTGTATATATATTTCAATGCACAGAAAATGAAACATCGCCCATGCGCACGTAGTTTCAGGCCATGGTAAATATTTCCCGGTAGTCGAAACTTGTGAGAGCCCCGCTTCGTGCCGACATTTTTTCACGGACTAAAACACCCTAAACCAAACAAAACCAATACTATATAAATTGCAACAATGTATACAGGAAACTGAAATCGTGGTACAGAAACAAGAAGGATCACCCACTTCTGAAAAATACCGCAACTATACAACATGTGGTGCTGAGCTAAGCCCGCTTTCCTGCAACGTTCGTGGTTTCTCAAGTGCTTCAAGTTTTCTTCACGGCAAAACAGGCATGGTACGCTCCCGCGCTTTCAATCGAAAAGAAGCCCCAGTTCCACGCTCTAGTGCGCCTGCGTCGGTAAGCTTCGATGCACGGCCGAAGCGCTAGCGCTGGCGTCCCGCGGAGCGATGCCACGCGGCGCGGTGTTCGAACTAAGAGTAAACGACCCTGTACACTGGGGGCCGTAACTAAGAAATGCATGCCTACTGCACCTGCCTCACTGCACAGTGAAAGGAGTGATCCATGGCATCGCAGAAGAGAACTATGGCTAACATCCGCACGATAATATCGTAAACTAAGCGAATCTGCAGGCCCTCGAGACGCGCATGATTTGAAACACTACCTCGATCGTCATTTTGTTCGCAGGATCTAAGGTCCCCAGCTACGGAAAGTACGGCTACATTATAGTAAGATGTGTATTATACAGACAACATTACATTGTGTGCAGGACTAGCGGCAAAATCGGCCATCGAGGCCGATGTATGCCCCGCAGCGCCAGATCTAGCTTCAAGTTTCGCTTGCAGGGCTACAGCTCTAGCTTTGCGTCTGCCTTGGTGGAACACCTGATGCATGTTTTTTGGCAACGGTGTTTGTTTTAATCTCGTCCTAGTTAATTTAGGTATGTTAGCTGTCTGTCTGGAACACTCCGTGGGCTCGAACCCCAAGTGCTCCAAGCTGATGTTTAGTTTGAATTTACTGATGATGATTTTTTTTCTTTCTTCTAGGCCACGCAAGACCTGGAATATGCCGGATTTCCTCCATCACCGTCGGCACAGTGCAGTTTGGATCAACAGTCATCGTCTGCGGAATGTCCTCTGCTGCCGCATTTAGCGCATGTAAGCTGCCCTCGGCAGCTCTTGAGTGCAATGGCCAAACCACTGGCACTTGAAGCAGTGCCGAGGGTTTGGGATGTAATGCCTCACTTGTAATTTGAGGTAGCCTGTTGTTATTTCTGTGGGAAGTGTTGTGGAACCTAAAGTAAGTATAATGTGTTTGGTCTGAGTTTTTCGTTTGTCCTTTGGTATTTTATTGCCTTGTACATGGATGACATTCTCATCTTTCCAGCCTTTTAGCAGTTTATCATCGGATAGTTTCATTAGGTCACCATCAGATACGGCACCCTTTAAAGAGTTCATTGTATGGAGTGGGGTTATGGTGATTGAGTGGACACCGAATGCAGTCAATTTGCATAGTCTTTCGTAATGTACCAGATCTTTCGATTCAAGGAGCAGTTCACCTTTGGCGGTCTTGTCGGTTTTGTAGCCCATGCCCAGCGTTTCCATGAGGCACTTGAATACAAGGAAAGGTGATACATTTCTCGCTTTCATTTCTGTACTCCGGCATTGAATAATATGATATTTCGGAAAGTAATCTTTCTTCTTGGACAGTAGTTCAAAGATTGCATCGGTTCGCCACGTCTCCGAGGGGCCATAAGTTTGGAAAGGGTTGGTAGATCCCATGAAATATGTTATTGATTCGGCGGCCATGTCAGCTGCCCACCACGGAGCCCCACGAGGGGACACTATGAGACCCGTCGGAAATGTAGGCGCCTGCTGTCCATGGCCGCTATAACCTTATGTATCTACCCCAAGATTAGATATATACACCAGGTTAACCCTTGCTGCCAGAAAAAGGAAAAAAATCCAAGTAAATGGAAGAGAAGACAGGACAGGAAAGTATAAAACTGAGAAAAAGGCAGAGGCTTGAGAGGAGAGGGAGTCAGGAAAAGGTGACTGGCGATTTCCCCTGGATGGGTCAGCCCAGGCGTGCCGTCTACGTGAAGCCGGGGCCAAAAGGGTGTGTTGCCTCTACCGGGGGGCCTTAAAGGTCCAATCACCCGGCGTTGGCTCAACCCCCAGGATCCCCTTTTTCCCGGACACGGCAATACCACGCACGGCTAGGCGTGGGAGGGAGTCGAACCCCCCCCCTTCTTCCGTTAGCTTGGGTCCGTGGTGTCGCTACACGCCAAACACCTGCTTTCACATATGCCACTGCAGGGCGGTTTCACCTCTGCAACCACCAAAAAATTGTCATTGCCGTCATTATCAGATATGACCTGGCATGGACGCCCTTAGCTATGCGTTTGCACGGTTCGCCTTTTGGCGGCTAGTTATTGGAGCGATAACAAATGCTTGCTGGCAAATAGCAGTAGAAACGATGAAAGATGGTCGTATGCCCGCATGAAAATAGCCACATTCTTCGTTATGAAAGTAATATTTGAAACTGAGTGGTGACAAACATGCAGCTATTACGTAGCGTGTAATAAGAGATAGTTCTGTGCGATTCGCCTGCTTCTGCTTAAAGGGGTCCTGCGACACTTTTCGGACAGGTTTATTTAGCAGTGGAACGCGTGTAGCAAAGAAGAATTTGACGAATGCAAAAAGAATGATAAAAATTGGTGCAGGGAAAATAGGTTATGAGTCCTCAAATTTGAAAACTCGAGCAGACGACGACGAGAAGCGTTTTCTTTCACATTTCACTCACCTGCTGACGTCAAAGACCGCTTCCAATCACAGCGCGAGTCTCATAAAGATATTGCGGAAATGTCACCTCATGGTGGCTTTCACACAATACCTCGCTACCGCTCTTTTTGACGGCATCGTTAGCATGGTTTCTACAAACCACGTGTGTCGGGTAGGAGACGCTCCCACGGTCACACTGTGTGCGATACACACATACACTTAGGGCGAGGTCGCTTCTCGGCTTGCCTGCAAGAAGCATTATACTGAAATGCCGATGCTCAGCGCCTGTCGCAATTTCAGCTCGCTAAAAACACGGCATACGTTTCCACTTCATATCATAGCATAGTTCGCAGGGTAACTGTTGTATTCATTGTTCTGAAAATACATAATTTAAAAACAGGAATGATTCCTTTCTGAGAATGTATAAAAATGTTTTTGCTGTTTTTAGTATTCACTTGTACGGCCCAGCTACCACTATATGAATATTGCACGATGTTCCTCACGTCAAGCCAATCAAAAGCGAACAGTTTTTGTCGTCATGTCACATTACATTTCGTTACTTCCCATAACAACAATAGCCGATGCGTATCACTGTAGTCTGAAATAAATGTAGCTTTTCCCATGGAGTAAATTATAACAACATTGATTACGGCATTGCCATGTGCACATTCCCATGTGATATCAGCGCTTTCCACAGCACCAGAAGAACCTATGAAAATACGTGCTAAAATAATGTCGCTAGGCATCTTTAACATATTAAAAAAAGTGTTCTTTCACCACAAGGGTGCTGCACGTATTGTAGTATCAATGAGTTTGTGGTAAAAAAACGCTGCCCTGGAGAGTGTGCGTCATGCTTTGACGTAGAAAATTGGTGTGCGGGGCCGATTTAGTATTTCAGGGTGCGCGGGAATCATCATGATGGTGATAGCGGTAAAACTATAAGCTCGCCTATGCGCGTGATCGTGCGCGTACCCCGTGAAAAGCTCCCGAGCCACGGGGACAGCTCGGCTAACCCCAAAGAGCAGAGAGCAAGGACAAGTTCGGGCCATGCCCCGGCTGCTCGTTCTGACCCTCCGTGTCCGTGCCTCGTCTCGGCGTTGAAGTCCTCGGGTGCGTCCTGGACTGGGCATCACCCCACCTCACCCCCCCGTTGGTCTGAAGCAACATTCGTCACAGCCAGCTGCTGTTCTGGTCTCGGAGCGAGACGCTGTCCCAGGTCTGTTCGCGGCAGTCGGCGGTACGCTGTCTCTCGGTGGTGTACTGGCAAGCCCAGGCGTTGACCACCGTACTGGGATGCCCCTGGCGGTTATCTTCTAGACCAGGCCCCGCCTCGGTACGAACTCCGCAAGCACAAGGCACACCGCCCCCTGACTACCAGAGAGCTCAAGGTCAAGCGCAACGTTCACGCCCCAAGAGTAGATGTGAGTGGACGAACAAGAACATTAACTCCCTTTCGCGTAGGACCGTGAACGCGTGTATATATGTGTGAGTTTATATTGTGTGTATCCCTTTGTCCGTCTTCGTGTATATAAAAGTCTCTCGTTGTCCTAGAACGTCCTGTGTTCTCATCTGGCTAACCTGTGCCCACAGTTGCCCACAAATTTTGGCGAGCCTGCCAGGATAGATCGGCCTTACCTTCTTGCCGAGAGCCAGACGGGCGGGACGAACCGACGGAATTAGAGAAATTGCACGCGATCGGAACAGACATGGGTCTAACAGGATCGGCACTGCAGGAATGGGTTGACGCGGAGCGCGTTATCGAAAGGGACCTTCGTGTGCAAGTTCGCGACAAGCAGCGAGAAAAGATAGTACTGGAGGAAAGACGGCTGCGAGCCGAGGAGCACGTTTTGCTGTTGAAGCTAAAGTTGCAAGAGAAGAAGACTGGTTCGAACGCGGGAAAGATAAGGCGACCGGTAAGCGATGACGCAGCGTCCCCAGCTGTAATGGATAGCTGTGGCCCGCACAAGCTATGTCCACCGTTCAACGAGATGCGAGATGACCTCGACGCATATCTGCAGCGTTTTGAGCGCGTCGCGGTGTCTTAGGAGTGGCCTCGGAGCAAATGGGCCTTTTCGCTCAGCTTGTGCCTGACGGGAGAGGCGTTATCCGTGATTAGTCGACTTGACTATGACTATGATCAGAAGGCAAGATTGCTGTTACGATTCCGGTATACGGCTGAAGGATTTCGCGAGAAATTTCGCAAGACGAGACCAGAGGACAAGGAGACGGGGCTCCAATATGCTTCTCGCATAGCAGGTCATTTCGACCGTTGATGGAGCTGGCAAATGTCGAGAAAACATATGACGCTCTTCGCGACGTAATGATTTCAGAGCAGTTCATGAAGGGATGCTCACCCATCCTGAGGGTATTTCTGAAGGAGAGGAACTGTAAGAAATTGCACTCTTTAGTGCAGAACGCAGACTGCTTTCTGGAAGCCCAAGATTTGTTCAATTTGGGCAAGGACAAGCTGTATGAGGAGAGCTCAGCAGATGCTTGTAAAGCAGAAACTGCTAAGCGCCAGTTTAAGGGTCAAAGTCTCTGTTTCTTGAGCATTAAGACAGGGCACCGTGCGTCTGAATGTTGGTCTCGGACAAGAAATAACCAGTCATCGACAGGCTGGTCGAGTGGCAGAAACGGTTCGTCTGTGGAGACAACTCAAATCCAGGAAAAGCAGTTGGCGTCGTGCACGCTGTCACCCAAAGAAGGAGACAACGCTGACACACCGGAGAAACCGGATGAAGGGTACGTCGTACTCCAGACTGGGGAGACTATCCCGGTCGTGAATATGACGTCGACGCATACCCCAACTGTGGCTGATGTCGGAACTCTGCCTGTAGTGAGAGGATTGCTTGAGGGCAAAACTGTATCTGTACTTCGAGATACGGGATGCAACACGGTAGTGGTATGAGAAAGGCTTGTCCCGGAAGAGAAGTTTACGGGCACTACAAGTCCGGTTTTTCCGCTCGACAGAACAGTGCACAACTTGCCGGAGGCAATCGTTTCTATTCACACACCGTTCTTCACCAGTGTCGTGCAAGTTAAATGTATGAAGAACCCTCTATACGATGTCGTGCTAGGCAACATTGAAGGTGCCCGATCTACAGAGCTAGAATATTCGCGCAAGCCCCAACAGCATCGTGAGAGGCATCGTGAGTACAGCGGAGGGAAGGTAGTCAGAAAACTCGCTAACTCGCCCGTGCCCATCATCGCGGACGACGCGCAAAGTGATGTCGGAAACGATTCAGGCTACTTACCAATGACAGTAGAGACAACTTGCACACCCATTAGACCCGCAGATCAAGTACCACTAGGTGATAGTGCTGCAGCAGTGAAAGAAACACGCGCCACAACCAGGCTACCTGTTCTGAAAGCCACTACCACAATCATAGATAAAGTGACGCTTGAGGAATACCAAAGAAATGACCCATCGTTACGGCATTGTTATGAGAGTCTTGGTAAAAAGGTAATAGTAAAGCATCGCGGAACCTGCTTCTTTTTTGTAGATGGTATCTTGTATCGAAAGCACAAGCTACTCTCGGAGAAGGAACTCGGACAACTGGTCGTACCGAGACAACTGCGAGAGACTGTGCTCAAACTAGCCCATATAGGTATCCTCGCGGGACACCAAGGGATATCCCGAACAACTGACCGTATTCTTGCCGAATTCTTCTGGCCAGGTGTTCAATCAGAAACCAAGAGGTTTGTGAAGCCCTGCGATATCTGTCAGCGGACTGTCCCACGCCATTTAGTTGGTCGGGCTCCGCTAGGTACCATGCCAATCATTGAGACCCCGTTTTCACGTGTGGCCGTCGCCATCATCGGTTCTTTGTCACCGACATCTTCCAAGGGCAACAGGTACATTCTAACCATAGTGGATTTTGCAACGAGATATCCAGACGCCATCGCACTTCCTATGAGTGAAAGCAAAGTCGTGGCAGAGGGACTAATGGAAATGCTGTCGCGAGTTGGTGTACCACGCGAAATTGTAAGCGACCGCGGGACAAGCTTCATGTCGTCGGTTATGAAGGAGTTCAGCCGGCTACTATCTATCAGGCAGTTACCGACAACCCCTTACCATCCGATGGCAAACGGGTAAGTGGAACGATTCAACGGCACGTTGAAGCAAATGCTCCGCCGAATGAGTCGGGAAAGCCCGAAAAATTGGGACCGCTACCTCGGCCCCCTCCTTTTCGCGTATCGGCAGATGCCACAAAAAAGTACCGGATACTCGCCGTTCGAGTTGCTTTATGGCCGATGCGTTCGCGGCCCAATGACGATTTTGAGAGACTTGTGGGCTAACCCAAAGTTGGATGACGCGACCAAGTCAACCTACAAATACATCGTACAATTGCGGGAACGTCTGCAACGAACCTGCGAAATAGCATCTCAGGATCTTGCGAAGGCACATGTTCGTCAGAAGACTTACTATGATCGCAAGGCGAAGAAGCGGGACTTAAGCGTGGGTGACAAAGTTCTCGTGCTGCTACCCCTCGATCACAACAAACTGATACTAACATGGCAGGGCCCCTTTACTGTGGCAGACAAGAAAAGCCCATTGGATTATGCTGTGGACCTCGGTCACAGAACAACTATCTTCAACATCAACATGCTCAAAAAGTACGAGCTGCGGAATGCCTAGCCATCGTGTGGGGTTTCCAGAAATTTCATGTGTACCTCTACGGCAGGCCATTCGTTTTGCAATCAGACCACCAGCCACTGAAATACAACTCTGCCCGACAAATCAATACACGAGTGCTACGCTGGAGTCTACTCTTGATGGACTACGACTGCCACGTAGAATACATTCAGGGCTCAGATAATGTCGGTGCCGACTATCTTAGCCGCACATCTCTTACTACTGACTAGGCTGTGCGATTACTCGTATAGACACACAGAGAACTCATGACGCGGGTAATACGTTGTCTACTCTATGAACATGCCTACCGTTCTTATCCCACCGTTTCGCTGTTCTTGAACTGGGGGGAAGATGTGTTAAAAAACGCTGTCCTTGAGAGTGTGCGTCATGCTTTGACGTAGAAAATCGGTGTGCGAGGCCGATTTAGTATTTCAGGGTGCGCGGGAATCATCATGCTGGTGATAGCGGTAAAACTATAAGCTCGCCTATGTGCGTGCACGTGCGCGTACCACGTGAAAAGCTCCCGAGCCATGGGGACAGCTCGGCTAACCCCAGAGAGCAGAGAGCAAGGACAAGTTCGGGCCACGCCCCGGCTGCTCGTTCTGACCCTCCGTGTCCGGGCCTCGTCTCGGAGTTGAAGTCCTCGGGTGCGTCCTGGACTGGGCATCGCCCCACCTCACCCCCACGTTGGTCTGAAGCAACGTTCGTCACGGCCAGCTGCTGTTCTGGTCTCGGAGCGAGATGCTGTCGCAGGTCTGTTCGCGGCAGTCGGTGGTACGCTGTTCTCGGTGGTGTACAGGCAAGCCCAGGCGTTGACCACCGTACTGGGATGCCCCTGGCGGTTATCTTCTAGACCGGGCCCCACCTCGGTACGAACTCCGCAAGCACAAGGTACACCGCCTCCTGACTGCCAGAGAGCTCAAGGTCAAGCGCAACGTTCACGCCCCAAGAGTAAAATGTTAGCGGACGAACAAGAACATTAACTCCCTTTCGCGTAGGACCGTGAACAAGTGTATATATGTGTGAGTTTATGTTGTGTGTATCCAATCGTCCGTCTTCGTGTATATAAAAGTCTCTCGTTGTCCTCGAACGTCCTCTGTCCTCATCTGGCTAACCTGTGCCCACAGTTGCCCACAGAGTTATTATGTAACTCGAAGAACGTCAAGCAGCTCAGAACGTGCAGCGAGGTGCTCAAACTCAAAGGAGCGCACAAGTATACGCAGAAGAAGCACGAACTTGCAGCTTTCGCAGATCTTGCACGTTCGTGGTTGAGCGCCACGCTTCTTTCGCAAACGCGGCTGTTGCAGCAAGTGAAGTGACCTTCGTGCACTTTTTCACTTCAAGGCAAAGTTTGCGGTGAAAGCAGAAGACGTGCAAGCAGTTTCATACTTAAGCGAAATCTCGGAGAACGTGGCATAGCGATGCGACTAGCACTGAAATCGGGTGCCGGCAACACCTCACGAATGCACAGACGCTTCAATGATGTAGAGTTAACCCGCGTCTTCTGCTAGGGCAGAACGTGTGCTGCATTGTCGCCCAGTGCACGGATACCACTGTTCATGGGGGAATAACGCCGATACTCAGCAATAATCATTTCCAGAAAACTCTGGGCTGCAAGATGAGATACGAAGGAACGAGGAACTCGTGCGTACTTTCTTTCTTCGTGTTTGCTGTGTAGTTTTTTCGGATGTCCCTGTACCAACTTACCCGACTTTCAACGCTTGTCTGCACTAAACGTTGTGCTATGACAACCTCTCAGCCGTTGTTTGTCATAATGGGGTTCTAGAAAAAGTATTTGACAGCATACCTAGTTTGCTCTATCGAAACATCGTGGGACTTTGCGCGTTCACAAATGTTTCCTCATTGTGTGCGCACCGCCGTAAACTGAATTAGGAAGAAACTGCATAATGAGCTCCCACCATGCGTAGTCTCTATATTACTTCAAATAAAACAAAGCACTCTGCGTTGACTGCTGAGCAGCTGAGCGGGTTTAAGAAAACAAAGCAAATTGGAATGAATTTTGGAATGATTTAGAATAGCACAACAATTTCAACGTGCATATACTTGACAAAGTCTTATTACAAGCGAAAGGACACGCTCTCGGCACCGAAATTCACTCTTGACGCTTCCAACTTTATGTTTCCAGCGGTATCACCCCGCCGCGGTGATCTAGTGGCTAAGGTACTCGGCTGCTGACCTGCAGGCCACGGGATCGTGTGTGCTCAGATTTGGGTGCACATTAAAGAACCCCAGGTGGTCTAAATATTCTGAACCCTCCATTATGGCGTCTCTCATAATTATATGGTGGTTTCGGGACGTTAAGCCCCACATACCAATCAAATCATTCCCAGCGACAGTGATCATAGCAATTTCTCTAGACGGCAGTGAATGCGTGGTGTCAGCGATGCGTTGCGCCGCAGCATCTCCCAATCGTTCACAATAGGGGCGTGGAATAGGTGATCTAGATTCAGCTGAATAAAACAGGGGCTCTTCTGCCATGCGCTTTTCCCTTTTTTTCTTGTTTGAAAAGAGAAGCACTGTTTTTGCCTGCTTTTCCGTGTTCCGTATACAAAAAAAAGAATGAGTTAAGAATAATAACCACTGTTCTAAAAAAATTGCCAGATTGCACGTACAAGAGGAGTCGATGATATGTTAAGCACGAGTGAGGAAGGCTGGTATGTTACTTTAAAAGAAGCACGTTAGGAGGCGGCCGCAAATTATGCCGTATATGACTTCCATGTAATGATTATAATGTATGCGCCTGGAATTCGGGTTTGCCGTTGGTTCACTTCACGTAATACCAAATTTGGTGTATGTGGAGCTAGCGAAATGGCCGCGAGCGCATCGTGAGCGTGACAAGTGGTCATGTTCTCGCATGACACGCATGTCATTATTTTCGTGTTCGCATGAGTCATATACCTTCGTAATCCATTCACGTGACCATAATACCAAATTTGGTATGTGATTCTAGCGAAACCAATGCGGGTGCACCAAAAGCACGGCGTGTAGTCATGGCTTACATGACATGCATGCCATGATTTCAGCGTTGAGGCCTGCCACTTATGTTCGCCACGCAGCCATGTCAAACCATACCAGTTTCGCACTATGTTAGGTGGACAAAACCACCGCTAGAGCAGCAAGATCATGAAATGCTAATTACGACATTCATGACATACATGTCATGATTTTCATGCCATGATTAGGCACTTTTTTGTCATACCATCATCTTGTGCCATGCCAATTTCGGATAGATACCTTTATCGAAACGGCCAACAGATCTAAACGTCCCAGATAGACAGACAGACAAACAGACAGACAGACAGACAGACAGACAGACATACAGACGGACAGACAGACAGACAGACAGACAGACAGAGACAGACAGACAGACAGACAGACAGACAGACAGACAGACAGACAGATAGATAGATAGATAGATAGATTCGAAGTCACCGAAGTTTTCTGAGAAATGCTTCGCATTTAAAAGTTACACTACATTTTGGAGCCAGCTAACGAGTCTTGTGGTAATGAAATGTCGTCATAATGAGACACGTTTAGGCTTTGTTTTCAACTAAAGCATTCCTGAATTTGTTCCCATTTGTGTCATTGTGTTTTTCTTTTGTTATTCAAAGACAAATGAAGACAACGCACAGTGTGTGCATATTGCTGTGTTTTTCTGTCCAAGTGTACTGCGGTGCTCACACAGTGAAGAAATATTCATGAACACACACAGCACCACGCGCTTCGAGAGAGCAAACAAGGTATGCTGCCAAATAGTGCTCTTAGCACGCTATTATCACGAATAAAGTGTAGAGGTTGACGTCGCACCATGTTTAGTGCAAAATATAAGCACTGTTCCTGCTCTAACAGTAATATCAGCGTGCTGGTCAGCAATGCAGCCAGCGAAAGCCACCGCAACAGACATATATATTAAAACGTTTATTTGAAAAAAAAACAAGGAAAAAATTGGCAGCACATCCACGGAATGAATGATGGAGAGTGGGGCGAAGCATTCGTCCGTCCATGCGTCCGTCTGTGTGGCCATCCATGCGTCTGTTCGTGCGCCCGTCCCTGCGTTCGTTCATGCATCCGCCCCTGCGTCCGTTCATGCATCCATCCATGCATCTGTCTGCGTGTCCGTTCGTCCATATATTCAACACTCCAAGTCACACCATCTCGCATCTTTTTATCATATATAACCCATATAGAAGCACCGTCATTCAGTGGACATTCCAAGAAATACACGAGAGGTGGCACACGCACACTTTCTTACGGCTTGCGCTTCGGGTCTACTTCCCACCTTCAACCACCTTGAGTTCATGGTATATACTAGTTCACTGTATTCATGGCACTGCGGCCCAATGCTCGCTATACCTTTCTAAAACCAAGGAGGTTACGCCCAGCGAGTATAACGTAGCAACCTTTTCCTGTCAGATAGTGCTCAATGTACATGCCAGTGGCTGCTAATGTGAAATGAGAGACAGGAGGATTCAGCTTTTAATTTCTTATGGCTTGCGCTTCGTATCTGCTTCCCCCCTTTAACCACCTCGAATTCATTCATGGTATATACTAGTTCATTGTATTCATGGCCCTGTGGCTCAACGCTCGCTAAAACTTTCTAAAACGAAGGAGGTTACACCCAGCGAGTATAACGTAGCAACCCTTTCTTGTCCGATAGAGTTCAATGTACATGCCAATGGCTGCTAATGGGAATTGCAGCGTGTGCGTTGAATAAAAGCCGAATGCTCTTGTCTCTGATTCCTCATTAGCAGCCATTGGCATGTACATCAAGCACTATTTTTTATTGTTAAACAACGCACAGAAGAAATCTCTCACCGGCACCACCTTGGAGGTCAAATGTTATACCTATTTTGCGTATGTGCCACTGGTGGTTACGTGCTACGAGGGACGCACAAGCCACGCCATAAGGAGCTTCGCCCCTAAAAATAGATACGAGGAGCATGTGGGTGGGACCCCTATTCCAGGGCTCCACTGGTTTTAGGGGCCCGCTGCGCCTGGTCGAGGAGCGCTATGTTGCACTCCCAGATCCTCGCTGGCGAGGAAAGTCTCCCACTGCTCCCTTGCGGAAATTTTGCCGGCTATTTGCAGCGAGTTAATTTCGGTTGGCCTTTTCCGACAATCCCACGTTATGTGGGCGAGAGTGGGCATGCCTCCGCACCACAGAAAACTATCGCTGTACATCGCAGGGTGAATAGCATGCTTCAACGAAAGATTTGGATATGTGTTAGTTTGTATACGGCGCCAGTCATGAGAATTCAGGCCGGTTAAAGTTGTGTGTGGTACACTGTACCTTCGTCGCTCAAGCAGTTGATTTTCAAGGATATCTCGCGGTAAAAAGGGGCTGTCGTCGGAGTGGTAGGCCGCTCGGTTGGTGAAAGCACGAGCTGCGCCGTCCGCTCTCTCATTGCCATCGAGTCCTGCGTGACCCGGGCACCAGATGATAGCATGGTCTTGCGTTAGGTCCGGTCCTAATAGGCAAATGGTGTTGTGTGGTAGTCTTCCCGTGAGAAAGAGTCTACATGCGACCATGGAATTGGTGAGAACAAGGAACGACCGTCCCAAAATATCCTTAGTTTTAATAGCAAGCGCGATAGCTAAAATCTAAGCGTTATTCGCGGACGCGGCTCGTGCTGTGGCGCAAGTCATAAGGCCTTGACCCGGGGCCGCTCCTACGACTGCGAGCACGTACTTGTTCATGCCGCATAGGGCGACATCTGTGTGCACCATGTCCGGATTGTTCCCGAAATGCCGCTGTAACTTGCGAGCTCGTGCACTCCTACGACCTTTGTGATATCGGGGGCTCATGTTTTTAGGGATAGGGCATACTAGAATATTTTTACGTAGCTGTTTAGCCATGGACTCCAGTTCCTCTCCCGTATACTGAGGACGAGCTGGGTAACCTACACGGCGTAGCAATTTCCTCCCAGTAGTGGTTAAGTTAAGCCTCTCCTGCTGAGAAATGAGCACCGCTGCGCGTAGCTCCTTATAATAATTGTGGATACTGAGGGCTTCGAGATGTTCTGTGGACGTTCCAAGTGGTAGGCTGAGAGCCGCCTTGTACGATATTTGTATCAACGCATCTAGAGCCTTTAAATCAGTTTTATTGATCTCCTGGAAAGGAAGACTATATGTTATACGACTGAGAACAAAAGCCTGAACCAACCGGAGCGTCTCAGCTTCCTTGAAACCTTTTCGGTGATACGTGACTCTATAAATCATACGGGAGATCTGCTTCACCGTTGTTCGGAGGGTTTTTATTGTGTGGTCCACTCGCTTGTTGCTTTGTAGCCACAGTTCGAGGTCTGACTCGCATTTTCTGTATCTCTTTTATCTTGTGGTCTTTTAGACCACAAGATAAAAGAGATACAGAAATGCGAGTCCGGGCCTCGACGCCGCGATGACGCAGCGACACTCACCGTTCGCACTTCTGCAGATTCTGCTCCTCGCTGCCCTGGGCCAGTCGCCGCTTGTCACCTCTGCCCAGCTGTTCGTGCCGTTTGAGCGAGACTGGCGTACTGGGGTGTGTCCCGTCTTCGACGGGCCATCGTTCGGCGACGGCCTCTCTGCAGTTTTTGTGGCAGCACCGTCGCTTTCGGCCGCCATCCGGTTTCCTGCCTGGCAACAAGGGACTGCTTCTGCTGTCCCGCCCACTTCGTGGGGTGCTCATAAGCGCGCGCATTTCGACGCCACTTCGGGCCTCGACGCCGCGATGACGCAGCGACACTCACCGTTCGCACTTCTGCAGATTCTGCTCCTCGCTGCCCTGGGCCAGTCGCCGCTTGTCACCTCTGCCCAGCTGTTCGTGCCGTTTGAGCGAGACTGGCGTACTGGGGTGTGTCCCGTCTTCGACGGGCCATCGTTCGGCGACGGCCTCTCTGCAGTTTTTGTGGCAGCACCGTCGCTTTCGGCCGCCATCCGGTTTCCTGCCTGGCAACAAGGGACTGCTTCTGCTGTCCCGCCCACTTCGTGGGGTGCTCATAAGCGCGCGCATTTCGACGCCACTTCGGGCCTCGACGCCGCGATGACGCAGCGACACTCACCGTTCGCACTTCTGCAGGTCAGTTATTTTGACGTGCATGGCTACCGTGCCAATGATGTTTGTGTGATTGCGGTGTCGTGGCCCCCTTGTTGTTTTTTGAAGCGTGTTCGCGCGGCTGCAATGTACCTCTGGCGCCTGTTATTACTTCATGGTGATATTGAGTCAAATCCAGGGCCTATGACTAAGCCTCAGGAAGAGAAACTTGACTTTGTCTTCGATGCAGTTAAGCGGATGGAAGCCTCAAATATTTCTCTGCTTGAATCCGTAAATAAAGTTTTGCACATTCATATTACCTTGAAAAATGATTACGAATCGCTTTCGAAACGGGTTACTGAACTTGAATCTAGGTTAGAGTCCTCTATCTCTGCACAAATCCCCGCAAAGAATGACGCGAAACTGTCTGAAATGCAAAACCAGATTGTCGCCCTGCAGTCTAAAATTCAGTCGTGTGGTTCTTCGGAGGCCACCACTAGCCGTGTCAATATTTCAATTATCCGGGACAAGATCGATGATCTTGAAAATCGGTCGCGAAGGTCAAATGTTTTATTTTATGGGATAGCGGACGGTGGCCCAACGGAATCGTGGGAGGCCGTTCAAAAAATCGTGACTGATTTTTGTCAGAATCAGCTTGGGCTCACTGTCACTTCTATCGCCCGTGCACATCGCTTGGGGCGTTTCTTACCCGATAAAACTCGGCCTATCATTGCCAAGTTCTTCAATGATAAAGAGGTGGAGGCAATAATAAGTCGTGGCAGTAAGCTGAAAAATACATTGTTCGGCCTGTCACGTGACTTTTCTAAACCAGTTCGGGAAAAGCGGCGTAACTTACTGCAGTTCTCGAAAACAATAAAAAAGGAAAGTGACCGTGTGAGGCTCGTTTTTGACAGGCTTCACATCAATAATGACGTTTATGTATGGGACCCCAATACCAATCAAGCCGCACCCATCACTAATCACGCTGCGCTATCTCAATCCTCTTCCGCTACGGTATGACTGCAGCCCAACCCTACCCCCCGTTCAACAATTAACCATTCCTTATCATCGCACCAAAGAAGTTCTGGTGGTGTTCGTTTTTTGTACACGAACATTAGAAGCGTTCAGTCCAAAAGCATTCCGTTGTCATCCCTCGTTGATTCTTGCACACCAACCATTGTCGCACTAACTGAAACGTGGCTAAACGATGACATTCCTGACAGCAGTATTTTTCTCACGTGGGCAGATTACAAATTTTTTCGTTGTGATAGGAAACATGGAAGGGGAGGTGGCGTACTTCTGGCGATAAAAAATGATGTGCTTGCAGTACCTGTTCCGGTTACCTCGTTTTTGGAATGTGTATGGGTATCCCTGAAGTGTGGCGGCCGCGTCATACTTATTGGTGTTTTTTACCGCCCCCCAGATGCAAATACTGACTTTTCTAATGAATTTACCCGTGTCTTGACGCTACTGTGTTCTCGTTTTCCTAATTCTCTCTTAATAATTTTTGGCGATTTTAATTTTCCGAGCATTTGCTGGTCAACTCTATCCGTTAGGGATGGTCAAAGTGAAGCTCATAATTTCGTCCAGTCTTCTCTCGACTTTTCCCTGGCTCAGCTAATTACTCATCCCACGCGGTGTTCCGCCACATCAGCTAATATTCTAGACCTAGTATTTACCAACAACCCTGATATTTTTTCTGAAATTACTCATCTTGACGGGCTTTCTGATCACGACGTCCTTACTGGAAGCGTCCGGATTTCCCCTAATAAGCGCAAAACTACCAATAAGCAAATAAGGTGCTATAATAGAGCTGATTACGATAGCATTAATAATGAACTCCTGTCTTTCTCAAATAACTTTTTAGGAGGGTATTTATCCCGATCCGTTGAAGATAATTGGCTCATGTTTAAAAATGCACTTACCAACTTAATCAGCGGGTTCATTCCCCTTATCACCATCAAAACTGTAAACACCGCACCATGGTATAACCAACAGCTTCGACGTCTCAATAACAAAAAGAAAAGACTTTACCGCCACGCCAATAAAATAGACCCCCTTTCTGTTTCCTGGTTACGCTACAAAACATGTGATAAGGAATATCAGTCACTGCTCACATCAACTCGACGTCATTTCTTCAAACATGACTTAACATCTATGCTATTAAATAACCCTCGGAAATTTTGGCGTGTCATCAATCCTGTTGATCATCCTGATATAGTCCTTACCACCAGTAATAACAGCATCATTCCCACGTCTCAGTGCGCACAAGTTTTAAACGACGCATTCATTTCGGTATTCACGTGTGAAGACATCCCGTCATGCCCGAAAGTTAACCTAATTCCTGATATCAGCATGCCAGAAATAATAGTCAGTGAAGCGGGTATATTCTCCTTACTAAATAAACTCAAAATTTCTACTGCTTCTGATCATGTCGGCTTTAATAATAAGATACTAAAGAATATATCAGCTAGCATTTGTCCCATACTGGCCGCCCTTTTTTCACAATCGTTATCATTAGGCTGCATCCCACATGACTGGCGAATCGCTAAAGTAATTCCCATCTTCAAGTCTGGTGAACGCTCATCGCCATTAAACTATCGTCCCATCTCATTAACCAGTACCATTTGTAAAATTCTTGAACATATAATCCACACCCAAGTGATTAACTACCTGGAAGATCATAACATTATACATAAATATCAGCATGGCTTTCGCCGAGGATACTCATGTGACACGCAGCTCGCCGGCTTCATTCATGACATTCATTCAGCTCTCGACGGTGGATCCCAGGTTGATGCTATTTTTCTCGACTTTTCTAAAGCTTTTGACCGTGTCCCTCATCACCGGCTTCTAACCAAACTGTCTAGGCTTAACATTCACCCTAACATTTTGGCATGGGTAAAAGATTTCCTTTCTTCTAGAACACAGTTCACGTCCGCTAACAATTGTAACTCTTCCTTCAGACCAGTAACTTCTGGAGTCCCACAGGGTAGCGTACTTGGTCCACTACTGTTTCTAATCTACATTAATGACTTGCCATCCTGTGTCTCATCCCGAATTAGAATTTTTGCTGACGACTGTGTGGTTTACCGAATAATTTCCTCTGACAATGACCGGAAGGCTTTGCAAACTGATCTAAATGCTATTAATGCATGGTGCTCATCTTGGCTAATGACCCTAAACTGCTCTAAAACGAAGTTTATGTCTTTCAGTAAACACGTAACCCGGATTCCTACCTCCTACATGTTGAATAATACTACTGTTGACCTCGTCTCCACTTATAAATATCTTGGAATTCATTTGCAACCTGATTTGACATGGCACTACCATATAAAACTCACCCTGGCGGCTGCTAACCGGTCTTTCGGATTTCTCAAGCGTAACCTTAAACAGGCTCCTCCTAACATACGCAAACTTGCATTTACTACACTAATACGTCCAAAATTAGAATATGCATCAGCCATTTGGGATCCCGAACATGCTTACATCATAACCGACATTGAATCACTGCAAAATCGTGCCGCTCGCTTCATATTTTCAGATTATTCACGTCATTCCAGCGTCACAGCACTAAAACGCCGAGCAGAGCTACCCGAACTATTCCATCGTCGCAAACTTGCACGCCTATCACTTTTCCATAAACTTTATCACCACGTGTCACTTCACAGCGATTTCTTCGAGCCACCTGCCGTTATTTTTCCTCGCCGCGATCACCCCTACAAAGTTAAACGCTTAAACTGTAAGTCATCTGCTTTTTCCAAGTCATTCATTCCGCGTACCATAATCGATTGGAATAAACTACCATCACACATTTCCTTAGAAAAAAACGCCACTAAATTTCAAGAACTAATTCAAAATACTGATATCATCTAACTTTTGCTTTTTTACTTGTTTTTCCCTCTTTTCTATAACGTGCAGAGCACACGTGTAGTATTCTTACCTTGTTTCAGCTTATTTGAGGTGTGATGAGCGAGTGTATATTTTTTATTCGTTTTTGAGTGTACGTTTTTTTTTTTTTTTTTTTTTCAAGTGTATTGATTATTTTTTCTTGCATTTTCATAGGTTGTTCACTGGGTACTCATCTGTATTCTAATGATTTGTTGCCTGTTCTCTTCTCTATTTTTTGCTGTCTTTACCAATTACTAGTTACAACATATATCTCAAACTTAGTCTGTATTTAATTTGAATTTTTTTTACTTTTTTCTCGTTTTTGACGTTTATTGTTTATTTTGCTCATGTAACCCCCCTATGTAATACCCTCTCACGAGGGCCTTTAGGGGTATTATGAATAAATAAATAAATAAATAAATAAATAAATAGAAAGAGGTTGACCGGCTCTTGAATGCGGCGGCCTTTTCCTCGGATTCTAACAAATTCACATTTATCGGGAGCACAGCTCGTTCCGCTCTGATAAGGGAAGTTATTAAAAGCGGTCACTGCGTCTTGTAGGATTTGCTCTTTTTGTCCCAAAGAGCCACTGTTGACCCATAAGGTAATATCGTCCGCATAGAACGCGTACCCTAGCGCTTAAACGCTGTCTAGTCTTCTTGCTAAGCGTCTCATGCCGATGTTGAAAAGAGGGGATAGTATCGCCCCTTGTGGTGTGCCTCTATTGGGCATAGGAAAAGGATCTGAGCGTGTACTGCCGTGTATTGCCTAGGCCCATTGTAGCAGTGCGAGAGGTTAGAAAAGAGCGAACGTAGTCATATATCTTTTGCCCACAACCGATCTTATTTAGCTCAGACAAGATGAGCTCATGGGACATAGTGTCAAATGCACTTTTCAAATCAAGAGCTGCGACGAGATGTTCTGCACCAACCGTGGTATTGCAGAGTACCTCTTCCCGAAGTAGAAGGAAGACGTCCTGCGTTGACAAATGTTGGCGAAATCCAAACATGCTTGTTGGGAAAAGGTTCCGATCTTTAATGTAAGTCGTGAGACATGTGTGAATCACCTTTTAGAATAATTTGCTAAGTCAGGATGTTAATAATATTGGTCTTAGATTTTGTAGGTCGGGTGCTTTTCGTGGCTTCGGAATAAGAATAATTTTGGCTTCCATCCAATGTTGAGGAACCACGCCCTTCTCCCATACCTGTTCATTAAAATACCGAGTATGTTGTTCCAGATGTTCATCGCTCAGATTCCGAATCATCGCGTTTGATAGCTGGTCAGGTCCGGGGGCAGTATTGCGCTTTGCTGCTTGCGCGGCCCCGAATAGTTCTGTTTTGGTGATCGGTGCGTCGAGCACTGCGTTTTCCTGGCCTTGGTATGCTAAAGTGCACAGGGGAGTTGTGAACGCGCCTATGTATTTGTCTCGGAGCTTAGCGAAGAGGGTGTCATCTGTTCCTGGGAATTCCTCAGCGAGCTTCTTAAGAGTTCGGTTTGCTACCGTTTTGGTTTTACCAGGTTCCATTATGCTGCGCAGTATTGCCCATGTCTTTGAGGTGTGTAAGATTCCTCGGAGTGAGTCGCAAAAATTCGCCCAGCTCGCCGTTTCCAACGGCTGCGCGTAAGTGTTTGCCCACTCCGATATCTCAGCAATTCTATGGCACAATTTTCTATTGAGTCGCTGTTGTTTCCATCGCTTGGTTAACCCTCTCCTGGATTCCCACATATGTATCAGATGACTATCGACTACCGGAGTTTCCGCTGTGAGCGTAACCCACTTAGAAGTTGCTTTGTGAGCCTCTCGTATGTGCGTTGCCCAATCTTCAGCGCTATCCGGTAAAATTTCGGGCAGTGGGACTTTACGATAAGTTACCAAATCTGTTAATACAACATGGCCATGAGACTGCCGAATTTTCGGCGGGGGGGGGGGGGCAATCGACATGCTCAAATTATAATGGTCACTGCCGAGATTCTCTTCTAGGTTGCTCCAGAATACCTCGTCAACATTATTTATGAATGCAAAATCAGGAAATGTGTCTGCACGGACGCTGTTACCCAATGTTGTCGGGTGTTGCGGGAGTACGAGATGTTGGAGCCCATGCGCATCAACAACTCGCTCGAGTTCCTGGCCTTTCGGGGTATCTTTTCGGCACCCCCAGGTAGTGTGAGGGGCATTAAAGTCCCCGAGAAGCAGTAGTCGATCCTAGATGCTGGAATTACTCTTGGCATACCGAATGAGTGCGGCGAAATCGGCCCTCTTTCCTTAGGGGAGCTATACACTTTCGTAATGATGGTTTTGGCTTTGCTACTATTGCCAGCATAAGGGCCACTGTTCTTAAACGGCCTAAAAGCAGCCCGGGTCCGTCGTCCAAAGCAACTCCCAAACTCGGACAGCGACAGCACTATCCATGGCGAGTAAAACACGAGCGCACACCGAATATATCGAAATTTGGCAATGGAATTGCCGCACCTTCCACAAACATGCGGCCGCTCTACAACAATTTCTTAATACGGCGCCAGTCAAACCTGATGTCATTTGTCTACAAGAGGTTGGCAATAAGCCAGTCAAATTAGGTGGCTACTACATGATATCAAATCCAGACTACCCTAAAGTCGCCATGTTGGTTCTTAAGGAAATAGCGACTAGTATAGATTATCTGGTAACTAGCAGCATTAACCACCAAATCATAAGTATACTACCGCACACCGCAACAGAACGCGTGGTTCAAAACTACACTTCTAAATCATAAGCGCACGCGCCACCTGCTGCCGCCGCGTGATTGCAGCGCTGGCCGCATCGCGGATCAGTGCCACGCGCGCCGAGATTTCTTCATAGATAACGCAAAAGTTAAGTGTGGACACTCGGCAAAATCTGGCCTCAGAAAATACGTCCCGACTAAGTAACAAACTAGTGCCTTCCCAAACGCCAGAGGACGCAGGGGCAAAGAAAAAACAAGAACAAAACAAACAAGTTATTGACAATCCAATGAAATCCTTTTTAGAATATAATAATTACACGCCCGTATTTGGCAAGTTCATTACACATAAAAACATTTTATTTGACACAGCTTACGTGGCTTTTTTGTTAGGCCGCACTGCAATAAACAGCATCTACAATTTGCGCCGGTTCGAGTATCCACCGTACCAGCATGTGCAAGCCTGCACGCATGACAGCGGGAAGATTTCATCAACGTCGGATGCTTCGGTGTTTTCGTTTGTGAGAAAGCAGGTGAGGCAGGTTTTCAAGCGAAGCTTGTTGAATGTTGTGGTTTTGGGATTTTTAGGTCATTGTTTAAAAAAGATTAAATTGTTGCGAATAAAACACCGTGTATCAAATATAAACACACCCACATATGTTGCGCTTTGTGTTTGGCGTATTTTCATGTTTCTTAAGTGATTTTTGTCAAGCTTGTAACAACAGCCGGCTTCACTAAAAAAAGAAAGAAGCAGTTTGCACCTGTATGCTGTGGCAGGACGTGAACATTGTGCAACGTATACAGTATAACAGTACAATTCTGTGTGATGATCTTCTCACTTTGTCTTCTTTATAGGCTCAGCGTCTACCTTTCCTAGAAATAAAAACGTTGCGGACACTGTCTCTTGTCTATTTGATTGACATCTAGATCGACCACTTGTTTGAAAAGACAGACAAGCGCGAATAACAAAGCCATAGTGAAATAAGACGACCTGCGCAGTTTTCTTTAAAACTCAGTCGAAAAAAAAAACATACGCCATGAAGTCAATTCGCACAAATATTTTGGCGCTGGAAAAAAAATAGGGAATTGATAAATCAAAACCAACAATATTACTCTTGCCATTTGGGCGGACAAAGTTGGTCTGAAATTATTAACTCTCGTTTGAGCCAAATGTCGGTTGTGCACAGTAATCCGAAAATCGCGCTAGTGAAACCAAAGCGGGAAGTGCAGGCCAGTTGTTCTCACCAACCACCGGGTGCGCTGGGGTAGATTGGGACACCTGGTTCAATTGGAGTATTCTATTTTACCTTTTTTTATTTCTCTTGCATTTGCCTAATTGTGAAACAGCCTGTACAACTCGCATCACAATATAAGCGTGTGCTCAGGTGGCTACGCCCTGCAGGGCAAAGTGCTCGTAGTATATAGGAGCACACGCATCACAAGAAGCGGGCTGACAATTTTTGAAACGTTCCCTTCACGCCATCTTGCTTGCAATGCAGAGAAAAAGAAAGACACTTTTTCTTGCTCCCCAGAAGTTAGCTTCGGCTTGTGTCAGGGTTCGATTCGCGAAAGCGACGACATATTCCTCCACTCCTGATTATAGATGCGTGAGCAGAGCGCCAAAGCTGATACCGCTGACATCAGTGTGAACCTCCATGGGAGCGGCGATGTTGAAGGGGTGTAGGATGAGCGGAGAAGTTGGGAGGCGGCGTAATTTATTGAAAGTGTCGTCGCCGGCTGGTTACTAAGCGAACATGTCCTTGTCGCCGCTCTGAAGGTCCTTCAGTGGCACACATGTGGCGCCGAAATTTCGAATGATATGTCGGAAGTATGGCGGCAAGTCTACAAAACTTTGAAACCTCTGTGCGTTCTTTTTTTTCGCAAAATGGGCGAATGCATGAAGCTTGGCTCGTTACGATACAGCGCGGCCAAGAATTCTCATCTGACATGATTGAAACACATGTTTTAGCTTGTGTTGAACTCTTCCGCCAGTGTGACATGTGAGAACGCACTCACACCAAGAGTGCGTATTAAGAGAAAATCCAACCTGTTCAGTTATCTGCTCTTGTAAAGATTCCAGAATCTCTGTCGCGGAAGGCCGGCCTTCCATGTATAGTGCCGCCAGAAACACGGCGTAGTGTGTGTGGGGGGGGGAGGGTCTTTTCAGTCCGGTTACAGTACGGCAAAATAATCAAGAGGCCTGTGCAAAAGCTACATTGTCTTTGACGTAGAGTTCAACGCTTTTAAGGCTCCGGAGGAGGTCGGATCTTAGCAGATGACGACGAAGAATTGATCACAGGCTGTTGCCTGCCCAATTAGGTTGTTGCCTGCCCAATGGGCACAAAGAGGTTGGTGCAGCACAATCGCCATCATGAACTGTTCAATGTTCGATTGTCACATTTAAAGGCGTTTTGTTGGTTGTCTAGCGGCTTCGTCTTTCGGGCGGAGCTATACTTATCGAAGGCCGGCGTTCCATGACAAACAGTGCTGAAACCTGGGAGTTCCCTTCTTCTGTGCAATTCCCTTGGCATCCAGTATGACTCGTTTTAATTCTCTACTTGTGTGGGTTGCACTGCAAGGACGCAGATCGCAAACTGAGATTTTTCGCTTATGAAACACATTTTGGCGATGAACCTTAGAGAATCCATCTGAGAGTGGTCTTGAAAATGACCCATCCTTGCACATCCTTTCTGTGTATGATGTTGCCGCTCACAATCTTCAATAATTGATCGGAGCTGGTCAGCCCTCGAGACCACGCCCTCGAGGTACAGTTTGATCGTCTGCCAGCCCGCTATTTCGCTCACGTAATTTGGCTGTGAAGAAGCCCTTCATGGACGTAGCTGGGATGTCATGGCAGATTACTGACATGGTATGAATTCGATGACGTGCTCGTCGTCATCAAACTGGCTGAGAAGTTGAACCTCGATGGCAATGAAATTTTTCGCATGAGCGTGGGTGTAAGACGCAAACGTGTTCACCGATAGGTAAGTCTAATGATTTTCAGTATCAGTGCCAAGTGCCTCACGAGGTCTTCTTTATTTAACCTGCTTTCGTTGCCTTTATCAATGATTCCTCGTACATAGGATGTCTCACTGAAACCGACAACTCAATTTTGGTTTTAGCAGCGCGAAAAATGCACGAAAGACAAGAAAGGGACGAGACAAGCACTGTCTTTCTTGTCTTTCGTGCATTTTTCGCGCTGCTAAAACCAAAGTATGCCATACCAACTAGCCCAGTCAACCGCTCTACTACGTTACATTTCTAGTCAAACGGGCTCTTTTCTCTGTCAGTGCTTGTCTCGTCCCTTTCTTGTCTTTCGTGCATTTTTCGCGCTGCTAAAACCAAAGTATGCCATACCAACTAGCCCAGTCAACCGCTCTACGACAACTCAAACACGGTAAATCTGTATACTGACGGTATCCTCGAGCTAACAGCTTGTAAAAGTAGACACCACAGATTACTCCACCCTCAAGCGGAGAAAGCGCGCATCAAGACATCTTAAAGCATCGGCATCACTTATAGCATACTTCTGTAAGAACAAGTTTTACTTTCATGTAATACCGATTCCAATAACGGCGGGATGAATCAACTTTTGTTTTCTCTTGTAATTGCTGTGCATCTGTATAAGCAAAAAACACTAATAATAAATACATAGAACATTGTAAACTAAGTGGACGTTTTTCGTATTCACCTACAACTTTCTCATAGAAGTTTGCTGTGGTTCGTCGCTACAAGTGCTAAATAAGCATGCAATTAAGAAGAAAACAAACAAAGAGTTTACCTTACTCCACGCAATATTAATGAACATGCCTTACGTCCCGTCATCATAGAGTGCGTCGACATGTTTTTAATTTGTGACTATAGAGATTGCTGGGGCAAGCAGAATAGGAGCTACAGTACGGTAGCTGCATAGTCTATAGAATGATTTTTATCTTGTTGAGCCTCCTCTTACACTTGTCGTTGGTGCTGCATGTTTGCTTATCTGATGTAAAAAAAGTGTTTTGTAGCAAAAGAAAACTTTCCCGGCGTGTTATCTGTTGATAGATTCAGGTATGAAAACTCCTCCTTGGAATATACAAAGTGGTTGTTGTGTCTACATATGCTTCGTTAAAAATGATGTTTACAGTCTAATTAGTCATCAAAATACGTGTGCAGTATTGCTTTCCACAAAACACTTACTTATTTCATTCATTGTTTCATCTTAACGGCAAGACTGCGACTTTAAGCTAAACATCCCATGCCAGTTTCTGGCGCGAGCACCAGCGAAGAAGGCGATAATTATTTTAAACGTAAATAACAGCTAAGTGTGCGTAGGAGACATGTTGGGTCTATTTTTTCACAATGCTAACTACAATGGTAGAGAATAAACTCGTACACAGACTTACCCTTGGGCCAACGAGCTTCATTGCTCGTTATGAAGTCCACGTGCGCATAGAGCTTTTCTTTGAACTCAACAACGTGATCAGCTTGTGGAAAGTGTCCAGAGAAACCACTTATTACAATATCGTTGTCTTTCACAGTCGGCTGAAAATAGGTAACGTTGCCATAAGATGGCATATATCATAAAACCACGGCAATGTCCCGAACATGCGTGGAATACCACGGCTGTTTCATTCAACGCTACAAATAATTAACGCTTAAGTGCAAACGAACGAGTATGCACACGTGTATGTATAATAGTGCGTTTCGAATGTTTGCTAAGGAAAATACATACGCAGTATTCTGCAGCAGTCTCCTCCATTTGCAAAAGTGGAGCCAGTTTACACAGACCTACACATTCCGGTGTCAATTGTGCGAGAAGACACAAGTGCGACCGTTCCGGACAAATCAACTGTATATGAACTCACCAGCGCTGCAAACTTAATAGCATCTGCCAATAGGTGACCCGAAAAAAAAACAGCAATTTCCGCAGCGCTGTCAAATGACAGCATGTACGAGTGCCAGATGTGAGAACTTGAACGAAGCTCTCCCAAGTAAATAACAATTTTTAACAGATGCTGATAAATAAAGCGTCACTGTACTATATTTCTGTATAGAAAGTATAAAAAAACACTGCTCGATGGAAACGTGTTCACAACAGGCGGCTATGTAACAGGTTTTATCTTAAAAAAAAAGACAAATACAGCACAAGTAATTATACTTCAGGCCTTTAGAAAACCCTTCGACGACTCTTGCGTTTTTATAAAAAAGTTACCTTGCCTTTTTTTGTGTTCGCATTATCAAACAACACAAAAAATTATGCTATTCTAACTTAAAGTCCACGATGTTATTTTCTTCTCAGGAAGTTAGGGTAATATTCATTTTAAGATTTATTAACGCTGGTTCCTTACTATTATTGGGTATAGTGAGCCCATTACTTACGTTGTTCTTGTATTTATTATGGAGCTGTTTGCAATTATTTCTTGCATAAGACACCAGGAAAGGTAAAAAAAATATCACAGCTTATTCACGGAGTCAGTGTTGATGAGTGGGTTGAAGTTTTGGAGGGTTTTATTGCTGAACCATGAATCACCTATCCATCCGTCTGTTTGTCTGTCTGTCCACCTGTTAGTCTGCCTGTCCGCCCGTCTGTATGTCTGTCTGTCTGTGCACCTATCCATCCGTACACGCGCACTCTTTTAAGGTTTGCGCTTCGTGTCTAGTTCCCATCTTTCACCGCCGCTAGTTCATGGCACTGCGGCCCAACCCTCGCTAAGCCTTGCTAAAACCAAGGAGGTTACGCCCAGTGAGTTTAACGTGGCAACCTTTTCTGGTCAGATAGTGCTTAAAGTGCGTCCTTCTGTTACTAGCATTTCATTAGTAAGCATCCAATTCAAGACAACTTTTATAGGAGATCAAGTCACCGATACACGTCTCTTTAAGTGACTTCATCAGAAACAACCATCTTTTTATTTATGATAAACGTGTGCGGGTTTCCTTTTCAATTCAAAAGGGTGTGTGCGTGGTGCTCCTTTAGTCTGGCTGTGGAGGTGGCTACCTACTACTACTACTACTACTACTACTACTACTACTACTACTACTACTACTACTACTACTACTACTACTACTACTACTACGACTACTACTACTGCTACAACAACAACAACAACAACTACTACTACTACTACTACTACTACTACTACACTACCACCACCACTACTACTACCACCCCCACTTCATACATACATTGCGGACGCACGATCCATGGCTTAAGGAGTTTCATGCCTAAAAAAACTTGACAATGGGCTTTGATTTTCGTATGGTTCGAAGCTGGTAAATGAGGTGACGGGAAGTTTTTTTTGTGGTACAGCACTTGCAATTGTGAAACTGTCTATAGGTATCGTGCGATCGAGTGTTCTGCGCTCACTGCAGTGCCCGAACACATAGTCTAGTCTGTCCGTCTGTTCATCCATTGGGCAGTCCGTTCGCACCAGCTGAGCGAGTCATCAAACAGGTGGTCACGTACGAGCTAGAAGGGCAGACCCATGGTATCAGTTGCTTCGCCCCTAAAAAATGTCGCCCACATCTTACCAAGGGGGAAATCGAATAGTTACACCACTGAGTGGAGGACGTATCACGTGAATTTTGCGTAATTGAGTATGGTTTAGGGATTTTTAATGACTATTTTCTCATTTTATTCTTAATTAATAAAGAAAGGAGGAGCATTGCCTTCAACAAGTGGAGGGACGCTGATTTGCGATCCATTCCCTACGTACATCTGGTGGTCAGTGAGTGGTTGTGCATCTTGAACAGTCGGTTTTTACTGGTAGATGGTGCCTGCGTCGGCCTTGGAAGACGAGAGAGAGGTAGGGAACAGTTGGAACGATCCGCAAGCATACGCGAGGCACGAGCATGGCCAGTTGGGTTGTGGACACCGTAGCTGACGCATGAGGCGTGACATCGTGCGACTAAGAATGCTCCGCATTAAAAAAAACACAACACTTATACGACGAGGACAACAAATTTCACTCCGTTCTGTGCGCGTTCGGCTGCACAAGAAAAAGTAGCAGCTAGTCAAAAAGCTCGAAATCCTGATAGCTTCAATGATTAGTGCGGATATTAAAGATGTGTTTTGTGAGGAAATAAATCGCGAGGCGAGATAACGCCTGCAGGAAAAGTAGTAAGGTGAAGAAAGGGAGTAATTTATTAACCTTTAAACTCTGTGTGGTTTACGGGACCTTTTGGACAGTTGATTGATATTTGGGGTTTAACTTCCTAAAGCCACCATATGAATATGAGAGACGCCGTAGTGGAGGGCTCCAGAAATTTCGACCACCTGGGGTTCTTTAACGTGCACCCAAATCTGAGCACACCCTTTAGGACAGTGATATAGACAGTTATATGGACTGCATGGTCCAGTCCATATATAATGCAACTCAGCCGTACTAACTCTGACTCAAACTCGCAAAGCGTACACTCTCAGTCAGACTCACAAAAACATAACGAAAATTTACCTCAGCCAGATTTGCACTCCCTGAAATTTCACAAGAAAAGCTGCTTATGTCTATAAGCACCGTGCACTGACAAAAGGGAGCTGCGTTGCTCACACTGCCCAGTCTCAAAATCTCTGACATTGGCCATTAGGGGCACGCGAAAAATACACGCATGTACGCGTCCTCCATGTATCCCGGCCACAATCCGCCTTGTGATGCAGGGCGCGATACGTGCGTAAGGCGTTCCATTTTAGGGGCGAAGCTCTTAAAGACGTCGATCTGTCCATTTCTTGTATGTACCTGACCACCTATAATTCCACGTACGCAAACTGCCCACTACTTCGTCCGTGCAAACATCCCACTACCCCTCATTACTGATACACCATTTAACCAACCATAAAACCGTTATAATGTAGGGGGAACGGAAGCAGCGTCTAGCTACACTTACGAACAATGAAATTTCTTGTATAAATATATACTCTATTTGTCACGTCTTTGATGAAGTAGTGGGTGATATTCGCGGATGGTTCATGGTTTAGCGAGGAAACTCTCTAGCACTTCTCCCCTCTCAACATTATTCCCTCCGTGGATATGCTGTGATTTGTTTTCCTGACCCCATCTTAATGTTGCTTTTTAGATGCGAAGCAGCTCATTGGCTAGCCTGTGTAACGTTGTCCCTCCGGACCGGGGCGGCGTCAAGTAGGTCGCGCCCTCCCTCGCATTGCGCGCGCGTGATGCCACTCCTTCCCTAGCCTGTCACCGCACGCTGCGTGTAATCTTCCTCATTTCATCCTTTCCCCCACTCGCAACGCTCGAGTTCGCTCCCCACGTCAGCATCACCTTTTCACCCGCACTACCTCTCTCCATTTGCCGGCGAGGCAAAGCCGAGAGTAGGCACGGTGCGCATGCTCGCGCCCCGTTGTCTAGCCTTGCAGCGAGTTTACATAGACGAGCGGATAGACCCCCCCCCCCCCACAATGCACTGCGCTAGGCGGCCTCACGAGGCTCTCCGAAGGTGCACTTTCATTGTTTTGTGCGTGATTTTGTCATAAAGCGTTGCTGGGCCCACGACGATGCTGAAGGCAGCAGTCAGGCAAGACTAAATAAGCGGGCTGTGTTCGCTGAAGCTATCTTGGTCGTAAAAAATGCCTTCCGATCATTCGGAGCCACACAAAGAATTTTCAGGTATGCCGAGAAACGCTGTGAGCGCACGTGTCTCTCTCGAAGCTGCACTTCACTGCCACCGGCAGTGTTGGTCCGTTTTCAACGACTCCAGGAGACACCAAGAAGTTGACAGTCGTATTCAGTGAAGATGAAGAAGACGTCGAAATGCCGGTCTCGGTAAGTTATTTTTTTTCGTTGCAGTTCCGAACAGAGCCAGAAAATGCTTGTTTACGAGACCGTAAACAAGCATTTTCTGCTGTTTTACAGTGCTGCTGTTTGCAAGATTTCAGCAAAAAAAAATAAACAACAACAACAACAAAATTAAACTGAAGCCCGCCAATCTCTGGCATCTTTGATTGTTTGTCGAAAGCTATAAAATGATAAAAGAATTACGGACGCGTATATTGAGGCTTCAACGCAGAACTGCTATCTATTTTGAAGAAGGCATATGTGTATCTTTACGATCTAGTGCCCAGAGTAACATCATGTTGCAAATCATTAGTTAGTGTGAGAAAGAGTGCAGCGCATGTGTACATCAAAACTGCAATCCGCAACTGTTAATGGTTTAAGCTTGCAATCTTTACACGTCAATAATTGACAAATGTCCTGTGCATGAAAAGAATAACCAGCTGCAGTGAGTTGCGCATAGTGTTCAAAAATGCACCCTCCTCGGCATTTCTTTTTAAACACCATGCAGGTTCCCATAAGGCAAAAGAATTATGATAGCATGCCGAGTGCACGTGACCAGGAATGGTACACTAGCTGTAGGGTTGTGAATGATCAGTTTATGAACAGTTTACAATCTCTTTGCAATACCTCGCTGAGAAATTACATGGGCTCCTTGAAACACCACTAGTTCTGGCTCCACGCAAAATAATAAGAAAACATTATTACACCTCTGGTTGGCAGGTAATGTGTGATTTATTCGGAATATGCTAACTATATACTATAGTTATACTCAAAGGTTTAACTAAAAAATGGTACAATGCTACGTTGTTGACACGTAATTGTTATCAATTGTATAAAAACATGCTGAAATTTTGGTGATCTTGCAAATGTTAGTTCACATTTTGCTTTCAATGCGGACTAACCTGGCCTATCGTAAGGTTGCTAACAAGTGGTATGTAAAAGGACTGCACCTAATGCAAAGACACTCTTCTTGTCATCATTCCCAACTTCTTGATTGTAATACCTGAGTTCTCCCAGATGCCTATGCAAGAAATCATTTGACTTTTACAACTGCTTAGGCTTGCTTCACTTCCGCAGCATTTGTTTTCAAACATCCCGGGATGATAAAGGGGTACTAACTGCAAAAATTTTATTTTCATGCGCCAAATGAAAGACCCAGCCTTCAAGGATCTAGAAAATGTACCGCAAAGTGCGAGGGGACTCTACAAAAAGTAATTACAGTATCATTTAAAAGCTAGTTTCCATTTATACAGTGCCCTAACATTGTAACACAATATGAGCTTCTCGTCATGTGCTTGTGCGTTCTCGGGTGCTACGCATTATGGTTACATTGCCACCCCACAAGCAGTCATTTTGACAGTTTTTTTACGCTGAGTGGCCATTTTGGTACCTGATGTTATCACAACAAGCCTGATTGCAGCTTGAAGTCCCTAGAATTGCCTGATGTGCTACAGGAAACCTGACTTTATTATAAAAAATAGTATAGCTTATGACAATTTTATTTGCTTCTCGCTTGCTCCGCGTCATTTTTGTATTCAAAATATTCGCATGGCAGAGTAAACTCACCTTTGAAAAGTGGTGTCGCACTCCTTTAGAATGTTGACTTTGGAAGCCAATACGAAGGTGCCATTGATGCCAACGTACCGGGCAATATTTAAATGTCCCTGCTAGCTTGCCATTTTGACAAAAGAGAATGGCCCTCTGAAACTCGCTGCCAAGTTTGGCGATTCTTTCATGACTAGCACCAAGTCCCGAACTTCAATTATCAGTACAGCTGTATGCTGTTTTATTGTGGAAGTACCTTTTCCCTCTTCATTTACTTAGCTTCGCCCTCTTTACTTCTCTCTTGTGTAAGGCTGATCATCATTTCAACTAACAGCCACGTTGGCTGGTAACTATGTTGCTTTGCAGGAGCAGTGAAAAGTTTGTCCATAGTTGTTGATTTGTTCTTGTTTTTTTTTTCACACTCCTGCAATAGCCTCATTGAAACTTCAGTATGTAAAATACATAAGAAGTAGTGTGCACACGATAGATGCTTTTTAGGGCTGTGCATGATGAGCTACGTCATTTAAAGGCGGCTCTTCCATTCGTCTGGGAAGTCTGAACACATGCCTAAGTATTAATGTTGTGTAAATTAGCTGGCTTAACTAGCCCATTAACTGCTGAATAACATGAAGCAGAAAACCTGAGTGCGATTCTCTGTTGTTTTGCCGATTTAATAGGTTGATGGCTCTTTAAATCTGGTTCACTGCCTCTCACTAGTACTGACTTTTTGTCAGACGTCTTTTAGTTTAGAAAGAGATCATACTGTAGTATCGCCTTTCCTGCTTTTGCTGCCACCATCTATTTACAAGCCATACCTTTTGGATATTTTTACAAAATTTTGTAGTCCTGTGAATGACCTTCAATGGTGCAGAACAGTGTTCTGATTGTGCTATTTGTTGAGTCACCTACCTAAATATTGCTTTTTTATTCTGGCACTCGTGTTATGATTGTACTTATCTTGTTATGTCTTCTTTTATGCTGGATCATGTGAACTGCTTGGTTAGTTTCCTGTACGTCCACCGGATGCCGTCGTGACTACCCAAATGACAGCGTTATGACAAAGTTTGAACATTTTTTATTAGCGTGGGTGACACTGTGATCAATCATGCTTGTGTCAGTTTTAGAGCTTCAGTTTCTCCTCAAAGCTTGGCAGCATTTGCTGTTTTACACATGAGCTAGTGGGATCCCCAATACGAATTCTGCACCACCGTCTTTCGTTGAAGCTTCTGGGTGCCTTTAGGATGGCCGTAGCTTCTTTCTCTGTTATCGTGCAATTCACTTCCACTTCGTTATACATGCAGCTGCGGTAACCAACCATACAAAATTAGCAACTACTTGGCAGTCTTACATCTCCCTAGTGGAGTATCGCTCCTATTCACTAGTGTGACATATCTGTATTCAGCTTGAATGGTAGAGCAGTCTAGTAGACTAAGTACGAGATCACAAAACATAACTTTTTAACAATGCAAAGCTTTTTTGCTTTCATTCTTTGAGTTCAGTCTTTGATTTAGCCACTTGTGCAGCTATCGGTTCTTGTACTCGATGTTATGCCACTTAGGTGTCTTGCTCTGTGATGTTAACACACCTAAAGTGCCGACTTCTTCACATGCAACTGTCCTAAAAAACAAGTAGAAATGTTGCTAGACAGTAGGTTGCTGAACTAAACATTTCAAAACCATTTATTTTCTCCTCCGCTACTTCTAGGCTGGCCCCTGAAGGAATGTGAATCAGTGACCGGAGCTGGAATGCTGCCGCGTACTGCTGCTCGGCTCAGTGTGGACAGGTACTGTAAGAAGGGCAGCAACTGCCTTTGTGAACTTTTTCTGAAGGCGTTCAGTACACATAATTTTTCATTCGTCTTGACAAGACTGTTGTGAAACATGACCTCTGATATTATTTGTAAATGTAAAATGAACCCACGAATTGCCAGAGCAAACATGCTGGTATTGAGACTTCACATTTACGTTGAATGAAAAAATTGCAGATAAAGTTTGTAGTGTTGGATGTTTTTGCTTTCTGTTATCGTTAAACACGCAAACTCGGTCCTGCTATGTCATCTGCAAGCACAGTTACACCACTGCTGTCTGTCATCAAAGGTGAAATCAAAGTCGAACGCAGCTCAACTTTTCGAGGACTACGTGTACTTTCCACTGTAAAATGACTTCAATTTCTAGCACGTTCATAATCCTTGAATTGAAGTGTTTTTTTCTGGTGATAATATATTTTAAAGGATGAAAAATTATAAGGGTAAGCCATTCAGCCTGTTCTTTCAATTTATCGGCCGTGTTATGGCTATGTTGGTCAATAGGTCAAAATGTTTATTTGTTGCTTAATATATAACAAAATTGGGGTTATTATATACAGAAAGAAGTCTCACAGCACAAGGCTGAAAGTTGACCTCCTGTGAAAAGTATACATGTTGATAAGTATAGCAAAATGGTAACTAAAAAGCGGCAAGTCATTATGATAGGAATGAAGACAAGGCAGACTTATAATGTATATTCCAGTAAAAATAGTAATAAAACAATGTTTCGTAATTATACATGGCTATGAAAATAATGGCAGTAAAACGTTGAACAAAGGGGACTTTAATTATTGCTACACCAGACAACTCAAATCTACTTCAAAGTGTTGAATGACAATCGTTTAGTGCATAGTGGTATTGAATTTCAAAAATATATGGCAGCACATATGGTAGTGTGTTTGCTGTAGTTAGTGCGTGTATGTGGAAGTAAAAAATTGTTGTTAGGTTAACCTGGTGGGATTAGCGTTTATTACTTGAAATTTCTACAAGACATTGGCTTTTACGGAACCGTTAAGACAGCAGGATACAAGAATCCCCAGTTTATATTTTAGTGAATTACACACTGTTAGTGCACTATGTTGCGGAAAAAGTGGTGACACGCTGATGAATGGAATATTGAATGTTTGGATGCGATTGGCTTGGTTTTGGAGACGAAGTGAGAAGACAAGATTTGGATAGATGCTCGGCCATGACGTCATAAAATAAGTAATCTGAATGTGAATAACAGCCTAGTATAGTTTAAGCAAAGTTGAAGCATGGTCATGCCTCAAATAATGTTCTGATACCACAAGCTATCCTCTGTATTATAAGTAAATTGTGATGATGGTACTTTAGATGAGCCCCTAGGAGTACTCGCAAGAATTTGAATTTAGTGGTACAAAGATGTCTGTGGCTGTTGGTTGTAATAGCGGGGGTAGGTGAAAGAGCATTATGACTAGAATAGAAGATAATGAACTGTGTTTTATTTGTGGTAATTGCTAAACCATTACCTGTGTACCAGTTCTTTAACAATAATGGTGTCCGAGGACTCCTGCTGCTGGGGAATTATATTAGCTCTTTACAACCCATTGTTAATCACAAACAGGCCATTGCAACCAGCACGCCATAGCCTCATTTTGAAATTTGTTTCGATACCTTCCCTCTTACACCATGCTAGACAGCTTGGGATGCAAGCTGCTGTAACGATCATTGGGCTTTGTAACATAGTCTTCATTACATGTGGCCCTTGTATGCTGTTCTGCTTCACCAAAAGGATTCACATTAAAACAAAGAAAAGATAGCATTTGCTATGGAATTTTTTAATGTTACAGTTGTACATCTGCACATTTCTAAATATAAAATTTCATCTTTCTAGATTCATAGATGTAAACAACTCTCAGAGCAACATAATATTGCCTTGTGGTGAAGATGCTGAAGACTGCAGTAGTTCACGAGATTGAGACCAAACTTTTTATTTCAGTGAACTTTTGCCTGAAGAACGCAAATTCAAACTACAAGCAAGACAGTCTGCCTAATTGCGTTAAACAGTGTGTTGGCCATTAATAATCTGACAAGCAGTACAGCATGTCTGGTTAGATACATGTGCTATCGAAAATTCCGTGGTTATTGCTGGTGGCTGCGTAAGCTCTAGACTATTCGCGTCCTATCCACAAACTTTACAGGGTGATCTCAAGTTATCACGAAACTCCTGAAGCACAGCTTCGCCGAGTGTTGCTCGGAGTCTTTGGGGGTGAAACCCAACTTTATAGAAATAAAACACACGTGGCATTATGTATGTACTTATTTGTCAGGCTTGTCACTTGTATGCCAGATTTATCCTAAGTAAACAGATTGCTTTATCCACAAAGACCAAGAAAACATATGAACGTGGTGCGTTGTGCAGCATGTGTTATCGCCGTAAGAAATATATAAAGCAATTCACATAGCTGTAGTAACACTATATGTGGACTTCACGGTCTTCAAGCAGTTCACAAAGGCACGTAATTTTTTTCCTTTCAACACATTTTGTGACAGCCTTAATTGTATTCATTTCGTTTCCAGAATTTTCTGAGAAAAACGATGAACTTGTTGCAATTTATTTTTTTTGTTTCAGGACAAAATTTATATTTTGATGTGAGATTTTACACTTTATTTTTATTTTTTGTTTTCAAAGCACCCAGAGTATTTAGGCCATAAACCCAACAGATGCTTTCAAAGTTTCTCAGAAAATACATTTTGTTGATATTACAATAGACCCTTTTCGAAAAAGGGCTTCCTAGCCCCACGGACACGAACTACAGTCTGCCGCCATTGTGAGGGCGCTGCAGCAGACGACGCAGACTGTGTGACCCAGCGACGCTGATGCGCGTTTCTTGCAGGGCAGGCACCCACAACTCTTGCGTTCCTGCAGGAAGCAGACCACAACGGGAGGGCACGCCGATCAGAGTCTCTTGCATGCCGGATCCATGCATTATCAGTCATAACAAGCCGAACTGCTCGTCTAACCCGTCGAAGGGCACGAAATATTGCTCATTGCGCAGCGGAAGCAGCACAAAAAGCTTATCGGAGAGTACTAGGAGCTCGTTCAAGCTAGCAAGCGGTGCGATTGCAGCGGATGATACGGAGAACTAGCCGCCAACACAAACATCGCAGCACTCACGCATTTGACGGCTCGCTTTCCACGGAGGAAGGAAAGGTAAGGAGCGGCCCTGACGTCACTCGTTGTGAAGCCGCGATGAAGCCGGAAGTCGGCGATTGTGACTAGGCAAATTCTCCTCTCTTGTTTACATATGAATGCGAAGCAGAAGGCGCGACTCCCTTTCCGGCTCGGAAAGCACGTGGGCGGCGCAGCGCATTTGTCGTGACGATCCGAAACTAATGGAACTGGACTCATCACTCTGAGCCAGCGACACCTTCAGCGAAATTGCTTCGTCCGAGTAATAACAGGGAGTAACAGCTCGCCGACAACGAAGCAACTACGAGATAACGCGCGCTAGATGCACTGACAACGCCGAGTGCTTTCACGACATTGATTCAGCAACTGTACAGACAACACGATCGGTCGTGCGCCTTCTACGGTTGCATTCCGCCACGCGGCCGACGCAGCGTCCTGCCACTGTGTCCGTGTTCCACGTGAAACTCACCAGCGTCAGTATTCTGCGACCGTGGTGACTTTGAACACGGTGCTAGTGACAGTTGAACGTGGTGGCTGTTACGTTGAGATTACATGCAATGCTGGTGGAGAGTGTACCAAGCGGAACAGAAAAGGTGTTTTAATACGCACATGCAAGTTGTTACTGTACACACACAACACGAAACTACGTATGTGCACATGGTCCTCACGGCGTCTTGCTGGGCTCAACAGCGTCGTCCGTTGTCACAAGCAGGAGCACTGATCAACCGTCACTGACCTGAAAGGCGTTCGTCGTCATTCAGCTTCGTCATGGTGCCCAACGCAATTTCCCTGAACACTAACTGCTTCATCCGCGTCATCCGCCGCACGACACATGAATATGCACTTGTTCTACGCACTGTTGAAACCCCGTGATGGACAAAGGGATTTGTAAACGTTGCTAACAGTAATGTAACAGCCAGGAGAACACTGCGTAACCAATAACGCGGCGCAGAGCACAGATATTGTCCACCACGGCTCAGCACGAGACCTGGGGAGGCACACATTCCGCCGCCAGCCGCGGCCGCTCACTGCTAGACCAGCTCCACTGCACAGCGCGTAACCATAGCAACGCTGCTATTGTGCCTAGTGAATATGGCCGCCATGATGTCATTTCCACCACATTTTTTACGCCCTGCGCCGGCTGGGCATGCCCTCTCCTTACCTTTTTCCTTCCTCCGTGCTCGCTTTCCATGCCCTCAAGATGGCACTTGCTATCCCACGCTCCTCTGCGAAGCGAAACTGACAAAAATCTCACCGTCAGGTAGCGTATTTATAAAAAGGGGTCGATGAAAATTTTTCCAGATTGCCACTCGTGATTTAGGTGCGAATTTCGCCAATGTATTGACACTCACTGTATGTTTTGTCTGGCATGTGCTGAATTGTAAAACGTTCTTTTTTTGTAATGCTTTTTGTTAACTTTATTCTTATCTCAACAGAGTTACTTGTGCATCTGAGCTTGTGTTTTATATTTTTTGCACAAATAATGTCATAATAAACAAGTAAGTTCTTTTGAACAGGCCTATGCTCATGTTAACTGATGTAAGCTAAGAGTAAAAACGATGTGCTATAAAGTGATCCTTCTTACTAAAGGACAAGATCAGAGCAACTGTCATCAAATACACTTTTGTTTTTACTTGCATTGCATGCCACGAATTAGCGTCTCTTGTAGCCAGGTATGTTTTCTTTTTTCCATTTACGTATCTTGTGGCATGTGGAAGGGTGTGTTCAGTGAGAGTTGGAATACAGCACAAAAAACAATCAAAAGAACTCGTGATGTTTACAGATGCCAAATCACAATCACACAAAAAGATTTTAAGTCATTGGTAGCGACAACATTACTAGGGGTGTGCCAATATTTGCATAACGAATCAAAGAGCATTCGCTAGTCAAATCGAATGGTAGATATATGACATACCTAATATTTTAAAAAAATATGGACCCTGAAGCAGCAAAACATTGGATCAGCTGAAAGTTTGTTTCGTTCTTGTAATCTCTGAATTACCACAATAAATGCAGCCCAAGTATGGGCAGCACAATTGATGCTATAATCATTACTAGATAAAGTATTTTTGCTGCGAATTGCATTTTCACTCGGTTTTTACTGTGGTGGAGCTGCATCGAAATAATCATTTCCTGTCTTCATCATTGAAGTTAGCTACCGTGGCTGCACTCAGCTTCACAAATAAAAATAGATGCAAGTGCTTTGTTCACGTAAATTGCTCTTACAGATACAGCTTTCAACAGTTATTTTTACACGCTCTCTCTGCCAGGGTATATGATGTGATAATTTTGCCGGTACCCATAAATCTTTAGCTGAATGCATGGTGTTTGGTTCAAATTTGTTTAGATTTTATTCCGCAAATTTACTTAAAAGCTGGCAACTGATTTTCAACTTGAACAATGTAGCTGCTCCGGTATTATACAGTTCAAAAGTATTTCGAAGCCTCTGGTTGCTGCTGTATACAAGCTTATAACGGTTTTCGCAATTGCAGTATTATTTGGTGACAGTTCGTGAGTTCTTATTTCAAACAAACTGTTGTAGACTTCTAAGATTATTTTAAAAAGATTTCTTACTATTTGAAAACTATCAGAAAAGTATTAGGTTCGTTTAAGCGTTCTATTTGGTTATACAGCTATTGGATTTGTATTGAATATGCTTTTGTATTTCAGTACTCGCGAACCGCCTACTTGCGTGCGTCTTGTAATATAACAGTGTTTGCGCTATCAATGTTTCACCACTTCACATGCATGCATCGTTGTGAAATTAGAAAAAAAAACGCCGGCTTGAGGTGGGCTTTTGTATGCACAACATACAGCAGATTTCGAAGTGCATTCAGCCTAGAGGAAATACTCTATCACGCGCGCCCTTCTCTTCAATTAATAGCGCTGCTTCTCGCTCCCCATGTGATTGTGATTGTTTGGCGTGTTTATAGAGTAACACTACGAAGATATTAGTTCGAAGGGCTATCGAGGAGCTGCTACAGATATTCGCGCTTCTCATTTCGCATCGCTATTATAATCAACAACGGTTGTAATCACTACGAGTAGCCTAAGATATGCCAGAAGGAGTACAAGCGGAGCATTTAATGTGTGGTCGATTGAGTGACGTTGGGGACGTAGGCACTCAAGTGTTCCGACATCCACTCTTTGAGCTGCAACAAAGGCTTATCGAGTTACGATTATTGTTATATAGTCCCCACATGATCTCTTTACACCGTCATCTATCATTTTTCATTCAATATCAGCACCGACTTCAATGCTTTCGGCAATCGTGGCAAACGGAGCGACGACTTCTTCGGCAGCGTCGACACAGGCGTGCTCACAGCGTTTCTGTAGCACCTTGGAGGCACCACCTACTTGACAGCGCCGTCTTCCCAATCATCGTAGGTGAGTTGCGAGTACGCGTGCGAGCGTCAACTTTGTTCTCGCCTTCGCCGCCGCATCAGCATCAGCTGCGCCCGCGCCCGACACACGTACCCTGCAGCATCGTCATGGGCGCTGCCATGTTTGCTGACGAAATTACGCACGAACCAATGTGCGCGCAGCTTCCGAGAGCCTCTTCAGGGCACCTGGCGCAGAGCATTGTGGGGAGCGCGCTCGCCTTTGTAAAGTCGCAGCCCCGCCGTGGTCCCGCAACGTCAGCAACGTGGACAGCTTGCCACGTGATCCCGCCGACGAGAGTGACGCCACGGCATGCTTCCCGCTTGTGTGCCTGTACCTTTCGGGCCGACATCGGCGTTGCGGGTCAGCAAGGCCAATAGCATTTGCGAATGGCGACGTCGTGCCCGGAACACGGACGAGGCGCGAGCCAGGAAACGCGAACGCAAGCGTCAGCTGTGGAAGGCCGGCAAGACCGACGAGGTGCGAGTCAAGAATGCCGATCGCGTTCAAGAACAAAGACGGCACGCGGGTAAGACCGACGCTACACTGAGTTGCGCTTCAAATTGCTCTTCCAGCACCAGCGTTGACGCCCGTTTCAACCGGGTCAACGCCGTACGCACCGCTGCTGCTTCGCATTCCATCAGGGTTTCCTTCGGGGAGATGGTCCGTAGTTTTTTCATATGCTAGGCTATGTGTTCAGGCGCTGCAGTGAGATCGAAACACTCGATTGCACGATGCCGATAGACTATTGCACGATTGCAAGCAGTGTATCTCAAAAAACATTTGGTCACCTCATTTACCCGCTCCTAACAAGGAAACTGAAAGCCCGTGTGAAGTTTTTACATGCGGAGCATATCAAACTAGGACCTAGTCATGCGTCGTCACCGTCCGCAGCCTCCCCTCCTCCTACGCCAGCCATCTGTGCATCCCTTCCTCCTCTCAACACAGCGCGCGCTGCGCTCGCTTCTCCCCTCCGCGCGCCGCACGACCTTTTTAGTTTTACGTGTGCCAGATGTATGCTAATACGCACATCCGCAGGTCGGGGCCAGCGCTCGCTATAAATCACCGAGTGTCGGTGTGCGCTGCCCTTCATCCGTTGGTTTGTGCGGTCACTCCACGTCCGATGTCACTGGTGAAAATGTATGCTAACGAATCCGCAAACACACTTACTGACATTCCTTCCGATAGCGTCAGCCAATGAGTTGGCGGTAATTAAAAGTGGTAATTTTTGGGAGGAAATAAACAAAAATGTAAATTTTTAACAGGTTGAACAAGAAGCTTTTTGAAGGTTCAGATTTATTTCAGAAGACAAAAGCACGTTTGGAGAACTGATTGACTGATTGATTGTATGAGTGCTTCATTAAAAATTTATTTTGGTCCTGAGAAGACGCAGCAGGGGAGACTCCGCGCCACCCAGCTAATTCCACGTAGAGACCATCACGCTGAGCTTGGTGGCCCGTTCACGGGCACTCTGGACGGCCAGAGTTTGACTCTTAAGTTCGGGGCTGCATAAGAGCGCAGCCCACCTATCTTCGCTGAGGGCAGAGCCGATGGATTCACATTTCCACAACACATGGTTGAATGTTGCTAACAGTCCACAGGCGGGGCAATCTGCCCTTAAATACCGTTCAGGGTACATGGCATTAAGAACCGCAGGGTTAGGATACGCACTGGCTTGCAATAGCCTAAGGGTAACTGCCTGCCCCCTGCACAAGGCAGGGTGTGGGAGGAGGGAATACTTTTCGTGACAGATAGAACTGCTTTGTTATTTCGTTGAACGTAACTGAGGGTTCCCCAACGAGGCAGAGGGTCTCCGGAGGCGGCGCGGTCAGTGAGTCCTCGCGCGGCCTCGTGTGCGCCCTCGTTAGAGGTAGAGCCCTCAATCGACCCCAGGTGAGCGGGAAACCAAGTGAGAGAATGGGGCGTGATATTCTTGACGCTTTGGAGAATGCAAAGCGCATGAGAGGCTACCATTCCGGCTTCATAGGCTTTGATAGCCGCCTTGGAGTCGCTGTATATAGACTCTCTGCGACTATCTAGCATAGCCAGCGCTATTGCAACCTGTTAGGTTATGACGGGCTTTGATGTGCGTACCGCGGCAGAGAAAGTAAGCCTGGAATTTGAGTCGATGATGGAAATAGCGAATGCCTCTTTTAGGACATATGCCACAGCATTCGCAAAGCTTGCATCTGTGGGGTTACTACGGCCGTTCTCGAGAAGAGCTCTACCCCTGGCCCTACGTCGACCGACGTTGTGCGCAGGGTGCATATTGCGGGGAATGGGTGCGATGCGCAGTTGAGACCTAATGTCTCTGGAAATCTGCCTAGAATCGGGGCACTGGTCAATAGAGTTGAGGCCCGAATCGTCGAGTATCTTGCGGCCCGATTGAGTTCCGGAAAGCCTGAGCAGCCGTAAGTGCTCTTGTGCCTCGATTATCTGTTCGGGCGTATTGTGAACACCAGACTTGAAAAGGTTTTCAGTGCGAGTGCTTTCAGGGAAGCCAAGCGTGAGCTTGAAGACCTTTCTTACGAAGGAATTGACCTTATTTCTCTCTGCAACATGCAAATTATGCATGGCCACCGAGTACGAAAGGTGGCAGCGCGCAAACGCATGCATGATGCGGATGAATTTGTCTTCCTTGATTTCCCGGTGTCTAGAGTAATTGGGTGATTGGAAAAGCAACGAAAAGGCACAAAAACCTTCTCTAAATTTTAGTGCAAACTGGGTTGGCATCGTTATTTTTCTTCTTAAAAGGACGCAAGAATTTTGTGGAGATTATAACGGTATATTTTAAGGGATGCGAAGGCATTGATGGGTAGCAAAAGTCTTGGCCACGACCTGTAATGAGCGGGCGTCTAACGTTCGAAAATTCAAATGCGTGAAACGTGGTCTTTACTTGGCCAAGAATGCTGTTTTAAACAGTCAACAGCGTAATACACTAGAACGTGTCTGTTGCCGATACGAAGCTTTGCACTGCATGGTGATATTATCCTCATGAATTGCTGCCGTCGCAGATGTGACTAAGGCTTGGTATATGTGTCTGTATATGAATGGGGAAGCAAATGAGTGCGTTTGAAGCCGCCGCCAAGTGATTATTGCTCCCGCCGGCTTGTACGTGAAGCCGGCAGGAGCAACAATCACTTGGCGGCGGCTTTATTCACATCTATGTACACCCTTCGCAAGACACAGGCAGCAACCTTGGACCACATCACCTGGGGATGCAGCAAGGACCCTCCCTCACAAAACCTCTCGGGACAGTCACCTTCAAGTGAGGCCTGGGAGAGAATCCTCACGACTACAAGCCTGGACACCCAGCTCCGGGCCATCAAATGCGCTGACGAGGTGGAGACCAGGCATGGCCTTACAGCCCTCGCCTCTTAGGAAACCGTCAGCTGCCTTAATAAAGTTGTTTACTACTACTGCGGTCGTCTCAAAGCGCAAAGAACCACTCCCTCCATCGACGCCAACAGATAGGATGTTACAGTACGCGATCATCTGTGTAATCGTATCAGGCAGCTGAAATATTGACCACATTTCAAATGCCGTGTAAAGGAAAGAGGTCATTGCTTTTACGTACAGTTTCAAATCACAATTTCGCTTTCACGCAGCTGGTCTTGCTGAAGCTGGCAGGTTGCCGTTGTCACTTTCAAGGTGGCTATCACGATGAGAGCCCCACTTTCGCAGTTGGTATTGCTCGCACACAACTTCTCGGTGAGATTGATTTTGCGGGAAGCAAAATATTTCACGACGCACCACTGTCTCCGTTTCTCCGTTCTCCACGAATACTGATCAGCTATAGTACACGCACTCATCCTCACTCACGAGCTTCCACGTGCACTTGCTGCAACCAAGTGACGTGTTCATTGTTTATCGAAAAAAAAGGTGAGACGATGAGATGACACCAAAAAACGAGAAAACTAGAAACATCAAACAACAAAAATCCTTCCCGATGTAAGCTTTCTAATAACAATACGAACAATATCTTGATTTGATTTTTTTATTTTATGCTATGCTATATATCCCAAAGTAAGCTCTGCACGTAACTTAAATACCCAATTTGTGCTGCTTCACCAAAAATCATTCGACAGTGGTCCAAGCCTCAATGAATAATAAATAAAAAAAATTTGAACTGCTACGCTCTCGAGGTGCCAAGACTGAGCTACTGTCCTTTCCCTCCTCCTTTCCTTCTTCCCTTTTCTTTTTCAACCTATGGTAAATGATAGTATACCGTATTATACTTTACTATACTATACAAACAAGTCTATGATATGCTTAATTTAAATACGGACGATCAACTGAACTACGTGCACTTGGACACTACTGCATCTCAATAAGTTATGAGATATGTCACGGCGAACTCTTATGGTTACACTCCCATGGTATCACAGCCGCTCGCCGTTCTGTATTCTCATCAGCGGCGAAGTGTGAAAAGTTAGTGGTGCTAGTTGACTGCTCAGAGTAACTTACCTGCCCCACCGCGGTGGTCTATAGTGGCTAAGGTACTCGACTATTGACCCGTAAGTCATGAGACTGAATACCGGCTGCATCTCTGGTGGAGGAGAAAGTGCTGCAGGCCCATGCGCTCATAATTGTGTGCACGTTAAAGAACCGCAGAAGGTCAACCTTCCGGAACCCTTCACCACGGCGCGTCCAGTAATCACATGGTAGTTCGGGAACAACAAACCCCACATATCCATCAATCAAGAATACATAAACTCTAAATTAAAATTTAACAATAAAAAAGGACTTTCCCTAGGTGAGGCTCGAACTCACAGCCCCGGCATGGCTCACGAGAACTGTCGTATAAGTATCGTGCGCTAACCAATTGCGCCACTGGAGAATACGGTCGCACGTAGGAGCGGTGCCTTAAAGAATGGTCCCTGCACATAACTCCAGTAAACAAACGTTCTTAAGCCAGGAAGTCAACAGAATTAAGTATACAATTAACCTCATGACTAATTATGAAAACTAATAAAAGGTTCATTCCCCAGGTGAGGCACGAACTCACAACCCCGGCATAGCTCACGAGAACTGTCGTATAAGTACCGTGCGCTAACCAATTGCGCCACTGGAGAATACAGTCGCACGTAGAAGCGGTGCCTTAAAGAATGGTCCCTGCACATAACTCCAGTAAACAAACGTTCTCGAGCAAGGAAGTCGCCAGCATTGAGCATACAATTACCCTCATGACAAAATATAAAAACTAATAAAAAGTTCATTCCCCAGCTGAGGCTCGAACTCACAACCCCGGCGTAGCTCACGAGAACTGTCGTATAAGTACCGTGCGCTAACCAATTGCGCCACTGGAGAATATGGTCGCACGTAGAAGCGGTGCCTTAAAGGATGGTCCCTGCACATAACTCCAGTAAACAAATGTTTTCGAGCCAGGAAGTCGACAGAATTGAGTATACAGTTAACCTCATGACTAAATATGAAAACTAACAAAAGGTTCATTCCCCAGGTGAAGCTCGAACTCACAAAGCCGGCATATCTCACGAGAACTGTCGTATAAGTACCGTGCGCTAACCAATTGAACCACTGGGGAATACGGTGGCATGTACGAGCGGTGCCTTAAAGAATGGTCCCTGCACATAACTCAAGTAAACAAATGTTTTCGAGCCAGGAAGTCGCCAGCATTGAGTATACAATTAACCTCATGACTAAATAATAAAACTAATAAAAGGTTCATTCCCCAGGTGAGGCTCGAACTCACAACCCCGGCGTAGCTCACGAGAACTGTCGTATAAGTACCGTGCTCTAACCAATTGCGCCACTGGAGAATATGGTCACACGTAGAAGCGGTGCCTTAAAGAATGGTCCCTGCACATAACTCCAGTAAACAAATGTTTTCGAGCCAGGAAGTCGACAGAATTGAGTATACAATTAACCTCATGACTAAATATGAAAACTAACAAAAGGTTCATTCCCCAGGTGAAGCTCGAACTCACAACTCCAGCATAGCTCACGAGAACTGTCGTATAAGTACCGTGCGCTAACCAAGTGCGCCACTGGGGAAGACGGCTATGCTCTGCTGCATCTGGCTGTTGTAAAGGGTAGGAGGTGGATGATAGCATCCTACCGCTGCCACCAGTTGTTAAGGAATCGAAGGTTGATGGCAGGTACGGCGGGTTTCCTTTAGGGTAGCTGGCACCCCGCCGTCGTCCACATAGCCGATTCTCGCCAGTGTGGGAGAAGCGTTGAGAGAGGTAGAACGAAGATTTATTTACACTATAGAAGAGAGATAGAAACTGTGCAGGGATCCATAAGATCTCGCATTATGTACAAGATAGATTCCGTTCATGGTACCGCTCATGATTCCACTAATAATTCTACGCATGATTCTACATAATATTCCGCAATATGTGCAACAGAGATTCAGTTCGTGATTTCGCACAAGATTTACAAAATGCTCCGGCTTTTATAGCCCACTGTCTCCTTTACACCGAGATCCGAAGAAGGCGGCGGTAAACACTCTCACCACAAATCAGGTGACGAAGCCTCAATGGTCCAATGTGAGCACGAACGCACCACACATTGACGCACACGGCCCCCGCGTTGAAGGCGCCGCAGGGCGATGAAGTCGTGATCAGCGATTCCAAAACCGCTGTTAAAAATTATGCCAAGGGAAAGATCTCACTGGAAGCGTTAAGAATTCTGGCTAACTTTTGCGACGAGCAGGTAGTTTATATTATATGGACACCCGCTCACTCCTCCTTCCTCAGGAACGAAATCGCACATGACCTGGCTCGAGAACTAGCCGGCCGAACAGGCGCAGCGCAAAGTACAAGGACGGAGAAAGACCGCATGATAATTTATGAAGAGATCACAAAATACCGTATTTACTCGCATAATAGGCGCACTTTTTTTTCAGAAAATCCGGCTCGAAGTTAAGGGTGCGCCAATTACGCGGGGTAAAATTTTCGAAAATTTTTTCAACTCGGTTCTCGCGCTTTAAATCTGCACACTTGTCAAGTAAAAGGCGACTTTATCGTTTACCAATTAATTCAGCATAAAACAAACATACCTACGTACCTTTTAATGAACAAGCGAGAGCCGTCAACTGCACACACACACGTAAAATTTATTTACACAAAAGTCGTAGCTGTTCGTCCTTTTCCCTATTCGGAGTCCGAGTCGGAGATCACACATTCATCCTCGCCGAGCGGGGATTCGTTTTCGGTGTCCGAATCATCCGCACCCCACAACATGTCATCCTCACTCGCATCCAGTTTCTTGGTCCCTCCAGTACCGAATACTGGTTTCTCCAACGCCGAAATGCCTGCTTGCAGCCCGGTTGCCGTGCTCCAGCGCGTACTGCACTACCTTCAGTTTAAACCCAGCCGTGTAGCTCGCGTACTTCCCCATGGTGGAACCAAAGTTCAATACACGACCACAACATACGCACACCGCTTGCAAAATGGCGTTTCTTTCTTTTTCTCTGATGGTGGTGATGGCGATCGAGCCCCCGGCGTTGTACACGTGACCTCCAAAAAGCACGGCGATTTATCAGTAATTGATGGAACAGCCGTTTTTTTTCGCTCATGGACGCTTTTTTTTCAAGTTTTATTTCGACAAAAACGTTGATTAGGTCGTTGCACTTTGAATTTTTTTTATCTGCTCGTCGATTTGCCTTCTTTTTTTCTTCAGGGTACGGGGACCGCGCTCCAACTGTACCGCTGGGGGGTAGAATCGTTTCTGATCACGGCCAAGTTCGGGGTGTGCCTATTATGCGCGGAATTAAAAAAAAATCGAATTTTCCGCGACCAAACTAGGGGTGCGCCTTTTATGCGAGTGCGCCGATTATGCGAGTAAATACGGTACTACAGGCTAGGAAGCGTCCGATTCCCCTCGGCACATACCTTCTTCAACAAGCAGTAGGCGACGGCATGGCGCCTCTTACAAACCAACACTTTCCCGAACCTGGTAACTTTTCACTGCATATACCCAGAGATATACTGATTTGTGTAAGTTCTGCAATCAAAGGGCAGATCTCAATCATATACTATGGACTTGCCCCTCAGTGACAGGGCAATTTCGTGTAAGTGGTGTGTAGAAATTTATGGCAAGATGCAGCTTTCCTTTTTTTTTCGGGTGGCATCGTCATGGCGTCTTTCTTCTTTTTTAGTGCGTTTGCAAGCGTCTCGATCGGCCCCACAAAAGGGGTCACCTGCGATCATCGAAACTGGAGTTTGGCATGGCATTCTTTCAAGTTGTTCCCTGACGTGACAATTTTCTGGGTCACACAACGTTTTGTTCTCAGAAACACTTATATTCCATTATTGTGAAATTTAACACGGACTTCAAGTGATGGAGCGTTCCCCTTTTACATCTCTCCTGCGCGTTGCGCTTTGTACGATGCGCTCGTATAACTCCAATGTATTAACAATCTGCGAAGATCTGTCTGCATACCAGTAGTTAAAACACTCGTCTTTGGATCTCAGGGGCTCGAGTTCAAAATCCAGCGTAACCAAACGGTGATCGCGGCCTCTGTTGTCCTCGCGACTTCCGATCTTTCGTGAGTCCAGAGCAAGCGCCCGAGCTTTCGAATATTACAAGATACCTTATTGTACGCTTCATCCATCCATCCGTTCCATCTGTTAAGGAGTGCCGGCATATCGTGGTTATTGTGTGTGAAGTTTGACACCCATGCATGGCTCACCTATGCAAAACTCTTTCTAATAGCCTATAGCATAAAAAATAGGTAAATACAAAGCTGATACGTTATCAAGAGCCAAATGCGAAATTTATACATCAACAACAGGCGAATACAGAGCCAATAAGGCAGACACAGCTCAAATGGACTAATACCGAACCAAGAGACAAGCACAGATCCGACCGGCGTCGAACTGTTTTGGGTTGTGTCAATAATCCATTATACCATTGGTTTTTTATTGCGACTTTTGGCTGAGTTGGTGATAAAGGGATGGACTGTTTTTTTTGTCAGTTTAATTATTGAAAGTTATTCGTTACACACTCGGTATGTTTAAAAATTCATTGTGATCGAACGCCGCTAAGAGCAAATTTGTCGGGTGATATGCCAGAATTTTCACAAGTCTTTCGATATCCTTCAATTTCCTTTGTTTATTTTTTCAATGAAGATTGTCTTAGAATTCAGTCTATTATATGTGATGCATCCGCAGGGGCGCCTGCGCAAGTAGGCGTTTGGTGTGTAGCGACACCATGAACCCGAGCTAACGGGGGAGTTTCGACTCCCTCCCACGCCTAGCCGTGCGTGGCTTTGCCGTGTCCGAGGAAAAGGGGATCCTGGGGGTTGAGCCGACGCTGGGTGATTGGACCGTTAAGGCCCCCCGGCAGAGGCAACACACCCCTTTGGCCCCGGCTTCACGTAGACGGCACCCCTGAGCTGACCCACCCAGGGGAATCGGCAGTCGCCTTTTCCTATCTCTCTCCCTACATCTTCGTCTTTATCTCTTACTATTTATCTGTCCTGTCTTCTACTCTCTTCCGTTTACTTCCAAACTTCCTGGCGGCTAGGGTTAACCCTGTGCAAATAGCCTACCTTGGTCTAGGCGCATTGGGTTATAGTGGCGTTGTACGGCTGGCGTCTGCAGGTTTCAGCATTTGTAACCTTGTAGCGTCCCCTTGTTGGGCTCCGTGGTGGGTGGCCGCCAACGCTGCTGAACAACAATAAGGAAGACATGCATGGAGCATTCCCACTACTGTGTGATCGTACCGGCTTCAAGCCGGTACGCACCGATGATCTCACCAGAGAAGGATTGGCCACCCTGGTGCAGTATCTGGCCACCCCCTTCCGTAGGCATTCGTCAATTAAGTCACGGCCCTCAGTCCCCACCAGCTGCGGAGCAACTGACTACGGCGGCGGTCAGATCTGCAAAGCAGCAGAGGGTGCTAGGAATCTCTGGATACGGACAGGCCACCTTTGGAACTTGAACTTAGCAACGTTTAACGTTAGAACGTTATCTAGTGAGGGAAGTCTAGCTGTATTATTCGAGGAGCTAGAAGGCATTAAATGGGATATAATAGGGCTGAGTGAGGTTAGGAGGACAGATGAGGCCTATACTGTGCTACAGAATGGGCACGTCATTTGCTATCGGGGCTTGGCAGACAGAAGAGAACTGGGAGTAGGGTTCCTAATTCACAGAAACATAGCTGGCAACATAGAGGATTACTATAGCATTAATGAAAGGGTGGTAGGCATTGTAATTAAACTGAATAAAAGATACAAAATGAAGGTAGTACAGGCTTACGCGCCTACATCCAGCCATGATGACGCTTCAGTTGAAAGCTTCTATGAAGACGTGGAATCGGCAATGAGTAAGGTGAAAACACAGTATACTATAGTAATGGGCGACTTTAATGCAAAGGTAGGGAAGAAGCAGGCTGGAGACCAGGCAGTAGGAGATTATGGCATCGGCACTAGAAACGCCAGAGGAGAGCTACTAGTAGAATTCGCAGAACGCAATAATCTGCGTATTTTGAATACCTTCTACCAAAAACGAGAAAACCGCAAGTGGACATGGAGGAGCCCTAATGGCGTAAATAAGAACGAAATAGACTTTATAATGACTGCGCACCCAGGAGTCGTGCAGGATGTGGAAGTGGTTGGCAAGGTAAGATGCAGTGACCATAGAATGGTACGGGCTCGAATCCGCCTAGACTTGAAGAAGGAACGACAGAAACTGATACGTATGAAGCCAATCAATGAGCTAGCACTGAGAGGGAAAGTACAGGAATTCAGAGTGTCACTGAAGAACAGGTACTCTGCTCTTAGCGAGGAAACCAACCTTAGCGTAGATACAATGAATGATAATCTGACGAGTATCATCACGGAGTGTGCAGTGGAAGTTGGAGGCAGGGTAGCTAGACAGGACACCGGCAAGCTTTCCCAGGAAACGAAGAACCTAATTAAGAAGCGTCAAATCATGAAAGTGTCAAGTACAACAGACAAAATAGAACTGGCAGAGCTTTCGAAGCTGATTAACAGACGTAAAGTATGCGATGTAAGAAGGTATAACATGGAGAGAATTGAGCACGCTCTGAAAAACAGAGGAAGCGTCAAAGCAGTGAAGAGGAAACTTGGGATAGGCAAAAGGCGGATGTATGCACTAAGGGACAAAGAAGGCAAATTAACTACCAATATTGATAGGATAGTTAAAATAGCGGAGGAGTTTTACAGAGATCTGTACAGTAGCCGAGACAACCACGACCTTAATACTATAAGAACTAGCAGTAACCCAGACGACACCCCACCGGTAATGATAGAAGAAGTCAGAAAAGCTTTGGAGAGCATGCACAGAGGCAAAGCTGCTGGTGAGGATCAAGTAACATCAGATCTGCTGAAAGATGGAGGACAGATTGTGTTAGAAAAACTAGCCACTCTATTTACGAGGTGTCTCCTGACGGGAAAAGTACCAGAGTCTTGGAAGAACGCTAACATCATCTTAATACATAAGAAAGGAGATGACAAGGACTTGAAGAATTACAGGCCGATCAGCTTGCTCTCTGTAGTATACAAGCTATTTACAAAGATAATTGCTAGCAGAATAAAGAAAACATTAGAATTCAATCAACCAAAGGAACAAGCAGGATTTAGAACAGGCTACTCAACAATTGACCACATTCATACTATCAATCAGGTAATAGAGAAATGCTCAGAGTATAACCAACCACTATACATAGCCTTCATAGATTACGAGAAGGCGTTTGATTCAGTAGAAATATCAGCCGTCATGCAAACACTGCGGAATCAGGGCGTAGATGAAATATATATAAACATTCTGGAAGAAATCTACAGGGGATCAACTGCTACCATAGTGCTTCATAAAAAAAGCAACAGAATACCAATAAATAAGGGTGTAAGGCAGGGGGACACAATCTCCCCAATGCTATTCACTGCGTGCTTACAGGACGTTTTCAGAAGCCTAGAATGGGAACAGTTAGGGATAAGAGTTAATGGAGAGTACCTCAGTAACCTGCGCTTCGCCGATGACATTGCATTGCTGAGTAACTCAGGGGACGAATTGCAACTCATGATTACGGAGTTAGACAAGGAGAGCAGAAAGGTGGGTCTTAAAATTAATCTGCAGAAAACGAAAGTAATGTACAACAACCTCGGACAGGAGCAGCGCTTTGCGATAGGTAATAGTGCACTTGAAGTTGTAAAAGAATATGTCTACTTAGGGCAGGTAATAACCGCAGGGCCTAACCACGAGATTGAAGTAACCAGAAGAATAAGAATGTGGTGGAGCACATTCGGCAGGCACTCTCAAATTATGACAAGTAGATTGCCACTGTCCCTCAAGAGGAAGGTATATAACAGCTGTATCTTGCCGGTACTTAGCTACGGAGCAGAAACCTGGAGACTCACAAAGAGGGTTCAACTTAAATTGAGGACGACGCAGCGAGCAATGGAAAGAAAAATGGTAGGTGTAACCTTAAGAGACAAGAAGAGAGCAGAGTGGATTAGGGGACAAACGGGAGTTAAGGATATCATAGCTGCAATAAAGAAGAGGAAATGGACATGGGCCGGGCATGTAGCACGTAGACAGGATAACCGCTGGTCATTAAGGGTCACCAACTGGATTCCCAGAGAAGGGAAGCAGGGTAGGGGGAGACAGAAGGTTAGGTGGGCAGATGAGATTAAGAAGTTTGCGGGTATAAATTGGCAACAGCAAGCACAGGACCGGGTTAACTGGCGGAACATGGGAGAGGCCTTTGTCCTGCAGTGGACATAGACAGGCTGATGATGATGATGATGATGATGATGATGATGCTATATATAGCAGTTACCGTTCGTGGACTACATGAAGAAGCGTAGTAAAAAAAATAACCGCGTACCTGCATGTTACACTGTATATGTCATCGAAAGACGATAGTCTTACTTCTGTAGAGAGTGAACAAAACACTTATTTGAAAGAAATAGTTGCCTCGAGCGTGCAGCGGAGGTTAACGAGCGGATCAAGTCACGTCAGACGCGAGACATGAGCGCTATCTGGCAGTTATCTTGGAAAACGAAGCGCGCGCACTCTGCGCGCCCGTCTCGAAGGTGATAAGATGTAGAATGCAAGGCGACGGGCAAGTGCCACCTCCGTGTCGTGTTAGAAAAGCCTTGGAAGCACTTGCCTTTTCGTGCAAGCGTTGCATAGTCAGCACAACGTGATAAACGCTACGGTCCTTAGAATTACTTATGTATGCCTTTCATAGTAAGAGACACACATACAGAATATTGACTTGTTACTGTGCATCAGATATGCGCGATTGCTTTTTAATTAAATATTGCACAAGTATGAACGCTGAATCTCGAGCAATATCGTTGGGCGCTACGGATGGGGTTGGCCATTTGGGGTATCGTTTGGTGCCGTTTAGGGCACCGTTAAGAGTGGACAAACACACAAATGTACAGTCTGACAGAGAGACAGACAGACAGACAGACAGACCAAAAGGTTTGCGTTGAAAGTCCTCAAGAAAGACTCTAAAAGGTCGTGCGGCGTTGCCCCAGAACGTTGTCGCCGAGTATCGGAAGTCAGCGCTGGTTAGGTGGGGCGCCTACTCTTTCTTCGTGTGCGCTTCTCTGGAGACGTGCGCACATTAAGTCTTCCTACCTAAAACTTACACAATGGGCCGCCCTAGCGAGCTGGTGGTGTTAGTAGAACAGCGCCGCTGCGATAGGTACTACAAGCACGTTTTAACGTGTCCTCGTATACGTTTTGCGCGCTGATACGCATGGTAAACGCAGTGCAGCACTACCCCTGACTTTGCCCAATGTGCGTCGTGTTGTATATACTGCTTACAGGATTTTTAGTAATATAGCACGAGCGTCAACCGAATGCAGTATCAGCGACTTACAACGGCGACAATATGCAAGCCTGGCAGCAGTACGTGCAGGTACATAAAGCCGCGCTAGCGCTAACGTAGCCTGCCAGGCCATTCCTTTCGGAATGAAACACTTCATTTCTTTAATAAAGGCACCCGGAATACGCTCAATCGCAGATAGAAATGTCATGAACGTTTCGCTTTTTTATTTTGACGTTTACGTTGGACAGCACGCACTGCGGCCAATACTAGCATCAAATTTAGGTGTAATTTACTGACAAGGGCTGTGGACTAAAATATTGCTTTTTGCAGTTTATTACGTTTTATTACTTTTCTATTCAATTTTTTCTGTGCATCAACTTCAAGCAGTTTCATTGACTGTACTCAGAGGAAAGATCAAGAGAACGTGAATCGGTAGATCAGAGTTTAAGTTCTGCACACGGTTTTGTTCACACCGCTTTTGTTTTCATTTTTTAAACTGAGGAGTCTAATACTGTCATCATGGCAGAGCGTAGATCGTCCTGAAAGGAACAGCATGGCGACAACGCTTCGGCTAGTGCTGCTTTTTGTGCCGGTGTGTACTCTTGCCGGTCTCGCAGATTATTGCCGTTGTAAGGCGCTCATACTGCCTTCGGTCAACGCTCGCGTGTTGTTATTAAATAATGCTGGAGGCTGTACTTTGAATTGCGTAATATCAGTGAAGAACTGGACAGTTCGCTGAAAACTGCGACGTGGTGAGCGAGCAGCGATGCTAGCGATTTTTCCACGCTACGGATTCAGCAATGTGGCGTGTGAGGTCGGATCCTTTGGCGCGGCTGTGTTGTCTAAAAGACGGACGCTGTCTGATGTTAAGTACATCCATGATGCACACGCAAGTGCTACCTTTCAACGCAGTGCCAAGAATTGTAGGGCATAAACTTTCAGGCAAGTTCGTTCAGATAGCTCTTGCGAAGCACGATGTAGTGTGCACGTTGCTCGTTATGCACCCGCTCTGAAGTAAAATTATCGGTTTCTCGGGCAGCAATGAGGTAGCATTTGGTCAAGTGACAGGTTTTATGAGCAAAAAGATCAAATTTACGTAGTTGGTATTCACAGTTCTCGCACTATATATTACAGAAGCTGTATCACTATGCCCTTTCCTTTATGGTTTGTTCAATGGCTAGCGCGAAACCACAAAATGCTCGTTTCATATTCTCTAAAGTAAAATTTTTGAAAGTTATGGTGATTCGTGTAATGATTTTCTAAAAAATCGGCAGATCCCACGTACAGTGGAAATCGATGTTATGCGAAGCACATATTACAAAGGTTGATATGTCACTTTAAAATAACCACAACGCTACGAGGTGAAGGTAAATTATGCCATACAAGACTTCCGTGACATGATTATCATGTCTGGGGGTGTCGTTTATCTTCGTCACGTGGTGTCAATTTTAGTATATGTGAAGCTAGCGAAACGGCCGCGAGCACGCCATGAACGTGGTATGCTGTCATGTTCTTGCATGACACGCGTGTCATGACTATCACGTTTGCACCAGCGATATACCTTCGTCGTTCATTGACGTCACGTAACACAAAATTTTGTATAATTCGAGCTGGCGAAACAGCCGCGACCGCATAATGAAGGGCCCAATATACTCCGACATGACGTTGACGAGAGAACGCAGGACACAGCGACACTGTACGTTAGTAAATCGTGAGAACTCTATAGTATCACGCCAGGCGCGACCGGCGCGACCAGCGTCCATTGGCGCTGCCCGATGGCAACCGGCGCGAAATGCGACATGCTGCATTTCGCGCCGAGGCGTTACCCAGACAGCACCGTGTGTGCCTCTTTTCGTGACGGCGGGACGGTGGATGCGCTAAAACGCGCCTGCGTCCGAGCAACGTAGTGCGTCGTGCGCTTGCGAGTATACGGCAGGACTGGCGCCTGGCGTGGCAACGCCGGCGTGACGCGACGAAACGAACGCAGGCACTAACGAACGCCATGTCACGTCGAAATGTATTGGCGCCTTGACAGTGGCATGTAGTCATGTTCTCACAAGACACGCATCTCATGATAATCATGTCTGCAACAGTCACATACCTTCGTCATCAATTTATCTCACGTAATACCAAATTTGGCATGTGTGAAGCTATCGAAACGGTGCGAGCGCATCATGAGTGTGGCCGTAGTCATGTTGTTACATGACATGCATGTCATGATTGTCATGTTTGAATGTGTCATTGACCTACGTCATCAGTTAGCGTCACGTAATACCGAATTTGGTACATGTGAAGCTGGTGAACGGTCACGAGGCATCAAGAGCGTAGCATGTAGTCAGGTTGTTACTTGACACGTATGTCAAAATTATCACGCATGCACCACTCACCTATCTTTGTGATGCATTCACGTACTTTATTACCAAATTTTGTATATGTGACGCTGGCGAAACGGCCGTGAGCGCATCATGAGCGTGGCATGTAGTCATGTTGTTACATCAAACGCATGCCATAATTTTCATGTTAAGGTGTGTCGTTTGTGTTCGCCATGCAATCATGTAATATCATACCAGTTTGGTGACATGTCATTTAAACGAGCCCACCGAAAGAGCAGCAAGACCATAAAATGTAAATCATGACATTCATGACATAAATGTCATGAATGTCATGTTATTACTAGTCAAATACGCTCGTCATACAGTCCTTTTATGCCATACCAAATTTGGTATTGATACCATTATCCAAACTGTCAGGAGAGCTAAAAGTCGTACGCGGCTAGATAGATAGATAGATGCTCTCAAAGTCGCCGAAGTTCCCTAAAAATGCTTCGCATTGAAAAACTTCAAGTGCATATCAGCGGTGTTAGCGAAATCACGAACGTGTCGCAGCAGAAATGGACTCGTCGTCGTCTCCAGATTATTCGCAAGCTTGCGGTCGGTCGTCGTCCAAGCATAACCCTCCCCAACTTCCCCCCCCCCCCCCCAAAAAAAAAATAAACGGCTTCGAATAACCTTGTGGTAATTGATATTCTGGTGCTTACATGGTTGACATGCATAGTGTGCTCAGTAACGCAACACGCATATATCATCATGGTTTATTTAGCAGTCATCGTCTCGTAACCGGTCTGGAGCTGTGCATATGACAGTCAAACATAATACCGTACTAACTCGAATGTGACGCAGTTTTTTTCTTTCAGATTTTTGCTGCAAAAGTCGATGCTCACCCACAGATTACCGAAATTCTATTGTCTTTCTTCCTATACGTAATGAAATATCAGCCCTCACCTCACAATCGGGGTCGAATAATTACGGTATTTAATAGCGGTGCCACATGGGCACTTTCACTCGTGATCAGGTTGAAACGGATTAGTTTTCTTGATCACAATCAACCTAATGACCGCTGCAACACGGCCCAAGTTGATCCGGTTCGAGTTTGCACCATGTGGTGATTGCGTGTCGTAAAGCATGCCATGGACAATACTGAGGTAGGATTTTCTATAGAGCCCCTGTTCAGCAATATTATTTGTGCAAGAGCTGTTCGACCATCAAAAACTTTGTGTGCCACTACGAGAGTAATTTAATAACTCCATCATTCAATAGAGTTTTCCATCTACTTGCCTGTATTGCTTTGAGATATTTTCAGTCGTCGCTTTCATTTTTGATGGCCCCCGCTCGTAGCCGTCCAGTCGCAGCGAAGCGTCAATCTCGCTGTAGGCACCAGAGTTTCATTTCTGGCGCCTCAAACCTTCCAGTCACTCCTGCCAGTAGTCAATTGTGTGAAGATCTCTTCATTCCACCACGCAGTGCACGTACGATGCAACGAAGCCGACAGCCTGAGGACACACACTCATAATCAGTTTACTTCGAGGTGCTCCAACGTCTCGGATGGTGCGAGGGCTGAGCTAAGCGCGAAAGACAACAGTCGTCTGCTTATCGTATGCCTCTCCCATAACTACATGCGGTCGATAGTAATCTTAAAATATGTGATATTTCAAATATTGTTCCAGTTTAAAGTTTAGAATTTGCTTCTTTATACACATCTAGCTGTTTTATGTGCTTTCTTTGAACTATACCCGTTTTCGTTCTTTATTGTGCTTTCAACAAGCTCAGCCAGGAGGTGCAGACGATAGCGAAATGAGCCAGATTGTGATATATAAAATCTTCATCCCAATCGCACCGAATCGAGAATAAAAGTGACCGAGTAGCAGCATTTAATCCGGATCGTCGTTTATCCGAAGCAGCACTGATAACGATTGAAAATGCTCGTGTGACACCGGTATAACATACGGTGTCATGCTTACGCAACCGAATTTTTCAAGCGCTTTGTTGAACGTTTCAAGCAAGTTTTATTTAAAAGACCTTTGATACCTTACAAAGCACCACCCCCTGAGCATTAGTGGAAATCGAACGCCGAAGGGAGTCAAATATACATGTCATGGAATATTTGTTGTGTAATTAAAATTTGTTTCGGTTGTGGCATTCGTGAATACAAGAATAACGCTAGTCTTGACGCCTACTTTTTCCTCGTCCGATCATCGCGCATGGCGGAACGGTTCGCGCTAGTATTTGTTTGTACGCCCTGTTATGCCTTGGAGTCTAAGCTGATCTTCATTGCTTCTGCAAAGCCAACCAGCGTCCAAAACCAGGGAACCAGCCAGGCTGACGCTATCGCTGGCTACGTGGCTACGGTGTGTCTTGCGCAACGCGTGGCAAGCTCCCTCCACACTCGGGTCCAATTCTAGCCCGATGATGCACTCTGCATCATCTAGCACGGCGCGTCTTACGCAACGCGTGGCAATACTACTTTCTAATTGATGCAATCCAGTGGCGGTGTCTGACTGGAGGCTACTGACGTAAGGCTACCCAGGGCCTATAAAACAACCAAGCGGTGCGACAAGAAGCAGCAGACAAAAGCTTCAGAGCATCTGAAGAAATCCTGGCTCATTCTAGAGCTCCTTAAGCTGTCTGCCCTAGTGCCGAATATGTAACGCCTCTGTTTATGATGTACATGAATGTTACCTTAACTCACCGTTGCCTTGTCCGCTCCGCCTATCAGCTCTGCGCATAAGCAGCCGCGAGCTGAAAAACGCTTGATTCCCAGCAGTGTATGGCAGCTGAGGAATCGGCAGGCGTCAGCTATCTTAATGCCGTGAGTGCCTGATCTCTCCCCACAGTTCACCAGACTGCGTTATCACAGGTGACAGTAGTTGAGAGAATGGCTGTACAAAGCATTGGAGTGAGCTTTGATTGTTTCAAGCCAAGTAGTAGCACTTTGAAACCAATTTTATTGCGGAGGGTGTAATAACAGTAGTGGGAAACTTGCTTGCGCGTCTTGCTAGTACGCTTATAGTGGGTGCCGCAAGTAAATTCTAAACAAGGGCAAACAGCAAGCGTCTCGTGAGAACGATAGAGAATCTCAAGGTAAGGAACTCCTCGAAACTTGTGAGAAATTTGGCCTTACTCTGGGCCGGAGAAACGAAGCAAAGGATCCTTGAAGTCATGCAAAAGACGGAGTGACGGGTGAGAAAGTCAATGAGACGTGGGCGGATATCAAAGCACGTCATTACGAGTCCGTAAAACCAGAACTTCGCGAGTGCGGGGAAGGGCGAGAACTTCGTGAGCGCGAGGAAGCCTAAGGGCAAGAACTTCGCGAAAGCGAAAATGCAGACACGCGAGAATGTCGCGAGCGTGAGGAGGCTGAAACAAAGGAGCAGGTCGAGTTGAAAGAACAGAATTGGCAATCCTACAGTATTCGCAGGCACTTAGCGTAGCTTCTTCGACCGTTCTGGTCAGCGGTGATATAATTCGCGAACTGTCAGCATTTGTAGTAGGCGAGGAACATGGCGAAGTATCTCGTCAAGTTCAAACACATCTGTGACCGTAATGCCTTGGAACGGTCTCTTTGGGCGCAGAACCTGTTAGCTTTGCTTCCCGGTGAAGTATCCGACGTGATAACGCGCTTGTCTACAGAAGCATTTGAGAGCTATAACGAGGTTAAGAAGTTCTCTTGAGACGTTATAAGTTGTCACCCGAGGCTCTACAGCAAAGGTGCCAGTATGCTAAAAAGGGTAACGGGTCACACGTTCACTTCGGGTTTTGTATTAAAGCTGATTTAATTGAATTGCTCTATGGCGAAGATATTTATTACGATCGCGATAAGGTGGTAGATTACATTGCATTAGAACGATTCTATACGCTGCATCGAGGATGACGTCAAGCTTTCGCTGCAGGACAACCTTGGTGAAGTACACCTACACAAGACAGCAGAGTTAGCTGATGGTTACTATACTCGCCGAAACTTCCTTAGTAGGGCAGTGCGCGTTGAAAAGGGTGAAAGAAAACAAAGCTTTTCAAAAAAAAAAAACGTTATGAACGAAAACCCACGCTGCACCTTGATTTCGAAAAACCCTTCTCTTACGAAGGACACAGTAGAGGAAGGGTAAATGAAAGCGCAGAAAACAAATGACGTTCCCCAAACAGCGCACTGCTAGCACACGGGCGTTTCAGTAAAGGAAGCCGCTAATTTGCTATAACTGCAAAATGGAAGGGTATATCGCGGCAAATTGTAAACATTTGTTTGCTTTCACAACAATTGGCAAGAAATTATGCGGTTGGTATGGACGCAAGAAAATAATTGTAAATATATCACAGAGATTTATTAGCTTGCGTATAAGAGGGTTGCACGTGATCTCATTTGCTTGAAGTTGTAGCGGTCTTTTCCTCTACCGTGATGCCAGTCGTCTTGACGCGCCCTATTTTATGAAGCGAGCGGCAGCAAGAAGTTGTGTGCGTGCCTCTACGTACAGTACCAATGTGATGAAATGCGACTCAGTGCTTACGCGCGTAAATTTCCCAGATCCGGTGGAACTTCGCTACAAAAGTAAGGTTCACCTTTGAGGCGAATATCGACCCGTTCGACTTCAGTAGCGATGAAGTTATGTGTGATGTGAAGTGTTATTCCCGCATGGAGCTTACGGACATTAAGGACCACCTTGTTGGCGGCAGAAGCTTTGCAAGGTAAATGAACTGAACTGACTGGACAAAGCACGAGCGTAAAGCCTACAAATCGATCAACGCCCACAACTATGTGACAAGCAGATGTGCTGCTGAGAGTAATGCAAAAGAGCACTGAAAGAGACATACGATGATCATTCGTAGTTGTACCTACTAGCCCCTGCCTCAGTTTTATTACCTATACTACCTGTAAATAAATAAACTGCGTAGCTTGACAACATATGGTAGAGCAGACAAAGGCCAGGGACAAGAGAAAGTACACTCTCGTCGTTATCAGCCATCGCAAAGGCAGCCAATGAACGTCCACTGCGTAAAATCGTCGTGTATGTTGATTCTGGAAGGACCTGCACTCTAAATGTATTTTGAGATGCGTTTCTCCCCGTAACAATATCCACTGAACTGCAAACTGCTGCCACAAGAAGTAAGTGCTCATTAAGGTCCATTGACGATCATACCTGTGACATCTAAAATGGTCAGGCAATAGCCTGAACCAAAATGCACAGCTTTGAATTGCCGTTTTTACCAATCCTCTCAAGTAAGCAGGACACATTAAAATATTTCTATCTTGGCTAGCGAAGAATTCGTGTGAATGTTTGCTCTGAATTGGTCTTAGAAGCGTTGTTCCTCACGACGTTTGGCAGATAAACTTGACCTATGCAGAAAAAGCCTGGCAATGCTGAAGTGGTAGCACATTGTGGTCTCCTAACAAATGGCTTACCATGGGTCTTGCAGTGGTCATGGAGGGCATGAAAGAGTTGTGGAATGTAGCTCGGTTGCAAGTGTATTTTTGTCTTCATAAAGCTTATCCTTTGCTTGTACTCTTACGCTGTAGTCATGTCCTCCTCAAACGCGGCATCATGAAGGGCATCCTTGATTGCGTGATCGAAATGAATGGGCTGTGCCGCTTCAACAAGACTAGGTTAAAGTTCTGCAGCAGCTTATTCACTTGGCTGTCCTTATGAGCTAGAAGAACGTGAAGCGTGAAAAGAAACTTAGCGAGAGCCGTGAACACAAAGCAGCATATGGTGTGAAGTTGAACCATCATCGGAGATCACGCACCAGGTGACCATATAAGCTTCAGTGCCAACACAAGTCTAACAAAGAGGCACGGATGAGCCCCAGACCCAGACACATGGCTGAATCAAGAGAAAGGAAGCAACTAAGCATGCTCGTGCTCTACTTCCATTCATCTTTTTTATATGTAATTTTCCTTTTACCCTCACCAATCTCATTACTGCAGGATCTATCTGCTAGACTGTAATAGATTGGCATTAGATGGCGCCACGGACTCGGAAGTGCACTCCTGCCATTTCTTTATTTGTCTCCCTGACGCAATAAAAATGAATCCGGACAGCATTGTGTCGTGTCCATGATTTTGAGTGATAAATCCACTCAATCAATTTTTCTACAAGCTTGGTCCCGCTGCATTTGCAACAAAAACGAACAGGTTTATGTGCGCCAGAACGACGCATCGACCGTATTTTTAAGAAACGCGAGTGGATTACTTCGGTTGGAAGAAGAGGTGCGACCACGTCAAAGGATAAAAGCGTCAAGCTGCACCTTCACCACAACATGCCAATGTTTTCGAAAGGCTAGACCAGCATGATGAGGTGTCAAGAACAAGTGACTGACAGGTATGTAATGTGCACTTGTGACGAAGGGGAGAGGTGCGTTTCATTACGTTTACTTTGACAAGAATACAAACCGGAACGAGTCGAGAGGGTGCGCAGCAACACTTTCGTGAAAAGGTGGCGTAATTTGCTACTAGAAGTTGTGCGTTCGCTGTTAGAACCACAAGGCATCGTACTAATGTGATTGTCGAAAAGAAGAGGCTCGCAAAATGTTTTTGGTGCGTTCAAGTGACAGTAGTATGATGAACAAGTGCAACGGACGTGGCGGTCGTGCTGGATGCTAGCGACGAAATTGTCAGGCGAGAAGTGACTGACATATCTTTTGTGTGAGCACGCTAGTGGAACAGCAGCAGCACAAAAAAGAGTTCATTCGAGCATAGCAACAGGCGAGCACAAATTTTTCAGTTGGTCGTTCGACAAGTATCACACATGGCGATAAGTACAAGAACAGCTCTCATGCAGAAAGAATGCTAGGATGCAGTCAACCTTGGTTTTTCGGTGGGAGCTATGAACGTGCGAGAGAAGGCAATCGCCAACAAGGAACCGACTTTTCCTTGTCGTGGAAAACAACTACTTGAATAACATTGGGACACGCAGAACAGCCGGGGATGCTTAGAATACGCTACAGGACATGCAAGCGCTCCAAGTTTGGACTCTTGCATATACTCCAGCTGATGCCTGACTTTATTAACGTGAAACTGAAGAGACACGAGTCAATGCGAGAAAACCTCAGAAGATTGATGAATCTACACAGAAAGTTGTCTGATGCAGGTAATTGATTTGCAGATAGAGAAGTTGTCTTGGTGATCGGACAGCCCGAGACATATTACCAATTATTTTGAAGTTAGAGCAAGATAAAGAAGTGCTCACAACTGAAACAGTGAAGACAAGATTGCCAATAGTGGTAAAGAGAAAGCTGCATTGTAGCGAAAAGTGTACAAACAATGAAGAGAAGGGCACGACAGGCCTGATCTGAAAAGCTCCGTCACAGATTTAGAGTAAACAGCACAAGGGGGAAGTACTTTCATCCATCATCAAGAAGAATGAGAAGGAAAATCGTCAGTGTACTTTAAGTACATAGAAGAAAGATGCTTTCTTGCGGCGAAATTGTCAATACAAAAATAGAAAGATTCAGGGACCAATTTTTTCACGACGAAGGATGACCGACTTAGGACAAACCCATCACAGGCAGGAGTTCCTGCTCAAGTAGCTCTGTGTCCGAAAAGCTTGGCACCAGCACATCCTTACTGTGTTGCATTTTGACTTGCGATGCGACAAACCACACGACGTCCTAAAGAACAAAGACTTCAAGCCATGTGGGTCAGCAGTGGAGACTGCAAACAGAGAATCGATGAGCGTGACTGAGGAGATGAAAAGGTTCATATTCAGATGTCTGAGGAGTGTGGTGGAGCATACGTCACACTTGAAGATGTACTTTATGTGCTTGGTTTGAATGGCAACCTGCTGTCTGTGGGTAGAATCGAAGAGGGGGGCTCCATGTGACATTCGCTAAGGGCAAAGCGAAGTTGGAAAGGACACTGATGAGCTGATCCTTAAGGCATAGTCGAGAAGGATGGCTGTATTCTGTCAAAGAAGCAACAAAATCGACGATGATGCCACAGACAATAAGGACACCTTCACTAGGATGCTTAGGACACCTTCACTATGATGCTGTTCGTCACCTCTGTGAAGTCAGAAAGTATTCTGTGAAGGGCAAGTGCGGCACATGCTGTCTTGAAAATTAAGACGAAGCAGTTTCCCGAAAGAAGAGGCAACACGGGCCAAGGTTCCACTTACAGGTATGCATTCAGAATTTGGTCGTAAAAATCACACCGACGCACAGAGTGAGTTCCTTCAATTTTGTAGCTTTCATAGAAGACTACTCCAGGTACGTCGTTATGTATCACATGAACCACAAAAATAAATTGCTTCAGAACTTTGACTGGCACAGACGCATGGTGAAAAATATTCACAAAATGAAGGTGCATGCATGGCATAGTGACAATAAAGGTGAGTAGACAAACCAAGTTTAACGTGTACCTGGCTAACCACGTCATGATGCACCAGCTAACCGTTCCTCTCATAGCTGAGCAAAATAGAGCTGCTGAAAGGATGAACCAAATGCTGCTTGGCATGACAAGATGCCTCTTCATTGAATCTGGTGTGACCAAAGAACTTAGCGCTGACGCCGTTGTCGTCCGCATGCTACATCAGAAACAAGTGCCCGTCAAATATGTTAGGAGGATAGTCGCGAGAAGCTCTGTGAACACGGGGAGAAGAAAAACTGGACCTCTTAAGAGTGTTTGCATACAAAGAATGAAGCGTGCGAAACAGACCACGCTAGGGAAGCAAGCTAGACTCAAAGGCAGAGGAGTGCATACTGGTCAGCTGCCCATATAGAGTGAAGGTGTGCAAGTGGTGAATACAAAACGAAAATCGTTCTTTTCTAAGTCGGAATGCCATTTTGAAGAAGACTTCTTTCCTTGCAAAGTTGCAAAATCTTCAATGGAAACATGAAGCAGATATCAACGTTAGCAGCTCAATCTTGTTTAAAGTTGAAGACAGCTTGAACAAGCTGCATGATGCTTAGAGGTCAAATAACGATGATTATGAGAAAAACAATCTTGAAGAAGAGAGCTGGTCAGCTGACGAGAAAAGACAGTGACACAGTATAAAAGAACTGTAAAACAGCTCTCCAGCCCTTGGGATCAAGGCACACATGTATTAAAGCGGTTAGAAAGACTAGAAAATAAGAGCCGATCTCAGCGTGACTCTCTAAGCTGCTGTACACCTACGACAGCTAATCAGACGTGTCCAGACACTCTCCATGAAGCTTTATCTGCACCAGACAAGGAGAAATGGAAGGCAGCTAATCAGAGTGAACTGGATAGCCTAGAAGCTTCTCACACACGTGAATTGGTGCCATGACCAAAAGACAGAAAGGTCGTTAAACGCAAATGGAAAGCACTGCGAGAGCTTGGGCATAAGTAATGTGGATCAAATGACAGTTCAACAAGAGGAATTGTTAGGATGTAATGGATTGTCATTATAAGGTGCCATCAACCAGGAAGTGCACCGCTACCAATTTTTTCTTTTTCATTTCTCTCTCTATGAAATGAAGAACTAGAGCTTGACAGCATTCTGTCGCATCTATAATCTTGAGTGATAAGTCCACTGAATCAGTGTTTCAACAAGTTCTATCGCGCTGCGTTTGCAACAAAAACCTAAATTATCTGCACCACCGAGCCAACGAGGCAGCTACAGTCCTCAGTGCAACCGCTGTTGACAATACAGTTATCATTAGTGGTTCTAAGGTTTCTATCACGAACTTTGCTCAGGGTACTGTCTATCCTTTAACCTTCAATCTTTCACAACCCCTCTGCATCAGAAGGAATCCCCTTGCATTGAACTTGTTTGGATCTCAACTCAATTAGGAAACAGGCAATTAGGATTAACGCATGAACATACTCAAGATCATATTGGCCGAGGAGCTCACCACCCAATGCAACATTCTTCAACTTTATTATATTTTACATTTCCCTTGTCAAGTGGGCAAAAGTGGCAGAACAACGTGTCCTCATTCGTAGCACAGCATCAGACACTGGGCTTTGTTTTGGAGCTATTGAAGGGGCCACACCTCAGTTTTGGCACTAAAGGTGTCGCAGCGCCAGATGTCAAGGTGGAAAGACTTGAGAGGAACCTTCGAAAAATCTCTTGCATAAGGAAGAATTGCTCCCTTGAACTGGCCTCCCATAATCTCTTCAACAACAGGGCCATCATCGAACAGAAAACAGTTTCCAGGATGCAATTGCTGCTGCGTCTTTTTAGCATGATTCTGAGATGGGTACCTCAGTTCAGAGATCATCTTGCTCAACTGCGAGAGTGGCTTGTTAGAAGGTCGCAGCATATTCTTCATTTGTCCTAAGGTATATTTCAAACGAAAATGCACGAAACTGATCTAATGGGCCATGCACTCTGCACAGGTCGGCAAGGTGAACAACAGTGTGTACATTGTACACCAGCTGCTTTTTCCCATATAGCTCAGCGAATTCCTGTAGAAAGTACCTGAGCACTTCTTTGACAAAGTCATTGTACTCAAGGTAGCGCTTTGGTGAGGCTACAATTCTGATGGCCATATAAAGCAATAAAAATGCTTGTATTGAGACACAGACAGAAGAGGATCCAAGACAACAGGCCCCACATATAGAGAAATGTGCGAAACTCTGTTGCCTTCCATTGATCAAGTTCTTTTGTGCCCTTGGCTTTCGCTGAAAATGCATTGGAAAGGTCTTGGATGCCTCTCGCAAGCTCTCATTTAGTTGGCGACGTTGATCTCTGCTCAGTCAATTGGTGTGGCTTTGGCATATACAGTTTCTGAGAAGCCGTCGCATGACTCCTAGGCAGACAAGGTGCATGTATTCCGTTGGAAAGCATGCAACCATGTAAACATCAAGTGACAGAAAAGGTGAAGCAGCGGTAAGGAGGTGTTTGTTCTCTTGAGAACAAAACGAAGCATCCATCCGTGCTGATGCATGGACTCTGGGAAATGTGACCAGAAAGCAAAGTGGGTGTTTTTGTACAGTGATACTCTATCAATGTCGCCTTGCAGATTCAGTTCAGAAGGAAGTGCTTGCACCTGAAACAAACCCTTGACCCTGTTATTGACATGCTTTCGTTTTTGGATGCACCGCCTACAATCATGATACCCACTGCGGCTAACAATTGTTGTAGCTTCTTGCAAGGGCATCACGCACCATGACTTCAATGCGCACATGTACGTGAACGTCTATTCCCACCACTCAGAAGTCAGCTTGGTAAAGTTTTGCACAAATGGCCGCAAATAATCATCTAGACAGGGTGGCTTCCCTGCGCCACTGTACACACTGACAGCAAATGGCAGCGATGCCTTCAGATTTGTTATGCGGTACAAAATTAGTCAGCAAGCATGCTGGCTTCTTTTGTACAGTGATACTCTATCAATGTTACCTTGCAGTTTCAGTTCACAAGGAAGTGCTTGCACCTGACGCAACACTTGACGAATGCCATCTTCAAGACCGAAGTGAACAAACGAACCGTTCTGCTTCCCCTGAGCTTTACATTCATTTTTAAATACTATCCTTGCATCATTAGGAAAGTCAGCGCTGCCTCTATGCCGACAGAAGTGGAGGACATTGATAATGCAGGCATGCGTCATAATATACTTGCCTGCAATGAGTACGAACTCTTCGCTTGCAGGCACTTCCGCCGATTCCACGGAAAGCGTTCGCACTGCTAGTTAACGCAGCATCCTCGCCCGGCCCTGTGCGGCTGTCTGAAGTGACGCCGTCTTAACTGCATTCGCAGCCAAGCGGACTGTCATCGTCACTTGAGTTACACTCAGGGCCGCTTTGCATATATAGCGGCACCCCTCCCGACTCTTCGCCGCACTCGACAAGGTCAGCATCTTCTTCGCAAATGCGGTCGTCTGCGCTCTCTGAAATCGCATTGAACCGCTTGGGCCCAGGCTCACACTGCGTTGTCCGTAGAAGTTTCACTCGCCAGTTTTCGCTATACATCATCAGTGCGACATCTTGAATGCAATTGGTGCTAGATCACCGACTCTTCAAAGGAGTACATATGGTGGCCAATTAGTTCCCTGACATGTCCTGAAAACTTATGCCCACTGTCTGAGCAGCATCACAGCATTTTTTGTGGAGACTGAATCCAATAGATCCTCAAAAATATCACTGACTTACGTGGTTGGTCCTGTAAACATATCCAGCAATGTGATAAAGAGTCGGAATCTTGTAGTGCCGCAAAGCAATCTACTTAGGTGGGTCGCACACGAACGTGATGCTATACTACACCTTATGTTATTGACCGGGGGGAAGTCTTTGGATTTCCCGTGTACTTGGGTGTATGTGAAAGACTCTCTAATTGTGATATACCTAATTGTGTTTACAAGTGGGCCTAAATGGTTAGTGCTTAAGTCACTACATTATTACATGCAAGAAATCACGTGATTTCTTTGTCATAGAATATGTGAGTACATCTCTTATCGGTGAATTTTACACTCCCTCCGTTACAATCGTGGCATCCACATTCCCATGAACTGCAGCAGACGTCAAACATATCAAAAACATATCACGGGAGCTGTCATCCCTGTCATTGATGCGCTGTCACATAGCCCATTGAACATGTTCACCTGTCCCAGAGAAATATACACCTTAAAAAGTGGCGACTGGTTGACATGAGAACAAATTCTGCCATGTGCAAAAAAAAATATAAGCTTCGACGCTGCTAGACTTTCAGCGGTGCAGAGTCGTTTGCCAGTAACAGGAGACATATTAGATTCAACACATGCCGTGACCCAAGAACTGACCATTTATGCCCACTTGGAAGCATATTTAGGCATATTACTAGACTGGTTTTCAAGCGAAAATACACGGAAAATTCATAGGCTTCCCCAGACAGATAGCGTAAGGTGTATGGCATCACGAGGGTTTACGTGCCGCCCGTGTGGAATGCTCTGCAGCACTTCAAGATTCAAGCACATTGTGCGATTGCTGGGTATGTTCGCAGGCCCAACCAGCGACGTTTCTGAGCATCTTATCGTGCCATTGACTAGACTGCTGCCTTGCAAAATACAACCTTGTAGGCTTGTGTTCATTGCATGGTTCAGCGTTGGGTGAAATATATTCTAACTCGACACATTTCTAGGTTACGCACTGTTGCTCCTGCTTTTGCAGCTGCTGGTTGCCATACTCATGTCATCCTTGGTCCCAACAGATAGAGAAAGCCAATATGGACTGACAGTATTCCACCAAGCCCTACCTCCCAATGAGCAATGGAAATAATGATACGTATATGCATGATACTCAAGATAGACATTGGTTGCAACACTGTAAAGCTTGCTTTAGGCATCACTGTTGGTCTATCCAGTGATCATATTCTTTCCCCCGCAGGAGCGCCTGCGCAAGCAGGCGTTTGGTGTGTAGCGACACCACGGACCCGAGCTAACGGGGGAGTTTCTACTCCCTCCCACGCCTAGCCGTGCGTGGCTTTGCCGTGTCCGGGGAAAAGGGGATCCTGGGGGGTTGAGCCGACGCTGGGTGATTGGACCGTTAAGGCCCCCCGGCAGAGGCAACACACCACTTTTGGCCCCGGCTTCACGTAGACGGTACCCCTGGGCTGACCCACCCAGGGGAAATCGGCAGTCGCCTTTTCCTATCTCTCTCTCCCTACATCTTCGTCTTTTGTTCTCACTTTGCATCTTTCCTGTATTCTCCTCACTTCATTTTACTTCCAATTTTTCCTGGCAGCAAGGGTTAACCTAGTGTAAATACCCAAACTTGGGTAGATATATTAGGTTATAGCGGCCATGTACGGCTGGCGCTTGCGCCTCCTTCGCGTCTCGCAGCGTCCCCTTGTTGGGCTCGGTGGTGGGTGGCTGGCATGGCCACCGAAAAGCTATCAAATTATTGGGAACCCTTAGCCCTGTCGCAACTAATCGCCCCTCCAAGAGGTGGCGCACCGATGTAATTCTTGAATTTCTCCCAAACAAAAAAGACAACTTCCCAAAATACCACATTATCCATTGTGAAAGTACAGAAAAGAAAGCTAGAAACATTTCACCTTTCCTTGTATCGAAATGCCTTATAGAAACGCTGGGCGCAGGCTACAAGGCCACAAAGACCGCCAGTGGTGACCTGTTACTTGAAATAAAAGACAACGCACAGTACCAAAAACTCACAGCATTTGGGAATCAGCCTATCTCAATCACACCGCATCGAACCATGAACACAGTGAAGGGTGTTGTATCAGATGGAGACCTGATGGACCTCTCTGATGATGAACTTCTAACAGGCTAGAAAGAGGAAAACGTCATTCAGGTGCAGCGTATCAAAATAAGAAGAGAAAATAAGAAAATCCCAACGAAGCACATCATACTAACTTTCGCATCTAGCACCCCCCCCCCCCCCACTGAAATAGCAACAGGATATCTTAAACTGCCAGTTAGACCATACATACCCAACCCGCGGCGCTGCTTTAAGTGTCAGAGGTTCGGGCACGGCTCCCAGAGCTGCCGAGGATAGATTACCGGCGCGAAATGCGGCACCAAAGGCCATACCGCTGACGATGACTGTCAGCTACAAGTGCACTGCGCAAACTGTGAGGGTGACCATCCTGCATATTCCAGGTCATGCGTGGCCTGGAAAATGGAAAAAGAAATTATTAATACAAAGTTTAAATTGAACATAAGCTTCCGTGAAGCGCGGCAGCGCGTTTCCCCGCATTTTGCTGGGAACACATCGTATGCCGAAGTGGTGCGAGGGGGGTCAGCACCACTTCGGTTTTCGGCAATGCCTTGGACCACGCCCAGCGTGCCGAGGCAAACGCCACAAGCCCCCATGGGGGGAGCAGCCTCGGCTGCCCCACCCTCCTTGAATACAGCCCCACCGAAGGCCCCTGTGAACCTTGGCAGCAGCCAGGGCACCACACAAACTAAAGAGGTCCCCTCGACCTCCAGCCCGGTGGGGTTTAAGGCTCCGTCTGTCACGATGAAGCCTACAACAAAAACAACATTATCTGTCGTCTCTCCTGAGGCGATGGACACATCAACTGCACCGGCGCAGACTGCGCCAAAGGAGCGGCGGGGTTCCCTCGACCGCTCTAAAAAAGACAAAACAGTAATTACAGGGCCTTCTAAAGGCTCTGTAAGATAAGTCACTTCTCTCTTTAGACACCAGCCACACTCATTTCGTACACACAGCACTTCTTTACTCCCATAATGGAGACACAAATTATACAATGGAACGTCAGAGGACTACTTCGAAACCTCGACGATGTCCAGGAACTTCTACACAAACATTCTCCAAAAGTGCTGTGTGTACAGGAAACACACTTAAAATCCAAGAATACAAATTTTTTGCGTCAATATGTTGTCTTCCGAAAGGACAGAGATGATGCTGTGGCATCATCTGGTGGTGTAGCCATTATAGTTAATCGAGGAGTAGCATGCAGTCATATACCACTACTAACATCCCTAGAGGCAGTGGCTGTTCGAGCAGTTCTATTGAATAGGCTCGTCACCATCTGCTCTCTATACATACCGCCGCAACACCGCCTGGAAAAACATGATTTCCAGTCTTTAATAGATGAGTTACCAGAACCTTATTTGGTTTTAGGGGACCTGAATACGCACAGCGGTTTATGGGGTGACTGTCGATGTGATGCACGAGGTCGTCTTATTGAACAGTTCCTCTTTTCACCAGGTGCTTGTCTGTTGAATAGAAAAGAGGCAACATATTATAACCTTGCAAACAATACTTACTCCTCCATATATCTCAGTAGCGCATCTCCTTCACTTGTACCATTACTTTAGTGGAAAGTCATAAATAATCCATACGGAAGTGACCATTTTCCTTTAGTTTTGAGTACACCAATAACTAACGAATGTGCTCCACATGTTCCCAAATGGCTGGTGAACAAAGCGGACTGGGAACAATTTCAAAAGATTACACATCTAAGTTGGACCGACATACGCGGATTAGGCATAGATGAAGCTGTGCAGTACTTCACGGCTTTTCTTACTGACGCAGCAGCCAAGTGCATTCCACAAACATCGGGACTGCCCGGCAAACGACACGTCCCGTGGTGGAACACTAAGTGTCAGAATGCGCGAAAGGAACAGAACAGGGCATGGAGGTTGCCGCGCAACTCGCCGACAGCGGAAAACCTTGAGAGCTTTAAGAAAATAAAATCTCGAGGCAAGAGAACGCGTCGGCAGGCCAGAAGAGAAAGCTGGCACAAGTTTTTATCACGAATAAATTCATATCTAGCTCGGCACACTATACTGAAGTCTTCCAAAGATATAAAGCAAGGATAGAAATACAGAAATTAGAATATAAGTGCACAAAACACGAGGCATACAACCAACCTTTCAACTTAGCTCAGCTACAAACATCACTAAACTCTAGCAGTAATTCTGCACCAGGCTACGACCGTGTCGCGTATGAAATGTTGAAAAACCTGCCGCCTAAAACGCGAAAAACTTTGCTCTCTCTCTACAATGCTATCTGGCTTTCTGGCACCATCCGTGCTTTCTGGAAAGAGGCTATTGTTATCCCTATTTTGAAACAGGGCAAGGACCCTTCCTCAGTTTCAAGTTATAGGCCCATTGCACTAACCAGCTGCCTTTGTAAACTTTTTGAAAAAATGATAAACCGCCGACTTTTACATTTCCTTGAAACACACAATCTGCTCGACCAGTTTCAGTGTGGGTTTCGAGAGGGTAGATCCACCACCGACCATTTGGTGCGTATCGAGGCACAGATCCGAGACGCTTTTGTCCACAAACAATACTTCCTCTCAGTGTTTCTCGATATCGAGAAGGTTTACGACACAACATGGCGTTTTGTGATATTAAGAGACTTGTCTCACTTGGGTGTGCGCGGTAGAATGCTTTCCATAATCGAGAGTTACTTGTCCAATCGGAAATTCCGCGTCCGTGTGGGTAGTACTCTCTCCCAAACATTTGTGCAAGAAACGGGAGTACCGCAAGGTGGTGTACTTAGTTGTACACTTTTTATTATTAAAATGAATTCCTTGCACCTGTCCATCCCCCGCAACATGTTCTATTCCACATATGTCGATGACGTCCAGCTTGGCTTTAAGTCATGCAACCTAGCAATGTGTGAGCGGCAGGTTCAGTTAGGTTTAAACAAGCTCTCCAAATGGGCAGAGGAAAACGGATTCCGGCTGAACCCAGAAAAAAGCACGTGTGTCTTGTTCTGCCGAAAGAGAGGCGTGCACTCAGAACCTGACATTGAACTGAACGGTCAACGTCTGTCTGTCAATGCGGAGCATAAATTCTTAGGCTTAATCTTGGACATGTTGACATTCGTACCACACATCAAGTATTTAAAAACAAAATGTTTAAAAGCCATGAGTGTTGTCACGTACTACGTGGGGTAGTGACAGGCAATGCCTTATGAACCTGTATAGAAGCCTCATTCGCACCCGCTTAGATTATGGGGCCGATGTCTATCAGTCTGCTACTCAAAGTGCCTTGAAGATGCTGGACCCCGTGCACCATTTGGGTATCCGCCTTTCTACGGGTGCTTTTCGTACCAGCCCCGTAGAAAGCCTTTATGTTGAGTCAAATGAGTGGTCGCTTCATCTGCAGAGAACTTACATGTCCTTCGTTTATTTCCTTAAGGTAAAAGCAGACAAGAAGCACCCCTCATACTCTACTATTAATGATTTGTCGAGGTCAATTCTGTTTCAAAACAGGCCTTCGATGAGGCAGCCATTCTCAGTTCGCCTGAAGAGCCTAGCTGAGGAAACTGGAGTCTCATTTGAACAGAGTTTAATGGCTCCTGTTGCATACCCGCCACCGTGGCAATGGCAGACTATAGACTGCGATGTGTCTTTTCTAGAAGTTACAAAACATGCGCCTATTGCCTATATCCGAACATATTTCCTGGAACTGCAACACAAATACACACGTCCTGAGTTTTTTACAGGTGCCTCTAAGACCAACTCCTCTGTGTCCTACGCTGCTGTTGGCCCTTCCTTTTCGGATGCTGGCCCTCTACATCCAGGCACAAGTATCTTCACAGCGGAAGCTTACGCGACACTTGTGGCAGCTAAACACATCAAACATTTAAAAATACAAAAAGCAGTAATTTATACAGACTACCTCAGTGTGGTAACGGCTCTGCACAGTCTTAAAAAACAAAAAAACCCTGTCCTTGTCTCACTTTACTCCATTTTCTACACACTCCACGCACTCAACCAACATGTTGTAGTGTGCTGGGTGCCAGGGCACCGTGAGATCCAAGGCAACGTGAGGGCGGATCAGCTCGCTGCATCCGTCCACAAAAACACTGCCCCTACACCCATATCAATCCCGGTCCTTGATCTGAAGCCGTCTCTCAAACGAAACCTCAAGGACTACTGGCAGAGCGAGTGGGATAAACACACACAAAACAAACTGCACGTTATTAAGCCACACCTTGGCCATTGGCCACCAGTATCAAAATCTCGTCTAACAGAGGTAACACTAACAAGACTCAGGATAGGACACACATACATGACACACACACATCTTTTGTCCGGTGGTGATCCACCACGGTGTGACAATTGTGGTTAGGCATTGACAGTTCTTCACGTTTTAATCCAATGTGAACAGCTAGAAACTCTAAGAATACAACACTTTCCATTACGCTACCGACAGCATATACCATTACACCCTGCAATGTTTGTCGGTAGGGAACCACTTTTCACCCATAAATCATTGTTAGCTTTTTTAAGAGATGTCAATTTTTACTATGTAATATACCCAGACATTGCGTAGCGTGACCTCTCAAGAGAGGTTGCTGCTGCAGTGATTACATTTAAAATCACCTGCCTCGCAGCCCTTGGACACAAGGGCGCTGATGAGGCACGTGTGCTAGTGCCAAATATTTTTACATGCTTTTATTATCAAAATCCTTGTCACCCCTTTTAATATAGCATATCACGCCACTGTCATGATCTTAATACTTACGTTTTTACCCGCATTATCGCGAGGAATTTTAAGGCCCCTATACAGCCACGCAACATATCATTGTCCCATCTCTACTCATCAAAATGGCGCTCTTTGGCCATCAATTGGCCCTTGCGCCACAAAGCACCACACAACAACAACATATTCTTTGACTGTGATTGACAAAAAGCCCACCTTCCGGCCAGTTACTACATATCTCGTCTATGTTACATCATAAAGAAGCTGCTACTTATAGCTGTGTGACAGCGAATTGAAGGCACACATGATAGCAGTGAACTAAACTCTTGTACACGCATGCATAACGAAATTATATGGGCTAGCCATCCCTCATCGATGTCATGATGCGGACTGTAAAAAAAAACATTTCTTTCAAGTAACTTTTACTGAAGATTTATGAAAACAAAACAGATGATTCACTTCCTATGCAGGTCATCATCAGTGCAGAAATGGCCTGAAACAGCAAAAGTATCCTACTTACATACCAATAAATAAATATTCCCCACAATGCCAGGATAGAAATTGCTTGTTAACTGGTTGTCAAGTTAATCTATGTAGTAAAGCCTTTACGAGCATTACTTTTTCAGGCAATGTTAAAGTATTTTTCTATGTTTTATGCGTTTCTTTTATCTGAAGTAATAATGTCGGTGCAAAAAATTGCCCCGCTGAATTTGTGACACCAGAGTTATTATGGCTACAAAAAATATTGAATAACAGCTGTATAGTTATCATAAGATTACGTAAATTTATGTTTTGCCTGGGCCCCGCCGCGGTGGTCTAGTGGCTAAGGTACTCGGCTGCTGACCCGCAGGTCGCGGGTTCGAATCCCGGCTGCGGCGGCTGCATTCCCGATGGAGGCAGGAATGTTGTAAGCCCGTGTGCTCAGATTTGGGTGCACATTAAAGAACCCCAGGTGGTCGAAATTTTCGGAGCCCTACACTACGGCGTCTCTCATAATCATATGGTGGTTTTGGGACGTTAAACCCCACAAAAAAATGTTTTGCCTGGGTTTGCAAATGTGCTAGTTCTCGAGTACGACAAACAAAAAGTGAGAATGTAATTTCATTTTTTATTGCCTAGTACTTACGATGAAGGGCTATAAAAAAATAAAGTCTGACTTCAAATTTGCTGTGAGCTTGATCCCTGCAACCAGCTTTACCCTAAAAAGGTTGAGGCACTATTCTAAATACCTTACTTTCAATCAGTTGTAATAAAAGACGGTGTGGTCTTGTATCTTGAGCTTTGTTTCATATGTAGATCAACAATACATATGAAAGAAGATTATTCGCTATATTGGCAACATAGACCATTATTATAGCACCAGAGAAGCGTTTCCTAAGTACAACATTATTAGAATTGACAACCTTTATACTTTTCGTTTATTACATACTGCGCGATATGCTTCTGAATCCCTCAAGAACTATATAAAACAGTTGGCATCGTTAGAATGTCGTAGAATTGATGTGAACACAAGGAACCCTGAGATATGGTCAGTTCCATATTTCAGGACGCACTACAAACATCAATCGTTGGCATATAACCTACCATCTACTTTAAATAATTATAAATATGTTGACACGGTCAATAAAAAAGACTTCCGCTTATATTTCGTTCACTTGTAATGTCACATACTGTGACATTCTGTGTAATTGAATTGTGCGTAACTTGTGTTGTTTTTTTAACATAGTCTTTTGCTTACATAAATTTCTTGCTGTGTTATATGGCCAGTGTTTTTCTTTATTTTGTTCCGAATAGCTAGTATTGCTACATTGGTACGGTGTTATTATTCTCTGTTATTATTATTTATGTTTATTACTTATGCTATAGCCGTATTTTATTGTAAGTAGCACTTTTTATTTTATTTTTTCTAGCACTTTTTATGCACATGTATTTATTTTCACTTTTCCTTCCTGCAATCTTCGTGCTGAAAATCTATGTAAATCGCTGTATATGTACATACGTTATGGTATTCTGTTTTACTTGTTGGTTTTCTCGTCACTGCACCGGAATACTTGTGGTTACTGCCCTGTATAGCCTGGTCGCTGGGTCTCGTCAAGCTACTTATGTAGCTTTTAACCCAACGAAACCATTCAGCATGTATAAACTGGAAAATAAAATTGAATTGAATTGAATTGAATTGAAAATCATGGTCGTAAGTCATGCCTAAATGTCTTTCCTAAAGCGCGTCTGACAGGGGCTATACAAGAAAGCACGTTGATTGTCATTCTCTGATAAGCTTTCAAGCCTCACTTCAGCTTAAGCAAGCCTGGCTTTATACACTAATTGCATATAGAAAAATAGCAGAAACACAGTACAAATATTTCTAGGTAATATACATAGTGTCTTTAAAGCAACAGTTTGCTTTCTTTATTTCTAACACAGTTCAAATTTGCAATGATTAAAAGACGTATGAAAGGTCACATGCCTCTCTTACTGATATTTATGTCTTCCGTGCCTTTCATTAGGCACAACTACTACACTAACTTGTCAACGTGAATAGTGAATATAGCAAATGGCTCAGACGTGAAAGATGGTCAAAGATGACAATGTAGGCAATTGCTCATTTATTCGAAGAACACCATCTGCATGCACACCACCAGTGCCCTCTGTACTCTTTGATTTGAACACACTCCCAGCAATGATGAATGTGGTGAGCTTATTGAAGTGAAATTTGGTGCGACAGTTTCTACAAGCCTGGAAGAGCATTTTCACCACGTAAGGATTAGTTGTGTGTGTGTATATGCCCCTGTTTCACATCATGGCGATGAACAGAAGGTCATTGGAACAATCTTATCGTGTTTGTGAGGTCTAGATTTTGGGTGGGAACGTTGAGTTTTCCCAGTGTTCAAGGTTTCTTGCGGCACGCGCTCTAGCATAAGTTCATGGTTGGTGGTTGAAGTGTTCATTGTATTGCATTGTAGTCTGCCTTCATGTCTCGTCCACTTGCAGTCAGCACTTTTGAGGGTATGTTCAAGAGTTGTGCCGAAGCCATTGTTAGGAACCCAGGTCCAACTATCTTCCATCAGTGCATAAGAGCTGAATTTGAGTAATGGCTTTCTTCTCCATCAGCTTGTATTCCTTTTAATGTTCTTGTGCAATAAAGGCATTGAAGGTAGGTTTTCATGACTTTTCAGTGCTGTGCATGAACTGCTGACATGACTGAAAGGTTTTTCTTTTCATTGTGGTGTTTTCTCAGTCAGGGCTGCACAGCCAGTTGTTCCTTTATAATATTTTGCTTCGTAGGATTGCTCATTGTATGCTTCTTCAGTACTTTGTACCATTATGAAAGCAGGTACTAACAGGTGTTTACTGTGGTGCTTTTATTTGGTGTTCTACACACTGCTCGCAAGATTCAATTGCACACAAAGCAAGAATTCAAAGTATGGTGGTAACATTTGCTTTGAGCTTTCTGTAGTTCTTATTGTATTTTAGCCAGGGTCGGTGCCAGGATTGGTCTATACCGGGAGAGCACCCACGATAAGCGAGGTCCTTCAGGAGGAGCAGAGAGGCGGGGAACTTGGCCATTGTGTAACGACTATGTTCCCTCTTAGGAACATAATCTTAACACACAGTCATAACACAACACAGGGGTCAGGCCGAAAATTGGGAAAGGGGGGGCTGCAGCCTACCCTGGCACCACCCCCGTTTCCAACCTGTGTCATTTGACTGCTGACGACCTCGTGTGACAGCTCTCCCTCGTGCACTCATCGTTTGTCAGATACTTACTCGCCTTACAAGTTGAAGGCTGTTCATGTAATGAAGACAAACCTCCGTCGGTTCTTGTTTTGTCGTTTGCTGATGGCGTATCCTCAGTATCTTTCCTCAGTGTACCCTTATTTTAATTGGCTGAAAGATCAGCAACCTTACAACTTTCAAATCTCAGCATGTTTTATAGACTGTAAAAGTAATCACCGCTCTTTTCTCCGGCATCCTGTTTTGCATGGTTGGTACATCAGTACTTCTGCTCTCAGCCTGTGAGTGTTTTGTAAGTAGGGCTTTGTCGCTGCAGCCTCCTGGTGCTGGATGCAGTGCTCACTCAGCCAGCCCTATTGGCACAGCAGAAAACATGAAAAGTGGAGACTAATCACTACAGGTGTGCCCATTCTTGGTTGTAGCTGGTGTATCTTTGCAGTGGTGATGTCCTGAGCATGTATTACTAGCTCGACAGGCAAAGCCTCTTCTTTTAGTTAACTGCGAATCACGTGCGAAGAGTACTAACAACACTTGCTCAGATTATAGCCACTTCAGGTGTGAATTATGATGCACTGTCAATAACTGTGGCTGATTCAAATAGCACAATCACAAGGCACTCAATATTACATTCCAAGGAAGAAAATGATGTGTTCTTTATGTGAGCTTCAGCAAGCCAATAAAATTTCTATGAAATTAAATACTTCATATTTCTGCTGTAAGTTCTATTCAGTTTTGATATTAAAAGAATGAAATCATAAGCTCCTGGCGTTTGTGCAATTAGTTTTTGTTGCATTATTTCACGAGAAGAAGGCAACACTTGACGTTGGTTTTAGAACACGATTTGAACGACCCGTCAAAGATAACTGTTTCTTCAATAGAGTGATCAGCTACGGTTGTGCGCAGCAGACTTAAGACAAGTCAGGAAATACTGACTAAGGAGAAAGTTCAGTTCATCTAACGAACTTTGTATCTTACTCTATTGTAGCCCAAAGTTGACACAGCTAGCATAAACAAATTGCATACACAAATGTAGCCACTGATGCTAATAGGTTATATTTGTTCTCCTAGAAAAATGTTGCCATTAGAAAACGTAAGGTAGCATAAACCTTGACAAAATGCTTGAGAATGGGCCATGGACTTATAACCGGCGATATAGGCGGAACTTTGTGTGGTGGGGGTATAGGAGAATGACGTTCGTGGTCTTCAGTGCAGGCAAGTTGAATATAAGTTATTTCGTTCTCGGTATGCCATTGCTGAAAATTTCAGGGGTGGGCCATTTGCCGAGTGTCCCATTCCTTGTCTACACCACTGCAGCACCAATCTTGCACTTTTGTGCTTTCAGTAGCTCATCAATCAAACTGCCTTTCTGGTGGACGTGACCATTTCAGCCATTACTAATACCAGTAAGCTAAAAATCTTGACCTACATGTCAAACTAAAAGTGAAAACGGTCGTTTCAGTTTGAACAACCTTAAGGAAACATGTTCATATACCACATGAATATGAAAACCAATGAGAACTTCATGTGTGTTGAGCAGTAAGTCACAAAGATATAAATTATGGAAAGAAAGATATGCACCAGGTACTTTTGCCAACTGAGCCGTTTCTTGCTTTTAGTTCTGTTTGACTCTCCCACTGATTGCAGGACGTCCCAAAGAAACACACACCATAAAATTGCACACAGAGTATGCAATAATTGAGACAAATGAACTAGTTATTCGCTGATCATAACAATCCTGTTTGCCCTTCTGCACTGAGTCTGGAGAAAGCAAATTGTAAAAATATGACTGAGCTAAATTGAGAAACACTGTGAGAAAGAAGTTTCAAGGTCTGACATGCCAAATACACAAAACATATGCACAGCTACTGACAGCACAGGCAACAGTCTTACGTACTACACACAGTCACTTCGTACCTTAAGATTTACTCATAGATATTGCCTTTCAGTTTTGAGGACCAGTCTTGACGCCAGCTGTCAAATGATCCTCCTCATGTCCTGGAGTATACAGCAATTTTTGACACATTTTCCGGTTTGTAAAGTGTACGTTTATTGATTTCTCGAAAGACAGCCAGTTGGCCTTAGCCACCCCACTAAACGGGAAATTCATAAAGGACAAGCAGCGTGAAATAAAACTCTCTACTTTGCAGGAACAAGATTGCCATATCTGTGCAAAGCACTTCCTTTTTTTCCACAGACAAAAAAAAGCAAAAAGCAAGAGGGCGGAGGGGGGTCTGTGGTCTCAGCACATATAACATATACATATAACATATAACAGCACATCAGCACTTATAAACTCACGGGAACGTTTTTTTGCGCATCCTACTGCGGGCTCAATTAGGTCTACATACTGCGAAAGCTCACTGATGTTTTGGCTACAGTAGGGCAATGTATATATATCAAAATAATTAACAAAAAACGTTCCACAACAAAATTGTAACTCGCGACAACCCATGGAGACGAGGTGCCTAGTGCCCACGCACTCCACCACACTTTACGAACCGTTCCTTCAATGTTGTAGGTAATTCGCGTGGTCGTTGCGACACAGGATGCGAGCGTCGGTGTGTGTGCCAGATTATGGTTAGTGCGTGTGTTGTACGATTCAATCACCGTAACGCAGCTGATAACCCCCAGTTCCCACACGTCAAGCACTTGTGTGCCGCTAACTGGTACAGCGCTGTGAACGCGAAAAAAACCAAATCGATTGTGGCGATAGCATAGCAGGACACACGATACGATACGCTTTGCGTCCGATATCCACGAAGTCTAAAGTGCTTGGTGTGGTATCGCCGGCGTGATGCGGCAAAACGAACGCCGGCCCGCGCGTGCGCCGAGCCACGTCAAAATGGGTTGCGTACAGCATTGGCATCCGTGGTTGCTTCATTGCACGAATCTGAACGATTTTTATCTGGGAAAACACCACATCAGACGTCTGACAGGTGACAAACTCGATTAATGTTTATCTGCAAAATAGTGTACCTTGCGCAACTTCAATCAACAATCATACATATCAACTAGGTGTGCATAATTTAATGACAAAAAGATATTACTCATGCGCCCGGCATATTACTCTCTCGAACTTCAAAAATTGACACGTGAGTGGGACTAGAACAGCGCCAAAAGCAGCAGACCCATAAATTAGCTCATACCGGTGTAATGTTATGTCAATGAAGTTGACTCTTTAGCCAACGCGGGATATTATGTTCGAGCGACGGGTCAATAATGCCAGCCTAATTGCATGGATCCACCCGCAGTGGCTGCTGGCTGTACAACAAGGTCCAATGTGGCCGTTCTAATACACTGGCACGGCCAATATTGGTGGAAATTCTGAATGCTGGTCTACAATCACCGTTGTATTCGGCTGGCACAGCCATTATTGGCGGAACGTTGTCAATGCTGGTCAAACATCGCAGTTCTATTCGGCTGACACAGCCATTTGGTGGTACGTTGTCAATGCTGGTCCAACATTGCCGTTCTATTCGGCTGGCACAGCCATTATTGGCAGTACGTTGTCCCACCTGGGCCATTCTTGGGCTATGACCTGCCAGTGTATCCCCAACATTGGGCCAACGTTCGGTGCTGCCTGGGTACATGCGTCACAAAGTACGTACACCGCGTGTGTGCCATAGGAGCAGCAGTAAGCATGATAATCAAGCTTACTAGGTAATGTAGAGAACGAGGAAAGGTATGAATATTCTGCTGAACGTTTGCTAATTCTACGTATATTCTGCTGTAGCCAAGCTAAGCCACTACAAAAGATTGTTTTGTGTTTGCAGCTGCCGCATCAGTGATGGTAAACAGTGCATTCCTGCCACCGTACGCTTGTTTTGGCCGCCGAAAGAGGTGCTTGCAGTTAATATATTGCTGTACAATGCTGCTGTAAATATACACGTTCTTTTAGTGGAATGAACAAATAAACATGAGCACAGAGCTTGTTGTATGAGGAGCCTTTTTTTATTCAATGCGCGTGTTGTGCCAGGGATTTTTTACGCTCGGTGGCCGTCTTGTTTGTATTCAAACTTTAACGCGCCCACACGGACTGATTGAAACTTTTGTTTGATGAAAAAAATGACGGGGTCCCAAATTTAATATGCGCTTTGACCCTAGTACGTGTTCTATTTTTTTCTAATTGTTCTTTTTTGCCTGGTTGTTAGGCCAGTCAACCGATGTGGGGTCAGGCTGCCACCCAAACGTTAACAGCGTATTTTTGTATTGGTAAGATTTTCTGGTAATATTGAAGGTTTTTTCGGTTTAACTTTTCTAGTTTTTGTTCCTTTTCTGGTTTCGTTGTTAACTGCGCCTCTATGGATAGCGGTTGATAATTCCGGTCATTTTAGTCGTAAAAGTTTTTTATAATGCCATGTTCTATTTACCAGTACATCGCACATAGTGACTAGTCGCTTTAAGTTGGGAGGCAATCGCTGGGCTGACTCAAACGTCTGAAGTATCGGCTCCCCCAGCTGCGCAACAAAAGCATGAACAATTAGATTTGATTTTATTTAGCGCGTCAGGAAACGCTGGCTTAGTTTCAAAGGACGATTCAGAGCACAAAATTGATAAACAAACAAAAATGTATTCCTAAATCGGGCAGAAAAAAAGAGCGCAAAAATATTCTCACGCGCTAAGAGATCGAAGGAACGCATAAAGGGGCGCTACTGTCAAAAATCTCAGAGACAAAGAAGGACGTCTCCACTGGCACGTGTTGCTCGTCTTTGTCTTCCTCGTTCACTGGCACAGAACTGACCCACTGTTCACTGGCACATAACACCAGGTGGCATTACTCTTCCTCCCAAGGGAGCATCGACCCGATGCTCAAACAAAAGCGTGCACAGCACTGTGTCGAAGTAGGTAACATAAAAAAACATTAAACAAATTAGTGCACGAGAGAAAATGCGTCCAGGGCCCGGCATTTGGAAATAAACAGCATTCACTGTTCACAAGAAAAGTTCACTGGCCCAAGAAGAAAATTGGCATCAACGCGTAAAGTATGGTTTTAGGCGGACTACGTGTACAGTCTCTTGGCGTTGTAACCTGCGCTGGGATGACGGTAAGCCTCCGTCTGGAACCACTTCGTAGTTCACGTCGCTTACATGTCTGAGTACTTTGTAAGGTCCAAAGTACTTCCTCAAGAGTTTCTCACTGAGACCTCGCCGCCTAATGGGTGTCCAAACCCAAACTTGTTTACCAGGTTCATAATTAACTTCTAGATTGTGGATGTTGTACCGCCGTGCATCAGCGCACGTTCAGTTCGGATGTGCACACGGGCCAGTTGACGTGCTTCCTCAGCGCGCTGAATGTACTCGTTGATGTCGGGGGCTAATTGGTCGAGCTAGTCGATGTCCTCATATGGAATCATGGCGTCCAGCATAGTTCTAACATCTCAACCATAAACGAGTCGGAATGGAGTGGAGCGTGTAGTTTCCTGCGTTGCAGTGTGATACGCAAATGTTACGTACGGCAGGATGTCGTCTCACGTTTTGTGCTGCACGTCCACGTACATAGAGATCATGTCGGCTAGCGTTTTGTTTAGCCTTTCTGTTAAACCATTACTCTGAGGGTTATACGCAGTGGTCTTTCGATGGGTTGTGTACCTCAACGGACGAAAAATACTTCGCGCGTCGCAGCTTGTCCAGAGAATCATCGACTCTGGGCAACGGGTACACGTCTTTCTTTGTGACACATTGTTCAACTTTCTGTAGTCGACACAAAAGCGAAGGCGTGCCATCTTTCTTTTTTCACAAGAACGACTGGTGATGACCAAGGTCTGCTTGAAGGCTGGGTCAAGCGATCCTGAAGCATTTCCTTAACCTTCGTTTGAATCGGCGTGTCGTTCGGTTTGCGAAACACGATATAGGCTGCTGCGCGTATGGGATGCGCGTCCGTCGTAGGTGGATAATAATGTGTTTCGTATCGTGTTGACGGTCTCGAATAACGTTGATTTGATATGGGGGTTTAACGTCCCAAAACCACATAATGAATTATGAGAGACGCCCCCCCCGGTATGGAGGCTCCGGAAATTTAGACCACCTGGGTTTCTTTAATAACGTGCCCCAAATCTAGCACACGGGCCTACCACTTTCCCGCCTCCATCGGAAATGCAGCCGCCGCAGCGGAATTTCCGAACCCCGCCCTGCGGGTCAGCAGCGAACTCCATCAACAGCTCGCTCAAACACTGCTTGTTCGCTTCAGAAAGCGTTGGATTGATGTCGACGCTGCGGAGAGGCGTTTCAGCAGTGCCGATGACCTCGGAAGCAAAACACTCGGTGAAATTGGTGACTGGGTTGGCGTAGGCGATGACAGTTCCAGGAAAAATGTGCCGGTGCTCGTAGCTGAAGTTTGTGAGAAAAACGTTTGCAGTGATGATCACGAAGGTCAACAAGGCATCTCGCTAGGCAGACACCCTGAGACAGCAAAAGCAAGTGATTGCTTTCTACAACTGCTTCACAGTGCATCACTCCGTCCCACGCCACCTGAACCACAACAGTTGCACGGGGTGGTAACGTGACAGCGTCGTCGAATGACGCGAAGAGACACTCGGGAGTGGCTGGGGTCGGCGTAAGCTGTTGTGGCGTCGTGGTCGCGAAAGTTACGAGACGTCCGTCGAATGTCAATTATAGCACCATGCTCCCTGAGAAAATCATGCCAATGATCAGGTCTCCAGAACACTGCCGGAGAACGCTCAAACTAGCAACAAATGTACAACCGCGAACTTGCAGTCTTGTCGTGCATACACCGAGTGGCGTGACAATATGCCGGCCAGCTTTACGAATTGGCATTCGGTTTCAAGGCGTCGTTACTTTCTTGAGAAGGGCGGCCAGCTTTCCGCTAATTATGGAATAGTCCGCACCAGTGTCAACCAAAGCGCTGACTTCTCGACCATCTAGCAGAACAGGAATATCTAAGGAAACTCTTCCGCAATCAGCCGGTGGTATCGTTGTCGATGTATCGTCGGTATCTTCAGTGTGCGTCGATAGGGGCCTTGAGCTTAACCAGTCTGAGCGGCCTTGCGCCTGAAGGCCGCTGAGGCTAGTTTTCCCGACGCGGGCTAGGTGACCGGCCCTGCGCCACGCCCGCATAGGTGCGATGATTCGGCGAGAACCGCCACGGTGATGGAGAGCGTGAGTGGTGCCAAGATGTCGATCCGCGCTGCTGAGCAACGTAGTCATCGATTTCCGGAGGCCTCTGGCCGAACCTTGGAGGTGGGGAGTTGGCCGAAAAACCACGAAGTCCCAGCTGTCAATAAGTGCACTGTCGGCAGATGTGCCCAGGTTCACCACAGTGATAGCAAATAGGACGTCGATCGGGGGCCCGCCACACGTCTGATTTTCGTAGAATCGGTCGTCGGTCACTGAGGTACGGGCCCGCTTGGACTCTCTGAAGCATGGCTGGGGCTGTGGTATAAGGCGGAGTGAAATGTGGTGCTGGTTGGCGCAGAGTTTGGTCTGCCGGAAGCATGGCAGGCGCCACGGTGGGAAGCGGAGCCAAAGGTGGTGCTGGCTGGTGCAAAGTTTGCGCATACGACATGCGAGGAAAGTCATTTGGGGGCCGCGGCTCTGTCTGACAGGACGGTTCTCGTAGTGCCTGCTGAACTTCATTTTGGACGATGCCGAACAAAGAACTGACAGTGGGCGCTGAGGGTACAGATAACCTTTGCAGTTCTTCGCGAATTACAGAGCGTATGAGCTCTCGGAAGAAGTCGACGTGGGCGCCAAGACCACCCATGCAGTCCGTAGTAGAAGCAAAGTTCACTTGTCGCTCATACATCTGCGTCCGTTGCCGAAGCGTGCTTTCAATCAAGACGGTGGGGGGGGGGGGGGGGCTGCTCACACGACCAACGAACATCTACCTCTTCACTTCACGCATCAGGTAGCGCACCTTCTTCTCTTCCGGCATGTGAGGGTCAGCTCGTCGAAAAAGACGTGTCATGTCCTCAACATACATTGCTACGCCTTCATTTGGCATTTGCATACGACACTGGAGTTCACGTTCAGCTCGCTCTCGGTGATCGGGACTTGCATACGTTTCAAGAAGCCGGCATTTGAAGTCCACCCATGACGTGAACACACCTGCCCGGTTTTCGTACCAAACACGTGCCCCGTCATTCAAACTGAAGTAGACATGTCGGAGCTTGTCTGTGTCATCCCACAAGTTATGAGCGGCAACGAAGTTATAGTGGACCAGCCAATCTTCAACATCCTCATGGACAGCACCATGAAAGGGATTCGGCGTTTTTGGTTTGAACAGTGTATATTGCAATGGCGTTGTGCCTTCCATACCGGCTGGGATGGAGCCGCTTGGGACGACGCTGCCTGGAATAGTCGGGGCCGTCATCTCCTCTGAGAGAAGTCCGAACTCAGGGTCCAGTCCACGGATTCTGCGGCTAGCACGGTGAACAGGCGTAACCACCGGTATGGGGCTGGAGCTTCTTGTACTAGGAGGGGTTCGGTGCGTAGGGTACCCCGCACCTCCACCAGTTCTCACGCGCTAAGAGCTCGAAGGAATGTATAAAGGGACGCGACTGTCGAAAATCTTAGAGACAAAGAAAGACGTCTCCACTGGCACGTTTTGTTTTGTTTTGTTTTGTTTCCCTGGGATGTTGGCTCATACCCACTCAGGAGGATTGGCCAAGAAAGTGTAGTGCAGTTTTTCTGTGATCATTTTAACTATGTGTAATGAACTGGTATTATAATAAGAACAATGTAAAAAACAACATAAAAAGAGCAAACGAAAAAAAAATCAAGTTGAGCAATTTTGAGATTTGAGGTGTTATGATTACCACTCAGCTGCGTTTACTTCACTCTGCCCTGGGGAGTAATGAATAATTTTTTGATTGAAGATCACAAAGGTATACGCTTGGTTGCCTGAATATAATCGCAAACAGCATTGAAAGCATCCCTGTGGCAATGTCCCAAAACTGAGGCACCAAAGCTTAGCGCCGTTTCCGCCGTCAATCTAACGCCTATTTTCAGAAATGGCATAACTAGTAACCTTTTTCTAAGTATATCGTAGCAGCGACAATACAAAAAATAATGATCTAGTGATTCCATTTCTCCGCAGAATGCGCAGAGGGGTGATGTTGTCTGACCAGCTCAGTGTAGATACAGGTTTAGGGGGGGGGGGGGACACGACATCGAAATTTAGTAATTAAGACTTCGAGCTTTCTGGACTGACTCCAGTGGGGTTGCCATGGAAACATGAGGTGGTCATAGTCTGTCGATGTAGTTACTTTTTCAATTGTATCAGTGGAGATTGCTAATTTTCGATATCTTATTGCCGTGATATATTTAACATCTGGCAGTATGGACAAAACTAGCCCATCAAGTGTGGCTCGTGCTAAGGAATCGGCCAATTCATTTAATCTTAATCCACATTGTCCCGGAACCCATAGTAATCGCAGGAGTCTCAACTGCGGGGGTACTAATGTTTTGAATGTGCTTAGAATTCGAGAGTTCGCTGAAGCTGTCAGAGCTGCACAAACTGAAAGAGAATCCGTCATTATGACTGCGTTGTTTTGATTTGATGGATGTTTTCGAAGAGCTAAAATAATCGCCAAGAGCTCCGCTTCAAAAACAGGAGTAAAATCAGGCAGTCGCACTGAAAAGGACCAGTCAAGCGAATCAGAGGCAATGCCTACACCTGCCTTTTGATTATTTACGGAAGCATATGTGGCTATTATATTTTTTCTTTCTGCATGCTCCAAGTAATCTAATAAAATGTTATGTAAAAATTTGAGAGATTGTAATTTGGCGTTTTGGGGGAATATATCATCATACTCAATAATAACAGGACAATTCGAGTCATTAGTCTCAATTAAATTTCTAATGTTCACATTTATACTTTGTAGATTTTTTTGTATAAACATTATCTGAGGTGTGTGAAACCGTGGCCAATGAGCAAGAAAGAAGGTGTCTGGGTTTGCGATAAAAGCTTATTGAGATCTTCTTGCCGGTAAGCTATAAAATTTTAAAAATGCTTGTACGGTCAAAATTCGAAATCGACAAAGTAGTGTAGGCAGGCGCGCTTCCTGGTACAGTACGTTGATAGCCACAAATCTAGGGCACGGGTTGCTCGTCTTCGTCTTTCTCGTTCACCGGCACAGAACTGACCCACTGTTCACTGGCACAGAAAACCAGGTAGCAATGTGCACAATCGCCCATAGACTAATACAATATGTAAAATATCACCATATACCTTAAAACGGGCTATACATCACAAACAGATACACTCAATACAACTTACACAAATAACAACACCAGCTACGATGCAATCTCATGCATAAACCAACCAAGACACTTATAGACAAAATTCTTTTTCAGACAGATTGAGTGCCCAGTTTTCGGAACAAAGCCTGAATGCTTTTCTTCAACAAAGAAAAACAGTCACTAAGTGTCTAGCACTGATTGTCGTTTCGCTGCTCGCGAAGTTTCTCTTCCAGGAAACCTCGCGGTTGTAATGTCCACAATTTCATAACAAAACTTTTTCGCCGGTAACACGTCGGCCAGCTCACGTGCGGTTACTGCAGAACACGTCTTCTTCCACAGGCGGTAGACGCACACAAAATTTCTGCGTGTAAGACAAGCCTTCGCACGCTGAAAGAAAAATACTCATCTCCTGCTTTCTCACTGCAGACACAAGCACTTCACCTGACGGCGCCAAATTTTCTTCATCTCTTACCGCGGCTCCCTCCACTGTGGTCTCATAGGCACTCAACCTAAGTTCTAGTCGTTTCGACGGCGTACCGCACAGCCAAGGCTCGAGAAGGGGTGAGCCTTTCTCAAACAGTCTGTGACACATTACGAAACCTGGGAGTGACTCAGGCCTTCCATCTCAAAAATTCGGAATTCGCTCGGCCATAGATGCCAGGAGCTTGGTGAGCTTAGTGCGGCGCCTTCAAAGGGGAGGGGCGGCGCACCCATTGAGCTCTTTGATGCTTGGTTGCTCGTTCACGTCGGCTTTTTTCGCGTCATCCTGGCCCCTAATTTAACATAGCAGTTAGCATTCGGAAGCGCGTGCTTTTAGAGCGCACTTTGTGACACAAGCGTCAAGAACAAAATATGACCTCGCACTCAGGGTATCAATATTTGCCGCAGCTCTTGAATTTTGAAACAGCTGTGCGTAACCTGACAGCCGGTTGTAGTCGGTGGTCGGGTGGGCTGGAAATTGTTTGAGGGAAATTACTTGCCTCTGCGCAAGATTGTGAAAGCTTGCAGTGCCGTTGCGCTTTGTGTCAGTTCGGAGTAGGGGTGATATGATGACATCAAAGCTCTAGCTGTATTGGCATAATATCTCTAAACTGATCGCTTACTAAACTGGCGGCTTTCACCCTTCACCACCGCAGCGTAGTCATTTAGTTTTCCTTCTTTTGCCCTGCCGTGGTGGTCTAGTGGTTAAGGTACTCGGCTGCTGACCCGCAGGTCACGGGTTTAAGTCACGGCAGCGGCGGCTGCGTTCCCGATGGAGGCGGAAATGGTGTAGGCCCGTGTGCTCAGATTTGGGTGCACGTTAAAGAACCTCAGTTGGTCGACGTTTCCAGAACCTTCCACTACGGCGTCTCTCATAATCATATGGTGGTTTCGGGACGTTAAGCCCCAATATACATCAATCAAATCAGTTTTTTATTTTTTGCATTTCATTCGGCTTCATGCTCACTTGCTCGGTCTAAAATGGTTGTCGCGTCGTAGCGGTTCCTGCAAAGGAATGAGTTTTAAAGACACTCAGGTTCAGGGTTCATTATGACGTTCCACCAGCTTTACTCTAACATGTGAGCTTGTGAATACCATCGTGTATGGTGTAAGACGTTATGCGCGTGAAGGTGAGAGTTCGCTCAAGTTAATTCAAGGGGCGGAAAACTTGTAGGCATGCACCCTTTTAGGCTAAGTGTTGCCAATGTTCCTACACATCTGGCTTTGTATTCCTTTATTCCTTGCCTGAGGCCATTTCACAGAATTGTGATTGCATTTTATAAAGGCATCTTTGTCTCCATTTGGCTTTCGTTATCTTGCACGCCTATTATTGACTCCTATAACTATGCCACTACGAATTAAAATAGTTTGTATTCGGTTGCAGTTCTGAAAAAAGTGGCTTGTTCAGATCAAGTGAACATACCCTTTACAAGCTTCACAAACAATGTTACTAAGAATGTTACTATGTTAGTATTAGGTACTATTTTCGCTTTCAAACAAATACAATTAACTTTATTAATTCCTTATTTACTTACACACGCATACAGCCATACACTATCTTGAGCATGCAGAAAAACTGTTCCTAACCTATTTGCAAAGCTTCGGCTGTTTTATTTGTACTCTTTCGAACATCAGACTTCATAGACACATAGTTATTGAGGAGAGTGCGTGATGCTGTCACAAGTACATCATTCAACACAATATAAGGGCGATCACCAATGCAAGAGAAAGCAAAATCTTTCGTTTCACAAATATTTCTTTTGCTCAAAGCAAGAAGCAGCGTTTTGTCTTTTGCTCTGGCTCCTTTCGCAGTGGTGCGCAGTCGGTCATACAGCTTAGGGTCTGAGAAAACGGTTAGTACTGGGTTTAAAATAAACTTGTAGCCTCCGTGGACGCTTCTACAAAATTGCCGGCTCTTGGATCGGTATATTTTTGGTAATGGTTCATAATCAATCTAGCTTGAAGAAGAGATTACACACCTGAAAAGAAATTAAGAAAGTGCTTTACCGTAAGTTTGTACACGCACCTGAATTTCAAGGAAATATAATAGACTAAGGTGCTGACCACACTAATACTGCAATAACGCGGTATGAACACCAGCAAGAAAACGCTGTGCACAAAATCCAGGCACTGAGTAAAGCAACCATTTTCCTTCCATTCTTATCATCCAAGCGAACAGAGGTAATACAAGGCCGTGGCACTAATGGCCTGTTGAAAAGGGTTTACTGACCCTGAAGAAAAAACGCCTGCTCTAAAAAGGTTCTGTTACATCCGTTTATTACTTTATTGCCAGGGACTACGCCAACAAGTCAGAAAGCAAGTAGTACACCTTTATTTTGCTGCAAGAACAAAACGCGGTGGTGAGAGGGCCAGTGGAACGAGTTAAAAATATGTAGTACGGCACACGTATCTTCAGGTAACGAAGAATAGGGTTGTCGACGTCAGCTTGACGCAAGGACACGCTCTCATTTTGTTTTTTCGGTTTTCCTTAGTAAACAAGAACACTCACAGCATAGGTGTTTTTGCTGCGACAATTAGCCACGCAGCGTTCCCCAACCGTTCTGATTTCGGGCCATACAGATTGCGAATATCCAGTGCACACAACGCAGCACATATCCACGCTGCAGTTCCCGGACACAGAAAATTACGGTCTTCTCAAGTCTATAACAAAAACATTAGCACACCACTGAAATTTGGTCGGGCTTTGATATTCAGTGTCAGTCGAGAGACTGAGAGGAAGCGTAAGCACGTCTGTGCCGCACTGCAACAAAACACGCTGGTCGAAACGGAGGGACGTCAGAGCTCGTGGCCGACACAGTGAGCAGGCCTAAAGTAACCTAGGGGCATTGTCCGAGCACCAGGAGACTTAAATATCGGCGTCACATACAACACAAACAGCGGTAATTCATGGGAAATGGCCCAGAGTGCACCATCGAATCATCACTATATACAGGTACACAACTCTTCCAGTTGGTACACAAATTGTGAGAGAGGCTGTTTTCCTAATGAGGAGCATATTTATCTTCCCGTTTTAATGATTGCCGCTGTGCAGGTGTCTTGCGATTCTCATAGTTCGTGGTTGATAAGAATAAGACAGGACCACACTTTATTACACACTTATGAATATGAACAAAAAATTACGAAGCAATCAGACAAAAGGAAGATATTGTTTCATTGATCTTTTACTTCGCTGTTTTCGCGATGTACATTTGCACACAGCCAGCACGTTCGAACTGACAAGACATGACGTGAGTTCACTGCAAGCGAATGTCCAGCGGTGCCGAGGTAGCAGTGAATGCATTCTGGTGTGGTTCTGCTTAGTCATCCAAGAATTCTATATCTGGTTCTGGACCAAGCTCTTCATCCAAGGAGCTCTGGCTTGGCGGTTGAAGTCCTAGCGCTTCAACGAGCTCATGCACGTTTTGTTGCTGCCTCGGAAGCTGATCGAAAGTTCCGGTTGGCTTCGAAGAGGCAGGTGTAGCTGCAGAACACGTATACGTAGTAACTATGTTCAGAAACGCACTCATCAGCACATTTTAAAGATATATGACTTTTTACCTGTACTTATGAAAGCGAATGATTGAAAATCAAACAGTGAGGTTCTGTGCCTTCCTAAAGACAATGTTTTCCCGGCAGTGACCACGTTGTAATCTTACGTTGCACTGAAGTAGGGCCTCGAGAATAGTTCTGCATTTCTAAGGTTGCTCTACATGCAGCTCACATAAAAGGCTGTCGCATTTCGGCTTGTGAAGCTGGCTCTTATGTCGCCGAAAAATAACCTGTGCCATTTCTTGCAGAGCAGCCCGATGAAACATACTGATATCCATTTCTATCTGTTTGTGCTTGCACGTTGCACAGCCAGTCGTGAAACATACTGGCGTGGAATATTCAATGCGAACAGGCTGTAAATGTACAATGTAAAAAGCAGGTTTTTTTATAATATTAGCGGGGGCTTTCGGTTGCAACACTTCGATATGAATATGACTGACACCCTAGTGGATGGCTTTGAAAGGTTAGACGACCTGATGCGTACACCGACATCGCATAGTAAACGTCTGCTTACCAATTCGCCTCCACTGAAATGCAACCGCTGCTGCCGGGATATAACCAGTGACCTTCTGGCCAGCAGCCGAGCACCTTAGCCACAAAAGCTCCGTGGTGGACAAAAGTACGCTTTCAGGAGTGTCTTCATAGAATCAACACAGGAATGACACCGCATCTGGCATAATACTATCAGAAAGTTGACGGCGAGACTTTCTGGTTGCTTCTAACGATGTTCACAATATTAGTCCTAATAAGAACAGTTTGTCATCTAGAGGCGTTGTGAAGGTTAGAGTACCTGGTTGTGATATTTGTAGTTTGTGTAATTCAATATATTTTATTGTTTGTATTCTTTTGCATTATCTTCTGTATTGCATCAATGCATCTATTTCTAAATGTTTATGCCAGCGCCCATTTCCCCCGACTCACTACACAACGCCTTATGGTGATGCATTTGAAATGAATATAAATGTATACACAGAATCATACAATGCCGTACGAGGTGGTCTGAAGAATAGTGGCAGCGCAACGGCATAATGTACACACGGCACGTGTGACTATCTCCATTCACTCTCACAACTCATTTTCATGGCACAGTTCAAATATGGGCAAGCAGATAAAGCAAATCTTGCCTGTATGGAAGTCTGCAGGTACAGTAATTCACAACATAGAGTTTTGTTTTAAGAAGTACAAATATTTCATGTCAAACGTATTTAAATTCAGCGAAAAATAAAGAAAAATGACAAAGGGAGCACGCTGTTAAATTTATTAACTTTACGTTGTTTACGCAAGACAGTACTCACCTTCTCGATGCTCTGCCTTGGCTGTGTCACCAGAACCTAGGACAGGTTCCGAAGCGCCACCTTTGACACAGCCACATGCGCCGTCACAGACTGCAGCTTTTCGATGTTGTCACCGTTTTCTTTGCTCTGCAGCTCAGCAGTGAGCTTCTGCACCAGATTTTCTAGGAGCACAAGACGAGCCAAGTCCGTGTCACGCTTGCAATTTTTGATCACGTGAATTTTGTTGAGGGCCACGGTGAGAAGGAATTTTGTGTGTACCACCATACCTGAAATAGTTGTATGTGACTGGAGAAAGACTGCAACCAGGAAAGAACAGTGCACGTGCTTTCTCTGCGTGAATAGCTTTCCAGCTTGGTGGGTCTGCCGTCCCACGCAGACAATTACACTGATATTAGAGTAATTGGAATTTGTAAGACGAGCCGCTAACCATAGTGGAGCTATCGCTCTTTTATCACACACATTCATCAAGCTTAGCCATCCTGTTAGTGAGCAGTGTTTGACGTCTCTATTTGTTCCAGTTCAGCAATCGAGGTCTCTATGAACGCCATGTCCGGCGCCTTCGATTGAAGAATGATGTGCCGCCCCATTGAGCCTGATGGAGCATTCTTGATAGGGAATGGTACTTGCATACAGTTTATAGTTAAAAACGCAAGCAGGCCAGACGGCGAATAGGAAAGACACAGTTCTTGGTACCAGTATTTTAAGATAGTCAACAATGCTCAGTGGTCTATTACGGTACTTTCATTTTGTGCTACAGACTACATTGATAAAGAAAGTATAGCCAATGTTACTAGTGTTGCCTGGTAGTTCCTCTTATTATTCTGTATAGCAAAAAACTAGAACATGAAATTTCAACCTATTTCTGTTTTCTGGTGATATCTTTTGAATTCCAAGGTGGAAGGTGATAGAAAGTGGGCTCGCCTGCCGTATCACAAACAAGGAAATAGGTAGATGGTCTAGCAACAACAGAATTGGATTTGACACGATTATACCTTCCAGTTCACTATGTTGAGGAACCTTAGCACTCCTCCCCTATAACTTTAGCTTTAACAGGACACTTTCGCTACATTCGGACGCTTCTTTCTGATCGACATGCTTATATATGTACACCAAACTCAGCTTTCTTACGCTATCACTATCGAAGGAGACAATAAATCAGGTCGAATAAACAGGCATTTTCATCTACTAGCAAAGATCGTGTTTTCTTGGTTCGATGTGACAAAACATGATGCCAGGAGGCCAAGCTCAGTACCGAATTGTTTTATTTTCAGATATTCACCAGTTATCTCACTCGCTAAGCAATCACTTCAGTTTATTATTGCTAATCTGAATCTATGTAACCAGTGCCCCAGAGCAGTGTGGGAAATATGTGTCACTAAAACTTCGACGCACATAGAACCATCCTTCACGCTGCACAACACTTCCAGCTAGTCACTAACCACAACACGTGCCTTTTGACGTCCAGAGACCAAGCTGTGCGGGGTCCCTAAATCCAATTGGAATGGAGAAATAATTGTAATGTACCCTTTTGTTTGAACCCTAAAACCAGAAAGTAGCCCTACTAATGAGACGCTAGATTTAACAAAAAGTCTTCACCGCCTGATGAACCATCGAGATGTGAGACGGAATGTTCAGAGCAGACGTTTTAGTATTGAAGAGGCTCATATGACGTCGCAAGGTCCGCAGATGACATTTTATTATTGCTGACATACTAAGTCTGATTATTTATCTCTATTCACATGTAAGATTACTTGCAGCGAATGCTAATTCAGGTATAAAATATACTGCGAGAACCTGGATGAAACTTGGTGAGAAACTTGGATGAAACAAAACAAACGTAAAAAAACAATTGAGTGAGCGGCAGCTATAATTCGTTGCCGAAGGATATCGAAATAGCTTTCACAGAATACGTAACCGAAACAAGTTTATCAGTGCAGGCACGGCTCCACCGCTGGCTTCAGCAAGCAGTCCTCCCGAGATGCATGTCGCGTTTGCTGAAGTTTGGTGCAATGTGTAGTAGAAACACAACACTGGCACTTGTTATACACAATACTAAACAGAACTAACAGACAGTGTTTGTCAGTAAAGTATAGGGGATGCTATTAGTAGTAATTGGAATGTAAGTGGACCTTGCTGTGGTGTTCTGGTGCCCAAAACACTCGCCAGGAGATCCGCAGATCGAGTATCTAATGCGGGCTGCAGCGGCTGCATTTTAGTTGGAGGCGAAAACGCCGTAGACACGTGGTCTCAGATTTAGATGCACATCCTCATTGCTTCTTTTTGTTTCTTGCGATCGAGTTCTGGGCAAGAAGTTGACTACTGATGTACGGCTACAGAATAAGTGCAAGGTGACATACCTTCCGTTTGGCTTCTCCGTACAGCGATGTATTCAATGGAGCACTTTTGTAGTTAGCGTCTCCCTTTGTCGGAACATAAATACTGGTTCTGCTTCTTGGGTCTTTGTTCTGAACAGCACGCGCCGCTTCTTCGTCTTCTTCGTTACTGCAGCAAGAGTGGCGCGTGAAGAAATAGCCCTAGTGGGTTTGAGCTCGTTTCTATTACGTGCCAAAACAACTGAAAACAATACTTGAATTCGCTTCCACACACTGCGCGTCCTTTGCTTGTTTGCTTGTTGCCTGGATACCATGGCACGTACCCACTCAGAAGGATTGGCCAAGAAGCATAGTAGTATGTGTTATCAGCATTTTAACTGTGGTCACCCGGGCATTTGAATTGCTATCAGTGCCAATCCAGATTACCCACAATCTTGATTATGTGCTGCAACTTGGTCATTGTTCATCAATCAGGCCTGATCAGGATCATGACTATCATGATACGCGTATCACGATCTGGCAGTGAGATCTGCCCCGCCACGGTGGTTTATTGGCTAAGGTACGCGGCTGCTGACTTGCAGGTCGTGCGATCGAATCCCGACTGTGGCGGCTACAATTACGATGGGGGCGGAAATGTTGTATGCCCGTGTGCTCAAACTTGGGTGCGCGTTAAAGAACCTTAGGTGGTCAAAATTTCCGCAGCCCCCCACTACGTCGTCTCTCATACTTATATGGTGGTTTTGGGACGATAAACCCCGCATATAAATCATGTCTGGGAGATCGCGATTGTGCTGTCATCTGCGTCTCCTGGCAGAGCTTCTTGAAAGCACAATAAACAAGACAATCAAGCGTAGTGGAACAAGAACCAATTCAAACAGCTACAATTAAAAAAAGCAAATTGTGAAGTATTTCGCCTGGAACAGTATTAGAAATATTGCATATTTAGGGATTCGTATTGGCCACATAGAAGAAGTAGACTCACTTTCCTCAGCTCCGGGTCCTGACGGTATAAGGGTTCCTGTAATTAGAATTTTATTCAAGATACCACTCAGCGACATTGCCAACCATTCAAACTATTCCTTAAGCAATGCCCACATACTCCACGACTGGAAAATAGCTAGAGTAGTTCCCATATTGATATAACAAGGCTCAGGTTTCAACATCGACAATATAAGACCCATCTCTCTAGCATATCACCTGATTAAGATTGTGGAGAGGGTTCTAAGTAAAATAATGAATATTTGAATGGCTGACAAGCTAATATTGAAGCCAAACAGAATTGATTTTCGTAGCGAGTGCTCATACCAACTTAGAGAGCTCTCTGACCTGAGGACGGCACTACGCTATACTAATAAAACTAGACATAGCTAAAGCTTATAATAGCGTTGAGCGCTCAGTTTTATTGAATGCGTTACAGGGCTTTAGCTTTCCGCGATATGTTGTTGAGTGGGTAGCAGAGTTTCTAAAATCAAGGGAATGTTATAGTGCAAAGGATGGATGCCACTCATCTAAATTCAAACAGCAACGTGGACTACCTTAAGGGGCGGTCCTATCTTCACTATTATTCAATGTTCTGATTAACTCACTTCCCAATAAACGGGATATCACTGTGTACATTTATGCAGACAAAATGGAGCTTTTCGATGCAGACAGTGAAATTTATTCTTTGCATCAAAAATTTCCAAAGTATGTGTATTCCCTCCAACTTTGGCTGCAGTCAGTTTCATTGTCTCTAAACATCCGTAAATGTGCTCTTCTGGTGTCACCATTGGCAGAATTCTGTACTATATAAGCATTAATCAATTCCACAAGTGGAGACTATAAAATATTTGGTCATTATTTATAATGAGAAACTTAACTCGAGCCCTCACAGAGATTATATCGTGGCAAATGCTCAATGAGCTTCAGGCTTAGTGCTCAGGTTGAGCAACAGGAACTATGGGTTACGTAGACACGTCCTGTTAATGATATACAAAATATACATGCGCCCAATACCAGAATTTGTGTGCATATTATTTCCGGGTAGCCCTACGTACAAAACAAAAGCTTAAGTTCTGTTGGAGTGAGAACCCCTACGTTTGTGTTTGCGACTTCCAAGGTATGTCGCTATTATTGTGATATTTCAGGAACCTCGCATACTAACTAGTTTTTGCCGATTCCGCATTCTAACTGTACAAACATTTTTAATTTTCCACGAATTATCAGCGAGACAATCTGTATATGTCTTTATCAGTCACCCCGACGCAATCTTCCTCACTCATTGGCCACGCTTTCGTACTCCCCAGATTATTTTTGTACAAAGAGAACTTAAGCATAAAGGTACATATGAGATTGGTAATTGCAACTAAAGCAAAAAATCACAATGTAAGGATAGATTGTTGTCAAGTAAGAAAAGTGACGCCGTATCGAGGAAGCTGTGGATGAAATATATTTCGAAACAGCAGCAGCGGCGTTACCGGTAGACCAGAAAGCGAGCGGAGACCACTCTTTGTCCTCTTCGTTACGCACGCACGCGCATCGTCCACAAAATGTCAACATGCATGTAGCATCATCCCCGGCGGCAGAAACGCCGTCTCGGCGCATCTAGATGTCACCGTGAGCGGGAAAGTGGTAAGGCTTCAAGCGTTTTACATGTACGATATCGGTGGCCTCTGGGGCAGTTGAAGGGGATGAGGCAGCAGGGGCGATTCCGTATGTCAGAGAAGTAACCTCACGAAGGACTCGATATGGATTGGTGTAGCGGGAAAGAAGTTTTTTCGACAAGCTGACTTGAGGGGTCGGGGACCACAGCAGCATCAATGAACCGGGTAAGAAGTTGATCGTACAAACACCGCTGGTTCTCTTGAGAGGCCAGAAAGCGAGTGTGGGCGATTTACGTTCGTTGGCAGCCCGAGTGATAGTATCAAGGGCATATTCGCTGGTTGGTTTCGCGGTAGACGGAATGACTGTATCTAGGGGTAATGTAGGCTTTCGGCCGAACAACACAAAAAATAAAGAGTAAGCGGTAGTGTCATAGCGAGAAGAATTGTGGGCAAATGTGACGTACGGCAACGCGATATCCCAGTCGGTGTGGTCGGGAGAAACATAAATAGCGAGAATATCTTTAAAAGAGTTCGATTTATACGCTCCTTGAGTTCATTGGTTTGCGAGTGGTATGACGATGTCAACTTGTGTCTCGTTTGACAGGATTGCAAGATGTCGGCTATGACCTTCGACAAAAACGGTGCAGCGATGGTCTGTAAGCAGAAGCCATGGGGCCCCTTGTTGCAAAATCATGTCCTTGAAGAGGAATTCGGGTACATCTGTGGCGCAGCTTGTTGGAAGAGCTCGTGTGATGGCATAACGCGTGGTGTAGTCGGTGGTCATGGCTCCACTTGTTACCCGAGGAAGACAGGGGGAAAGAGCCAAGTAGGGCCAAGCCAACGCCGAAGAACGGTTCTGACGGAATGTCAAGCGGTTGAAGGCATCAGGCGGGAAGTGTCAATGATGTTTTGCGGCGCTGGCATTTCTCACAAGCCGCAACGTATCTTCTGACTGAGCGTGCAAGCCCTGGCCAAAAGAATCGTTGGTGTATTCAGTCGTAAGTGCGTGACACAACAAGGTGACCAGCAGTCGGAAGGCAATGAAGTTCATGTTGAACTTCCGAGCGAAGATGTTTCGGAATGACAAGCAGCAGGACCAGTCAATCCAGCTGAAAACTTTGGTGGTATAATACACCACCGTGGAGCACAAATGAACGATGGGATTGATTGTAGGATGGTGAGTCGAAGCGCTCAATGATAGCATGCAAGGACGCATCATGGCACTGCTCGTCACCGATGGATGCCACTTGTGTAAGAGAAAACACGCAAGGCTCGGCGTCGGTGTCAGGCATAGTGCTCGACTCAGTGACCGGGTAGCGGGACAGGCAGGCTGCGTCGTGATCTAGGCGTCCGGACTTGTACGTCACCGTGTAGGTATACTCTTGCAGTCACAGAGCCCAGTGCCCGAACCGGCCAGTAGGATACTTCAGTGACGAAAGCCAACATAGCGCATGGCAAGAGGAGCTCGTTGAACGGTACCAGCGTATTATGCGCGCTTCTTCACTCTCGGCTGCAGCTTGGCGCTGTAGACGTGCACCCTGTGCGCACCCTGAGGTGCTAAGGTATGCACGCAGAGCTCTGCTTTGTCCACCAGGCTCGCCTGCCCACTCGCTGAACTCTATCACCCCAGCTGCTGCGGGTACGCGCGACTTTCAGGAATTCACTCAACACTTTGAGTCAATGGCTAAATCTGGTGCTAATGCCTGTTACCCAGGATCCGTTTCTTCGCATCCTCTGCTAACAGATTTACCTCATGATTCCAACATGTCAAATGACGTCCTCCTATCACCGCCATCCGATGACGAAATCAAAGGCGCATTAGACGCAATGAAAAAGGGATCGGCCCCAGAGCCTGACGGACTCCCTGCAGAGTTTTATGTACAGTTCCTGCCTATCATTGGTCCAACTATGTCACGCGTCATTCGCAAGTGTTTCCAAGATATTACACTTCCAACTTCTTTCCACAAAGGCCGTATAACACTAGTTCCCAAGAAAGACCCAATGTCCACGCGACCAGAAGATTGGCACCCTATTACCCTGCTGAATGTAGATTACAAGCTCTTGGCTAACATTTTGGTGCGCCGAATCAGTCCATTTCTTGCAACATTAATCGCTCCCCACCAGGTCTGTTCTGTTCCGGGCCGAGAAATACACACCCATACGTGGTTAACGCGGGACATCATTCAATACACCATTAGCCGATGCGCGCAAGGACTGTTGGTTTCATTAGATCAAGAGAAAGCTTTTGATTTCATAGAACATGGCTACATACTAAATGTTTTACATGCCTACGGATTCCCGGATAAGTTCATTGACCTTATCAACACGATGTACACTAATTTAGAAAGTACCCTTTACTTAGATTCCCGTGAGAGTCACGCATTTAGAGTCACGCGTGGGGTCCATCAAGGGTGTCCCCTCTCCCCAGTGTTATTTATCCTTGCATTAGAGCCCTTCTTAAGGGCCGTTGAACATCACCCGCAGATTCGTGGCTTACTTCTACCCGGTAACACTCAAGTAAAGGTCGCTGCATATGCAGATGATATCACTCTATATGTACATAATGAACAGTCGCTGCAGCATGCTCTTGATACATTCCATGATTTCGGTATTATCTCCGGTGCAAAGTTAAAGTTTTCTAAAAGCCAGTATTTTTTCATTGGCAACCCCAGCGGTCGTATCAACATCACGTCGCCTTTACAGTGGTCTCCTGAGATTTCAATACTCGGAGTTACTTTCACTGTATTTGGTATACAGGATAGCATCTGGTCATCCGTTGTACAAACTCTTCTAAATGATATCAAAGCAGCCAGGCACTTCGAATTCCCCCTCTTGGAACGCCGATACTTAACTCAAACGGTGTACCTAGGAAAATTTTGGTACCTTTGCCATTCTGTTAAACCACCGCTCCACGTCTGCAGGAAAGTGCAAAGCTGCATCAGTTCATTTTTTTGGTCTGGTGGCACAGAATTGTTATCGCGTCCAGCGTTAGCTCAACCGCGAGATCAAGGCGGTTTTGCATTCCCTGACGTTTCCGTCGCGGCTTCTACATTGTGCCTCCGCACTCTATTGCGAATACTAAGCAATGATGACATGCCCGCTCAGACACTGGCTCGCTACCATCTGGGGCCATCACTACGTGTCTTTTTGCCGGATAGCCAAATAAACAAAGGTCCCCAATCAACTGAATTACCATCTTTGTATCTAGCCCTTCTGGCATTTCACCGACGGTTGGAAGCTACGTGCCCAGAGATAGAGGTGGCCGATTCTAAAGTGGTGGACACAATGGCCGCCCTTCTACGGCCCTTAGTGCCCCAGCATCGTCAATCTGTATTGAACCGCGCTTGGAAGCCAATAACTGCCGCAGTGTTGCCAGGGCATCTCAGAGACTTTGTCTGGAGGTTGGGCTGGGGCTTGCTCCCCACGCGAGATCGGTTGCAGCGAAGGCAGGTAGTTCGCACTTCCACTTGCCCCAACTGCGTCATGGTAGAGACCAATCGACATGCGACGTTTGAATGTGTGGTTTCCCGCCTTTTTTGGCGTGCGGTTAATGCTGGTTTTCGGGGACAGGGTGTGCAAACTTTCGTGTCCAACGGCCGATTTCCGCGTAGCCGCTTCTCCGCTCTCTTAATAGTTGCGGGGCTGTTCAGCCTTTGGAGAAACCGAGGTGAGGCCGTAGCTGCCAATTGCCGCCGGCGTGCCTTGTGGCCAATACTGGGGAGAATGAGACGAGAGATCCTCGCGTTCCTCTCCGAAGAGCTTTTCTTCCTTGGGGAGCAAGAGTTTCTGCGGCATTGGTCGTGCCCTTTCGTCAAGGTGGAACACGAAAGGATACAACTCATTTTTCGACCGACTTGGTGCTAAGCAGCACCCCTTGAGTTGTTATATATGCTTTCATTTGTTTTAAATTGTGTTTCATTTGGATCTATTGTATCGTTATATCCTTGTATCGTGATATCACATTGAATTTTTGTGTACATGTATGCCAACATAATCATGTATATTAGAGCAAATGTCTTCAATGTAACGTAGTGATGTTAGTCGTGAAATATAGATGTGCCGAAGTGTATGTGCCCTGTTACTGGAATGGTATGAAGGCTTTGTGTTCTGTACATGCTGTAAATAAACTTTTTCTAAACAAGGTGGTCCGTTATTACCGAGAAATTTGTGCCATATAAATATGGGCGGAACTTCGTGGCTGCCCAAACAAGAGCAAGACTTTCCGCTCTGTTAATAAATAGTTGCGCTCGGCAGCTGTGAGAAGGCGGCTAGCGTATGCGATAACTCGGTCGTGTCCTCGCTGGCATTGGTCTAGGACGGCTCCTTTCCCATGACCACTCGCATTGGTTCGGACTTCTGTCGGAGCAGACGGGGCAAAGTAGGCCTACATATGTGGGGTTGTGAGGAAGGTGTTGAGGAGAGAAAAAGCGGCAGCTTGAGCGGAACCCCACGCAAAAGTCACGTCTTCCTTCAGAAGATTGGTGATTGGTCGAGCAATCGTTGCAAAATCTTTCACAAACCTTCTAAAATAGGAACAAAGTCCAACAAAGCTCCGGACGTCCGTAACAGACTGGGGTACAGGAAAGCTCGTGACGACACGAATTTTCTCCGGGTCAGGCTGCACACCTGATGCGTCGACGAGTTGGCCCAACACCGTAATCTGCTGGCATCCGAAGTGACATTTTGACGAGTTTAGTTGAAGGCCAGCAGTGGGGAAGATGTCCAGAACCGCTGAAAAACGCTGCAGGTGTGTCTCAAATGTGGGCGAATATGGAAGGACATCATCCAGGTAGCACAGGCATGTTGACCACTTGAACCCTTGTAATAGCGAGTCCTTCATACGCTCAAACGTGGCTGGGGCGTTGCATAGCCCAAACGGCATCACCTTGAATTGGTATAGCCCGTCAGGAGTTACAAACGCACTCTTTTCTTGGTCTTTTTCGTCCACCACTATCTGCCTATAGCCAGAACGTAGGTCAACTGGAAAAAATATCGTGCGCCATCAAGACAATCAAGGGCGTCATCATTTCGGGGCAAAGGATGAACGTCCTTTTTCGTGATTCGATCAAGATGGCAGTAGAAGCGTCACTGAGTGACGTGTGATCTTTCTTTTTAACGAGCACATCAGGAGATGCCCAAGGGCTCGAGGAGGGTTCAATTATTCCTTTGGCTAGCATCTTGATGACTTCTTGAAGTACCTTACGCTCTGTGGCAGACACCCAGTATGGTCGGTGGTGAATGGGAGGAGAATCAGCAGTATCTACGCGGTGCTTCACGAGGGAAGTCTGACCAAGTGGACTGCTGTCGGTGCCAAATATGTCGCGGTAGGAATCCAGAAGGCGGAATAGGGTGTCGGATTACCCAGGATTGAGTTTCGGGTAGATCATGGGGTGCAGGGCCGCATCGAGGGATGTGGCATCCTACGGGTGACATGGAAGATTGGAGCATGCGTCTGCCACAAAAGTGGTGACGTGGGCGTCGATTAAGGCTCGATGCGTGGCGACTGAAATTGGTACTACTTGCTGTATGAAACTGAAATTGATAATGGGCAAACATGTTTGGTTAGATGTCATGATTACGACGAAGTGCGGTGCACTGATGTCACGTGCCAGGAGAACATCAGGAATTGGTGTGTAGCAAAAGAGGAAGACGGGACGCCGGCCAACGTGGTCGTGTCGTTCTCTCGCCACTTTATTATCAAAGGCGATTGCCGAAGCGGAGCAGCAGCAGCTGCCATGCTTCCGCCACTCTGCCCGCCAGTGCCGCCGTTCCACCCGGCCTTACCCAGGGCATGGCTCATGCGGCTCGACGCCGTTCTCGCTGTGAATGGCGTCGCGGACCAGCCGCTTATGCACGCCATCTTGCTCGACGCGCTACCGGTCGAGTTTCGCCATCTTGCTACCACATCGATCACAAGCCCGCAGCCATATGACGCCCTCTGTACTGCGCTGCTCACCTGTTACGGACTCACGTACCAACCGCTTCCAGGGTGCCGCGACTTTGGGGCTCTAACTGCGTCGCAACGTGTGCTTCCAACCGGCACGCAACCCTCTAATAACCACGACCTCACCACTACGGCTACGACTCCCTCTACCTCAGATCCGGTCACAGGAACGTTGAATCCTGCACCCGACCACGACGACGAGGTAGAAGACGCTCCCACTTCCACTGACTACAACACCGAGAGCTGCGTTACGTTGGCGCTCACGTACAAAGGTTCACCGCAGGTGCCTGCCACATGCACAATTTCCGTGACATCAATGGCACGTGACACCTCAGCGACCCCAGACTCCACGACGGCTACCTTGCCGTGCGCCTCGAAGTCTGAGCACGAGATATTTTCACCCATTATTCGGCACCCGATTCCGGAGCTTCCAAAGTCGACATTATCCAATGAACATGATCTTCCATCAACCTTGGCAATCTGCGCATCCTGCAAGCAGCCACTACCATCTCCCTTGACGTCTCCCGCAGCTGAAGTTGTTGCCCGCGACATGCTACAGCAGAATTTTCGAGATGCTACTACAATGACCAAGGACCATATGACAGATTTGCTAATGGCAGAACAGCCAACACAATCCATAACCATCACACAGGCGGACATCCACCAGGCTTCCCCGACGAGCACGGGTGTGCCAGCCAAGTCTCCGGTAGAGCCCACGCCTTCCTGATCTCTTGGCCAACCTCCGGAGCCTTGGAAGGGCGACACCACAACGCAACAATCTACCTTGAATTCAGACATGACCCTCACCATGACCCAGGCGACTACCGCCTTTGCGCGAAACATCGGCAGACCAATCACAGTGGACCTAACTGCCTGCAGTGACTTCCGTGCGCTATTTAGACCACGGCGTTTCCATGCCCGTCGACTCGGTCATCCGTGCCGGCATGTCAGCCACACTGCGACGCTCAGGTTGGTGTTCCATCGACGGCTACGTCCGGGCCGGAACTGCCAGCCCACTGCTCCTTGTCAACAGCCATGTCGGCGTCATGTGTGCTGTTGGAGACGCCGCCGCATCCTTTATGTTTCAGTACTCGGTCGTCCTGGTTCCCTTTCAATGCATAGCACCATCTCACCACCATCACCGGCTCGGCCTCTACGGCGCCCTCCCACAGCTCCACCTGTGTGTACCTTTGTTAGACAAGGATTCTCGAAGCACCGGGTGCACTCTCGAGTGATCCCGCCAAGTCATCGCGGGACGCTCGTGTTTATGGCCACAGTGACCCGGCACTGCCATCTTTTCCCGCGGCGTTTCTCCCATTGTCGCTCGCCAGAGACCCACTGGTTGCCGATTGTGCTTTCTCGTTGACGACCTGGACTGCTCACGGACCCTGTTTCGTTTTGCGAACATAACTCGCTTGTATATACGCTATTATTGCCGGAATGACATTATTGTCATTCCGGCTTCATTTCTGCGGGGGGGGGGAGTAATCTGTAGCGTCATCATCATCGCCATTCATCATCATCGTCATTTTTCTAGCCACCGCGCTGCGCCTCTCGTGCAGCTCATGCGACAGCTCGTGGCGCGAGGGTGGAGAACGAGCACCAGGCCTGGCGGTTCGGACGTGGCAGCTGCTGCCGCTCCGCGTCGGCAATCGCCTTTGATAATAACGTGGCGAGAGAACGACACGACCACGTTGGCCACCATCCCGTCTTCCTCTCTTGATACAGGTGTGACAACATAATCACCGTCAACAACGGGTGAACTTGTTGCCAATTCAATGAATTTGAGGACTTTTGGTGGTATTCGACCTTAGTTTGTGGTACAGAGGCTTTTCGGCAGCTCTGGGCGAGAATGTGAAAGAAGAGGAAGTTCTAAACAGAAAGTGCCGGGGGAACAGTCGATCAGGGCAGATTGCGTTGATAAGAAGTCCATCCCGAAGATGAGGTCATGAGGGCAATTGTCGAGTACGGTAAATTAAAGAAGAACACGACGGCTGGCGAAGCCAATACGAGCGGTACACATTCCAATGACGGCCACAGTTCCGCCATCGGCGACACGGACGGCTTGTGTTGTGGCAGGCGTGAGTACTTTTTTGAGGGGGCGACAGAGACAAAAACTCACTATAGACACCTGAGCACCAGTGTCAACTAAAGCCGTCAAAGAAAGACCGTCCACATGTACTTCCAGCAAGTTCTTATTAGTAGGGAGCGTCAACGGAGGATTGGGGTCAGTCGCACTTGATGCAGCACTACCTCCAAGAGCTGCATAATCTACTTTTCTATCCGTGAAGATCTATAGTTGGTCGGCGATGGACAGCGGTGGGGTTGTGGGCCACTAAGAACAGCGGCGTTGTGGTGATGGTTAACGAGCTGTAGAGCGGCTGTTAGGTGTGTCAGAAGCAGTATACTCACGGCTGGGCGAATACCAACGGGGGTCCGCGTATGGCAGAAGACAAGAAGAAAATTGGCTCCACCGAGGGGGCGTCGAAGTGCTGCGGCAGTAGCGGGAGCCATGGCCAACTCGGTGACAGCAGAAGCAGATTGGCTTGTCGTCTGCTGTTCTCCATTCCGTCGGATTGCGGGATCTGGGCAAAGAGTATGGGTCATGGCATGGTGCATTCATTGGCATCGGTCTGTAGTTTGATCGGGAGACGGAGCAGGCGACAGGAATACCAAGGTTAGCGATTTCTTGCAGCACGACTGCCTGAATAACTGACACCGCCGGAGGTGTTTGCATGATACCCTGGTCGAATGGAAGTGGATGAAACGGCGCCGGATAGGCCGCCTCAAGCTCGCCCCGAACGATGCGCGTAACATTCTCGTGCAAGGGTGGTGCGGCATGACGATAGTTATAGCGCGGGAACAAAGCGACGACACAGAAACAAGAACCACGCTATAACTATCGTCATGCCGTACCAACTAGCCCAAGGTGGCACACTTCTAAGGTGGTGCGGTGCCGAGATCGGTACAGTTTGACATGATAGCCGTGTTAGGGAGCCACGAAAATTGAGGCCGAACTCGGCGGTTTTTGGACATTCCGAAGCGGCGGCATTCCTTGATTTGCGATATCGATGGTCGTGACGTTGTTGTGCACGAACAAGTTAAAAGCGTCCTCAACTATGTATTTTAGTATGTGGCCCACTTCGTCGCTCTCAGTCATTATTTGCTCGTCCACTTTGCGGCACAACGCGAGCACGTCCTGTCTGTATGAGACATACGGCTCGGGTGAGGACTGTACGTGGGTGGCGAGTTTTGTCGTGCGGCTATTTGTCGACTGGACGGGTCCCCAAAGATGTGGCGTAGTGGATCTTTGAAGATGCCAAAGCTGGTGAGCTCGGCCTTATAAGCATCAAACCATACACGCGGGGTGCCATTCAAGTAAAAAATTACGTTGGTGAGCGTTATGGTAGGGTCCCATCGGTGAGACAGGCTAATGCGCTCGTACATGCGGAGCCAGTAGTCGACGTCAAAGCCAGGCTGGGCGGAGAACGTACCGGAATCACAGGGGTGGGACATTGCAAGGTACATAGTAGCTGGCCCTCCAGCTGAAGGCGGTGACGTGTTGTTATCATTGGAAGCCATGGCCGGAGGCTGGACAGTGCGGACACTGCGAGGCTTCGTGGTGAGGATGGGGAATGCTCCAAACCCACCAAATATGTTACGGAAGAGAGGAGACGCTGTATCGACGAGGCTGTGGATGAAATATATTTTAAACCAGCAGCAGTGGCGTGACCAGTAGACCAGACACCGAGCTTTTTTGCTTGTTTCCCTGGACTCAATGCTCACGCCAACTCAGGGGGATTGGCCAAGAAAGCGTAGTGCATTTTTTCTGTGAGAATTATAACTATGTTTAGAGCATTCGTACTATAACATGACTAATGTAAGAAAAACCACATAAAAAAAGCAAACGGAAAAAATAAAAAAACTGAAAAAGTCAAGTTGAGAAATTTTGAGATTTCTGGTGTTCTGATTACCACTCAGCTGCGTTTACTTCACCTCACCATTTAGAATTTTGGGGTAATATCTAATAATTATTTCATTGAAGATGACAAAGGTATACGTTTAGATGCCTGAATATAATCGCAAACGGCATTGAACGCATCCCTGTGGCAATGTCCGAAAACTGAGGCACCAAAGCTGAGTGCAGTTTTCGCCGTCAATGTAACGCCTATTTTCAGAAATGGAATAACTAGAAGCCTTCTCTAAGTGTAGAGTATCGGCGACAATACAAAAATAATGTTATATCGATTCCATTTTTCCGCAGAATGGGCAGAGGGGGGATATTGTCTGACACCACATCGACATTAGTAATTAAAACTTCGAGCTTCCTGGACTGGCTCCAGTGGTGTCGCCATGGAAACTTGAGGTGGTTATATTCTGTCCATATAGTTACTTTTTCTATCATATCAATGCAGATTGCTGATTTTTGATATCTTATTGCTGTAAAATATGCAACATCTGGCAGTATTGTCACGGGGGTGAGAGAATGAAATAAATATATTTACAAAATATACAAGTATACTCCGAGGAAGCTGCAGTCGAGATGGAGGTACAATAGCAACAAGAACACGAGCATGGTCGCTTTCATGGTCTTCGTCGTCTATAATGCTGTTTCGTTGCCGATGTCGTGTGTAACATATAACCCCCGCCGCTGGCGTCTCGGCGCCTAAAGAAGAGTGGGATCATATGTGGAGAGGTATGGTTGCAGGCGGGTCACGTGGACGACGTCATGGGCGGGTGCGGAGGACGAGGACTGACTGCCCAACAGAGCAATCTCGTATGTGACCTCGGTAAGCCGGCGTAAAACCTTCTAAGACCCCGAGTAGCGAGACAGGAGCTTCCAATACAGGCCAACGTGGCGGCATGGTGTCCAGAGGACTACCAATGAACCTGAAGAGTAGAAAACTACTCTGTGGTGGCTATTGTAGCGGGCCTTCTGAGAGAGCTGTGAGCCACGACGTTCCCGTGCAATTTTGCGGGCCACTTGAGCCCGAGCAGTGGCATACCGGGCGTACTCTGTAAACGTTTGCGTAGTTTATGGGAGAAGAGTCTCGAAGGGTAACGCCAGATTGCGGCCGAACAATAAATAGAAGGAGAGAAGCCAGTGGTGTCGGGGCGGGACGAATTGTACGCGAATGTCACATAAGGCAAAGTACCATCCCATTCAAGGTGATCTTTGGAAATGCACATGGAAAGCATTGTTGTCAAGGTTCGATTTAGGCGCTCGGTAAGACCATGGGGTGGGGGGTGATAGGCCGTAGTGAGCTTGTGACGCGTCGAACACGAGCGAAGGATGTCACTTACTACTTTTGAAACAAATGAGCGACCACGATCGGTTAGCAGCTGTCGAGGAGCGCCATGATGAAGAATTACGTCATGAAGCAAGAAGTCCGCGACGTCAGTGGCACAGCTTCTCGGTAGCGCTCGTGTGATAGCGTATTTTGTGTCGTAATCAGTGGCTACGGCTATCCACTTGTTTCCAGTGAGAGAAGTAGGAAATGGTCCAACGAGATCAAGACTGACGTGGTAGAAGGGAACGGTGGGTATGTCTATTGGTTGGAGCGGACCAGCTTGGGGCAAGGTGGACCAGCTTGGGGCAAGGTGGACCAGCTTGGGGCAAGGTGGACCAGCTTGGGGCAAGCTTGGGGCAAGGTGTTTGGAGTGCTAGCAGGACTCACAAGCAGCAATGTATCGGCACACAGAAATGGTAAAGGCCTGGCCAGAAGAGTGTTTGCCACACGCGATCGTACGTGCGCGTGTCCCCGAGATTTCCCGCGGTTGGGGCGTCCTGAAGCTGTTTAAGTACAGCGGAACGAAGTGTCGTAGGAACTACGAGTAGTAGCTCTGGTCCCTCAGCGCTGGTGTTGCGTCGGTAAAAAATGCCATCGCGTAGAACGAACGAGTGTAGCGATGGGTCTACATGGCGCAAACGTAGACTCTGCATGATAGACTGCAAGTGACTGAGCTGTTCCTTGCGTACATTGGTGAAAGCCGACATGGCGATGACACAAGGGTCAGAATCATGTGCTGAAAGGTCCGGTGAGTCCACGGGGTGACGGGATAGACAGTCGGCATCCTGGTGCATTAGGCCAGATTTGTATGCCACGTCAAAGCTGTATTCTTGTACTTTCAAGACGCAACGGCCAAGTTGTCCAGTTGGATCTTTAAGGGACGACAGCCAGCACAATGCATGGTGATCTGTAATTACCAAAAAGGTGTGGCCAAACAAGTATGGTCGAAATTTTCCGAATGACCAGACTAGTGCGAGACACTCACGCGCTGTAATGGAAAACTTGCTCTTCGAAGGAGAAAGGAAGCGACTGGCATAGGCAATGACGCGATCCTGTCCTCATTGCCGCTGGGCGAGAACAGCACCAATTCCATGTCCACTGGCATCGATACAGTATGGGCTGACGGGTCGAAATGGGCCAAGATGGATGGGGAAGTGAGCATTGCTGTACGGGTGCTGAAGGCAGTTGCTTGGTCAGTACCCCAATATAAAGGCATGTCCTTCAGTAGCTCCATAAGTGGTTGGGCAATGTCAGCAAAATTCTTCACAACACGTCGAAAGTAAGAACAAAGGCCGATAAAACTCCGTATATCTTTCGGAACGTGGTATGGGAAAATTTTTGACAACTCGAATTTTGTCAGGATCAGGTTGCACGCCTCGAGCACTGACAAGGTGGCCCAGCATAGCGATTTCCCGACGGCCAAAGCGACATTTGAAAGAGTTGAGCTGAAGTTCTGCTGTCCAGAAAACCTCATGAACAGCCGTTAGGAGGCTAAGGTGGCTTTCAAATGTAAGTGGAAATACTATGATGTCATCGAGATAGCACAGGCACGTGGACCATTTTTATCCACGCAGGAGAGAATCCATCATCTTTTCAAATGTAGCTGGGGCATTACACCTCCGCACCTCCACCAAATGTCACTGGGGTGAAAGAATGAATGAAATTATTATATTTACAATATATACAGGGAGAGTCAGAGACAGCTGCAGCCAAGATAGAGGTACAACAACAACAACAACACTAGCATGGTCGCTTTCAGCGTCTTCGTCGTCTATGATGCTCTTTCATTCCCGATGTCGTGTAAAAGTATGAATAAACTTGGGCCATCAAGTGCGGCTCGTTCTGAGGAATCGGCCAGTTAACCCACAGTGTCCCGGAACCCATAGTAGCCTCAGGAGTCTCAACTGCAGTGGCACTCATGTTCTGAATGTCCTTAAAATTCGAGAGTTCTCAGAATCTGTCAGAGCTGCACAAACTGAAAGAGAATCCGTCATTATCACTGGGTTGTTTTGATTTGATTGAAGTTTTCGAAGAGCTAAAATAATCGCCCCGAGCTCTACTTCAAAAACTGGAGTAAAATCAGGCAGTCTCACTGAGAAGGACCAGTCAAGAGAATCAGAGGCAATGTCTACACCTGTCTTTTGATTATTCACTGAAGCATCTGTGGCTATCATATCTTTAGTTTCTGCATGCTTCAAGTAATATATTAATATGTTATCTAAAAATTGAGAGGCTGTAACTTGGCGTTTCAGGGGAAAATATTATCATATTCAATTATAACATGACGATTTGAATCATTAGTCTTATATACATTTGTAATGTTCACTTCTATTCTTTAGATTATTTTGAACAAACATTATCTGGGGTGTGTGAAACCATGGCCAATGAGCAAGAAAGAAGGCGTCTGTGTTTGCGATAAAGGCATATTGAGATCTTGCCAGTAAGATATAAAATTTTAAAAATGCTTGTATTGTCAATATGCGCAATCGGCAACGCGCTTCCTGGTACAACACGTTGATTTGACACAAACTTAGGGAGTCTCAGACACATTCACAGTGCTTCTCGCTCCAAGACAACTAGAGGTTTTGTTTTATAAGCAGGGCCACCCGAAAATAATGTGCATCCGCGTTCCATGATCGGACGCATGTACATCTTGTACAACATTATCAAGGTGTGCCTCCGTAACCCTTATTTACGGTTGCACAGCTTGCGTAGTAAGCCTGAGGCCCGTTGTGCCTTGATAGTTATATACTGTTTGTGTGGACTCCAGTCAAGTTTTTCATTTTAAATGATTCCCAAATATTTTATGGAGTCTACTTGCTGGATGGGTTCCTGTTTATGTAGATATAAAATTGAAATTGGGTCTGCAAGTGGGCACACCAAGAGCGCACTTTTGTTGACATTTATCAATAACGAAATTGACTGCAACCAAATTTCTAACCTGTTATTATATCTTTTTAATTTAAGTTGTAGTGAGTAAATATGACAGCCAGCAGCAAAGAATGCGATGTCATCAGCAAAAATGCAGATAGTAATTTCTTGGACCATCGGAATTGTGCTCATTAAAGCTATAAATAACACTAGAAATAAGACTGCTTCTTGTGGACCTCCGCGCGTTTGTTCGAATCTAGATGATGAACATCCATCCTTGACGCAGTAGAATTTACTTGATTTTAAAATTGTGCCACTCACTCAATAGAATATTGTGGGAAATTCAATCTCTGTAGCGTATTTAACAAAATGAAGTGCTCCACACTGCCAAACGCCTTGGCTATGGCACGCGTTACTAAAGCAGCGTATTGCCTTCTTTTTCGAGCGAGCTGTATTCGGCTCTTTAAATCAGCATGGGCACACCAAATAGAGAAATTACTACGAAAGCCGATTTGGTTTGGTTTCATTACTAAATTGTCTGCCATCCAGATACTTACTCGGCTATGTAGGATCCTTTCTACTAGTTTGACCATGTTAGATGTTAGAGAGATGGGCCTGATATTATGGCCTGTTAATTCTACAACTGTATTTTTATGTATAGGAATGACGTTTGCTAATCGCCAATCCTGCGGCACCCATAAGTTTAAGGAGTAGTTTATAACAATTGTGACATCACTAGGTGATAAATTGAACAGAATTTTATTCATGGGTACTGTGATTTCATCTGAGCCAGGAGACGCAGAGGGTAAATGATTAATCACGTTGGATACTTCAGTCTGTGTCACTTCGTCAAAGTGAGACTTCGTCGTAGACTCGTGACTGTTTTTTGGCACGAGTGAGATAAATCTGCTTTTCAGACCTTTACCGATTACCTCTAAGGTTTCGGTCATTTTTTGTGCCGACAGATTATCACAAGCTGCATTAACTGGTGATGGCAAGGTTTTTCGAGCTCTCATATATTGGAACAGTGTTTTCATATTTTTAGACTTCGACAGGTAATCATAATGTCTTCTGTCATATTCTTGTTTAGCTTGAGCTACCGTTCTCCTAAAGCCCGTTGCAATAAATTTATTATCTGCCCAGTTTTGGGGAGATTGATTATGTAAGAGCTGCTTCCAAGCTGCCTGACGTCGTCGGTGCTCTCTTGTACAATTATCATTCCACCAACAGCTATATTCCACAACGGCTATATGCCCTTTTTGTGGATTCAACAAAAAACTCCGCTCTTTTGTAGCATCTTTTAATGATTGCATTTATCTTCACTGCTTTTGTATCATCGCTCTCTTCCGAGTGAAAAGCCAATGCTAACTTCAGATCATTCCTAAATTTAGTGTAATTTACAAATACTCGTACATTTGAACATGATGGAACAGTCGGGCAAGGAACTTCAGACCTTATCGGTAAGTGGTCACTGTTAGAGCCACAGTCCAGCGCTCTCCAAGCAGAAGTAGGAATAGCCGAACTGACAAAACCTAAATCTAAGGCCAACCTGGAGTGATTGCGAATAAATGTGTGACTATTATCGCAACAATGTGTGACCACATTGTTGCGATAATACTAATTTGTTTTGTCTTTCCTTTTCCTTTTTATGTACACAACGTTTTTTGTAACCATGCTACCTCATGTTATGCCTTTGTTCTGTACCACTCCCCTCTGTAATGCCTCTGGCCCTGAGGGCATAATAAATAAATAAATAAATAAATAAATAAATAAATAAATAAATAAATAAATAAATAAATAAATAAATAAATAAATAAATAAATGTGGGGGTTCGGACGTTGAGGCACGTCAGGTCATTAGCCATTGTCCACTTCCACAAGCATTTTCCACTCAGATCAACTCTAGAACCCCAACTCGTGTGGTGGGAATTAAATCGTCCAATTAAAACTTTGTCCTTGTACCACGACCTTCTAGCTAGATGCAAACTTCGAGTGTCTTGAACTTCATCCGGAAAATACAAATTAACTAGGGTGAAAGGACTGCAGTTGGGTAATGTAATGTGTGCTGCCAAAATTTCGCATTCTGGCGACATATGTTTGTATGAAAATTCGACTTTTACACTAATTTTAATAATAATAAAGAAAGCTAGACCCCCACGTTTCAATGGACGGTCTAGTCGAAACGACCAGAAGTTATTTAGGTGAAACAAATTATGTACAGTTAGCCATGTCTGTTGTATTGCTATATTATCAGGAGCGAATTTAGAAGTCAAGTATACTAAATTCGTAGATGCAGAATAAATATATCGGCAATTACGATGTAGAATCTTAAGCGGCCCTATGGTTTCAAAAGAGCTGGTTCCGCTACTGCTTTATCTAGAATGCGTTCTTTCAAAAATCTCTCTTTTAAAGGCTATCCATTTCCTTCAGATACTTTTTGTTCTTTGTTTTGGTGAGTTGTGTTAGGCACCACGTAGCCACCCGCACGATTCTTCTGAGCGGAGACCACTCTTCGTCCTCTTCGACAGGCACACCCGTGCATCGTCTCACAATATGTAAACATGCCTATAGAAATATAATGAAAATTTCCCCCCGCTATCTAGGCTTCAATCTTCGAGTTTCTCGAATAACAAGTTAAAAGATTACATAGCTCATGCAGAAATATAAAAGCCAAAGATGCTTCTGTAAATAAAGAAAAGGCAGCAGTAGGAATTGCCTCTGATTACCTCAGTTGGTCATTCTCACTAAGACTGCCAGACTTCCCTCCGATTTTGAAAGCTGAGCTCTTAGCTATTATTTCGGAGCTCCGAAAACTGCCTTCAAACGAATATAGCGTCGTGATTATTACCGATTATTTTTCCGTGTGTACTGCTCTCACAGCTTCGAAACAATTAAGAAGCCCAGTGACATTGCACACGTTAGCTCCACCCCAACTTAAGCTCCTGAAGTTAGTATGAGTCCCAGACCACCGTGGAATTCATTTGATGGAAATGGACGATTTATTAGGTCGACCTTTGCTTGATGGTCCTGTGATCTCGGTTTTACGAGAAATAGAACACATAGTGTCGACCACGTATAGAAAATTGGCTCTTTATACGCATATGATGCGAAATATTACTAAATGAATAGACTATCACCAACTAAGATATTCCTGGAAACCACAGTGAAGTCGATTTAGAAAGTTAGAAGGTATTTTAACAAAATTTAGATATCGTGTTTCTCAAATAAACTTTTATGTACACAGAGCTGGTCTGGTGCTATATCCCCTGTGCCCATTATGCGAAGAAACAGAAACGGTAGAGAATTACTTTATATCATGTAGAAACTATTCATTAATTAGAAAAAGATTTCTAGTTGTTTTGTTTTCACCAGTAGGCTCAAATATACCTGCAGATATTGTTCTTAGTTTCGGTGCCTCTTGCTTGGAACATTTCCACACAAACGTCTTCGATGCTGTATGAAATTTCATTCAAGAACATTCAAGAATGTAAGCGCATGTCATTATAATGGCTATTTAATTGTATTTGTGAAGAATACTTGTGATATGGTGAATGAAAGTCAAACATTCCTTCCATTTTGACCGCGTGAGATAAACTCAATTGTCTGGTTTACTGAAAATTTCAGTCTTCTAATATAGTATAAGCTCGCCTGTTTTCTTACTGATTCATCTTTATCTTATTTCTAATTTTTAGTATATTATTATATTTACCATTTAATTAAAGTTTTTTATTATTTCGGTATATTTGTTCTTAAGCGATAAGCTCTCAATCAGTGTATCACATATAATATAGTACTAGATTTCATTTCCAATCCCCCAGAATGGGTATGTGCCAGTGAATGAAGGCCACAAACAAACAAAATACCATTATTGTCCTAATCACTTAGTTCAACCCTTGTACCGTCGGAGAAGGTATAGCACTTCGAAGCAAATTGATTACGACTGTCGCCAGCTTTTCGACTACGTCATAGCGTACGCGCACTTGGTGTAAAGTGACACCATGGGCCCCGCCGAGGTGGTCTAGTGACTAAGGTACTCGGCTGCTGACTCGCAGGTCGCGGGATCGAATCCTGGCCGCGGCGGCTGCATTTCCAATGGAGGCGGAAATGTTGTAGGCCCATGTGCTCAGATTTGGGTGCACGTTAAAGAACCCCAGGTGGTCGAAATTTCTGGAGCCCTCCACTACGGCATCTCTCATAATCAAATGGTGGTTTTGCCACGTTAAACCCCACATATCAATCTATCATGTGACACCATGAACCCGAGCTAACGAGATCTCTCGACCTCTCCCACGCCTAGCTATGTGTGGCTGAACCATGTCTGGGAAAAAGGGGATCCTGGGGGTTGAGCTGACACTGGGTGTTTGAACCTTTAAGGCCCCTTGGCAGAGTCAACACCCCTTCGACCCCGGCTTCACGCAGACGGCACCCCTGGGCTGACCCACCCAGGGGAAATCTACAGTTGGCTTTTCCTACCTCTCTCACCCTACATCTTCGTCTTTATCTCTCACTTTTTATCTGTCCTGTCTTCTACTCTCTTCAATTTACTTCCGAACTTCCTGGCTGCTAGGGTTAACCCTGTGTAAATAGCCTGCCATGGTCTAGGCGCATTGGGTTATAGTAGCGTTGTACGGCTGGCGTCTGCAGGTTTCAACATCCGCAAACTTGTAGCGTCCCCTCGTTGAGCTCCGTGTTGGGTGGCCGCCAACACTTCTGCAGGAAATCGAAAGGCATGCATACAGCTTTTCCTCTCTTAAGTGATCGTACTGCCTTAAAGCGCGTATGCACCAAAGACTGGCTTTCATTCGTTCAAATGAACACTTCCCCCATTTCCATGTCATAAATCGTAAGAAAAGTAGCAAGCAAGCTAGAACTGTATCCCCCTTTATAGTAGCCAGGTGTCTTAGAGAATTTCTTGGGGCCAGGTACAAATTTGCCAAAATGGCCAGCGGAGACCTCCTCCTTGAAGTTCGAGAAAAAATAACAGTTTGAGAAGCTACACAATCTTTCAACTTTTGGTGACACTCCTATCAGTGTAATGCCACACAGATCAATGAAAACAACTCGTGCAGTGATATCGGACGCTGATTTGCTTTGTCTTACTGAAGCGGAACTGCTGGGGGCGGGGGGTAGAGGAGTCAGAATGTGACCAATGTACACAGGATTATCATCACAAGGAAACACCAACACAACACCTAATACTCACGTTCGCTTGCAATAATCTGCCAGCAAATACTCAAACTCGGTACACGGAGACTTCGATCATGCCATACATACCTAACCCACGTCGTTGTTTCAAATGCCAGAGGTATGACAATGGGTCGCAAAGGTGTCGTGGTCTCCAAACTTGTGCACAATCTGGAGTGTCAGGCTACCATTCCGACAACTGCAAAAAACTGTCACACTGTGCGAACTGTGGCGGAAATCATGTGGCATACTCACGGTCCAGTTCGTTTTGGAAAAAACAAAAAGAGATAATCGCATTGAAGATAAAAGAAATCATCTCATTCAAAGAAGCAAGAAGAAGAGTATCGCCATTTTATGGCCCCACATATGCTGATGCGGTGCGTCAGGGGGCACCGCCGCACCAGTCCTCACCACTCCTTCGTCCAGCGCAGAGCGAGCCGTTGGCTGTGGCGCCTGCCCCCAAGGCGGCCGTAGTTCAGTCTACTCCGCCTCCTAGCGAATTGAGGCCGGAAACTCCAAGGTCCCCTGGTCTCAAAGTCTCACCTCACCAGGCGAAGCCTAAAATGCGAACCACCAACTCGCACGTGCGGGCATCCAGTGCCTCCTAGGAGGCAATGGATACAACGGCACCCTTGGTGCCTTAAGAGCGGCGTGGCTCCTTGAAGCGCGTCAAGAAAAATAAAAAGCCAATAATGGGGCCGGATGATCATTCTGTCCACCTGAATCAACGAGTTCACTTCAACACAGGATACTCTCTGCACACATGGCAGCATCTCTTCTTATTATGCGGACAGATATATTACAGTGGAACAACCAAGGCCTTCTTCGAAACCTCGATGACCTACAAGAACTCCTCAATGAACACAATCTAATAGTGCTCTGTGTACAATAGACACGCTTAAAAGGAACACATAATAACTTTCTACGGAACTACGTGATCTTCCGAGAGCATAGAGATGATGTCATGCCGTCATCTGGTGGTGTAACTGTTAAATTTAGTCAAGGGATAGCATGTACAATTACCCTTTCAAACATCCCTCGAGGTGGTGACTGTCCAAGCAGTTCTTCAAAGCAAACTCGACGAAGTACCTGAACCTTGTCTGGTCCTTGGGGACTTAAACGCATAGCGGTTTGTGGGTATTCTCGCTGTGATGCAGGAGGACGTCTCACTGAACAGTTTCTGTTATCTTCTGTGACTCTTTGGTAAATAGGAAGTAACCAACGTACTATACCTTCGCCAACAAAACATACTCGTCTATAGACCGCAGTATCGCATCTCCTTCACTTTTACACCTACTGAAATGGACGGAAAGTCATAAATAATTCATACGAATGAGACCAATTTTTTAGTTTTGAGTAAACCAACCAATATATGAATGTTCTCCACATGTTCCCAAATGGCTGATAGACAATACCGACCGCGAACAATTCCGTAAAAGCACTCGATTAAGTTGCACTGACATATGTGGGTTAGGCATAGATGAAAGTGGGCAGCACTTCACAGCATTTCTTACTTACGCAGCAGCCAAGTGCATCACGCAAACTTCTGGACAGCCCGGCAAGTGACGCATGCCATGGTGGAACATTGAATCCTTAAATGCGCGAAAGGAGCAGAACAGGGCATGGGGCTTGCTGCAGAACTCACCGTCAGCCGAAAACCTTTAGTGTCTTGACAACTTTAAGACACTCAAGTATCAACGCAGGAGAACGCATCGGCTGGCCAGAAGGAAAAGTTGGCATAAGTTTTTAATAGAGATCAACTGTTATACACAGGAGGCTAAAGTCTGGAACATGGTTAGTAGGGTAGCAGTAAGCACACTCACTTCCGCTCGTAAACATACATGATGGCAGCCTGAAAGATGAGGCGAACTTCGTCGGCACACACTTTGGACGGGTGTGCAGCGCGTTAAACTATACTGATGCCTTACAAAAACACAAAACTAGAATTTATAAGCAGAAATTAGAACACAAATGTACAAAAGATGAACCATACAACCAAGCTTTCACAATAGCGAAGCTCCAAACATTACTAAACTCCTGCAGTAATTTCACCCCATGTATACAATAGGTTGAAAAAGATAGCAATCAAAACGCAAAAAAGCGCACCTTGTTGTACAATGCTATCTGGTTTTCTGGTGGTATTGCTGCTTCTTGGAAAGAGGCTAATAATATTCTCATTTCGAAAGAGGGCAATAACCCTTGTTCAGTTTCGATTTATAGATCTATTGTAATTACAAGCTGCTTGTGCAAATTCTTCAGAAAACTGATAAACTGCCGACTTGTACATTTCTTTGAAACAAACAATTTACTCGACCTATTTCAGCGGGGGTTCGAGAAGGTAAATCCACCTCGGACAAGCTTGTTCGTCGAGGCACAGATTAGAGACGCTTTCGTCCACAAACAATATTTTCTGTGCGTGTTCCTCAACTTCAAAAAGGCTTATGATATAACATGGCACTTTGGAATATCAAGAGATCTGTCCCATCTTGGTGTGCGTGGAAAAATGTTTACCATAATCAAAAGTTACTTGTCATGTGGGACAATCTGTGTCCGAGTGGGCAGCGTTCTTTCCCAAACATTTGTCTAAGAAACAGGAGTACCGCAGGGTGGTGTACTAAGCTGCACACTTTTTTTTATCAAAATGAATAATTTGCGCTTGTACATCCCTCGAAATGTGTTTTATTGCACATATGTCGATGACGCAGATATCGGCTTTAAATCATGCTTGGTTTGAACAAATACTCAAATCGGGCAGAAAAAAACATGTTACAACTGAATGCACAGAAAAGTAAGTGTGTTTTGTTCTAAAGAAAGAGATTCATTAATACAAAACTTTATATTCAACTGCATGGGCAGTGTATTTTTGTTAGTACTGAACACAAATCCCTAGGCCTAAACTTGGACGCCAAGCTGACCTTCATACCACACATCAAGTGTCGAAAAAACATGCGCATAAAAGCCATGAATGTTCTGAAAGCCTTGTCACGCACTAAGTGAGGATGTGATAAGAAGTGTCTCATCAGGTATATTTGAGATCTACCTAACCTTGACCTACGCCGTAAGGTTTCCAGACTATCCTTGTATCACAAAATGTATCATACGTTTCATTACAACTGTCCCATTCAATCAGCTCATCGTACTTCAGCCCGCACAAGCCACCACAAGGCCGTGTACCCACCTCCTGCATGTACCACAGCCCACCATCACTCCTTCTTCGCTCAAGCAGCCAGGGACTAGAACGATCTTCCTCCAAGTGTCATCCATCATAGCAACACGGATAGATTTAAAAATGCCATAGAATCATTGTTTTATTAACCCTATATTGTTTGCCCACACCCTCATGTAAATCCCCCTGTTGGGTGGCCTTTGAGGTATATTAAATAAAAAAATAAATAAAAAATATATTTGTATACAAGTCTCATACGTACTCGCGTAGACCAAGGGGTGATAGCTTATCAGTCTGCGACACCTTCTGCCCTTAAAATGCTTGACCGTGTTCATCATCTATGCATCCGTTTCTCTACGGGTGCTTTTTGCACTAGCCCCGTGAAAAAGCCTGTACGTGGAACCGAACGAATGATCGATCTAGCTACAGAGTGTTACATGCCTTTTAATTATTATCTAAAAGCGGGCGCAGACAAGGAACACCCTTCACCGTTCCACAAATAATTACACGTCAAGCCTTGCTGTGTTTCAGAAACGGCTTTCTATGAGACAGCCCTACACACTCCGTGAGAGGGGCCTAGGAAAGAAAACCGGTGTGCCACTTGAACACCGTTTGATGGCTGCCGCAGTATGCTTGCCACCGCAGCAGTGGCAGACAATAGATTCTGGCGTGTCTTTCTTGGAGGTTATGAAGCACGCACCAATTACACATTTTGAGACATACTTCCTAGAACAACAACAGAAATACACATGTCCCGAGGTGTATAAGGATGCTTCAAAGTCCAACAATTTTGTCTCGTACGCAGCCGTCGGCCCATCCTTTTCGGATGCCGGCGTTCTGCAATTTGGTACAAGCATTTTCACCGGCCAAATTTATGAGGTACTTGTGGCTGGTAAACACACTAAACAAACAAAACTACAAAAGGCAATATTATAGAAATACAACGGTTCAGCTGACGCTTTATTCAGACAACAGCTAGATGACGCCGATGATGAAGAGGAACGGGGCGAAGACTGATGATGGTTATCGACAGATGAGGAAGATGACGTCCAATGAATTCTTACACTAATTTACCTCGTCGATGGAAGCGGCCAGCCTGGCCGCGAATTACGCTGTGGAACGCTTACGATAGGGCTTGAGACGCGAAACGTGCACAATCTCTGTCCCGCGGCAGCGTCGGTCAGTTGGAACATGAACAGGTGTAACAAGGAGTTCACCGGTTCGACAACTTTGTAGGGGCCAAGATAGCGTGACTCAAGCTTCTCGCATAAGCCAGGCGTTCGCGCAGGAGTCCACAGAAGCACATCGTCGCCAGGGCGGTAGAGAACGACGCGGTGAGTGGCATCGTAACAATGTTTGCGATCTTCTTGGCGAGCTTTGGTGTTTACACGGGCAAGACGACGGCATTGAGCAACACGGGACAGAAACTGGTCACAAACAAATGGTGAAGAGTTGACGAGGCCAGAAAAGAATGAAACGTCGAGTGGTGATGTCGGTTGGCGTCCGTATACTAGGAAAAATGGAGAATAGCCTGTGGTTCGTTGAACTAACGTATTATATGCATACGTGACAAAGGGAAGTATGGCATCCCAATTGCGATGGTCCGGTCAGATATACATAGACAGCATGTCACACAGCGTGCGATGAAATCTTTCCGTTAAGCCATTGATTTGTGGGTGATAGCTAGATGTTGTTTTATGAACTGTTTTTGATGCTTGAACAACTTCACTGAGCGTGCTTGAAAGAAATGGCGTGCTCCGGTCGCTCAAAAGAACACGAGGGGCTCCGTGACGTAGGTAAATAGCATGCAAGAAGAAAGTTGCTACTTCCAAAGCAGTTCCTGAAGTGATCGAGGCCGTCTCAGCGTACCGGGTCAAGTGATAAACGTCGGTGACGATCCATCTCTTGCCATCTGATGTAGTTGGGAGGGTCCCGAAGAGGTCAATTATAATGACAGAGAAGGGCTCTGATGGACAAGGAAGTGGTTGTAGGGTCCCGACTGGAGCAGTAGTGGGCCGCTTGCGGTGTTGGCAAAGTGCGCACTAGCCAATATATTTAGCCACCGTCGTGGAAAGACCTGGTCAGAAGAATCGACTGCGGATGCGCTCGTATGTTTTGTAGTAACTCAAGTGTCCTGACGTCGGGTCGTCGTGGGAAGCGCGCAGAACTTCGGTGCGTAGTGCGCGTGGTACGACGGGAATCCATCAGTGGCTTTCCGGGTGGAAAATGTATCGATATAGCACATCGGCCTCCAACTTGAATAGTCGAAGTTGTTTCCGGAGCCTGGCATTAGGGGACGATGAAGCGCTGGTAAGCCGACCGATGATGTCAGTGCAATCCCTCCCCTCCCACAGCTGTGTTGCGTACGTAGACTCGTTACGTATGCCTTAATAAATGTTTTACCTCCTGCTCGTGCTCTTTTCGCAACAGTCTGCCTTCATGTTTCGCTGCGCCACGCCAATAAGAATTGGCTCGCGGGTGAGTAGTAAGTACTGACGGACGGGTGGATAAAGGTAGGGAAGGAATGGGTGATATCGACGAGGCGTCCTCCGTATAGCCAATTTGACAAGGTGATGTGACGTGCACCGAAAACTGTGGCAAGGGCATCGTGACAAAGTGTCGGCATCTAATGTTGTCTTCCAGTCTTGTAGATGACGTTATAGTCATAAGATTGTAATCGAAGAATCCAGCGGCCAAGATGTCCCGACAAGTTTTTGATTGTGGAAAGCAGCAAAGAGCATGGTGGTCTGTCACAACAGTAAAATGTCGACCATGTAGGTATGGAAGAAACTTTCGGATGAACCAGACAACAGCCAAGCACTCTTGTTCGGTTGTCGAGTACCTCTTCTCTGCAGAGGTCAGAGTGCGGCTTGCATACGCGACAACTTTCTCGCGAAAGGCATGGTCGCGCTGGAGGAGTACAGCGCCGATTTCTTGTCCACTAGCGTCAGTGTGTCATATCATAGGTGCCTTGTCATCAAAATAACGAAGGATCGGTGGGGATGTCGGTGCCTGCTTGAGTTCTTGAAATGAGGCTTCGCATTGATCATTCCAATCGAAGGAACCGGTACTAGCAAGGAGCTTGTGGAGAGGAGCGGCAATAGTGGCAAAGTTGCGAATGAGGCGGCGAAAGTACGATACGAGTCCAAGGAAACTGCGTAGTTCTTTCTAACAAAAGGGTCACGGAAAGTTGAGGACTGTGGAAATTTTGTCCAGATTGGGCTGGATGCCATCTTTACTAACGAGATGTCCTAGAACCTTTGTAGCTGTGTTTCCAAAATGGCACTTATTAGTGTTTAGTTGAAGTCCAGCATTGGAGAGACATGTAAGAACTTGATCTGGGCGTTGCAGATGATCAGCAAAAGTGGAAGAAAACACGATATCATCGAGGTAGCATAGACAAGTTTTCCACTTGAGGCCACGAAGAACAGTGTTGATCATCCTTTCAAATGTGGCGGGAGCATTACATAGGCCGAATGGCATTACGTTAAACTCATAAAGATCGTCCGGTGTAGAAAAGGCGGCCTTTCTTTGTCTGCTTCGTCCATTGGTATTTGCCAATAACCGGACCGAAGGTCAAGGGTGGGGAAGTATTGGGCGCCTTGCAATGTGTCAAGTGCATCATCTATACGGGGCATCGGATATACATCCTTTCGAGTAACCTTGTTGAGCGCGGGGTAATCAACACAAAATCGTACCGATCCATCCTTATTTTGCACCAACACAACGGGTGATGACCAAGAACTGGTAGAGGGCCGTATGATGTTTCTTTTTCGCATATTGGTCACGTTCTCCTCGATGATTTTGCGCTCGGACAAGGAGACTCGGTAGGGACGACGGCGTACAACAGTCTGACCGTCAGTGTCGATGCGATGATGCGCAACTGTGTCCTAGTGCCGAAGCATTGGCGTCGAAGGAGGCCTGATGTTTCGTTAGCAAGTTTAGCAACGCCTCACGTTGAGAAGCAGAAAGGTCAGGATTTATGCCGGGAGCAAAGAAGATAGAAGTAACAGACTGGGCCTGTTGTGGCTGAGCTGTCAAGGCGTCAAGAGAGACCAAAGATACCGGTTGGGTATCCACATAACATGGCGCTGCAGAACCTTGGGGTAGGAGGACATGCTCTGAGGTAGGGTTCAGGCCAAGGGTTATCGCAGCACTGTCTTTGAACCGCACCAGGCTGGAGGGGACTACAACGCCGCGAGATAGACAGCTGCTGGAAGGGGTGATAAGGACGTCACTATTGGCAATATTCGGAGAAGTGATGGTGATGAGTTGCTCCTGACCCGGGAGCAGTATGGATTCCGAAGCTGCGAAGAAACGCAATGGTTTTTCGTCGACGCGTTCGCTGCAGTGATCGGTCTCGGTCATTTCGACTACATGTTGACGGCAAGAAATTAATGCAGATGCTGATGAGAGAAAGTCCCAACCTAAAATTAGTTCATGAGCACATGAAATTAAGACAGCGAAGGTGATGTGATGACGAATACCATCAATGAACAGACGCGCTGTACATTGGTCTGATGGTCTAATTATCGCTCCATTGGCCCTAATCAAAGATGATCCAAGGTAGGGTGTCTTCACTTTCTGCAATCGCGAACACAAGTCGGCATGCATAGCTGAAATAGTTGCTCCCGTGTCCACCGAAGCCAACACCCGCACACCTTGCACAGTTACCAATAACATGTTTGAAGGTCGTTCAGGAGGACTTGGGTCATTTCGCCGCGATGCAGTTTTCCCATCAAAAACTGCACTGTTTAGTTTTCCGATCGCTGGGCAGCCAGTTGAGAGACAGGCCGAAGTGGTGATACAGAGCGTCGGAGTGGTGAAGGGGAGCGTAGTCGGGATGCACGTGTATTGTTGGTCGTGTTGAAAATGCGCTCAGGAGACGGCGATCGGTGGTTGAAACGACTGTCGGCATAACGGTAGTAACCTCGAGCACATGTGTCGTCTCGTTCAAAAGCGGCATAACCAGGACGTTCATCTTGCTGCCGACGTCAACAGACCCGGAAAATGTGTCCTCGAATTCCACAGTAGTAGCAAATAGGCCATGGGGCCCGCCAGGAAGAATGGTAGATTGGGTTCGGTGGACGGGCGACTGGAGGTGCGAGATTTTTGTGATCAGGCACAGGTGGTGGTACTTGAGACGGCGAGGCTTGCATTGAAGCGATCTGTGCATACGAAGCGGGTTGGGAGCATGGCTAAACACGGTGGGTGCTTTGAAACGCTGACATTTTTATCCAATAATGCCACGCAGATCGCTAGAGGCGGGTTGAGCGGGGACGTATGGAGTTTGGAGTTTGGTGTGCCATTGTTTCTGTTGCCTTGTACAAATGGGAGGTGGGGCTAGTCAAGCTGCTATAGCGCAGCTTTTTTCCTACTTTCCATGCCACAATTGTTTCTTGTTTGTGTAAATCACGGTGTATCGTTGTGGTGAAATAAAATTTCAACTTCATCTTCAACTTCAACTTCAACGTTGTTAGAAGGATGTAAACTGTAGGCTGGCAATTCCTCACGAATTATGGCTCGAATGATAGATCAGAGCTCCATACTGTTTGCCAGGTGGTTCTCAGAAAAGTCGGGTCGCAGGCGTATTCACTGCAACGTATCAAGCCACTGGCATACAGAGACGACGTCGGAAACCGTCGAAGGGTTGTGCGCGATGAGGGCGTTGAAAACGGTAGGTTTGATACCCTTCAGAAGGTGCCGGACACGATCACCTTCTGGCATGGTGTCGTCGATACGGCGGCAAAGTGCAAGCACATCCTGATTATAGAAAGTGCAGGACTCACCGCAATGTTGAACGCGTTCTGCCAGTTTCTTTTGAGCAACTTTTGAATGGACGGTCGGTGTGACAAAAATGCGTTGGAGCTGGTCTTTGAAGGAAGACCAATCGCGGAAGTCGCTCTCATGATTCAGGAACCACGTCTTGGCAACCTGAGAGACGTAAAACTGGACGAGTGCTAATTTCGATGCCTCGTTTCAGTTGTTGTAGACACCTACGTGGTCATAGTTGTCGAGCTAGTCCTCGACATCTTCGCCAGGCAGACCGGAGAAGATTAGAGGCTCCCGAGGGGGTTGTTGACAGGGCTAGGGTTGGCGGCGGGTGGTTGCGCCGGCGGGTGGTTCAGTTGGGCTTGCTCTTGCGCCATGGTGCTCTGCTGGCGTAAGCGACATCCCGAACGGAGCTCCAGGAGCTGGCTTTGGATGAAGAGAGGTCGAAGAGATCGGGAAGCACCTTCCACGACTTGAAATACAACGGTTCATCTGACGCTTTATTCAAGCAACAGCAAGATGGTGCCAATGATGAAGAGGAACGGGGGAAGACTGATGATGGTTATTGACAGATGAGGAAGATGATGTCCAATGAATTCTTACAATATATACAGATATGCTAAGCGTATTAAGAGCTCCACAAATTCTCAAAAAGCAGAAAAACCTTTTCTTTTCTCGGTTCATTCGCTCTTATGCCCAGTCTACTCATCTAAGCAGCATGTTGTAGTCTGCTGGGTGCCAGGACAACGCAAAACACAAGGCAACGTTCTGGTGGACCAGCTAGCTGGATCCACCAACAAAACCGCTACCAATACATCGCGATACCAAATTCTGCACTCCACTTGAAACATTTTCTAAAACGAAGCTCAGGGGTTATTGGGAGAGCACGTAGGACACACACACAGGTAATAAATTACATGACATCAACCCGCAACTTGGCCATTGGCCGCCAGTATTAATATTTAATAGGCCGCACCGAAGTAATATTTACAATGTTAAGAACAGGGCATACATACACTACCCATAATTTCTTTTGTCTGGTGGCCACCCACCGTTGTGTGATAGATGCGAAGAAGCACTCAGCGTTCTTCATATTTCAGTTCAGTGTAAACAATTGAACACGCTGAGAAGACCACACTTCCCATTACCCAACCGACAACAGATATGTTTTCATCCTGCATTGTTTGTCGGTAGGGAACCACTTATCACACATACATAGTTTTTGGCTTTTCTGGAAGAGCCCCGTACCATTCGTGTATTATACCCGGTCATTCTGTGGCGTGACCTCTCCAGAGAGGTCTCCGCATCGGTTGGGTACACTGAGCAAACACCTGCCTCACGGCCCTTGGACGCAAGGGTTTGAACGATCGAGGCATTTGTGCTAATGCCATACATGTTCACCATAGTTTTTATTATCACAAACGTTCGTCATTCATTAGCTTCCCACACTTTTTATGGTATAGTCACGATTTTATTCCATTTTTTTACCCGCCTTAGCGCGAACAATTTAAGATTCTTATAAAGCTGCTAATCACGATCACTGCCCACATCTCTTGTCCCATGAACTGGCGCTTTTTGGCCATGAAATCACTCTAGCGCCACAAAGCACCAAACATATCACCAGCGTACACACATTTCGTGGTCCAGTGAAGAGACCTTTCAGCCAGATGTCATACTCAGGCTTGTTCAAAAAAATTGCTGGTTCACTTCAAGTAGAAGCCTTCTATCGGTTGCTATAGGACACAAACGTGGAGATAATTTCACGCACCAATGCAGGTAAGGGCAGAAAAATTTCCATTGAATGGTAGATTGAGGTAGTGACGCGCAAAATTTTTATGTTCGAGGTGTTCACGCACCAACAACATTGCTGGTGGAAGGCTCTCTAGAAATATCGTACGCCAATCTTTGTCACGCAAGCGCCACTTGGTGAATTTCATCTCAGCCAAGCTCAACCGAATCAGCTTGGGCGAGCAGCAGCGGCCACAAAGTTGACCGCGATTAGAAAAAAACCAATCCGGATCGCCCTCATCAGGACTAAAAGCGCCCGTGTGCAACGGTAATTAATGCAACTTTTTTCCACTATACCGTTATTGCAAAATTGTTGCATTATCTTACTGAATGTTAAGACACATAGGGGTACACATGACGGAAGGGCTGGGCGGAGGGCACAAAGCCCACCCCTAACATTGATAATATCAAGGGGCTCGAGGGCTGCAACTCACGGAGTGGTTATACAAGGAGTCAAGTTAACCCCAGCTATACGTTGACAAAATTGAGAAGAAGTGCCGTCCTTCCCCGAAGGAAAACCCTGTGCACGCTTATACTAGGACACTTTTCTCTTTCGAGGAGGGACCATGATTTGATCCTCGAAGCCTGGATAACAATATGACTTCATTCGATTTCAAGCATTCCTGGCCTCCTCTGACGGGCCTGTCCGACGGAGTGTGCTCTAATATATGTGGACCAGTTGTGCTTTATGTTTCATAATTTGTCATATGTATGGAGAACATATGGTCACGATTATTAGCCATAACCACAACAGAGGAGGAAGAAGCCAGCATCACGAGTGGCAGTTTCTAGAGTTTTTCCAGGAAGACGACGTTACGCGTCTGTTCTTGCGTTTTTGTGTTTGTGTGCGAAAAGAGCCTTGCTGTTCTCGTCAAAACGAAGCCAAGTGTCCTGTTCTGTCCACGTTGCGGCAATATCTTCCGACTGTCAACAACGAGTGAACACAAGAAAGAGCAACCTTCGACACGCCATCCTGCTTAGCATAACGATTCTGCGGCATCGCTCGCCGATGCACTCAGCCTGGATCTCTTTATACCGCATTTGTTCTCCGTGAAGACTCGTTGTACTTTCAAAACAACAGCTTATCTCTTGTCTATCCTTAACTCAAAGAGAGAAATAAGCGCGAGTATTCAGAAAGCGCGCCCTTTGCTTTGTGTGCGCTGTAAAAAATCAAACCGATGTGCTACGCGAACAGGCAGCCGTATGCTTTAATTTTTTTCACTTAGAATAAATGCTATGAAATACTGCCCGTATCAGCATCCTGACATCAACATGATGCTCGAGATGAAAGCCGCACGCTATACCGCGTATACGTACTTCACCGAGGGAAAAGATATGTGCTGAAAGCAGTGAACACTGCGTGCGCTAGAAGAATAGAAAAAACAAGGAACGGCACGTGGCACAAGGATTTGGGGAGCGTTGAGACGCATTACCCGATCTCTAATGATTTATTTATCTCTATCAACCAATGAACTCTTCAGACTTTACATTGGTGCCAAAACCCGGCCAGTCTTCAAGGAGGACCATGGAACGCCTGCATAACACAAGCGCAGATCGAGGACGACACAGCACCAAGATCATGAATAAAGTGGACGACCTTCAAGTTTCAAATGAGTTCCACCAGGCAGGGCTTCGCAGCATTCTTCAGCGCCTGAAGAAAAGTGCCGATGAGCTCGCCAATCCCAACAAAGTGCTTCACACCGAGATGACCGATGAGGAGGTGCTGGTGGGCATGTACTCTGTGAGAATACGAGGACCGAGCCGCGGGGAGCGTTGGCCTCCTACGACATCACATCGAGGACAGACAGACAGACAGACAGACAGACAGACAGACAGACAGACAGACAGACAGACAGACAGACAAAAACTTTATTAGATGCTGAGGAGCTTTCGCGTTAACTCTTATCAGGGATTCGCGAAAACCGCTGGCCGCGTCTAGGCCGGACTGGGGCGCCGTGATGTTCCACCCTTTCTTAGGCCCTCTGGATAGCCTGAAATTGCGTATAGTGCGATGAGCTCCGGGGGGCTTCTTCCGAGTCGGCTTCACAGGATAGAGGGCCATTAGGTAAGGCGGGGAATCACCAAAGCATGTGCGCTAAAGAAAAGTGAATTTCGTTGCAGTCTGAACAACTTGAATAGATTTTGTTGAGATACGACTCAGGAATCCTCGCGAGGGTAATGAGCTTGTCTGGAACATTCCAAACGTGACTGACTGATACCTATGTAACTCCGGGAGAGGATGAAGAAAGGCCCTTCTACTAAGTTGGTAGGGACAATTGATTTCGTTGAAAGTAACAAGCGGGTGGTTAAGCTCAATTTTATCTTGTCCTGATGAGGCCGCCATGCCGCCGCGGCGTGTGAAATCTCAAACACGGTCATGGCCATGCTCGTTGAGGTTAGAAATGGCCTAATAAACGTCTGCACTCATATGGGCGGGAAACCAAGTGATGAAGTAAGTGCCGCAGTCTGTTATTTTTTTTATCAAAACAGAGACAGCCTGTCGCACAAGGTTACCCGATTCAGAAGCTTTGATGGCCACTCGTGAGTCTTTAAAATGTTGGGGTCGAAGGGGTCGGTAATGGTGAGGACTCTGGCGACCTGCTCCGCGATAGTGCTAGTAGCTAACCTAGCTGAGGCTGAGGAGCGTAATTCTCCGTTGCCGTCAACGACTGCCAGCGCGAATGTGCAAGACTGGCCATACTGCGCGTCGTCGACGAAGACACTTGATTCACGATACTCGCCAATCTTTTGTAATATTGCTCTCGCCTCCCTACATTGTATGGCGAGTGCATAATTCGAGGGAATGGGCTGACCACAAAGCTCTCGCGAACCTCCCTGGATAAGGCAATTCCGCGTTCATTAACGATTACTGGAGCCATGCCAGCCGAGTCTAGGATGCGTTTTGTAGCCCTAGTTGACGTTAACCTGACTACCTGGGCGGTGAACTGCGCTTCGATCACTTCATCAATGTGCATACCGGTTGTGCATACCGAATTTGCTTAATCTGTCAGTTCAATCAGGTTACCAGTAATCCGAGTATTTTTAATGCTCTTCCGCATGAGTATGGCTTATTTTTGTCCGTTGTTCCAATTAAGGGCCAAAGTTACATAGTTATTGTGACCCGTTAGGAAGGCGTGATAAATCTGGAGTAGATTGTCTTCACATAGTCCTGTCCTGCGGTCTCATACTTTGGCGACGAGTCTCAGCATGTTTTCAGTTTTGGCCGTGATGCGCATGAGGGTTTTGGCGCTACGTGCTCTCATGTCGACAAGTAATCCTAAAATTCTAATTGAATTGACTCGTGGAATGCGCTCTCCATTTTTTGCAAATAGTGCGATGGGATTTTGGTCCAGATGTGCAACTCTCCTAACACTTTGCGTGGCCGGTCTATACAGCAATATTTCTGATATGTTTGGGGACAGTTGCAGGCCTGTGCCTTCTACGTACGACTCTGTTTCGTTTAGGGCTGGTTGCAGCGCACTTTATACTTCTGCGAGTGATCATTCCGGGCACCAACCCGTGATATCGTCCCTGTAAAGCGAGTGGCCTAAATTGGGTAGAGAGCTGAGCATTTCTTAAAAGCTTTTTATAACTATGGTGAATAACAAGGATGAAATGACGCTTCTTGCAGGGTGCCTCTGGCTTCAAGTGTGAATTTATCGAATTTATGTTGACCGATCCTGATGGTAGCCGTTCTATTATTCAGAAATAACCTTACGAAGGCCTAACACCTTCCTCCCACACGTAAGTTCGCTGTGGCCTGCAGGAGAAAGCAATGAGGTACAGTGTCAAAGGCTTTGGTCAGATCAAGGGCTTGATTGGTTGATTGATATTTAAGGTTTAACGTCCCAAAACCACCATATGAATATGAGAGACGCTCCGGAAATTTTGGAGGGCTCCGAAAATTTGGACCCCCTGGGGTTCTTTAACGTGCACCGAAGCCTGAGCACATGCGCCTACAACATTTCCGCCTCCATAGGCCAAGAGCTTAAGATACCCCTTACATCCCTAGTGCCATTATCGAAAATGTGCTTCTTGAGGAGTGACATCAAATCTTGTGTTGAGAGGCCAGGTCTGAAGCCGATCATGTTGTGCGAGAATAGATCCTTGCGTTCTATGTAGTCCGACACCCTATTGTGGATGGCATGCTCGGATACCTTGCCTGTAGAAGAAGTTAGTGATACCGGCCCTTGATTGCCAATATAGTACTGGCTTACCCACTTTAGGAATAGTCCCAATCGAGGCCACACTTCGCTCCTCCGACATGCTTGCACTCTCTCAACTCTTGTTGACATCTGTCGTAAGCAGCTTCATGGATCTGTCATCCATGTTCCTTAGCAGTCTGAGATGCCATCTGGACCTGAACCTGACGTGCTAATAAAGTTGTAAAGAATGACCCTAATTTCGGACTCCATGAAAGGGTCATCGAGCTCTTTTACTGTGTCATATTATATTTCGGGATAGTCATCTGAAGTGACTGCGCCTAGCGGAAGATATCTATTCGCTACTTCTTCTTAAAGCGTTTCTTCTGTACCGCCCTCTTGTCAGTGCTATTCTCCTGGGCAAATGGCGATTGGTGATGACTGTTAGTGTTAAGTCATCGATTTCCTGCACTATTTTTGCGCCTTTGGTTCTCTGACTAATATAGCTACAGGGTTTGTATGGGGCGTTGAAGTCTCCCGTGATTACTAATGATGACTGTTTACCTACTGTAGCGGCCTTCATTCTCAGGGAGTGGAAAGACTGCCTCTGATCGGATAGTGGGCTTTACACATTTAGAATGAACACGCTCGGTTGAAGCCATTTGCTAGGAATAACCTCCATAAGAAGAGCCTCCATTCCGCTGCATCCTGGCTGATTGTGATGTACAACGTAAGCAACTCGTTTGCTCACTAGAGTAACCACGTCCACGGCGATTGGCTAAAACGCTTACGCTGTCATGGTAAATATATTGCGAATCGTGCGTTGCTCACAACGCAACACCACTTGCCACTTGATCGCACGCCCACCAACACGGAAAAGGAAATGGCACGCTCAACCAAGGAAGCGCTGGTCAAACCCACACAAACCATAGCGGGCGCTGCAGTGGTACGTCAGTTCGTCACTTCCACCAGGCAAAACTCAACATCATACACGATGTTGCCAATAATTCTGGCAAGTGAGTTGAGCGTTATGAAGCAAGCTATGAAATTCATTCGAAAAGAATCGGCGAAACTCTCAAGCCTGCAAATTAGAATGAATGGCACAAACGTGCAAATGAATGTTACCAGTGAATTTTATTGAGGTCCATTGACCTTGAACAATTGCCGGAGATATCCTTTAGTGCTGTGGAAAGACGTGTGAACAATTGACGTGTATTGTTCGTGATGACACGCCGTCTGGAAAAGGCACCACTTTAAAACATCTTTGGAACTATTAGAAAGATGGATGGCTGCGACGTTAACCCAAATGTTCTGCACTTCCCCATTGGGCTGAAGCATATCATGACTGAGGCTATGTAAATTATCTGCTGGAGGTAAGGTAGAAGAAGATGACAATACTTTTTCAGAGGATCACTCTAACAATTTCCTGAGAGACGCATCTTTTTTTCCGGACTATGCGCAACCTCTCTATGCGCAACAGCTTTCCTTGTTTGGAAGAAAGTTCAGAACTGGCTTCAAACATCCATTTACATCTAATTGGTGACTTTTCCACTTACTACGTTGCCAGATACCTGGTCAAATGTTTCTGGTAAATCTAATTGAAGGTTGCGATTGTGCTATTAAATTATGAATCCGCCAATGTTATTGATAGCCATCATTGCTTTCTGATGCTCAAAGCATACCACATGCCCGGTTGGCTTTTCGGGAGCGTAGTCGTACCTTTGGAAGGAGCCTTTAACTACATTGAACACCTGCAATATCTTTTCTGGGCCGTCATAGAGAGAGTGGCACACAGGCAAGGTGTACGCGCTGCGTTGTTCCAGATCCTGTCTGATGTCACTTCATTTTGGTTTTGTGCTGAGCATTGTGCATGAAATTTCCTCCACGTTTTGAGAGTAACTGACACGTCCGTTTCGTGAACAGAAACTTGAACAAAGTTTAGTTTCATGCCTCAACTGATTATAGGCAGTTAGAAAACTCCAAAGCATAAATTTCGCTGTAAACGTGTTCTTATTGAAGAATTTTGATAAGTCCGCTACGGTATAGCTGTAGTTCGGTGCTCGACTGCTGACCTGAAAGTTGTGAGTTCCATTTCGGTCGGTTTATCAGACTCTTGTTTGTATCATGTTTTTTTTTCCGCCTCACATTCGGCGGTCCGCCTCACATCCAGAAAGTAACTGTCCGAACTTTAGCACCATCAAGGTCGAACAGTCAGTTGCCAACCGACTCTTGCACCGCATCAAGAAGCTTTAAGAGGGCTTTCTGGCAACACTGGAGAAAGGTTTCCTAAGTGGGGCCTAACGAGGTTCGACGGTTGCCCTAACGCAACGGCTTCCGTTTCGGGGCCTCTTTCACTCTTCCGTGCACGAGAACCCGCACCTTATTAACGTCGATCGGTTTCATTACCTCTGATCACTTGTACGACCCTGAAGGAGAGGGTCTTGCTCTTCTTATTCTTTTAGAGTGAAAGATGTTATGAGATCACAACTCGGCTATCGCACAGCGCAGTAGTTGTCTGCCGCCGTCGGTGTCCGTAAGCACATCGCGCAAGTGAGAAAAAAAAAACCTGGTACGAATGACACAGTATGGCTAAAACCCAAGTTCGCTTGGTTCTAGCCCAGTACTATACCACTGAGCCCGGCCGGTGCTTCGGCCTTGTTTGAAAGCTTGCATTAGGCAGGGTTGATGCCGGCAAAGCAATCGCGTTATTACGACATACAAAGCGTTTCAAAACAGCGAAAGAAAACAAGCAGTCTTTGACAATGCGAACAGCGTAACGAGTGGGTCGTTCCATGCTGCAATCCCTTAAAAAGCTTAGGTTGGTTCAGCGAATGAGTGTGGCACATACCCACTTCAGGCATCATTTTCATCGTCGTCAGCAACGGCATAAACAGTTTGAAAAAAATTCTTCGCAATAGTTAAGTGGACACCACGCTTCTCAAAAGAATAACGAAAAATAGCCTAGCAAATGCCAGCCTACTACCCTATAACTTTTATTATTAATGCCATAGTGATCATAAGCAAATGTGCTTGTAGTAGTTACCCAATGAGTGTTAGGAAAAGGTTCAGAAAGGCAGCTCTTATGGCTTTCGCTGTGACTGCGCTGCGCCTTTCGGGCAGGCCCGGCGTTTTGTTTCATGCACTTCATTTCGGTACATCTAGCGCATTTATTTCCTTACTCAATGGGCACTGCAAACACGTCAGTGAATGATTGTTTTGGCTACTTGAGCTCTGCTTGTACACTGGAGTCGCGCTTTGGATAGCTGTCTTCATAAATGAACTCCCGTATGGACATTTGAGCGAATTCAGATTGAATGAACATTTTCGTAGGCTAGCGCAAATTGAAGCTTAAGACAAGAATCGAAGGACAGCGAATGGATCAGGAAGCCCCTACCATTTTTTCATCATTTGACTTTTTTGTTGCACTTGGCGATGCTGGGCCGAAATGTTCATCGTCTAATATACTTGCATAATGTGCAAAATGTGTCACAGTTGTGCACATGCCTATTTTTTCATATAAAATGTCCGCTGCGGGATTACAGTGGTTGTGTTTCTCGGCTGCAGTCGTGAGAGTCATGGGTTCTATTCCGACTGTGGCAGTCGTATATAGATGGACGTTAGATTATAGAGCCTCGAATGTTGTGCCATGTCATGGCGTTTTCAGCAACACTTAACAAGACTTCGGGAGATCTCCAGTACAGCGCTTCATAATCAAATTGTGGCTTTGGGTTGTGATACGTGAGATGATATTAATATAAATATTAATGTAAAAACCTTCGGAGCTACAATTTCTCTTGATAGAGGGCACGGCACATGGTCTGCATACAACATGTCTAAGCCGGCATTGCTGTTTATGCAGGCACTTTTGTGTATTATGGGAGCGACAACTACGAGCGGCACATTCTCGCTACCTTCCCACGAGTCTCATCAGATAACTGTGAGCAACAAGTGGGTGGATCAACCATCATCGGTGTCAATTGGTGGCAAAAATTGGCTGACTTTCGACGGAACTTATCGGTACTCTGAAAGCAGCACCTGGACGCTTCGTTTATCATCAGTGACGTCATCAACACCTCGGCTAGAAAAGGAGCAGCCCAACCAAGGAACCCTCAGAGGGCACGGCACATGTCTAAGTCAGCATTGCTGTTTATGCAGGTTCGTTACCTCTCGAATACCACATGTTATAGTAGTGACAATCAATTTTTTGTTAGTATAGCCATGCGCTCGCATTTGTATTGCTTGTGTCATTGATTGTTGGTCTGTGGTGTTGATGCCTTTAAATTCTGGTGATCTTGAGGAAAATCCGGGGCCAAGGACTGCTGAGATGTTGGAGCAAATCTTAAAAAAAAAACAAGTAGCATCCGAAACCAAGATAGATGCTATGAGGAAAGAAATATCTGATTTAAAATTTAAAACTGAAAAGTTGATGAACTATTTTAAAGGTATTGAAGAAATGAGTGAGCGAATCAGCAGGCTAGAAAGTATAGTTAGGCAACAAAAACAGAAGTTTAATTGATTACGAAAACAGGAGCAGATGTAATAATATACTCGTTTTCGGCCTACCGGAAGATTCTGGTGAAACCAAGTCAGACCTGACGGAAACTATTGTTCATAAACGTTTCGACGCAAAATTGGATATTAAAGTAAAATCAGTTGACGAATTCACCGGCTCGGCAAGCAACAACCAAATAACTCAAGACCGGTTATCATTGATTTTTACGATTACCGCAAAAAAAAAGAAAGCGTGCTAAAACTGCAAAAAATTGAAGGAGACTACTATTAGTGTCAGCAATGATTACGCAAAGGAAACTGTCTACGCTAAGAAAAAGTTATAATATATGGCAAAATGGCAAAGCTGCGAAACCGAAAGGGCAAAGGGAGCAAAAGTGAAGTTTATTCATGACAAGCTTAAAGTGAATGGCGAGCTTTATCAGTGGGATTCGACACGAAATATTTGGCGTCAATGCAAGCAACAAAAAGATAACAAGGAACGTAACCACAACTCTGCAACTTCCGCTCCGCTCATAGCAGCTTGAATGTGCGAAAACTGACCGATGGAAATGGCATAAAAGCATCTGAGACGGCGCGTTCATAGCTAAGAATTCTTTCACTGAATGCGCGAAGCATTGTAAATAAAGACACAGATTTAGAAATCTTGTTTATTACACACAGCCCCCATGTTGTTGTCTTAACGGAGACATGGTTGAATAATGCTATAACAGATAACTACATCCTACCGCCAGGATACAAGGTTTTCCGGTGGGACAGGGACACCCGAGGTGGTGTGGCAGTGATATTTAAGAACAACGTAGCGGCAGCAATAGTACATTGCCAGTTGCCAGAAACAGTGTGGTCCAAGGTGAACTACGCTAATTATGCGCATCTCATTAAGGCCGTCTACAGACCACCCGGAAGTCCACCCGAGTTTTTAGAAGAATTCAATAAGTTTTTGTGTGATCATGTAAATGAAGACACAGGGCTTATAATGGCTCGTGACTTTAATTTAGCGCATATAAATTGAGCAAGATTTTCAACTGGTCATGCGGAAACCCGTAGTGCTGACAGGTTATTAGATTGAATGTTTTCTCATAATCTCAGACAAATCGTAAAAGATTATACACGAGTTACCCCTACGTCACAGTCATTCTCAGACTTGGTTTTCATATCGAGTAGAGTGACTGATTATGCCGTATCAGTTGAAGACGGCATATCAGACCACAGAATGGTTGCGGTTGACGTATTTTTTAATACCGGCTTTCGAGCAAAGCGTCATATGTATGCACATAATAAAGATTAAGATCGTGCTGATGATACGGTAATCCTCGCTAAGGTTAAAGCTTGGGCGAGTTGGTTCACATACATGATTAAAGACACAGCGCAAACAACGGCAGGAAGAAAGGAAGAGACAGGACAGAGCGCTGACTTACAACTGATCTTTATTAGGAAATGCGAACAAATATATATCATGGCAGGCAAAAAACACGTGTCCACCACAATATCAAAAAATTTCGCACAAGCGTCACCATCACCATATCGCTACTGTCTCACCGCACACGTGTACATCCTACAGATAAGAAGTCCATCTCTTTTTGAGAGAGGGTTACAGATGCCCTACTTACACATTGATCTTTCAGACGTGCAATTTCAGCCGCTTCCATTATCTCCCTAGTTTTTCTTTCTTTGTGCCTGGCTAGGATTTTTAGTGTCGCGAAACTGCGGTGTGCACCCACAATCCCTACAATGGATGCCAAGGTGGCCGCTAATAGTATTTTTCACGTTGTACTCGTGCTCCTTCAATCTTGTGTTTACGCACCTTCCTGTTTGGCCCACGTATATCCTTCCACAGGACAGCGGGATCGAATAAACTACATTTTCCGCGCAAAGTATGTAGCTAAATTTATGATTTACTGCGCAGAGCTGCGGCCCTCTTGCAGGTTTATTCACTTGCGCACATATGGACAACAGCTTTATCGGCGCAGAGAACAGCACTCTGACGTTGGCATGCTTCCCTATCTTTTTCAAATTGTGTGCGATCCCATGCATATACGGCACAACGGTACACTTTTTATTTCTGTCGCACTCCGATAACGATTGCCGGCCCTGGGTATGCTTTAGCTTTTTTAAAATAGATTCTGCGACAGAAATTAACAGATGTGATGGTTAAAAAAGCTAAAGCATACCCAGGGCCGGCAATCGTTATCGGAGTGCGACAGAAATAAAAAGTGTACCGTTGTGCCGTATATGCATGGGATCGCACACAATTTGAAAAAGATAGGGAAGCATGCCAACGTCAGAGTGCTGTTCTCTGCGCCGATAAAGCTGTTGTCCATATGTGCGCAAGTGAATAAACCTGCAAGAGGGCCGCAGCTCTGCGCAGTAAATCATAAATTTAGCTACATACTTTGCGCGGAAAATGTAGTTTATTCGATCCCGCTGTCCTGTGGAAGGATATACGTGGGCCAAACAGGAAGGTGCGTAAACACAAGATTGAAGGAGCACGAGTACAACGTGAAAAATACTATTAGCGGCCACCTTGGCATCCATTGTAGGGATTGTGGGTGCACACCGCAGTTTCGCGACACTAAAATCCTAGCCAGGCACAAAGAAAGAAAAACTAGGGAGATAATGGAAGCGGCTGAAATTGCACGTCTGAAAGATCAATGTGTAAGTAGGGCATCTGTAACCCTCTCTCAAAAAGAGATGGACTTCTTATCTGTAGGATGTACACGTGTGCGGTGAGACAGTAGCGATATGGTGATGGTGACGCTTGTGCGAAATTTTTTGATATTGTGGTGGACACGTGTTTTTTGCCTGCCATGATATATATTGTTCGCATTTCCTAATAAAGATCAGTTGTAAGTCAGCGCTCTGTCCTGTCTCTTCCTTTCTTCCTGCCGTTGTTTGCGCTGTGTCTTTAATCATGTATGTGAACCAACTCGCCCAAGCTTTAACCTTAGCAAGTTTCATTTCTAGTACACAGGGCTCTTTTAACTGTTCCTATGTGGATCCTTACATCCTCATCACCCTCTTCGCCGTCTCTGTCTGCCGAGCACGTACCCTGTCGTTTTATCTAAAGAAGAAGTGGCTGCCGCCAGAAGTTTTGGTGCTTTTTGGTGGCTTCTTTCCATCGCAAGGACATGGAACAAGAATGTGCAAAATTATACGTGCAGAGTGGAATAGGCAGGCAAGGTTTTACAAGGATTGCTTGTTCCTGCGCCTTCATGGCCCAAATATACAACCTCGACCAATTAGAAAATGGAGAGAATTCAGGAGCCTGGCGGATTCAACAGCTGAGTTTATGTGGATGCAAACTTTAGCTGAACTTCGAGCTTCTGAACCTAAGTTTACAAGGGCAAACGTCGACGGTGTCAAGACCCTCGGGGATGTGTCTCTTCCGGACGGCATTCGCAAAGTTCTGAACAAAGGACCGAAGTTCGCCATACAACCTGTAAAGACTGCGCCTGAACTGCTAACCTTGGTGAGACAAGTGTCTGAACTGGCTCCAGAGGCGGACGCTGACAGGTGCGTGTCTGAAGGTGTTGATGTATTGGTGAAGTGCGGTCAGAGGGAGAATGACTTTCGAGTTCGGCAGACGGTGTCCTTCTTGAGAACTAACGCTTTGGCTGTGTTACCGTCCGATAAAGAAGGGGGCTTCCTAGTTTTAAAAGAGTGCACGTTTATATCAAAAGCTGAGGTAGCGATATCTTCAGCTTTCACCTTAAAGGAAAATGTTTCCCTTCAGCAGGTTAGGTCAAAAGCCAAGAAGCTATGTAAAAAACTAAATCTTGAGAGCTTGGTGAAATCGATTGACAAAAGCAAAGGTGGTAGCTTGCATATGTTTTTCACTGCAAAAACCCATAAAGTGGACATGCCATTAAGGGTAATAGTATCGGAAAGTGGTACGTGGCAGAAATGCTTGTCTTCGTTTCTGCAAGAAAAGTTAAGGAAATTGGAAGTAAATGACCCCTTTATTGTACGAAATTCGGACGATGTGATTGCGTTTTTAGATACCTGTAACGACAAAAGCTACTTGGCATGCTCATTGGATGTAAAGGACCTTTACTATTCTTTGCCTCATAGTCAACTTATGCTGTGTATTGAAGAGTGTATAGATAAGCATGGTGCAACCGCCTTTCAGAACGACACAGGGTTAGCGGTTGGCAGTTTTTTAGAGCTTTTAACCATGTACCTTAATTCGACTTTTACAACTTGGAATGACAGGGTTTACATCCAGACAAATGGGGTCTGCATTGGATCCAGCATAGCTCCGATATTAAGTGATCTTTTCCTAGCGCATCTAGATAGGCAAGTGCACGACCACATGAATGTTTTAAGGCTGACCAAGGTCTTCCGTTACGTAGATGATTTCTTAGTTATTTTTCAGACGGACGAATCAGGCCTACAACCACTAATGTTAGAAGTGCTAAATGAATTTCGAAAGCATTTCCAGCCACTTGTTTTGACGCATGAATTACCAGTGGGGCAGGTCATTAGGTTTCTTGATCTAAAGCTTAAATTTGAAACGGATCACATTTGCTGGGAGTATGAGCCACGAGCCAGTAAACCATTGCTACCTTTTGATTCCTGCCATTCTAAATTGGTAAAGAGGTCTATTGCCACTACGTGCTTTACTAATGCCCTAAAGAAGTCTTGTCGCCACTTAATTTCAGAGAGCTTCAGTAAACAACTTGAACGCCTTAAGGCAGCAGCTTATCCATCACATCTGTTAATTTCTGTCGCAGAATCTATTTTAAAAAAGCTAAAGCATACCCAGGGCCGGCAATCGTTATCGGAGTGCGACAGAAATAAAAAGTGTACCGTTGTGCCGTATATGCATGGGATCGCACACAATTTGAAAAAGATAGGGAAGCATGCCAACGTCAGAGTGCTGTTCTCTGCGCCGATAAAGCTGTTGTCCATATGTGCGCAAGTGAATAAACCTGCAAGAGGGCCGCAGCTCTGCGCAGTAAATCATAAATTTAGCTACATACTTTGCGCGGAAAATGTAGTTTATTCGATCCCGCTGTCCTGTGGAAGGATATACGTGGGCCAAACAGGAAGGTGCGTAAACACAAGATTGAAGGAGCACGAGTACAACGTGAAAAATACTATTAGCGGCCACCTTGGCATCCATTGTAGGGATTGTGGGTGCACACCGCAGTTTCGCGACACTAAAATCCTAGCCAGGCACAAAGAAAGAAAAACTAGGGAGATAATGGAAGCGGCTGAAATTGCACGTCTGAAAGATCAATGTGTAAGTAGGGCATCTGTAACCCTCTCTCAAAAAGAGATGGACTTCTTATCTGTAGGATGTACACGTGTGCGGTGAGACAGTAGCGATATGGTGATGGTGACGCTTGTGCGAAATTTTTTGATATTGTGGTGGACACGTGTTTTTTGCCTGCCATGATATATATTTGTTCGCATTTCCTAATAAAGATCAGTTGTAAGTCAGCGCTCTGTCCTGTCTCTTCCTTTCTTCCTGCCGTTGTTTGCGCTGTGTCTTTAATCAGGTAATCCTCGACTTTTTAGAAATGTCGCTTGGCGAATTTCAGGAGGCATCAATACTTGAGTCCTTTAAACAGATCTGGAAACATTTTAAGGGAATTGTAGGTTACTGTTCATACAACTTCATACCCACTCGCGGTAAAAGGACAAAACGAAAAAATCCATGGATAAGTAGGAAAATAATTCACATGGAGCGTCAACTGCGCAGAACTCGTAGGCCCTTGACCGAGATATCTTGTGCTAAAAAAAACTTGGAAGCAGAGATAGCGCTATCCAAGAAACGTTTTTCCAATAACACACTCACTAACTTTTTAACGAACTCACCACGTAAGTTTTGGCTGTTTTTAAGGAAGCGAATGGGAGAATTGATCTTATTGTAGATGGAAAAGAAGTAATCACAGAAAATTCACATATAGCTGAAAGACTCAATCAATTTTTTAATCGGTTTTCTGTAAGGATCAGGGTGACAACGAAGAAATTGAATCGGGTAATTACAGTGACACTTCAGGAAGATGATATAGATATTAACGGAGAAGGTATATTCAATCAACTACTTCTTTTAAATGCCAAAACGTCATGTGGACCTGACGGTATATCGAATCAATTTTTGCGACCATTTGCGGAGTGGCTGTCTACTTCCTAGCGATTATTTTCGAGAAATCTTTAAAATGCCACTCGTTACCTCAAGATTGGCGTAGAGCAATTGTTGTCCCAATTTTTGAACGTGGTGATAGAACAACATTGAACAATTACAGGCCTGTCTCACTCACGTCGGTATGTTGTAAAATATTTGAACATATAGTGGCAAAAATATTCGGCAATTTTTAGAACAAAATGAATTATTATGCCCCTTTCAGGATGAATTTCGCGGTTGCCTTTCAAGAGTCACACAAATGGTTGAAACTATACATGACTTGTGTATAGCTGTAGATGCCTGTGTGCAAATCGATGTTGTATGTATCGATTTTTCAAAGGCGTTTGACAGAGTTTCACACCGAGAGCTGCTATTCAAGCTTCGCAATGTTGGTATTAGTGAGAATGTTCTCAGTTGGATCAGAGCTTATGTAAGCAATCGACAACAAGCAGTTAGAGTGGGAGATGCTATGTCGGGAAATCGGGAGGTGTATTCGGGAATGCCTCAAGGATCTGTAATGGGGCCCCTACTCTTGCTTTTATACATAGAGTATATACTATCAGTTGTCCAACTACCAGTAAAAATTAAGCTTTTTTTCAGATGACTGCCTAATCTATTGTCCGGTATCATGCAGAGAAGATCAAGTGAATATCAATCGGTGCTTACAAACCCTAAACTTATGATGTTCTAAATGGGGTATGGAAATTAACATTAAAAAATCTACTTACACACACATTACAAAAAAGAAGAAAGTTCTTTCGTTTGCATATAACATTGTTGATTATATGCTGGTGAAAGTCTGTAATTTTAAATATTTGGGTGTAACTATGACAGATAAGTTGAGCTGGCGTCCTCATGTCGATAATATCTGTCAATCAGCATGTCAAAAATTGTGCTTTCTACGAAGGAAGTTAGGCCGCACCACTAAAGATTTCAAGCTCCTTGCCTACAAAACGTATGTGCATCCGAGATTAGAATACGCTAGCGCTGTGTGGAGCCCACACCAAAAGGTCTTAAAAATAAATTATGAAGCATTCAGAGCATGTCAGCTCGCTTTATCTGCTCCAAATATCGAAGAAGGCATTCTGTTACTGAAATGTTAAAAGTATTTAAATTAGAATTGTTAGAAATAAGAAGGCGGAAACAGAGGTTGAAACTTCTTTTTCAGATCTTGCATGCCGGGGTAAAAATAAACAGGGATGATTATTTGAAGCATTCTTACAAAAGGTTTCCAAGAACAACATGCACTACATTCATACAACCAATACATGCTCGAACAGATACCTTCGGATTTTCCTTCTTTCCCGATGCTATTATTGTGTGGTATGATTCCGTATGAATTACCGAATGATATGGTGCAAATAAGAACTTTCAGTGATTTTGAGGTTCCTCTTGATAGTTATTTTGTTGAGAATGTATATTTATCAGTGATCATGTATGCGTTCCGTAGAAATGTTTCATTGGTCATAGAGATCATCTTGTAAATATATTGAGTGAAAAAGCATGTAACTGTGTTTCTCATATAATTATGCTATATTTTACAGAGTTCATCTTACGATTTTCTGAATATTTGATTTTGTGCAACTCAATTCTTCACCCTCCCTGTAACAACCCTCAAGTGAAGGTTAACAGTATAACAAAGAAATAAAATAAATAAATAAATAAATACTTGCTAGATTATGTAATGATGTTGACGGTAATAAACACAGCAGGCTGAAATTTTTTCAGCCTCCAAATCTCGTGCAAGCACCCCTTTAGGTTGCTTGTGAATAGCAGCTTTATGTCTGAAACATGTGGATCAGAAAAATGTGGTTTCACTATTTTGAGTGCCGATGTTCGCAGGTGTAATACTTAGCCTAATTTCTTGTCTTTTATGAGCCCTTTGTCTTCCATGTTAATAGATATACTTAGCTTGCCCCGCTCTTTCGCGTATAACAAGGAGAATACACACACACAATTAATTATTGTGGCAACGTTGTGCCCGAAAAAAAGACATGATACAAAGAAGAGTACGATAAAGCAACTAAAATGGAACTCGCAACCTTCAGGTCAGCAGTCCAGCACATAACTGCAGCTATACTGTAGTGGACTAATCAAAATTCTTCAATGAGAACATGTTTACAGCAAAATTTATGCTTTGGAGATTTCTAACTGCCTGTAACCCTTTAAGGCACGAAAGCGAACTCTGTCGAAGTTTCTGTTCACGAAACGAATGTGCCAGTTACTTTCAAAACATGGAGGAAATTTCAGGCGCAATGCTCAGAAGAAAACAGGAATGAAGTGACATCAGACAGTATCTAGAACATTGCAGCGCATACACATTGCTTGTGTGCCACGCTCTCTATGACGGTCCGGAAAAGATGTTCCAGCTGTTTAATGTATATGAAGGCTCCTTCCAAAGGTACGACTACGGTGCCGGAAAGCCAACCTGGCACGTAGTATGCTTTGAGCATCAGAAAGTAATGATGGCTTTGAATGAGATTGGCGGATTCATCATACCATAGCGCAGCATAATCGGAACCTTCGGTTTGCTTTTCCAGAAACACTTTGACCAGATATCTGGCAACGTAATAAGTGGAAAAGTCGTCGATTAAATATAAATCGATGTTTGAAGCCAGTTTTGATCTTTGTTCCAAACAAGGAAAGCTTTTGCGCGTACAGAGGTTGCGCATAGTCCGGAAAAAGGTGCGTCTCCCAGGAAAATGCTAGAGTGCTCCTGTAGAAAACTATTGTCATCTTCTTCGGCATTACCTCCAGCGGATAATTTACATAGCCTCTTTGTCATAATATGCTTCGGCCCAATAGTGAAGTGCAGAACATTTGAGTTAACGTTCAGCCATGCATTTACCTAATAGTTCTGAAGGTGTTTTCAAGCGGAGCCTGTTCCAGGCAGCATGTCGTCAAGAATTGAAACACGTAAATTGTTTGCATGTCTTTCCATAGCACTAAAGGCTAACTCCGGTAATTTTTTTTAGGTCAATGAACCTCAATGAAATTCACTAGGTACGTTCATTTGCACGTTTGCGCCATTCATATCAAATTGCAGGCTTGAGAGTTTCGCAGAATCTTTTTAAATGAATTTCATAGCTTGCCTCATAATGCTCACCTCGCTTGCCAGAATTAATGGCAAGATTGTGTGTGATGTTGAGTTTTGCCTGATGGAAGTGACGAACTGACGTGCCACTGCAGCGTCCGCTATAGATTGTGTGGGACTGGCGCTTCCTTGGTTCGAGCATGCAATTCCCTTTTCCGTGTTGGTGGGCGTGCGATAAGGTGGCAAGTGGTGTTGCGCAGTGAGCCACACATGATTCGCCATATATTCACCATGACAGCGTAAGCGTTTTTGCCGATCGCCGCGGACGTGGGCAGCTACTGCCATCTGGCAAGCATTATCTGTAATCAGGCTGGTTCCGGCAGCGTCAGGCGAATGAATACGTCACCCGTAGAAGCGCACTTGGTTGGGTTTCGCTTGCGGTATTGCGCTTTTTCATTATTCACAAAAATATTATGAATTTTTTCAGCATTTCAGTTATTGGCCACGTGAGAAGGCTGTCTAAGAAACATAAAAGCACTATCATCCTGACCTAGTCAAAAAAGCGTCGAACTAGGCCTTTGAAACACCCCTGGTTGTAATTTGGCAACTTTTGATTGTTTGCGGCTGCCTTCTTCTATCAAATTTCCACTTCAGGGGATTTGTTTGAGGGGGTACTCGGTTGTTTCAGTGTTCTCTTTGAATATGGCATACCAAAACTTATGTGTAGTTTTGTCGGGTTTAGAGCTGTTGAGGCAATCAAAATGTTTGTTCATTCCATCGCAGAAGTATGCCGTAGCCACAGCTGCATCAGAAAATTGGCGGGCGTATACCAATGCTGTGATTGCGACGCACAATGACGCGCCCAGCACTTGTGTAGCTCGGTTTACCTTCAGGCTACTGAAGCCTTTTTGAAAAATGTGTCTTTCGGTTGGTAGTTTCGCTGGCAACAGTAATCTGAGCTCATGGTTGGAGGAATATAGTTGTACTATGTATGACCAATTCATGATTACTCTGTCAACGGTCAGCTTTATGTGCCTGCAAGGTATTTCTTGCGGTCTTAAATAAATGCGGTATATAAAACATCAAATATATATTTTCCTTATTAGTAATAAAAAAGGTTTTCTCGAATGTTACGCCCAATTGGTTAGCAATGCTTACTTTGCTAGCCCTTTTGTCGCACAGTGGGGATTTCGCATTATATCTAGCATTGTTAAGCTTTTATCTCAGTTTTAGGAGTGTATTGTTGACCGCCGAATGTGATATCGAAGTATAGCGAACAGTGTAATCAAGTGGCTGTACCCACATTCTTGATAAACCGGAGAGTACAAAAACCAAGGCGCGTCAACAATTGAAGACGTTCTTCCGCTGCCGTCGTCAGTTAACCAGTGTACAATATTCCGGGCAGCATCATAAGGCAGGTTTTTTTTTTTCAAAGCATGATTTCATCAAATATGAGCGTGCAAATGCGATGTCACCTGTTGAAAAAGATTGCTTTTGATGCAATGGCCTGCTGTATGCCAGACATCATCCATCCCTGGAGTCAATTTAACGCTTAACAGCCCCCTTCGTAATGATCGCTGTGAAGGCAAAGTAATGTGCTTTGATCGGAAGTGGTATGCGTTTGGGCCATAAAAGTTTTATTGTAAAGCGAATTTCTTCAACAACAGAGAATAATTTTTGCCTTTACTGTTAGGCTTTGAGTTAACATGTGTGGCTAATAAAGTGTATACATACTCTGTCGCAAAAGGTCGCAGTGTCTTCAGGCAATGCAATGCAGCTTGGGGCATCTGCTACTGCTGCTTGGGGCATCTGCTACTGCTTCAAGTTTTACTTGAAGGCACCTGTTGACATCTGATCATCGTTATGCCGTCTTCTGTGCAGGAAATCCTTAGGAGCGGGCCTGTGAAAAAAGCGTCGGGAAAACAAACAAACAAAAAGCAGAGTACACGAGCATGTTACTTCCTATAATTTAGGCCGAGAAAGATATATATTTGTGACCATTGGCGAGGTCTTGACTTTTTTATAACGCGAGAGCGTGTAGTGAGAATGTGGCGATTTTCTTCGGCTAGTCAGCATTGCAGCAGCACGTTCTGCGCGCTCGATTTCGTATCACGGGCACACGGGTTCGAATTCTACCTGCTAATAAAGTTTTTTGTTAGACATATCTCTTTCCCTCTATTTCTTCTTCCTAGTTGTCTTCCGTTCTGTGTCATTGTTTTTTTCTCTTTTTCTAGTAATTGTCTGACCAATCAGAGTTATCTGACTCGTGCACCGCACAAGTTGACGCAGGTGTTCAGTGAACGAATGAGAACATGAAGGGAATGAACAAGAAGGAGAAAGCCAACATAGCGCGCGCCTGTTATGATGACGGCAGTTTTCATGGAGACGAAGTAAAAGCTACGGCTGGTACCAACAGCTCCGTTGTTGAAATAATGCAGTCCAGTTGCATTTTTGAACGTGTGAAATATGGAAAGCCGGCCCCAGGAAAGACAGTTACGTGGGCACCTATTTTGAGTGGGTTTAGGATATATGTCATAATGATGGTCGACAGGAAAAAGTTTCCTACTGCTAAAGACTGCCTTATCTAATACTGGACAGGTAGTCACTGGATATGACGTGAAACAAATAAAGGGAAGTATTATTATCTAACGTGTTGTTATCACTAATACTATCCAAACTGTCATGTTCATATCGTCCTTGTCAGTGGCTGCCGTTGTGACCTGGCTAAGAAGAATAAGTACAACACACTTTTACATCGCGCAACGCGCTACAGGTTTACACAACGTAGCTCTAAAGTAACCCCGCCAGCTTTGTAAGCTGGCGGAGCTTACAAGCTGAGGGGCTGTATTTCCCCCAGATATATATTTGTGACAGGCTCGTTGTATAACCCCGGAAGCTAAGCCTTCTCCGTTTTTTATTGGCTAGAGCGCGATTTATCGGAAATATATACGGGGTGCTTTGCCAATGCACGTACTGTGCATGGCTATAAAGGTGTTGCGTCGCCATATTTTGTCACAGATGACGATGATGTATCAAAGCAACGCGACTACTCGTGGTCTCACCAGGCAGGATATCGAAGATCCTGAGAAGGCTAAACTCGATTCAGCACAATTTGAGGTTCTTGGAATGTGTCCCAAACACTGTGCAATAATGGCACAAAAGAAAAAGCGAGCTGTTCGCCTTGGTTTGGCAGGTTGCGGAGCCGACGGTGTTTTTGTCGCTTTCTGCATTTGAGGTGCTTTGGCTGAAGTCGCTCAAACTGCTTGCGAAAGTGCCGGTTAGGCCCCTGTAGTTGGGTTTTGACGAAGACAACATGAACCGGAGCTGCGCGGCGACGTTGGTGAATAACGATCCAGCCATGTGTGCGATTTCCCTTGAATCCATGATTAGGGTGAATACGAAAGCGCCGCGAAACTCCCGGACTAGCATATTTAAGCCGTACGACATAGTGAAAAGTTTCAAATGCATAGAGGTTTAACAACGGGTAGCCCCCATGCCTATCTGCTCTGGCGGCTTCATCAAGCTCCCGATGAAGCGGTGCAAAACAACTTCGTGCGAAAAACCAGTGAGGATGTCAGAGCAGCTGCTGTGCATGGATCACGACACTTTGGAGCGGCAGAGGTTCCAGGAACACGAGCACACACATGCACGTGCTATAAAGGTCGGCGTAAGAAATGCAGGTTCATGCGCTGTTCTAGCCGATGCCGAGAGCGAAAACGCTTACTACGCTATAGGCCCTTGCCGACGACGAATTTGGTTTGAAACGGCATCGCATCTTGAACAACACTCATGATGTGTTGCATACAGTGCTTTCGGCACCACTGCTTATTCATTCGCTGAAATGCTTGAACATCACGGAATATGTGCCTTTGACGAGCATGAAAAGGTGATTCGCAGCCGACTAGCTATGCCCACGCAGCTGCTAAAAAGAGTTATCAATCAGACAAATGCCCACTCCTTTAACTCTCGGATACGCTCAGGTTTATTGTCTAACATGCACCTCAAAATAATTTTTGGCGCTTATGCCTGTCTATCTTACGTAGTGGAGTACGTGAACCAAGCTAACAGCGGCATCTACAGCTCAGACAGAACCATTAAAACTTTTATCGAAGTGGACCCATTGGCTCAGCTGTCGTTTTAAAACGATATGTGACAGCTAGCTGTGAATATGCCGAATGCAATTGAGTTGTCAGCCCAACACGCTGCCCTGTTTCTCCTGCAAGGTGTAATGTGTACTCTAGCGAAGGCCGGAAGAGCACCATCGGATCCACAAGACGAAGACCGAGTTGCATGGAGCAGAGAGTGCTGGCCAGAGTCGAACTACTTTCAGGAAGCGTCAAAAGCTAGCCGTGCTTAGGCGGGGAAACTACGCCATTGAGGACGTGCTAAACTCTAAGAGAGAACACGTCATGCTGTACGTGCCGCTTCACCAAGAATTAGACATTCTGGATGACAACGTCTTTGCGAAAATGCTTGACGATAACGAAGGCGCCATCATGAAATCAAACAAGAGTACTATGCTGGGGTAGCTTTTTCAGAGTTCATTTTGACTTGCGAGGTGGTTGAATGTTCGGAATCAATCAGACAAAGTGGAACACCTTCAAGAGAAGGCGTCTGGTGGTGGTGGTAGAAAACAATCTATTACAGAAAACGTATAAGAGAGTTGCGGAATATTTCATGTTTGAGTGGCAACATCCTATTCCGGGATGCCACTGGGGTCGGCCGCCGCTCGAGTGCACATCACCAAGGAGCGCTGGGCATCCAAGGTCAAGCAGCTCAGCAGGTTCTCTAGTTGGGATGAGAAAAGGGGGTGAAAAAGGTAAAAGATTGTTGGGGCACGATGCGACGAAGTGGTTGGTGTTGGCCAGTACCTGGCAGGTCGAGCAGGTGCCACTGATTTTCGGCCAAAAATGCCTAGCGACCACCGGACTGAGATAGTTGTTTGTCTGGACGCAGCACAGTATTCGCTCATCCGCTTTCTCCAGACAATGTTTGGGGTCTGGATAAAAGCGCTGCGAAGCTCGGTAATAGGCAAGAATTTCGCGAAAGCGTGTCTCATTCTTATTGTCAAATTGCGACTAGGTACATGGAGGGGCAACGGCCCGGATGAGAGAAGTGTGGGCAGCGACGTTTGCCGCCTGATTGCGGAGCTGGCCCAATTGGCCTGGGGTCCATACTATATGAATAGGTTGAGGGTTAAAGCGCCAAAAGGCTGCCCGAAGTAGGTGAGCTTCCAGCAGGGCGATAGAGCCGTGATGGTATTGGGAATAGGCTGAGCGTGAGTGCGTCAGGATGGTGCGTGAGGTAGGATGCAAGGCGGCCAAAGCAATGACAACCTCGTCAGCTTGCGTCACAGTGTTTGCTTTAAAGCAGAGGCCAACGACGTGTTTTTCTCTCTGCGATCATGGCGGCCACGAAGCTACTCGAGTTGGAGGAGACCGAGATGTCAGCGTAGAAAATGCCGGGGCTATCAGGGTGTCACGCCTGAAGGGCCGCGGAACATGCTAGTCTACGACAGGGATGTAACTCGGGGTTAAAGATGCAGGGTTGCGGTTACACCAACGGTTTGTGCTGCCAAAGTTCAGGTATGGGCGTCGGAGTGTCTTGGTCAGAGATCGCACTGAGGTCACGCCTTTGTAGTAGACGTAGCCATAAGGGCATCTGCGACACATGATTAATTTGGCTAACACGATGACTTACTCGCAGCTCTGTGAAAGAGTTATGTACCCCTAGTGCTATGAATCGGCTGTTGGAGCTGGCAGCTGGAAAGTTTAGTGCACGTTTGTATACTGAACGAACGAGAATGCCCAGCCGGTGCTCGTGGTGACGACGCAGGCGAAGGAAAGGTGAGGCGTACTAGACGCGAATGGTCACAAATGCATGGACCGAATGCATAGACTGGGTCATACTGAAGCAGCCGCACTTGGTAGATAGCCACCGTATCATACGCCTTACCCTTTCGCTGGTGCGTCAGCGCTTGCTATTGTGTCCTTGGGATCAAAAGGTGGAGTGAGGTGAAGCCGAAGAATTCGAACTATTTTCTCCACTGATGCAGCACAACCTGACAGCAGGAAAACCTGGGGTGGAGGTGTGTGGGATGCCAAGAGAATAGCCGATCTAACAGGAAAGCACTCTAGGCAGCACGAAGCAGCGTAGGCGTTCACCAGAAGGGCAGCCTTTTGCAGGCCCTCTTTGATTTGTGCTGTGGAGCCGGTGTTAGTCCAAATTGTAAAGTCGTCGGCATATAGTGAATGGTGTATTCCCTCGACCTCGCGCTGAATGGAGGGGAGGTTCTTTATAGCCAGGCTAAAGTGTAGGGGTGACAGGACTGCACCTTAGAGTGTACTCTGCGTGCCTATAATAGGTACGAGTCATATTAAAAAAAAATCAAGGTGGTGAAAGCGGCGCATTGTGATAGAAAGGCTCGACGGTAATTGAAAGCCTTCTGACAGCTGTTTCTGTAGAAAGGGTTGAATGAATACTAATGTGTTTGCGATATCAAACACTCTTCTAGGAGGATCAATAATTCCGACTTAGTCCCTGAGGAAGTGACGACGAAGACACAACACAAGGTGGTTGCAGCCGCGTGCTCTGGAGTCCGCCGTACCGATGACGTTATGCCGTTAAGTGGTTTCTGAGCACACATGAGGATATACGGAACCTGATACATCGCATGACTGACAAGACGGCTACATCATTGCAGATATTTTTACTGGGCATGCTGACTGTGGTGAGATCTGCACGTTGCACCTAATCATGGACGTTTACAACAGGAATCTTGTACAGAGATGGCCAGGTAAACAGTGCAATAAATGTACACGTGGCCTGTCCAACAACTGGTACAGCTGCCGTTGCGTTTAATGGCGTGACCGTACATCCGGCATTCAAAATCGTTATGACCAACATAAAAGTGAAGCGAAGACTTGCATCAATTGATTTGTATACGTTTCGGAGGATGTTTCGCTACGTGAAGCGCATCATTTTGGATGAGGTAAGCATGGTGTCTTCAGACCTGCTCAGACAAGTGCTTTGAGACAATTGGAAAGTACGCTTGGGGGAAATCTGGGCTTCACAGATGAAGGAGCAGTTCGGCGGGTTCGACGTAATCTCCCGGCGGGACATTAAGCGGCTCCCTCCGGTGCGAGCAAGTGAAGAATACAAGAAACCACCAAGCAGCGAAAGCGTCTACAGTACGTCCGTGCCACCCTGGCCCTACCTCTCATTCTCGCCTTCAACAGAAGTGGTTAAACAGAGTGATGCAAATTTCTCGCGTATCGTCATCAAGGTAAGTGACAGAAACAGTTAAATCACGACGAGATTCGTGTGCTTACCGATCGTTTCATCACTTTTGAACAGGCTCCTGTACATTGCATCATTGAGTTCTGTCTTTTCTTCACTAAATGACACGTCAATGTCTATAGCGGGATGTTGGATGAGTCTTGTGAATACAAGCATGACAGTGTCACCATACACATGGAAACTGGCCGCCGGAGCAGACAAGAGGAACGTGAGGCAATCGCGAGGACCGAAGAACTCAGTTGTGCGGAGAGTGGCAACCCGCCATTTGTGGTGACGTTGTGTATGAATGGGCCGTATATGCTGCTGATGAACATTGATGTGGTGCACGGCTTGTTCGACGGCATGGTCGGTACGCTAATTAGGTTCGGCTTAACGCTGACTATATTCCAAAGACACTTTCGCTACAATACCAGTAGTGTTGAAACGGTAACCAAGGTCAAAGTGAGCTATCTGTCTGGCATAAGGTGGTATGCGCAGAGGGTTCCTACCGAGCCCATCACTATGTCGTTTGCCATGAAGAGAAAAGTGTTCAGGCATGTATCAGTGCACAGAACCCAGTTTACTCTCGTTTGAGCAAGCGCCATGACAATACATAAGTCACAGGGTGCTACCTTCTACATTGTGGTATAGGAATACGCCAAGGCTTACCCTCAAAAGCTGACTTACATTGTCCTTAGCACTGTCGCTACCCTCCAGGGTTTAAATGTGGCCAACGTACAGCAAGACAGTACAATTTTCACCATGTTAGCTATATAGATAATGCTTTGATATCAGGATATGAGCGCTCAAACAAGGCACGGCCTAGACAGCATTTGCTCGCTGTAGTGCCCTGAAGAAAAACCATGCCACGGTGTACACAGTCACCCTTCTGGATGTCCGATCATTGATTTGCATATAGCGGACGTTCGTGGTGACTGCCTCTTGACCACTGCTCAGGTTCTTCTCCTTACAGAGGTTGGTGTTGCCACGTGATTAGAAGCTGTCACAACACCATAATTTACCATGGTTACTTATCTCAATCGTCTTGACACTACCAGAAGCTTGGGAGTTTGCATCTATGTCAGGAATGGGATTGCTGCCAGTGAAATGCCAAATGTAATGGTGCCTAAGAGTGAAGCCTGTGCCATTCCGCTTCATGAAAATGGTGTGATAATCAAAGCCATGTACGTGTCGCCAAACAATTTCGTCAGAGGCACAACAGACGTATTGGCTACGTGTATACCTATTCAGGCAGCAAGTAAACCGTCAGTGGCTGCTGGTGACTTCAATCGTGCTCTAAACTCAATTTGTGTTGTCCTTTGAACGACACGTTTAACGACGGCTTAGCTCCTCTGACAATTGCACAAACGACGCAATAGAGGATCACTATTGGTGTTGTCTATCAGAGACAAACAACTCCATATACTGTGCTGGGGTCACAGAAATGGCAGCGTGTTACTTCACTGATCACCGAGACATCTTTTTCGCAATAGAGAAGCAACGTGACGTTGAGCAAAAATAAATACACATGTGTCACTTAATACGTATACCACGTGTATGTCACTGGAGCAGTAGCAAGCATGACAATCAAGCTAATACTAAACAATCTGGACAACCAGAAAAACTTAGAATAATCAGCTGAACCTTGCTAACGCAATGTATATCCTGGCATAGCCGAGGTAAGGCCCTGCAACATTTTTGTTTTGTATGCAAGATTTGTTTTCAGCTGCAGCATCGGTCATGATGAATGGTGTATGCAGTCTTTATTGTATTGAGCGATGATTGGTGTTGTACATTTGCACCTGCTCTCAGTGGAATGAATCAAGAAAGACGAGCACGGAAATTGGTGTATAAAAAGTCTTTTATTACTTCAATGCGTGTGTTGTGCCAGGAATATTTATGCTCGGAGGCCATCCTGTGAGTACTCCAACTTTAACGCGCCCACAGTTGCTTATTCAAACTTGCCTTCTGATGAAAAAGAACAGGGGGTTGCAAAATTTAATTTCCTTCTTGATACTAATGCGTGTTTTATTCTTTAGTTGTTCCAACTTTCCTGGTCGTTGTGGCGGAAAACAGCTGGGGGCACAGGCAATTCGGAAGCCCCACGTTCAGAGCGTACTCTTTTATTGCTAAGCTTTTCTACTTTCTAGGGCGGGGGGGGGGGGGGTTAACCGTGCCTCTGCGGAGAGAGGTCGATAATTCCAGTCATTGTAGTCGCAGAAGTTCTTTCAATTCTACAACGGCCCGTTCATTCCAGGTGGTAAATCACGCATTGTCACTAGTGTCGTAAATTTGGGAGGCCACCGCCGGCCTACTTACAAGGGCTGAGTATCGGCCGCCCGAACTGCATCACGAAAGCACAAAAAATTTAGGTTCGGTTTTGTTTGGCGCGCCAGTGAACGGCGGCTCAACAAGGAGTCAAAATTGAAAATCGATAACCGATTAAAAATATCTTTTCAAATATGGCAGAACAGCACACAAGTATGCACACTCGGCCAAATTCCAATACAATACGTCACCAACCATAAGATACTCAATCAACGGGCTACAAAACACAACTGGATATACTAAAAACAACGGATACAAACAACAACACGCGCTACAATGCAATCTGATGCATTACCTGACTATGTTTGGTGTAGAAGGAATGCTTACGATGTTGTTGATGCACAATATAACAAGTGAAGAACCCAGTATTGATCCTTGTGGAACCCCATACCTAATTATACCCAAGAAAGATTTAAAATTATGAAGCTGCGCATATTGTTTTCTTGCCAAGAAAACGTTTTTCATTAGGTCAAGCGCAATCCCGCGTATTTCATACATATGTAACTTTTTAATTAATATATCATGCTTTATTGAAGCAAAAGCCTTACGGAAGTCCATACATATTCCTACAGTGTAAAGATTCTTTTCGAAGTTTTGAAGTCGGCTGTCCTTAATATGTAGTAGGGAAGTTTGGGTTGTTCTAGCTGGCTGAAATCCGAACTGTTCTTAACAAATTATATTTCTGTTTGCTGTAAAAAATACACCCTCTCATAAATCACGCGTTCAGTGACCTTTGAGAAAAAGGGTAATATGAATATTGGGCGATAGTTTTGAAGTTCATTTTTATTGCCTCCTTTAAAAATAACTGTTACGAGAGCTATTTTCATAGAATATGGAACGATATCCGTCAAAAAGACCCTGTTACATATATAGGTGAACGGAGCAACAATTAAATCAGTAATTGCCTTCATAGGTGTTACGGCAATGCAATCTTCGCCTGGTGAACAATTCTTTAACGAACATATAACAGTGGCTACTTCCTCCTCGGTAACGGGTGATAAAAACAATGAATTAGCGCGTAGACTTTGAATATAGGATTCGGCCGGTTTAAGGTCAGACACTTGCGTGATAGTACTTGATGATTCCGCATCAATTAGGTAAAGCTTAAATTAGTCCACTAGTGCTTTGCCACTATAGTGATTGCTGTTTATCTTTATATCGCGAGGAACGGTGGCCTTTTTTCTATGAATTTATTAACTCAATTCCAAACCATTTTATAATTCTCAATCATTGTAAAAAAACTTTTGGGCATTGAAATGTATTTTTGCCGTCTTTAGGTCCTTGTTTAGATTCTTTCGGAACCTATTGAACTCAGCGAGACCAGTTTGATCTTTTGTTTTTAAAAACACTGAAAACGTCTGTTTTTCTCGTTTTTTCGTTTAAGAAGTACAGGCGTGATCTGCTACTTTATTGCTCTCTCGTGTTTCTTTACAACAGCGTACAGAAAAGCATTGTTGTAGTTGCCAACGATTCTCGCTATGAACAGGTTATTTGTCTTAGACGGATCAGGTTCTTGATACAAGTAATCCCAGTTGCAGTCAAGCATCAGAGAGCAAAATTGAGGGACAGTTCTATTGTTTATGTCTCTTCGCGTATATTTGGGCGAATTTTTCGATTCAGGCATTCCTAATAGTGCAAAGAAGGCAGGGGGTCACATATGTCTGGGCTGAATACTCCGGCTGGCGCGAAACAGATTAATAATGAATTCCGAAATGCTAGTTATTCTGGTAGGTTTGTTAATGACGTTTTTACAGACATATGACATCAATTCCATTACCTTTAGTTTAGTAAGACTATGTCTTGAGATATCAATAATAAAGTCACCAAATGATACAACAAACCATCGGTTGGAATCAGCATTAAACAGAAGCTTCTCTAGAAACTCAGGAAATAGGTGTGTGCTACCATCTGGGGCGCGGTATATCAGCACTAATACAACCTTGGTGTGTATCACAGTAGCAGCTTCAAAATCTTTGCAAACAATACAACAGTCGGGCCACGCCTTGTAGGACAAGTTCTGTCTAATATATAAGGATACACCACCCCCACGCTTTCCTTTTTTAAATAGTGATTCTGTATTCTATTTTTCGAGATTATTCACGTCTGACTGTGAGGAAAACCAAGTTTCCGAGAAACCCATAATATCGAAGTCATAACCAAGGTGTGTCAATTCACTTTCGATTTCTTCACCCATGTTCCTCATGCTCTGTGCATTATTAGGATATAGAGAAGGACCTCGTTCAGAAAGGAAATCGGAGTCTTTAATAAAATTTTTGAAGGGGACAGTATTGCTATATATTGACTTGTTCATCAATACAAGCTAAAAAAGCAGTAGATATGGTATTTAAGAAATCTTGTTTATATCATCCTCAGATGTAATCCTAATTGCACGCACTTCAGGATTCTTTCTGACAAAATCTTTCCCTGCGACGACCAAGTGAACCGATAGTTAATTTCGGTAGCTCTCGTCTTTGCCATCCAAAGAAGCTTCTTGTTTGCAGGTGTTAAGTTGTCTAGCAGCTGAATATTGCTGCCTTTATCTCTCAGTTCGGCGCCTTTTGCAAGCCATGCCGCCTTCAAGCTCAGTCGAGCAAATCGTATCAGTATAACGGGGGGTTTCCCTTTACGTGTTAGCAACCGATGCTTGCTTTCTACGTCACAGTAAGACATTAGCGGTAAGTCAAACTTCTTCACAAGGTCGTTAACTCGTGATAGGACATCCTCTTTTTCAATCGAAGGTATGCAATAAATTTCCAGATTCTGGTGACGACTGTACTGCTGTAGGTCAAGTTTCAAGTTTCAAGTTTTTTATTATTTCCAAAAACAAGTTACAATATCTAGAATATACAGACGAAGGTCCCAGAGCCGGAGACCTTAGTGGGACCCTAAGTTTGTAGATACAAAATGACGGTAAAATCTATACCAAGCAGCAGAAAATTCTTACAATATACGGACATCAAAATACACTTTTACTTCACAAATCAAACCAAAACATGCAACATGGTATAAAAAGAAATGAAGAACAGACAACTCGAGCAGGCAAACGATCACAAGTATGGTTATTGGAGAAAATGATTCTTGACGGACTTTTTGAACAAAGGAAATGAAGTACAACGCTTAATGCTAGAGGGTAACGCATTCTAAAAAGATATTGCACTGAAGCAGAAGTTTTTTGCCCATAATTAGTATGAGCGGGGGGTAAGAAGAAATTTTTATCAGCAGCAAACCTGGTCACATTATTACTCTGCGAAAGATCAAATGCAATAAATGGGAATGCCAGTTGATTATACAGCAATTTGTGGAATAAGGTCACAAGATTGAACCGGAACAAAAGATTTACTGGCAAGATATTGTAAGAGCTTAGTAATGTGTAGGCGTTTGATTGCGAAGAACTAGAAGTGACAATGCGTATTGACTAATTTTGAATATGCTGTATTGATGATAAGTTACAAGCGTAAGTGTTGCCCTATGAGACTACATCGTGAGTAATATTACAATGAATGAACGGAAAATACAGCGCCAATAGAGCTTCACGGAAAAAGAAAGGGCGAGCTTCGATTGATGCGCGGATACCGAACGCCGTCTTCTGCTTAAGATGGTTAAATTGACTGCGAAAGGTACAGCATGAATCAAGATGTATGCAAAGAAAGACGACTTAATAACAAGCAGGAATGGAATGAATACCATGTTGTATTAAGGGAATGGTAGATAATGACCTCTGAGCACTTCTAAACACCATAAATCTAGTTTTGTGGAGTTGATAACTAAGTGATTCTTGCTGCATCAATTCATGAGGGCACCTAATACAAGATTTAACTTTTAAACAAGAGCATCAAGTTTAGGAATTTATTTTTTGTCAACGTACTGCTCAACAGCATCCAATCTGTTGCAGAGGCTTTCTATCTGTTTATCATCCCTTGCGCTGATTTCAAGAAGCCTGTCATGCGTATTTGACATGTGCTGAATGGACTGTTCGATGCTAGTCACTGTTTAGTTTAATTCTGTAAGGTGATTGAGCTTGGCAGTCAGGCTTGCCAAGCTTTTGCTAATTTCCGCAAGTTGCTGCATAGGGCTTCTGTTAAAGCTGACTGATCAGCGTTATTAATAATTTGGATGTTTTGAGATGAATGTGCACAGAAAGTCTGGCATTTTTACGCTTATCCTTGTCTCTTTTCTTTTTATAGGTGCGCTCACTTAGACCAATACATTCTCCGACGTGATAGCGTTGTCTGCATTCTGCACACGCTATTACATCATCCTCAGAGAAGTACTGTTCACAAGTCTCGCATATGTCACTCATCGTAACGCTTTTCTAGGCACAAATTATAATACCCGAGGTCAGCAGTAGCAGCAGCTATATAGCAACAATAACTTGCAAAGAACGGTAACCAGCCTGCGCATAGGCAACATGATGAATTAGGACAGTGCTCCGATGGACCACCTGCTGCCGCTGCTGCCCCAAGTGTCTCGTTCTGGCAGACTTGGTGCCCTTAGGTAGTAAACGAGGAATCATTAGTCAGCCGCTAGCTCGTAATAGGTTTACGTGCTACGTGACGCCAAACCGGCTGATAAAGGGTGTGTCACACTCGCCGCCATTGCTGCTGGGGGCACTGCCTGACACTTTCACGTTTACTGCACATATATATCCAATAAAGTGGATGGAGTGTCATGCTCCGAGTTTCTAGGGCTTAACTGTCGGCGTCTTATCAAACCATAACAACGGTAATCATCAGAAATTGTCTGCAGAGCGCCATCCAGTCATCACTGTTTACAGAAGCGATTCACTCCCAGTTGGTACACCAACTGTGAGACAGAGGCTGTTCTCCTAATAAAGAGTGCATTTATCTTCCTGGTGGCAATGATTGCCACTGTGGAGGTGCCTTGCGATTCTCATAGTTCGTGGTTGATTAAGAAAAAGACAAGAACACACTTTAATACACGCTTAAGAATTGAAACTGAAACTACTATGCAATCAGAAAAAGGAATAAATTCTTTCATAGATCTTTTATTTAGCTGTTTTTGCGATAAAAATTTGCACACAGCCAGCATTTCAAACTGACAGACATGGCGCGAGTTCACCGATGTGTTTCCGCTTGGCCATCCAAGAATTCTATTTCTGGTTCTGGACCAAGCACTTCATCAAGGGAGCTCTGGCTAGCTGGTTCGAGTCCCAGTGCTTCGACAAACAGATGCACGTCCTGTGGCTGCCTCGGAAGCTGATCGAAAGTTCCGGCTGGCTTTGAAAAACCAGGTTTAGCTGCAAAGCACGTATACAAAGCAAGTAAGTTCACTAACGCAATGATTTGCATGTTGTACAAAGATATGGTTATTTCACCTGTATTTATAAAAGCGAATAATTGAAAACTAAGCAATGAGGCACTACGTCTCCCTAAAGCTATTGCTTTTGTGGCATTAACTGCGTTCTAAATTGATGGTGCATCAAAGTAGGGCCTGCGTAATAACTTTAGCATTGTACGGTTGCCCTACACACAGTTCCCCTAAACGCACAAATGCTGCGCATTTCGGCTTGTGAAACTGGCTATTACGGCCGCCGAAGTTTGACCTGTGCCATATCTGATAAAGCAGCGTGAAAAAATATACTGATATACATTTCTATCTCTTTTAATGTGCAGCAGTCGTGAAACTTATTGGCGTGCAATGTTAAATGCGAACATTCTGTAAATACAAAATCTCATAAAGCCAGCCTCTCAAAAACTTTATCTGCGGTTTTGATGTGATTGTGAGTGACGCCGTTGAGCGATGCTCTGAAAATTTCGACTATCTGGTGTTCTTTAACGTACACTGACATCGCACAGTAAACAGGTTCTTACTAATTTGTCAACTCCGAAACGCCACCGCTGCGGCCGGGATCGAACACGTGGTGTTCAGGTCCGCAGCCGAGCACTCTAGCCGGTGATGCTGCGTAGCAGACAACACGTTTCTTAAAAGCACACTTTTGGCAGTTTATTTAAAAAATAATGCACGAATAAATGCGCGTCGTTCTAAAACCATCAGGGAAACAACCAGTAAAACGTTCTGCTTGCCTCCTAACACTGTGCACATTATTAGCCTCGCTAATAATGTTTTGTCATCCAGAGGCGTTGTGAAGTTCAGACTAGGAGGTTGTGATGTTCATTATTTGTTCAAGTCGACATATTTCCAGTGTTGTTTTTTTTAATATTCTGTGGAGTGTATAATTGCATTTATTATTAACTGTTTATGTTGTGACCCATTTCCAGCGGCCCACTCCGCAAGGCCCTAATGCGATGTAAGTGAACTGGAAATACAAAGAAAAAAGAACATACAACGCCGTACATGGAGGTTTGCTGAATAGTTGCAGCGCGGTAGCATAATATACGTACGGCACGTGTGACTACAGCCAGTCACTGTCGCAACTCATTTTCATGGCGTTGCCGAAATACAGCTAAGTAAATAACACAAAAATTTCTGTACGGCAGTCTAGAGGCACGCTTCTTTAATAACGTACAGGTTTACTAAGGAAAAAGTACAAGTGTTCCATGTCAAACATACCTAAAATGAACGATGAAATAGAGAAAAATGAATCAAAGAGTGAGCACGTCGTTTAACTCATCAACATTACGTTGCTTAGGCAAGGCAGTGCTCACCTTCCTTTTGCTCAGTCTTGGTTGTACCGCCATTATTAATGGCAAGTTCCGAAGGGCCACGCCTTCGGCGCTGCCACATGCGCCGTCGCAGACTGCAGCCTTTATGATGTGGTCACTGTTTTCTCGGCTCTGCAACTCAGCAGTGAGCTTCTGCAGCGGGTTCTCATGGAATACAAGAGGAGCGAAGTTCGCGTCACGCTTGCCATTTTTGATCACGTGAATTTTGTTGAGGGCCGTGGCGAGAAGAAATTTTGTGTGCATCACCATACCTGCAAATTTTGCATGTGACTCGAGAAAGATTGCTACCAGGCAAAAAAAGTGCACGTGCTTTCTCTGCGTCATTACCTTTGCGCTGGGTCTGCCGTAACATGCAGACAGTCAGACGGGTAATACAGTAAGGGGAATTCGAGAGACGCGTCGCCAAGCAAAGCGGAACTATCTCGCTTTTATCAGACCTCTTCATCAGGCTTGGCCGTGCTGTTAGTAAGTAGTGTTTGGAGCCTTTGTTCGTTCCAGATCAAGAACCGACTTCTAGATTAACGCCATGCCTGGCACCTTCGATTGAAGAACGGTGTGCCACCATATCCCAGGGTTTAATCGAATATTGTCAAGTGAAAAGACACACGGCATGGCAGAAATAATTTAGAGAGAATCAACAACGCTCGTGGTCTAATATCGTGCTTAATTTTGTGCTACAGACTACACTGACAAATGAAGTAGGGGTGAGACTGCTAGAGCTGTCTTTTAGTGCTCTTTATTATTGTGTATAACAAAGAAAACGAGGCCTTACAATTTCTGCTCATTTCCTATATTGTCGTGATGTATTATGAGTGCCGAAGAGGGGGATCGCAGAATGTGGGCTCACCTGGCGTAGTAGAAGAGAGAATGAAGAGGTAGATGGACTCGCTACCAACTAAATTGGGATTGACAGCATTACACCAAATATCCACTATGTTCAGCAAACTTAGCACTCCTGCCTCATAAGCTGAGGAGACCTAAATTTTGAACAAGTCGGTTTCTGTACATTCAGGTGCTACTTTATGATCGAAATTCTCTAGATATGGACGCCAACAGCAGCATCCTTATGATATCACCACCAAAGGAGGCGATAAATTACGTCGAATATCTTCATATTTTTATACACTAGCAAACAGCATGCTTGCTCAGCTCATTGTGACAAACATAATCACCGTCATAAACTTAACTCAGCTTTTGCGTACTCCTGTCTCCCTGAAGCGACGAATACTGCATTGACAGGATGGGTTATAATATATCGTATCTTCCCTGTTTTGATCCCAACTGCCAACGAAATGCGTCTGCGTAGGCATGAAAAATTTTTGCGATCGTTATAAACGATCTTGTTTGCAATCACGTTAGGTGGCTGATAGCCACGGATGGATCACATTGCGCAAGGCAGTGACGATAAACCGAACGCCGAAATAAATGTGTAAGAAGAGTTAAAAATTGTGCTCATAGATCACGTTGCACGGATTACGGCATGGCGCAAGGTAAACTGCTGCAGAAGGTCCACAAATACAATTTTGTATGTACCATCCTAAAAAAAGGATAATTTATTGTCTCTACGCGTAGGACAGGAAGTGGTACTTACACAAATTCAAAAGATTGTATGTTCAACAACATATATTTACATGAGAGTGAAAGAAGTGAATTTGGCTGCCAGGCGGCCACGCTCGGCACTGAAGAATTGTGTTAAACCGTCAGAGATTTGCAGTAGTATCGCTCTTGTAGCCGTCATGTCAATTTATAAACGTAAATCTGAATCCATGTCACCAGTGCGCCACACCAGTCAGGGAAATTTGTTTCGCGTAGTCTTTGACGCACATAGTTGGAGCAATCCTTCACGCTGTACAACACTTCCATCATTACCTCGAGACAACAGGTGCCTTTTTACATGCAAATACCAAGCTGCGCGGGGTGTCTGAATCCCAATATAATTAACGGGGTGATTCTGTTATACTCTTTCTTTGAAACTTTAAAGCAGGAACTAACCCTGGTAAGGAGACGTTAGATTATTTAGGAGTGTCTTCACCTATTCATGAGCCACCAGGACATGAGACGCGTGTTCAGAGCAGAAGTGGTAGCATGTTGAAAAACTTTCTAGACGTCACAATGTTCGCACGTGACCCTCTATCAATGCTGACAAGCTAAGTCTAAGTTTGCATCTCTATTCACTAGTAAAATCACTTGCCACAAACGCTATTTGAGTGATAAAATCTACTGCGCGGACTCGGAGAGCGATAAGAATCCTAGACAAAACGAATGTAAAATACACAGCTGATTGAATAGCAGCAAATATTCATTGCCGAAGGACGTCCAAGTAGCTTTCAGGGAATTCGTAACTGTTTGCGATAAGCATCTGACAAGCCATAACAAGATTGGGAGTGCCAGTGCGGATCATCTGCAGCCTTCGACAAACAGCCTCACGAGATCAACGTCGCGTTCGCTTCAGAAGGTAGAATGTGTAATAGAAGAAACAACAGCACTGACGCTTGTTAGGCCCAATAGTATTAAAACTAACAGACAGTGATGTCCGGGTTGTGATTAGTAGCTATTACAATGGAAGTGGGCCTCGCCACGGTGGTCTACTGGCTGTGGCGTTCGGCTGCTGGCGTCGAGGTATTGAATCCCGGCTCTCTCTCTCTCTCTCTCTCTCTCTCTCTCTCTATATATATATATATATATATATATATATATATATATATATATATATATATATATATATATATATATATATATATATACAGTTTTTTTAAATGGGACACATCCCCAACCGCAACCTGGCCACATAAGGCTGTATTTGCACATACTCTAAAATTTGCTTAAAACATAATAGTAATTTAACAATATTGCATAATTTATTTTACTGTTTTAGAGGAAACCTGGAAGTATGGATGTGCTGAAAGTATGGATAAAATGGCTTGGCTAATTCAATATATATATATATATATATATATATATATATATATATATATATATATATGCCATAAGTACTTGGGAAGAGAAGAGACAGAACTTAGTGGTTGTCTCATTAATTTTATTTTCTAGCGGTTTTGACTGATAGACCAGTCTTTGTCAGAATTTGTGATCAAGTGCGATGCTATGCGAACATGCCGCATTGACATAGTTGTGCAAGAAGCAAACGGGAGAGAGCGACACATTAATGGTGTTTTACAGTGGTGACAAATGCTGGGTCGAACTGTTCGACAAAGAATATGTCACCACTGTAAAAGGCCACTAATTTGTCACTCGCTCCCATTTCATTCTTGCACCGCCATGTCGATGCGGCATACTCGCTTAGCGTCGAACTTTTCTGCAAATCCTGACGAAGACTGGTCCACCGGTGGAAACCATTGGAAATAAAATTAAGACAACCACTAAGCTGTGTCTCTTCTCTCTTCTCTTTTCTCTCTCTCTCTCTCTCTCCTCTCTCTCTCTCTCTCTATATATATATATATATATATATATATATATATATATATATATATATATATATAGACGGGTAAGAATGCGTCAGCCTCCATTTTCTGCGAAGCGAACATAGATTTTCTGGCCGGGGTCGTCTACGCGCGCGCTTAACTCATGAGCGAACAAAAGGAAAAGGGAGGGGGGGCGCCTATGGTTGCTGCGCTATAGCGGTAAGAATCATCGTACGGCTCTTGGCCCTACAGCAGGCGGGAGCTTCTACGGGTTGCGCTCACAACACCAGAACACAGAGCGAAATTTGTTCCTGCAGTGCCCATCCAGATACAGATGCGCTCTACACATAACTGCCAAAATGTAAATGAAAAATTTTGCTCTGGCAGACTTGATACTTTTGAGTTAGTTCTCGAACTAGCTTGTCTAGCGGTCATGCCGTAATGGGATCACGCGTCATGGGACACAAAGGAACATTTACACAGGTGAAGCGCTCACTCGCAGTGGTATATTTCTTGACGAATGTACGCTAATAAATTCACTTTTGAACACCATACGTGCAACACGCTTGTGCTTTGCCTATAGGAAGCTTTGGAGACTTTTTTCAGAAAAAAGGGTAATAAGTTGTGTAAGCGACACTTATATAATTTAATATGGATCAGATGTTTGGTATCTACAAGCGTTCAATAGCGTGATTAAGCAGAAGGCACGAACACGTTACACACGCGTTGAAGAAAATGGACAATACTCGTATTAGCTTTATTTATCATGAAAAAAACTTCTGCCAGTGAGCGCCCATCCTAAGTTTTCCTTGATGTTTTTATGTGGTCGAGTTCTTGGCGCGAAGTTTACTGCTGCTTCCCGACTACCGAACAAATGCTTGTTGACTTACCTCCCGTTTGTCTTCTTCTTCCAGCTATGTATTCCGTGGAGCTCTGTTGTAGTTTGCGTCTCCCTTTGTCGTAACGAAAAAACTGGCTATTTTGCTTCTTGGTCTTCGTTCTAAGCAGCACGCTCTGCTTCTTCATCTTGTTCTTCTACTCAGCAGAAGTGGCGCGTAATGAAATCCTCCTTGTGGGTTTGAGCCGGTTTCTCTTAGGCGCCAAAACAACCAAAAACTATACTTGACATTTTCTTTCCTACATTTATTCTGTTTGGCTTGCTTGTTTGTAGCGTGGATACAATGGCACGTACCCACTCAGGGTCATTGGCCACGATAACATAGCAGTATATGTAGAGTCAACAGCACTGAATAAATATGAAATTGTTTCTACTGAAACGGGGTTTATTGGCGCAAGTAGTACTTGCACAGCAAGTCTAGTGATGCGGAAAACCGGGCGGCAGCAACGGACCCAGGAATCACAGCACTCGGGGCAAACGCTCGCGCTTGGCTCCTCTCGCTCAAGGCGTGACTCACTGCGGCACATAATCTTCTTCCTCTCTACAATACCCCGGCGACGAAGACGAGCCATCCTGGCAAGTCAAGGTGACGAGAGTAAGAGTGGGTGGTGATAGGGCTTGAGACGACTCACGTGGACAGTCTCACGACCAAGGCGTCGCCTGTCTGTAGATGGCGTGACCGGCTCGATCACGTATGTGACATGAGATCGACGTTCGACCACGCGATAAGGACCGTGAAACTTGGGGCCAAACTTAGAGGACAGACCTGGGGAGTGGAAGGGCATTCGGAGCCAGACGAGCGAGCCCACGGCAAAGGTCTCGACTTGCTGGTCGCGGTCGTGGCGGTCTTTTTCGAGTGCTTGCTTGTCCGAGGTGAATGATCGGGCCAACTGACGACACTCTTCAGCGTGGTGCACAATTTCAGAGAGAGGGTTGAACTCTGAGACGTCGGCACAATGCGGCAAAATGGTGTCAAGGGTGGAGCATGGCTCACGCCCATATAAAAGAAAGAAAGGCGAGAAGCCTGTGGTTGAATGCGCCGTGGTGTTGTACGCATAAGTCACAAATAGAAGAATAACATCCCAGTTCGATTGGTCGGAATGGACATACATGGCGAGCATGTCTCCTAGCGCTTGGTTGAAGCGCTCAGTTAGACCGTTGGTCTGCGGGTGGTAGGCTGTAGAGGAGTGGTGCACCGTGCGGCATGCCCGAAGGAGTTGTTGTACAACTTCGGATGAAAAGACACGCCCTCGATCACTCAGCAGTTCACGTGGTGACCCATGACGCAGTACGTAGCGTCGCAAGATGAAATTGGCTACGTCATGTGCACCAGCCGTTGGTAGTGGAGCTGTTTCAGCATACCTCGTCAGATGGTCGCCCGCGACAATGATCCATCGATTTCCAGTGGCAGTGTACGGAAGGGGACCATATAAATCGATTCCAACGCGGTCGAGAGGGCGCGCCGGACACGGTAGAGGCTGTATTAATCCGCATGAATGGGCCGCTGTCTTTCGTCGTTGGCATAATGAACAGGACCGAATGTATTTTTGTACAAAGGTGTACATAACACGACAGTAGTAACGCTGGCGGATCCGGTGATATGTTTTTAACACACCAGCGTGAGCATGTTGTGGGTCGGCCTGAAAATACGCACAGACATCAGATCGCATGTGGCGTGGTATAACCAAGAGCCATTTACGGCCATCCACATGGTAGTTTCTGCGGTATAGTTGCGCATACCGTATCTCGAAATGTGTGGCTTGGCGGCGAAGAGCGCGTGGGTACGCAGACGATGAGGAGTAGGAAAGAATGTTGAGGAGAGATTTTATCCATGGGTCTTTCCGCTGTTCAGACGACATGCTTGAGACGGAAATGGGAGCGATGGGAAAGTTGGCGTCCGAATGCAGGTCTGCGCTGGATCTCACTGGTGATTGTGAGAGGGCGTGCGCATCAGAGTATTTTCGTTCTGAGTGGTAGACGACACGAATGTCGAATTCTTGTAGGCGAAGAGCCCAACGTCCAACGCGACCTGAAGGATCTTTTAGCGACACCAACCAACAAAGTGCGTGGTGGTCTGTCACAACGTCGAAACTCTGCCCGTACAAGTAAGGACGAAAATTGCCTAACGCCCAAACGATTGCGAGGCATTTTGTTTCAGTTACGGAGTAGTTCATTTCCGCTTAGTGAGTGCGCGGCTTGCATATGCGACGACGTACTCTGGAATACCGGGCTTTCGTTGCGCGAGTACGGCTCCCAGGCCAACGCCACTGGCGTCTGTGTGCCCTTCAGTGGGGGCACTTGGATCGTAATGGCGTAGAATGGGTGGCGACGTAAGCAGGCGGCGCAGTGTAAGGAAGGCTTCGTCACATGCCGGGGGTCCAGTTAGAAAGATTAGCTGGACCATTCAGTAGTTGCGTAAGTGGGGCTATTATTGATGCGAAGTTGTGGACGAATCGGTGAAAATACGAACACAAGCCGATGAAGCTCCTAAGTTTTTTTAGTGAAGTTGGCTTCGAAAAGTTGGCTACGGCTCGAAATTTGTCCGGGTCGGGGCAAATTCCATTTTTTGACACAAGTTGGCGAGCCCGGAAGCGGCACTTCTTTAGGTTAAGCTGGAGGTTTGCCTTAGTAAGGCACTAAGAATAGTGCGCAGACGGTCGACGTGGGTAGGGAAATCAGGAGAAAATACGATAACATCTTCAAGGTAACATAAGCATATCTGCCAATTAAGGCCGCGTAAAACGCTGTCCATCATTCGTTCAAACGTTGCAGGTGCATTGCACAGACCGAATTGCATAACCGTGAATCCGTATAGGCCATCCGGCGTAACGAACGCTGTTTTGGGATGGTCACACTCTGCCATCGGAACCTGCCAGTAACCTGAACGTAAGTCCAGCGAAGAAAAGAATTCCGCACCTTGTAGGCAATCGATAGCGTCGTCGATGCGGGGAAGAGGGTACACATCTTTCCGTGTAATTTTGTTCAGTCGCCGGTAGTCGACACAAAATCTAACCGAACCGTCTTTTTCTTCACTAGCACAACAGGTGAAGACCAGGGGCTAGAAGATGGCTTGATGACACCGCGCTGAAGCAGATCGTCCACGTGCTCTGCAATTACACTTCGTTCCTTGGGCGATACGCGGTAGGGGCGTTGCCGCAAAGGAGGATGCGTTCCAGTGTAGATTGTGTGAGCGACGGTGTTAGTTTGACTCAGTGCCTCTTGAGGAAGATCAAATGAATCATGGAATTCATGCAGAAGGGTTATTAGCTGGTTCCGTTGATCCAGAGGAAGCTTGCTGTCGATGGAACGATCGAAGATATCCGAGGAGTAGTCATCGCGCGTAAAAGGAGGAGTAACAGCGTTCAGTTGAAGTTGCTGGCCAGGGTCGTGGGACTCAATAGGCACAATAACGTTGTCATCAACAGGAAGAACATAGCCCAGTGTTTCGTGAGCTCTTAAGGTGAGAGGGCATGAGCTAGGATTGCAAACGACAATTGCGGAATTATCTTGGTGAGGTGGCAGAACGGCGTATGGCAGAGACGTACCGTGGCGGCGACTGAAAACGTCAGATGGGGAGAAAACAACAGCAGAGCCGGACAATTCAGTGCGGTTGAAGGCGACAACAATGACACTAAGAGGGGGAACATCTATGTCGGAAGCAACAAGAAGCTTGCCAAGGTGAGTGAGCTCATTGTCGGTAGATGGCGCATCAGAAAACACAGAAAATTACACCTGTGCGCGAGCGCAGTCAGTTACGGCATGGTGGCGTGACAAAAAATCCCATCCAAGTGTCACGTCGTGGGAACAAGTGGCCAACACGAGAAACTCGATGTGGTACAGGACGTCCTGAATAATTACTCTCGCCGTACATGCTCCGACTGGTCGAATAGGTTGCGTGCTCGTGGTATTCAGCAATACTTCGGAAGGCGGCGTCATTACTTTTCGTATCGAACGGCAGAGTTTTTGACTCATCACAGATACGGCGGCACCCATGTCAACAAGCGCAAGAGTTCGTAGACATTCAACAAACAGATTCAGAACGTTTGTGGGGGACGGGCGAGGACTTCTACAATGCGACGATTTCGCAGCTCGTGCCTCCAGAGCTGTGGCAGTCAGTTTGCCGTCTCTGCGGGGTTCGGTCGGCGACGCAGCGGGGACGGAGAACGGTAGCGGCGTGGTGACGATGAGCGACGGGGACCGTATGATCGGTAGTCGGCAGCAGGGTGGTGGTCTGGTTCGGATGGGGACGGGTCGCGTTGCACTAATTGTCGGTCGCATTGACGGAGCATTTCTTGTTGCGCGTTGTACGGAGCCGGGAAAGAGTCGCCAGAGTACCTCGGAGCTGCAGCCGCGCCCGTTGCGAACCATCGGCAACAGAAGCGCGCCATGTGACCTGATATCCGCATGCGTAACAGACTGGTCGATTGTCAACTGTGCGCCAAGGGTTTCCGTTATATCGCTCTTGTGTTGCTGGAAATGGTGTCGTTGGTACTCGTAGAGGCTGGGGAGTCGGCCGAAGTGAAGGTCGTGGTGGAGTAGCAGCAACAGCAGCGTAAGTCAGTGGCGCGGTAACAGGTGCTGTCTGAGAGACGGCGGCAGTGCCTAAGAGACCTGCGCCTGTATTACCTGTTTGATGGCGGGCGCGAGACGTTCAGAAGAGGGTTCCGTTGCCAGTTGATATGACAGACAGGAAAGTTGTCGGGCCACCTCCTCGCGCACATATCGTTTGATTTCCGACATGATTGTGTTGTGGTCTCCACCTAGGGTCAATGCCGCGAGAGTTTCGTCAGTAGCCGCTGGCCGCAGTGTCATGACCCGTTGTTTGCGCAATTCCTCGAAGCTCTGGCAATGAGTGGTGAGTTCGGACACAGTACGGGGGTCCCTTGGACAGCAGCATCTGGAAGGCGTCGTCGTCCAGCCCCTTGAAGATGTGTTTGATCTTGTCTGCTTCGATCATTGAAGGGTCAAGGCACTTGCACAAATCGAGCACATCCTTGATGTAGCTTGTGAAGCCTTCCCCCTGAAGCTGTGCGCGTCCCCGTAGACGCTGTTCGGCACGGAGCTTGCGTACCTCGGGGTGTCCAAATACTTCGGTAATACGTAGCTTAAAAGCACCCCAAGTGGCAAATTCCGAGTGGTGGTTGTGAAACCAGAGACTCGCTACCTCTTTCAGGTAGAAGGGTACATATTGCAGCTTCGACGTGTCGTCCCACTCTTTGCTTGCGCCTACCTTTTCAAATGTCGACAGCCAATCTACTACGTCTTGCTCATCAGTACCGTCGAAAAAAGGTGGATCGCGCACGCGTAGCGCAGTGGGCACGATGACCATCGGAGGCTGGGTCGTACCTTGCTGGGTGTGTCTTCAGCCATTTCTGGGATGGCAGGTAGGTTCCTGTTGTGGAGTTCCAGGTTGAGTTACCCCGCACCTCCACCACACTGAAAAGCGGTTTATTGGCGCAAGTAGTACTTGCACAGCAGGTCTATTGATGCGGAAAGTGGGCGGCAGCAACGGACCCTGGAATCACAGCACTCGGGGCCAACGCTCGCGCTTGGCTCCTCTCGCTCAAGGCGTGACCCACTGCGGCACATAATGTTCTTCCTCTCTACACTACCATAGAGTTATTGCACAATTGTTGTATTTTTTGACTGAATGTTAGGGCACTAGAGGGTTAGAATGAGGGAAGGCAGGGGGGGGGTGCATAAAGCTAGCCATGGACAATGAAAATATTGAAAGGTAGGGCACTGCCACTCAAAGAGGAGGCCAGGTGAGCCCTCTAGCCATGCATTGATATAATCGAAAAGGGGCGCTATGAGCCTTCCCCCCCCCCCCTGAAGGGTTACCATGCACTCGCTTATGCTAGGGTACTTTTGACTTTGAGAGAAAGGCCATAATTTTATCCTTGAACTCTGGAACACATAAGGAGTTCCTTCGAATTAAAGCCTTGCTAGCTTTTTTATGCGCCTGTCCGTCGAAGTGGTGCAAGCGAATATATGTGTGCTCTTTCCGCGCCAGTTACGCAATACATTTCACATTTGTCAAAGGTATGGCAAACATATCTTGAGGCTGTCAACAGCGAGCGAACACAAGAACATGCAGTTTTCGACGAGCCATTCTCCTCAGCATGACAATGCCAGGCAATGCTTCGAGGCCATGCTCCTCGAAGCACTTCGGCTCGAGTTCTGTACACTACATTCGTTTTCCTCGAAGGCTCGTTTTACTTTCGAATAACAACGTTTTCTTGTATAGCCTTACTTCTCAGAGAGAAATTTTGTGTGCATACCCACACAATTTGCATGTGATTAGCAAATTTACGTCTGCAATATGTGGACAACAAGAATGTTAATTTCCTATTAGGATTACCGCTGTTCACAGGCGTCACTATTACAAGAATTGCTTGTTTTATGATCCCCATGTCTTCCATGTTAGCAGAGGTAACTCAGCTTAGTTAGCTCATATCATTGAATAACTAACAATTGCGTCTGCACGCAAAAGTGCCCAAAAGCTGAAAATTTATTTTTAAATTGGACAGTAATTTAGAAAGTTGAACTCCTCAGCTAAGGAAGGCGCAACTACACAGTACAAATTTTCAAACCCTTAAGGGTGTAAGAAGGGTGCTTTTACGGTAAAGCACCCTTTGCATCACCCTTTAAAAGCGATAAATGGTCAATTAAAAAGAAGCATTCCTTTATTTTGGTGCTTGCCTCGATGGCAGCCTAAACTTGGCTCTAAAGGTACTTTTGTGCCTGAGAAGGGTGTAGGCTACGATTGATCAGATGAAATATGCAGCAAAAGAAGAACACAGAATTATAATATTAGGGGTTTTACGTCCCGAAAACCAAGATATGATTATGAGGTTCACTGTAGTGGAGAGCTCCAGAGGTTTTCACCATTTACGGGTGCTGATATCGCACAGTGCACAGGCTTCTACCTTTTCGCCTCCGTCCTAACTCGACTGCCACGGCCGGCATCGAACCCGAGACCTTCGGATTAGCATCCAAGCAGTGTAGCTACTGTACGAATATGTGGACCTTGCAATAAACGACGGCCTATTTGATTTAGCATGTGTGAAAGTGCTCTCCAAATACTGCAGAATGCCAGCAGAAGTAAGTCGTGTTTCATCTATAATGAAAATTAACTGCAATCCATGTTACGAATGCTTATCGCAGCGTTGCTGATAAGCTACGTGTTTGCTGTGGATTGTATACACACACATAATGTTCGCGCGAGTATGTGTGTTTGTGTGCGTGAGCTTGCGCATGTGTTTGTGCGTAAGCGTTATTGTGTGTACAACCGTGCATGTGTGCGTGCGGGTGTATGTGTGAGTTTGTGCTTGTGTTAAGCGTGTCTGTGCACATGTGTACGTCATGCATGTGTACGTTTAGGGTCACATGTGTGTTCGGCCATATGTATATATACATGTATGTGTGTGTGCCTGTGCTTAAGTACGCGTGTGTATCAGCGCGTGTGCCTTTGAATTTTGTGTGTGTCTGGGGGTAGGGGGGCTAACTGCTTCTTAGTGTTTAACCTCCCACACGTGTTTAGACAGGGAGTCTATATAAAAGATGGCTTAAATATGATGGTGTTCAGCGCACTGTTCCGGGGCTCGTCATTACATGGAAAACAGCTGCACATTCTCGTACCTCATTGCTTACGAACTTGCTGTTGTAGCTGATTAGATACGCTGAGGCGCTTCTACGCTCGAAAACGTGGGTTATGACCAATTCACACGGAAAGCTGTAACTGAGCTTATGCATAGTCATGGTTTATATTAAACGCATTTAACAAGAACGTGTCTTGCCTTTGCTACAGGTGCTTAGCTGATTGGCTAACCATATGGAATTATGTGCTGATGATGTAGTCCGCAACAAGTTTGGTAACAACCTCGGCACGTTTTGTGGTGCGTGTCAAGCCTTCTAAGCTTCCGGGATTGTGTAATGATTTGTTCCAGCTTCGACTACAGATTCAGTGTTTGCGGTTCTCTAGACGAACTGCCAGACATGCACAATGCGAAATGAAATTCCTCAAAACGCGCAAGAAACTTACCTCTTTATGTACAAACAGTGAAGACATGTCTCTTTTCTGTTTTACATATGACCAAATGATCTTGGGCGTAGCACCAGCGAAGAGGTCTGCAAAAAAATAACAGATTCACAGACTTTAATCACGCCCCTAAGAATTCGAGGATTTGTAACAGATCAGCAATCAGTAGAATTTTGATTGCCTCTATAAGGGCATAACAATGAACAATTTCCTTGTTCTTTATACCCACACAAGAAGCTCCGTCCGTGGCATCTAATCCATATATGACGCTGTGCTTCCTATATGCCTGGTTTCTAGAGGTAGGGCTACGAACGTGTATTTTGTGCACCTAATCTAGCCCAGGATTTCGTCATCCTGAATTCACTCATCCTAATTCATTGTATTTAATAAAAGGTGTGATATGCCATCTAGTTTTGAAGAGTTACAGGCCTGCAATAGGCAGTGGAGAGCACGCATTAAAGCATTTCTTTTATGATAAATCTTTTCAAAGCTTGCTTTCGGAAAAAGTGCCTGGCAGAATTCGATAACCAAGGCTATCCTCTGATGGCGATTGGGGGAACGCTATTAGCGGTGGATATTGACCATGGGATCTACAAACGTAACCCGTGCCTAAATACTCAGTTAAAAACAATCATGCAAGTACGAGCGCTCGAGCGACACCAATGCGTGTGGACGCCGTCTACGTTACGTAAGCCGTGGCTTATGCTAGAGCTACGCACATAACTCCCACAGTTACGTATACTCTCTCGATTCTGTTATAACGCCGGACATTATCGCAGATGTAAGCAAAGTACGAAAACAGCACACAGAAACGAGGGAAAGCAACGCTCAGCGATGGCCGCACCAATGCGCCTTCGGAATTTTACTAGAGCTTTCCCTGTTGCTGGTGACGAGTTTCCTAAGTATATTAAAAGACCGACGCGTACGTGCTGGCAGCATCGTGGCATATCGGCACCTAAAACTATACCGTCTTTAAGAAACAAAAAGCCATTTCCTACAGTGCGCCTTTGTTCATAAATACTTTCTTTTTTGTTTTTTAACGCTTACACCAGCTCGTTGCACAATTGAGTAGTAATAAAAATGTTATTACGATGTAGCCTAAAGCGCCCATTGAAACGATATCAAGCACTTTCAGCAGTGCAGAGACAATGTGCGATCAGAAACTAATCGCCTTTGATAAGTGATCACATCACTCATTTTATGAGTGATGCAGGCGCTTACACAAAAGCACGCGTAGCAGTGTGAACTCGTTAAGTGACACCTTTATTTGGGCATCTGCAACAGCCCTGCGAACGCATACTGCTGGAAACGGCTGGCAGCCTACTCCCACAGAGCTGCTTCAGACGCCCAGCCAGTGCTGTGTGATTACTACCTACCAAAACAGTACAATCACCGTTAACAGGCCCACGTTGTCCATACACACAGCTCCATGAATATTCCTTAATACGCATGTCACTTCGAACATGGAGTCAAGCGTGACCTCCATTGAAGATGCACCTGTTCGCTGGTACTCACACAGCGACCAAGACCCTAGATCAACGCAACGCATTGGAAAGACGGATGAGACAAAAAGAGAGAAGGAGGCACTGGCGGTGCTGGCTGAGCTGTCGACGCAACTCTTCCCCTGTCGACGCCACCGTTACCGTGGGAACCCTGGCCGGGGTTAGAAGAAACCCGTCAAGAGGGCGCCGAAAAATAAACGAAAGGCGCATATGGCAGCGGCTTCGACATGGAAGGCAACGGAATTGCGCTTCAAGAATGACTCCTTGTAAATGGAAACTCTCCTTCCCACGAGCCGCGCAGCAGTGCAGGTTAATTGGCAGCCTCGCCTTCTTTGAATAAGTTCACGGATTGTGACTGCAGGCGGTGAACAATAGTGAATCAAAACTTGCGGAAAAGAAAATGCACCCTGGAATGACCAGAAACAATAACTATTTCGCCCTTGGTGGGACTAGTGAGAAAGCATCGCTACACCTTTTCCAGAGGAATTTCTTTTCGCATTGAACGTGTCTGCCAGTCCGTATATACTGACGCAAACACTGACTGCGTAGTCAAAGCTGGAAGAAATCAATACACAGTCGTGGAAGTTCAAGGCTTGTCACACACCATGAAAAGTGCAAGAGCTGTTACGGAACTTTTTGCTGACAGAATTATCAGCGCATAATTTCATATGGTTGCCCAATGAGCTAAGTAAGCACCTGTAGCAAAGGCAAGGCACTTTCTAGTTAAATGTTGGTAATATAAACCATGTTTGTGCATGAGCGCCGTTCCAGCTTTCCGTGTGAATTGCTCATAACCCACCTTTTCGAGCGTAGCAGTGCCTCAGCGTACCTAATCAGCTACCACAACAAGTTCCTAAGCAATGAGGTATGAGAATGTGCAGCTGTTTTCCACGTATTGACGAGCCTGTGCGCAGTGCGTTGACCACCGCCATTCTTAAGCCACCTTTAATATACCCTCCCAGTCTGAAGACGTGTGGGAAGTTAAACAATAAGAAGCAGTTAGCACCTCCCCTCCCCCCACACACACACAAAATTCGAGGGTGCACGCACTGATACACACGCATACACGTGCACAGGATCACACACATACACGTATACGCACATACGGCCGCAGACCGTAAACGTACACATGCATGACATACACATGTGAACAGACACGCTTAACACAAGCACGAACTCACACATACACCCGCACGCACACATGCACAAGTGTACACACAATCACGTTTATACACAAACACATGCGCAGGTTCACGCACACAAACACACATACTCGGATGAACAATATGTGTGTGTATACAATCCATAGCAAACACGTAGCCTATAAGCAACGCTAAGGAAATCTTTCGTAACACGAATTGCAGTTCATTGCCATTATAGTTGAAACACGATTTGATTCTGCTGGCATTCTGCTGCATTCGGAGAGCACCTTCACACGTGCTAAATCAATTAGGCTGTCATTTATTGCAAGGTCCACATATTCGTACAGTAGCTACACTGCTTGGCCGCTAATCCGAAGGTCGCGGGTTCAATTCTGGCCGTGGCAGTCGCATTAAGACTGAGGCGAAACGGTAGAAGCATGTGCACTGTGAGATATCAGCACCCGTCAAGCAACAACAAATGATTGAAATCTCTGGAAGTCACCACTTCGGTGACCTTCATAATAATATCGTGGTTTTTGGGATGTCAAACTCCAGATGTTGTAATTCCGTGTTCCTCTTTTGCTGCATATTCCATCTGATCAATTGTCACCTACACCTTTCTCAGACACAAAAGCACCCTTGTAGCCAAGTTTAGGGTGCTGTCGTGGCAAGCACCCAAATAAAGGAGCTTTTTTCCAATCAACTATTGATCTATTTATCAGTGCTAAAGGGTGTTGCAAAAGGTAATTTACCGTAAAAGAACCCTTTTTACACCCTTTTGGATGCAAACTTTTTCAATATGTATGAACAAGAAGGCGCAATAATACTGAAAACGCAGTGTATATCTCGATGTAGCGTCTTTTTTTCTGAGAACAAGCGGCTGCTTTTCTTGACCTATTGAAGACACAGCCAAGGGTTTCTGTGATGAGTTTTTGAAATAGAAATTAGGCTTTAGAAAACTACTTTCTTGAAACTTGACATACGTTGATGAAATTTGGTGCAGACATCAAGCATTTACTCTTGATGCTTCCGTGAAAGGTTCAAGGCATACCATCTGAACTTTTCATTATCTCAAATTTTGCTTTTTTGCAATGTATAGCATTTGCGCAATGCCTGTAAATTAAAAATAATGCACTACAGCGCTTGTTGATTATTTCACGCGCAGCTGAAATGCACCCACAAGTATTGTGTTATGTAACAGAATGGAACACAAAATGCTTGCATTGTGACTCTCTTTGTTACCTTCTGATTATACATGGTCCAGAGAGGGTAACAATCTGGTCTGAGAGCTGGCTGACCTCCCTGTTCTTCCTTTCCTCCTCTTCTTCCTTCAGGAATGAACAACGACAGACATACACATTTTCAAGAGTCAACACAAACGAACAAAGAGACATGACATACACTGTTGTCTGAGGAACATGCATCGAAGACCTAGTAAAGATAGGTAAAAATGGTTGAGAGAAAATGGCTGTGCAAACTTGGCAGGTGTGCAAAAACACTTGTGAGAAAATGGCTTATGAAGTGTCACTTTGCCTCCAGTTATCTAAAACACACTGGAATCGCAGTTCTTAGTAGACAGTTATAGTTTACCCGGTTTAGTGGGATAGCGGGAATACTGGGGTAATATGATAGAAGTTCGCACGCGGAGTAACATACGTGTCCCGTACTGCTGACCGTGCCCATGCTATATTCCAGATTTAATGTTACCTTGTTAGTGTGGTTGACATAGTGCACGTAAACTATGGCGGTGGTTTCGGGCTACCGCCCCGAAGAAATTTCAGCGTAGTTCTCAATATATTCACTTCGTTTGCAGCAAAAGACTGCTTAAAATGGTTTCGCTTGCATTCTGTTAGCTTCGATGACCGAGTATAAGGGATAAGTTAGCGCAGTTTTTGAGATAGCTCCCATTTAATTCACCTATAGGCCTAACTACAAGATCAATGTAAACAAATGGGCAACATAAGTGTTTTCCCTTCGGGCGCCAGGTTCGTATTTCTTCTGTTTTATTATTACTAAAACGTGGTATCATTGCTTCACGTGGTGACGCAGTCAAACATTAGGTTCTTTCTCGTCTTACCGTCGTTTACCCTATTCACACTCCGCTAGGTGGCATAACGTATAGCTGGGGCGGGTAAGCCACGTAAACACTGTCCCGCTAGCGCTTGGCGCAACGAACGCCAGTGGCACGGTAACGCTAATCTCTTAATACCAGCTTTTGCGCTAACGGTAAGCTATAGTTTTCTTATGCCACTTCTGATGCAGTGCATCTTAGACCTGTCATAATTTGAGAATCTGAAATTATGACAGGTAGATTGCCACTATCCCTCAAGAAGGTATATAACAGATGTATTTTGCCGGTACTTAGCTACGGAGCAGAAACCTGGGGACTTACAAAGAGGATTCAGCTTAAATTGAGGACGACGCAGCAAGCAACAGAAAGAAAAATGACAGGTGTAACCTTAGGAGACAAGAAGAGAGCAGAATGGATTAGGGGACAAATGGGGGTTAAGGATATCATAGTTGAAATAAAGAAGAGGAAATGGACATGGGCCAGGCATGTAGCGCGTAGACAGGAGAACCGCTGGTCATTAAGGGTAACTAACTGGATTCCCAGAGAAGGGAAGTGGGTTAGGGGGAGACAGAAAGTTAGGTGGGCAGATGAGATTAGGAAGTTTGCGGGTATAATTTGGCAGCAGCAACCACAGGACACGGGAGAGGCCTTTGTCCTGCAGTGGACGTAGTCAGGCTGATGATGAAGATGATGCGTCTTAGACATTGGATGCTTGCTTCGGAGGACATTCGATGTTCTCTTTTTTGCGCATCAGCATTCAGAAAATAGTGCTTAAAATTTAGCATACGTTTATTTTATAACAAACGGCTATCCTTGGTTTTTCTTGTGATAGTCGACTCCTTGGATATGTGGCCTCTCTAGTGAGTTTCATTCCTATGGTTTTAATACCGTCTTTCTTGATCCACAAAGAACAAATATACGTTTCAAACGAAGCTCTCTGTATGAAGCAGCGTTGTAGCAGAGAGTATGAAAAACATACTTTATTAAAATAGGGGCACATAATGAAGTCATACGCATCTTTCTCGTGTTCATGCTCCCATTAGCGTACTTATACCCTTGTTTTATTGATACAAATAATCACTGAACAATTTTATATATACAAAGTGGTTTATTGCGGCTGAAATGAATCACATGATGATAGCCTATGCCTTGATGTGACGCAACAAGTTGGGCTAGTTGGAACATACTCATCACGATCAGTGCAAAAGAGGACATGATCATCTCTTTTTTTTTGTTAACGCAGCTGACTGCCATAAGTATAGGCATTATTAACAGATAACGAACAGTTATGTTGATTTCCGGTGTTCCCTCTGTTTCTTTTCTCTCTCTGTCTTCATATCGTTACGTTTAGTAATGTATTTATTACGCTGTGGCGTACTGGTAGACTTCAAGGGGTCTTGCACTGGAGGCCTATCTCGACCAGGGGGTCTACAACTTGCGAAGATCCGTCAACATCAGGTGTTCTCCATTGCAGTCCTTGCAGAGAGCAGTGATTCTCCGGATAAGCCCGATTCCAATAATTTGCACGCCAGAGACACCTCCATAATGACAATGATTGACAAGTCTTTTAGCACCAACGAGCGTAGTGACCTGGCGAGTATTTTGCGCAAACATGCTGGTCTTTTCAATTTCGCACAGCTACAGGCTCCACTGTCATTCCCTGCTTCTCATGTGAAGCACCGCATAGATACGGCATACCATAGACCTCTTCGATAAAAGCCATACCGGGTATCGCCTTCGGAACGCGCAGTGATAAATGAACAGGTTGGCGAGATGCTAAAGAAGAATGTAATTCAGGAATCATGCAGTCCGTGGGCTGCTCCCGTAATATTGGTCAAGAAGAAAGATGTAACACGGCAATTTTGCGTTGACTACCACCGTCTCAACGCAGAAACAAAGAAAGACTTGTACCCACTACCACGTATTGACGATGCTATAGACTGTCTTTCATCAGCCTCCTAATTTTCGTCGTTTGATTTGAGGCCAGGGTATTGGCAGATTCCAATGCACGAGGAAGATAAAGAGAAAACGGCATTTGTTACAACAGATAGACTTTTTGAATTCAATGTGATGCCATTCAGACTATGCAATCTGCCTGCAACTTTCGAGCACTTCATGGACAAGATTCTACGTGGTTTAAAGCGGGAAGTATGCTTGTGTTATCTAGACGATGTTGTGATTTTTGGGCGCACTGACTGTGAGCACAACACACGCCTCGACCTCGTGCTGAACTGCCGAAGCGAAGCACGCTTGGTGCTCAACTCAAAGGAATGTCGTTTCGGAGAGCGCCAAACACCCGTCCTTAGACACTTGGTGAACAAAAAATGCACATGGCCGCATCCCGTGAAAACGGCAAGCAACCTCACTCAGCGAAAGAACTACGCAGCTTTTTGGGCCTCTGCTCGTACTTCCGTCGATTAATCCCTGGATTTGCCAATATCGCACACCCACTCACGTGCCTGCTTCAGAACGGCGTCCCATTTGACTGGACTTAGGAATGTACGCCCGCTTTTCGTGAGTTGAAGTCCCTTTTAACATCCCATCCGATTATTCGACACTTCGATCCTCTGGCTCCCACAGAACTTCACACAGACGCTAGCGGTGTCGGTGTAGGTGCCGTGTTGGTTCCACGCTTGGATACCAGAGAACATGTCGTTGCGTATGCCAGTCGCTCTCTAAGCAAGCTTGAGCGTAAATATATCGTCACAGAGCAAGAATGCCTCGCCGTAGTCTTCGCAGTGCAGCGCTTCCGGTCCTACCTGTACGGACGCCCCTTTACCATCATGACAAATCATCATTCGCTCTGCTGGCTGGTAAATCTGCGTGACCCATCTGGGCGACTAGCGCGCTGGGCACTCTGTCTGCAGGAATACGACTTTACAGTTTCCTATAAAAGCGGCCGTCGTCACGCTGATGCAGATTGTCTTTCACGACTACCGCTTCCATCGATGGACTGCGACGCGGGCAACTTCGACACCTACAACGCGCCATTGGACCTGCCATTTCCTGATACCAACGCCTTTAGGATTGAGCAGCAAAGGAACCACACCATACAGGAGCTCCTTCCTACCGAGTCAAGACCATCGGCGACTCGCTTCTGCATACGTGACGGACTTGTGTACCAAAAGAACTATGCTACGACCGGCTTACGGTATCTTCTCGTGGTTCCAGAGAGCTTTTGCGTTTCCGTCGTGCAGGCTATGCATGATGACCCAACGTCCGGCCATCTAGGCACAGCGAAAACTCTTTGCCGGCTTCAAGAAAGATTTTACTGGCCGAAAATGCGCCAGAAGACGGAACAGTACTTCTCTAGTTGCAAGGAGTGCCAACACCGCAAGCGCCCTACCAGTGCTCCTCCAAGACGACTACATCCTATTTCACCCCCTAGAACTCCATTCGAGCAAGTTGGGATTGACCTTCAAGGTCCCTTTCCGAGGTCTTTTAATAGAAATCGCTGGATAGTCGTATGTACGGATCACTTAACGCGGTTTTGCGAGACAGCTGCTATACCATCGGTAGCTGACATGTGTTTATTCATGCTGCGTTTTGTGGTTCTACGACATTTACCTCCTAAAATTGTCATCATTTATCGTGGGCGAGAATTCACTGCAGACGTCGTGGAAGAGATGCTTTGTCTATGCGCTTCAAGCTTTCGGCACTCTACGCCATATCATCCCCAAACAAACGGCCTGACGAAACGAACTAACAGGACTCTCACGAACATGCTTTCTATGTATGTCGCAGCAGATCACAAGAACTGGGATGGCGTGCTACCTTCATCACTCACGCATTTAACAGCGCACAATATGAGACTACCAGCTACAGTCCGTTTTTTCTTCTGTATGCTCGGCCACCTCGTCATACCTTAGATACCGTCTTCCCGTTTATGGACCACCATGATTCCGGTATATCCGAGATCGTCTGCCGTGCAGAAGCCCGACGTCTTGCTTACACGCGCAACCTCGCTTTCGCCTGAAGACACGTTTTCACCGTCAACGTCGACACGTGACGTATAATCGTGAAGGCCGCGTGTTGCTGTGGACGCCAAGTAGGATTGATTGATATGTGGGGTTTAACGTCCCAAAACCACTATATGATTATGAGAGACGCCGTAGTGGAGGGCTCCGGAAATTTAGACCACCTGGGGTTCTTTAACGTGCACCCAAATCTGAGCACAGGGGCCTACAACATTTCCGCCTCCATCAGAAATGCAGCCGCCGCAGCCGGGATTCAAACCCGCGCCCTGCGGGTCAGCAGCCGAGTACCTTAGCCACTAGACCACCACGGCGGGGGACGCCAAATAGGAAACGTGGGTTGTGTGAAAAATTGCTGGCACACTATGCGGGGCCTTATGTTGTTCTAGACCGCTTAAGCAATGTAACTTACTGCGTACCACGTCTTCATTCAAATGGCCGACGATCTGCAAAGACTGAACTAGTCCAAATAGCAAGTTTGAAGCGCTATATTCCCAGAGAGACTCTTTAACTCGCCCGATGGGCTTCGTCTGCGCGGAGGGAAATGTTACTGCATAGGTGATTTGGGTATGAACCTGTGGGTAGCGGGAAACAGGCGGATTAGATAAGAGGACGCTGGGCTAGCGAGACAGGCCTCCGGTGCACGACCCCTTGAAGTCTACGAGTACGCCACAGCGTAATAAATACATTACTGAACGTGACAATATCATTTTCTCTTCCCTTCCTTCTATCTATCTCTACCTTTCTCGGCTTGCTCTTTTCTGTCGCTTTCTCTCCTCCCCCAAACCTTTGTTCTCACCCTCACTTTCCTTCATCACGCCCTTGCAAAAACACCATGCCAGACTATTTTGTGCTCTGCTATATTTCTGGATAGCTGAGTGTTAACGTGGTCTTGGCGTTGTGTTCAAATTGTGGCCACGTGTTTTTATTATCACTTTGAAATTTTCTTCCCTAGAGTTGCTCTCGGTTTTCTCTTTTTTTTTCTAATTCTTACTTTGTTTACTCGTTCCCTTGTGCATCAGAGTTGTTGCATCCCATGCAACGAAATTCGCCAAACGTGCGATGGGCACAAGGTCGAAGAATTTTAGCAAACTAAAATTATTGTTGTTTTTAGTTCATCAACCTCATCGCCCTAAATTTCCATATTACTTCATAAGACCAATCAATTCTTGGCCTGTTTAAAATGCCTTCGAAAATTTTCGAAGCAACCGCCCTCCTTGCAAGGAAGCCGAACAGGAGGAGAAGGTTGTTGCTTGAATCGTGGCACACACAGAGGCCAGCCAATAACATCAACTGCTCTCTCGGAACCCTTTCTCCAGTGTATACACACGGACTGCACCCCACGGCAAAACGAGAGAGGGGGGGGTCATTATCCACCTTGCGAGTGCTTTGAAGACGACACTCCAACGTAGCCTCCGCGGTCACCCCTAAGGAAAGAACCAAGTCAGTTTTGAAAAGTCAGGTTTCCTCTAAACTTTTGGTTTGAGTAGCATTTCCGCGCCACGCCACGCTCGTCAGCGAGCAAGCCGCGCTTCAATTCATCTCCCAATATCATACCCAATCAGACAGACTTCTGTCGAATGTTTATACCATAGCAGAGGTAACCCGTGGCTCCCAGATAACTCATACTCTAAAGTGTCTTTTCCAAAGGAAGGTACTTATCACCTTTGTACGTTGTTTCTGCCTCTGAAATGGCCTCAGATTTCACACTCGGTTCGACAAAGTGCACGATACATTAAATAGTCAATGAATTTTATAGTGTGGTAATCGACATTTCAGTTCGAAAAGGGAATACTTGAAAGGTGTGTGTGCTCAGCCTGAACAAAAAATGGCAGTGGCTTAGCTCAGCTATGCCAGGATATACGTAGCGTTAGCAAAGGTTCAGCTGATTATTCTTAGATTTCCAGATATTATGCTTACAGCTGCTCCAATGACACACACACGGTATACGTATTATGTGGCACATGTATATTTATTTTGCCGGGCGACTACTTCGGGATCTGATGAGTTAAGCTTCTCCGCTCTACTGCACTATTGAGCAGCATTTGCACTCTCCTTCTTCATGGCTATACCACTGTTGCAAACACTGTCAGAGGCGCTATCAAGCGGCTCCAGCGCAGCGTCAGGTGGCGATTGCAAAGGGAAGGCGCGCGCGTCGGCGTCCATATGTCTACTAAGGCTATGACGGCACTCCTCTGGAAAGCGCACACCGGCGGCGGCGAGTCGCGCGCGGCCGCGGTCGAGTGCGAGGGAGGTGCCGGCTCCGGTGCGTGACACCAGTGATCGTCTGCGCAGCGCATCGATTTGCGCGCACACCGGCGGCGAGCCGCGCGCGGTGTCGGCGGAGTATCATTGCGCATGCGCAGACCAGTGCCACGCAATATTGCTCAGCGAGGCCAGTGCAGCTAATGCTACAAAAGAGAGTAACGGCCCCTCTGTTCCTCTCCTTCATGATTTATGTCACTGCCCATTTGACGTTGCATAAGTAAAGCGATATTCAAAGTCACAGATACTATCTGGGATGTGAACAGTAAAACTACTGGCACCAGATGAGGGCTTCGCCCTCCTCACCCCTCTCACTCTGTTGCCGGGCTGCCCGCAAGGCTTTTTTTCTGGCTGCCTGAGCGGTATTATCATCAGGAACAAATCTGCGGCCAATAAAAGCAGAGCTTAGTGGCATCAGCTGCTGGAGAGATCCCCCCTCAGACGTCTTCCGCTCAAAGAGAACCGCGAGTTGCGAGAGTTGGTGGATGTTCATCGTGGAACATCGTCGCTGTTCAACGTGGAGTACCCAACTCGTTGCGCTGTAAAATATTCCACGATGGTCTTCCGCTCACATGTACGTGGCAAAGCAAGAGGGATACTGTACTATTCTCATGGATTTACAAGGCTGTTGAGGCACCCTGCTGATTTTCGCGGAGTTTATGTAGGAGTAGTAGAGACAACAGCACCAAACACCTGCTTGTTTACAATCCTACGGGGGCGGCTGTCCCTGCCGCCCCCGTAGGAGTAACTTTTGCCCTGTCCGGGAAAGAGAAACGCAGACAAGCGGCGAGATCGCGCCCGCATGCTTGTCCATAACATCGTTATAACGTGATGGATAATCCTCGCATCTCCCAAAAGACTTCTAGATCGTGTTTATATCTAAAAACGCCTTTTTTCTTTTTTCCTGTGGAGAAACGCAACTGAGAAACTATAGTGATTGCTTAAAGGACCTCTGACAGCGGAAGTTTCCTTCGCACCTGTCATTCGTAGCTTTGTGTATGGTAATACTGAAGCTGATGGTGATGCTGAAAGAATCATAAGCTTTCCAACGCATCGTATAAATAATTCTCGCCTCATTAACTAACAAAAGCTTTGTGTCAATTCTTTGCGCCCACCGCAATAAAATGAGGAACTAGCACCCCGCAGTTATGGAGTGCCTGGGACTACGTTCGCACAAGTTTCGGTGACATAGTGACTGAATGCACCGTTTACAAATCGGTGAACCCACGCGCTGAGAAGAATGAAACGTGGGTACTTTGACCGTGTCCTCCTCAGAAAAAAAGACTTTCCTGGCGTAAGTAGCCAAAACCACCTCTAGACACCAGTCCTGGTGCCAGTAGCTGTATAGTGCGCCACCTGCTAATGTTTGCTGACGTCGACAATACTCGTCTTATTCATGGGGTCTCACTTATGTTGAGGTCACGAGGTACTGTCAAATCAGATGAGCACTCAAACTAACTTAAAAAGAAAATACAATAGCCTGAAGCTAATTGCCAGCTCGATTATTCGATAAGTACCCTCTTATAAAGGACAAACAACACAAATACTTAGAGGTTGCAAGTTCGCATGCTACACATGCGCTCGCATTCTATCGTTACCGCGTGAACGACCCCGCCCCCTCCCCTAAACTCATTTCAACGTTATCAAACTGTCACTACACCCTATTTGTAGGCGCTGCCCCACGGCAGGGCACTAGTTATTTTTGGCGGGTATTTTAAAGTGACCCTGAAATTGATCAAACTACGTGGTACTATTTATTGCAAGACACATGAGAGCATTTATGATACAATTTTAGGATTAACACAACACAAATGAAAAAGCACCCAAAATATGTATTGTTCAAACAAATATTTGCCTGCCAAACCTTCTTTTATGAACGTTTCAAAGCAAGCTGGAACGATGTCACCGGCAGCTGTGATCCAGTGCTCTACATTTAAGTCTTGTTCATTAAGCAAGTGTAGACGACACTGACTGGAAGGTTTTAGTGCGCTGCCCATCATTTCATTACAAGAGGTGCAATAATCTGACCTCCAAAAATGAAAGATTGATAGTTGCCTAAAAGACGTAAGGATAGTGAACCTAAGACACACACACGTATATTTATAATGCTCCACCCAAGTGTACACTATGAGCCTTGACAATATCAACGTGGGCTGCCTGGGCTCTATATGTTGTATTTCTCCTTGCGTCGGTATCATTATGGGCGTTCTCCTAAAATATTACTGTCTAGGCATTCAGGTCAGCTTTTGTGCGTGTGTGCAACGTCCTAGAAGCGTGGTTATGCTTCTATCTTGTGCAAAAAGTAGAACATTTCATTCGCGGCATTGCTTTCTCAAAGACACGTGGACACAAACCCACGGCAATAGGCGCACGTTCAGAAGCCAGGCGTCCTGGACTTCGCATTCGGAGAACATCAGTGGCACCACCATTCAGAGCCCAGTTCATGAGTGGCACTAACTGTTCATATCGAGTGGTTGCAGCAATATTTAAGTACAAGGACAAAGGAATGAAATACAACACTGATCACTGAGAACTGGTGTTCTGATGAAATCCTCCACAAACTGGTGATCAGACAGGACAAAGGTTATACAATATCAAGAAACAGTTGGGCACTCGTCAGGAAGGTACTCGAATTCTTTCTGGGACAGGACTACTGCTGGAGTTGCGATGCTATATCTGTCATTTTTGTGGTGATAATTTCTATACACCAGCGTGTGTGTCCTTCCTTTAGGCAATCACGTTCATGTTGTGAAAAAGTGTTTGTAACCAGCAAGTTAGACGGTGAGCTGAAAGGCGGCCTATAATTGCATCAGCCTGAAAATATTTCGCACCATGTTGCCTTGCTCTGTCATTCATGCAGCATGCAATCTGCCCCACATGAACAGGCGGATACGACAGTGAATTGCTGTATACTATGCTGTAGTCACATGGCGCGTTCTTCTTCCCGTACTTCACCTCACATCGTGTCTCCACCTTGTCAGTGAGGCACAGACACATCATACGTCCTCCTTTCAGTTGCAAAAAATAGCACTTGTGTGCATTAGCGCTTAGCAATCTTGAGGTGGTGCCTTGGACCGCACAAGCTTGGAACCACTTGTCTTTGAAGTTGCCGGCCCTGTTCCCCACTTTCTTGGTTTCTTGTTTTGCCGACCTTCACATCATGTCATCCGAGCCACAGTCTTTACAGTGCTGTGGAAAGTGAAGGGACGAAATATAAAACAGCAGGAAAGGCTCGCAGCGTCAAAATAAAAGCGTTTCCTTAAGCGTATGGTCTGAAGTACAACCCGAAGAAAATTGCTGAGAGACAATGCCTGTTAATAATTTCTAACAGACAATAATGCCTATGAATATATAGGGAACGTTATCAGGAGTATTTGTTGTGTAAAGTGAACACGAAAAATGGACAAATGTTGCAGGTTTGAACACTTCTAACTGCAAATTAACTTTCCTTCTACTTTTCTATCTTCGCGTTTACGTTACAATAACATCGAATACCTTCCGGCATGTTTGTTTCTTAGAAATTATAGTTTTTGTGTCTAACAAAAAAATCGAGCCCTTAAGTTTACATTTTATTCCTTCAAGGCACACATGTTGTATGTTCTACCCCAATGAAACGACGGAGGAGATGGCAGCGCCTCAAAAACGACAAGAAGGGGACACATTGTGAGGTGAAACAAAGTAAGAAGTATATGCCGTAGTTGTCCTTTCCATGTAAGCACAAGTGTAAGATAATTCCGGGGGCTGCACGTACTTCTAATGCTATCTCGGGTTCTGTGCCCCAAAACTGCGATATGACTATGAGAGACACGTGAAGGTACCCTTAATTCATAAATAAGTAGTTCAGATCATTATCACACAGCTAGTGCTTCTTAAATAATTTATGAAAACTAGTTCCCAAGCTTGGATGCAGAAGAAGCATTAGGACGGCTTCTGTGGCAGTCCTCGTGATATGCGATGGGAGTTGCCTGTTGGCTTTGTCGGCACAGCACCTGCACAAAACGAATGCAGTAAATATCCGACTCATCCAGAAGAAGAACATATGCTGTATAATCTCGCAGACTCACATTTTGTATGAAAAACCGGTAATGCCATGCTGGCTAGTTTTAATATTAGGGCTAAAACTTTAGATTGCTAATCAAACGTAAGATTTAAAAGTGGAAGGTTAATAGTAAAATTGATAGTAGGCGTGACTTAAGTGTAGCCGTTAGTAATATGAGAAGTAAGCTAAAAGAAGCTAAAATATTTATTTTTGCAAACATACTTCCTAAAGTTCTAGAACCACTGAAAATGAAATATGAAAATATATACATTCAAACAAAAATTCGGAACCTACGCGTTTTTCTGAAGACAACGCCGATATGGTAAACACCTTGAACCATTGCTTTCTTTTAGTCTGCTGATACTGCTTGTAGATAACGAACATCATCCAGCCTATGATGCATTCTGGCCATTCACCTAGTAGAACCTCTGACAGTTACCGAGCAAGAGAGCTTCATTTATTACGAAATAACTGTAGCATATTGCCTAATACTACCTAAATCTTACCAGTGTAACCTATCACTAAGTATTACTAACCAAAAAGAGTGCTCGTCATGGTGTTTTTCGCAAATTTGTTCCTTGACGCTATACGGAGGAAGAAGCTAAATATTTATGCCTAATCTTTAATAAATCACTGCACTGATGCACTTTAGCTGCAGTAGGGAAGTCAACCAAAATTATTCCAATATCTATAATAAGCAGCAAAGCCGTAGCTTCACACTACAAATCAAAATCACGAACTTGTTATGTGTGCAAGTAACCAGAACATATGATATTGGAACACAAATATTTACCTAGAAAACACATATCCTGTCTCTTATGCAGTATCGTTTCACAAAGAGCCTGTCAATAATTATTAAAATTTTCGAATTCACACGTGATGCAATCCAATTCACTGATAGCCATAAGCAAACAGACACCACAACCTTAGATTTGTTGATGCTGTTTCATATTGCAAATAATGATCGACCATGCTTCATATAGCAAATATTACGTAATTCAGTAGTTACTTTTAGAGCTAGCACTATTAGTCACTAGACTAACGATTGCATACCAACTGCTCAAAATTTGTGCGCTTAGAGGACACTGCCTCTACAACAGAAGCAGTCACGTCAGGCATTCCAGAGAGCAGCGTCGTAGCGCTTATACTGTCCACAGTATTCGTTATTGATCTGGCATCTTAATGAAAGCGAAACATAAGCTCTTAGTAGACGCCAACATACTTTACCAAGAAATATATTACTTCGTATGGTACGCACATTATTAAAACACAATAATAAAATGGAAAGGATAAAAAAGCAATGTTTATTTTTAACAAGTACAGACTGACGCACTCACATACATATCAACAAAATTATGGTGGCATTTTAAAACTATAAAAACGAATACTAACAGGAAAAACTAATATTTCACCAACAACGCAACATTTTAAAATAGATACCTTTAAAAGTATTTATTTCAATTTCATGGGAAGCCAACCCGTCAAAAACAAGCAGATACTCCTGCTGAATACTCTTCCAACAAAAATTCCTTACAACATTCAGTTTTGCCTCTTACCAATCATAATTAGAACTCACTGAAACCTACCCTGAGCGCCTCATCACGCACACATGTTATCACAGATGCAAATAAAAGCCGATTGCTCGCCTCACAAACAACACTAAACACATTGCAACATCAATAAACCAGCTAAGCGATGGGTCTATCTCAAGTTACTAATGTTCTATATTAACGATTCCTACTTCAAGTGACACACTCTTCGATAGATTCTTTGTTTATAAAACTGCTTGAGTAATGTACGTCTAATCGTAGCGTGTACTTGTCGATGCTACGCGATGAGACAAATGTATAACGTTTATTTCTTTCTGTTAGTTTTTAGTGACGATATCGCTCATCGTTTTGTGGTTACTAATTTATTGCATGTTCTTGAAATAACAATGTTTTATGAATTACTAAGCATGTGAATGGCTCATTTTTACATTTATGTGATTTCAAACATATACGAATTTGTCCAAAGAAATATTTACTATGTTTTTTCGCAGTTGTAAGTTCTTAAATATACTGGCAGTGTTTTAAAACGCAAAGTAATTAAAGAAATGATTTAGTTTGACAGTATGGTAATTTCTTCCAAGAGAGGCGCTACTGCCGAGTCTTATCGCAAGCGGGTCCCGACACAAGCAGATGCCGATTCATCTGAGCAGCGGTTGAATACGAAATGCCTCTTCTTGTTGTGTAAATCGCTCCACAACAAGGGCAAATATCAATCCCGTCATGTGGCGGTGCCCTATAAACACCTGATTTTGCCTTCCCTCTAAATAGTATCCAATAATTAGTAGCAGTGGAAGGCTGCCTTGAGCAGTTTCAAGCCTGACGTCGAAGACAGCATACCGGGCTGGGCGGAGAGTGCTTTGATTGTGCTGCGAGAGATATGAGCAGCAAAGCTCCCACGACCGTCAAGGAACTTAACTTAGCATTAGCGGAGTTGAGCGCTCGACTTGATGCTAAGAATTATTGACTGAAGGAAGACTTCTGGGCAACAATTCAAGCAGAGATACAATTGATAAGACAGTCTATTGATCATAAGCATGCCGCATTAAAAAAAAGAGCTGCCTAAACTAATTGAAAAAGAACTCAAACCCCTCTAAAAGTCAATGGAATTCATTAAGAAGAAATTCGAGGAATTTAAGTCGGAAATCGGTGACCTCAGAAATGAAATTGCAACTCTCAGAACAGAAAACGAGGTAATCAAGTACGATTTCAGCAGGCTCACAGCTGAGCTAAGCGAAACAAAAAAAATAGAGCTAACAGAGCTACAACAGTACAGCCGCCGTAACAATGTGGAAATTAAAGGTGTCCCCGTGCAAAACAAAGAGAACCTTGCAGCAGTGATCAAAGCCATATCAACCCATCTGAAAGTGGATATAAATGAATCTGATCTCGAGATGGTCCATTGTGTACCAACCAGGGAAAGTCGCCATCAAACATCATTGCCAAGTTTACCTCCTGCATCAACAGAGATAAGTTCATGAACGCCACGAAGAAACAAAGAATGACTCCTAGGCTTCGAAGGTTCTGCCCCGCTCTATATTATCGACCACCTATGTCCAGCTAATAAAATACTGCTCGGCAAGGCATTAAAGGCGAAGCGCGAAAATAATTTGAAATTCACTTGGGTATCCCGCAGTAAAGTTCTCATGAGAAAGACAGAAAATTCCCGTGCATTGCATATAACTTGTGAAAAAGATCTATTCCAAAATATCTGAGCAATGATGTTTGATTTTTGAAGAATTGACCAAACTTGACATGAGTACGATAACTTATCTGTTGTTCATTGCAACATTCGAAGTGCGCGACAAAACTTGAACCAATTTTGTGTTCATCTGTCGCGTCACTCATTTACGTACGACGCTATTGTCTTTACCGAAACGTGGTTGAAAGAAGGAGAATCTGCACATATTCCAGGATTATCGCTACCCAGGAAGAGCACTTCTCGTGGTGGTGTCATTCTTTTATTCTTAAAAAAGAGCATCGATTACCAGTGCATGCCAAACCACTGTACAAGCCAACCAGAATGTGAAGCCATGTTTGTGCATTTGAAATGTGGCGTATCACTCGGAGCTATTTATTGCCCACCTAGCTCGTCTGTAGCAACCTTCATTTCAACTATGGAAACAATCTTAGACCCTTTCTTAACTTACAACCTTGCACTGCTTATATGTGGTGACTTTAATATTGATCTCCTCAAAGATGAACATCCTGACTACGTACTGATGCTCCAGTCGTATAATCTAGTGAATGTAAATAACGCACCTACACGAATAATTGACAACTGTTCATCACTCGTAGTTCATATAATTTGTCGAGCTGATATAAGTGTTTTCGCCGGAGTGTATGACGTGACTATTGCTGATCACTGCCTCACTTTTTTGTTTATTCCTAATGCCTATCTTGGACCTTTGTGTCATAATTACCCAAAACGACTTAGGGCGACAAATTATGCTGTAATATGCAAATTCCTTGAGTGTACAGATTTTAAAATATCGTACCTGACCAATGTTCACATTGAATGGGAAAAGTTTATCTGTCATATAATAGATGTAATTAGCCAATCCACACAAGACTACGCAGGCCGCAGACACAAGGAAGCAATATGTCCTTGAGTGACGCGGGACATTCTGAACGTTATAAATAAAAAAGATGCATATGTCACTAGGTGGAAACAAAACAAAACAAATGAATATTATAAAAACCAGTTTAAACACTTCAGAAACAAATCAGTTGGAATGCCAAGGAAAGCCAAAAAGCAGTATTACAGTGGTAGATTAGTATAACAGAGCGCCGATGTCAAGCAGGTATGGAAGCTAGTGCGTGAAGTTACGAGAACAGGCGTGAAAAAGCACATTGGTCCTGATAACCCTACAAAAAGTACCGCTGATGACTTCCATAATTTTTACCAGAGTTCGTAACAACTATTCATGTCAGTTTGAAGCAGTTTTTCTACATTCATACGATAAGAAAGCATTAGGTGAATACTTTGAGCTCACTAGCATAACCACTGAGGAAATTCAGTCAGAAATTCTCAAGATTCCTTGCACTAAAACCGTTGGGCATGATGGCATTACTGAAAAGATGCTGAAGAAAAACGCAGACCCTCTTTCGGAGCCTCTTTCCCACATCATGAATAACTGCCTTCAAAATGGAACTTACCCCAACATCTTAAAAATTGCGAGGGTAGTTACCTATCTACAAATCCAGGGACCGAGAAAATCCGAGCAGTTATCGTCCCATCTCGGTGCTCAGCATCGTAAACATGCTTTTAAAAAAAATAATTAAGTCCCGTCTCGGCCGGTTTCTGAGCTTAAAGACCTAATCTGTGCCGAACAACACGGTTTCATCAAAAATAGGTACACGACCAGAGCTGTTTTTTTTCTAGCACAGTTCGTCAACTCTGAACTTCTTGATAATGAAATCACCGTCAGCGTTTTTCTGGATATCAAAAAAGCATTCGATACGGTTTCTCATTCCATACTACTAAAGAAATTGGAATTTCATTACTGCTTTACCAACGGGTCGCTTCAGTTTTTTTACTAGTTATCGCATATCCTCAGACTTTAGAAAAATAACATGCGGAATACACCAGGCATCCATGCTAGGCCCTATGTTAGTTTTGTTATACATAAATGACCTACCGTCTGTTCTTTCATGTAAAACCGTAATGTACGCCGATGACACAGCATTACTTTTTGGAGGTAAATCTCTCCTGTTGCTAAAAGAACAAGTCACTGAAGAGGTATCACATGTTTCCACATAGTTCGTTCGCAACAAGGTTGCAATAAATATAGCCAAACCGAAGTACGCTATATTTATTTCCAGAAGAAAAAATCTTGTATAGAGCCATATGTACTTGGAAACTAAAAACTCGCTCATTGAGCGAGTTTCCACGTTTAAATATTTGGGGGTTCAAATAGACAAAAGCATAAATTGGAAGGCTGAGGTTAATTACATATCAAAAAAGCTCACTTTCGCATGCTTCACGCTCATTAAAGCCAGATGTTGCTTTCCATATAACATGCTTCTATCATTATACTTCTCTATATTTCACCTTAAAATCAGTTATGGTTGCGAGATATGGGGCTTTACTTATCCAACCTACATTGAACCGATCGTACGGTTACAAAAATGTGCCGTACGCATCATTACGTCTTCTTCTACCACAAGCTCGGATCTGTTTTCGAATACTCGGATACTGCCTATCACGTCTCAGCGAAGTTATAGAACCGCAGTATAAATGATGATGATGAGTGGTTTTTGATAGCGCAAGGGTTAATTGATGGCCAAAAAGCGCTATTTCAATTGACTACAGATATGAACAATGATATGATGCGTGGCTGTAAAGGGGCCTTAAAATTCCTCGCTCTAACGCTGGTTAAAACATGGAAGTAATAAAATCATGACAGTGGCGTGACATATGTGTAGTGATAGCGGATCGCAAAATGTAATGACATTGAAACCATGATGAAGATGTAGACACCGCAGCCACGACCACTCAATAGAGGTCGTGCTTTGGATGACCTCAAAATATCGGGTGAAAGCTATGCACATCTTTAAAAACGTGAAAAGTGCTTGCAGTTTAAAAACCGGATCCCTACCGATGAGCATTCCAGGGTGTAGAGGGAGATGCTGTTGGTAGGGCAGTAAAAATTGCTTTTTTTCTTAGAGCATCTAGCTCATTGCACTGGACGAGAATGTGGAGAACCGTAAGGGGCTCTCCACATCTCTCGCAATATGGTGGATCGCCGGTAGACAGAAGAAATGAATCTGTAGAAGTGTATGTCCTGTTCTAAGCCTTGTTAGTATTACTTCCGTGTGTCGTGATTTTGATAGTGGCGGCCAATAACCTAGTTGCGGCTTAATAGCATGGAGTTTACTATCTGTGTGTTTATCCCACATGCTCTACCAATACCTTCTGAGCTTTCGCTTTAGAAAAGGTTTTAAGTCAAGTGCAGGGACTGGTGTTGATGCATTGGGAGTAGTGTCATTGGCGCAAGCAGCCATATTGTCGGCCAAAACGTTCCCTTGTATCTCACTGTGCCCTGGAACCCAGCAGACAACGACATGCTGTTTTGATGTGTACAGTGTGCACAGAAGTGAGTAAAGTGATACCAGCACGGGGTTCTTGTGTTTTTTAGGAGTTTTCAGGGCTTTTACCACGCGTAGGGAACCTGTGTATATTACCGCCTTTTGTAATTTCATCTGCTTGATGTGTCTTACGACCGCCAGTATTGCGTAAGCTTCTCCTGTGAAAATGCTTGCATCAGAATGAAGAACGCCGGCTTCGAAAAAGAATTGGCCTACCGCTGCATATGACACAGAAGTGTTTGACTTTGACGCATCGGTAAAGAACTCAGGGCATGTGTGCTTATGTTGTAGTTCTAGGAAGCATGTATGCATGTGTGCAAAAGTTCGCGCTTTGTGACTTCAACAAAAGAGACATCACAGTCTATAAGCTGCCACTGCCACGGTGGGAGATATGTTGCAGGAGCCATCAAACTGTGTTCAAGAAGAGGCACACCTGTTTTTTCGGCCAGGCCCCTCACACGGAGCGCGTAGGGCTGCCTAAACGAAGGACCGTTTTCGAACAAGCCAGAGTAAGACAAATCATTATTTTTGAAATAGAAAGAGTCTTCCTTGTCTGCCTTCACCTTCAAAAAGTACAAAAAGGACAGGGAACATCTTTATAGGTGGAGCGACCATTCATTCGAATCCACGTACAGGCTCTCCACAGGGCTGGTTCGGAAGGCACCCGTAGAGAGGCGAATGCCTAGATGGTGGACAGGGTCGAAAATTTTCAAGGCTGATGGTGTTGCCGACTGATAAATTATTGCACCGTAATCTAGGCGTGTGCGTACGAGGCTTTTATATAAATAATTAGACATTTTGTGTCACTTCCCCATGTAGTGCGTGACAACACTTTCAAAATGTTCATTGTTTTTAAGCACCTGTCCCTTAAATACTTGATGTGTGGGATGAAGGTTAGTTTAGTGTCTAATATGAGACCAAGAAATTTGTGCTCGGTTTTCACTGCCAGAAGTTGACCATGCAGGTCAATGTTGGGGTCAGGATGGAGGCCCCTCGTTCAGCTGAACAAGACACAAGTGCTCTTTTGCGCGTTGAGTATAAAACCATTCTCGTTTGCCCATTGAGATACCATGTTCAACTCTAGTTGAACTTGACGTTGGCACATTGAGATGTTGCACGATTTCTAACCAATCTGTACATCATCAACATATATGCAGTAAAAAATATTTTGTGGGAAAGACAGGTGCAAAGAATTCATTTTAACTATGAAAAGTGGGCAGCTCAATAAACCTCCTTGTGGCACTCCTGTTTCTTGGACAAATACTCGAGATAAGACAGTGCCAACTCGGACACGAATGTACGGTTGGACAGGGATAATTGTCAGCATTCTACGCCGCACACCTAAATGTGACAGGTATCGCAATATGCCAAAGCGTTATGTGGTGTCATATGCCTTTTCCATATCGAGGAACACAGAAAGAAAAAAATGCTTATGAACAAAAGTGTCGCGAATTTGTGCCTCGATACGGACAAGGTGGTCAGTGGTGGACCGAGACTCTCGCAACCCACACTGGTATGGGTCAAGTAGGCCATTAATTTCAAGGAAGTGCATCAGGCGTCTGTTAATAAATTTTTCAAAGACCTTGCAAATACAGCTGGTTAATGCTATTGGCCTGTAGCGGGAAACTGAGGCCGGGTCCTTGCCTTGTTTAAGAATTAGGATAATGATAGCTTCTTTCCAAACAGAGGGTAGCTTGCCGGAAGACCATATCGCGTTATACAGAGAGAGGAGAGCTTTCTGGGTTTCAGTGGGTAGGTGTTTTAACATTTCATATGCCACACGGTCTGGGCCTGGGGTAGATTTATTGCAGCAAGTAAGTGAGGCTTGTAGTTCAGCCAAACAGAAAGGTTCGTTGTATGCCCCATGTGTTGTGGCTTTGCGCTCTAATCTCTGTTTTTCTCTTGCGGTTTTGTATCATCGGAACGCTTCACTACAGTGTGTTGAGCTGGAGACCTGTTCGAAGTGCGCTGCGAGAGTGTTTGCCTGGTCTTCCAAACTCTCCCTTTGTGTGTTCACTAGAGAAAGTGAATGTGCTTTTCGTCCTGCCACCTTACCAGCCATGCTCCAGACTCTCGACTCATCTGTGTATGAGTTAACCCATATGTGCCCGGTGACCTACATGTAGGACGCTTTTTTAATGTGCGCTAACATCTCTATTGTTTTTAATGAACAGTAGCGCCACCCTACAATGCTTCAAACAAGCATCCGCCTTGATTTGTGCAAGCCTACACTGTGCTTGCCCTTCGTTTTGCCGCGTGGTGGACTCCACTCTCCGTCCGAGCACACACGCTGTACGGAAGACGCCATGAAGCCAAGCAAAAAGTAAGTACTGACAATTAATTCACTGTCGAAAAACTTCAATAATGTGTCGACCGCCTCATAAGAGTATGTATATTAACTAGGCTCAGTAGTGTTGTTCAAAATGCAGGAAGTGATAAGTTACAATGCGCTAAACCTAGCCGTCCTATATTTAAGACGCTGGGCAAATTAGGCGTCATGGGGCAGTGTAAGTGCCCAGAAGCAACCGCTACGTAGTTTCACGATGTGGGTAAGCACAATAGTGACGATAGTGCTTCTTTCACGCAAGGCTTGTGGACATGTTACGCCATCTGGTGTATTAAGGACGAATTGTTGTTCTCGGCGGGTATTTTGAAAAGGATGTGATTTAACCTTGTGTTCGCGGTTTTTTTTTCGCCACACTGCATGGATCCCGCCTCTTTCTCTACAATAATACAAATAATGCACTGGCTAACATTTACGCTGAGTAGATAATATAAATTCAACCTGATCACGTTTTATGATTTTTTTTTCAGGGAGGGAATACCGTGTTCGGTGTTTTATGCGGAAACAGCGCCACCAAGAATTATGAACGATGTGTTAGACCTTGTTGATGCTGGTGGCAGCGGGCTCTCTACACTGGCAATATTACCGCCGGACAATTTCGCAGCCACAGTCACTGACGAAGAAAGTGGGGATGAAAATGACACTGACATGGCTCGCTTGCCTAGAAGCGTCCTTCGAGCGGAAATTGTTGGCCTGGACAATGCATCAAGTGACGACGACGAGGGTGAGCCAGCCAAAAAGGTCGCAAAATCCAGCACAAACTGTGACAAGAGAGACTTGAAGACAAAGCTACCTTAAAGTGAGTGGTTGGCAGAGGAACAGAATGAAAGTTTCCTCACTCCCGCAGATGCATTCGAGAAATTCTTTGATGACGACGTCATCGCGCTTCTCGTGAAGGAAACTAACCGATATGCCAACCGAAAAAATCGGAGCCTAGGAGTGACAGAAGAAGAAATGAAGTGTGTCATAGGCGTGCTTCTTCTTAGCGGGTACGTGCCTGTACCTTGCCGGAAAATGTTGTGGGAAATTTCTGAAGATTGCCACAACGAACTTGTTGCGAACTCCATGAGGCGTAACCGTTTCGAAGCAATATTTTCGTATCTGTATGTTGCCGACAACAACAACCTGCCTCAAGATGACAGATTTGCCAAGATGCGGCCATTATTCAAGCTTCTAAATCAGAAGTTTCTTTTGTACGCACCACTTTCAGAACGCTACAGCATCGACGAAAGCATGTGTGAATATTTTGGAAAACACGGGTGTAAACAGTTCTTGAAAGGAAAACCAATCCGAATTCGATAGAAGCTGTGGTGCCTGTGCACACCTCTCGGCTAGTTGTTGTCAACTGAGCCCTACCAAGGAAAATATGGCGTGGCCCCTGAAAGCAAAAATGACCTTGGTCTCGGAGGTTCCGTTGTGGTGGACATGGTTGGCAGGTTCAAGTCTAAAACTGACCTTTGTTTTCACGTGTTTTTTGAAAATGTTTTCACAAGCTTGAAGCTTGTTCGAAAACTCACCACTTTGGGTGAGAAGTGCACTGGAACTGTCCGTGAAAACAGGATTGAAAAATGCCCACGTCCAGCACAAAAGAGTATTAAAGGTAAAGAACGAGGGACATTCGATTACAGAGTGGACAGTGAGAGTGAAGTAATTGTGTGCCGTTGGGTGGACAATAGTGTTGTTACTGTTGTTTCAAATGCACATGGAGCGGAGCCAACGCAGCAGGTGAAACGATATTCTAGAGAAAAAAGGGAAATGTTGCAGTAAACAAGCCGTTATTGATTGCTAAATACAATGCCAACATGGGAGGTGTAGACAGAATGGACCAAAACATCTCCAAATTCCGGACGGCCATCAGAGGGAAAAAGTGGTACTCATCTCTGTTTACCTACCTTCTCGATGCATCCGTGAACAATGCTTTGCAGCTGTATAAGCTGAAAAATGGGAACATCGAGGTCTATTGCTATGGCCTACCTGAAGAATAATGGATGCAAGCCTTCCCGTGGAAAAGCCCGCCAGTTCGCCATTCAAGCAGTCAGTCGTTTTGACCGCACTGATCATATTGTTATTCCTCAAGCCAAGCAGACAAGGTGCGCTCATTGCCACGAGAAGACAAGAACTCGTTGCGAGAAGTGCGACGTGGGTGTGCACGTGAAGTGCTTCAAGGTCTACCACACCCGCACATAGCACCCCTAAAGCCCAGTGTCCTACATGTAGGACGGCTTTGAAAATAGTGTTGCCTTGAAGTGAGTGTAAATAAAATAACCTGTACCTTTTGCTAAGAGTGCCAGTGTCCTCTTTGTAACAAAAAATATTTGTTTTTTTATGTTTTCTTAGTTTGGGCATATATGGGTTAATGCCTGATAAAAATTTGTGCCATCTTTCCCTTCTCGCCTGTCGGCGCGTCCTCCTTGCTTGCGACTTGACGTCCTTAAAGTTTACAAGATTCCCGATTGTGGGCGAGTCTCTGAGCAGCTTCCATGCCTTGTTTTGTTTTTTTCGAGCATCACGGCACTCATTATTCCACCACGGGACTCGTCGTTTGCTTGACGGTCCACGTGTTTGGGGAATACATTTTGTTGCTGCATCAACCAAGAAAGCTGTAAAGTAGCATACAGCATCCTCTATGCTCAACGCCGCCATGTCAGTCGAAGATAATACAGCCATTTTTTGAAACTTTTTCTAATCAGATTTGTCGGTGAGCCATTTGGGAACTTGTACAGGACATGTATTTGTTATTGATGTGCTCATAACGATAGGAAAATGGTCACTACCATATGGATCATTTACGACTTCCCATTTAAGTAGAGGCAGGAGTGATGGGGATGTTACGCTAAGGTCTATTACTGAGGACGTATTTTTAGCGATGTTGTAATATGTTGGGTCTTTCCGATTCAGCAGGCACGCACCGGAAGAAAAAAGGAGCTGTTCAATCAGGCGACCTCGAGCATTGCAGCGAGAGTCACCCCATAGATTGCTATGTGCATTGAAATCTCCAAGGAGAATATAAGGTTCTGGAAGTTCGTCTATGAGGGACTCGAATTCATGCTTTTCAAGACGCTGTTGTGGAGGTATGTAGAGAGAGCAGAGGGTGACGAGCTTATTCAAAAGAACTGCTCGAACAGCCACCGCCTCAAGGAATGTTTGTAGTGGTAGGTGTGTGCATGTAAGACCTTGATTGACTATAATGGCAACACCACCGGATGGCACAATGGCATCATTCCGGTCCTTCCGAAAGCTAACGTAGTGACGTAAAAAGTTGGTGTGTTTAGGTTTCAGGTGTGTCTCTTGTACGCACAGCACCTTAGGTGTATGTTTGTGTAAAAGTGCCTGGATATCGACGAGGTTTCTCAACAGTCCTCTGACGTTCCGCTGTAGTATTTGCGTCATTTTAATGTAGTGTGGTGCTGTGTGTACGAAGGTGTTGCGTTAGGTTACAGGGCCTGTTGGGGGCCCTGTGATTCGAGGTTTTTCTTTTTTGGCGCGCTCCAGGGAGTTGCGTCTATCCTTCGGTGTCTGAGGCGCCGGAGGAGGGGGACTTGTATGCATCACCTCTTGTGAGGTGGTGGATTGTGCCTGCTGGGCAGGCACATTCACTGAACTTTCGGAGCTAACTGCACTTGCAGTGGTCCGAGGTTCAGCAGACACGGTTGTTTGCCGGCCCTCTTTGTCAGGTGGCCCAGCAGTACAGGCTGCTCCAGCCGGAGGCGCTGGCGGCCCCCGCGAATGCCACACACTGTGTGAAATTCGCGGGGGCCGAGACATGTGGCGCGGGGGCCCGGCGCGTCACATCTGCAAAGGAGGGATAAGATGGGTTGTGTATATCGAAAACGTTGGCGTGCTTCTTGGAATGAGAGAATGAATTTAACCTTAATCTCTACTATTTGTTTCTCTTTTTTCCATGCGGGGCATGATCGTGAGTAGGCTGCGTGATCTCCTTCACAGTTCGAACAATGAGTTGTTTCTGAAGTGCAGTTGTCCGATATGTGTTGAATGGATGCGCACTTTGCGCAAGTGGCACGCCCTCTGCAACTCTGCGATCCATGACCGAAACGTTGGCCCTTGAAACATCGATGAGGGTTGGGAATGTGTGGTCTTACACGGAGCTTACAATAGCCGGTTTCGATTGATTCTGGTAGGTCACTTGTTCCGAAGGTAATTAATACGTGTTTTGTAGGAGTCAGTTTGTTGTTGCGCCTTATTGTTATTCGTTGGACTTTGACCACGTTCTGGTCCTGCCCACCTTCGAGCAACTCACTTTCAGAAAGCTCAGTAAGATCATCATCGGAAATTACGCCCCGGACAGTGTTCATGGAGCTGTGTGGGCCCACCGAAACAGTGGTTTCCCCAAAGGCTACAAGCTTAGACAGCTTTTCATGCTGAGCTTTGTCACGAACCTCTAGAAGAAGACCGCCACTTCCCATCTTTGTCACTTTATAACCTAGGCCTATTGCTTCTGTGAGAGTTTGGAAACCAGGAACGGTGAAATGGCTGGGACTGTTTTCTTTTCGTTTTGACTGTGGAATACATGGTACTTTGGGAATGTCGGCTTTGGTGTGTTAGGCAGGAAAGTGTCTTCGGTGCGCCACCTTTTTAGGGAGCGATCAGGAAGCGGGGAAAAGCTTTTGCCATAAAAATACTGTAAAGTTCAGCGGCGATGGTGGCCGCCCACCACCGAGCCCAACAAGGGGATGCTACAAGGTTGAATAGTGAACTTTTGGACACGCCAGTCATGCATCGGCGTTATAACCGAATATAACTACCCAAGTTTGGGTAACTACACAAGGTTAACCCTCGCCGCCAGAAAATTCGGAAGTAAACGGAAAAGAGAAGGTGACAGGACTGATAAAAAGTGAGAGAAAAAGACGAAGATGTAGGAAGAGAGAGATAGGAAAAGGCGACTGCCGATTTCCCCTGGGTGGGTCAGCCCAGGGGTGCCGTCTACGCGAAGGCGGGGCCAAAGGGGTGTGTTGCCTCTGCCGGGGGGCCTTAGAAGTCCAATCACCCAGCATCAGCTCAACCCCCAGGATCCCCTTTTCCCCGGACACGGCAAAGCCGCGCATGGCTAGGCGTGGGAGGGAGTCAAAACTCCCCCGTTAGCTACCGTGGTATAAATAAATTCAATCATTAACACCAACTTTCCACTACATGTGAGTACTCTTTCTGCACCTACCCGCAATACAAGGCATGCAGGCAATGACAATTTTAACCTTCCCAATTGTAGAAATGTATATGGCGAACGGTTAATTCAGTTTACCGGTGCTAAAATCTGGCAACAATTCCAATAGAAGTTAAAGTTGCCCGCAAATTTAATTTCACTTGCAAAATACACTTTGTCAATCAGTCGTTTTCTTGACTACAGTGACGATCACAACCACAATTTGTTATCTCTCACCTGGAACATATCTCGCCCTTTCTTGTTTTTTTTCTTATTGCTTCTGCTTCATGTACGACTGTTATTTATACTTCAACGCAGCCTAACGCGAAAATTCTGTGCATTGTTTTCGGGTGCAATGTCTTTTGTACTTTTTACACATTGTATGCCATTAGCTCTTTTTTATTACTTTTGTACTTAGGACTTAGCCGCAACTCCGTATTTATTGTCTTTTGCGTTTCATCATATATAATGTACCTTTGAAGATATTCAATCAGTAATCTTGTATAAAGATTCTTAATCATATAATGTGCTACTCTGCTCCAGTCATGTAACAAATATTCATGTGTTAGATTGGACCACAAACTAGCCACACAGGCTAATGGTCTAAATATTTCGTAACCAATTTTGTATTCAGTTCATTGAATAAACACTGATTGATTGATTTATTGACTGATTAATTGATTGATTGATTGAAAGCCAATGAATACCGTATCACCACCAACGCTTTCTACTACACCCCTTTTTTTTCAAAAAGAAAAATAATATTTTCACCTACCTACGTAACTACAGTGACGCAGTCGGCTCAAAGCTTATCCACCTCTGAGGATGCGCACTTTGATGGCGCACCGGGCACCTTGCCGAAGGTCGGTCGTGGCTCTCGAGTTGGGTTCCGTGACACTGCGATGCAGATGAAGCGAATTAGGTAGACGAGAAGAAGCTTTTACTACAATGTCATACGCGCGGCGCCAGGGAGATGACCGGATAAAAAACGAAGACTGCCAAGCCATGGCGACCACATGTATTGAGTGCACATGTGAAAACGATGGTAAGAATGTTTCAAATCTTTGCCTCGCTGTGAAACGAAAAGCACACAAAACAATTGCGGATTTATTTTCCTACTTTATAGACTAGTAAATACCAAAATCTAGTAAAGGCAATTGAATCTGTGAATCTTTCTGTAGAACATAACAAAAAACTAAGTTTGGCTCTTTCTGACATTGGGGCACTCATTTGTAAAGAGAAATCGCACTTTTGTTATTTGTACGCACAACCGGCTACGAAAACAACACAAATACTGAGATAAAAGTAAGTCATGTATTCTGGGTGTCTAAAGCTGCTTTATATCACTTCTGGTACGCACCATTTTGTTGGTGCAGGCCAGTACTGTCTTCATCAAGATGGACGTTTTGGGAAGAATTTAAAAATGTGCTCTCTAGCATCTATTAGGAATGCTTGTTACCCTCACAACACTATCCCATGAAAGTTAAGCGAGTAGGATTTTTTCGCGCAGATGTATGACAGTACACCAATTAAACTATTACTTACGGTGAGAACTTCAAATGTTTATAAAAAATACCCCATAATTAATCCAAAACGTCCCATGACCTTTCAACTTGCTGTCCGAATCTTCGATATCAAGTTGTGTAAGTTCCAATCATTTACTGGCCGTAGATCACAATGCACGTCGCAAAGGAATAAAGGAAAGCTGGCTTGCCTGAACGGCTTATATTCTGCTTTGCTTAGGATCGTGTAGTTTACTGTAAACAGTTATGGCATTGTGAGACGATCGAGTTAAGAAAACGAACAAATAGAGCCATCGGTTTTCAGATATCGCCAATAGAGAGATTGGTGTACATACTGGGTCGCTTTGAAGGGGAAGAGCTCTGCTCGATGGTTGTGGTCATGCGAAATGCAACGGCCTGCTGGCTTGCATGTACACATTTGATAGAAGTCTGGTTGGCTATGAAACTGGGAGATGATTTACACTCCAACCAAAAGTTTTTGAAGAAACCAAACGATTCGAAACCGACTTGGTTCCTTCCTCAAGAGTGGCTGTAGCACTACATAGCTGCGGTGTCCTCAAAGCACTCGCGGGGCGGATAATGACCCCCCCCCCCTCTCTCTCTCGTTTTTCCGTGGAGTGCAGCCCATGTGTACACACTGAGGGAAGGGCTCCGGGAGAGCGGTTGATGTTATAGGCTGTGCTCTGTATGTGCCACGACTCGAGTAGTAACCGTCTCCTTCAGTTCGGCTCGCTTTCAAGGATGGCTTTTGCTTCGAAATTTATCTGATGATCCCACGTCTCAGCATCTTCGGCGATTGCACTCCGCTTTTTGTGAAGCTTCCGCACATCGTCGGCGTGTTGCTTCAGTTGTTTCGGTAGGTTTCTCGTCTCGCCGGTATACGACGAGGGAACTCGGCACACGGAATTTTGTAAACGACACCGGGGGTCTCATTTATTGTTGGCCGGTTTTTCGGACGGGGAGGAGCCGGCCCAGCGTATACAAAGGCACGTGCGCGAAGGAACGTGCACGAAGGGTTTCGCGTCGCGCACGTGCTTTTGTGTACGCTGGGACGTCTCCTCCCCCGCCCGAAAGACCGGCCAACAATGAACAGGGCCCCCGGTGTGGTTTACAAAGTTCCGTGCGTCGAGTGCCCCTCTTCGTGTATCGGCGAGACGGGAAACCTATCGAAATGACTGAAGCAACACGCCAATGTGCGGAAGCTCTATAAAGAGCGCTGCGCAATCGCCGAAGATGCTGAGACGTTGGATGATCAGAAAAATTTCGAAGCAAAAGCCACCCTTGAAAGCGAGCCGAACTGGAGGAGAAGGTTGTTACTCGAGTCGTGGCACATACAGAGGACAGCCCATATCATCAACCGCTCTCCCGGAGCCCTTCCCCCAGTGTATACACATGGGCTGCACTCCACGGAAAAACGAGAAAGAGAGGGGGGTTATTATCCGCCCCGCGAATGCTTTGCAGACGCCGCTGCTACGTAGTGCCCCAGTCACTCTTGAGGAAGGAACCAAGTCAGTTTCGAAACGTCGGGTTTCCTCAAAAACTTTTCGTTCGAGTCTAAATCATCTCCCTAGGTTTGCTGAAATTGGCTAGTAGTTGTTGCAAATCTCAACTGTCGAATAGGTTGCCCGATTCGACATTCTAAAACAAATATATGGCAATGCTCCCTGTGTCCTCGATTTTGCGCGTTAGTTTTTTGGATGTGCCAAATCACCCAAGAAAGATGCTGAGTTACATTATAATAAGGCACGACCTGGAGGAGAACGCGCAAGTAATTTCGGCGACCTGGTTTTGTTTTTTTAGCCTCAAGAACTTTCACTTCGACGGATAGCTACGCATAACAACAATTGTAACATAGTCGAGTCTCTGAGGACCCAACCCCTGCCCACTTGGTTATTTGCGCATCCCACAGTGTTTACGTGACGTCACAGACAAGTCCCGACAACCTCCGTGGTGGGTACTTCAACATGGCAGCCACCCCCACTTCTTATCTCTTTAGATATTGTCAACACACGGCATGCGCATGGTTGCTTGATCTCCGCGTTTTTTTATAATCTCACCACTTTTTTTCTGTCCACGAGCCGCGCCAAGCTTGTAAACGAAGTCACCATTGCTTACTTCACGTGCTCCAGTAAGAATTTACGCAGCATCTCTAGCAGCTGGTATGCAAAAATGGCGACCATAGATAGTGAAGTTATGAGAGCTATGTAAATCTATCATAGGCGTGTGCCTACTACGGCTGCTATGACGTTAATAAGTGCTCTCGTGGGGCCTCACACAACAAATTTTAGGCACATATTGCACAGCTTCCGCACTGCCTGAACCGGTTTCCCTCAACTCGATTTAAAACTTGTCACTTGGATTACCTTGACTGACGCTGGCGGGCCTCAGTCGCGTGGGAGGCAGCCTCGTTGACTGTAGAGATGAACCCGCAGACATCCGACTGTTGCCTTTCTTCGGAGCGGCCACTGGCTTGTTCTCCGCGTAGGTGGTTCGCGGTAACACACAAGAAAACCGCTTGGCACCTGCAAAACACGTTTTTAGCGATGAAAATGTGACACATTCGCTTACTGGCAACCAGGAGGTGGCTGCCCTAATATGAACGGGAATAGTTCAGGCGTGGTAACCACGTGTGATTTTTCAGCTTTTCATGCAACAGTTGTAACCATACGCAAAATTTATGACCCTAAGTGCCAACCACTGACACGCGTATGCTCGTGTCAACGTGTCAAAAGCATCAAATGGGCCTCTCGGCGTCGGCGTCGGAGGGGCATACGCGAGGAGGTGCGAGGGATCAAGCCGGGCTTGATATTTTTGCCACGCGTACGCTACGTCACCACGCGTACAGCGGCGCCAATCAACCAGGGGCCGCGCGCCAACCAACCAGAGGCCGCGATGCCTCCGAATGTTATGCCTAATGGCCGCCGCTTCGAAGGCACGGCCGAGTGCTGGGAGCAAGCACGGAAACTACCCCAAACGTGCCTGAATGACCGCTTCGTAATCTAGAACGACAACGACATGATGAACGACTGCGAGTGCTACTAGCGTGACGCGGTTTCGTGCCGAGTTCGAGCGACGCTGACAAATCCAGCGGATGCCGGCCAGTTATGCTTGCGCCGGTCCCGAGTGCGATCGTCGGCCGAGCGAAAACATCGCACAGACTACTGGAGCATGTCGGTGTACTTATGCTTTGATCTGTGATTTTCTGTGCTAAAAATGAGTGTAAACAGACTTCGGAGGTTCGAAGCTTTGATCATGAGCCCTTGCCTACCGCGGAGGCGATTCAGAGCAGTGTCATCTGCATACAGCGTAGGCCTCTACCCTCTAGTTCGTATGAACCAGAACATGCGAGAAACATCGGCTAAAAAAATCTACGGTAGTTTCCGTCACAACATAGACACCACATACGACGCCCGAAACATTGTGTAGTGTATACGGAGGAGTTTTTATCTGCACGGTGTTTGTTTTCAACATCGGTATTCATCATCGCTGAAAGCGAACCTCGCACTAGCCAGCACATTTCGGTGATGTGAAATAGTACTTCGTAACGTACTTATATAAGTGTATTCGCGATTTGTATGACGCTGAAACATTCGTTGGCTTCGGTGCTAATTGTTTTTGTGTGTTGCCAAGCTAAAAACAAGCGAGCGCTGGTTGGTAGCAGTGTGATGTGACTTCGTGTCGGGTACCAGTGATGCTGACACATTCAGCTGTCAGCGGTCTCGTTTTCATTCATGTACAAAATATAAACTTGAACGTGCGTTGCCGTGGTGATCGAAAAAAAATTGCATGATTAAGTGCTGCTGGTATTGCCTGCTATTTCACTTCTCGCTTGTTCTACTTCTCTGCCACGCTCAGTAGCACATACGTTGTTCGGAGGCATTCTAACACACCCATTCTTAATTAATAGTTCATTTTTCATACCCATAGCTATAGGTATAGACTGATGCTTCTCCATCGTTTTACAGTTTACCATATTATAACACGCGTTTTGTTTACAGCTAGACAGATAACTGAAAACCTTGTGAGAAGCACATGATTTCAAATCAGCTGCACGATGACACGATAGTAGGAAGAGAAGGTCACCACATGTATGCACAGAATGAATGAAAGTGCACTAGTACTGTACTGCACTTTGTATAGAATAAATGAAAAAAGTACCTCATGTGACTTACTACCTTTTAAAACTGTGCATGCATTTATATGTTCCTCCAGACTGTAATGAGCTGAAGATATTATTAGATGGTTTCGAACATTGAATCTTTGTGTTTCCAAGGACTGATTCATTTCTGTTTAGTTTTTTAGTATACCCATTAACTTCGACTATATATGCATGCACTTAAGCATATTGAAAATATCAAGATATTTCAGTTTAGCTATGTTAGAAAACTTGCCAAAACTTCTGTACGGTGCTCTGGTGCAATCCTATGACAGGTATCTGTCCGATCAAAAATTTTGGGCATCCTTTATTGCATTATAGGGTATTTTGACAATTGATGACTTGTGAAAACCTTCTACACAGTACTTGGCTGCAATCTCAAAACCAATGTCTGTCTCATCAAAAAGTGTCACATGCATTTTGTAAATTGTAAGGGATATTTAAACTCACAGCAAAGTGCAGAAACCTTCAACACAGCACTGATCTACAATCACAGTCTAGCTTAGAAGCCATTTGTAGTGCTCTCTAACTCATTCGAATAAAGTTATCAAACACTGGAATGATCTACTTGGTTTGGTTCGTGATACCAGCGTGTCTAACTTTTTGGAGGCACTTGTATCATAATAATGTTCTATTTCTCACAATTCTTACCGGGTTGCACTCAGGAAGTAGTGATATTTGTCTACGTTGGTACACTTATCTTGATATTACTGTTCAAATGCTTTCATTTTGTATGTACACCACTCCTGCAGTAGCCTCACATTGGGCTGCCGTATTTGAAAATAAGTAAATATACCATGCGAAAGTGTTCTCCGCTGGGCTCGGTTCCAATATGACCACTAATATTTGTTGCATCATGAAGTGTCAGGTGTGTTTTATTGCATTGGACAACATTTTGGCTGCCTTCTATACAGGGTTCAGTTCCAATATTATGACCGATATCTGTGACTTCACGACCGATTGGGTGCGTTTTTGTCACTTTAGAGAATCCTTTGACTAAAGACAACGTCCAGAAGTCTTCCATACAGGGTTCAGTTCTAATATTATGACCAATATCTGTGACTTCATGACCAGTTGGGTGCGTTTTGTCGCTTTAGAGAATACTTTGACTAAAAGCAACGTCCAGAAGTCTTCCATACAGGGTTCAGTTCTAATATTATGACCGATATCTGTGACTTCATGACCAGTTGGGTGCGTTTTTGTCGCTTTAGAGAATACTTTGGCTAAAAGCAACGTCCCGAAGTCTTCCATACAGGGTTCAGTTCCAATATTATGACCGATATCTGTGACTTCACGACCGATTGGGTGCGTTTTTGTCGCTTTAGAGAATACTTTGACTAAAGACAACGACCAGAAGTCTTCCATACAGAGTTCAGTTCCAATATTTTGACCGATATCTGTGACTTCATGAGCAGTTGGGTGCGTTTTTGTCGCTTTAGAAAATACTATGACTAAAGACAACGTCCGAAATTCTTTCATACAGGGTTCAGTTCCAATATTATGACCAATATCTGTGACCTCATGACCAGTTGGGTGCGTTTTTGTCGCTTTAGAGAATACTTTGACTAAAGAGAATGTCCAGAAGTTTTCCATAGAGGGTTCAGTTTCAATATTATGACCAATATTTGTGACTTCATGGCCAGTTGAGTGCGTTTTTGTCGTTTTAGAGAATACTTTGACTAAAAGACAACATCCAGAAGTCTTCCATACAAGGTTCAGTTGCAATAATATGGCCGATATTTGTCACATCATGAAATGTCAAACACAGTTGTATTAAAGCACATTTTGACTATAGAAAATGACCAAAGGCATTCTACACATTATTTGTTCCTATCGTATGACCAATATCTGTTGTATAAATAAGAACCAGGAGTGCTTTGTTGCATTAGAGGATATTTCTAACACACACATCAGTCGAAAGCCTGCTACCCTGGCCACGATTGTAGTATTATCACTTAAATCTGTCAGATCATGAAGTTTCAGGCGTGATTATTAAGTTGAGTGCTATAAAGTATGAAGTGTAAATGTACTGAAGGTACCAGCATATCACGATACTGTTAATAATTTTGGTAGTGCAGGTATAGAAACCCGGTCGTTTGTAAACCTTATTAGGAGGGCAGCCGCCGCCTCATTCACCGCAGAGAGGAAGGGGCTCAATATTAACTCCATATAATAACATAATATGGAGGGAGCGCTAAGTCAGCCCATACATGGACATATTAGGAAGGGGGCATTGCGACAAACGTTTTGCCCCCCCCCCCGGAGAACCTTGTAGACGTACACCATCCCCCCCCCCCCTTAAGGAGCCTATGATAGACGTACAGTATCCTACACGCGAATGTTCATTCGCGGGAGCGGCGCACGCACCGATGTTGATTTCTGGTACATACCGCTACAATTACTTTGGGCACTGGAATGTCAATTACATTTAAAATAGTCTAAAATGTAATGGGTGAAGCACTATCAATCTTTACACGTGTTCTCATATCGTCTAAAACATACAAACCCGCTCTGATTAAGAACGTGCCGTTCTGTGCTGAACCTGGACAGTTCTAAGCCAAAAGATCAAGCAACATTGTGCATCGGCCTTGTACAAGTGGGTGTCAACGCGGTTGACGCGTGCCAGTGGTTGCGCGCCCTTTTCCTCCTCAGGTGCGACTAGACGCTTTTGACGCGTAGGCGCGCGCATACGCGTGCCAGTGGTTGGCACTTTAGTCCGTGGATTCGAAGGAAGGTTGACGCGTTGTCAAAAGAATAAACAAAACGTTATAATAGGAATGACGCCACAATGCTGCTACGCATTAGTACAAAACACCGAGACCCAACCTTACATTATAGCATGATTCAAGTTCTCTTCAAATTAGTTAATATATGACATTCATCCGACGCGGTCAGCATGTAAAACTTAGATGCCTAAGCAAATGAAGCATGAGAGAAATGATTTTTTGTCTTATGCAACACTCTTGCAAAGAGCAAATATACAGGAACAGATCGAAATCTATTGGCTTGTTAAGAAAGGTAAGCACTTCTCGATCATTTATGATTTCTTTTAATTCATAAAGAGAACTTCATTCCGGCAGACTTGTTCCTTTCAGGTAATATTTGGAGGGTAACTTTTCAGCGTCCAAGCCACAAATCTATCACGTATCTTTCACCTATGATGCGACGCCAACTGGCATAAAAAGTTTTCCAGGCTTGCCGACATGGCTGGCAGCGGTGATGCGTAACACTCGCATGTTCACGTGCACATATTTATGAGGTGAAATGGACTAGAGAACGAGTGCCACCGCAGCTCAATTATGAAAGCAAAGGACTCATCATCCAAAGGCTGCAAGTTCGATCACTTTCGGTAATAGGTTGCCTGTTCATCCAATCTGCTTACACTGATAAAATAAATACTGCATACATTGTCACACGTGGCTTCCTTGGCTATACTGAACGCTGGTTTCGTGAGCGTGACTGGGTGAACCCTCGTAACAAGCCTATAGGTAAGAGAAGGGGAAGGAGGAGCGAGGCTTTATTCTCCGAATTGAGAATAGTTTTACCAGTGACACAAAATAAAATACGTCATTTTAAAGGATTTTCCTTAAAGTGCATCCCTCCTCTCATGAAAAAATACTGGCTACAGGCTTGACTCGTGGACCAGTGTTTGTCATGAAGGAGCTGTCACAGCTAGAAAGAAAGACAGTGCGTCGTAATAAATTTACGCACGAAGTACGGCCATTTTATTTCTCTCCGGAAAAGCGGAAACTAATTTTGCACACCGAGTAGCTCTCGTGAGCTTGTCATCTGGTTGTGAACTTTGCAGCCACATTCAAGCTGTTTTAAGTTACAATTCCTCTTAAAAAGTACACTGTACATTTCATTGCGATAGCAAATATATTTACAGTCTTGGGTGGATTTCGCCGCTAGCATCAATGTTATGCACCGTATATGTATATGAAAAAGCAAGAAAGAAAAAAGTCCAGCAAACGAAAACTTCGGTGCACGGAATGGAACGTGTGACCTCCGCGTCGTGAATGCGAGTCGTCAACCACTGCGCTACCGAAGAGTACAACCCTGTACGTTCGAACGGCAAACTTTATATATATCTAATACTTTCCGCTTTTGGCGGGCATCTCGGGAGGGGGAGGGGCTTTTGTGTTTTCCGCATTATAAGCAAAATGGTGCAATGAGCGCGTGGAGACGCACATCTCACACGCGTAGTTTGGCCCGCGGATGACTCACGCATACTTTGGCCTGCGGGTATTGGGCGATCTCTCGCACCCCCTTATTTCCAGATGGGGAGGATCATGTGTCTTGGCAAGAATTGGGCTCACATCGGAATAATTGTGGTGTAGTTACGCGCTGCACTATGGTAAATACAATCGTTGCATAGCCTCCGTTTGCGAAAAGGGCGCGCTTTTCAGACACAGCGAAGTAACAACTGAGACGCTAATTCACGTTCATCTTTACGTGTGAGTACATTTCGTGCGTTGTTTGTGCGTCACTAACGCGGAGTACAATTCGATCTGCTTGCCACTCTGTGCGTGACTTTCCGATTTGCTGCTACCGCGTTCATTGCTTCGCCTTTGCGGCAAAGCTGTGACATTTTGGCCAACCTTGATAACGAAGACCATGTGAGTCAACGTGATTACTAGGAAGTCCTGTGACCTCTGAAACATGGCTCACTGCGTCTTTGCGAAAGCGTAAAGCAGAGACTGTAACACAAAGAATTCATTAGCCTCCGCTACCCCAAAAGAAAGCTTCTGGCTATGTTTTTTTTCCTTGCTCCGTATATACAATGCAATGTTAACAGTGCTCTGAGATATCTTACCCGGGAGAGCAGGTAATGGTGCTACACGACCTGAACCAGTCTGCAGCGTGGCTGCTGAGCCTTGGGCCGCACCTGCCAGTTGCACCTTTGGCTGAAAAGTCAGTAAATATATTATGTTTTTATTTGTTGCAGTAAAGAAACACGTCATTGGGGGAATAGCGATTAAGATAATAGTGTTTGACGACGATGGCTTAGTTTTTAAGCCACTGAATGAAAGCTTACTTCTCACGCATGGCCGGAGAATGTGCAAAGGTCTATTGGCTCAGGTAGTTTGAAATGTTGTTCATACCATGGCAAAGCAATCTGAAGCAGTCTTACACATGAGATTTGACAGGGTGCGCCACTCGGTTCTTTGTTTCGTAGTCTCGATGCTCTGTGCATAATCACGTGAACACTGTTGAGAAAATCACACCTTCGTATTGCTCATTTTGAAACCAAGAAACGAAAGGTTTATACATTCTCAAGCAAAAACCAAATATACCGTTAGCAATACTTAGGTCATTAGGTGTCGCACGTAGTGCGCAGGAGCTGATAAACAGCCACCTGTCTGATAAACAACACGCTGTTTCTGTTTTTCGTAAAATCTGGCCCGCAAGCTACCATACTGGGGGACTGCTTTCATTTGTATTCTATGTTAATGGCCTAACCTTTCACCCATGAGATAATGAATAGCTCATAGTACCGAACATTTATTAAAGCGTGACCATTCTTCAACATTCAGACTATGCTTAAACTATACTACGCCTTAATTCTCAGTCATATTACGTACCGAGTCACGTCATGGGCAAACAACAATCCATCTTATATTCCTCACTTCAACGTATCCAAAACCAAAGCATTCGCTTCTTAACACACAACACTCTATTAACCAGCACGTCTCCATGTTTTCAGCAACATAGTTTACTAACAGTGTGTGATTTATTCAAATAAAAACTAGAAATTCTTGTATTTAGGTTTCTTAGTGGTTTCATAACAGCCAACACCTTGCAAAAATTTCAATTGGTATACCCTAATTCAACCAGGTTTGCCTCTAACAACAATTTTTTCTACCACGAACAACGACAAAATAGACTCACCATCCCAAGAAAATGCTGGCAACTATCTTTGCGGCAGTAGACGCTTGTCCCATATTTCACTGTTTTTTCAGGAGTTGTGGAAACCCTATTATGCACAGAGTAAGCACACTTTCTCGACAGAGTGCTGGTGATCTGGCTGAACGACGGTAAACAAGCTCCCTCGCCAGAGTACAGTCACGCTTCTGAAATATAGTTCATACACCGCCTGTCGGATTGCGCTACTCTATCACACAGTTTTACATTCGGTTAGGGCTAGAGTGCATCAACTTCCTCCAAGAGTAGAATCACTCCTGCTGCGCTAAGACTAATGTCTAAAAAATAATGTCGAGCATTTTGTAAAAGCTGTAAACTGCATGGATTGCTTTAGGCTAACGTCACATACGGAGGACGGACATCCGCATTCAGGTTATAATAGTACGCAACAGAAGCAAAAACCACCATTTACCTCTCGCGCTACCTTTTTTATTGTATAATTCTCGTGTTTTTTTATCGCCTTGCATAACAAGACTGTTCACAATTTACATATTTACATGTTGGTCAAAATACAAGTGCGACACAAAATACACCCACAGAATTCATTGAGGTACCGTCAGCTCTTAGCTGACGATTGATCAATACTTGGGCATTCGTAACAATCGCTCATTGCGCCCAATCCAGTCTGGTACATTATTTTGGCTCTTCTGAACTTCGAGAAAATGGCACACAGATTCGCAAAAATATTGGCGCAGAGATAGCACTTCTACATCGACGTTTTCGAAGGAATATTGGGTTTTCCGTATACTATGCACGTCCAAAGGCATGATTAGATCATTAGGTACACCTGCCTCGTTTTTACCCGAAAGAAAACGTTAACGGTAATTCTTTTTTCAAGGTTCTTTGCAATATGACCCAGAAAAAGACCCCGCTCCAGCAATCTATAAACACGTGTTCAATTGTTTCCGGTATATTACACAAGTGGCAATTTGTGCTCCATGGCACGAATATTCCCTTATCCTGCAACCACGCCTTAGCTGGCGATTACCAGTATGTAATTTAAAGAAAAACGTTTTGACCCCTGGCGCTATAAGCATTCTTTTAACACGTTTGAGAAGATCCTGTCCTGAGCCTGCACAATATAGCTGATGGTACAATGGTACAGGCAGTAAAATATCGTCCAGGCCTTTATACAATTTTTTACGTGGTACTTCAGCCAGATACTCTAAGAGAATCTCACTGACAAAAAGCGGAAAGACGAAACAACTTTCTTTAAATACCCTCCCACTGATCCTTGCATATTTATTGACGATATGAAAAACACCGGCAGCACTCTAGATAATCTTAGTTGTATAAAGTTGTATAACAGTTCTCAAAAAGGAGTCATCCAGTGTTCCAGCAACGCAGGCACAGCGGCGCTCTTCCTGGCATGGCCACCAGTGCTGTGCTACTTCTGAGACGCATCTGGTGGAGTAGGCGATCCGTAATAACGCCTTCCTTAAGTAATTAGTCGAACGAATCTTGCGGTTGACTCAACTTTTTCAAGTTTTTGTCTCTCCACTAGTTTTTATCTCTCAAAATGACTTCTTTCATTTCACCATACAGCACGCCATACAGTCTCTGCGTTGTCGCCAAAGACTACGCAATGCAACTTGAGACGCAGTCCTTGCCTCTCTAGGTCGACAACGACGCAGAGCCAGTATTTCACGGAAAGTAGGCCAGCGTCCAGAAGTGTCTTCGTGGCCTCATCTGTCATCATGTTAATAAGCCAGATATGCAACATCTGATACGCTCCTAAGCCCCTCACCTTTCGAAAGTTGCCTAGTTCCTTGAGCGGCTATCAGAAGTCATTAATCCCGTACAGACGCGCTGCGATGTCGCAGTGCAGAACCAACGCGGGTCTGAGTCCTTATCCTGAGGGCAGTGGTGGCAGAATTAAACGGTAATCCTTGGGAAGTGATGTGCACGAGAAACCACGGCCAGCGTCGGCCGCTGTCGCAGCTCTTGACGAGCCTGCCATCCTGCGTCCGCACGCGTTGGTGACCAGAAGCAAAATGCATACCTCTCACGCTAAGGACAATCATCCACACAACAACTGGTATTTACACTCATGATATCTAGCCCCCTTCGAGTGCGGGTGGCGCTACATTTCTACTACGCGTTTTGACGTGCAAATATACATTTAGCATGTATGGCTATCTGGTGATCATTAAGCCCTCTGTAGGCACGCTAACCTTTTAATATAAAACTACCTGACATACAACTCTATTTTCAATATTGAATTCCAATTATCGAGTGGTATTCTTTCATATCAGCTCAAATTGGTGAAGTCATTTGTGGCCAAGCCTGAGAGTTGTACTTAGGCGCTTACAAACACAGTTGTGCCCCTCCGTGGTGGTCTAGTGGTTAAAGTAATCGGATGCTGACCCGCAGGTCGCGGGATTGAATCTCGGCTTGGGTGGCTGCATTTCCGTTGGAGGCGGAAAAGTTGTAGGCCCGTGTTCTCAGATTTGGGTGCACGTCAAAGAAGCCCAGGTGGTCAAAATATCCGGAGCCCTCCACTACGGCGTCTCTTATAGTCATATAGTGGTTTTTGGGACGTTAAACCCAACATATCAATCAATCAATACACAGTTGCCACTATCTGTCAGCAGTGCTGACCGAAAAACAATCTACCAACGTTACGATTTGGCGTCCGATCTGACTTGCGATGTCCCGGTGTGTACTAGTACGCCAGAAAAGCGACGCTGGTCGGCAAAACCCCAACTCAAACGCATCTCTGACAATCCTTATGGCTTTCCTTACCTTGTCTACACTTTAATGCAACTATGAGAGGCTTGCGAATTGCTCAAATGTCAAGCTCCTCGAGCCACCTGTGCCGAGATTGGTCCAAATAAATGTGACCGGCACTAGTACGACTCTCCGCGAATGTAAGCCTAGCTCACTGGCCGAGTCCGTCATACATGCCATCGGCGCTTCTGGGTTTATTAAAGTACTATACCGAGGAGTGAGAATGACTGTACAGTAGAGCCTTCCCAACGATTAACGTGAATGAACCATTGTTTCTTGTGGATGGTGTGCGCACAAGGAGCGATTACCATCGATGCGACGCGCTTTTAGCCTGCGGCGCAGCACACGTGGGTCACCGCTGACAGCCGCCGGGTGCACTCGTCGGCACTTCGCCGACTCACACGTTGAAACATAGGCTTGTCGTTTGGTGTGCCATCATAAAGCAGCATGATCAGACGCCTTCATGCACATTAAATTTGGTTTAAAATGCGAAGCATTTCTTGGTGAACTTCGGCGACTTTGAGCGTATCTATCTATCTATCTATCTATCTATCTATCTATCTATCTATCTATCTATCTATCTATCTATCTATCTATCTATCTATCTATCTATCTATCTATCTATCTATCTATCTATCTATCTATCTATCTATCTATCTATCTATCTATCTATCTATCTATCTAGCCGCCTAAGACTTTTAGCTCTCCTGGCCAATTTGGATGATGGTATCGATACGAAACTTGGTATGACATAACATGAATGTATGAAGAACATATTTGACTACTCATAACAAGAAATTCATGGCATGTATGTCGTGAATGTCACGAAATACATTTCATGGTCCTACGTATCTTGCGATAATTTCGTTCACATGGCACGTTGAAAAACTGGTATGGCATGGCATGATTGCATGGTGAACACAAGCGACAGACCCTAACATGAAAATCATGACGTGTGTGTCATGTAACAACATGACTACATGCCACACTCATGATGCACTCGTGGGCGTTTTGCTAGCGTCACATATACCGAATTCGTATTACTGTACGTGAATAGATGAAGGTATGCGACTGGTGCAGACATGATAATCATGAGATGCGTGTCATGTAACAACATGACTACATGCCACGCTCATGGTGCACTGGCGGCTGTTTCGCTAGCTTCACATGTACAGAACTCGCTATTACGTGACGCGAGCGGACGAATTAGGTAAATAACACATCCAAACATGATAATCACGACATGCGTGTCATGTAACAACATGACTATATGCGACACTGATGATGCGCTCGCGGACGTTTCGCTAGCTTCACATATGCCAAAGTTGGTATTACGTGACGCCAAAGGATGAAGAAGGTATGTGTCTGGTGCAAACATCATAATCATGAAATGAGTGTCATGTCAAAAAACACGACTATATGCCACAGTCAAGGCGCCAATACAATTCAACGTTATGCGGTGCGCGTGCTCACCGGCGTTCTTTTCGCCGTGTCACGCCAGCGTTGCCACGCCAGGCGCCAGCCCTGTCATATATTTGTAGGCGCAGGCCGCGCTCTGTTGCTTTGACGCATGCGCGTTTCAGGACGTCCGGCGTCCCTCCGTCATGACAAGATGAAGACGCAGTGTCGTCTGGGTATCGCATCGGCGCGAAACGCAGCATGTCGGATTTCGCTATCGTTGTCGTCGGGCCGCGCCGACGGACGCTGGTCGCGCGTGGCTTCAGACTATAGAGTGCTCGCGTTTGGTTAACGTAGCGTCGCTGAACCCAGCGTGTGCGGGATTTAACGCTACATCGGAGTATATTGGGCTCTTCATGGTTCGCTCGCAGTCATTGGGCTAGCTCCACATTAACCAAATTCAATGTTACGTGACGTCAATAAATGGCAAAATATATGACTGGTGCAAGCAGAATAATTCTCACACGCGTGTCAAGTAAAAAGATGACAACACACCACGCTCATAGCGTGCTCGCGGCCATTTCGCTAGCTCCACACATACTAAATTTGGTATCACGTGACATGAATAGAGGACGAAAGTAAATGACACATCCAAACATGATAATCGTGACACGGAAGTCACGTACGGCATTATTTACTTCAACCTCGTAACATTGCACTGTATTTAAGGCGACATATCAACATTTCTGATTCGTGCTTCACGTATCATTAATACCCACTGTACGTGGGATCTGCCAATTTTTTAGCTATCGACTGTGTAGTTCCAGCTATCGGTTTACAGATGCAAATCAGTACACTATAACACGGCCGCTGCACTATAGCATATCGTCGCCTGTGCACGAAAATACTTCTAATTCAATCAACTACGCGCATGCTTATAGAGCATTACAGAAGTATAAAACTTCGGCGCACGTCAAGCAGCAGAAAACGCGAGTAATGGCTATTACACTCGGCAGTCAATCATCTGCCCAGGTTCTCGGAAATATTTGTATATTTTATTTCCTGTTGAATTCTCAAAAAAACTTGGCGTCTTGACATTAGTGGAATGTAATGCGTGGACGCCAGGAGTTTCCATATTATGAAGACGCGAGGTTTAGTTAGAAACGAAAATAGCGTATGTGCTGAAAGTAAGAACCTTGAAGCGTAACGGCGTGTTTTCTTTTAACCAGTTTTTTTACACCGCAGGGGGCACGGCACAACCTGTCGAAGTGGTAGATTACCCACCTCGTTATGGGTCGGTGGCGAGTGCAAACGCCACAGTAAAACGTTTCCCTTTCAATCATTTTTGCGATATATTGCCGCGAACCATGACCGAGAGAAGACTGCACTTATAACCCCGGACGGTCTATACGAGTTCAAGGTGATTTTGTTTGGGCTGTGCACGGCGCCCGCATCGTTTCAGAGAGTTATGGACACTGTGCTAGCAGGCCTGAAGTGGCACACTTGCCTCGTATACCTCGACGACGTTGTCGTATTCGCCCGGACTTTCGACGAACACCTCACAAAGTTGGAATCTGTACTCGAGGCCATTCGTACGTCGGGGTTAACGCTGAAGCCTGAGAAGTGCCGTTTCGCGTACGAGGAACTCAAGTGCTTGGGTCACGTCGTGAACGCCGCGGGAGTCCTACCTGACCCGGCAAAAACATCAGCCATTGCGAACTTCCCAAGGCCGAAAGATAAGAAGGGTGTGCGAAGGTTTCTCGGACTGTGCGCATACTACCGGCGCTTCGTCGCAAACTTCGCACGCATTGCAGAGCCACTCACGCGCCTGACGAAAGAAAGCACCCCTTTCAGCTGGGAAAACGACCAAGAAAAGGCATTCTGCGAGCTGCAACAACGCCTGCAAAACCCGCCCGTGCTCGCTCATTTCGACGAAAACGCCGAAACGGAAATGCACACGGACGCCAGTGATATCGGTTTGGGTGCCGTCCTCGTCCAAAAGCAAAGCGGTTACGAAAAGATAATCGCCTATGCAAGCCGTGGTCTGTCGAAGGAGGAGAGAAACTACTCTGCCTCCGAGAAAGAGTGCCTGGCTATCATATGGGCCATTTTAAAATTTCATCCATACCTCTTTGGTAGACCGTTTAAGGTTGTGACAGACCATCATGCGCTGTGTTGGCTCGCCAATGTTAAGGACCCCTCTGGCCGTCTTGGGCGGTGGAGCTTGCGCCCGCAAGAGTTCGACGTTACAATATTCTACAAATCCGGCAGGAAACCCTCCGACGCCGACTGCCTGTCCCGCGCCCCCGTCGACCCACCACCACAGGACCCCGATGAAGACAGCGCGTTCTTCGGAGTCGTGAGAGAGAGAGCGACCTAGCCGCCCAGCAGCGTGCCGACCCTGACCTCTGCGCCATGACTGACTACCTCGAAGGACGCAACGTCGCCGTGCCTAGGGCGTTCAAGCGCAACTTACCAGCGTTCAGCCTCAAAAACTCCATCCTAGTGAAGAAGAATTTCAACCCCGGAACGAGAACGAATTATCTACTTGTCATCCCCGCAGACCTTCGTGACGAAAATTCGGAAGCGTGCCACGACGACCCGTCTTCCGGACATCCCGGAACAGCTCGCACGATTACAAAAATCAAGGCGAAATACTTCTGGCCCCGCCTTACATCCGATGTCACCCACTACGTCCGTAGCTGCCGTGACTGCCAGCGACGAAAAACACCACCGACGAGACCAGCCGGACTTCTGCAGCCGATCGCCGTCCCAACGAGGCCCTTCCAACAGATCGGAATGGACATTCTGGGCCTGTTCCCTACATCCCAATCCGCGAACAAATGGATTGTCGTAGCGACATATTACATGACGCGCTACGCAGAGACCACCGCTCTTCCTAGGGGAACTGCACAAGAAGTTGCAAAGTTCTTTATTAACCAAATCGTGCTGCGACATGGAGCCCCTGAGGTTCTAATCACGGACCGTGAAACGACCTTCACTGTGGAGCTCATGCAAGGAATCTTACGCTACAGCAACACAGATCACCAAAGAACGACGGCGTACCACCCCCAAACGAATGGACTAACGGAACGGCTCAATAAGACAAACGCGGATATGCTGTCTATGTACGTCGACGTTGAACATAAGACGTCGGACGAAGTCCTCCCGTACGTCACGTTTGCGTACAACACGGCTATTCAAGAAACCACGCAGATGACACGGTTCGAGCTCGTCTACGGAAGACTGCCGACTACGATGCTCGACGCCATGCTTCCGCACGTAGAAGACGACGACCTCAATGCCGACGCCCAAGGATACCTCCAACGTGTGGAGGAGGCCCGCCAGCTCGCTCGAGCTCGTATAACGGACCAGCAACTGGTGGATGCCGGACGCTACAATCTCTGACGCCGAGACGCCGAGTACCATCCTGGAGATCGTGTGTGGGTTTGGACTCCCATTCGACGACGTGGACTCAGTGAGAAACTTCTACGACGCTATTTCGGACCCTACCAGATTCTACGACGTGTTAGAGAACTAACGTACGAAGTGATCCCCGATGGGGACTCCTGTACATCACGACGACGCACGCGGCCCGAAGTCGTCCATGTCGTTCGCTTAAAACCTTTCTACGGACGATGACGAACTTTTAATTTGTGTGGACTGTCCCTTGTGCTAGCATCGGGTCGATGCGCTCTTAGAGGGGGGGGGGGGGGGTAATGCCGCGAACCAAGCATTGGGTTTGTTTATTTGTGTTTTGTTTTTTCGGCCTTCTGCGCCGGCCTGTGCTATCGCCGTTTTCACAGCGTTTCGAACAAACGCTACCACAGCGTTTCGAACAAACGCTATCGAACAACGCTTCAGGCGTTGTTCGATAGAAACAACGCTTCAAGCGTTGTTTGTTGAAACGCTGTTCGAACGAACAGCGTTTTTAACAAACGCTATCACGGCATTCTCGATACAATTCGACCATTCGAGAAACCCTCGCGCCGAGAGATATAAATTCCCGCACAGCCGATGCCGCGTCATTCGATCGCCGACGCTCACTAGCGTGCCCGTCGTTTTGCGGCCGCTGCTTCGCCGCCTGTGTATTCTTTCAGTTGTTAGGGGAGCACAGGTTCGCTCTAATAAACTTGTTTCTCTTATAGACAACTGCGTCGTCCTTTGCTGCGTGACAATATGCTGACTCGTTTACCTTGCTCAAGTAGCAATTTTATTTTGGCGTAAACTAACTTTTGGCGACGCTTTAGATGCCGCTGTTGGTGTTGGTGTTGGCGGTTCGGGAAGAACGTTGATGATCACCCAAGCATAGTTTTGTTATCACTGAAAGTTATCCTATTACTTGACGCAGTCAACGTATATCTCGGGTATAATTACGAGACAGTTATATTGCTTTGGGGCGTCGGTGGTAACATGCAAGCGCTCGATTGTAATCCGCAGCAAGGACAGAGTGCCAGATCTCATTCACGCCTCATCGGCAAGAGATTTGCGTGGATTGGGAATTCACTTGAGTAGCAGAGAGTACGCAGTCTCTTTTACTCTGCATTAAACAAAACAGTACGTTCCGCGGCTAGTTCTGCCCTACTCCCCCAACGGAGGTAAACTCTGGGGAAAGTAACATTGTCCCTCTGCTCTTCTTACAGTACCCCCTCAAATTTTTTGAGTGTTCGGCAAACACACTACCATGTTTGCTGCCAATCAAATTTGAAAGTCGGTACATTTATGCACTAAACGCTTGTCATGCAACACTTTTAAAAAGACATTCTGCATTTCATTTTGCAATAATACTGTACGAGTAATTTTTGCATTTATTACACATGTAGATATGAGTTGTATAGTTAGTGGTGTATCAATAATAAAATCAATTCTGTTCAAGATTGTACTGCTATTTCCTTCTTTGCATAGTTTTCACGGCCATGTATAAATGCTGAAAATTGTTGCCATTTCTACTGGAATTCATATTTCATACTTGCCTTGTGTTTATTTTTATAATAATTACTTGTCGCTCTTCAGATGCCATTTTCTTGTACTTATCAACATATATATTTCTGACGGGTGGTCCCCTTTCCGCCTTGTTCTATAGGAGGTCCTCCTGTGTACAATAACCCTAATGCGTTTAACTATTTCGCACCAAATAAACATTTAATTTGATTTTGATTTGAGAACAAACATCTGGAATAGTATACTTAAAAGCAACTCTGACGATTATTCGACCATGTTGGGTAATGGTGCTTCTATGATCCTGATTCACATTTGTCACATGGCGGACAGCTGAAGCGGTCAGCAATTTTCATCATACATTTATAAGCAAAAAGGCTTTATATCAAAACCCAACCAAGCGCACTGTCTGTGTATGGCGTTACTATTTGGTAAGAACTGGTAGTCGTACAAGGCATGCTGGTCCCGCCGTCGCGAAGTATGAAAAGTAATAAAAGCCGAGACGAGCCGGCACGCGGAGCAGAGGTAAAGTAGCCGAGCATCAGCTGACGTCTCTGAAACTGATAAGCATCTCAGAGCTACCGAACAAAGGTGACACAGATATCACTCTGGCGAGAAACGAACGTAACACATGCGAGCCATTTTGCACGGTAATTAGTTGTCCCACCTGGTCGCACTGATCCACTTCCCAAGGACAGCACTGTCACATCAAAATCGCCTAGAGCAAACTCTCTGCCTCTTGTGTGAGCGGTTTGTGCAACCCACAACGCAACACCCACTACAACCCATTATTACATATTTATCGTCAGAGAACAGAAAATCGCGCGCCAAAGCAGCGAAACGCCGGCGAAGCTCCACAGATGAAAGAAAAAAAGCCTTTTCGCACAAAAAATCGCAACCGTCTCATTTTGGTCATTATAGTAAACGCTGTAGCGGCGAAAGTTACCGATGCCGTCGGCTGCGTCACTTCCGTTCACTTGCAAAACATGACGCAACCCCGACAGCCTTGCCAATAGTTCTGGAAAGCCAGCTAAACTTTCGAGGCAATCTTTATTAATGATTTGCAAATTATCAGCGCATTTCTCAAGCCTGGTACTTAACATAACTGGCGCAAATGTACAAAGCAATGTACCACCAAGATTCATTAGGATTCATTGACCTCAAAAAGTCGCCGGAGTTAACTTTCTGTACCTACCCGGGAATAACATTGGCTGAAACAAAGCATACGCGAGAAAGCCTAATGGGGTAGTGTACCATCTTCCTTAGGAACACCTAAATGAAATGAACATTGTTTTTTTTTATTTTAGTTGTGAAGCATCCCGGTAACGTGAAAAGTTGGTAAAAAGAATCTATGGTTAACTTCTTGCTGAAAGTACTAACCTAAATAGACGTTGACCTAATAATGGTTGTTTTTTTGTATGTGTGCGTGTGTGTATTTATATTGTTGTCGTCTTGCGTAGATTTTCTGTAAGGCTTAACTTTCTGATTTACGTATGAACAACAGTCACATTAGCTTATTTCTGCATGACATATATATATATATATATATATATATATATATATATATATATATATATATATATATATATATATATATATATATATATATATATATATATATATATATATATGGCTGGTTATTTTTCATCCGCTTTTCTATCTTCTTATTTACATTCCATTGGTTCTAATAACTTCCCCTGTACATTTCCTGGCAGTATTGTCTGTTAGATGTCATTAATATTGTGTCAAAACACAGAAAAACGAGCCCTTAGGTATAAACTTCTTTCCTTTATTTCATTAAACGAGGGTCTCGTACTGGCAGACTTGGTGTCATTAGGTTGTATACGAGGGACTATTAATCAGCTGCCCGCTCATAATAAGTTCACGTGCTACGTGACGCCAAACATGCGCATAAAAGAGTGTTTTCACACTCGTCGCTTGGCTTATAGATGGCGCTGACTGTCACTCCTACTTCTAAATTCACATATAAACCCAAAAAAGTGGATGGAAGGAAGGCCGCTGTGGTAGCTCAGTGGTTAGAGCATCGAACGCGTTAATCGAAGGTCGTAGGTTCGATTCCTGCTCACGGCTGGGTGTTTTTTCATCCACTTTTCTTTCTTCTTATTTACATTCTATTGGTTCTAATAACTTCCCCTGTACATTTCCTGGCATTATTGTCTGTTAGATGTCATTATTATTGTGTCAAAACACAGAAAAACGAGCCCTTAGGTATACACTTCTTTCCCTCATTTCATTAAACGAGGGTCTCGTACTGGCAGACTTGGTGTCATTAGGTTGTATACGAGGGACTATTAATCAGCTGCCCGCTCATAATAAGTTCACGTGCTACGTGACGCCAAACATGCGCATAAAAGAGTGTTTTCACACTCGTCGCTTGGCTTATAGATGGTGCTGACTGTCACTCCTACTTCTAAGTTCACATATAAACCCAAAAAAGTGGATGGAAGGAAGGCCGCTGTGGTAGCTCAGTGGTTAGAGCATCGATCGCGTTATTCGAAGGTCGTAGGTTCGATTCCTGCTCTCGGCTGGGTACTTTTTCAGCCACTTTTCTTTCGTCTTATTTACATTCCATTGGTTCTAATAACTTCCCCTGTACATTTCCTGGCATTATTGTCTGTTAGATGTCAGTAATACTGTGTCGAAACACAGAAAAACGAGCCCTCAGGTATACACTTCTTTCCCTTATATATATATATATATATATATATATATATATATATATATATATATATTATATATATATACATACATACATATATATATATATATATATATATATATATATATATATATATATACTCACTATATATATATGTATGTATGTATATATATATATATATATATATATATATACAGAAATTGTTTCGTTATCTCGTTGTCAATACACAACTGTTACAATCCTGTGCAAGAAAGCCTGATAAAGAAACTGACTCATCGCTATAGTGTGTGTATTATGGGGAGTTCGCATCAACGGTGATGGCCTTAGATTTTAAATGAGAGAGAAGAGGTTAAAACGGGCAGAGTTTACTAATGCACTGTTTATGACATACGAAAGCCATCTTTCTGTTCTCACGCCGTCTGATTACCCCCAACTCTCCACTTTCAGTGAAAGCTTTCTGCACCGAGCTTCGCACTGCTCCCGGCACCCACCCAGCTGTCACAAATCGGGGATGTCGTGTGATGACGCCTTCATGCTACTTCACGTTACAAAACTTCATAGTGACGTTTCGTGAGGTCATGATATCATACGAATTCTTCATAACGTTTTTATGCGTATTAGTGTTTCTGCATTTGCTGAGGCATCTAACGCTTTCACCTTAATTCATCCGTATAAGGCATGGTGTACAGTGATTCACAATTTACCATTAGCGTGCGCTTATATATTTATAACTTGGGATAAGTAAAATGAATTGAAGCTTGTAGAGAAACATGAGGGTGCCTACCTGGAAGGAGGCTTTTCAATGCGGTCGTCACCTTTGCAGGCGGTCCCATGGGCTTTCGGGGCTCTGGCAGATTCGGCGTCGGTCGAGCTGTTGGTGGCTTGGCAACAGTCGACGGTGCCTGTGTCTTCCGGCCTGCTTTAGGCGCCTCAGATCTGGGCACGGTCTACAAGATATGTCGCACAAGGCTCAGTGTTTGGGAACTCTGCAAGAAACTTTGCGACTAGCTAAAGGGCGTCACTTTCTATGGGTCTATGATTCGTGCACATGATTCCCCGTTACATCACCTTTGAAAGGTCACTCAATATTTACGCTTCACCAAAACACTAGTAATTCAGAAAGAAGCTTTCTGTTGCCCTGCTGAGGGAATGAAGCGCGAAATGCGAAGAACAAACTTATTCTCCTGTTTGATTAACGTCCGGCAAAATATTCGGAAAAATGAGGGAGCATCTGTACGTAGACTTTCTTGTTGTTTTTGGGTGAATAACACGGCATCAGCATTCATGGTGTGTTTCCCCCCTTCCCCTTTTTTTCAAGTTACCTTCTAAAAGAACATCATATCTCATAAGGGTAAGTTTTTCTCGCCTTAAGTCGGCAAGTTAAGTGCAATTTCGGGCAGTTCCCTTCGGAAATTTCAATGACAATTCATGGTGCGCGCTGCTAAACAAATAAAAGTGCGCACTTGTAGCAAAGAAGTGGCTGTGGACATTGAGAGCGTGTTTAAAAGATGTAGATGAAAAGTTGAAAGTAAATGGAGCAATGTAATATTTTAAGCTGAGTTATACTAAAAATGCAACAGTTTTTTATGCACGCATCGCAAGTCAATACCAGCCCACACGCAGCAACGTGTTGCTTCATAGAACGCACTCCAACCACAGTATACTCTCTGGCAAGTGCCACCCCACTTTCACAGCTTTTCAATTGACTAGGTGCTGGTTAATGGAATGGATTCTTCGTTACTGCACTTGACTAGCCCGCTGGGCACGGGTATTAAACGAAAATGACAAATTAACAAAAACAGACTATGCACTGGTGATGAACCCTATTTTTTAGTGAAGAAGATAAAAAAAAAGCCTGCGTAGCTTGCATTGAAACTCAAAATCGAAAGATAACAGAGTTGACAGGCAGGAACGTAGTCTATGCTGTTGCTGTTTCGCTAAGCTTAGAAAATTATCTATCTTTGTTACCCCATTTCCCTCTGGTTGTTTCTTATGCGTTTTTGTCTGTTTTCTTTCTAGATTTCAATTTATTCATACTTCAGTCTTCGTATTTTTCTTCCATTTTCTTTTGTTATTTTCTTTATCAATATTGTGAGCCCCAAGCAGGGCTTTTACAGGAGAGAAAACGCACAATTATGCAACAAAACTTGCAATATTACACTGCATTTCGAATATCACAATGGTCAAAAGGCACGTTAAGACGTTACAACAGCGAACAAGGGCACAGGAGCTTACATTGTGGCATTGGTAACAAAATCAAATAAATGAAAAACACCGCAGTATATATATATATATATATATATATATATATATATATATATATATATATATATATATATATATATATATATATAGTGCAACTTGACGCAAAATAAACCGACAAAGGGCACACACAATAGACAAAAATACATGCTGTGTATGATAGGTTTCCGCCATAGAAAGTAAGTGACTCTGGCGTGTAATAAAAGTGTGACGGAGGAAGATACGAGGACTGGACTTGGAAGTTGGTTCTATGGTTCACTCTATCTCTATATCTCTCGCTTCTTCTTTCTACACCTTTCTCTGCCCCCTTTCGGTTTGTCGTACTATCTCTTTTCTTCCTGTATTTCGTTTTACTCGCTCCCCTCCTTCATTGCCCCCTCTCTTGCACATCCTTCCTTCTCCCCATTACTTCCCTTTTCCATCCACTTGCCATTATACCTAATGCAGCGTTATGCTATGCTCTGGTAGCATGCCCGAATAGCGGAGTGGTTCAACGTTCGTCTTCGGAAATTTCTGTTGACCTTTCCGCTTCTGTTGCCCTTTCAAATTTTAGCTTTGCATATCTCTATGGGTACTCGTTCTTTCGCCCATGCCCGACGCAATGGCGCAAGTGTTCTGGGAGTGAAGAAGAAGCACAAATTGACGCTCGACTTAAGCAGCTCCGCCATTATCTTTATTCTGCTGCTGCGCGCGCAATCAGCGTTAGTGTTTCACCAGCACCACGTCAATTGTGCGAGTCGTCCATGCCTGCTAACGGACTGTTACACGGCATGTGGTGGAAGTGGTGCAGACAGAGACTCGGCCAAACTCGAACGATGATCCCGCCCACAGGTACACACCCAAAGGCATTTCTTGTTCAATATACTGGAAATTAAGAAAAAAACGTTCCTCGGCTAAATCACAGCAAAAACTCGAGGAGTGGCAGTTTTAAACACGTCGTAAACACTCCTGGGTTTACCGTATACTTGCAAGGCACCGACAGTAAACCGCAATTCTTGTCCAGTAGTAGGACTGGACGCCCTTCACCGTTCTTCGCCATTCTACGGAGAAGCGAATTACCGGCTATGCATCAGCAAGACATTACTTGTATTCTGCTGATGCATAGACTGATGACGAGAAGTTTTATCAGAGCCCTTTGAAGTGTGTTTGAAGCTATGACTGATCTCCTCATACGAAATTCGTATCATGTGTCATCCGGTTTATTGTTCGCATTGCGAGACACCTGGTTGGTATTGCCGTCTCCTGGCCTGCTGCTAACTCGGTTCCTTCCCGACATGAGATCTGTGGAGAACGAATTTCGATCACCATCATGGCTCTATTGTAAAATACTGGGCTGCCACGGGGTTTGAACACCATTTCACCTAAATATACTTTTTCTTGTTCCATTTTTTCTCTTATTACGATTGATAGCGGTTACAGGGAGACACCACTGGAGGCGGCTGCGGCGGACTACTACGGTGCCAAGAATGGTCCTTGTGATCTCATGTCAGCTTTCACAGTAAAATCAGCGGTACACCAATTCTCGCTAATATACTGCAGTTATGCTTGCTCTTCGAAGTATAAAAGCTGTTTACAAAGGTAATTGCTAACAGTGTAAAGAAAACATTAGAATTCAATCAACCAAAGGAACAAGCAGGATTTATAACAGGCTACTTAACAATCGACCACATTCATACTATCATTCAGGTAATAGAGAAATGCTCAGAATATAGCCAGTCATTATACATAGCCTTCATAGATTACGAGAAGGCGTTTGATTCAGTAGAAATATCAGCAGTCTTGCAGACAATGCGGAATCAGGGCGTCGATGAAGTAAATATAAACATTCCGGAAAAATATACAAGGGATCAACTGCTACCATAATGCTTCATAAATAAGGCAGCAGACTACCAATCAAGAAAAATGTAGGGCAGCGGGATACAATCTCCCCAATGCTGTTTACCGCTTGCTTACAAAGGTTTTCAAAGGCCTAGAATGGAAACAGTTAGGCAGAAGTGTTAATGGAAAGTACCTTAGTAACCTGCACTTCGCCGATGACATCACATTGCTGAGTAACTCAGGGGACGAATTGCAACTCATGATTACAGAGTTAAACAAGGATAGCATAAAGGTGGGTCTTAAAATCAATCTGATAAAAACGAAAGTAATGTACAACAACCTGGGAAGAGAGCAGCACTTCGAAATAGGTAATAAGCACTTTAAGTTGTAAAATACTATGTCTACTATGGCAGGTAATAACGGCGGAGCCGAACCACGAGATTGAAGTAATTAGAAGAATAAGAATGGAGTGGAGCACATTTGGCAAGCACTCTGAAATCTTGACTGGTAGATCACCACTATCCCTCAAGAGGAAGTTATATAACAGCTGCATCTTGCCGGTACTTTGCTATGAAGCAGAAACCTGGAGACTTACAAAGTGGGTTCAGTTTAAATTCAGGACGACGCAGCGAGCAATGGAAAGAAAAATGGTAGGTGTAACTTTAAAAGACAAGAAGAGAGCAGAGTGGACTAGGGAACAAACGGGGGTTAAGAATATCATAGTTGAAATCAAGAAGAGGAATTGGACATGGGCTGGGCATGTCGCGCTTAGACAGGATAACTGCTGGTCTATAAGGGTAACTAACTGGATACCAAGAGAAGGCAAGCGGGTTAGAGGGAGACAGAAGGTTAGGTGGGCAGATGAGATTAACAAGTTTGCGGGTATAAATTGGCAGCAGCAAGCACAGGACCGAGTTGACTGGCGGAACATGGAAGAGGCCTTTGTCCTGCAGTGGACGTAGGCTGCTGCTGCTGATGATGATTATTGCTATTACTATTATTATTATTATTATTAATATAATGATGATGATGTATTGTTGAAAATGGGGCAGGAACTTGTTACCATGCTTGGATTGAAGTGATGTGGCCAATCCAAGCTCGTTAGGAATAAATATTCATAGCAACCACTCTTCATTCCAAAATAACAAATCTTGTACAGAGCAGCGAACATAAGCGCTACAACGCGGACAATCTCAGCAATAAATATTGATTGCGAACCATGTTGTCTCGCCCCGCCGCGATGGTCTAGTGGCTAAGGTACTCGGCTGCTGACCCGCAGGTCGCGGGTTCGAATCCCGGCTGCGGCGGCTGCATTACGATGGAGGCGGAAATGTTGTAGGCCCGTGTGCTCAGATTTGGGTGCACGTTAAAGAACCCCAGGTGGTCGAAATTTCCGGAGCCCTCCACTACGGCGTCTCTCATAATCATATGGTGGTTTTGGGACGTTAAACCCCACATATCAGTCAATCAACCATGTTGTCTCGCTCTGTAACCGTCATGGTGCATTGTAATGGACCTCTGAGATGAAAGCCGTCATGGCTTGGCTGGTGGGTGATTTTTTATTCAACTCGGGGCAATTTGAAACACTTCTGAAAGTGCCACATTATGAAGTTATTGATAAAACTGCGAATTGCTAAATGAAGGACGGCATATATCCCCACCAATTACTCTTCTCGTATCTTGTTTAGCAGCTCCCTGTTCCAACAATATTACCTTCCGGATAGGTTATTCTCGCCGGGGGCGACGATTTCTTACGTTAGCATCAGCCTTTGTCTATGTACATTGAAGTCTACTGCAAAACTGCTGTGTCTCAGATATGTTTTGGCTAAGAAAACAGTTACATAAAATGACCACAACAAAAAACAAGGTTAGGTTCTAAGGAGTTTATCTCCAAAAATGTATGCTTTTGGTGAATATTTGAAAGTTTGTGCAATCCAAGGCTAGCAGCTAACTCCTTCATCAGAGTGACCTGGCACAAGTGAGCGAAACACGGAGGTAAGGAAACACAAGGGCTGCCGTGAATGAAGCGCGTATCTACTTTCTACGTTTAAACGCTATAGCTGAACGATGTGTCCTTATCACATGCAAAGAATCGCCATTGCAAAACGATGTTAGAGGTCACCACCTTTTGTTGCTCCATGACTTTAGAGGCGAGCGATGGTCTCCTGTAGGCCTGCGTGCATTTGTGAATCGTCGTTCGTGCAGCTGCACTAGCTGTCACACCAGATCTCACTTGTGTAGCTTTTGGCTGGCCCCCTGCAGCGCTGGGCTGCTTCGGAGCTGCCCTGTACTTCATGGTTACCGAAATCTGTGCAGCAGGTTGTTGCAGTGGTGCGGAGCGTGGTACTGTAGTCAGGAGGGCACAAGAGAAAAAAGAAAATTATGACGAGCGATCTTTCGCTAGCACTGCACCTTAAATAATATGCAGCGGAACTGCAGACACAGCATCCCTTGAAAAATTTGGTGAATCCGAATTACTGCGGCATCAGAAGCTCTGCGAAGCATGGGGCAGATATGACACGCAAGAAATGATAATAATGTTATGACATGTCACTCATGCTCTTCATATAGGCGTACTGATATTCTTTTTGCCAGATAATGATTCACAGGACATTTGTCGCAATTTCTATTTTATTACATGTCATTTATGACTCATATGGTAATTTCATATACAGTAAGCTAACGAAATGCCCGCCAGTGTAGATTGTAGCAGGCTCGATATCTGAAATAGCATACCAGATAGATAGATAGATAGATAGAAGATAGATAGATAGATAGATAGATAGATAGATAGATAGATAGATAGATAGATAGATAGATAGATAGATAGATACGCTTTAGGTGACATTTATTCAATAAGAAATGCCTTGCATTTTAAAAAGTGCGAGAGCAAAGGGTGAACGTCAGAAGACTCGACCCAGCAGAAAATTTTCCGGGGAGATACTGGCAATCAGATAGTGATTGCTGGAGGCTTATCATCTGCTCCAACGTGAATATATGCTGGTGTGAAGCACCAGAAGCCAAGACACTGGCGCAGCATTGTGGTGGGAGGCTGAGAGTATTCAGCTTTTCACCCTCCCCCGGCGTTTTGGAATTATGCATGTAAATGTATCCACGCGCCCACACAGCACACGCACGAATAAGCATGAAATATAGCAAAGGCTTTTTCCCCGGATCACATCAATATTTTTGCCTAGATCCCAAGCCACGTTTTTGTTTTCAACACGGGGTAGAATTTCTAATATTTTATTGAATTGATATAGTAAGAGCACAAATACAAATAAAACGCGAAAAATTTCCCTCATGGTGAGGGAGAAAAGTCAATGTGATAAACCTATATTTGATTGTTATTCTAACGCTAGCAAGTAGCTGTTTTGATCCGCTCTCGCATAACTGAGCAAAACACTGGTTTAAACGATTACACCCGCTTCAGGGAACGAAGCGGTTTATCTGCACATTTAAACCTAGGAGTGTTAGTCTGTGCTCACGGGTCTCGACTGACACTGCCAGGTTTAAATGTACACTGTCATCCTTTAGGAAAGGAAACACTCAAACGCGCGCCCTGTGCTCTGCGGCAGCTGCCTACAGCGTCATCAACCGACAAGTAAAGAAAGCACGCTCGCTTTTGGCGTCATCTATAACCAAGCAAGATAACAAATCACGGCCGGTAGACAAGCGCTGCTAGATTACGGTCTCATCGCTCCCGCGGCGAGCGAAATCCGGCGATTACTGCAGCTTGTGCCGTGGTCACGCACAACGTTTCATATGTTGGCAGTGGACTTCCACTGCAGGCGTCAGCCGAGATGGAGTGCAATCTAGCAGCGCTTGTACACCGGCCGGAACTTGTTATTATTTTTTTTTGCAAGATTTGACGCTGAAAGCGAACATGTTTGCTTTTGCTGTTGGTTGATGTCGGTTTGCTGTCGGTTGAGTGTCAGACAGCGCCGCTCGTATCCAAGGTAGTAAAGACATTATCACGCAGTGGTTAATGGTAGCTCAACGCTTCCGACCACAGTGAAACATGTATGACAAGGGTGCAATCAGCCAGCCTTTTGCCAATTTCTCAGGTGTTTAAGCGTGGTTGCTCACTCGTGGGGAACTCTTCAGTGAATAAGTAGAGTTGCACAAAACACAGAAAAGAGAAGGCGCAACGAAATGCTTCATCCTCTGTTTTTTTCGTCGTTTTCAGCAGTGTTCATTTGCCAGTCATGAATTATCTAGTATAGAAGCACGCATTTTATGGTCAACGTTGTTCCCCAAGCGCTTTTAACTGTCTCTGAATCATTCAGAATTTATTCGTGCTATATCAGTTTGTTGCATTTATCTTCACATCAGTCGCTGTGTTCTAAGTCTTCAAAGATATGATTATAAAGGCACCATTACTCGGAGTTGATGCAGCCCCATGATTATTCAAGATAACTATTTTTAGACAACTGCTCCAGTTTGTTATATACGTTGAATACGTCACTTGTGAGTTGGTTGCGTTGGTTAAGGCTCGTGGCAGATGACGTCCTTTCCGCTATCCTAGCCAGATTTCTATCAGGGTCCTTCATCTTCCCGTCTGGTATCAACCAAGCCACTTGAACTTCGCTCTACCCGCCATAGAAGGCGAAAGCAAAATAAAGAATGTCACCAGCACACTTCAACATTCTATGACGCATGTGGGCTGCGGATAAGTTGCCAGAAAGGCTGGTCTACGTAACAACTACATAAAAACCTTGCGAGGGTATTCTAGACCACCTGCTTTCAGGGCAAGGTCACCAAGCCCATAATATTGATTTTGAGCCTGCATCAGCACGAGCGTTACAAATTTTCAACAATACGGACCTCGTATTCATATCGAGATCAGTTTAGAACGCATGACCTTTTACACTTTACTGCGTTCAAGCGAGTGAAGAAGCACGCAAAATGTAGGCAAATGGCTGCATTATTTCGCATGTGCGAAAATGTATGTCACATAAATGGGCAGCCGAGTACACCAAATGTCGCAATTCAGCCAACCGATGCATACTTTACTGTGTCCGACCAATCGAGCGAAGCTAGAACCATTCAAAAAATAATTTGAGCATAAACACATGACGCAGTCACGCACACACACACCCAGGCATTCAATTTCAATTTTTCGAAATTTTCTACCCACCAGCTCTCCATGTTCTACCAACTAGTTCTTGTGCAAACACGTTCTTCTACGAGCAGAGCTAAGGACCCAGTGGGGCAACAACTCACATGAAATCTTCGAATGGAGCAGTGGTTTCCCCCTCGTAGGCAGAGGCTTCTGAAAGAGATATCAAAAACGCGTGATCATTTAGGCCTGAAGCATGACAGTTGTACTCTGCAAACCAAACGCCTTTAGCTTATAAATCACAGTAGTCACGGATCATCTTTTGAAACTTACTAAGAAAAAGATTTGGGAAATTTTTGAAGCTGGAGCGACAGATCGTTCATATGGTTTTTGCGGATGGGTGATATAAGAAGGCGTACGTGCAAACTAGGACACAAAAGAAGCTACCAAGATAAATCAATTGCTGGAGCCGGTTGTCTTAATCACACGTTTCCCTCCATCAGTATTAATTAAGGTTAGTGCTTCAACTCTGTCAGACACCCTTAGCACACGCGTACGTGGACTGGTTCTGCCAGTTAGGAAGCATGGCAAAAATGCATGAGCGAAATACATTGCGCATTTAGTAAATTACATTACCGATAGAGACATAATAACCATCATCACCATCGTTTTCACCTAGTTTTAAGCGCACTGCTGGACGTCGGCATCTTTCAGTGATCTTCAAGTGACCATATATTCTGGAAGTGGGTTAGATTTTAAACATGATAGTCTTGCTTAGGATACTTCAACACAGAAATTTCGGTCTGTGTTTCTGTTGCTATCTCAGTCGCACAACTCAACCCTCGGCCGGAAGGTTAATCATATCCTCAGTCTTGAACGGCTTGGTGCTTTTCTACTTGAGAACATATCAATAAAAGGCAAGTATTACGCGTTGTCGAGGTAAACAATAATACGCAAATATTTGGTTTGTTTTTTTATTTTAAGCCATAGATATCTAATATTAAAGAGCTCAGTGCATATTACCCTGTGCTGAGAATGCAATGCTAAGAACAAAAAGCGGGGGTTGATAACGCTTCACTACAATGACATGGGGCAGCTACCTAGCAATGGCTGTGTGTTCTGGAAAAAACTTTAGTTTCGTGAAATTACCGCCGGATGGCGTTCAAGTCTCGCACAGCACAATTAAACCTGGCTAGGTGTCGTGAGCCGCCGCCCAATCTAAAAAGCACAGCCGGATATATCCATCTATCCAATCATCTAGCGCCAACTCATGTGTGGCCAGTGCCCCTGGGATCCTGGAGTAAGGTCCCAGTAACTGATAATTTCACGTAGAACGTCGTATAAATGTCTTATCATTTCTCTCTAGACAAAGGGCTATCGTCTTTTGATGACCTTTGCCAACAAAGTACGCAGATATGCCACAAAATTATTATACCTGTAACAGCTCTTCTAATATCCTGTAACCATATAAACTCTGTCACTGCATGTCAGCACCTGCCCTCTTCGGCTACATTTGCACTCCCTTGATATTCGTTCTCTGAATATTATTGGTATTCATTTACAAAACATCCGCTATCAGTGCTTGGCGTAACGTAACCTGCCTATGGTAATCACTTCGGGTTTATGCCAGGCAGAATATCAGCTACTCCTGTCTCTCCAGAATAAATTTGCCGCAACATTTCCTCTTTCAAACTAATTTGCAACATGCTTCTTATCGTACAAGATCGTAATAACGGCACCGAAATCGTCACGTTCTGCGTGATGTGCACAATGCCTGCCGCTTACAGCAGAAACCGTGGGAGAAGTTTTTTTTCATTCCTTGCAGCGCTTGCACTCCATAAGTAACACAGATACAGCCACCTAGAACTATATCGTTCCTAGCGGCAACCTTTCAGTGTTTCAGTATCTCTTAATTGAAAGAAATTGCAAAACATTCGTGGAAATGCCCAACGTGCGCGTTTACTTTCCCTCATCCTTTTTTGAGCTTAAGTCACCATGCGAAAACGCAGAAAAAAAAATTGCCGCCCACACGCGCTAGATATAGGTTTCCTAACTGGTGGGAGTGGAAAAACTTTATTGGTTATTCAGCGAAAGAGGTCGAAGGGGAAAGGGTGAGTAGGTGGATCCCTATTCCAGGACTCCAGTGATCCTTGCTACATGCTCCGCCTGGTTAAAGAGGCCCCTTTGAGCCGCCAGTATTGGCCGAGCGAGGAGCTTCTCCCACGGCTTCCTAGAGCATGCTCCTAACCCAGAAGACTTTGCCTTATGTGGTGTTGCTGCGCAATACCACGTCACATGCGACAGTGACGGCGGTGCACCACATCTTGTACAAGTACTGCCTTATAATGTGGGATTCGTGTGGTGGGCCCGCTTCAAGTGAAATAGGTGTTCGTTTGAATTCTTCTATATGCGCGAGCTTCTTTCATGCGGTTTCCACCTGTGGATGCGGTGGGGCTAGACGTTCTCTCGTGCGTCGTTGGTGTTCGAGGATGTCTTGCGCTGTAATCGAAATATGTTGCCATGGCCGTCGGCTCCGCGCTCGTTTTGTAAGTTCTCTAGCCAAGGCGTGTGCGCTCTTATTCCCGGGGATGCCTTTAATGGCTGGACACCATATGATCGCATGGTCTTCTCAGACTGAGTCGCCTAAAATTTTCTCCGGGCGTTTCGTGGTAATCTGCATGCACGCTGCTTTAGTATCGGAGATAACCAATGCCGACTTCCTGGTGCTGTCAGTATATTTGATTGTCATCGCGATGGTTGAGGCTTCAGCTTTGGCTGTACGCTTGGTGTTGACTGAGAACGTTATAGCAGTTTCATTGCCTTGTGTTTCGCGAATGGCTACTACGACGTGTCCTCTGGCAGTCTGAGTGGCGTCCGTGTACAGCAACTCTTGGCTATGGTCGAATGTTTTAATGAGTTGCTTGGCTCGGGCACGCCTTCTGCCTTTGTGATATTGGGCATTCATGTTCTTTGGTATCGGCGTCACTTGTATTTGGGTCCTCATGTGGCTTAGCATTTGATAAATTTGGTCACAAGATTATGGCGGTCAGACCGGGTAGCTGTGTTCAGGTAATAAATATTCGCCAGGTTGTGTTAGACAGTCGTTTTGCCTGAGCTGTCAAAACCATAGCCTTCAGTTCTTCAAATGTGTTGTATACGACTATGTTGTATACGACTATACGACGTGTCATGTAAGCACATGACAACATACCACGCTTATGTTGCACATGCAGCCGTTTGGCTAGCTTCACAAATACCAAATTTGGTATTACGTTACGTGAATAGATCACGAAGGTAAATCCAACGTCCAATCGTGATAATCATGACAGGCGTGTCAAGCAAAGCATAACTACATGCTACGCTCACAGCAGGCTCGCGGCCGTTTCGCTGGCTCCACATTTACAAAATTTGGTCTCACGTGAAGTGAATAGAGGAAGGTAAATACACGTCTAAACGTGACAACCATGACTTGGAAGTCATGTACGACATAATTTACGTCCGCCTTGTGAAATTGTGCTGATCATATCACCTTCCTGATTCATATCAACCTTCCTGATTAGTGGTTCGCATATCATCGATTCCCACTCTACGGGGGATCTGATATTTTTTTAGGTGAAAATGCACATTTGGTCTGTTGAGGTAATTTCCTTCATGGTATTTGATATATTTAAAGTCTACTCTGCCCACGCCATGTCGTGGTTCATTGCGAAATCTTCAATGGTTGCAAGGTACTTTCCGTGAGGCCTAATGAACCTTTATGCATCAATACCGTGATGTATCTGAATATATTACAAACTTGGGGTGATGAATTTTATTTAGCCTTTCCGCTAATTTGTTCATGCCAATGTTTAACATTAGTGACGAAAGCATAGCTCGCTGTAGACTTTCTTTGTTAGCAGGGTTTGTTTACGGTGATCGTATGTCTTGGAGTCCTATTGTGGCATTTCGGCCAGTTAGATAGGACATGACATAGCCGAAAATGTTTTGTCCACAGCCCATTTGCTGTAGTTACTTCATGATAAGTTTAAAGGAAATAAGGCAGAATGCACTGTTTAGGTTCAACGCAGTTGACACGTTAGTAATTACTCCGTTTCAGAGTCTAAAGAAAACACCATGTGTCGACCAATGTTTGCGAAACTCATACATGTAAACGGATAGAAAGTTATGCCTTTTGATGTAATCACCTAACCTGATGGGTGCTACATTTCCATACAGCTTCCCGAAACATGACGTCAGAGATATTGACCTCAATAGGTCAAGTGTTTTTTTGTTTTCCAGGTTTGGTAATTAGGACCTTGGTGGCTTCCTTTCATTGATGTGGAAATTCACCTGTTTCCGAAGTGTCCTTATCGAAGTAGCCAACTAGTCTCCCAAATAATCCATTGCTGAGGTTGCGCAACATTGCGTTGGCGCTGCCATCCTCTCCGGGTGTCGTGTTCTGTCTGATGATGGGCCGCTGCGTGGAATCTCGCTACTGTGGTGGCCTCATCGAGAGTGTTGTTCGGTGGTCTTTCATCGCCGAGTGTTTCGACGCTATCGCCCCCTCTTTGCAAATATTTGTCTCTAAAAGCTTCGCTCAGTGGTAGGCTGTCACCTTTGTGTTCAACCACTAGGTTACGTATGGTTCGCGCTGTCGACGCTTTGTCGAGTTCGGATCAAACATGCTGCGTAAAATTGCCCATGTTTTAGCAGTCAGCACAAACGACTTGATGAAATTTTAATGAAAACAGTCAGTTTCACTTCACGGGCGAAGCAATTAATAAAATAGCAACGTGTTCTTACGTTGTATGAAGTGCGGATGCACGTAAATTTTTGTTTCAATTTCATGCGAAGGTACTATCCACCAGAGACACCTTTCGCATGGTCTCACTGCGTCCGTGGCGCAGCTCATAGAATGAAATATGAGCCGTCACTGATGGCTGCCGGTATAGCGGTTATCGCGCGCCAACAATGGCAACCACGCCTTCAAATTCAATGTTCACTGTTTCTGGTCATGTGACCACCTCCAACGTCTCTTTCATGCGTTATCAAGACAGGCGCAGGCTTTCCCTTCTTGATTCGATGGCAGGCTTCCCGAGCAGGATGGCGTTGTCGCACGCTGCTTGAGATCGACAAAGATGCGCCGGCTCATTTGATCTCCGCTTCAGCCGCATTCATCGTCCCCACTTACGATATATTACCAGCGGGTAGAATTTGCGATAAGTGATGCATTTTATCGTTTGGGACATTATACGGTGCATGATGGTGACGGCGATGGAAAAAAACCCTACGGGACTTCATATGATTCCTACCACAATAGAACAAGGATGCATTCCTTCAATATAAGAAACGTCAAAATACGACCGTAAAACGTGTATTCGCAGCAGCAGTTCAGTGCTTACTATATACTGATGTAAGAAATTGCGCTGTGTGCTGTTGTAAGCCGCTAAACCTGAATGAACCCATGACGATGCTTGCTGGTGTATATTCATCCCGATCACCGACGTCCATGATTAATGTTTAAACAAATTTTTGTGGTAGCTATAGCAGTTACCGGTGAGAGCACAATCTTTAAAAAAAAAAAAAGAGCGTTGACGACTGGATGCAAAACTTGGGGTCAGGTCACCATTCCGTGGAAAAGAAAACAGTTATTCCCCACCACGGCCTGAACTATAGAGAGAAACGTACCGCACGTCTTACCTGCCTTCTCATGTGACCGCATTTTTTTTTTCAAAGTGAGTTCAAGCGGGGAACGCTATGTAACAGCCACGTAAGGCAGGTGCGAGTTTCACAGTCATTTTTATTATGAATTGATGCTATAAAGTGGGTGGGGCTAGGGCTAAGGTCGCACTTTCACGGTGTACGAACACCGTAAGTTCGCGATATTTTTTCATTTATTCGTCAATACTTTTCACTACTGTTATTTTCGCACCACGCCGAGCTTCTCACGCAGCTCATGCCTAGCTAGAGGTATGAGCGGCAGAGGGAGTTGACGCGCCTGGCGTGTCGCACGCTGACAGCCCCCGGAATATAGTGGCGACAGTGGCAAGCCTAAGTCAGCTGCCTTCACGATCTTCCTCTCTCCTCGCTACAGAAATATATGCGTAAAGTTCAATAAACAGTAACGCAGACGAAGCAAATGGAATTGCAATTTTGTGAATGTTCGCGGGATCGAATTCAGGCTGCGGCAGCTGCATTTTCGATGGAGCGGAAATGCTGTGGGCCCGTGTGCTCAGATTTGGGTGCACGTTAAAGATCCCAGAGTGGTCAAAATTTCCGGAGCCCTTCACTATGGCGTCTTTCATAATCATATGGTAGTTTCAGTACGTTAAACCCCACATATCAATCAATCAATCAAACAAACAAACAATTATTCAATCAATTTTGTAATTGTCATTTCCACTATTTTAAACTGCGCACTTACTCGACCCGGGGCTCTTCTTAATTGCTAATGAAGGTGTTTGAGCTTCCATCTTGATTAACGAGTTCTCGCACTTTGCACTCACTGACGGGCAGCTATGGCGAGTAAATGTTTCAAGTTTGCTGCTTCAGTAGCAACATGAGGCCCCGCCGCGGTTGTCTAGTGCTTGAGTTTACTCGTGTGCTGACCCACAGGTCGTCGGATCGAATCCCGGCTGCGGCGGCTGCATTTTTGATGGAGGCAAAATTGCTATAGGCCCGTGCTCTTAGATTTGGGTGCACGTTAAACAACCCCCGGTGGTCGAAATTTCTGGAGGCCCCCACTACGGCGTCTTTCACAATCATATAGTGATTTTGGGACATTAAACCCCACAAATCAATTAATGATTAAGTCAGTAGCACAAGACACATCAGATGAGACAAAAAATGTAGTGTGACCCTGTATTGCAACAGCTCAGCTATGATGATGATGTTTGATGTTTTGTGGCGCAAGGGCCATTTCACGGCCAAAGAGCGCCAGTTCCTCTCATTAAAAATATGGACAATGATTGTGATAAGCAGCTGTATAAGAGCCATAAAATTCCTCGTGGTAAGGCGGGTAAAACATACAAGTAATAAAATCATGACCATTCCGTGAAAGGTGTGTGTGGTGCGAATAGATGACAAAAGTTGGTGATAATAAAAACGATGGTGGACATGGATGGCATTAGCACAAGTGCCTCACTCGTTTATACCCTTGCATCCAAGGGCCGTGAGGCAAGTGCTTTGTTGTGTAGCCACCGCAGCGAAAACCTCTCTGAGAGGTCGCGCAACGGAATGCCCGGGTATATGATATGAAAACTATCAATTTCTTTTAAAAACGCTAACAATGATTTATGACTAAAAAGCGGTTTCCTACCGACAAACATTGCAGGGTGTAAAAGTATATGTTGTTGGTAGGGCAATGGAACGTGTTGTTTTCTTAGAGTTTCTAACTGTTTGCACTGGATTAACATGTGAAGAACTGTTAACGCTTCACCACATCTGTCACACAATGGTGGATCGCCACCGGACGAAAGATATGTGTGTGGTGTATGTGTGTCCTATCCTGAGCCTCGTTAGTTTTACCTCTGTATGACGTGATTTTGATACTGGCAGCCAATGACCAAGGTGTGGCTTAATAATGTGTAGTTTGTTTTGTGTGCGTGTATCCCACTTGCTCTGCGAGTAGTCCCTGAGGTTTCGTTTGAGAAACGGCTTAAGATCAAGGGCCAGGATTGATACGGGTGTAGTGGCAGTGCTTTCGTGGACAGATGCAGCAAGCTGATCCGCCCTCACGTTGCCTTGGATGTCACGGTGCCCTGGCACCCAGCACACTACAACATGTTGTTTGAGTGTGTAGAGTGTGCATAAAATGGAGTAACGTGAGACGAGGACAAGGTTTTTTTGTTTTTTAAGAGTGTGCAGAGCCGTTACCACACTGAGGGAGTCCATACAAATTACTGCTTTTTATATTCGTAATTTCTTGATGTGTTTGGCCGCCACAAGTATCGCATAAGCTTCCGCTATCAAGATACTTGTGCCTGGATGTAGAGGGCCAGCATCCGAAAAGGATGGGCTGACAGCAGCGTAGGACACAGAGGAGTTCGACTTGGAGGCATCTATAAAGAACTCAGGACGTGTGTATTTGTGTTGAAGTTCCAGGAAGTATGTTCGGATATGGGCAATGGGCGCATGTTTTGTAACTTCCAGAAAAGACACATCGCAGTCTATAGTCTGCCACTGCCACGGTGGCGGGTATGCTACAGGAGTCATTAAACTGTGTTCAATTGACACTCCAGTTTCATCAGCTAGACCCTTCAGGCAAACTGAGAAGGGCTGCCTCATCGAAGGCCTGTTTTGAAACAGAATGGAGCTCGACAAATCATCAAGAGTAGAGTACGAGGGGTGCTTCTTGTCTGCTTTCACCTTAAAGAAATATACAAAGGACATGTAAGTTCTCTGCAGATGAAGCGACCACTCATTTGACTCAACGTAAAGGCTTTATACGGGGCTGGTGCGAAAAGCACCCGTAAAAAGGCGGATGCCCAAATGGTGCACGAGGTCCAGCATTTTCAAAGCACTCTGATTCGCAGACTGATAAACAATGGCCCCATAATCTAAGTGGCTGCGAATGAGGCTTCTATACAGATTCATGAGGCATCGCCTGTCACTATCCCTCGTAGTACGTGACAACACTTTTAAAACATTCAGGGCTTTTAAACATATAGTTTTTAAATACTTGATGTGCGGTACGAAGGTCAACTTGTTGTCCAAGATTAAGCCTAAGAATTTATGTTCCGCATCAACAGACAGATGTTGACCGTTCAGTTCAGTGTCGGGTTCTCAGTGCATGCCTATCTTTCGGGAGAACAAGACACACGTGCTTTTTTGGGGGTTCAGTCAGAATCCATTTTCCTCTGCCCATTTGGAGGCCTTGTTTAAACCTAACTGAACCTGCCGCTCACACATTGCCAGATTACAAGATCTAAAGCCAAGGTGGACGTCATCGACATATGTACAATAAAACATATTGCGAGGGATAGTCAAGAGCAAGGAATTCATCTTGATGAGAAAAAGTGTTTCCTGGACAAATGTTTGAGAAAGAACGCTGCCCACTCGGACACGGAATGTCCGGTTTGACAGGTAACTTTCGATTATGTGAAACATTCTTCCGCGCACGACAAAGTGGGACAGGTCTCTTAGAATTCCAAAGCGCCATGTTGTACCACAAGCCTTTTCGATATCGAGGAACACAGAGAGAAAATATTGTTTATGGACGAAAGTGTCTCTGATCTGTGCCTCGATACGAGGAAGGTGGTCTGTGGTAGATCTACTCTCTCGAAACCCGCACTGAAATGGGTCGAGCAAATTGTTTGTTCCAAGGAAATGTACGAGTCGGTAGTTCATCATTCGTTCGAAGACTTTGCACAAGCAGTTTGTAAGTGCAATAGTTCTATAACTCGAAGCTAAAGATCGGTCCTTTCCCTCTTTCGAAAAGGGAATAATAATAGCCTCTTTCCAGGAGGTAGGGATAGTGCCAGAAAACCAGATAGCATTGTACAAACAAAATAGGGTTTTTCGCGTTTCGATAGGTAGGTTTTTTAACGTTTCATACACCACACGGTCAGAACCTGGGGCAGAAGTACTGCAGGAGTTTAGAGATGTTCGAAGCTCAGCTAGACTGAAAGCTTGGTTATATGCCTCATATCTAGTGCATTTGTGTTCGAGTTTTTGTTTTTCTATTCTTGTTCTGTATTTTTGGAAAGTGTCAGTATTGTGGGACGAGCTGGACACCCGTTCAAAGTGTGCACCGAGGAAGTTTGCCTGATTTTCCGAGGTATCACCCTGAGTGTTTTCGAGTGGAAGTATGTGGACTTGTTTTCCTGCTATCCTACCGACCATGTTCGAGACTTCAGCCTCCTGTGTGTGTGAATTGATCCCTGACAATAACTTCTGCCAGCTTTCTCTTCTAGCCTGCCAATGCGTTCTCCTGCCTTGAGACGTTATTTTCTTGAAGGTGTCAAGATTTTCGGCTGTCGGTGAGTTCCGTAGCAACCTCCATGCTCTGTTTTGCTGTTTGCGCTCGTTTTGGCATTCAGAGTTTCACCGTGGAACATGCCGTTTTCCAGGGTGTCCATTTCTTTGTGGGACGCATTTTGTTGCAGCATCATTCAAAAACGCTGTGAAGTAGTTGACAGCAACATCAATGTTCAAAGTACATATGTCACTCCAACCAAGACGAGCGATGGTATAAAACTGTTCTCAGTCAGCTCTGTTTATGAGCCATTTGGGAACACGTGGTGGACACTCAGTTGCTGTAGTTGTGCTCAAAACTACGGGGAAATGGTCACTTCCGTACACATTACTGACGGCTTTCCACCAGAGTAGAGGCACAAGAGATGGAGATACGAGAGAAGGAACTGTTCAATCAGTCGACCTCGCGTGTCGCACCAAGAATCACCCCATAGCCCTCTATGCGCATTGAAGTCTCCAAGGAGAGCATAAGGCTCCGGAAGTTCATCAATTAAAGAGTGTAAATCACGTTTTTGCAGCTGATAGCTAGGAGGAATGTAAATAGTGCAGATTGTGATCAGTTTATCAAAAAGACTCACTCGAACAGCCACTGCCTCAAGGGAAGTTTAGAGTTGTAAGTGTGTGCATGCAATTCCTTGATTCACTATGATGGCAACACCTCCGGATGATGGCAAGGGCATCATGACAGTCCTTTCGGAAAATAACGTATCTACAAAGAAAATTTGTGTGTTTTGAATTAAGGTGTGTTTCTTGTACACACAGCAATTTTGGTGAGTGTTCCTGAAAAAAGTTCTTGGATGTCGTCAAGGTTTCTGAGAAGGCCCCTGACGTTCCAATGTCTAATTTGAGTGTTCATGGTGAATGTAAAATAGTGCTGTGTGTACAGAAAGCGAGTGGCTGTTTAGACAGAAATTTTGAGTTCACGTAACAAGGCTGTCACCAGGCCCTGTTATGTGCTTTTTTGTTTTCTTGGCGCGCTCCAAGGAGCCACGCCGCTCTTTCGGCACCAAGGGTACCGAAGTGTTCATTGCCTCCTCAGAGGCAATGGATGCCCGCACGTTCGGGCAGTTAGTTTGAATTTTGGGCCTCGCCTGGTGAGGTGAGGCCTTGAGACCTGACGACTCTGGAGTCTCCGGTCTCTGTTTGGGAGTAGGTGGTGTAGCCTGGACTACAGCCGCCTTGGGGGCAGGTGCCACAGCCGCCGGCTTGGTATGCGCGGGCCAAAGGAGTGTGGAGGGCTGGTGCGACGCTGCCCCCCGACGTGCCGCATCAGCATAAGATGTGTTGTAGAAAGGAGAGACCTTCTTCCGGGCTTCCTTGAATGATATGTTTTCCTTGACTTTAAGAGTGATTATTTCTTTTTCTTTCTTCCAGTTAAGACACAAACGCGAATACGCGGCGTGTTCCCTGTCACAACTCACGCAGTGAGGCGTAGTAACATAGTTATCAGATGGGTGGCCGTGGCTACCATATATTGCACAAGTTTTCTGACCCCGGCAGTTCTGTGAGCCATGACCAAATCGTTGAAATTTATAACACCTTCTTGGATTGGGAAGGTAGGGACGAACAGAGAGCTTGATGTAGCCTGTGTCTATAGATGAAGGCCATGTGCTAGATGCGAAAGTGAGTAATAAATGTTTGGTAGGTATTTCTTTGTTGTCGCGTCTGATGACGATTCGTTTCACATCCGTGACATTTTGCTCTTTCCACCCTTCAAGCAGTTCCTGTTCAGACATTTCATGAAGGTTTGCTTCTCAAACAACTCCGCGCGAGGAGTTCATTGATCTATGAGGTGAATCAGAAACAGGGATATTACCAAATTATACGAGACTGCCAAGTTTTTCATAGTGATGTTTTTCAGGCAGCTCAAGGAAAAGGTCTCCGCTAGCCATGTTTGTAACTTTGTATCCTGGGCTAAAGACCTCAGTCAGAAATTCAGCAACAAAAACTGAAGATATGGCTCTGGCTTGTTTTGTTGGATTTTCGCTGTGCACAACATGAAATTTTGTTTGGAAAGCATTGTCTGGGTTTGCTGAAAACCGACATTTCATCGGTGCATCCCCTCTTAAGCTTAAGACAATCTAGGAGACGGGGAAATGAGGTGTTCCCGTAGTAGTGTACTTTTTTTCGGCAGAAATGGCGACCACCCATCATGGAGTCTAACCAGGGGACGCTGAAGCACTTACTAGCATAACGCTCCAGACGCCAGCCGTATATTGCCACTATAACCAAATATAACTACTCAAGGTTGAGTAACTACACAAGGTTAATCCTTTCCACCAGGAACATTGGAAGTAAACAGAAGAGAGAAGTAGACAGGACAGACTAAAAGTGAGAGATAAAGACGAAGTTGTAGGGGAGAGAGATAGGAAAAGGTGACTGCCGATTTCCCCTAGGTGGGTCAGCCCAGGGGTGCCGTCTACGTGAAGCTGGGGCCAAAGGGGTATGTTGCCTCTGCCGGGGGGCCTTAAAGGTCCAATCACCCAGCATCGGCTCAACCCCCAGGATCTCCTTTTCCCCGGAGGACATGGCTCAGCCACGCACGGCAAGGCGTGAAAGGGAGCCAAAACTCTTCCATTAGCTCGGGTCCGTGGTGTCGCTACACACCAAACGCCTACTTGCGCAGGTGCCCCTGCGGGGAACAGCTCAGCTAACCACTTAGAAAAGGCAGGGTTCTACATGCCTGTTTTGCTGACCCGGTGGGTGCCGCCGCAGTAGCAGACGTGCTAACCTCGGCAGAAGGACAGCGATCCTGGCCATGTCTATCCACAGTCAGTGAGCAGTTCCCGGCAATGACAAACGTCTTGTTGAGAGCCGGAAATGATGGCGCTGGGGAGCCTGTGCAAAGAGGAGGAGCATTTAGGCCACAAAGAATGAGCAGAGATGCATAATAAGTATGCCACCCCGTCATGAAAATTATGAATACTTATAGTCGAAGAGACTGCGCACCATGACCAGTGAAAAATAGTGCGATGCCTCATCAAAAATACACCCGCAGGGCAAAAAGACGATTGTGCGTTACATCTTTTACCTATAATTTAAAGCGTTCACACATGTCAGCAACGTGGACCTTGTATCAAGAAACCTGTTGTCCAGTTATGCAAGATGAGCTACGGCAACATATGCTGCTCTTGCACTGCTCTACTGTTTCAATATTTTTAATGCGTGGTAACTTTTGTTTCGTACCAACATGACAACAAAGGAAGTAGGCCACATAGAAAAAAAAGGAACAGTGAAAGTAAAGTCAAAGACACACAGTGTGCTTCGGGACCTTCTCTTTCCAGTGAAGAGTTACAATAAATGAAAGCGTCATTAACGTCGTATGAACTATACGTGTTAAACGTTATGCACTTCGACCTGTGCATTGCATCCTAGACTTTTGAGCGCGCGCATGGGCGTACAGTCTAACTTAAGGAGCCAGCATGTCTAGTTTCAAATATTTGGGTGTCTTCCATACAAATGCATTGTTTATAGTTTTGTCTTCTTGAAGTGTTATATTTACCACGCTTACTTTTGCACAAACCGCTTACATTTGCACAAAAAAGTACATGTAAAGATGGTAGCACTTGAAGTGAAAAAATATCTATGTAAGCTAAAGCCCCTTGTAGCATACATTTCGAGCATAATTTCGATCTACAGTTTGTGTCAACTTTTAGACTATAATTTTGACGCGCGTTTTGGAAGAAGCGTAGTATGAAATGGCCGGCAAACAACTTCGGAGCATCCTCCACCATCCCTGCCAGGATGGCACGTGACTCGGGACGCTGTACGAACAGTCGTTAAAAAGCTGCTACACCCGACGTGGTTTATAAGCCTACATCTAACTTATTAAGGGTGAGCTACTTATCTACATCTTTCATCGTTAGAAGTTAGCGGATCCAAGAAGTGATTTAGCAGGGCGAAGGCTTGATTAGTATCACTCGAGAGATTAGTATCACTCAAAGGCCAGAAGAGCCACTTTAACTGTCATCGCTGCACGGATTTTTAGCCAAGGTTAGGTTGAAGTCAACCTGCCTCACTGTTTAACTTACAGCGCTCAGTCATCTTACTGGTGTGCTCGCTTCTTAAAAGGCCGCTCGCCAGACCACATACCAAATAATAGTTCTACCGTGGAAGTTGTTAAGTGTCCGATGAAAAACATTTTGCCACAAACATTTTTTGAGGCGGTTCATCACGAGCTGAGAAAACTGTCTATAAAAACCGGCCCAAAACGAGGATGAGGAGGTGAGCTCGGAGCCCTTGCCGCTCCTCCGCGTAACCTTCACAAGCCAAATCTCTTCTCTACCCTCTCCGACATCCGACCAAGAGGTCACCTCCACGTAGCCCTAACCACCGTTACGCAAGCGGTCTTGTTTGAGGTTTACTGCTTGTTTCTGAGGGGTGGTTTGGAAACGCTGGCTTAGACGCGATAGAATAGACGAGCACAAATCGCGCGAAGGCGCAGGAGCGTTCCACGGCTGTTGTCTGCTCGATGCTGTGACCGTGGGCGCGGCGATAAGAACGCAGGCGAAACGCCGGCAGAAGAGCCCCGCATCTCGTTGAAATTCACGGGGGGAAAATGAAAAAAAAACGCCCACATTCACTTATTGCGTCTCATTATTATTTAGAGACCTAATAATGTTTATAGCAACAAATACACGAACTATGCTTGTTGTGTTAAATAATTTTCGCCAAGTCACGTGCCACTGTTAGCAACGTGAGAGCGTAGTCGTCTACGTAGATGACCAAAGTCACCGCATTGTCGTGTACTTAGGTTCATTCATACGCAAACGTCATGCCCTCATTCTCTGAGCATGAGTCCGCAAAAGGAAGGAGGAACAGCGTTCATCTTGAAATTCGACCCAGTTCTGCGGCGCGTAGCGATGCAAATTTTGCTAGACGTGATCATGAACGCCTTATTCACGCATCGCGTTTGTTAGCTAAAAATAATCAAACCTGGTAAGTGGCCCTCTAAAGAAAAGGGGGTGTACATGTTGCGCGTCATTCCCAACGTTTGCGTTGAAGACATAGAACACACACAGCCACTTTGCTGCAGCGACCGTGTTTTCCGAAGGCGAGAGACGCTCCCCTTTATTCGTATGACCTGCCAGTTTGTTGCTATGGATTCATTGCTGTTTTGCCTGTGCGTGATTAACCAATTTTGATTTAGAGACACCCGTTTTGCAGCCATCAGCTACAAAACAAGTTCATATATGACATAAGAAAGCAGGCTCCGTTAACGGCAGATAAATCTGTCAGGGGCAGGAAAGCGGGCGAACGCTTTACTACGCTGCCACTGGATCGTCTCACCCATGGGTGTAGTGAAAAGAAATTCTTCTTGCGACAATAACAAAAGGAAGGAACGGGCTGCCCCCCAAGCTTTTAAATATGTTCATGCGTTCATGAAGTCCAGAATTCATCGCAAACCCTTCTGATCAGGAAATTTAAATTTTAATTTTGAAAAGGCGACTTTGCTCAATAGGTTTCCAGTTGCTTCGCTTGTTAATCATGCGGAAAGAGTTTGCGAATAGCCAGAAGTCTTCACTGCGGGATTCATCATGTGCATCGCAATTTATGCCTTAGTGTCTAGCCTGACTCTTTGGTACACTGTTGAACGTCCGTAAGCATGTTCTAGATTTAAGTCATAAAAAATCGCGCCTTAGAATAGAAAACGTGCTTCTGCTTCTTGTGTTCCTGGGATCAGCGATCAGGTAGCACACGTGTCGACAAAGAAGTCGAGGCATTAATTCATAAAGGCGCAAGAAAGGCTACCACAGGAAATACTTCCACACGTCGTGTACAGCATCCCGTCCGCTCACTGAGAGGGAAATGTTCTTGGTGAGAACTTCGACTTTTCTCAAAGTATAAAAAAGCGTTTACGAAACGTAAAAAGAAAGCAGGTTTCATTAAACGATCTCGTTGAACACGAAGAAGCGACTGGCCACGAAATCGTATAGTGCAATGCAAGCATAATAGAACGAGAAAGAAGAACTGAAAGTGGCCATTCCGGCTTAATATGAAACCTTTCAAAATACGTAGCCCACACTTATTTGTAACCGCGGCAGCTTGCCACAGTTGTACGCACGTTGCCTATGACATCTTTTTAAGGAATTTGTAACTCAACTGTTTGCGCAGGCAGGAGCGAAAACATCCTCCTTTGCGTTGCTTTTATTCGTAATCGGTGCTTATTTTAATTGACGACACTTATTCACGCGTTTCTATACACGCAAGCAATTATAAAAATGCAACATCTTCTGCTAAAAGAAACCACATGCATATACAAGGCAGCCAGCTCTAACGCGTACAATGACGGCGACGTCGACGCTGGCGCTCATCGCGGTCTTGTCCCGGGAAGACAACTGGGGAGGCGTAAAGCACGTAGTGATGAATCAGCCAATCACTGCTAATGGGGAATGAAAGACAGAAGACTACGATTGAACATAGAGACCGACAGTTCACTTTTAGTTAGCGTGCCCACTTTGAATTTTTATCGTTCAACAACGCACAAGAGAAATCTTCCACCGGCATTACTTCGGAGGTCAAAATCTAGTGCCTATACAGGGTGTTTCAGCTAAAAGTACCAAACAATGAAAAAATTAGAAATGAGTGCTACGTGTCTCTTTCTAGCGCAGTATTGCTCCTAGCTGTGTGTAGCATGTCGGAAATTTTTTTTATCCACTAAGCACGGTAATTAACAAATATTGCATAATGAAATTTTTAATAAAGACACTAGAGAAAACATTTCAATACAAGACTTGTAGCTCTTATGCTGGAATAACAAAATTTTCAAGTTACGGTAAGATAAGAACGCTGGTTAATTTTTTTCTAGGGTTTACCTGAAGTGTGCGAAATTCAAAAAAAAAATACCACATGATTGCCACCTAACGCACGACGTTTTGAGTGCTTTCAAGTATAAATTGAACGAATTAGCGAAGGCTTCTCATGCCCGATGGTCGCTTGAACAGGCCATCGGTGACTACGATAGACATTACGCGATGGCTGCATGGTACCAATTAAAAGGGAGAGGGACGAAGGAAAGAAACGAAGACAATAAACTTCAACGAAAAATAGCTGCCACGTGTATTACGATTAGACACCGGAGCGAACATTTATCGTATAACATTAGCAGCTCCCCCACCATGACGTTTATTGTTGGTCCGAAAAGAAAAGAAAACAAATACGTCTGCGCTGCACCGAATGCTGCCTTCAGTCTCGTATCGCAATGCACGTAGCAGTCGCTTTTTCGTCAAAGTTTATAGTTTTTGTTTCTTGCGCCCCTCCTCTTGTTTATAAGTGTACCATTCAACAATCGCTTAATGTCCATCGTAGTCACTGATAGCCTGTTCAAGCGAAGTTCGTGCATGAGAAGCCTTTGGTAATTTGTTCAACTTACGTTTGAACGCACTCGAAATGTAGTGCGTTAGGTGGCAATCACTTGGTAATTTTATTTACATTTGCGCACTTTAAACAAACACTGGAACAAATAGCTAGCGTTGTTGTCTTAGCGTAACCTAAAGGTTTTGTTATTTTTGGATAAGGTCTAAAAGTCTTGTATTTACTTTTTTCTCTAGATTCGGTTTATGAGAAGTTCAATGAGTAATCTTCGTTAATTACCGTGATGGTGCATAAAAATATTCTGAAGTGTTACATACAGCTAAGAACAGTACTGCGCTAATTGGAGACGCGTAGCACTCATTTTTTATTTTTTATTGCTTGGTGCTTTTTAGCCTACTTCAACGTTTTCGGAACGTGGGCTGAAACACCCTGTATATACGGCGTGACCAGGGAATTCTTGTGCAGCGCGAGGAGTCCGCTTTTTTTTTCAGCAAAGAAACTTCCTAGCAGATGCTCTTTGTGGCGGCATTGCGAGGCCAGAGAGTGCGAAGCATAGAAGAGGAGAAGGAAGGGGGAGTGGAAGCACAGGCGCAGTACAGGGGGTCGCGTCACCCACCATATTAAGGTCGACCCCAGGCTGCTTCGCATCTGAAATTTTAGGTGAAAAAAGTTGATTCGGAGCCCTTTCAACCGCTTCACATTGCATACGCCACTGACCTGAAGCTAACTTGTCAGCGGGCATGTCACAGCAACATGTTTACTTCAAGGAGGACAGAGGATAATATTTTATTATAGAACCTCTTCTCCACATTGACAACTTCTGCAGAAATCATTCAGCATAATAGGCGTTCCTATGCTTCTAGTTAAATAATTTCACCTGGAACGTCTGGCTGCTAACATTCTCACTACATGAAGCATTGACGCAAAAGTTCTCAATACTCGTTTCTAATCTCGAAACAGGGTGAGTTTCTTGTCTGCTAAGAAGTTTTCTTTAGGAGGAATTTGTTTTAGTTTGCATTGTATACGTTTGTTCAGCAACACGGGTGGACATACGTTTGCCTCTTAAGAAAATGTGACGAATGAGGCAAATAGTGAATATCAGGGCAACATCACAAATGACTTTCCAATATTGTTACAAATGTCTTGATACTTCCCCATGCGACTACATTATGCATTATTCGACAGCTCATTCAACGACAGTGAGCCACTGCGGCCGCCCAGTTATTTGAGTGGTCAGTGGCAGACCCTGAAGACGCGGGTTCGATCGCGGCAGCAGAAGCCACATTTCGACGTAGAAAAAGTGCTGCAAAGGAACGAACCAATCTATACATAAAACGGGAAACCGTTAGATGCAATAAGAGTTACTGACATCTCTGGAGCATAATCGCTTCCTGGAGAACCGAACAAACAGCGCCGAGATGTACTGCTCCTATGGCGCTGGGACATGGTTTTGGAATCTGGGCTTGTATCAAAGTCGGAACTGCTGAGGGTGAAGTCCACCAGGCTGATCGGCCGTGTATCAACCAATGGAGTCGCAACCAGCGCCTCCAGACGCAGCAAGATGCTGCGGGCCTCGCGCTCTACCATAGAGTTGCTCATGGGTGGCGACTCGGGCGTAGAGAGCATCTCCCCTGGGGAACAGTGCGGCAAGGTAGGCTCCTCCTGCAAGGGTAACACTCTACGTTGAATGCGCTGCCGGCTAAACACGTTCTAGAAAAGAGTCTCATGGAGCACTTTACATCGATGCTTTGAAAGCACAGCGTAAAGGAACGAAAGCAAAAGGCAGACACATAGATTGGCGCTGCCTTCCAAATAACTGTTATTCTAGCTATTAATAATGGTATATGTCGCAGACAAAAGACGAGACAACGACGCTGTATGAAAACGAAGGCAAGATTGTTTTCTTTTATTTGTTATCACTCTGTGCGCTATGCGTGCCCGCAGTCTTTTGCCACCTCTTTTTGCTTTCTGTTAGAATAACATTACAAATTTCCTGTAAATTGTAGTTGAAAGTGAGCGTCAGCCTGTTTTATTTATGTCTCCCCATCTTGTATTGGTCTTACTCCACGGGCATACTTAGTACATATCACGTAAACACGACGTCGGAACCCTAAATAATGCACCGTAGAGGCCAAGTGCCACTTTATTTTGGAATAAGTTTGCTCTGCATAAGTACCATGTACCGCAAAAGCAATCTTGAAAATTTTCCATTGCTGGTATAGTTGTAACTGTCTTGTTATTGCAATAGAACACACAAACAGACGACGCGTACCACTGGGAATTGTAGTGGCACGTCATGGCGTAGATACAGGCACACTACCTATGATATATTCCGGCTTACTTTCATCTGGTAGGCAAGGCCAAGAAACTGCGGATTTCAGCTCTTCATATTTCAAAATCGCAGGTTCGACTTCGCGTGCAGCATTTGCGTTAGGATGGAGGTGAAAACCAGAGGCCCGTGTTCTGGGCGATGTAAGCGCGCGTCGAAGAACAGCAGATAGTAAAAAATACCGGAAAATGCCCCCCCCCCCCCTAACTTCCGCTGTGTTTCGCGTAATCATAGCATAGGCTTGAATCATAGGCACCAAAAGTCATAGGTACCAAAAGTGAATCATAGGCACCCTATCTAGAACAATTCTAGGAACAACCTAATGATAATCTTACACAAAATGTAAAAAGTCTCTCCTTGCAAAGTTCTCCATACCCTACCGATTTTATTTCAGATATCAAATTTTCTTTCCACGCATAGTATAGCATATATAGAGCACACCAGAGTGACAATATTGACGACCTCGAAATTGCGATTTTTATACACTGCTTTGTTCCTCGGCTATGGCATTTGAAACCTTCCCTCATCGTTTGTTTCTTGATATTTAATATACACGCCCTTCCCGAAGATAGCACACTGTAAGTTGTCTATGCACAGGGCCAAACATCTGCAAAAATATTTCACACTTCATATCTAGATACCCACCCGTAATATATTTCAAAGAAATAAAATTTTATGCCAAACAACCAAGGTATATCAACTACCTAAATACATAATTTCGCGCAACATCTATAAAATACGGGTTGCCATTTCGGTAAAACAATTTTAGATGCTGGGCGTTTTTTCGCTGCTGTATGACAGCCTATTTTTGTATGCAAAGAGACTGACTACTCAGACTTATGGCTTCGTAAATTTTTAGTAACTTTTCGCGTCGTCATAATTATAACATATATTCAAGTGGGTTTGGAGTATTTGGTCCTGCGGAGGAAAGTTTCAGTGAATCATGCTTGTAAGGAGATCAACACAATGATCTCGACGTCTAACTTGTCACAGTAAATGATAGTGTGAGACCTCAACGCCACTGATAAGCATCCCAAAATTTATTATTTCAGCAGTTTTTCTATGGTGAGTTAAGTCTTGTTTTCGATTCTCTTACTGTGGCTACGACGACGCGACGTTGAAGATCACCGTACATATAGAATGGTTTAATTTGACTGTGGTTTCTTCGACCACCTTCGTTGCTGCTATTTATGCATAATGTAGTTGCCGCTAGCTTTAGAGGCACGGGTGATAGTAAAATAGATACTTTACTTTATTATTGTTGGCTCTTACATCCCAAAACTACCATATAATAAATGGCCCGTGCACCAGTGTGTCCAACATAAACATCATCATCTTTCACTGTGTTGCAGTTCACAACGCACGGTGACTATATTGTATTGAACAGAAGTATGCTGTGCTCTGACCGAGACCAAAAGTGGACTCGGTTGAAATAACTGCTTCTTCTCTTTTTCGTGATGCGCCTCTCGTGGGGATCAGTCATCGCCTTCACTGAAGCCAGTGCATAGCTGGGCACAAAGAGGGACGTGGCATTACCATCCCTACAGAGAGAGCATCGTCTCGATGCTCACCAAGAAGCAGTCAATGTGCAAGTAGATTTTCGATATCCGCGTCAGTCCGAGAGACTTCATGCGCACCACGTTCACAGTCTCATGCAGACGCTGACGGCGTCTTGAGCAAAATAAATCATCTGCAATGACCACATAGGTGACGTCGCTGAGACGGCGCAGTACTTTACACGGTCTAAAGTATCGCCAAGAAGTATCTCCGGCAGTCATCGCCGTCACACAGGTGACCAAACCGAGACTCTCTATCCTGGTGTATAAGCTACAAACCGATGACAGAGATTGTACCGATGGGCTTCACGTTTTTGTTGGTTGGTCATTGTGACCCTAACAAGTTGCCTCGCTGCCACGGCAAGTTAGGTGAAACCTGTGGAATCTGTCTCCAAATCATTGAAATCAAGAGGCAGCATAGAATTCACCAATGTTGTGAATTTTCGTCCATAGTTCAGTCCGAACAGAGTCATTCTCGTTTTTCCTTGGGTCGCATTATACGCAAATGTAATGTAAGGCAAAACTTTGTCCGAATTCTCGCGCTCCACGTCTACGTACATGCAGGACATCTCTGCAACAGTCTTGAAGAGACGTTCAGTGAGCCCATTCATTTAGGGGTGATAAGCTGTCGGTTTCTTATGCGTGGTGCCACTGAGTGTAAGCACTGTGAGCAGAAGCTCAGCTGTGAACGCAGTTTTTTTTTGGTCCATTAAGACGGCCGCGGTGGCACTGTGTTGTAGGAAAATCTTCTCAATAAAGGATTGTGCCACTTCAGCTGCTGTGTCGCTCGGAATTGCCTTGGTTTGTCCATATCTGGGGAGGAAGTTTGTTGTGACAATGATGCACTTACTTTCATTACCCGATTTGTAGAATATTGTCACGTTGTGCTCTTGAAGACTTAAGCTCCAGCCCGCCTAACATCCAGAAGGCTTCTTCATGTTCGTCAGTGGTGATCGTTTGCCACTTAGAAAGCGAGGTCGTATAAATATGGGCAAAACTTAGCGACTGCCCATACGACCACCAGACATTCCTTCTCCGTGCTTGAGTAATCGAACTCGGCGCGCGACAAGGTTCGGCTAGCGTAGGACACTGTTCGCTCGGCACCGTCTTGACCCTGTATCACAGCAGCACCTAGGCCCACATTGCTGGCGTCTGGGTGTATGGCTATAGGTGCATTTTCATCAAGTGAGCGAGCACCGGCGGAGTTTGCAAACTCTGCCGTAACTTGTCGAATGCCGTCTCCTGCTCCTCACCCCTTATACAGGTAACAGCTTCCCTTGTTAGGTGTGTGGGTGTACAGGCGACATGCGCAAAATCTGCAATAAATCGGAGGTAGCAGGCGCAGAGACCCAGGAAACGTCCGACTCCCTTCTTACCCGTGGGCTTTGCTAGTTTTGCGACGGCAGCAGTTTTGTCCAGTTCGGGTCTAACACTTTCGTGAGTGACCAGGAACTGAAGCTCTTCAACTCCGAAATTTAATTGTGGCTTCAATGCGAGTCCTGCCGACCATATGGCTTAGAAACCGATATTAGCTGTTTTAGGTGTTCTTCGAACGATGCCGAAAATACAACAATTGCTTCCTCGAGGTACACAACACACGTTTTTTATTTGACACTGGACAGAACATTATCCATTGGTCTTTTAAACGTGGCTGGGAGCATGCATAACAAAGGGAGGACTTTGAATTCATAAACCCCCCATCAGGCATCACGAAAGTAGTCTTCTCACGCTCACGCTCATCAAATATAAATGTCACGTCCCTATTTGCGCCCAGCTATGCACTGGCGTCATTGAAGACGATGATTGATTCGCACGACAGGCGCATCACGACTTAGAGAAGAAGCATTTCTTTTGCCGGAGTCTACCTTTCCTGCCTCTGAGAGAGCAGTGCCCTTCCGCTCATAACAATAAAGCCTTCGTGCTTTTTCAACTGCGACATTGGTGGAAGTGCTGGGTACCGTCGCCTCATGATCGCCAGCCCTGTGAACAGCCCTGGTTCTTGCCAAACTGGGCATCCACGCGTGGAGAATTCGGTACACCGCTCAAGCCGTCGCCTTAAAGGTCTGGACCCCGAATCGGGCCTCTTACAAGGACCACCTCTGTCAAAGAACACCCCTAAGGCTTCATCAAGTAACCCAGCACAGGTAACAGTGCAGAAACTTCGGATTCTTGAACATTTTGATGGTCACGAAAACGAAGACGTGGAAGACTGGCAAGAGCTGTTTGATCGAGTAGCAAAATCTATCCACTCAATCTCTGACGGCGAGAAGCTATTCAACGTATACTTCGCGCTTGAAGACAACACTATGACGTGGTCCATATACCGCGAAAGAACTTTGACAAACGTGGGGTGAGTTGCGCAGTCGGCTAGTTATTACGTTCGGTAGCCCATACCAACGTGAGAACGCGCAACGTGTCCTTGAGTCGCACATTCAACAATCAAAGAATTTCGATGTTTGCTTAAGACATAGAAAGTTTGTTTCACCGTGCGCGTCCCAACATGCCTGAAGCTGAAAAGCTCAGCCATCTCATGCGCGGTGCAAAGGACCAACGATTTGCTGTCTTTGCGCAAAATTTTCCGACAACAGTTAACGAGTTTATTAGGGAGGCCAGAATGATTAAGAGCGCCTCGCAGCAGCAGTACCAGCAATACGATCGCCTCAAGACCAGCACACCTCTAGGTGCTGTAGCTATGACCGCACCGTCCGATGAGAGCTGCCTACGACAACTGACTCGGCGGATAGTACGTGAGGACATTGCCAAAAAGAACTGCTTCTTCGCTCTCTGATGCACCTCTCGCGCAGGTAAGTTGTCGCCTTCACTAACGCCAGCGCATAGCTGGGCACAGATCGGGACGCAGCGATTCCTTACAACAAAAACCTTACGTTTCATGGAGGCGCTAGAAATGTTCAAATAATCGTGCAACACACGCTATTTTCGCTGCATGCTTTCTGTTACCGGCCTATTGCACGTGTACATACCACCTTCAGCGTACCACTCTCTAATGTTTAGAAGCGATCCAGTTTTAGGATATGCTGTTAGGCTTCCGTGCTTGAGCATGCAAACACGAACAGCTGAGTTTATTCTCGAATGAAGGCGGCCAGCGCCGATAACACTCGAATGTTCGATGCCGCATTATATCCTCGAAGATTATGGCCTCCGAGATCATGGGCGCGTAGCGTTGTTTTTCTTCGGCCATCCAAGTCCTTCAGAGAGAACACGTTTTGAAATGTCGGCGTGATTTGCTATTTTCTCCCCACCACAGTGCTCCCACAGAGAATCGAAAAGGCTGCCGCGCTGTTGGCGCAATAGTATGTGGCAAAAAAATAATTTGTGCTGAATGTATAACATCACGCTGATTTGAAAACATCGCGTCAAGGTGTACGACAGGCGAAGTCATTGTTGCTCGGGCATATATATTCTGATATGGGCTTTTTTTCTTTACATTTGCACCACACTTACTAGTGCGATGGCTCTGCAAGAGATCTGCATGTGCCGAAAACTCACTATACCTCAACGTTAGTGGGCTGTAAGCGGGCTGTTATATGGGTGCACAGGCGAAAAAAAAAATTGATAGCCCGATCTAGAAGCAAAGTCAAAATATTGCCGCCTTGTGCGCTGACGGGTTACACTCAGTCAATTAAATGGGTTCCATTTTCTTTTGTTTTATGCAACTAGCACTGCTTTTCACTGTGACGCTGTATCAAAAAATTTTGCAGACACGTTGACGTAACCACAGCTGACACAAAAGCCGCATTCGCATAGCACACAACGCTTCGCACTCGTGCACGAGGCTTCCCTATTTTCTGTTTCCAGCTACCTCTCATTGTGCTTTGAAGACAGGGAGGTGGGTGTAAGCGGTCACCATGTGTCTAGACTACATCTATACTAAAGTATTGCTGGCTGTGAGAGGGCCATGGGCTAGTTGCAGGCGCGTTTTGGTCACTTATGGTCACGCATTCGCACTAGGAGTTTTACAGTGATCAGTGGATGCGTTGGGCTATGTAAGAACGAACTTAAAAATATTTTAATTGTTCGAGAACGCAGCAAGATTTCTGAATTCGGTGTACTACCAGGTGTGAAACATTGCGCGTTACATGGCAGTGACAATTTCGCCCTTTCTAAGGTGCGCAGCATCCGCTCGTTGAGTGCAATGAGGTGTGCGTCATGACCACCCTCTCTGCGCATGCGCGTTCCTCCTTCTCTCCACCCTCTCCTACCCCGTCTCGTCTCGCAACGCTGACGCAGGCAGCGTCTGCTAGCGATTTTCTCAAAAAAACCCAACTGCCTGCCCTGCACAATCATTCACGTGCCATTTTTTATATATAGATACTGGATCTTGACCTTCAAGGTAGTGGCAGTATAAGATTTCGCCTATGCGATATTGAACAATCTAAATTCACAGCACGCATGCTAACTAAAAGAGGAATACGGGTCTCTTTGTCCAGTCTCAGTCTTCTGTCTTTCAATGCCCATCAGTGGCTATTGGCATGCTCCAGTAATTAACACCGGTTCATCACTGCGTGCTATTCACCTGCCTAGGTTTCTCTCCTTCGCAAGGCTGCGACGAGCGGCAGCGTCCACGGCCCCGCCAATGGGAGTGTTTGTGCCCGCTGCTTCTTAAATACTTTAGCTTGACGAATACTTAGTTTTCATCAGAAAGACGCCGTTTTGATGTATGTGAAACCATTTTATTTCAAAGCAGTATAACATACAGTAACCTAACACAATATTAGTATTGCCATTATGCTACCAAAACAATCAAAACACACATGGCGCAAAAGGAGGTGAGAACTCAGGCAATTTCATTGTGAAAGACGTGTGTAGTAAATGTAGGTCGGGTAATCGAAGCCTTCTACAATATTTCTGCGAAAACTACTTAAAACCTTACTTTAGTTAAAGACCATGGCACTCACTTATCCAGAGCGTAACTGTGCTTCGGTTGACAAGCACACGAGTATCCGTACGCGATAAAATAGCTGAACGGTGTGTTATGATAGGAGGGCAATATGATTCGACGACGAAAACTAGCCCGTTGTTTGCCCGTAGATATCACAGGAAAGGATAAATATATTTCTCAGACGGAGGTATTCATCACGACAACAAAAGAGACCGTAATAAATACTAAGTAACATCGCCGCAGACGAATTGATATCTCCTTATTATGATCCATACCAAAAACAATTCAGCCATTGCTAGGCTTTTCTTGGTAAGTTCTTCCAAATAAATGCAGCAACAGAAAAAAAGTATGTCTGGCTTCAGTGCAGTCAAAATATTCTGGTGGTGATTTTTCCTTGTACGCGAAAAAACAAGTTTGGTATATCCCACGTACCTTGGGAATCGTCGTTATACGAAGTATGCGGAGAGAAGCTGACCGTGTCGTAGTTTTTATTGAGGGACACATTATGATATGATGCTAAATATATGTATAAATGTTACACGCACAGCCGTGTTGAACAATTGCAGACGTTTACGTAACCAGTTTGCACTTGCGCAATGATGCCAACAGGAATGCAAGTGTTAGCGAACCCAGAAGTTATAAGCGATATTGAGCACAGGTGCTCGCGAAGATGGTAGCCCTAGTTGAAATAGTTGAAGTTGAAAGTTGAAATTTTTATTTCACCACAACGATACACCGTGATTTACACAAACAAGAAACAATTGTGGCATGGAAAGTAGGACAAAAGCTGCGCTATAGCAGCTTGACTAGCCCCACCTCCCATTTGTACAAGGCAACAGAAACAATGGCACACCAAACTCCATACGGTGCTCACGTATGATTGAAAGAAAAAAGAAAAGAAATAACATTCTAGTGGTTGTTTATGAAGTACAGAATAGATGCACACTTGGGTGTTTACAAACAAACAATTATTGGGAAAAAAGGCAACCAAAATAAGACGCTATAACAGAAAGGGGTACACTTAAAATTTCATGCATTTACAAGTACTGGGTGCAATTTTTCTGGGTTTATAGCTCCTTATACAAACAGGTTTAATATATCACTACTTGAAAGGAAACGCAATTGCTGTTCTGTGAGCTTGAACTTATTTAGTATATGGGGAACAGAGTGCTTTAGCATTTGGAGTCCGTAATTTGTTCGCGGTTGGGGGATGTGCCAGTGTTCAGAACTCCGCATCGGACGCAACAAAATTTTCGGCTGTGAATGTGCTAAGCCTCTCAGGTTTGCGCAATTCTTTCGAATTTCAGACCTCAAAGACAACAAGTTATGTTCATATGCAACACAAAATTTTAAAACTTTAAACTTGACAAATAAATGGGATGTGTGTTCTCTGTAACCTATATTTGCAACAGCCCATAAAGCGCTTTTTTGAAGTGTATACAACTTTTGTTTTGATGTTTCAGTTCCAGAAGCCCATACCAACTGACAATAGCGTAGATGAGAACAAAAAAGCGTATTAAAGATAAGAAGTTTCTGGGGGAGCGGTAGAAACGACTGACACCTTCTCAGCACGCCAAGGGCTTTTCTTAGCTTAATACACAATTGTTCAGTGTGAGAATTCCAGAACATATGTTGATGAAAGATGACGCCCAAAGTTTTGACAGTCTCTGAAAGTTCGATATTGAAATTATTTAGCATCAGTTTTTGTGTGTACGTACATGTCATTCCTTTCGCACGGAAAAGAACGGCCTTGGTTTTAGAGCTGTTGATCTGTAACGAATTTTGGCAGGACCATTTCGAAAAATTGACTAACGTTTTATTAGCTGCTTTTATCAAATCGTCTATATTTGTTCCCGTAAAGAATAAGCTTGTATCATCTGCATAAATAATGTACGTTATTGAGTGATCCACATTTACAATATCATTGATATAAAGGTTAAATAGAAGAGGTCCTAATATGCTTCCCTGTGGTACACCGCGTTTGATTTTTTTGGGCATAGATGTTTGCCTATTTATAGACACACACTGGTACCGATCACTAAGGTAGCTTTCTATTAAATCGAGCGCGATGCCTCTAATGCCGTAATACAATTTTTCTAACAAGGTTTGGTGATCAATTCTGTCGAACGCCTTCGTAAAGTCTATGAATACGCCTAATGTTAGCTTTCTTGCTTCAATGTTGCCCAGTATCAACTCTTTTTGATGCAACAGCGCTGTCTCCGTCGATACGCCAGACCTGAACCCATATTGTGCTGTTGTAATCACAGAATGCGAGTCCAAAAATTTATACAATCTAGTGAAAATGATTTTTTCTAGAGCCTTTGAAAATATAAGTAATACCGATATCGGCCGGTAATTACTCATTTCATTTTTGTCACCACCTTTATAAAGCACTGCAACTTTGGCATTTTTCATCCGCTTAGGGAACAAACCTGTGCTTAAAACAGTATATAAATATGCGTCAGGCAGGGTGATAATAAATCAATAACAAAGATAACCGGTTCCATTTTTATGCCGTCAATGTCCTCACTTTTGCTTTTTTTAAGTTTCATGAAAACATTGTTTACCTCAGTTTGCTCCGTAGGGTCAATAAATATTGAGGGGGCTATAGGTGTTGGCATGTAACCTAATGCATTTCCGTCGTAAGTACTTTCTGACAAAGAAGTAAAGTACCCATTGAATTTATTGGCTAATGCTGTTCCTTTAAATATATGATTATCAATTGTAATACATCTTAAAGCAATAATAAAGAAAGAAGTAGGGACAGTGTTACAATTTTTATAACAGTTTGTAAAGCATCGTTAGAAAAACACTTACACTTTTTATCTTGCTGCAGACAATGCGTATCTCAACTGCTGTAACAAGCAGGAAGTCTGTAAAGTGCTGCAAAAAGTAGCACACGTGTCATACATGGAGCTTTTGAATCAGCCTAACAAGATTTTATTCATGCTGGGAGAACCTTACATGCTTATTCCAAATGTAGGTGTCATTGGCGCTTTGGTAAAAAGGAGCAGCAGGAAATCCACAAGCCGAAAATGCTGCATGCTCATGTGACGCACTTCCCCAGGTTTCACTCTGGGGGAGCTGTTTTTTTTTTAGGGTACCTGTTTTATATGGCGCAGCAGAACGACTACTGGTTGGTGTTGTCTAAACGCGTAGTGGCTATGAGGAAAATGCCGTGAAACGTTTTTGTGAAGACAATTTTTCGATCTGCAGTGCAAATGATGTCGTATATGCGATACATGCTGCAAATATTGGTAGACGAGTGTGTTATTGGTTCATGTTCATTCGGTGCAGTTTGCATCACATGCATGCATGCCACAGGCATGTACCAGCTTGATGTGGTCTCGTTATTGCTGGGAAAGCAGCACCACTTCATATTGCCAACTTTTCTCACCTTATAATAAGCATATAGAATGCCTAATATTTGGAAGGATACCTAACACAGTCGAACACGAATATATTGAACTCGAAGGGAATCGTGAATTAGATCGATATATCGAAAATTCGATGTAAAAAATACAGGCCCTGAGAGCTTACCTGTAGCAGACCATCACTTTCAATAGGCGCATTCAAGAATGAAAACTAATGCCCCACACACGCCGCAACAGAATGTTTTATTTGAGTGAAAAAAAAAATCGCTTATCTTGGTCTGCTCCTTCATTTTTCAAAATAAAGTTGAAGACGCTAGTCTCGATCTAATCAAGGCTGTCCAGTTGTGACAGCCTGGTTCTGTCCATGTCGCCAATACAATGGCGAATAGATGCCGAACGCTGCCGCCACTTCAGCATTGAGTTACGCGCGTGTAGCCAGCGTCTCGTCCACACGATCTTTCTCCTCACTCGAGCTGCCGGCCTGGGCATCCCTGGTCTCTTTGACCGCAGCTAATTTGTTCTCATCAGCGAGGCTCGCAATGGCCTGAACATTGCAGTCCGCTTCCACCAAATCGTCTGCAGACACTTCGTGGGGAACAGAGAAACGACAACTCGCGAAACGCGTCGTCATCGTTGTCTTCACCGGTTTTGGCAAGTTTCGTTGTCACGCGACAGGCTCCCGACGTTTGTTGCTCCGCCACCTTTGCCTGGTTATCTGCCTTATTCTTCAACAATGTACTCGAAGTGCGCCGTGGTATCCCGAAGTCATTCGTGACGGTCGAATATTTCTCGCCCGCCTCAACACGCATATTAGCCTTCAACTTCGTCGCAAAGTCAAAGGTCTTGCGCTTCTTGGCGCAGGCCTTAGCTACACGAGGAGTTGGCAGTGGCTTTGCACAACACGCATGCAAAAGCAGAATGCTACACATGCAGTGGTATGTAGATGAGGGGACAATGAAAACGGACTCCGCCAAGCGCCAACAAAGCTCCCGCAAGGCTATGGTTACCGGCAAATGCCGGCGAGAGCAACAGCAAAAGGTGCAAGCTCGCAGAACAGCAACCAAAAATAAAAGAAATGGTGAGAAGAGGAGATTGTCGGCTCCTTCGTTTCTGCTTTCCGAGCCAAGGGGGTATGCAGAGAAAGCATGAGAGAGAGAAAAAAAAAATGGAAAAAAAAGTCGTTCTATAAGTTGAAGACCGTTCAGTCCGAGCCCTCTCGCCGTGAACTTTTTTCAAGCATTTCGTGTTTGGAGGGAAGTGCGGGGCCACTCCGAGGTCGCCATGCGCTGCAAGTGCCAAAGCGCACTTTTAACTCGCATGCGGAGCCGCGCTACCACAAAGATCACAGGGCGCGGTGGGTGCCGAAGCGCACGTTCCAGCTTGCACAGGGTTGGATATATACAAAAATGGGCAAAAATACCGTTCGATATAAATAAGCGAATTTCCATACTTTTACAAAGGAATTTCAAGGGGATAACTTGAGAGTTTGATGTACCCGAAAGTTCTATATATGTGTGGGTTCAATATATCCATGTTAGACTGTAGTATACAAGCTGTAATTTCAAGCCTGAGTGGTGTTGTTTCTAAACAACTGCAGACTCGGTACAACAATCTGAATGACTCATTTGCACAGTGTCAAGGCTTCTCCATCAGATAACAACACATGCTGGTTTTTGTGCATTTGAAAGAGAATTTAACAGTGTAAATTGGTATTCGAATTGTGGAAACAATGCCAAGTTCTGTCGGTATAATTCACAGTCTTCTAGCTTGCACTGATGTTCTGCAGCATGTTCTGGCTGGTAGTTCGTCCCTTTGATAGAATGGAGTTCTTAGGTTAGCTTACAGCATGTGTCCAAGTGCTTTACCACATAATTCATCTCGGTTATATGTAGAATCTATATTGACCAGAGTTGCCTGTGGATTTGAGCTTCTTTTTTTCGCCGAGTCGCTTGTAGAATTTTCTCGTTGCTTGTTGCGCTTTTTGTGCTTATTCACATTTTTTTCAGCAAATGTAGCTTTACACATTCTCTAACAGCATGTTCATCGATTACTTTGGGTAGTTGAGTGTAGAAGTCAGGCTTCTGTCGGGGCACTGAACAATTAGTGTTAATCGATCACTGGTAAAGGTGCAATCAACAAAATGGAGACTAGTATAGTGACAATGCTAAAAATCGGCTATGTACTTTCGCTCAAAGTTGCGTATGTGTTGCGTGTACAAAATAATGAAAGTAATTTTTCCAGCTCCCTTTTGTACTTAAGTGACATTTTTTTTGTTATAAAGACATTTTCTAGAATGGAAAAAAATAATGAAATTTCTCTTTCTCTTGGGCATCTTTGCAAAAGTTGCATATTTTTTTTTTGCGACTTAGTTTATGACGATTATTTGGTTGTTAGCTCAGTAGCATCTGTGCACTTGATGTTTACTAGGAAGACTAGTGAAGGCGAAGGTATTTCATGAAGTTTGTTGGTGTTTTAATATGACTGTAAAGGCTATAATCTACATTAATATAGTGAGGAGGTAGAGAAATAAGCAAGGTCTTCCTCACAGTATGAAACAAAGGTCATTTATTGCACTGGGCTTGCATTCGTAGGCGGTCACACTGTTCGGGGCCCTTATCAGATGCTTCAGTTATCTGGTTGCTTAATAGGAAATCTATCATCAAAACGTTAGAAGAAAGTAGTGTAAATTTAAGTGCTCATTTTCTTTGTTAGGCACAATATGACGCCTACATGACTCCAACAGGCAAAAAGGGAGTGCTCGCTGCAGTGACAACAGGCGACACTGACCGACGCTCCTACGTCTAAATGCATTCACATATTCTACATTGTGGACGAGGGGATGATGGCCACCATAGCTCAGTGCTAGAGCATTGGACGCATTATTTGAAGATCGCAGGTTTGGATCCTGTAGGGGGCGAGTTATCTTTTCGTAGACTTTTCTTTCTTCACATTTACATTACTATTACTTCTAATAGCATCCCCTATACTTATAATTTCATCTTTGTCAGTTAGTTCTAAATAATATTGTTAGAAAAAAGTGTAAGAGAATGCGGATGGTCTGGAATTGCAAGGGATGAAAATGATTGGGAGAATTTAGCAGGAAGAGACTATTGACAGTTAGTTGCAGATGCTGAGATCCACTTGCCAACAGATGTGTGAGTCAAGTCACGACTTCTTTGGTAAGTTTAGCACCTCATCGTCATCATTAGCGTGATTACACCCACTTTAGGACGAAGGTCTCTTTCATGTTCCTCCAGTCAACCCAATCCCGTACTTGCTGCTGCCATGTTGTGTGTGCAAACTTCTTAATCTCACCTGCTTACCTAACTTACTGTCTCCTCTTGGCCCTCGCCTGGAATCCAGTCAGTTACTCTTAATGATCAGCAGTTATCCTGCCTACACGCTACGTGCCTTGCCAATTTCTTCTTCTTCATTATGACTATGATGTCCTTAACATCTGTTTGTTCCATGAAGCACTCTGCTGAATGATGTAGCGATCAATAGGAAGGAAAAACGGTAGGTGTAACTGTAAGCAACACGAAAAGTTCCGCTCTTGAATACACTGCAGGTACGCTTGCTTGCTTGACACCATGTGGCTAGCTGATCTGTGTGCTTTTGCAGTACTGCTGAACACTCTCAAGTTGTTCACAATGCATGTGCCCACTTCATACAGGGTGAATCGCATCTTTGGCATCATCACCAGCCTGGCGGGCATAGTGGGTGTGGCCACGGGCAGTGCCTTGTCCGCCCACTTCCGCAAGTGGTCGGTGCGGGCTGATGCCTTCATCTGCGGTGGAGGCATGCTCATCAGCGTGCCCCTGCTGTTCGTCGGTGCCACTATCGCGCACCGTATGCCGACCGTCACGTGGGTAAGCCGCTCACATCTCCCACTCTCTGTCCACCCTCCTGGACTGCTTATAAAAGACCCCTCACTAGGCTCCATTGCAAATGTTCTTTTTTAGTCACTAATAGTTGTAGGGAATTGTCTAGGGAGCATTTCAGCAAAATATGTATATAATTTACTCCTTATTGCACATGTTAAATGAAATTTAGCTGTCGTGTCTCTGGAAGATGAGTCAACACTGTGATAACCTGCACTGCGTGTTGTTGGAATAAAGTGAAGCAAAGAGGCGACATTGATTGGTAATTTGTACTCTAACAACTCTAATGTCTTTAATTTTACCATCAAAGGTTATGAGAGAGGAGGAAGTCAACGTCAAAGTTTCCTTCGTGCCGACATCTCGGCACATAACGTCATAGGTTTCAAAGTATATTTTTCGTATTTTGGTTACATTGCCTTAGTGGAAATCCCTGACACTTGGTACGTTAAGTCTATGGGCCCCTTTCCAAGGTCTGGAGCATGTGTATTGTTGAGCTCCTGTTGCTTGCCATGGCGTTGGTGGCGTCTTCAAGCGGTGTGAAAAAAATTCCGTGCCTTATCGCTGAAGACCAAGGAGTGCATTATGCAAGACATCGAGCATGGTCTGAAGAAGGCATCAGTGGCAGCTAAATGCAGTGTTTCCGACATGACCATGTTGACCATCTTCAAGAACAAAGACAAACTGTGACAGCAACTTCAGCAAGATTCGTCTTCCCTGCCACGGAAGCCTATATGTACGTATGTATGTATGTATGTATGTTGAAATACGAAGACATAGACGCAGCACTTTTAAGATGGTTTCGGGAAGTTGGGGCTCAGAGCATCTTAGTAAGTGGCCCCATGCTCCAACAAAAGGCTAAATTTCTCAGATTTTATTTATGCTGTGGCGACTTCAACCCACTAAATGGGTGGGTCCAGCACTTCAAAGATTGCCATGGCGTCAGCTGCAAAGTGGTGTGCAAAGAGAGCGGTGATGTCGAGGACGAGTCTATCAAAGTCTAGCTTCATTTAAACTTAAGGAATGTGCTGTCCACCTATACAGACAGAGAGATATATAATACTGATGAAGGTGGTTTATTTTATAATCTTTCGCCCAACCACGTGGTTGCACTGAAAGGTGGAGCCTGGTCTGGCCGCAAGGCCTCAAAGAGCACATAACTGTATTGATTTGTGCAAATATAGACAGAAGTGACATGCGCCACCTGTTTGTCATTGGTAAATTGGCAAAGTCATATTGCTTTAAAAAGCGAGGGTGCCTGCCAATGATCAACATATCTGATAAGAAGGCTTGGATGAGGCAGGATTTCTTTGCCAGCCGGATTTGCAACTTCGATAAAGCAACGGGTCACACTCATCCTCGACAACTGCATGGCCCACAACATCAAGCCAATGCTGACTGCAGTCAACCTGTAATTTTTGCTTGCAAAGAGGACAGCAAAATGTCAACCTCTTGACCAGGGTGTCATTGCAACTGTAAAAGCACTTTGAAAAAGGTGCATATGCGAGAGAGTTTTGCTGAGCGTTCAGCAGCAGCAGCCTCTTAAGGTGAATTTGAGGGGTGTAATTGACATGGTGGTCGCTTTATGGCGGCAGGTTAAGGCCAATATCAGAAGCAAATGTTTCAAGAGCACAAGCTTTGTACACAATACAGAGGGCCTGGAAAACAATGAGCTGAACGACACGTCACCGTTGAGACTCTTAATACTGACGACGTGTGGTCCGGCCTCGCTTACAGCAAGTTCATAACTGCCACTGACACTTTCGAAGAATATGTCGATGCCAAAAAGTCTGAGCTTTCTGGCTGGGAGGAAGCGAGCACAGACGACGCGAACGTAACATTGGTGCGCGGTAGTGCGGTGGGTGCAACCGACTGGGGGTTGTATGGCAAGGGCGATGTCGACAGAACGTCAGAACCAGATATCCCATGCAAAAGCGTGTTGGAATACCTCACGAAAAGGAAAACATGCTGGGCAAAGAACAACTTAAGCGAGAAAACTTAATCTTTGTGGAAGACAAAATTTTCGAAGCATTGCTCACAACAACCGCCAAACGAAAATAACAGCGTTCTTCCGATGATGCCGGACTGGAAAACTTTGTTTCTGCATTGCGTTGTGATTGTGTTGAATCTGGCTGCAAGTGGAAAGTTTAATCATTGCATTTGAAAGGTGGAAAGTTGGGTTGCCGTTTGGGCATAGGCATAGGTCGGAAAAAGCATGCTTTGGTTATTACTCAGCACTGCTTACAGTGCAGATTTTTCAGCTCTTGTGGCTTACGTTGTAAATGGTCTACACTGTAACAACAAGATAATAAACAGGCATCTACCCGTTATATGAGAGCATTTTCATTTGCTTCCTGAATATGTAAATCTAGTACTTATTTTGCATAAGAGCAGTGTAAAAGCCTCAGTTTTCTCTACCTGCAGTTTTGTTCACCATGTGACTGCAGCTTAAGAGTACAATCATAGTGTTTAAAATTTTCTGAAGGCATGCCTGTGGCCTAAGTCCAGTTTCCAAACAAAAATGCGGGGCACCACCTATGCTGCTGAGTGAAAATGGCTTCCTAGTGCACAATTCTGAATGGTGTCTACACAGTTCTGAAGGTGCACGGTGAAAAGGGGCCACTGCTTGTCACAGCTTGGACTGTAGTCGCTATTAATGCAATCATAGATAGTGTCCAGGAAGTTCACACGTGCTTTGCATGCCACGGAAGCGAGACGAATTCCGGGGAGTTTTGCCGCATTCACTCCCTTAGAGGTTAAGAGTGAACGGGCCGTCCTCCTGCTGACAAGCCGCGTTGTGCCACTGGCATGCAGGGTTCAATCACACTTTGGTATAATCCATGCTGGCTGGGGAAACCATTCGTATAACACTGAATCATAGTGTATTTTATATAATGTGATCCATCCAAAACAACCTTAAAATTCTTATCATCCCGAAGTTTGCATCAACCGTAATCGTATCATTGGGATTCTACTGTATAGTAGCGCACATTCCAGTTTGCATCTGCTTCAATTTGCCAACAGCACTATGAAAATCAGTCGACAAAACATCTATTTTATCATCAGACGCTCTAATAATCAAATTGAGTGTTCCCAAAATAGAAAGCTGTCACAGACAGCTTGACTGTAAGCCTTCAAAATGTAATAAGTCAGGGACAGTTGTAGCTTAAATAATTGGTGCTCTAAAGTGTGGTAAAGATTGGTGGGAAAGAAGGGTTGACAAAGCTGCTTTGGAGCAGCACTGGTTTCTTCGCTTGCATATGTGACATCACTGCCGCTGGACGCTGATGACAATGTTGTGCCATTTAAATGCAGGTGCTGTTCTTCTTTGGCATGACAGCCATCTGCCTCAACTGGTCTATAGTGGCTGACATCCTTCTGGTAAGTCATGGAACATGTATCACAAGTGTGGCAAGCAGGTACAGTCATGGTGCAAGAGATTTTTCACACATAATTTGTCAGCTGTTCCTGAAAGAACCCTTTAATCTCTATTCTTGTTGTGCAACTTGTTACACATCCTTGGGCTCCCGCTTTTACAATCTTGATCTTGTCGCTTGGGTAAATGTGCCTTTTTTTCTTTGCCGCTATTCCCTCTGCACTTGTTGGCTGTCACCATCAGCGGGCTGGCACAGGAACATTGCAAACTAGAGTTAAACCTGCTTATAACGAACCTCCATATACAGTCGAGCCCACATATAGCGGCCCCACTTAAAACGAACTTTCGCTTAAAACAAACAATATCCGCGTGACCGTGAAAATAAACATTGGTTTAATCGCACAAAATCGCACTTACAACGAACGTTTCCGAGCGCCGCTGATCGGTTACAGCGAACGGAGTCAGCGGTCTGCCGACTTCTCGAGAAACCAATTTTGACCATTGTTCAGGCATCGGCGAGGTGCCCATGCATTCTTATTGTTAAACGCCGACCCTGCCTCCGCGCCCCTTTAGTTGCCCTCTCCCCGACCGCTTCTGTTACGCACCCCTCCGCCCTTTGTCCCCCCCCCCGCTACTCTGAGCATTCTGCATCGCCAGACGAGGCCTGTGTTTTCACACTGCCACCAATCTTTCGAAGACCGGTCGGCCATCTACCCCATTTTGATCGCTGGTACTGTCGACGTCGCCGACCCGGAGTGACCAGACCATTTGCCAACATCGTCGGCCACCGACTGTATCCGATAGCCTGCGTCTAGTGCACGACCGTACTCTGCCCCACGGACCGATAATTGATAATTTGCGTTTTGTTTCGTGTTTAGGACTTGTTCTCGCTCACTTCGCACTCAGCTCAGCATGCCTTTCGCGCGTGTGTGGAAGCGCAAAAACGGCTGTTAATTTGCGTGGAATGAATCGCGAAATATCGGAAGTTCGTGAGGCCACGCAAACCCGCCGGCGCAACAAAACGATTTTTGACCACGGCCGCCGATTCTTCGAACACCCTCGTGCACACCGATGCTGATCCAGACGGCCATGCACTCTTTCCAAGTTTTGCTACGTGCGAGTTTCACAGACCCTTCAAGCAAGCTACCCAACCTGCCTCCTTCCCGTGTGTTTTGGTTTTCAAGGTCGCCCTCCCGCCGCATCCTCCCCTCTCTTTATCGCAACTCCTTGCCCTTCTCTCGCAAGTCTGCTCTCCTTTCTTGGTCACAACCCCTTCGCCCGTCTCCTCCACTCAATGACGCCCGCCACGCTGGCTCAAATTAGTTTCGTTTTCTGATGGGAAACGAGTCTAGAGCTGTTTCACGCGTTCTGGCATGTGTGTCGCGTGTATGCGTCTTGCTCGCTCTTGGTGTGCCTGTGTGGTTATGATGGCCGAAGGGAGGACTAGCACGCTTTTTCTTTCCTGCCGCTCAACAAAACGTCGAAAGTGTGACTGCTTGGCTTGAGCGTAATCCGTGCGTTAGGTGCTGCGTTGCGGAGCGCTTGCTTATAGCTGTTGACTACCTGGCAGCCAACTTGCCGCTTCGGGCGTCCCGGTATGCAGCTGTGGAGATGGTGAATATTTCGTGGGCGGCGGTGACGGCTACATGCGTGCGAAACTGTTTTCGCGAGGCCGACTTCGTCCACGTCAGGCCCGATGCCGAGCCTGAAGCTTCCGAAGGACCACTGCGGCGGCGATTTGTGGCAGCATGTCGTCGACTCCGATCTGGGAGAGCGAGTGGGGCATCTGTTGCGATGGTTTAATTACGGCTGATGATGATGCCGACACTGCAAACCGTGCACGGATTAGGGCATTGTGAATGAAGTACATGGCGAGAGCGATTTGGAGGAGTCGGATTGCGAGAACGACGAAACTTTGGAGTCAGTGCCTCATGCAGATTGTGTCACGGACCTCGGCGAACGAGCGCCCTGCCGTATTAAATCAGCTCGAGACCACCTTTATCGCTTCTTCTATTCGAATCACGTCCATCACGGACTTTTGGGGGCATAAAAAGTTTGTGTTTTCACGCGCAACTTTTTAAAAAAGCTGTGTTTCATTTACTACGAACTTCGGGATAGGGTGAACGGATGCCGCGTCACGCTCAGGTTCGTTATAAGTGGGCTCGACTGCATAAAGAATTTCTCGATATAACGAAGTTTTTTTATGCCCGGCTGTTGTTCTGTAGAAGCACATGTATTTTCGTCATCTATGTAACAAAGTAACAGCGGGAGACAGCCTTAATGTAACGAATTTGCCCCATGGACAAGCTAAAAATTTAGCACAGCATTTTGGCATTTTCGTACAAGCAGGCATCTTCTGCAGCTGCCTCAACGAAGCGTCAAGCGGTGACGGCTTGCACGGTGCACGAGGCGAGAGCGCGCGCTCGTTATTGTGCGCGGGTAAGCGTGTGGTGGGCAGGTGGGCCTGCATCCCACGAGCCGGCGTTGCCACTGTTCTCACCGCCGCGGACGCATGCACAAGTGCGCCCCCCCCCCCCCCTTCACACCAAACCAAAAGAAAACTGCTTTTGTGCGTTGGCAGAGCCACGCTTTTAGTTAGCATCACATATTTAGGGTCGTGCTGCATATGAGGGCGCTTTATCGAATAGTTCTCGCGATGCCTGTGTTTGTGTCTGTGTCGTTCACTCTTTGTTTTCGATGCTGTGACACGTGCATAGTTTAACTGCGCGCGTGGTGTGACCCCCGACATCGATCAGCTTTGAATCCTTTTTATTGCGATAGCAATTATATGGACAGTCTGTGCTGGTTTTTTGCCGTCACCGCAGCCGCCATCATTCACCGTATATGTATACGTATTTATATATATATATATGAAAACTCAAGAAAAAAAAAACGCCAGTGCTCGGTGCCCAGCTTGTCACGGAGTGCGATGCGCGCTTATCTCCCATGCGTACTTTGTACCGCGATGGGGGGGGGGGGGGGGTGAGACGCTCGTGTGTGCGTGCTTATCCGCCTTCAGCGGGAAGAATCGCGCACCTTGTACTTTTACCGGAACGATTGCGTTTAGTTGCCGGGCGCACAACGATCACTTCGCTTGCTGGACAGGTGCCGTTTGCGAAAAGAGTGCATTTTTCAAACACAGCGAAGTAACAACTGGGGCACTTGTTAGTTCGCACTCACTTGTACCTGTGATTACGTTTGGTGCCTTCTTTTTGTTTAAACAGCATGTTAAGTGTCGAGCGGTAAACGTGGTCAGTTCGCTCTTGTCTTGTGTATGTTGTTTTCGTGCGTCATTTGTGCGCGAGCAGCGCGCTGCACGTTTAAATCAGCTTGCCGTTCTCAGCGTTACAGTCCAAGATTTTGCTATCGCATTCGTTACTTCGCCGTTGTGGCGAAACTTTGACTTTTCCTAGTTTCGAACAGCTGTGTCGTCACCACCAAGGGGATGTCAAATTACCCGTGAAAGAAAGTCTCAGAAACCACTTTGACGATGGATCTTCAGAGGTCGACTCGTCGTGGGCTTCCATCTTGTGCTGCGCAGTGAGTTGACAGGTTGGTAGCTTTCGCGATTAGCCTATTAGTTCTGGCAACACGATGGCGTGTTGAATGCAATGCAATGAACGTGATAGCAAAAAGTTGTAATGTTATAAGAAGTAAAGCTTGCAGCCAACTCTTTTGGATCTGATATGGCGGAACTCCTACAAAACACTGGTGCAAATATGGCTGCTCCAGGGAGAAGGGCTCTTTGCACACAGTCTCTTTGCATTGAAACTGCACTGATACTTTCTGAGATAGCAAGCGTGCCAGCGATCGTGACCACCCTTAAAATCCAAGTTTCATTATTGCCTCTTGTGGTTTTTTCGTCCGTGTTTTTTGCCGCGTAGTATACCGTATTTACACGATTGTAAGACGACTCGAATGTAAGACGAGCCTCCCAAAATCGCATCTCAAAAAAAAAAAAAAAAAAAAACGCGCGCATTTTACACAAGGGAAATTTATTCACGTGGTTGCGGAGGATTATTCATCGTCGCTGGAGTCGTCCTGGCTGGTGCTGCTGCCGTCATTGCTGCTGCAGTCCCACAGCACGTCGTCGTCAAGTGTGAGTCCACACTTCGCGAACGACCGCACCACGGCATCGCGTGGGACGGCCGCCCATGCGGAGAGGACCGATTTTGAACTTCCGTCCTGCTGCACAGTTGTTGGTTTCCTCCGCATGAAGAATAGCAGCCCGCTTAAACGCTGCCGTAAACGAGCACCGAGTGTTCTTCGAGCCTATGGCACTCATGTCAGACAGAAGTGACTCGAGAGAGCCGGTCGTGGACACAAGCGACAGGAGCACGCGGCGACGCTCCCGCGTAGAAAATTGTATCACAAAGAGGAGCTCTTCCGTCAACTACCAATACCCCCCTACGGTGGCTCTTCCATCGATTACCGGTGCTCCCTCAAAAGCCGTGCGCTCGTCATAAAGGCACTCGTAATGCGCGCAGTAGATGCTAAAAAAAGAAAAGCTTTTGTATAAGCATGCGGAAAACTATGCGCTTTGGGTTGAGCGGGAAACTATTCGAGATGACAATACATGGTTCGATTTCGATTCTAAGGTACATGGTTCGATTTCGATTCTAAGACGACCCCCCAACATTGGATTGTCAAATTTGAAAAAAAGGGTCGTCTTACAATCGTGTAAATACGGTATATACTTGGATCATGTATTAACTGGCCCAATCGTCCACTTTGATCATTATGGCCACTCGAGCAATTCCCCCTCCCTCTCCGCGTTTTTTCATGCTCGTTCAAGACGACTGGTCTACTTTCTGTCTAAGCATTTGACGGAAATTCCAACATCCAGGAGATGTTCTCTTATGCATTTTTCAGGCGATAGGGATGGGCTGACTCATTTGATCTCTCCTTCAGCAGTGCTCGCGTGTCACAGAACGAGCGCTCAAAAAGAGCGCGCCGCCAACTCCTCGCGATGAAACGCCAGAGTGACGCCGCGAGGTCAACGATAAAAAAAAAAACAAACATCCAGACTCCCCGGGCGCGACTCCCTCCCTCGGAAGCGTAGATTCGCCGACGAACCTCCTCACCCCACAACGGCGGCCGAGCAAGCACTCGAACTTTCTAGATGCCGACGAACCTCCTCACCCCACAACGGCGGCCGAGCAAGCACTCGAACTTTCTAGATGGAAAGGGGCGTGGTCATACCGAGTTGAGTCATCCGTCGCGGAGGGCATTTGAACCGTCTCGCCCTCTCCCCAGCCTTCGCTGCGTATCGTGCCGACGAAATGACGAGAACCTTCTGGAATCTCGCGCGGAAGGTATTTAATCGAGCAGCCGAGATGAGAGATCAGGAGAAGACGGAAGTTAGCGCCAGAGCGCGTAGGGTATCCCGCCGGGTAGTCGGCGAAGGTTTTGTCCATAGGGACAAAGCAGGAGAAGTGAGGTTTCCTGGAAGAAAAACTTCGGAGGAGAAGATGAAAGTTAGCGCCAGAGCGCGTAGAGATTCCGCCGGGTAGTCGGCGAAGGTTTTGTCCGTGGAGACAAAGCAGGAGAAGAAGAAGATTTCCACCTGAGGGGTGACGACTCGAGCTACAGGCAAGAGTGTGTGTTTACCGCTATCGAGCGAAGACGCGTGGCAACAGCTGTGTGTGTGAAGCCGACGGGTTTCCGGCGAAGAAGTTTGAAGCTTGGAGAGTGGCCAATTGAAGACGCGAGGTTTCCTGGAAGAGAAACTTCGGCGAGGTTTCCGGGAAGAGAAACTTCGAGGGCAGCGGAACGACAACAACGCTGGACTTTGAGTGAGTGACTCTCGGAAGAGTATCATCCAGACTTTTGTTCCAAGAACTTTGGACTGAATAGGTTTCCTGTCTCTTGAGTCTTTAATTGTCTTGGTTGTTCAATGCATGCGACTGCATTGTAGTGCGTATTGTTGTCTGTGTCCGTTGTTTCGAGTGTGGCTGATTGTACTGTGTAGTACGTTGTTTGTTTGGTGATATATTGTACTCAACTATCGTGGAGAGTGCATACTTGTGTGTTGTTTTGATCTGCAATTATTGAGAATATAATTTCGTTTGTTTATCAACTCTCGGCTCTGACTTGTTCTTTGGGCCACAGCGGGCGTCCGCTGGCGCACCAAAAAGGACCACTTCTAAATTGTCCACGCTTTCGTGGTGCGGTTCGGGGGGCCGATACTACGGCCCTTGGAATTAGCCCGGCGATCGCCTCCCTAATTAACGGGACCTGTGTGACATCGTGTGCTTTTACCTGCTCGTGAAAGTTACGATGCGCGGGGGCATATTATCAATTTGGAGCTGTTACGAAGCATCGCAATGACGGCGAAAACCCGCCGAGAGTGTCCATACAATTGCTATCGCATAAATAAAACATTTTTTACTGTAAAATAAGTGTTTTGGGTTAGCTCTGCCTTCGATCCCCTTTTCGTTCAATTTGCAAGTTTATTTTCTGAATTTTTGTACCGAAACTGCATATAACGAAATTCTCTTTATAACGAATTTTCCATGGAATTCATCAATTTCGTTATATCCAGGTTTAACTGTATAATCAAGTTCACTTCAGTTAATTTGCCTTAAAGGGCCCTCTAACCACCCAGAGGTCGAAATCCAGGTGTGGTGGGGAAATTGCGCACAAGTGTACGACGAACACGGAGCCGCAAGAATTTTGATATGGTGCAGTAATAGTGGAGTTAGATGCATTTGATTAACGAAACCGTGACGCGCATACCTTTCCCTCTCCTGTGCTTCCCTCCGCTGATATCCTCTCCCATGCCATTTTGCCCTCTCGCCGAGCACCCCTCCTGTGCACCTCCCAATCTCGCGTGGCATTCGTCATCGCTGACGCGCTGCTTGAAACAGTCTATTTTCGGTTGTTGCGACTTCGGCCATCGACCCCTGTCAGTTATGTTGTAGCTGCGTGCTTGTTGGCGAACCGTGGCTGCCGTAATCGTGCCGGTATGGATCCTGCAATGCGCGCACGCCTTCAAAGGATCACGAATGCGATGGACCCATGCGAAGACACACCATGCCACATAAGTGTTGCACGCACGCGGGCAACACGACACACAACAAGCAGCGTGGACAGCTGCTTGCAGACTGACCAAAAGTTGTAGGCTCTTGCTCGAACAGCATATTTGGCGTACAGTGGATTATTCTTAAATGGAACTCGAAGGGGCAAGAAAATTTGTTTCATTTATAAGACGTTTCATTTAAGCAAAGCCCACAAAATGAATGAAATATGGCTTTCTTTCAAAAGCACCAGTTGTGGCTCACTGAACAGAAACATTTTGAAGTACACGATACTACTATCGTTTATTAGAGAGAAAAGTGTTGCTAATATTGCTGACTTGGAAAAAAGGAGGTGATAACAATTTGCTTGGCCTTGCTCAAGCCCTACTTCACATAGTAGTAGTGCATTGCTGAAAGGCTGGGCAAGAACTGTGCCACCATCGTGTTCAAAGGAGCGCTGAAACAGGATGACGGCATCTCTTGCTGTACTCTCAGCCACTGAAATGGGCTTGGCATCACACACCATCTCGTTACCACTTGAGCACAAGTCCTCATCTTGAACTTGAGCTATAGGTTCCTCAAGGCTGTCTCCTCGTGTTCACGAAGAGACGTTGATTGCTTCTTGGCGTGCGCGGACTTGTGCAATTGCTGGATTAGCGTGGCTAAGCTAGCTTTGACACTGGTTCCATGGTTGCTAGACTGCCATGGCCACTTTCGCCGTTCATGGCTTTTGGCTGTTTTAGTTTTATTTAACCGATGAAAGCTATGAAAAATGTTCCCGATTACCCGAAACTTTTTATTGTTAAATATATAGCATACCAACCAATTATGCCTAGATAGTTTCGTCTGTGCGGCTTTTTCATTTAACCGAGTTTCGTTCAATGGGAGTCCACTGTGTTTGGCTCGGCGCTCCAAAGATGTGGCACGGTGTGTCACGCAGAGGCCCGAAACGCCCAGAAAGAAGGAGGGATTGTTTCTTGGAATTTGTGGCACGCCAGCGGCTTGTAGCGCTGCCACGTGTAGAATCGCTGATCGCGACGGAATTCTGCACATGTTGCGCTTATTTACTTGAAATGCTTGAAAAAATATCGAGAGTGGTTCACGGGCTCTTTAAAGACCTCACATTTGAGTTCCAAAAAAGGCAGGAGTCAAGAGAAGATGGAAGCTTGTGTTGAGAAATTTGTAAACAGGGTTGTCTGCTGAAGCCGATGTTTCAACTAGTGGACTTGTCTTCTTCAAGGCTGCAAGAGTTGCTGTCTTGAAGTTGAACCGAAATTTAAAATGGCTTGAGGAGACTGGTAAGGATTACCTCATGACTGGTGGGTGTCAACATTAGTGTTATGTGCTTTTGTATCGATGACTTTTGCACATCTACAATTCCAAATTTGTTAAAGCCTGTTTTCATCTCCACTGTTTCAACAAATATTGGATTTAGCAAAGTAAATTGCAGTATTGACGCTACATCATTATATTGAGGTTTGACTGTACTAACAACTACTCACTGTCTCTATTGATGAAGGAAGGTTCATTTGCAGAAAACACAAGTTGTGTTTTGGGTATTCAGATTTTTTTATACTTTTGTGCCAGGCTTCACAGAATATCAATCTCACCAGCACTTCTCAAGCACTCGTTATGTTAACAGCTCTGATTATAGTCAGCTTTCATTTGGCATGCATTGGTAAAACAGTTATTAGCGGTACTTTTTCATGAGCTCACATTTGTGCGTGCTCCTTCTTTTTCTGATTGCAGCTGTCAATATAGTGTAAGTGAACCAGCAGCTGAGTCTCCCACTTGTTAAGCATTCTACGTGTTCCAACAATTCTGATAGCATCTGAAATAAACCTTCTCTGTAAGTGTTTTCAATGTAAAACTTGTTTTCTTTATTGCGATGGCAATTATATTTATTTATTTATTTATTTATTTATTTATTTATTATACCTCAAAAACCCCAGGGAGGGGTGTTACATGAGGGGTGGGCAATACAGGGTTTCTTCCATGTGCGCTTTGAAAAGAATGGGGCTGGAGTGGCGCACGACGTGGGACGGAAGGTCATTCCAATCCTTCACTGTCTGAACGAAGAATGACCGAAGGTGAGCAGTTGTACGGGCATGCGCAGGGTAAACTGGGTTGTTGTGGTTAGTGCGGGAAGATATGCGATGCGCTGGCATGATAACAGATGCGTCGGACAGTGAGTGAAAAAATTTATGAAAAAGAGCTAATCTAGCGACTTTGCGTCGCAGTTCAAGGCTGGGAAGATGGGCTTTAATCTTTAAGTTAGTAACGCTTGTGTGGCGCGAGTAATCGGAATATATAAACCTAGATGCTCTATTTTGGACAGATTCTAATGTTTTGGATAGATTAGGTTGGTGGGGATCCCAGACGGCGCAAGCGTATTCAAGCTTCGGACGGACTAGTGTTTGATATGCTAAAAGTTTAACAGAAGGGGGAGCAAGTCGTAGATTTCTTCTAAGGTAACCAAGGACTTTGTTTGCTTCGTTAGAAATGTTTGTTATGTGGGAGGACCAAGTAAGATCTGGCGTAATGTTTATACCTAAATATTTGTAGGAATTCACCAGGGATATTTCGCAACCAGAAAAAAAGTATGAAGTAGCCGGGTGAGATTTCCTGCGATGAAAAGAGATGACGGAGGTTTTCCTAATGTTCAAAGTCATGAGCCATTTTTTGCACCAGGTTTCTATAGTTATTAGATCATTTTGAAGGATCTGGGAGTCATTAGGGCAGTTAATAGGACGATAAATCACGCAATCGTCAGCGAATAGACGGATGGACACTCTTGGCTGGATTTTGCTGCCGGCGTTGATGTGGTCGTCACTCACCGTATTACTATACAAATTTATACATATGAAAACGCAAGAAAGAAAAATAATCTAGAAAAAGACTCCGGCTCGCGGAACCCAACTTGGGACCTTTAAGTTGTGAGTGCGAGACGTTAACCACTGAGCCACTGAGGAGCACATCCTTCAACATTCAAATGGCAAGCTGTTTTTATCTACCAGTTATCGCTGGTGACGGGCATCTTGGGGGGGGGGACACTATCGTGTTTTCAGCATTACTAGCAAGACGGCGTAATGAACGCACGAAGCCTAAAGTCCCACTTCGTCAAGACGCGCCGACATGCGCTCTCATCTCCCATGTGCACTTTGCCCCACGAAGAGCAGGGGGTCGACTCTCACACGTGCGCCCTTGTCTCGCAGTGGGGAGGATTGTATGTTTTGGCGGGCCTTCAGCTTTTAATGGAACGATTCTGTTGTAGTTACCGGGCGCACAAAGGTCACTCAAATCATTGCTCAGTCTCCGTTTGCGAAAAGAGAGCGCTTTTAAAACACAGCAAAGTAACAACTGAGACCCCTATTCGCGTTCATCTGTATCTGAGAGTACGTTTCGTGCGTGTGAAACACGGGGCATGTTTCGATCTGCTGGCCAATCTGCACGTGACCTTCCAATTTGTTGCTATCGCTTTCATTACCTCGCCTTTGCGGCAAAGCTGTGACTTTTTTAACATGCACATTACCCAAAAAGGATTTTTTTCAGTGGCTTAAAAGTATTTAGTGCTAGCAGGCGGCAATCATTTTTGGTTGCAAACTGCTGCAATGGAAGAACAAAGAGCTGTGATATCATCTAGCCAGTTCCGGTTGCATGCTTTCTTTTCCAGCAATATTTTCATGTCACCAGCTCTTATGCCATGCAGCTGGCGGGGGCCCCATAACAGGCCATAAAAACATTAAATGAGTCCAAAAAGAAAGGTTGCTTTGTTTATGTTGAATTCCAATAGTGTACTTACGGCAGGCTTTTCCACTCTTTTTGTAGGAAGTGTGTTCCGATGGCAAAGTGAGGGCAGGAGTGGAGGGTTCCAATGAGAGAGCCAGAGTAGATTCAGAGCGAAAGTCACTTCTAGGAGCATGAAAAATTTCTCTGCCAAAATCAGGAGAGCGGACCGGAGCTTGGCGTGATGTGTTTTCTTTGAAGGGTCCTTGACAGCCAATTCTCACTTATGACCTGTGTTATGTGGGTTAATAAACAAGGTGGTGAAATTTCAGCACATTAGGCTGAGCATTCAATTTATAACGAGCATCTTTACAAACACACAGATGGCCAGAGAGTCTGGCAACACTGGTGCACATGCAAGCCGTGATGTAACAAGCCGCTTGCTTTGCCAGTGTCTGTATTTTGCCCAACAATCTTGTTTCATGGTCAGCCGCATGTACAACAGTGCAGTTGGAGCTTGCTTGAGTTCATCACCGAAAGTTGAAAAATTTGCAGTGGCTAAAACTTGAATAGAAGATAATGGCTTCATAAAGTACACGACGTCACATGCGCCATGGCAAAACCGTTGGTGGGCAGGGTTTATAGCCAACAACTTCTTGGGCTCATTTTGCTATGAACTATTTTTCAAAGTCCCTTTTTCATCTATGTACAGGCACAGTAGACCGACCCTCTACTTCAATTTTTGCTGTGAACTGCAATTTGGTGGGTGACCGTGTTTTGGCCCCTTTATTACCACATTTGTCTGTTTGCAGTGGTGTCGTGAGTCTTGCCAGTAATGGTAGATGACATGGGTGCGACTGGGCGAGCCATGCGGTATTGCTTCTGCTGCTCGGTAGTGGCAGCTCCAAATCGGAAAACTAATTGCTTCACGAGTGATTCATCGGATAGTGACTGCAACAATACAAACGTGGGTGCGAGTGTGAATTTGACTGAATTCGACTGTGCAATCGAATAGCTACAGGCAAGGTATTCTGGGTAACTCAAGCACTTCCTCCTCCTCCATGTTCTCATGCTTGCTCCAGCAGCACGGATTGTGTTCCAGTTGTGGATTTGGAGGCATTGCTCTATGCCAGAGTTGAGTGCTCACTTGCAGAGTCCGTCATCTGCTCTGACTCTGCTATTGGAATCCAACATCACATGTGGTGCTGACTGAGCCCAAGAAAACATATATATATGCTCTGATGTAGTTATTATAGAGAATGAAATTAATGGGTGCTAAAAGAAAAAAAGTCTGAGGTTACTGCCGTGATGTCACTACCAGGGATTTTTTTCTTGCATTTGTAGCTGCAATCTAGTTGCACTGAAGTATGCTGTTTAGTTGTGGCATTCTATATGACTTCTTGCCACATCAGCCCATGGGTATCATGACAGGTGGGTGAATGTTTTGAGCGACATTCGCCTGTATTTACAGGTACTGTTGACTGCTGTTTCTGAGGTGTAGGCCATGGACTTAGGATGCGGATCTTGTGTGTGCATGGTTCAGCCTAAATGCCTCTGAGTTGCCACGTGAGAAGGAGCTTTTGGGCTTTTTCTTTCTTGCAGTACATCCTGGTGCCTTCACGAAGAGCCACGGGTGCTGCCTTCCAGATCTTAATATCCCATCTGCTGGGTGACGCCAGCAGTCCATACATCGTTGGCGTGGTGAGTGATTTAACTGTGATCCAAGGACCGCATGCATCCAGTGTCTAATTGACAAGACCACCGAGTGCCCAGATTACTTAAGTGTCATGTGCATGAGCAGCTTTCCCCTGCAGGTGTGGGAGCTCTCAACACATGTGAGTGGCTTGAAGGGATCACTTGGGCAGCTGTTTCGAGCCTGCATTCTATGAAGAGCCCAGTATCTTTCACCAGTGGTTGGGCATATGTCACTAGTCCCGTTATCAGAAAGGCAATCATGGTGCTGATTCCAAGGGATGATGCGTCAGCACCACGAAAGTGCAGACAATTTAGTGTTGTTTTTTTTGGTGTGTAGCGAACGCCTGCTGTGGTAAAAAAAAAATGAGGCAGAGCTGAGGGTTGATAACAAAACAAAAATATATTCTTAAACAAGGAAGAACAAAACATACAATTATGCACTCTTGGCAATAATGCATAATGATGCAACTCACAAGGAACTCCGATAAATTCAAAACAATGAACACAAACAATAACACGCGCTCTAATGCAATCTCATACATTTACTAAACAAGGCACTTACAGACTAAAATGTTCGTCACACGTATTCAGTCCAATGTTCGTGGAGCAAAGCTTGAATGCTTTTCTTCAAGGAAACACACACTCAAAGTCCAGCGCCGGTTGTCGTCCCGCTGCATCCGAGGTTTTTCTTCCAGGAAACTCTCGCGTCGTCAACTGATCCCGCTTCAATAACGAAACTTTTTTGACAGTAACACATTAGTCACTCACGCGCTGCTACTGCAGAGCATGTTTTAGCCCGCGGGCGATAAGCACACACTCATCTCCTGCTTCTAAGACAAGCCTTCACCTGCAGGTGGAAAACTACGCTTCATCTCCTGCCTGTAAGACAAGCCTTTGCACGCTGGTGGAAAACTCTCTTCATATTCTTGATGCGTCTCCCTTCGCTGCTTGCTTATATGCACTAGCTCCTGGTTTCCTGAAATTTCTAGGCGTTTTCTCCGTCCGCCGCCCTGCCAAGGCTGTGGAAAGGGCGGGACCTCTCTTGTAATCTGATGCAACTATGCAGCACCACGCCCCTTTTCTTTTAGATGTTTCTAGAGTTCGCTCGGTGACAAGTGCGAGGAGGTTGATTGGCGTGGCGTCTTTTTCGAGGGGGCGAGTCTTTTGATGCTGTTTTTTCTTTATGCCGATTCTTGTTGCATCTGCTTGGCGCCTGTTTTTACGGAGCCCTTAGAAATCGGAGCCGTGCGCTATCTTGAGCGCTTGTTTGTGACAGCATAGAACCTCGGAATAGTAAGGACGTGTAATGGGCAACTAGCTTGGTCGTTCTTTCACACAAAATTGCGAGTAGTATTACTTCATACCATAACTGCACAAACAAGTCTTCAATATCTATAAAAAAAAGCGTCCACACATGTATTGCAGTAGCCCGGATAATTGGATTAAACGGTATCAATTCGTGTTCAGACTGAATAAGGCGTGCCCGTGTTGTTTCCATTTTCCTTCTACTGTCTCTGTCTGTGTGCGTGCCTTATCCAGTTGGAACATGAATCGACACTATGCAGCTTTTTGCCGTGAGAATAATTCATCAAAAATACAGTCAAATGGTCTTTGGTATCTGTTAACAGCATAAAGTGAAAAATTGTGCAGTGCTGTACAAAGAATTAGACTACTTCTTCCGGGCATTTGCGCAAGCAGCAAAGATTAGGTGTTAGAAATAATACTAGTATTACTCATTTTCAACAAAGACCTTTTTTCGATGAGTGTACAACATGGGAACAGTGACTACATGCTTTGTGCAAGCACTGAAATGTACTTGCGTTCATTTATTCATCCACTTTTTTCTTGGTTCGCCATTATTGTTGCTTGGTTCTTACTGCAAACGAGCACTCGCCCCTCTGCTTCCTCATCTTTTGTTCTCTCGGTCTTCCAAAAGCTTGCAGTGGTTAGAGAAAGTAATTTATGTTTTCATGAAATGTTATAATGAATACATTTTAGCCCGTTCAATTTGTTTTCAGAAATTAAATAAAATTTTATTTTAATCTCATGCTTTATCCTCCATGTGATGAATACAAAGCACTTGCACTGTTTAGGAAATTCAGGGGCCCTTGCCTTATTAGGTAAATGGGGGCAAGCAGATCTTGATGTCTGTGGGACTGATATACTGATCTGCCTTCTTCCACTCTTTCTATCTTTCTATAACATTGTGCAGTCCTCCCTTATAACTGTTTGTTTCCTTCACATCGGGAATTATCCCATCGTTCACGTGTTCAGCAATGCAGCGTTTCAGTTGCTGCAGGCAACAACCACAGCCGTGCATTGATATCTAGGCAGCAATCAAATGCAGCAACGTGAACTGACAATTCAAGATAGGAGAGAGTGTTGTGGACACTTCTTTCTTTATTGCACTCTTTGCTTCGGGTTGCATCACAACCATTTTGCTCAAGAACAAACCTGCGAGCCCGGCAACATGTTGCGATATATTAGAGTGCAGGGGATAGAAAAAGTTGTCTGTTTGGTGTTGTGCAGATATACGATGCAATCCTGGTGGGCCGAACGGATGTGGCGGCCCACTACTTCAGCCTGCAGTACGCCTTGTTTCTGCCTGTGGCTGTGCTGGTGTTGGGCAGTCTGTTCTTCGTCGTCCTCTCCTGGCACATTGTGGCTGACAGGGAGGACTGCGCTGCTCTCACCCGTGGTGAGTGATTGTTCTGCATGTCGGTACTCGTTTCTCCGATTCATTGTGGCAGGTCGCATCCGCGTGTCGTGTGGCCTGCCCCTTGCTCCTAGGCTGAAGCTAATCACAGCTTCTGCATTGCTCGCGCATACATTGTATTGATGTCGGATGCAGTAGACTGAACTCAGACTCATCCTCGAACAGTAAGACTGTGCGGATCATCTCTGTAATTTAATTCGCTGGAATAGGCCATCTCTGGAGTTTGAACAAAAATACTAGCTCCGAAGGAAACGGACAATTAGTAGAAAGGGACTGTTACCTTTCCTTTCTTGTGCTAGGGTTCAGTGCACTCCGGTTATTCCTTTTACCTTAAAGATGTCTCTAACTTGAAAGCTCCTGTTGCTCTTTCTTTTTTTCTTAGTCACGGTAAGACCGTGCAGTTGTATATGGAATCTTCTTTACCGATGATGCCACTCAATACTGGGCAGTCATATTTCATCGGTGTTTGCCGACAAAAACTTCTTACTCGAGGCACATTCTATCCAGCTGTGGCATCTTAGTTTCCATATCGACAGAGATACAAATTAATCGCCTCTCTGTCGGTCAGTAGTCACGCTGGCTAGTCACAAAGGTCGAGTGACCACATTGTTACTTTGCCCGACAAGGCACTCTGTGGGCTTATCAGCTCTTCGGCTTGATTCAGGAAGCTGTTGAACCTGTTAGCGTTGCAGAAGCGCGACATCAGCGTGCACTGAAATTTGATGTAGCAGTGTCAGTGCTAGTTTCTGCTAGCAGATTAGATGCAAATGGCACCGTCACGAGACATTTTAGTGTGGCAGTGTTGCACTTCTTATTGTAAATGTTGGTCACTGTCAATCATAGAGCTTTCTAAAATTAACTAGAGAAGGCTCTGTCGCTGCGATCATTCAGCGACCATGGTAATGATGGATAGTACACAGATCTGCCTAGTCTTCGTACTTTCGGGCGGCAAATCGCACTTGTGGCTTCTTTTACTGCTGTGTTTCGGTTTTGTTTCAAGGGAAAGAATGAACCTCTTTTGAACTTTGTGACCCGATTTGAAATGGTAAGCTTAAAAGAATAAGGTGATGAAGTGCAACTGCTTAACATTTGCTGATTTTTGTTTCGTGAGAAAACAGCTCCAAGCCACGCGAACGCACACAGAGCCAGAAGTACGAAGATTAGACAAATCCTGGTACTACCCATCATTCCCATGCTTGCTGAAGCGCCGTGAGTTGCAGCTCCCATAGACACTAAATGCCAGAGTTCTTTCTAGTGAATATTTAGGAAACTCTATGCCGTCAATGGATGCCACTCATGGTCATTCACGGTGAGTCACTGGCACGAATGGGTCCTTAAGTACACGAGTAAAGGTGTGCAATGTGGTGCACGCTTGGCTGTTTCAGAGATGCTCAAGGGCTCGTCATGCTCATTTGACGACCCCTTGGATCGTGGCGACATGACCTCCTGCACTGTGCCCTTGCTGGAAGACAGAGTGGTGCGGAGGAAAGAGCGCGTTCACTGATCTGGCCTGCTACTATGTGCGTCCAGCAGGACACGCAATCGACCACATGTGCCTCTTGATCAATTCGCTCCATGCCTCATGCCAGTTCTTTGAGCATTTAGCAAATTGTGTGTCTGGGTTTTTAAGGGAAATTTTGTTTATCGTAGTAGTGTGGCTAGTGTACCTTCTTTTTTTTTTGTTCAACCACAGTCACAGAGTTTTAGAGTGCAGAAAACACGGTGCATAAAAAAAGTCTTTTCCACGTTCAAAAATTTTGTCGATTGTGCACCAACAGGCCCTAAATAGTTCTTGCCAAGGCCTTCTACCATTGATGTCAGAGAAGATTTTACTATTTTTGGTAATTCACTGTTTTCCTATTCACTTCAGGCACTGCACGATACGAATGTTATGGTTGTGAACGTGTTGTATAGTGCACATGTTTTTTTTATAAGGGTTGAACAAAGTCTTACCATTTTATTTTCTAGAATAGCTCATTTTGGGTTAGTAAATATTGATATGAAGGGATCATCAGTTAGTGCTCATTGCTATGAGCAGCACATTACTCCAGTTAAACCTGATCAGCATTGCTACATTCTTTCATCAGCCTTACATATTTGGAAAATATAGTTGAGAACAAGTGTAAATCAAGTTACATATTAAAAAAGAAGTCAATCAAGAAAAAAGAAATGATGTATTTCAGACGTAAGGTAAAGCTGCGAGCGTGGTGGAAATGTGACATGCCGTTTTTTGTTGGGGAAAAAATAACAGCACCTCCAAGTATATGAATTCTGCGAACAAGTTTCTGGCACCCTTTGTTCTCATTTGCGGATCAGTTGTTCGTGTCAGTATCTGTTGTGAGTCGGGTTACTTTTTTGTTTGCTTCATTTTCTCCTAGTTGTCTGAACAATACACGTGTTTGTGTGTGTGGCCATATTGAATTTTTAATGCTGTCTAATGAAAATTGAAAACATGTCTCAGACGCCATTGATAAAAAACTGTCCCTAAATGTGTCAAATCGCTATAAGGTTGCTTCAAGGCACTCAGTATTTGGTTGCAACAACAAGAATGAGGTAATTGTTGTATTTATGCATGTTATAGTGACTCATCTTAACTAAGTTGCAATTAAATATTTCTTTATCCTAAAGTCATGGATGCTTACTTCTGGCATAAACAGAATAAAATCTCAGGCTAGGAATAAAGTAGAAAATTCATACTTAGTTATGTTCAGTTTTCGCAAACAAAATCCCTGCTTTTCACATTGCTTGAAGGAAGTGGCATGTCGCACGACTGGTTAAACGTGATACTGTCTTTAGAAAAGTAATCATATATATCAGTACACTGTAGAATGAAGTTAAGTGAGGACAATCTTATAGTGCAGAAGGTTCAATTCAGCCAAAGTACAACTTATTTTGCTCTTTCTCAGCCTCTACTTGCTGCAAACAGTAAGAACGAATGGTGTACACAATTGTGTACATAGCGTCTCAAAGGGTCAACTTATCTTTGCAGTCATTTTTGGTGTTGATCACCATGAACACTAGGCAATTTCACGTCATTTCACTTTTGCGATATTTGGATGTCGTTTTGCCATTTTCTATATCAAACTCTCCCGTTCCACTTCTCTCTTATTGTGTCCATGCCAGGCCATCCAGCAGCATGAAATATTTGGCGGGTACATGCCATATTGTTTTGTGTTTTCTTTTTACTTTCCTGCCATGTTATTTTTTCTGTATCCTAAGCTGACACTAAGATGGGAAGTACAATATCAATTTTTCTTTTCTCTAACACTTGTGCTAGAAGTAAGCACCAAGTGCCCAAGCGTAGACTTGGAAAGTCTTGAGGTATTGCAAGGAGCTATTCAGATAGGCTTTGCATTAATTGAACTCAACCGTGTTCTCAAATCATAGACCAGCTTGATGAAATGTGTCCTAAACCAATTATGACTTTATTGCTCTATGAAGAGTAAATGTGGCAGCTCAAAGTACTTTTTCTAGATTGCATTAAAATATGCGCAAAACTGAGTTGATCTGCCATGTAGCGTTATGTGAGCAGGCATTTGGCATCACGTGCACTGAAATGTTTTCAGTGAATTTTCAATGAAAAGTATAATAGATTGGTTGATCAGAAGCAAAAATTCGATTGTTTTTAACAAGTTCTGCAGGGCACTTTTGGTGGGGCATTTTCAGTGGATTTTTAGAGTAATTTTAGCAGATAATGACTATTTTTTTTACCATGTTTTAATGGGATCTCATGCTTTTGCTTAATGGCAGCTATGATTGGCTGTACTTGACAATGTAGCAACTTTGATGAGGGGCTAATTTCCAACTAATAATGTAGACAAGCTTTTTTGAAGGATTTTCAGTCGGGACTTTCTTGCATTACTGTTTCAGTTATAACAAACCGACTTAAAAAGTGTATTTGAAATGTTCTTCATTGCCGTTTTCACTGAAGCTTTTTCCAGGCCTCAGTAGGGTTATGGGAATTTTCAGCAGTAGATCTGATGCTATTTTAGCAGTAATTTTTCTTGAAAAAATGCCAGTATATAGAGGTATCCGAGACATGGAGCCATCTGAGATGTGTGGCTTGAGCTTCTGGACAGTTCTGAGATATTTAGCAAATGCCATAAGCTAGCGCTTCGTAATTGGCGTGTTCACCTTTGATGCTCATGGGACAATACCTTGTGGAACTTCAAAACTGCGAGAGCGCACTCCTCGGAGATGTTCAGTAATTATCCTGTTTTGCATCAAGCAAGATATGCTGTTTGTAAAAGCTGTTTTTTTTTTGTGCCCTGTCAAACAAACTCGAAGAATATGTGAGCCTTTTGACCATAGTGTTTTGGCTGCCTGTTCTTTGGTACGAACCATGTATTTGTTCTTTTACTCCATTTACCTGCGCTGGAGGTGAACCAGCACATTTTTTATTATGAGCTTTCTCGCTACTACTACTCTGAACATGCACTTTATACAGGGGTACATTCTGTAGCTTTGGTGTGTTGGGCTTTACAGAAATGCTAGCCTTCTGTGGCTGGCAATGTAGTGGCACACAAGTGAAGCTGCTACATTTCATAGGTGCTTACAGTAATACCTCGTTAACTCAAACTCGCATAGCCTTGCCGCGGTGGTCTAGTGACTAATGTATTGGCTGCTGACCCGCAGGTTGCGGGATTGAATCCCAGCTGCAGCGGCTGCATTTTCGGTGGAGGAGAAAATATTGTAGGCCTATGGGCTCAGGTTTGGGTGCACGTTAAAGAACCCCAGGTGGTAGAAATTTCCGGAGCCCTCTACTACGGCGTCGCTCATAATCATATGGTGGTTTTGGGATGTTAAACCCCACATATTAACCAAAACATCCCTTGAACTCGCATGTCTCGAAAAATCGACTAAGTTGAAATTTTTCGCGGCACCAAACATTTTTTTATACGTCCCATGTATCTTTTTCCCTTTATCTCTATTTTGGGTCGGATTGCAAATAACTCGAAATCTTGACTGGGAGTGGAACGAAAATTCTGCCGTTGGACCATTTCACAAGATTTGCACAATGCTGCCACGGCTGAAGTCCATCGCTTTTTTTTTTTCTCATTTTGCTGCGCCTGCTACTACGTCGATGCTTTCCGGGAACGCGAAGAGCGCGAAATATCAGCCCAGCGACATATCAAATTTGTCAAGCAAACCTGTGGCACGTTATGTGCCACATGCGCTGAGCAGAGATGCAGTGTACTAGAAGAGGGCAGTGGGCTCACTTTCCGGCGGAGGCTCTGTGGTCAGATGGCTCCGCAAACGTTGCCAATTCACGCTTTTCTCTTTGCCCGGGCGGCGACGCTTGCATTGTCATCACTAGAACTTGGGAGGACGGTTGTGGCTGAAAGAGGCGGCCAGCTCTTCCAGACGAGCAGTTGCCAAGTCACGTTTCATTTCGGTAGACGTTTTAGCGCCAAGTTTTTTTTTTTTTTTTGCCGGAGCGTTTAGCTGTATGCAGCATTCGTCAAATTAGTGTGCCTTTTTGTGCCCGTTCTACGCCACGTCGGAAAAACCAGTGCCGCTACGGGCCAAACAGACTATGTGTACGTGAAGGGCGAGTCGAAGCTGTCGTTTCTTGTCAAAAATTCAGAACAGGCCTAAAGAATGCGAAAAGAACATGTCAGAGGGGACAGGCCCTTGGAAAACACCAGTGCAGTGCACGAGCTCCACTTTGAACTGCGCCATGCGCTTAGAAGCTATGTGCACATTATCGATGTAAAAGAAGTGTGTATACCTTGTGGGAGACCCAATCTTCGCTGATATGCTGTGCCACGATTCTTCCCAATTTGCCAGCCTACCTTAGAAAAAGCCGATGAAAGAGAGGAGCGTTCTTAAAAGGAAGACGCCAGAAACTTCAGACAGACAATCATAAGCGTGCTTAGAGTACCCTATCAGAGGAAAGGAGGGGGGCAAAGGTTCATTGCAGCACTTCCCCCATCTCCCTTATTGAATGGTGGTCAATAATGAAGAAAAATGATAGTCCCCAGAAAACTATCATTCGTGCTACATCTAAAGTAGAATAAAAATAATCAAGGTACAATTTTTCGCTCTAGCAGAGTGAAGGCACAAACCCAGCAAGCATACCTGCATTTTTGAGCTTGGCAAAGAAGCGGGCATGCTCTATTCTCTGATTAGGAACTGGAAGGTGAATTGTCAATATGGTTGATTGGGCGAGTTGGTGATACATAACTGTTTTGAAATGAGACCGCACTGCTTAGACGCGGACAGAAAGGCGGGGACAAGTGCCTGAAGGTGAAATTTAAGCATAGTCTTGATACAAAAAACTAAGTCTACACGGCTACTGACGATGTAGGATAATACATGGAGGCGGAAATGTTGTAGGCCCGTGTGCTCAGATTTGGGTGCACGTCAAAGAACCCCAGGTGGTCTAAATTTCCGGAGCCCTCTACTACGGCGTCTCTCATAATCATATAGTGGTTTTGGGACGTTAAACCCCACATATCAATCAATGTAGGATAATACATCGTCAGTAAAAGGACGATGTAGGATACTACATCGTCCCTTTTCGCGAGCTGCCTTGCAGGGGCAAATGCTTGGGTGTTGACAGGGGGTAGAAAAGGGGCACTTGCCCTCTCAAGCCACACCAGCACCATCCTCCACCTAAGCTATACCAGCAATCCCCCTTCACCAAGATTATGTGCAACCCAAGTTTGTACCCCCAAGACAAAATCTCGCCTACGCTCACCAGGAAATGCAATGTGGTCGAAAAAGATATAGTGAATATGCAATGAACTCAAGTGCACCAAAGGCCCCGCTGCGTTGGTCTAGTGGCTAAGGTACTCGGCTGCTAACCCGCAAGTCACGGGTTTGAATGCCGGCTGCGGCAGCTGCATTTCCGATGGAGGCGGAAATGTTGTAGGCCCGTGTGCTCAGATTTGGGTGCACGTTAAAGAACCCCAGGTGGTCAAAATTTCCGGAGCACTCCACTACGGCATCTCTCATAATCATATGTTGGTTTCGGGACGTTAAACCCCACATATCAATTATCAAGCGCGCCAAAATAAAAAATGGCATTAACTGTGTGGCACTAAAAAAAGAAGGAAGAAAGAAAGGCATGAATTGTGTTGGCTGTTATCGGGCTCACTCTTTGCAATTTCTGTCGCAGAAAAAAATGGAAAAAAGATAAACCAAAAGGAACAGGCGCCCTCACTATAGTCAAATAGCAGTTAATACTAGCAAGATTGTTTCAAATATAAAAGAATTGTGTGTCGCAACTCGCGTGCGACCAGTGGTGAGCAGATTTTTCAAGTGAAGCTTCTTTTGAAGTTGCCTGTGGCACCACCTATCCTATGCAATGCCAGCTGCGTCAGAGGAGCAGCTGAGTAAGCCCACTGCCCTCTTCCAGTACACTGTAGCAGAGAGGCCCTCTGCCCACTCTTGGCGTCGATGGTCTCGTTCGCTTTGTGCAGTGCACATGATTTTTTCTGAGGTGTGCTTCCCGTCCATCTGTGCGAATCGAGCGGTACGTATTTTTCGCTCACTGTGAGGAGCGGCAACTTAGCGGAAGTGCGGCATGCATGGCGTCATAGCTGCGGAAGTCGCTAACGCTGGGGAAAAAAATTAAGGAAGTGGAGAAAGGAGGCCAAACGAAATCGAGCATCGTGCAGGAACTCGTCATCCTTTTGTGTATGCTTTTGATCATGCTAAAAACAAACAGAAGGTGCTTGATGAATTTCAGCAAAGCTTCTCCAGTCAGCGCAAGCGGGTTCGAGGGTCGAAGTTCACAGATGTTGAAGCGGCATTGATGTTTCGCGGTTGCGAAATGCCATAGTGGTAAACTTTTTCGTCACCACATCAGTAGTGATGAAGAAAACACACGCTCTGGCCTTGCAAATGGGGCACACAGACTTCAGTTGCAGCAGCGGCTGGTTTGACCACTTCAAAAAAAAAGAAACAGTGTGGTGTATAAGTCAGTGCACGGCGAGAGCGGCACCACAGACGCAGCGACTGCAGACAATTAGCGCAGCAGCTGGTTCACCGAGTTGCGGGAGAGTTACACTGACAGCGAAATTTTCAACCTTGAGGAGGCAGCCCTTTTTTTTAAATGTTTCCGTGGCGCACCTTCACACCGAAGGGCGGTGTGTGTTTGAGAGTGAAACAATGGAAGGACAGGGTCACTGTCCTTTTCGGGGCAAATGCCACAGGTGAAGAGAAGCTGCCATTACTCATAATTGGCAAAGCTCTTAAGCCTAGGTGCTTTAGAAATGCACAACTGCCGAATGGCACTATCTATCTTACTAATAGAGCAGTGTGGATGACTGCTACTTTTTTTTTAAAGGTATGGTCGCTCCATAGATAACAAGATGGCCAAGAAAAACAGAACATTTTCGTTCATTGTCCACAACTGCCCAGGCCACGGCAAAATAGAGAATTCAGAGGTAGTGAAAGTGGAGTTTCTGCCTGCAATAATGACGTCTGTGCTGCAGCCGATAGACCAAGGTGTTGTCAAAGTGGCCCGAAAAGTCTACCGAAACACCATTCTCCATAAAATTTTGTTGTCTTATGAAAATAGCAAAGGCTACAAAATTTGCCTTGCTGGGAGCTGTGCACCTTTTCAGAAGCGTTTGGCGGCAAGTTCGCGCAGCGACTATCGCCAACTGCTTTACGCACGCTTAGCTTTCACGTCGCGCTAGTTTGCCAGAAGCAGAGACGGCAGAGACAGAGTACTTCACAGACTGTGAGGAACATTTTGAAGAGGTAGTGAAGCTTACAGGTAACTGTGCCACTGAAAATGATGGGACTTTTCTGGAGTACGCGCTGTGAGCAGGATGTGGCGATGACCACAGAAATGATGGACGTCGAAATCGTTCAAACGGCCACTAACGTAGGAGACTGCGGAGACAACAACGATGATGAACCACCTCAAGAGGTGCTGACATCTTCTGAGCCAAGAAATTTACTGCACTTGCTTCGAGATAAGGTTGAGTGCAGTAACGGGGAAGATCAATTGATGCAATGCGTGAAGTATCTGGAGGATGCCTTCTGAAACTAGAGAACGATCGCAAAGCAGACGAGCATTACGCAGTTTTTCTCTGCTAAATAAAATGGCAGTTGGGCAACACCCAGCCAGTTGAAGTCTCTTGTATGTTATTTTTTCACTTTTAAACCTGTAGGAGAAGAATGATGAGAAACTGCTGCTGAAGAGCAGTAGTGGTTTTTGTAAAAAGCGCTCATTTTCCCCGGCAATTAGCACCACTCTGTTATCTTGAAAATCCATTTATCACGAAAAATTTTTTTGGTTTTTATGACTTTGAGTCAACAAGATATTACTGTATTTAAAAAAAAAGTTTATTTGATACTGGTATGAAAAGTTTTGATCATAGCAGATATGCATTTGCCTTCATTTCCATTGCTATTTGTGCACAATATGGGGCAGGGTATGTCTGCTTTCATGGCAGCTGTCTTTTACACACTATGAACATTATCTACCCAATAGAGTCTGTACATGTTTGATCCCAATGAGAATACAATATAGTCTGGTGCATATTTGTTCACTCAAGTTCGCATGTAACAAACTTATGCCCTCGCTATCATCACAGCGTGTGCTCATCAAATGACTGCCTTGTCATGAAGCCGGAAAGTTATGTTTAGTTTGCAATATTTGTTTCTAAAGCAAGACTGGAAGCTGTAATTCTGAGGCTGTCCAGAGCTGCCTCCTATCACTTAGGTCTTCAGGAGAGAATATTTTGTACATATTTCTATTTTTCTACCTGGTAGTGTCATTGGCAGATAGTACTAATGTTTAAAATTAGTTTGATAAATGCTAAGCAGATTTTTGTTTCAATCGTTTCTGCTCAGCACGAAAATGTTCTGCAGTACTCTGTTGCTATACTGTAAGACCCCAATTAGTTGATGTTTAAGATGACAGGGCCGTCCAGTCATAAGGAAGTGTGCAGTAATTTAACTTTTTAAATAAGAATGGAGTGCAGTGTAGTTTATGTTCATATGACCTTGCACATTATGTTACGTTTGTAACTATCAAGCTTGTTGGGACCATGTGACTTTTTATGCCCAAATGAATGAGAAATGCAGCATAAACACAAAAGCATAATGGCTCACTTTCCTTGTAAAGTAAGGTACGCTTACATGCTGTGGCAGTTTTAAACACACACTCACACCTTAAACCTCTCCACACTTTTTTGCAGGCATATAAGTTTATGTGTAAGATAAGTGTCTTGTGTAATCGTTCAGAAGGCAATCATCGCGCTGCATAGGTGAAGTAGTGCAATTTTGAGAAGAACAAAGGGGATGGGAAACACACCTAAACAAAGTTCAGCCCCATCAAACTTCCTTTAGAAGGTGACTTTCAAAGTAATTGCAAGTACGTAGTGTGCAAGAGAGGATACTGCACGAGAAATTTCAATAGTGAAGCTTAGTACTGGAACACAATTTACCTACCTGCAAATTGAGCACAGGATTATGTAACCAGCAGAAAGCATGAAGCAGTTGTTTTTTATTCCATTAACTCTTAAAATCATTCTCGTGTGCTTTTCTTCGAGAGTAATTGGCCATCATGTGCTGGGTTGTGGGGCCCTTTTGCAATTCGCAGAGCTGCACTTCACAGGAAGTGATGATGATGATGCCAACGTATGGGAACTGTAGGTCCTCTTCGTATTGTGCAGCGCTGCAACAACGAGTACCAGGATCCCGCTTCACGAATCATGCTTAGCACTTCATTGTTTAAAGTTACAGTTTGTTAGCTATACTCGGGTGCAACCAAAGAAAAAAATGATGGCTGTGCCAAGAGTCATTTCTGTGCCTCCCACAGAGATTATTTTCTTAAATTCTTTGTCCAATTGTGCCTAATCATTTTTACAACGTCAAGAGCTTTTCGTTTGTTTCATATAGTTCACTTCGTCTATAGAGGCTTGCGTTTGTGTCATTTGTTTTAGGTAGGAAGTTCGGACATCCTGGGGAATTTCATCCGAGATGCTGTCATCGCTTCTCAGCCTAATGTAGTAATTTAAGTAGAAATGATGAACTCTTAATTTATGATATGTGCAGTAGCTAAATTAGCTAAGAAAGGGTTCTTGCAATTCTAGAAAGAACAAGCTAGCACGACTGTCCTTCACTAGTGAAGGGCAAATGCGCCTGGTTCTGTGAGCGGAGTTGCCATTTCTTCTTAGGTTGTCACAGAGTAAAAAAAAAAAAAAAAAATGGCATGACACTGCAGTGAACGACAAAATGCTAGTGTTCAGTGGATAGCTGTGATGTTCCTCATATTGGTAATTGTAATCTTGTCTGCAAAAACGAAACAGTCTTCTCGTATTGTTTGCACTGTTAACTTTTTTTTATAAGTTAAATTCTTTTGTAAGTTTTGTGGATCAATGCACACGACTTGCAGCTCAATGTGTAGCTGTTGCCAATCGTTATACCTATATTTTGCTGTTGCCTTAGACACTGCTAAGCACTGACTACCACTTGCTCGTCTAGCACATATATTTCGAAGGCTCTGAGGCAATATTAAATGTGTGTGAGCATTATCGCAGCAGTGAGCTTTTAAGTTGCATTCTCTTGCTCTGCCCTGCTTAAGTTTATCAGAAACGCTGTGGGTTTTTCGTTTAATTACTGAAATGATTGTTTTTGTGGTGACGATTACATCATCTGTAGTGTTTGCTTGGGCTTTTGATCAGTACTGAGTTAGCATTTTTGTGGTGATGATTGCATCATCTGTAGTGTTTGCATGGGCTTTTGATTGATACTGAGTTAGCAGTTGAGTGTCATGCACATCAAAAATAGTGGGTATGGCACGCCCTTGAAGTTATCAAAAGTTCCTTCCTAGCATTAGTTTTTTTCTCCTGATACAGCACTGTCTCTGACAAGTGCTCATTACTGGTGATCAAGACTGTGGATTGGAGTGAAAGGGGGGGCTCTACGTGTACAAAATTTGTCTGTGTTTTGAGCAGATGCTTGCCGTTCTTTGCTGATGATCACTATGCATTGACTGCCCTGTGCAAAGTTGTGACGACATGTCAGGCTCCCATTGCGATCTTTTGGCATTAATGCTGCTGCCACCAACTGGTGGCTGTCTTGTTTCACATAGGCAAATGTGCTTATGTAAATGATGGGAATGGGACCAACCCTGTGTCACTGTTTATGGTTTCCTTTCCTTCGCTTCTCCTGTGCACTGCTTTATTAACGCTGTTGCTTAATGGACTCATTGAGCATACATGTGTCGCTTGATACAAGAATTATTGCAATATTTATCGCCTGATTTTACCACCTTAAAAGCTGTTCGACTACAATGCATGGTAAATGCATGTTACTATATTTAGAACATTCATGTCCTAGGAAATTAACAGCGTGTTTTGAAGTGAGGTGCTAGAGCAACCACCGTAATGCCTGTTGCTGACCCTTTGATCAGCTTACGAAACTGATCGGTCGCATGTGGACACTGCTAAATTACAAAAGCACCGCAAGCCATCTTTAAGATGCAAGTACATGTTTACTGTGGCCACATTATATATCTAGAAAAGTTGGCCAGCCAAGCTAATCTATTCGTCACTGCACTCACACATTCAGAATGTGCCATTTCAAGTTTCTTTTTTGGGGTAGTTGAGTTTTTCGCTTTGAGAAGACATAAGTCAAGCTCTTCAACAAACTAATAATTGGTTTAGTATCATTGGAAAATTTTCTAGTCTTGCATTTTCATTTTTGCCTCTGCAAATGAATACTACTATATGCAGTTATAAAAGGACGTTGTCCTTTTCTTTTCTTTTTAACTTTTAAGGGGTGTAAGCCTTACGTGAGGCAAGCCTAGGGTTACTTATGGAAGCCTCAAACAAACATTGCCGTGTTACATATCCACCATAATGTTCTGTGTATGCAGCCTAGGTCAGTGAACTCACTTAGTCGACTCATTCAGACTCAAATGGAGCCATAAGTCAGAGTCTGGGTCAGTAATATTTAGGTGAGTTTTAGTCCTAGGGAGCACTCTTTAGTGTGAATTAGAGCGAGTGCGGCAGAGGAAAATTTTGGTGAGTTTGAGTAGGATGAGTCAAAAACGCAAGATAAAGTTCCCGAGTGATTCTGAGTGAGTTCCACTTTTTTTTTTTGCCGACCTATGGATCTTCAGCAATAAGTTCAGCCTTACCTGGATTCATGTTTATAGTAATCACATCTACTCACACATATTTGAATATATAGCCATTGCATTTTCTTTTATCAGAGACTCGAATCACATGGGTGCTTTGACCTCCCCCAGCGAGCTCTTCTAGTGAAGTAACTTATAAATATACCTTATGCTGTCATCTAGCTCTTTCAACAAAATGACCTTACTTATTCGTGAGAATTCGTAACTCGTTACTGTTAAAGAGCATTGACATCATGTTGGATAAAGCTAATATTATAGGCTATCAGATTCATGAGTTGACTCACTCCCGCTTACTCAAGCTCAGATTGAATCATGAGTTTGGGTTCGTAACGTTTTGGTGAGTCTGAGTCTGAGTGAGCCATTAGCACAAAATATATTTCGTGAGTGAGTCCGAATAAGCTCTGCAAGCTTTTTTGACCTATAGTATGCAGTCTCTTACACTTGACAGTTCCAAAAGGCACAGAAGTCTAGGTCAGCTGGTACATATTGCAGTAGACTCCCAATAATTCAAACTCTGAAGATTAATACTTTTGGTTAGTTCAAACAAAATTCAAATTTTTGGTTGGCCCTCTATTCTTTCAATGTATTTAAAAGCCTGTTAATTCAAACTTCATCGTTTGGTTAATTCATACTTTTTGTAGTTCCACACTGGGAAACATCCACTGCTTTCCCACTACTGTTTAAAAATTTGCATCCTTTTATAATTCTAACAGCCTAGAAATTAAAAATAAGTGCCTCAGGTCTTCAAGGAAAAGGACTTTCTCAGTAAACAAATGTTTAAACTAAGCATACGCTTGGTAAACCACAATGCATCTCAACTGGTATAGAGAGCTTTGTGCATATAGCAAAAAAGCAGTTGGCAATTCACGATTTCTTTAAAAGGCCTCATCAGTAATAAATAGCCAAGAAACTCTTGGACCCTACGCCTCTGCTTTATGTTCATTGGGTGCAGTTAGGGTTTAAAAATGCCTCAACAAAATTTAAGTGTGACAAAATCAACGAGACCTTCCGATAATTAAATTTTCTTAATAATTAAAACGAAATACAGAGGTTCCTTCAAGCTTGAATTAACGAGAGTTGACTGTAAATGGTTTTAATAGTGCCAAACGTATGGATGGCTACGAGAACATTGATAACACTTTTATTGTCATAGTCTTTGTAGCTACCTCGTAGGTTTCATTCTATTATAACCATACATATTATTTATATGTGGGGTTTAACGTCCCGAAACCACCATATGATTAAGAGAGATGCCGTAGTTGAGGGCTCTGGAAATTTTGACCACCTGGGGTTCTTTAATGTGCACTCAAATATGAGCACGCAGGCCTACAGCATTTCTCGCTTCCATCCAAAATGCAGCCGCCACAGCTTCGATTCGATCCTGCGACCCGTGGGTGAGGAGCCGAGTACTTTAGTCACTAGACCACCGCGGCGGGACAACCATGCATATTAATATTGCTCCTTTTTGTCACAAGAGAAATACGTCCAAAAGCATGACTAACACTACAGATCTAGCACCATAGCATGGCTAACATCATTGCAGTGCACACTATCTGCGTTGGGGGGTCCAGTGGGATAATCTGACAATGATAATACTGGTCATTAACTGGATGGTAACTAGTGTCACATAGTAGCTACTTGTGGAAAATGACCGCATCCACATTTTTACATGGGCAACGTTTTGTGGAGATTTCCTTCTTTAAGTTCTTCTGCATGCCCTAGAATTGGGGAGGATTTTGATGGGTATGGTACTCGAAGAAATGATGCATGATTTAACAAATGTTACATTTAATTTCAAGTATCTGTGCCTGTTGTACGGAGGTTTGACTGCATTAACATTGTGCAGTGCCAAGATCTGCTCTCCTTCCCAAGTCAAATTTTGATGAATCCCCTTGTTGCTTGTCCTTTCGATTCTTGCTGTAGGCCAGACGGACCATCCCGGTGGCGAGGCGCATGCGGGCCAGTCGCTGCCCAATGTGGCAGAAGACAGAGGTCGCCTCATTCCCCACGACAATTGATACCTCGAGCTGAATGCAACCGTTCCCCCTTCCTTCGACATTGATGGATACCCTTTGACTTCGCCACTCCTAGTGTGCATTTGTACTTTGCCCAGCATCGCTTCCTTCGCTGTGAGTGATCAGGCCAGCAGACTAGCTACGATAGCAGTGCAAGATTCAAGGATCAGTGCTTGCCAAAGTGATTGTTGGATGTTACAATGAACATTTCATACGCTAAGCACTGTAGAAGCAGTGGGCAGTCATTGGGTGTGGTCATCTGCAAAGAACTCTTGCAATGGATGGTTGACATATCATAGACTGTTGTGTGAGCTTTGAGCCATTCAAGTGTGAAGTGTGCTATTGTGAACCTTCCTCGAGCAGGAAGCCTGTACCAGTACCTTTCTTACATGGTCACTTCGATATTGTTTCATGTGGCAATAATTTGTAATTGTTAATAGATGAACGTGGCTATTGCCTAGTCATGCAATCGTGTGATCTATACATTGTTTCGTTTACAATCACTGCAGTTTTTTTTTGCATGAAGATAAGCATCTGTACTGAGAGTTTCGTTACTTCTCTCGTGCGGTAACACCTAAAAATTTATTGAATTTACGCAAAATTGCCTGATGATTACAAGTTTATACAATTGTTAAGGTTTAATCTGAAAAATAGCTTGAAAGTTGCTTGCATATGCCATGTGAAAGCCTGTTTGTATTTCGTTTCACAGTGTCAGGCATGGGTGCTTTTGATAGCAGTTGGGATTACAAAGTATTTAAAAACTTCTAGCTAATATCAATGAATGTTTCCAAATGAAAACTTGTGCCTTACTGATAAATTAATATGATAGGTTTATGAATTGAAGGGACATAGTTGTGACAGTTGTTACTGTAATAACTTGCTATTTAATTTATGCTTGACTGTGCTAAATTATCATTATGTCCTAAGGGCAATGGGTTAAAGACAGAAGCTTTAGTGCGTTTGTGCTAATGAAATATTTTTTATCAGTTTCTCGGTAGTCTCAATAATTGTTTGGGAGAAGCCCAAAAATTATATTCTTTATGATGTTGCATAAATGTGGAAATACAAATCCCAAAGGAAAATCAGTACGAAGTGTTTTTTACAGTCAATGCCAACTTTTCTCTGCGTAGTGCAAAAGGTAGTACTTCCACTACTTTCTAACAAACACACACTTTCACAAGGCTGACCCAACCTTGGGGACTACTTCTCTCCTTGTCTCTTTTTTCTCCTTTTATTTATATTGAACAGATTTTTGCAAAGCAACTATTGTGTTCGGAACAAAATGTTGTGTGTTTTAAATGTATTTTATTTCAAATGCACTTTTTCTAGAAATTTGAGATTAAAACGGTATTTTCTCGTAACCATTGTGATTATTGAGTGTGTCACCTTCTTAATGCCCTAGAAATGGTGAGATGAGGGAACTAGAAAAGGGGAACGACTGCCTTCTCGTGTATGTCATGCAGACTCAATTTATACAGGCTTACACAGCAACATCTAGTGGCGCCACTGTTTATGATGGAAAGTGCCATCTATTGCAGAAATACCGTAACTGGGAGTATCCAATGTTACGTCTTCTTCTGCCAATACACTGCCACACCCACTCCTGCACACGTGCGGAGATCACTGATTGCACCTGTGAGTCACAGTGTCGCTACTGTTGACTCGGTGGGTGCTGCGGACAATATTGAAATGTTGATTCCCCGCCTGGCCATAGGAGAATTCTGTATTTTACGCAGAGAGCCCCACAATGGTTGTTCGTCTTCGCTGATGCAGACGCTGTGCATTTGTTGGTATGAGGGGGATTGCTGAAAACAAATGACAATCTCTTTACGGGAACAATGTAATGAACCCAGCGCCACGTGGCTTCCGAACAAAAAAAAAAAAAACTGCTGGAATGTCATCAACGGTTCGGCAGTCTTTCCAAGGATTTGCTGACTGGAATGTAGAACAATATTGCTTTTTGAACTGTAGTCCTGGTGATGTGTGATGTTAAGTTGATAATTTGTGAGTGCACTTTTAACTTGCAAATTAGCATGATTCTATTAGCAAATTTAATTGGGAGGTTTTTAAGAAGATGAAGAAGAGGATGGAAGGAGCGTGCTCTGACTGAGCAACGCAAAGGCCAATGCTGTTCTTTGTGTTCACCCTAATGTTGATATTGAATAGCTCTATGCTGCAGAACTAACTTATTATTATTATTATAACTTTCAGAACTAACTTAATATTATCGCACACATATATTCAAGATTTTGGGTATTAATTATTCACCACCACTGTGGCGGGGCTGCTTACAAGGCCGCAGCACCGTAGTGAAATGGACCAAATGAAGAGCACGTGAGCACACATGTTCGTGCCGCTATCTTAAATCCGGCAAGAAACTGCCTTCTTTGCAGTAATGCCAACTAATGTCAACCGTTTTTCTTTTTCTCTAGGTTGACCTAAAATATCCTACATTGAAACGAAAATCCGTAGATTGACTTTTTTGTTTTTATTTGGGTGTATTTACTTCTAAGAAAAGTATATAATGAGAAATAACATATATGTATATATGTATACATGCTATTTTTTCATATTTTTATTTGTACCAATTAAGTGGAAAGCGATAGCTGTCGCCAAGTAACGGTGACAAAAACTCCTTCGTTTATTTTCTATTTCAATTAAAAAAAGAGAAATAACTTTCAATGCCTGTATATAAGGCCGGCTGTTCTAACTGCGTTCTCCTCATCTTCTCAGTATCCCCGCCCAGCGCGCGCCTGTGTACCAGCCACGCTGATGCGACTTGGCATTTTCATGGTCTGCTGCCGGATTGTCTCTGGCGTGTGACATTGGCTTTGCCTTGGTGGCTGTTGTTCACGCCATGGCGTGTCTTGCATAAGAGCAGAAGACTCAAGCGGCCGAGATTGGTTGCCTCGTGGCCACAGTTCTCAGCAACGCTGCGACGTTTCATGAAAAGCTGCCGAAATCATCTCTGGCAGGCGGCCTTCGATAAGCCATGTTGGTCGTTTGTACGTACGCCAGGACTTGTCCTGCTGAACTGTGAAACTTTCTGGCGGACTACCTTAGCTGTGTCGTTGCGGCTGTGCCATGCTTAGCCGATCATCAATCTGTTTCAGTTTTGGGGTGCCAGTTTTCATGCACATCTGCGTGCTGAGCAGGCAAATGCAGAGTGAAAAATGCGTAGTAACACGAACAAGCTGCAGGGCGTGGTGGTATAACTGGTGCTAAAATGGAGCACTTGCCGTTGTCAGCATACTTTCCTGCGGGGCTGTCGGAATGGCCATTGATGGCTCCGTTTGACCTGGGGTGCTAGGTCGACGTTTAGCTTAATTTTTCAGTAAGTAGGGCACTGCTGTTCATAATATTGCCGTTTTAGACGTCACACATTGACCTTTCAGTCTGAACACTTCAGAAGCACCTATTCTGATTTTCTTTGCTTAGAGCAATGGCTGAGGATAATATTAGTATTGGTCTAAGCGCTGGTATCAAATGATTTAGTATTTTAATCACGACATGAAATTACTGACGACCCCATCAGCACGTAGTGGCACTCATTAGAACTATTGCTGGTGGAAATGACAGCGTAGGGCGCAGGCCTGTGATTGGATAAATGTAAAGTTAGAGGGGAATGTGGCGTGGGATTGAAAGTCTGGTTACTAATGTGTTTCATTTTTTCCTTGCTTTTTTTAACCGACCCCCGAACAAATGCGGCCACAAAAAAATTCACAGCGTATCCACGGAGTGAATGGGGATGAGTTGGGCAAAGCTTTGCGGGCTCTCATCTTGGGATCCCCCGTCTTTGTGCGTGTTTCACGGCCAGATCTCGGGCACGCGTCTTCAACGTGTACGTCTGTCTATCTGTCTGTCTGCCTTCATGCCATCTAGTGGTCACCTCACGTACTGCAACAGCACAGTGCCATCCAATGAACATTGTGAGAAGGATTGCTACGACAGCAGAGGAGGAACTGAGCCACAGCGTAAGGAGCTTCGTCCCTAAAAAGATCACTGCGACTACAAAGCACGACAGAGTCGCTTGCTAGCATTTCACCTCAGGATTTTTGGCTTGTATAGGTTGCATGTCCATATAAAATATTTCTCCCTCTTCTCTCTACTTGCTTTTGTGAGTTTGCAAATTGTGAGCTGTCTCCGCAAGTGCGGTAGGCTTTTGATTGTTTCTGAAGGGGTGCATGCAGCTTTGTAATTCGTCGGGCGGTTCTCCGAATAATCTGCGAAGGGTCAACAGTACTTCAAGCCTTGGTCCTTTCAAGATATACCTTCTCAGAATAAGAGGAGTGAGTGGCCCGAAATGCTGCAAAGAGCAGCAAAACATACCTCGCTTCTAAATAGTAGTGCCCACTCAGGTTCTTGCAAGCCAGGCGTCAGGTACCACGGTTGTTGCTGTGACAACGAGGTTAACATTATGCTTGAAAGAACAAGCAACAATTGTGTGCGAGCTTCGTCTACATCAGCGCTGACTGCTTATTTCATTGTGGCAGCCCGCCGACATCACCATGCCTGTTGGGGCGAGTGCAATGTGGTCAGGTGACCCTGCAAAAATCGAGTTGAGAGTAGGCCTTTTTTTTCCTTGTAGTTGATTTAGGACTGCGTGCCTTCACCACTGCCATTCCTATTGCATTAGTCTGTCTGTACTTTGGTCTACACCCAGGAGTAAAAAAGGAGGGGGGGTGAATAGTGGTATAGGGCTGCCCCTTTAAGAGAGGACAACTGCAACATGACAAAAAAAAAAGACGAAGTCTGGTAAAACAAGATTGAAGTGACTATTTGTTGATACCGTATGTTATATTCTTCGTCCTAATATGCCTTAGAGGGGCCCTGCAATGATTCTTGAGCATGGTCAGAAAACGCTGCCGATCGGTAGCTGAAGTTCCCAAGAACGTAAGATCCGAATGTTATAGCAACAACACGTGGCTTGGAATTGAGAACAAATTCTCAAAGCCAACTGAAAATTGCTTTCTCTCATCTCGACAAATGATGAAACAAGCTCAAAAACCACTCGTCACAGCCATTGCATCAGCCATTGGCTGATTTGAGCATGGCGCGCTCGGTCGTTACTGGGATCGCCGCAGGAGACCGCAACTTGTCCACCCATGCGCGCGCGATCGCATTAAGCCCCGTGTACATGGACGCGACGGGGGCGGGCTGAGTTGAGTGGCGGGTTCAGCTTACCTCGACGCGCCCGAGTTTATATGAACTCGCACGGACGAGTTGAGGTGAGCGGTGATCGCAGCAACGCTCTGCGTCGAGGCGAGCTGAAAGCCCGTCTTCCGGTACCGGTTTCCGCTCCTCCAAGCCTGCGCTCTCGCCGCTGTGGGCTGCGGTTGTTTACGCAGTTGTCGCTCCGCCACCGCGATGGCTGTCTTGGTATTTTTTCTCAGTTTGCACCAGCTGTACTTTATGGTTGTGTTGGTGTCTTGGCTAACACTGCACAACACGATGGCAGCAGTGGTTCTGTTGCGGCACAGCGCTCGCCGCAGGCGTATCCGCAGCCTGACGCACCGTCCTCTGTTCACCCCTGGCTGGTCTCTCCAGGAATTCGCCGTACCGAATATAAATAATATTTTCTCGCATAAAACAAAGATTCGTATTAAACTTACAGAAATAAGTAACGTTTCTGCACCCTTTGAAATGATCCAAAGTGTATATTTTTTATATGGAGCGCCACACAGACCGATAAGTGCCTGAACATGAACAATATTGCAAATTTTTCAAAGTTCATGTGCCAGCGCTTCCAAACTACTGTCTTCGCGACTCGTGTTTTTCCCCCACTTACCGTCAACAATGCAAGCAAGCTATGCAGCTGCGTTGTCTCTGGAAAAGTTGAAAAGCTGTAAAAATTTCTGACTTTGGTCAAGAACACTGCATTGCATCCCCGCAAAGCACATTAACATACACTAGTGGTGAATGCGTTTTAACAAGGAAATGCGGTTCTTTTTCTACCGACTAGAATCGTTTTACCGTGCTGCGTATAGTATTTCAGTTTTTCGAAGTTTCGTCGCAACCTAACTGCCACCATATTTAAGAAATTAAAATTTTCTTTAGAAAATTGGTTTCAAAAATGAATAGTGTAGTAAAGTGACCAACTATTACTTTTTAGAGTGTAATCGTAGATGGTCTAGCGTACTGTCTGGGACATTTGGCGTGGAACGACCCCCATCTCCTCCAAAACCCGAACACTAAACCCGAAAAAACGTTCGAAATGCCCAAGTCCATTCAGGGATTCATGAAACACGAATTAAAAAGAGCGAAACCAACCCTGGACTACGCTTTTCCTCTGGGGGAAATTACATGTATTGGTAAAGGCACTTAATTTTTGTGATAAAGTCAATTTACACCACTTGCAAAAAAACCCAAAACAAAACTTACAAAGAATAAAATACCCGAAAGTATTTGCCTTTTCATAGTCGAACCTGGCTGTGAAGAACGCAAAATAAATACAAGCGGAGTTGTAATGCTGCGCATTAGTAGACAATTCTGTGAATTTACGCAAATGTATTCTGATGGCGAGCTGACCAGAAACTTTATTGAAGCGTTCATGTGCACGTATTTGAGATTTCTGGCGCACAAGCCGATTTCCTGCTACGGGCAGAGCAAAATAGCCAGTTGTGAGAACGATAACCAACAAGCTCTCGCAGGACGTGCCAAGCAAGATTTAAACATAAAAGTGATCTGCATTTACCGCATAACAGAACGATGTCCTCCGCGCGTACCGCGCGTACCGGCCGACAGAGAAAGAGCAACGTCGGAGTTATGGGGACAGGGGAAGCGGAGACGGCGACGGGCGGGAGAGGTCACGAGCCGTCAACTCAGCGCGACCGGTTATACATGCCCTTTCTGAGCGCGGCGAGTTCGGTGAACCTACCCCCTGTCTCCGGGTCGACGGGACTCGCCGCGACGACTCTCCGCCCCGACGCGTCCACTTATACATGGGGAGGGCGAGTCCAGAAAACCTCTTTATTTAGACTCAACGCGCCCTCGTCGGGTCAATGTAAACGGGCCTATTGAGACGCCTCGTTTTCGAAGAAAAAAAAGAGAAGAAAAAATGTGCTCAAGGTCGCAAGGCGCGCATTACGTATCTTCTTTCCCCGCTTAGCTTTCAGCATAGAATTTCCTAATATACACTAGAGAGAACTCTGGCGCTAGTGTCTACGGGAGCTGCAATGCACGGTGCTTCAGCGAGCATAGGAATGATCGGTAGTACACACATTTGTCTACTCTTCATACTTCTAATCTGCTTTTGGCTTCGTGTGTGTTCGTGTGGCTTGGAGCTGTTTTCTCACGAAACAAATATCAGCAAATGTTCAGCGGTTGCGCTTCGCCACTTTATTCTTTTAGACTTACCTTCCCAAATGGGGTCACGAAGTTCAAAAGGGTTGAATCTTTCTTTCAAAACAAATCCGAAACACAGCAATAAGCGAAGCCGCAAGTACGAATCAAGAAGAATTCTATGCTATCATTCTCAATGCCTGGCGAATGTTCACTTTGACCGTGTAAGTGGCAAGTCGTGTGAACGACAATGGGCTCATATATTGTCGCAGTTAAGGCAGATGGTACTGTTCCAAAATACAGGACACTTGCAGCGCTGCGTGTGGTACCATAACACGTGTCCTGAGTGAATAATAAAAATCAGACAAAAAATATTCACGGTTTATAAGCTGTAATCGAACTCAGATATTTTGCGTGGCTGTCAAGCATTCTACCGCAGAGGCTGCAGTGCTCGAATTAGCTTTGAAAAACACCGTATACGCTAGCCATGTCGGGCAAACATTCATGTTGGCAAGCATATAGACACCGACCTCATCGGGTATATTTCCCTTGCGGATGCAAGAGGCCTAGATCGTTGCCCCCCAGGGCAACGTTTCTAGACTAGGTAAGTTGCAAAACTCCCCGCGTCAGACTAGTCGTCACACGGCGCCGGGACAGTTTCCGATTTGGTGGCACTGGCGGCGCAACAAGCTTCTGCTAGCAGACGAAAAATGTGGAGTCGTCGTGGCAAGACGCCATGGCGGTCGTTCTGAAAGAGCTTTGCCAACAGTATATTATCGCGATTTGTTGTGCTGCCGCAGAAACTTAATACTGCGCAATATTCAGCGGTGTAAAACAAATACAGTATAATTATGGTTTTCTGAACTGCCCACAATAAACAATGATTGATATATATAGCATAACATGCAAGTCTGTAGGTTAGTTGCTAGTTGGTGTACGTTCGCAATAGAGTTTTAGTCGCGAAAAAACCCAATTACAATGTCTTGCATCCTCTTTTGTGGCTGTGTTTTTCGTGCTTGAAAATAAATTACACAACTATGTGGCGCAATCTCGTGGCTTTTGTCTGTTTGTGTAGTCAACTTTTTTTTTCATGTTAGTCACATTCTTTAGCAACTTAGACCGTCGAAAAGCTATGCGTGCGGCCATTTTCTTGAGCACGTCTTCCCTCTGCTTCTTCTGTAGTTCCTCTAATGAAACCTGTCAACACAGCTGCAGCTAAAGCTTCGAGCAGGGACCGCACTTTGGGGTATCGGTGAGCACTTCGTAGTCATTACTCATGAGTATGCTTGCTGACGCACTGGGACAACATTGTAACAGGCCGGACTATCTGCTATCAGCATTCGCCCTAGGCGATATTGTCTCCTCCTCCTCTCCACCGTTTCGTGCGCTTTACTTTCCTTTCTTTGCTTTCTTTCCCCTTCCCCGCTGTGAGCGCGGCTACTTAAGCCCAGCAAATAAACGGCCAGGGGTCTTTTCGTCATGGCGAAGCCCAGCCAAGTGTTCATCGTCGTCTTGTCTCTGAGTTAAACGTTACATGGTGTCAGAAGTGGTCCTGACGTTCGAAATGGACCTCGTCAAGCTCCCGGAACCGCTGCAACTGTCTGGCAACATCAGAAAAAACTGGCTGGTATTCAAGCAGAAGCTGCAGCTGTTCATCACCGCTACGGAACCGGAGAAGCCCCGCCCATCGGCCGTAAAAGCAGCGATTCTTCTGAGCACCGCGGGGGACGAGGCGCTCGATGTCTACAACAACTTCTCGTTTGCCGCAGGTGAGAGCAGAGAAGATTATGACACGTTAGTGCGGAAGTTTGAAGAATATTGTGTCGACCAGGGTAATGAAGTCTACGAAAGGCACATTTTTTGACTGCGAACACAGGAAGAGGCCGAGCCTTTGGAGCGGTTCCTACGAGACTTAAAAAAGCAAGCAAAGCTGTGCAACTTCGGTACGCTTGAAGAGTCCATGATCAGGAATCAAGTGGTGTTTGGGACAAATAATGCGAAACTTCGAGAAAAGTTGCTGAGTTGCAAAGACTTAAACTTGCAGAAAGCAGAAGAAATTTGCAAAGCCGCTGAGCTTGCTGCCATTCAGAGCGCAGCATGGTCAAATGAAAGCCTGCACGTTGACTTTACACGCCGCACACACCGCACGAAGTTTGCGAATGGAACTCTGTGTCGAAATTGTAACAAGGTACATGCCCCCGAGGGGTGCCCGGCGTATGGAAAAACTTGTTATGCATGCAAGAAACGAAATCACTTCGCCGCATGCTGCAACAATGCGCGCAAGATAAGCGATGTTCACAAAGCCGAGGAAAGCGATGAAAATTTTGACATCTTGGGCATCAGCATTTGCGGCTTCACCGGAGACATAGGAGCGGATTGGATGGTTCGCGGAAAAATAGCCGGTCAGGAGATACAATTCAAGGTAGATACCGGGTCTCAGGCGAATTTGCTGCCCCTAACCCTGTTCAACCGAATCGCCCACGCAAGCACTCCGCGAAGGAGCGCCGCTGTCCTCACTGCATACAACGGCAGTGCAATCAAACACGTTGGCGTGGCGACCGAAGATCTCGAGATAAGCGAAGCACAGCATTCAGTCTCGTTCTTTATTGTGAAAAAGGGGCGCCAAGCCATCCTTGGCTTAAAGACATGCCAGCAGTTTGGTCTGGTACAGGTGACGACGGACGCCGTGAATGTAGGCGATGAGCAAACGAAATTCCAGCTTGCATTTCCTGACCTCTTCAGCGGCACCGGCTGCGTCAAGCGACCCTACAAAATGGTGCTACGAGAGGATGCCGTAGCACCGGGAGGATCCCGTAGCCTGCCCGCAGAGTACCCATAGCGTTGAAAGGACGCCTGCGACAAGAACTGCAACGAATGGAAAAGGCCTCAATCATCGTCAAGGTGGACGAACCAACTGACTGGGTGAGCCCCCTGGTTGTTGTGCACAAGAAGGATGGTACCCTTCGCATTTGCATGGACCCTAGAGCAGTGAACAGGAACATTAAGCGGGAGCACTATCCTATGCCTTCACACGAGAGGACATAGAGAGCGAGCTGGCAGGAGCACAATACTTCTCCCGGCTCGACGCTAATGCCGGCTTTCATCAGATTCCTTTAGATGAGGCCACTTCACGAATATGCACTTTTGTGACATCATTTGGGCGGTACCGTTTTTTGCGTCTGCCTTTCGGAATTTCCTCAGCCAGCGAGGTGTTCCAGAAGACTCTAACAGAGATGTTCGAAGGGCTGCCGGGAGTGCGCGTCTACGTAGACGACGTTTTAATATGGGGCGACTCAAAGGAAGAACACGACGAACGCGTCATTGCAGTGCTAAGGCGGGCGCAAGAGGAAGGGCTGACATTTAATCCAGCTAAATGCGTGTTCTGCACCACGCAGGTTGCATTCCTTAGCGATGTTATCAGAAGAGACGGAATTCGTCCTAGTCCCGATTTAATCGAAAGCTTCCGTGCCATGCCAGCCCCAAAAGATAAACAGGGTGTGCGCAGATTACTCGGGGTTGTGAACTACTTTCGGAAGTACCTGCCAGCTTTGAGCGACAAAACGGCGTTGCTGCGTAGCCTGGTGAAAGAAGCATCGGTGTTTGAGTGGACAACAGTCCATGAGCGCGAATGGGACCAGATCTGCGCAGCGCTCGCTAAGCCTCCGTTGCAGGCTCTTTTTGATGAAAAAAGAAACACTAAGATAACTGCGGACGCCTCAGGAACAGATATCGGCGCATGCAAAGACACGGGGATGACTGGCGCCCAGTGACCTACGCCTCAAGAGCGCTGACGCCGAGTGAAGAGCGATACGACCAGATAGAAAAGGAAACACTGGCAATTGTTTTCGCTTGTGAAAAATTTCATCAGTTCGTGTATGGACGAGGCGTTACGATAGAAACTGATCACAGGCCATTACTTGCGATTGCCGAAAAGAACATTGCAGACATGCACCCAGGCTACAGCGGTTTTTCATTCGTCTTATGGAATATGATTTTTTGTTGCAGTTTGTACCTGGTAGGGACCTATTACTCGCAGACCTGCTGTCTCGTGCCGCACTACCAACTGGTGGAGGCGACCAAGTCGAGGACGTGGACGTCCACACAACGCACGTAGTCACCAGCATCATAAGCAAAGCGGCTATGTTGCAGCTGCAGAAGGAAATCCTCGAAGATCCGCTTCTCAGCCGCACCATGAAACAAATGGAAGATGGCATGGCGATAGACGGCGTACTGAAACCGTATGCGGAAGAGCTATCCGTGGTCAATGGAGTGGTGCTAAAGGGTTGCAAAGTTGTGGTGCCTAAATCAATGCGTGCGGAAATTCTTGAGCCAATTCACGAAGGCCACTTGGGTATGAACAAGTGCACAGCTAAAGCCCGTAGACTGGTTGTCTGGCCGGCAATGAGCAGTGACATTGAGCAACGAGCGCGAACGTGCAGCGTATGTCGAAAGTACGCATACAGTCAACCGAGTGAACCCCTCCTGCTACAGCCAACGCCCGACCGACCGTGGCATCGCGTAGGCATAGACCTATTTACATTTGCTGGAGAACACTACGTAGTTGTGTTTGATGCCCATTCTAACTTTCCTGACGTCGAGAAACTCAGAGGTACCACGGCGGCGGAAGTAATCGACAAGATATCTGCTATCTTCTCGCGATACGGCATTCCCAACCAAGTTTGCACCGACAACGGGCCTCAATTTGCATCGCGAGAGTTCGCATCCTTCGTGCGCCGATATGACTTCGAGCATATCACCTCAAGTCCAGAGTTCTCACGGTCAAATGGCTTAGCTAGAAAGGGGGTACAGATCGTGAAGCGTATTCTAAAGAAAACCCACGAGTCCCGGGGTAATGTATGGCTTGGTCTGTTGGCTTATCGATCTTCTCTCCTTGAGAGCGGTCACTCACCCGGAGAACTACTGCAAGGTCGCCGCCTGCACGCCACTCTTCCAGAATACAACGTCGACGGAGACATACTCGTATGGAAACAGCGACAGTCTTCCCGAGGCAGGCCACTGCCACCCTTGGAAGCCGGAAATGTGGTCCAAATCAAACATGGAAGCTGGTCACGCCGAGCGAAAGTGGTACAAGAGACTGCACCATGATCATACGTGGTAAAAACGGAAGACCATGGGCTCCTGAGACGGAACCGACAGCACTTGCTGCGAACGGACGAAAACTTCGACGACGAGGTCAGCCCCGAGGGTAATCCGAACCCCGACGCGAGGCCCCCGACGAAGTTCAGTGATGGACACCGAGGCAACATCACGCCGGACAACCCACTGGGAAGTCACCAGGCGCAACCAGCTCAGCCAGAGGAAGATTATAACGCCACCATTTCTCCAGACACTCCAGGAAGCCCACTGGCTGGCCTGTGCAGGTCAGGACGCCAGCGCAGCGAACCGAAGCGCCTTCATTACGGGCCATCCTTCCATCAAGTAAATGAGTGCAAAAGAAATCAGTGTTTTGAAAATGTGTGAAGAGAAGATGTAACAGACCGGACTATCTGCTATCAGCATTCGCCTTAGGCGATATTGTCTCCTCCTCTCCACCGTTTCGTGCGCTTTACTTTCCTTCCTTTGCTTTCTTCCCCCTTCCCCGCTGTGAGCGCGGCTACTTAAGCCCAGCAAATAAACGGCCAGGGGTCTTTTCGTCATGGCGAGGCCCAGCCAAGTGTTCATCGTCGTCTTGTCTCTGAGTTAAACGTTACAAACATGAACACACTTTCAGCTTTTCTATGTTCTTCAGAAGTTCAGCCAATCAGATGATGGTATCTGCATTGCCGGGTGACTTGGCCAAGCGATGGTGATGGCTGCTAATGGTGACTGTCATGTCGTCTGTGACTACAAGGCATTTCTCCACAAATGGCGCTCTTTTTTTTTGAGCCCTAGAAACACCCCAAGACGTCTTGTCTCGCCATTCTCAACAACTTTTTGCCAGCATGTAGCAGGCAAACAAACGTTTTCTATGTCTTGAAGCGAAATGACGCCACTACTTGACGGCATGTCGGGACTTACTTCACTGTCTTCGAGCTCAGTGCTCGGAGATAGTCTGTTCTTTTTCGCTGATGATATTCTGGGAAAATACCCCACTCCTATAAGGCAGCTTTCGCTTCTCTGTCGCGGGCCCCGCGACAAAGGTAAACGGGAAAATAAGCGGGCAAATTCGGGAATATTCGTGGAACACATCCTTTGACGAGGTCCCACTTTCCTCTTGCGATTTGTACCTTCTTACCATATGACGTGCATGAAAGTGTTCAGGATGTCCTTCTCATGAAAGTGCATATCACACACACGTGAGGTGCTGGGCAGTTTCTTATCCACACAAGGAATAGCGTGGTCCCTGGCCTCTCGCTGCTCAGGCACACGTGGGCACAAAAGAAATGTCGTGGTGTCTCTCATTTCCTGTAGCTACTCTACAGCTGGGAACGCAACATCTGGGCATGATGAAAACACGCAACACATACAAAGCAGAACAGGGCGCGCTGAAGCACAAAACTGTTCACGCAGAAAGAAGCCTCTACAGATATCAGCACACTGCAACATGCACAGGCGATGGAGGTTACGGGAATGACACGAGCGAGCATGCAGTAGTGAATCCGAATGCGACAGCAGCGCCACATTTGTCGCTGGCAGCGGCGGCGCCTCGCAACATCGCTCAATTTTGCAACTTACCTAGTTCTATAAACGTTACCCCAAGGAGCGTTTATGTCGGCACTAAAAGTATCGGAAGTGGTGGTACAAAACATCTTTATTTCAGAAGAGTAACTAGACGGTTGATGCACTGCATGCTTGAGTGGCCAGACCATATTCCGGGCATACGTAAGCAAACTCGCTCATTGGCCGACTCAAGGCTCACTGGTGATGCAGCAGGATGATAGTCTCGATGAACTTCTGCATGCCCAACGGGTTAGTGGACATTCTAGGACTCGCTCGCTGGATTCCGTGCCGACCGGTTGTGCCCTCGCTATCTCCGACAACAGCGCAGCTCTGGCCGACTGGGTTAATCTTACGCCACCCTCCCCCTGCCGCCGGTACCCTACGACGACGACAGCGTAGCTCTAACCGACTGGATTAGTCCTACACCATCTCCTGTTGCCGGGAAGAGCTCTCGCCAAGGGTGCCCCGTCCGCGGACTCCTGTGACTGTGTTTCATCTGTCATATCTTCTGTTTACTTCCGTCGTCGCTCACTGTCCCTGCGCCTTTATCTCCCCCCCTCTCTCTCTATGTGTACATATATATATATATATATATATATATATATATATATATATATATATATATATATATATATATACCTTTAATCTTATCCTTTTAATCCCTCCTTACCATTCCTTGTGAGCTACTGTTGAAGTGTCGCACCAGATGCAGACAGTTACAGGGCTCACTTTTCTATTCTTTTCCCTTTTATAACCGCAGTTATAGCGGCACACCCACCGATAGGGTGGCTATAATGCGGAGGTGTGATGAGCGCGGGGCTTTTCGCTTGCCGGAGAAGGCCCTTCGGCGCGCCGATGCCGCTAGGGGCGCTGATGCCAGCGGCGTGGGTTCATTAAGTATTACGTGGGTTCATTAAGTATTAGTTTTTGGTTCGTTAAGTATTACAGCTTGGTGGTGCTAGCCACCGCCCGATCTAAAGGGTACAGCCATATCCATCTATCTATCCATCTATCCATACATTCATGGGTCTGGAACGGACTGTCGCGGTGGATGGACGTGTTTTTTGAGCGCTCCCGATCGACTGCGCAGATAAGTTGTTTTGCATGTTTTGAGCTTGTCTTTATAATTATAAGGCAGTAGTTAAAATCCCCGAAGCACCTATTTTATTGTACGGCTTTTTCGGGGGTCAGTCACCAGGTAATTATTAGTTTGTGCATTTGTGTGTGTTTGATTTTTTTTGCCACCCCGTGGGGGACGTGCACGTACATTTTTTAGTAGAGCTTAGACTTTCTCTTTTTCGTAGGGCAGGGCCCGAGTTTGGTAATTATCGAGTGAGACAAGTCACAGGGACAATTGGTGTCGGAAAGACATGGTTAAAAAGTCTGTAAAGCGTTCAGGGTGTGGGGTTGCTTTGAAAGTGGATCCAAGTGTAGAAGCGGAAGGAGAAGAGGCTGACGCGAAGTGTAGGCAATGTGAGGTCGAGGAAAAAAATGGAGAAAATGATGGTTACCCAGAGTGGCCTGCATGCTGGTGAGAATCACCGAGCTCGAGAGAGAGAGAACAACATTATTTAAAAATAAAAGAACCCCAGTCCGGGTCTACTAAAAAACTATTCATCAGACAGGCCTAGAAGTTGCAAATGCTGGAGCAGTGTCTTCATGATGTCCAGGGAGGAGTCCGCCAGCCACTCCTCCAGGGTCGCAGGTCGTAGGTTTATAGGTATGTGCTTGAGGCTCTCGCCCAAGGCTGTGCGACCACCCGGACAATCCCACAGAACGTGAGCATTATCCGGGAAGCCACCACATGCCGTGCAAGCAGGAGACTCGTCTTTTCCTTGTATGTAGTGTTGAATGTGTGGTGTCAATAAAGAGTGAGTTTGGGCACGCCTTATCAGGGATGCCTCGCGTCTCGTCATGAAATGAGGAGGATCGGGATATACCCTGCGATTGTTGCGCATCTCATCTAATCGTTCGCGCCTCTCTAAACGTGCCATAGCAAGTAATTCGGTGCGTTTCAGTAAATCCGGCCACCACAGAGGAGGGCCTGGGAGATTTACGCAGGACATGGCATGTGCCATTTCATTCCTTCCGACCCCGAGTGACCAGGTATCCACTGTATACGAACACATACCGAAGGGTGGTCAGCTAAGTGCTTCGTACGTTTGTTGTAATGCGCGTCTGGAATGTCACCTGTCACGAGGGCTCGACAGGCAGCTTGGCTATCTGTGCGTATCAGTAAATTACGGGCATTTGGATTGGGCATGGTAACTGCTTCTACTATGGCCGTGATTTCAGCAATGCATTGTGTACTAATGTTGTAATGGAAGCCCCATGACAGTGGTAGTCCATCGGAGGCTATTCCCGTTCGAAAGCCCTCGTCGGTATGAGACGGAGATGCGTCCGTGTACAAGATCCAATCTCCAGTGGTTTCTTGGAGGTGATGTACTCGTTATTTACGTCGTCCTATTTGGTTATCTTGATCCATGTGCCGCGGAACTGGTTCGGTGGTGATCTGGTCGAGCGTCGCCCAAGGGAACCGATTGCTTCAAATGCGGCAGGTGCAGATATGTCGTAGCCTAATTCACGAAGCAGGGCGTATCCTTGTGCGGAATGTTTGAGGCGCGTGAATTGTGCTTCACGGTGAATTCGGGCCAACTCGTCGAGGTTTGGTAGGATCGCAGTTCCTTGAACCCTATCAGACTTTGCATAAAAGAACCACCTAGAGGTAATACAGCTCAAGAATGGGATTGACTCGCAAACTTTGGCACAAGAAATCGCCGACCACTTCTTTCCAACAGCTACGTCAACCCCTTGCGCTCATCTTTTTCCGGTATTAGCCGACGACACCTCTTCAGATCTCGACCGACCTTTCTCAATGGGAGAGCTGCGAATGGCTATCGACGCCTGTAAAAGGCAGACAGCGCCAGGCCCAGATGGCATAAGCAATAAGATGTTAAGAAATTTGCCCGAAACACAACTGAAGTTTCTTCTCGACACCATCAACCAAGCTTGGGAAACAGGCAATATACCGCAGAGTGGAAAATGGCCACTGTAATTCCTATCCCCAGGCCCAATAAGGCACCAAACGAAATTGGAAATTTTCGCCTGATTTCACTGACATCGTGTCCAGGGAAACTTATGGAGCGCATGGCACTAACGCGACTACTCTGGCAGCAGGACAGAGCCTGTCCGGTTGACCCGCGCGTCATTGGTTTCCGAAAACACATGTCTACGCAAGATGCGATGTTTGCCTTGCAGGATGTGTACACCGTGCACAGCACCTCTCAACTGCGTGCTGTAGTTGGCCTTGATATTAAGGGGGCGTTTGAACACGTAACCCACGCAGCGGTTCTTGAGGGCCTTTGGGCGATCCGACCGGGAAAAAAGCTATACAACTATGTTAAATTTTTTTTTACTGACCGCACAGTCGCCGTGCAGGTAAACGAAGCAACAGCGCGCATGCGGTACCTCCAACAAGGCGTTCTGCAAGGATCAATTCTGTCATCGACACTCTTTTCCCTCACTCTCAATGGTATGACGCGGGAACTCAGATCTATACAAGACCTTCAGTTTACAATATATGCGGAAGACATCCCCCTTTGGGCCGGAAGGGGTTCCCCATCAGAAATACAACACACGCTACAATCGGCCATTGACACGACTTCTCGATACCTTGAAGAAAGAGAGCTCGTGCACTCTTTCCAGTGCCAAATCTGAGTTTATCGTCGTTACAAATGGGAAGCTTCCAAACACTCAGGAAGACCGGCAACTCGTTACTCTCTCCATACAGAATGACCCTATTCCCAAAAAGCCCTGCATTAAAGTGCTAGGCTTCTGGTTGCAAGATGGCGGCAAGTCAAAGGAGTGGCTCCGACATACAATACAACAGTTGCAGCAACTACACCGTCTTTTGAAACGCACAACGTGAAAGTTGAGAGGCGTCAAAGAACACCAACTCAGGCGCATGACCCTAGCTTTAGCCATTCCCCACGTCATGTATCAATATCCATATATTGACATCACCAAGACCCAAAAATCAAAGCTCGAGACCCGAGCTCGATACTGCGTTGGCGACAGAGCAAGAGAAAACGAGGGCTATGGGAGAAAGGCTGAAGTCCACCAAAGAAGCACTAGCCAAGGTGAACAGAGGAGTGGCCTACGGAGAGAACAGTAGGAAACCGGCAACCAGAACGGCGAAAAAGAAAGAGCAAGCAAGTTAAGAAAAAACAGGTTCAGCCGGTTCAATTGTCGCAAGGCCCAGCTTCAGCGAAGTAATGGTGGGGCTGGGAGGGGACAAAGCAGCCGGCGTCACAGGTGCAAGTAACCCCCAGGTGCAGGAGGATCCAGCTGAAAAGTCACAGCATGTGATAATCACCAGAGACTCGAATTTAAATCGATGCACACAAGCCATCAAAGAGAGGGTAAGAGGTGACAAGAGGGTTGCAGTAGGGGCGTTCCCAGGACGCAAGCTGGAAGCAGTCATGAGGCAAGCGAGCGCAAAACTCAAGAGTACAGCTGATAGACGAAACCTCGTGATAATTTCAGGCGTTTTAAACGATGTATTAAATGAAGATACAGCAGGACTAGCAACTATACTGGCGAAAGGTGTAGATGACATGCGCGCCACTTCTGTGGTACAGGTAGCGATATGCACGATACCGGAGGTACCGGTGCGTGATAGCAACCTACAAATAGCGGTTGTCAACGCAAACCAAGAGATATGGCGGATGAGTCGAGAGAAAGGCTTTGAGGTGGTGGAAATGAACAAAAAGATACATAGGTGGGGTGGTTTTCAACGAGACAGAATTCACTTCGATGGGCGGCTAGGTCATGAGGTGGGTTGGTGACTTGCAGGACGCGCAGTAGCTTTTTTGGGGGGCAAGCAGGCCCTTCGGGGTGCAGGATTGCTAGTAACGAGGAAAACAACCAGGGAGACTCTTTGACCAGTGGTATAGACAGATACGACTCCAAAGTGGCACCAGTATCTAAGATAGGTAGAGTCCGGGGCAGAAATAAACGAAGCCACGAGCACCGAGCCAATTCAGACATAGGGTATATTAACATGCAGGGCGGCAGGAACAGACTGAAGTGGGAAGAGATAGAAGAACAGCTAAGGGAGGAGAGGCCGATGTTATACGGTTTTGTAGAAACACATCTCAGGGACATGGAACAACCTCCTAACAATGCGGACTACGCGTAGGAATATTGTAGTAGAACAGAAGGCAGCAGAAAGGGGGGTGGTATTGGGGCATTCATTCATAAAAGTACAGACTGGCAAAGGGTCAAGAAGGAGTGCAAGGAACATTTATGGCTAAAAGGGAAAGTGGCAGGGCAAATGACACTCCTTGGTTTCGTGTACTTGTGGACGGGAGGAAAGGCCAGAGAGGAAAACCAGGCAATGGTAGAGTGCATATCAAAGGACATTCAGGAGTTAGGAGGAGAGTGCGAGATAATTATACTAGGAGATATGAATGCACACATAGAAGATATAGACGGGTATACCGACCCGACAGGCAAAATGATCATGGATATGTGTGAAAGGCTTGACTTGATCATTTGCAACAGTACCGAGAAGTGTGAAGGGCAAATAACATGAGAGGTAGGAAGGTTGCGGTCGACGATAGATTACGCGCTGATGCCACATAGGATGTATGATAAGCTCAGGGAAATCCACATAGATGAAGGTGGCTCCAAAAGTCTGGGTAGTGATCACAAACGTATCGAGCTAAGTTTTCGAAGAGCAGTGAAAGTGGGAAGGAGACAAGATGAGCAACTACAGGAAAATTTTTATTCAGAAAGGCAAATTGAACTAGCCACTAAACAAATTCAGAAAGTAATCACTGAGGATAATAAAACAGTGTGGACATACACGAATCTAATTAGACTGTTTGAGCTAGAGCTTGCTAAGGCACGTGACAAATCACCTCGGAAAAGAAGACACAAACCCAAAAGTTGATGTGATGAAGAAGTTAAGAGAGCCATAGCATAACGTCAGGAAGCCTCTAGGGAACACGGACATGCTAAGCAGCGGGGTGAACCGGCAGATGATATTGAAAGAAGATGGGAAATCTTTCTAAGCTGTAGAAGGGGTGCATTCCTTGTGATCAATAAAATGATTAGAAGAAAGGGAGCTCAGTGGCTGGCAGAAGTACATAAAAAAGATAGAAAGGCCGCTGCAAAATTTTGGAACCATCTAAACTCCCTAAGAAATGAGACGAGCCTAGAGCAGAGGTTTATAACTACAGCTCAAGGTGCTAGGCTATAAGGGGACGAAGCTATTGAATATATAAGAACAAGGGTGACAAAAAAATTTCAACAAAGAAGTGCTTTATGCACCACAATAGATAAGGATCCATCAAGTGGCGCAATAGCTCCATTTTCACAACAAGAGTGGGAAAGGGCTGAGAAAAGGGTTCCTAGTAGTACATCATCAGGCCCAGATGGCATTTCAATTATCCTGATAAAGGCATTAGGCCGAAGTCTAAGCAGGGTTTGAGAGAGGCAGTGAGCAAAATAATAATCGATTTAGAAGTTCCCGACGGATGGAAACTTAGCAGGATGAGCATGATCTATAAAGAAAAGGGGGACGAAGCTGACATAAACAACTACCGTCTTATAACAGTGACATCAGTGGTCTACAGGCTGGCGATGCAGAATATAAAGGAAAGACTGCAGGCATGAATAGAGGATGAGGGTGTGCTGGGAAACTGCAGAATGGGTTTCGGAAACACAGGAGGTTGGTAGACAATCTGTTCTCACTGACGCAGTGCATCGAAATAGCAGAAAAGAAACACAGGTCCCTGTGGCTAGCATTTTTGGATAACAAGGGAGCGTACGATAGTGTGGTTCAAGAGAAATCGTGGAGAATACTGGACACACTAGGCGTGTAAGATGTAGTCGATAATCTTTTAAAGGATATCTATAAAGGTAACAAGGTAAATATAAAATGGAAAAAACAGGTATCCAAGCCTGCAGAGGTAACACGGGGGCTTAGACAGGGGTGTCCCCTGTCACCCTTATTATACATGTATACCTACAAGAATTAGAGGCCAAATTAGAGGGAAGTGGACTGGGCTTTAACCTCTCTTTCGTCAAACAAGGAAAACTCATTGAACAGGCACTACCTGCATTGATGTACGCAGATGATATAGTGCTAATCACCGACAACGAGAAAGATTTGCAGAGATTGGTGGACATCCGTGGTAATGAGGGAGATAGGTTAGATTTGAGGTTCACTATAGAAAAATTAGTAAGGATTTAAAAAAAATCCGCGTGTTGATGGAACTGCATTAAGAGGCCTGGGGTGAGGCCTCACCGGTAACCACCGCCGGGAACGCACTCCCTCACTAGAGAAGGATTGGCCACCCTGGTGCAGTATCTGGCCACTACTTCCCACATGCATATGTCAAATAACTCACGGTCCTCAGTCCCCAGCAGCTGCGAAACAACTGACCACGGCGGCGGTCAGATCTGCAACGCAGCAGAGGGTGCTAAGAATCTCTGGATCCGGACAGGCCACCATTGGAACCTGAACTTGGCAACGTTTAACGCTAGAACCTTATCTAGTGAGGGAAGTCTAGCTGTACTATTTGAGGAGCTAGAGGGTGTTAAATGAGATATAATAGGGCTCAGTGAGGTTAGGGGGACAGATGAGACCTATATGGTGCTACAGAATAGGCACGTCCTTTGCTATCGGGGCTTGGCAGACAGAAGAGAACTGGGAGTGGGGTTCCTAATTTACAGAAACATAGCTGGCAACATAAAGGAATACTATAGCATTAATGAAAGGGTGGTAGGTGTCGTAATTAAACTGAATAAAAGATACAAGATGAAGGTAGTACAGGCTTACGCGCCTACATCCAGCCATGATGACGCTTCAGTTGAAAGCTTCTATGAAGATGTGGAATCGGCAAGGAGTAAGGTAAAAACACAGTATACTATAGTGATGGACGACTTTAATGCAAAGGTAGGGAAGAAGCAGGCTGGAGACCAGGCAGTAGGAGATTATGGCATCGGTACTAGAAACGCCAGAGGAGAGCTACTAGTAGAATTCGCAGAACGCAATAATTTACGGATTTTGAATACCTTCTACCGAAAACAAGAAAACCGCAAGTGGACATGGAGGAGTCCTAATGGCGATAATAAGAACGAAAAAGATTTTATAATGAGTGCACACCCAGGAATCGTGCAGGATGTGGAAGTGGTTGGCAAGGTACGATGCAGTGACCATAGAATGGTACGGTCTCGAATTCGCCTAGACTTGAAGGAGGAACGACAGAAACTGATACGCAAGAAGCCATTCAATGAGCTAGCACTGAGAGGGAAAGTACAGGAATTCAGAGTGTCGCTGCAGAACAGGTACTCGGCTCTTATTGAGGAAACCAACCTTAGCGTAGATACAATGAATGATAATCTGACGAGTATCATTACGGAGTGTGCAGTGGAAGTTGGAGTCAGGGTAGTTAGACAGGACACTGGCAAGCTTTCCCAGGAAACGAAGAACCTAATTAAGAAGCGTCAAATCATGAAAGTGTCAAGTACAACAGACAAAATAGAACTGGCAGAGCTTTCGAAGTTGATTAATAGACGTAAGGCATGCGATGTAAGAAGGTATAACATGGAGAGAATTGAACACGCTCTGAAAAACGGAGGAAGCGTCAAAGCAGTGAAGAGGAAACTTGGGATAGGTAAAAGTCGGATGTATGCACTAAGGGGCAATGAAGGCAAAATAAGTACCAATATGAATAGGATAGTTAAAATAGCGGAGGAGATTTACGGAGATCTATTCAGTAGCCGAGACAACCACGACCTTAATACTACAAGAACTAGCAATAACCCAGATGACACCCCACCAGTAATGATAGAAGTCAGAAAAGCTATATTTATTTATTTATTTTTATTTATTTACAGAATACTGCGCTCGAAAGACAAAGCAGGGGGGCATAATAAAAAGTGATTCACAATGTAACTAAATAAAAGAAAGTTCAAGCAATAAAAACATGTTAAGGCAGTAGAACACAGGATAGCATTTGAACAAAGTTAAATGGCAGCAAGAAATTGCAAATCGCAACCGCAGAATGCAAATCAAATACAACGTGAGACAGTCAGAGATCTTGAGTTGTACGGTTAAAAACAGAAAGATACAAAGTTATCAAAGTCAGGATTTTCATTATCACAGAATGCTTCAAAAGGTAACGCGTTCCAATCATTGATCGTCCGAGGAAAGAATGAGTTCATGAAAAGATTAGTACGTGCGAAGTAAGGTTCAAGAGTGTAGCTGTGAGTATGTCGAGTTTGTCTTGAGATTCGATTTCTTATATAAGTTTCTGGACAAATGTTAAATTTACGGAAATAAAGTGAGCGTAGAAATCAGCCAGGCAACAGCTCTTCGGTATTGCAAAGTGGGGATATCATTAATAGCCATGATCGTTGTTGGCGAGTCATTTCTGCGGTAGGCATTAAAGATAAAGCGAACCGCCTTTCGCTGCACCATCTCAAGCTTCTTAACATCTTTCTTTATATGTGGGTCCCAAACTGCACTAGCATAATCTAACTTTGGTCTTATAAAAGCATTGTAGGCCAACATATTGATTTCTGAGGGCGCTGTTTTTAATTTGTGTCTCAAAAAACCAAGCTTTCTAGAAGCAGATGAGCATGTTTTATTAATGTGGCTTGACCATGTTAGGTGGCTTGTAATTGTGACGCCCAAATATTTATATTCGTTAACCTCAGTCAATGGACAGTTGTTGAGAGAATAGGTATAATTAAAACGGTGTTTCTTATTTGTTATATGCATGAAAACTGATTTATCGCTATTTAATTTCATTGACCAATCTTCACACCACTTAGAAATAGCCCAAAGGTTGGATTGCAGGCACTTCTGGCCATTCGGAGCAGTAATCGTTTTATAAAGTATGCAGTCATCTGCAAAAATCTTTATGTGGACTTGTGATGTGTCTATTGATTCAACAATATCATTTATATATACTAGAAAGAGAATAGGTCCCAAAACACTACCTTGAGGAACTCCTGATGATACTGGTAGAATACCAGACATGCAGTCATTTACTTTAACATACTGCTTGCGATTTTGAAGGTAAGAACGAATCCAGTCAATGAGGTTAACAGGTAGACCTCGGACATATAATTTAGAAATGAGTTTGGTATGCGTGACAAGATCAAAAGCTTTACTAAAATCTAAAAAAAAATAGCATCAGTTTGATTCCCCGTATCCAGCGACGACGTAAACTCAAGAATTATTGTAACTAGCTGCGTTGTGGTCGATAATGTTTTTCTAAATCCGTGCTGTAATGGCGACAGCAGGCGGTTTTCTTCAAAAAATGTTGTGATGTAATGTGCGACTATGTGTTCTAATAGCTTACATGACGTACACGTTAAGGAAATAGGCCTGTAGTTTGCAATGTTTAAACGATCCCCTTTCTTAAACACCGGCACTACACGTGCCATGCGCCAGTCATCAGGAATGAAGGAATTTTTGAAGGAGAGGCGAAAAACGCTTGTTAAAATGTGCGCAACGGGTTCGGCATACTTACGCAAGAATGTGTTTGGGATATTATCTGGACCAGCTGAAGATTTATTTTTCAGGTTAAGCAGCAAAGAAAATATGCCCTCATAAGTTATGAACTCGGAAGACATTACTGGAAAAAGATTGTCATGTGGTGATTCACGTTGGGGAGCAGAAAATACGGAGCAGAAGTGTCTGTTAAATTGATCAGTGACAACCGACGCATAATTTACAATGAAACCATCAACAGTTATTTGACTGGGCGTAGCATCTGTTTGTTCTAAATATCGCCAGAATTTTTCAGGGCTTTTTGTCAAAAATTCAGGTAATGAATGAGTGAAATACCTAGTTTTGGTGTCGGAGAGTTTGGAAGCAAGGCTGACTTTTAATTCAGATATCTCACTAACTGCTTTTTCATGTTTTTTGGCTCGTTTTAGCCTACGGTGTAAATGAATGATTTCTCTTGTCATCCACGGGTTATTTTTGTTAGTGCGAACATATTTGGAGGGGACAAATTTTTCAATGCAATAATGAATAGTTTCTTTCAGAGCATCCCAGAGAGTTGTGACGCAGCCCAGCATGTTATCACAAAATTCCCACAAACAGTCATGTATTACATGGTCATCGGCTTTAGCGAAATCTTTTATTAACTTTTTTCCTTGTTTTTGTGCAACTTCGCATCACCAAGCGGAAAGGAAAGGTACACCGCCTTGTGGTCCGACACACCATCAACCACATCCACAGAGTACGCAGAAATATCATTACTAATAAAAACTAAACCTATTACCGAACGGGCACTTCCAGCTTCTCTGGTGTACTCTGTAACAGTTTGTTTTAGATCACACATAATCATGATATCCACAAGAGGGTTTATGTCCACATCGAAAAAGGAAACGGGGTCACGCCAATCAATGCACGGAATATTAAAATCACCGGCGAGTATCACCCTGTTGTTCGAAAACTGACCCATATGATCGCACAGTTTAGAAATGTATTCAGGGGAAGCCGATGGAGGCCTATAAACAGCACACACGATAAAGACATGACCCCAGCAGTTTACTCTGAGGAACAAACTTTCATGACCATCGATTTGGTTTATAACAACACCTGTCAACGGATGCCGTAAAACAATGGCTACGCCACCGCCCCTACTTGGCCGATCATAACGAAAAAGCTATAGTTTGGCGGTATTAAAACGGAATCACAAACGTTGTCATTTAACCAGGTTTCCGTGATTACTGTTATGTGTGAATCATGTTCAAGAAGCAACAGTTCAAGTTCGCCAATTTTATTCACAAGGCTTCGAGCATTAAAATTTAGTATACTTAAATGTTTTGCCTCTGCACGCGTTGTACGTCAACGAGTGGCGTCCCGCTGCTTTGGAAGTGCTACACGTTCATTTCTGGTATCGTCCTATACAAAGATGGTGTCATCAATTTTCAACTTATCATGCAAAAGAGATACGCGCTTCTTATTCACCCGGTCAACGGTCAACTTTGGCGCTATCCCAAAGAAGCTTTCGCACGCGTAGTGTTTCATGACTGTAGTCATTTTGAATGAAAATGTTTGTCCCTTTAAGTTTGTCTGTACTTTGAATGACAGCCTGCTTTTCATTAAAATCTTGAAAATAGGCTATTACTGGGCGTCGGCCGGCGCGGCGGCCAAGGCGGTGAATACGGGCTATAGACTCGCATTTAACTCCAAGTTTTTTCTCAAAAATGTCTCCAACAACACTTTTTCTTAATAATGCCTCGTTTTCCCCGCTATTTTCCGAAATGCCATAAACGATTATGTTTGACCTTCGACTGCGATCTTCAAGGTTAACAAGTTTTCTGCTTTGCAAGGCCACTGAATTTTGAAGGGATAATGACGATGATTGAAGCGCTGTAATTTGCGTCAAGCTTTCCTTTGATTCTTTCATAAGTTGCTCTAGTGATTTTAAACGTGAGTCAAGATCATGAATGAGCTGTACACACTCGCTAAACGTATTTTTCATTTCAGTAACCTCGGCGTGAATATCAGCCTGTCCCTTCAGTACATTCTGTAAAATATCAGCTGTAGAGGGACCCGGGTTGCTTTCAACATCGCCACAAATCAAAATTATAAGAGCTACGTAACAGTCATAGGCAATACTCAAACAAGCGTCTGGGCACGGCAAAACCAATAAAAACAACTCATCTCCACTCCTAATTGTAGAGAATGAACAACTAACCTGCACAGCGAGAACAAACTTCTTGGTTAGCGGCATGGTCGCAGCCGTTTCGCCGTGCCCACTGGTGAAGTAGTTCTGTGGTAGTGCTTTTATACTGTCCATGGTGCATGACGTCACTGACATGCGCAGATCCTGAAGAGGGGTGTCAAACGTGCCTGGCATGAGTGTTGATCTTGATTGCTGCCGTGTGTTTGAGCTTGCGTTGGTCGCACTGGGTCCAAGGCACACGTTGCACGAAGTTGGTACGCCGGCGATCGCTAACAGGAAAACCTGCACAGACAGAACAAACTTCTTGGTTAACGGCATGGTCGCAGCCGTTTCGCCGTGCCCACTGGTGAAGTAGTTCTGTAGTAGTGCTTTTATACTGTCCATGGTGCATGACGTCACTGACATGCGCAGATCCTGAAGAGGGGTGTCCAACATGTCTGGCGTGAGTGTTGATCTTGATTGCTGCCGTGTGTCTGAGCTTGCGTTGGTCGCACTGGGTCCAAGGCACACGTTGCACGAAGTTGGTACGCCGGCGATTGCTAACAGGAAAACCTGCACAGCGAGAACAAACTTCTTGGTTAGTGGCATGGTCGCAGCCATTTCGCCGTGCCCACTGGTGAAGTAGTTCTGTGGTAGTGCTTTTATACTGTCCATGGTGCATGACGTCACTGACATGTGCAGATCCTAAAGAGGGGTGTCCAAAATGCCTGGCGAGAGTGTTGATCTTGATTGCTGCCGTGTGTCTGAGCTTGCGTTGGTCGCACTGGGTCCAAGGCACACGTTGCACGAAGTTGGTACGCCGGCGATCGCTAACAGGAAAACCTGCACAGACAGAACAAACTTCTTGGTTAACGGCATGGTCGCAGCCGTTTCGCCGTGCCCCCTGGTGAAGTAGTTCTGTAGTAGTGCTTTTATACTGTCCATGGTGCATGACGTCACTGACATGCGCAGATCCTGAAGAGGGGTGTCCAACATGCCTGGCGAGAGTGTTGATCTTGATTGCTGCCATGTGTCTGAGCTTGCGTTGGTCGCACTGGGTCCAAGGCACACGTTGCACGAAGTTGGTACGCCGGCGATCGCTAACAGGAAAACCTGCACAGCGAGAACAAACTTCTTGGTTAGCGGCATGGTCGCAGCCGTTTCGCCGTGCCCACTGGTGAAGTAGTTCTGTGGTAGTGCTTTTATACTGTCCATGGTGCATGACGTCACTATCATGCGCAGATCCTGAAGAGGGGTGTCCAACATGCCTGGCGTGAGTGTTGATCTTGATTGCTGCCGTGTGTCTGAGCTTGCGTTGGTCGCACTGGGTCCAAGGCACACGTTGCACGAAGTTCGTACGCCGGCGATCGCTAACAGGAAAACCTGCACAGACAGAACAAACTTCTTGGTTAACGGCATGGTCGCAGCCGTTTCGCCGTGCCCACTGGTGAAGTAGTTCTGTAGTAGTGCTTTTATACTGTCCATGGTGCATGACGTCACTGACATGCGCAGATCCTGAAGAGGGGTGTCCAACATGCCTGGCGTGAGTGTTGATCTTGATTGCTGCCGTGTGTTTGAGCTTGCGTTGGTCGCACTGGGTCCAAGGCACACGTTGCACGAAGTTCGTACGCCGGCGATCGCTAACAGGAAAACCTGCACAGACAGAACAAACTTCTTGGTTAACGGCATGGTCGCAGCCGTTTCGCCGTGCCCACTGGTGAAGTAGTTCTGTAGTAGTGCTTTTATACTGTCCATGGTGCATGACGTCACTGACATGCGCAGATCCTGAAGAGGGGTGTCCAACATGCCTGGCGTGAGTGTTGATCTTGATTGCTGCCGTGTGTTTGAGCTTGCGTTGGTCGCACTGGGTCCAAGGCACACGTTGCACGAAGTTCGTACGCCGGGCGATCGCTAACAGGAAAACCTGCACAGACAGAACAAACTTCTTGGTTAACGGCATGGTCGCAGCCGTTTCGCCGTGCCCACTGGTGAAGTAGTTCTGTAGTAGTGCTTTTATACTGTTCATGGTGCATGACGTCACTATCATGCGCAGATCCTGAAGAGGGGTGTCCAACATGCCTGGCGTGAGTGTTGATCTTGATTGCTGCCGTGTGTCTGAGCTTGCGTTGGTCGCACTGGGTCCAAGGCACACGTTGCACGAAGTTCGTGCGCCGGCGATCGCTAACAGGAAAACCTGCACAGACAGAACAAACTTCTTGGTTAACGGCATGGTCGCAGCCGTTTCGCCGTGCCCACTGGTGAAGTAGTTCTGTAGTAAGTGCTTTTATACTGTTCATGGGTGCATGACGTCACTGACATGCGCAGATCCTGAAGAGGGGTGCAGATCCTGAAGAGGGGGTGCCCAACATGCCTGGCATGAGTGTTGATCTTGATTGCTGCCGTGTGTTTGAGCTTGCGTTGGTCGCACTGGGTCCAAGGCACACGTTGCACGAAGTTCGTACGCCGGCGATCGCTAACAGGAAAACCTGCACAGACAGAACAAACTTCTTGGTTAACGGCATGGTCGCAGCCGTTTCGCCGTGCCCACTGGTGAAGTAGTTCTGTAGTAGTGCTTTATACTGTCCATGGTGCATGACGTCACTGACATGCGCAGATCCTGAAGAGGGGTGTCCAACATGCCTGGCGTGAGTGTTGATCTTGATTGCTGCCGTGTGTCTGAGCTTGCGTTGGTCGCACTGGGTCCAAGGCACACGTTGCACGAAGTTGTTACGCCGGCGATCGCTAACAGGAAAAAAGCTGAAGTTCGAAAAAAGGCTAAAACGCAATGTAGTTGGCTGTTACATCGGTTCTGCGCAGTTGTAGTTCGGCGCTATGCACTTCGGGTTGATTTTCACGTGTGAGGGGTGCCAGTGGAAAGTGCGCCAGAAGGAGGTGTTCTCTGGTACGCAGAGACTGCAGCAAATTTTCGGCCTCGACTATGTAAGCCCGTGGAATGTTGCACCCTTGACAATCGTAGCGAGGGACAAGATGTTTAATGGCACGTTCTACAATGTGACGTGGGAGCCATAGATAAGCCCTGGTAGTGGCATTGTACCCTGTTGCAGAAGGAACATTTTTTTCTTATGTCATGGAGCCACCTTTTTCTCTCCTCAGGGGCACGCTTTACAGTTGAAGGTGGGTTTCGTTGTCTGGTAGCAGTGCCCATTCCTGTCGGCCCATGAGTCTGCAGTAGATGTTTAAAATTGGAATCGTGATGCCTGCATTTGCACTTAAGCATTACACCACAAAATATCCACTGAGCCATGACGATACCAATTCAGAAATATTTTGGTTTCTTGCACCACTCGTTCCACTATTCTCTTTGATCGAATATGACAGGAGATAGAACAAACCTGGTGGAAGCTAATCTTAGCGAGGAAGTCACAAACATTCCGGCTGCTGAAAGGCAGTACATTTTGCGCGCATACGTGCTGCGGGAACCCATGAGAGGCGAATGTCTGTGATAGCAGCAATCACCTTGGCTGCTTTCCTCCTCGCGGGCCTGATTTGAAAAAAAAAGCGAGCATAAAAGTCAACAGCTACCATTGAATTGGTGTCACTGTAATAGCATATATTAGATCCCACAACTTCCAGGGTAGATCTTGCTAGGAAGCGCAGCCACTATTCCAGGGTAGGTTTGAAATTTCATTGTTGTTCAGTAAGAAGGGCAGCTTTCGTGGCGTTCAGCAGGTCTCACAGTATCGAGTAACTTTGTCTAGATCACTGCTTACAGAAGGCGAAAAAACCTTAAAATAGAAAAGCTAGCCACCCTGTTTACGAGGTATCTCCTGACGGGAAGAGTACCAGAGTCTTGGAAGAACGCTAACATCATCTTAATACATAAGAAATGAGATGACAAGGACTTGAAGAATTGCAGGCTGATCAGCATGCTCTCTGCAGTATACAAGCTATTTACAAAGGTAATTGCTAACAGAGTAAAGAAAACATGAGAATTCAATCAACCAAAGGAACAAGCAGTATTTCGAACGGGCTAGTTAACAATTGACCACATTCATACTATCAATCAGGTAATAGAGAAGTGCTCAGAGTATAACCAATCACTATACATAGCCTTAATAGATTACGAGAAGGCGTTTGATTCAGTAGAAACATCAGCCGTCATGCAGACACTGCGGAATCAGGGCGTAGATGAAGTATATATAAACATTCTAGAAGAAATATGCAGGGGATCAACTGCTACCATAGTGCTTCATAAAGAAAGCAACAGAATACCAATCAAGAAGGGTGTAAGGCAGGGGGACACAATCTCTTCAATGCTATTTACCGCGTGCTTACAGGAGGTTTTCAGAAGCCTAGAATGGGAACAGTTAGAAATAAGAGTTAATGGAGAATACCTTAGTAACCTGCGCTTCGCCGATGGCATTGCATTGCTCAGTAACTCAGGGGACGCATTGCAACTCATGATTATGGAGTTAGACAAGGAGAGCAGAAAGGTGGGTCTTAAAATTAATCTGCAGAAAACGAAAGTAATGTACAACAACCTCGGAAAGGAGCAGCACTTCGAGATAGGTAATAGTGCACTTGAAGTTGTAAAAGACTATGTCTACTTAGGGCAGGTAATAACCGCAGAGCCGAACCACGAGATTGAAGTAACTAGAAGAATAAGAATTGGGTGGAGCACATTCGGCAAGCACTCTCAAATTATGACAGGTAGATTGCCACTATCCCTCAAGAGGAAGGTACATAACAGCTGTATCTTGCCGGTACTTATCTACAGAGCAGAAACCTGGAGACTTACAAAGAGGGTTCAGCCTAGATTGAGGACGACGCAGCGAGCAATGGAAAGACAAATGGTAGGTGTAACCTTTAGAGACAAGAAGAGAGCAGAGTGGATCAGAGTGGAACTAACCGGGGTTAAGGATATCATAGTTAAAATCAAGAAGTGGAAACGGACATGGGCCGGGCATGTAGCGCGTAGACAGGATAACCGCTGGTCATTAAGGGTAACTAACTGGATTCCCAGAGAAGGGAAGCGTGTTAAGGGGAGACGGAAGGTTAGGTGGGCAGATGAGATTAAGAAGTTTGCGGGTATAAATTGGCAGCAGCAAGCACAGGACCGGGTTAACTGGCGGAACATGGGAGAGGCCTTTGTCCTGCAGTGTACGTAGTCAGGCTGATGATGATGATGATGATGATGAAGGAAAAATCAGCAGCCATGATTTTTAATGACATTGAAGGTAGTGAGCTTAGAATACAGGAGGTCACGCTAGAGCTAACTGATAATTACAAATATCTTGGTGCATGGATAAGCAATGGGGCCGAGAACCTAACGGAACACGAAATATACGTGTCGAATAAAGGTAACAGGAATGCAGCGGTAATGAAAAACAGGGCACTGTGGAATTACAATAGGTATGATGTTGTGAGAGGAATATGGAAAGGGGTCATGGTTCCTGGTCTGACGTTCGGCAATGCGGTCTTGTGCATGAGATCAGAAGTTCAAGCAAGATTGGAAATTAAGCAACGTGGAATAGGTAGGCATGCCTTAGGAGCTCACTGGAATACACCAAATCAGGATGTACAAGGTGATATGGGATGGAAATAATTTGAGGGCAGGGAAGCTAGCAGCAAGATAAAATTTGAGAAGTGATTGATAGAAATCGGGGAGGAGCGTTGGGCTAGGAAGGTATTCAGCTACTTGTACATAAAGAATGTCGATACAAAATGGAGGAAGCGAACCGGAAAATTGACTGGTAAATACTTGGAAAACAGCAAGGGGCTAAACCAAAAAGAATTATCGGTTAAGAAGAAGGTGAAGGAAGCTGAGATAAGTATGTGGAGAATTGGCATAATTAAGAAGTCCGCACTAGAGATCTATCAAACTGTTAAGCAGGAAATTGCCAAGGAAAGTATCTATGACAATACCCGGGGTAGTTTTCTACTGTTTGAGGCCAGGACGGGAGTATTGCAAATCAAGACATATCGGGCCAAATACGAAGCAGTAGACACGGTATGCAGTGCGTGTGGAAAGAAAGAAGAAACTGCCGAACACTTGATAATGTTCTGTAAAGGGCTTCACCCTATAGTTCAGGATGAGGGCACTGAGTTTTTCAAAGCACTGGGTTTTAGGGACAAGGAGGGCAAAATAGATTTCAAGTGGGTAGAATTAACTAGAAGGAGGTTACCTGATTGGTGGATAAAGTCAAGGCACGAGTGAAATTTAAACCCTCTACTGCAAAGTACGAATCCTAAATCTCACTATTTGAAGAAAAAAAATAAATCTACTTTTTGGTTCATTAAGTATTACGGCTTGGTGGCGCTAGCCACTGCCCGATCTAAAGGGTACAGCCATATCCATTCATCCATCCATCCATGGGTAGTGAGCGGTGCACTTCGCAGGGTTTGCCTCGGGTGCGCTGCTTTTTTTTTCACAGGCGGTAGCTGCTTTACAAGTACTTCGTCAATCGGCGATTGCGCTGGGTTTCTCTGAAATGCTTGAAGGTGTTAACGAGAAAAAAAAAAAACGTAGATCTAGCGTCACTGCATTATGCTTGTCCGCAAAACTTTATGCTTCAGCTCAGCCTCTTGAAGAGACCCGGGTGTGGCAACGCGGATCACTTAGTGGAGGAGTCTCTCTGTCTGTAGAAACAATGCTGAACGAGTTGGAATAAAATGAGGGAGACTACGAAGGACTTCCATCTGGTGCACTAGCAGTGTCTGTCGCCCATGAATCGTACACCGCTGAGCGGCGGATGGTCGCCCTGTATAATATGCGGCAAGCTATGCTGTGAGAAATCTGGTACTTCGTAATAATCGTGATGAGTGCAAGAACGCCCGCCTTGTTTCGCAGTGTTGGTAGTTGGGCATTATAAGTAACACCGTTGCTGGTATAGCACGTTACTTCGGCAATTAGTATTTGACGCACTCGTTATACATGTAGAAATAGAGCTGCTGCTTAAATTGTGCGAGTTGCAGTTGTCAGCAAGTCATTCCTGCAGCACGGTAGCGCTATTTATCAGTTCTGTTTCCAAAAAAAAAAAAATGCTTCTGCTGATAGTACAGATCATGGAGCATTAGGTTTGCAGTACCCGGAAAAGCAAGGCTCACGTTTCCATAAACAGTTGCAATTCTAGCGGGCCCTGTGTAGGTTAAAAGAGAAAAAATTATTTACACTGCAAATACCTGCCATTATGGTCCGCTAGCAGATGCAAGCTGCCAGAATTACTTTAGTTTTTTTTGTGAGGTCAGTGATCATATATTTTCGAAGAGGGTTGCCGGAGAAATAATATTTCGGCTTTCTGTGACAATGAGAAATGTATTTAACATGTGCCACGACGTTATAAGCCATCACATGCAACTCTTGGGTGCACATTAGGCCACTCTGTTCTACGTCCGGCGTCTTGTGCAAAATTTGCTAGTTTAATTCACCTAAATTAGCTATAGTTCTTTTGGTCACGGACTTCATTTCTTTTCTTTCGGTAGGTCGAGGAGCACGTGACTAAAAGCTCGAGGGATTGACAAAGTACCGACCCAGTCGCAAGTTGGCAAAGCAACAATACACGACAGACATTCATGCTCGTAGAATAAAAAATAAACCTTACAAGTATAAAATGACACCAAGTACGAATACAAAAATTATAAAACAGAGCTCCACAAATAGAGAGCGAGGGAATACATATGTATCATGACGTGGCATAAGCATGAAAAGCAAAAATCAATAAGTAGAGTGACTGAAATTCCGGGAGTTGTACTATTCGGGAAAGTGAATGAGCTGGGCGAAGCATCTGATATGACTATTTTGATTATTTAAAATTGCTTTCATCTACAACGCCCTAGTTGGGCATTATTCGTAAAGAATTAATTCCACATATTATTATAATGAAGTGTCACAAATCATCAGGACCAAAGCTATACACTGGTACACAAAGACATCACAGTAAAGTATACAATACAGTAATAAGAATTATTTTAAAAAATGCGCAAGACACCCAATTGTATCGACGTTTCTTGCAATATTTAAATAGATTCATAGGAAGTTCTCAATGACAGAAGAAAGGAAGAAGTATCAAAGTATTCGTGGTTTAGGATGGTTAAGAGGTAAGGTAGCCTGTGGGACAATGTTCATCCTAAATCCTTCTAGGAATAGGTAAAATCTACGTTTAATTCTTCGTGCCTAGTGAGACAAGCACTTGGGTTTATGTTTATCTTAGATTAATTACGGTACTGGAGCCATGTTTAACGAATGCTTTATGACATGTCAAATATAAATACAAGGTTTAGTAAAATGATATTCTGTCTTCCGCAGCGCGGGCGCATTGATTCAAACTTTTGATCTTGGAGTATAATCGAGTAAAAACCCCAGATGATTGCAATTTCCGGAGCCCTCCACTAGGGCGTCTCTCATAATCATATGGTGGTTTTGGGACGTTAAACCCGACATATCAATCATGGAGTATAATCGAAAAAGACGTACGTTATTTTTATTTCGGTAACGGTAATTCATTGCCTTTCTGGTAGGCAACATAGGATGGTAACACGAATATTTATTGTTAGCGTAGCGAGTAACCTGTATGGTTACTGTTTTTTTGGTAAGGTATACAACACCACTTGTTTCTAAACTAAATGCGCCAAGGAATCTCCCAGTCCAGGCAGAAGTGGTATCTCAGCGGAGCTTTGCAGATCGGTCGAATTCCCTTGGTCCAATGTTATTGACTCACTCGATCCCACTTCTTTCTTGAAAGGCGTAAACTAACCATAATAATAAAATAAGCAATAGTAAAGCTATGAGTGCTTTAGTGCATGAACACCTGACATGCATGAAAATAAAGTGTTTTTGTAAAAACTGTTCGCTTCTCTGCTGCTGTAAACATGGGTATTGCGCTATTTGTGTGTAAATGTGTAACTATGATTTATTGATTGATATGTAGGGTTTAACGTCCCTAAACGACCACATGGCTATGAGAGACGCCGTAGTGGAGGACTCCGGAAATTTCGATCACTTGGGGTTCATTAACATGCACCGAAATCTGAGAATGAGCAACTGTACGCCACTAAAACTGTTACATTCGGTGGCCGACAATGAACGCATCGCAAAGTGAGTATTCAAGTTGCGGCTTGCGCAAGATTATGCGTTTGGAACAGCGGAACAGGGCTCTGATACCAAAGTTTCCACTCGTGGTTGAATGAATTTAGTGTGTTTAAATTAATAAGAAGCCTTACAGTGATTAAAATCTCTCGGCGCATCTGCAGCTGCGCCACGAATAACCGCAATAATATTACATGCCAACTCCGGTGATTTTTCGAGGTCAATGGATTTGAATGAAATTCGCTGGGTACGTTCCTTTCCCCATTTCCGTCATCTATACCAATTTATAGGCTTGAGAGATGCGCTGATTGTTTGCAAATGAATGTCAAAGATTTCCTCGCAAAGCTCACTTCGCTTGCCAGAATTATTGGCAACAATGTCTGGGTGAAGTGATGTTTAGCATGTGAACGGAAGTGACGCAGCTGATGCCAACGCTATACTTTGGCCGCTACAGCGTTTATTGTGGTGGCCACAAGGCGACGGCGGAAGTGTTCGGCACGGGCAGTGCAGAGGAAAGCTTTCTTCCTTCCTGAGTGGTGTTCGGCCGGTGCTCACTCGTCTAGCTTTCACAGCTTTCACTCTACGTGCCAGCGGGACCAGTATGCGGCCTCCGGTTATTACCAAATAGTACGTCATACGCAGAAAGGGCGCCCGGTCGGGTTTCAGTTTTGCAACGTTTTGCTTATTAAAATCATTTGCGAATCTCCTGAGCATTTCAGCTATTGGTCTCGTGACAAGAGTTTCTCAGGAACACAGAAACACCAATACCTTTACATGGTCGAAAAATCGCCGGAGTTGACCTTTAAGTCCACGAAAGTTGGCGTCGAGTCTTGCTCGTGGGCCTTTCCAAGAATGGTTTTCAGAGATGAGACATTAAAGGGCTTAAGTGCCATGTACTGCCCTACGCTTGCTCGATCAAAATGATTTTACCGAAAACGGTTCATCACCACACAGCATGAGAGCATTTTTTGTGGAGAGTAGCGCGTGCCGTCTCGCTTGTCTCCTCACAAAGTTAGCCGCGCCGGTGCGTACAGCGCCCAAAGATGCATCGGCGCGCTTTGGGGACCGGTTTCGGTGGCCGCTTTTCACACCTCCCCATTCTAGCCACCCTACCACCGAGCTCACGAAGCGAGCGATGCAGCATGACAGCTGTCGATGCTGATCTTGCCTGTACTTAGCTACGCAGCAGAAACCTGGACACTTACAAAGAGGGTTCAGCTTAAATTGAGGACGACGCAGCGAGCAATGGAAAGAAAAATGGTAGGTGTAACCTTTAGAGACAAGAAGAGAGCAGAGTGGATCAGAGTGGAACTAACCGGGGTTAAGGATATAATAGTTAAAATCAAGAAGAGGAAATGAACATAGGCTGGGCATGTAGTGCGTAGACAGGGTAACCGCTGGTCATTAAGGGTAACTAACTGGATTCCCAGAGAAGGGAAGCGGGTTAGGGGGAGACAGAAGGTTAGGTGGGCAGATGAGATTAAGAAGTTTGCGGGTATAAATTGGCAGCAGCAAGCACAGGACTGAGTGAACTGGTAGAACATGGAAGAGGCCTTTGTCCTACAGTGGACGTAGTCAGGCTCCTGCTGCTGCTGCTGCTGATGATGATGATATATACTCATCGAATAAATACCTGGATGTAAGCATACCCGGTCCCACTAAGCCCGACCGCAGATCCAGGTCGACAGGAGACAAAGCCACTAATCTATAGATCCATGGTGTTGCCTGAACATGGAATCGACAATGTAAGAGAATGCCTGCAGCACTAAAAGCAATAAGAAGAAACCACTATATAAAAAGAGAATGGAGGCACCAACAGGAAGGATGCTGGACCATCAATCGATTTTAGTTCGACGAGAACGCAAAACTACAAACAAATATGAACGTGCATGGCAACAGAAATCACATTGAAAGATAAGCTATCACTACATGCTAGAATCATTGTCAAGAAACCGGAGCAATTTGTAATTAAAAAAATCACAGCACGTCCACGAACTGAATTATCATGGGTAGGGTGAAGCGTTTGTCAGTCCGTCCACGTTTCCGTCCGTCCGTTCCTTCTCGCTTCCGTCCGTCCATGCGTCCTTCCATCTTTTTGTTTGTCCATGCATCCGTTCGTCCGCGGGCCCGACCGTCCGTCCGTCTTCCGTGCATCTGTCTGTCTGCCCGTACGTCTGTCCATCTAGTGAAAAACTCCAAGTACCGTCATCTCGCATCTTTTCATCATATAGAAGTACTACCATCTAGCGGACATTTCAAGGACTAAATGAGCTACTACTACTACTTCTACTACTACTACTACTACTACTACTACTAGTACATCGCGGACGCACGACCCACGGCATAAGGGGCTTCACCCCGGAAATGAAAGCACCCCCTAGGGTAAGTACGATATTTTCTTTTGCTTGTTCATCATAAAACTACACGGACGCCATCGGGGACGACCGACGCGGAGCCCTCGCGCACTTATCAGGGCCAAAATTTTTAGATCTAAAAATTATCGAGGCGTTTCAGATCTACCATCTTGTAGCATTTATTACGCCGATTACAAAATAACAGATGTAATAAAATAGTGAGTGTAAATAATTAAGCAGGAATTATGGTATGTTACTTATAAGGGATGTTACTTACTTAAGTGGTATGTTACTTATATAAGCGCCTGGTTCGTTTAGATTCAGCTCGCCCGTTTCACATAAATTGACTAGCCTCATACGCAAGAAGTCTAATACTTGCCCCCCATAAAGCGTCTCCACATACTGGCCTCATACAAAAGCAAGCAATTTTCGACATAGAGCGTGTGGAGAATATATTGTTTTGTGAAGGCACATGGGAAACTAGGCATTTGAAGATATATTTACACAGCGCCAACGCGCAAGCCAAGATGATGATGATGATGATGATCCTTGACACTCTGGCGCACACCCACAAAGGGGGATCGGCCAAGAACCGGGCGGCAGGATCTTAACTAAAAGGCTAATGGTTTTTCAAAGAAAACGTAATTTTGGGCTAAAAAAAAATATAGAAAGGAAAGCCGAAAATCGAAAAAGGAGTATATCTGAGCAGGGAGCGATGCAGGCCATCAGATGCGATTTGAGACAGAGGTAATGGTGGGTCTATATATATATATATATATATATATATACATACATACACACACACACACATATACATACATATATAGGCAGATTAACATGGCAATCGCTTGTTTCAATTATGTATTCAAATACCGCAGAGCAGACGTCTCTGTGGCTATAACCGAATTTAATGCTGCCAAACGACAAAATTACTGCCACATTTAATTCTAATCCCAATTTTTCAAGTGGAGCTACCAGGTATCTTTTCCGCTGATGAGAATACCGGCGACAGAACAAAAAGAAGTGATCTATCGTTTCCATTTTTTGGCAAGTCTGACATAAAGGTGACGCCTTTAGACCAACTTTATGCAAATAATAATTCAGTTGAGGAATTCTTCAACGCAATCTTGTAAAAGTAACTTCCAAGTGCCGTGTTGCACACCACTGTCTATTCCAGCGGCATCTTAGATGTGCGAAATCTCGATATTTATCCAATGAGTAGCAGTCGTATTCACGCAAACAGAGGTTTCTAAACCTTATTGCTGTCGCGTAAGCCGTATCAGGCAAAATCGGGATAATGGGACCGCTAAGAGATACTGTGGCTAGTGCATCCGCCATCTCATTGAGATATATGCCACGATGACCTGGTACCCATAAGAGCTGCAGTTTTTTCAAGTTTGTCGGTATGAGTTGTCGAAACATGTGCATAAGTGTTAAGTTGGCTCCTGAAGACAGAGCAGCACATACTGAAAAAGAATCTGTAATTACGACTGCTTCCGATTCGCCCAAAGGAAGTTTCCGTAGTGCCAGTACAATAGCAAATAATTCTGCCATGAATATTGGTGTGTAATCTGGGAGTCTAACCGAAAAGGACCAGTCAAGGGAACGTGAGAAGATACCTGCCCCAGCCTTTTCATTTGATACGGATGCATCGGTCGCAATTATGTTGTTCAAGTTCAAATGCGCCAAGTAATCCTGCAACCGATCATTTAAATATTGAAATGGCATTTGCTTTGCGTTAGAGGGATAAATATTCTCAAATTCTATCATAAGATCTAAGTTAACGTCTCTTGTGAAAATATGTTTTATTTTGACGTTCAGTGGTTCTAGCAGCGCTTGAACGAACAAGATCTGTGGGCAGTGGAATCGTGACCACCAAGTTTCAAAAAATAAACTTGGTTCTTTAATAAAAGCATAAAAGGATGCTCTCTGGGGCACAGTGTATAGTTTTAAAAATGTTTGGATAGTAAGCATTTTGAATCTATTTAACAATGACGGTAGACGCGCTTCCATGTATAGCACGTTGTTAGCAACAAACTTGGGCAGTCCAAGGCACAGTCGTAAGGCCTCCCTTTCTAATAGTATTAGCGGTCTCATTTTATATGTCGCACTGCCCGAAAATAAGACGCAGCCGAATTCCATGATAGGACGAATGTACATTTTATAGACCATTACCAATGTATTTCTTCGCAACCCCCTTTTTATATTGCTGAGCTTGCGTAACCACCCCATGGCTCGTGTTGCTTTGGACGCAATGTGATCGATGTGGCTTTTCCAATTTAACGAGCTGTTATATATGATGCCTAAGTATTTAAGTGAATCCACCTGGGGAATCTGCTCTGTGCCATACATCAAGGAGATGTTAACAGGATCCCTGAACGAGAACGCTAGAAGCGCGCTTTTGTTTACATTTAGAGACATTCCAATTTGTTGAAGCCATTCCTCTATCATGTTTAGGTAATTCTGTAATGTCTGATAAAGTAATTGCAGATCACTGTTTGTCGCAAAGAAAGCAATGTCATCTGCGTAAAGATATAAATGAATATCGCTATGTGTTGGAATCGAACTGAGGAAGATGTTAAACAACACCGGTGAGAGCACTGCACCTTGTGGTACGCCACGGTATTGTCGATATCTGTTAGAAGATGGAGAACAAGAGCTGAGCCCTACAAACAAAATCACGTCGTCTTCCTCGGCGCCTATCTAACCGCTTTAGTGGGACATTGTCTCATCACAATATGTAGGAACAACGTATGTGGAATCGTCTTAATAACTCAGCTAAGTTCAAGACCAGTCCGACACGAGCCCACCGTGACAACAACTTTACTCAACCCGGCTAGTGGCCTGGAGCTGGTCGGGGAAAGCCCCATAAGACCCACCCGGGGTCTTGTACGTTCACAGATGTCTTTTTTTTTTCTCTAGCCGCGCTATAACAGTCAGCAGAAAACACTGTTTTCCGTCGCCTTAAAGCCTTTTCATGTGCATATACTTATCTACCCAATAAATGTTTGCTTACCATTAGCAATACTATAAGCCAGTGATCTCACGGACAACAAGGCAACAACAGATTGCTTTATATACAAGAAGTGCTGTGGTTGCGGGCTGTGAGCACGTCGAGGCTGCTGAGCTGAGACTTTGACCGGTGGTTTGTCGGAGTCTTGGGTGAATTTGACCGGTGTTAGTTTCTGAGCGGTATTTATTACTAACATTTAGACGATTGCAACCGTGCCAATGACCAATTAGTCTCCATTTTCGTGTTCAATTTTTCGTTTTTCGTTTTTGCGTTTTTCGTGTTCAATTTTTCGTGTAGAACGCCTAGGTTCTCGTCCTCTTCAGTGCTTGAAATGCTGGCGTTTTGGAAACAGCTTAAAGGGTTGCAAATCAGGTTCCCGATGACCCGCCTGTGGTGCTAACTATTCCTCCTATAATTGCGCTGCAGAGATAGAAAAGCGCTGTCTACGTGGAGGAGACCATACAGCTGATTACATCAAATGTCAGGCAAGATCCAACGAAATCCACTTGCTAGAAATGATGGATAGGCAAAAATGTTAACGGAGAGAAGCTATTGCTGTTGCAAAAGATCGGACCTTCGGATATGCTGGTGTTGCTGCGAGGCAAGAGTCATTAAATGAGGGTCAAATTTTTGCAACTCGTTGAGTCAGCAGTTGAAAAAGCAATGTAGAAGGCTTTAGATCATATAATAACTACTGTAAATTAGTGTGTCTCGCAAGTGTTTTGCTCGCAGATGACACAAATACTTTCAAAAGCTGTGAAAACGAATTCGATGACCACCGATGACAAATATGACGTCTTGCGCAACAATAGCCGCCGCCGCAGAAGTGTCTAATTCAGCACCGCAGCAGGAACGTCGGGAAAATTCAACGCCTACTGTACAGCAACCTTCCACCTTGAATGAAGTAGAATTTCGGGATGAGATGGAAATTAGCCATGATGACAGGTGCCAGAAGCGAACTGGGTCCCCAGTAAAATCTACGTGCCCCAGTTCAAAAACCAAAAAAGGTGATTCAAATCTCGCCCACATTCTCGAAGAAAGTATTTTAGAAACAGTCGTTGCCGAAGTCTTTCGCGCATCACCATAGATATTCTGAAAGGTCCGCAGTAAAATTGTCCTCCTTTGTTTTCCGAGTCCACAGATTTATTTTGCTTAGTTAATTAGTTAAACCCCGGCACAATAACATTGCAAGAAATTTGGCTTATGCCTTACAAAAATCCTTACATTTATCGTTTAAAAATTTTTCGAATAAATCGTTTACATCGCCCTTCACTACATGGGGTGGTGTAATGATATTATTATCAAACAAATTTTGCCACACAGTGAGTTGGGTTTTTTAGTTTATGTCCTCTGACAGTGAAATTCTGGCAATTGACGTCAACATGCCAGGATGCCACCGTTTCTCTATTATAAATGGATATTTTCCCTCAGGCGTACACAATACACAACAATTGAACTGTGTCTTAAGTAGCTGCAAGAATGAAATAATTCTCACTGGTGATTTCAACTCCCATCATGTGTTATGGGGTTTTAGAACAGACTCTGCTGGTACTCTTCTGTGGGACTGGATTATGCATAAAAAATTGTGCCCGCCCAAACATGAAGCAGCCTACGTTTTGTTCGTGGTCGAGCACGATTAGTGTTAGATCTGACGTTCTGTAGCACAGGTGTTCCGCTGAAGTCCTGAAGAACAGCAGATTTCGCTTGAAACAGTGATCACCTTCCGGTATATTTTGAAATAGGGTGTCCCATTAAATCGTTCGAAAGAAAATCTAAAACACTGGTGAATTATAAAAAAAAAGTGCACAGACTGTTTTCGCGCTAACAATAAGGTAGCATCCGGTAATAGAAATGTAGACCTCGGTAAGAACGTTCTTTCTGTTTTAGAGTGATCAAAAAACACTTCGGAATTCGTGATTACGTCGGCGTCGACCAAGAGTGCTCCACCCAGCCGATGGTGGAACACTGAGTGTGCGCGGGACTACAGAAGGAGAAAAGCGGCGTGGAAACGTCTTATACGAAATCAGAGCCCACAAAACTGGAAGGATTATCAATTGATTGTGGCGACATTTAGCGCACGGTATCACACGCCAAAGAGGAGTATAATAAGAATCAATTTAATTACCTATCTAAATAAAAAAACGAGCTTTGTTCAATTTCCTACGTTGTACAAAGAAAACTTTAATGCCAGGAAATGGGGACTCAGTGGTTTACGCCTCGTAAGAATTACAGGAAGCACCAAATCAATTAGCTCAAGGGTTAAAAAATAGACTCACAACTCGCCTTCCACCATCGGTTTATACACCAGCCATTTTTGAGTACACAGAAGTATCGATTTCTGAATTAGATCAGGCTATGTTAAGCTTGCCAAACTCAGCATCAGGGACTGAAGGAATTACAAACTCAATGCTGAAATACTATATTAGGAATTCCCCAAGGATCTGTTAAGCCTAATAAACTACTCCCTTAAGACGGCATGGGTAGATAATGAGTGGAAGACTGCTAAAATCGTACCACTGCTTAAAAAAACAGGGGGTTGTATATAATATAGACAATATAAGACCAATAGCATTAACATCAAATGTAATGAAACTTATTGAAAGTGTCCTTCATTGTCGTATAATAAGATTTGTAAATGGCCAACAGCTGTGGAGCCCCAGCCAAATTCACGTTATATCTGGACATTCAACCTGGAATGCGCACTTAGACCTCAAAAGTCGGGTTCACATTGCCCGACATAAAAAAAAACAGTACGCTGCGTTAGTTACCTTAGACATCAGTGAACGATACGATAGTGTCGAACAATCTGTGTTGATAAATTGTTTACGGTGTCATAGACTGGTTTCTTATATCGTAGCATGGGTGACAGAATTTTCGAAAGAAAGGGAGTTTTACTGCATTAATGATGGCTATTCTTCCTGCAAGCACAAGCAGATGCGAGGCGTGCCACAGGGATCAGTGCTTTTACCAGCATTATTCAACATATTTATGCGTACTATTCCTATTCGATCAGGGGTGCAGACTTATGTTTATGTGGACGGCATCGTTTTTATCGCTATGGCTGCTGACATACGTCGCCGTTACGAAACTTTACAGTCGTACTTCTGTGAACTTGAGAAGTGGCTAGATGGACTGCAGTCAAGTCTTAATACCAATAAGTGTGCCATTCTGGTTTTTCCGTTTCACGATCCAGTGAGAATGTTACTGACTTACAAGCTGCAGGATATCCCGCAAGTGAAATCATTAAAATACATCGGAGTCATATATAACGAACAACTAAAGTGGCAAGCTCATATTGAATTTATCACAACAAAAGGAGCATGGGCAATAAGTGTATTGCACAGGCTGAGCAGCCGCAGATCGGGTACGAGAAGAAAAGCACTTTTGATGGTCTACAGAATGTACGTACGACCGGTATTGGAATTCGGCTGTGTTCTTTTTTCCGGTGCGCCAGCATACCAGCTTCGGCCACTAGTCCTATTAGGGCGAGAGGCTTTACGGCTGTGATTCGGCCTTCCAAAATATGTGGCGAATGCAGTATTATACCTGGAAGCGACAACACCACCCCTGTTAAGCTGATTTTACCTACATATGGTGCAGACTTTCTTACGGTTGTACGAAACACTGTCTAATCCTACTCAAATCATTTTCATCTCCAATGTCGACATATTTTTCTCCGAGCACTGGCCTAGATTCCGCAAGCCACAAATAATATTTGTACAAACGTGACTCGATTCCCTGAATGTACAAATGCGTGATTGGCGTCTTTTAACCATGCAACATAAATTCACAGACATTGTCTACCGTGATAATTTTCCAAACCACGCGAAAATATCACTTCACGGAATTTTAAATGAAGTATTACAAGAGCATCTAAATAATCTGCCAGCAAAGGTGGTTATTGCAAAAGATGCATCGCAAACTGAGGAAAAAAGCTGGCATAGGAGCAATCTGTCCTCAACTTGACTGGTCTTTTTCTCTACGACTGCCGGATTTTATCCCAGTTTTTATAGCCGAATTCATGGCCGCAATATTAGCTCCACAAAAGTTACCCAGTTTAAATACAGCAGTAGCAGTCATCACTGACTCATTATCTGTGTGTTCTTCTCTATCTGCATCTGGTAAAACGCCTATTCAAAAGCTTTTCAGAATACTAGTTCCCGCGCACCTACAATGTCTCCACTTAATTTGGGTACCAGGACACAAGGGTTTGCTTTTAAACGAAAGCGCTGATTCTTTAGCAAAGGCGGCGCTTTTGACGCCAATCATACCGGTTTTCCCACTGACAACATACATTACAATAGCACGACTGCGAACCTTAACTTTCAAAAAATGCTTATCAGACACTGTCTTGACAGCTTCTCCAGAATATAGGCACCTGTTATTTCCATGGAACAGTGAGTTATCGCTGTCGAGAATAATGGAAGTGGCCATAACCAAACTTCACTGCTGGGTTGCCTCCCTGAACTTTTACCTGCAGAGATGAAGTCAGGCGTTGTCTTCTCTGTGCCTCTGCTGTAAGGAGTAAGAACCAACAGTCACTACTTTTTATCCGGTCGCCGGTATACGTCATTGAGAAGAAGATTCATAGCACCACCTCTTCGAAACCTGGGTCTGGAAACATTCGAATCAGTTGCTCTATCATTTGGCGCCTCTAATCTGGGCTACAACCTTAGGGATGTTTACTACGCCATAGAGAAATTTATCAGTCAGACTAAAAAATATCGAGCTAAATTCTTCATCCTTTTAAACATTTAAATATTGATATCCAGTATTAATTTGTTGTGTTACCTATCCCTAGCATATACGAGTAGTCATGTAAAGAAACACACACAAACACACACAAAATTATGCCTAACACTCAGCCAATACCCCGCATAGAGTAAGAGCCATGAGAAGAGGGGAAGAGGAAGAAGGTACTCAAGGGTTTTGTTTGCTACTGTCAGGTAAAACTTAGGTTTTCAAAATTATTATCGTCAGGTTGTTACGGCAGTCTGGAATACATGCTCAAAAGTATAATACTTGTAGTTGAATTGAATATTTCACGTATTATTGGAATTCATTTCTACATTTTTGGTTTTACATTTCGTAGGTTACCTAAAATAACATTTAACAGTCCCTACGTTGCATTCTTGGGCAATCCCCCAAAGTGGGTACGTGCCATGTATCTAGGAAAGCGAAGCAAAGTAAAGCAAAGTAGCTGTCCCGCAGAACTGAGCCACCGTAGCTTTGTTGCTGTGTTTATGACTTTCCAACAAAGTAATAAAAGCAAAAGAAAAATAACATATTAAAAAATATAAATATAAATAAGAGTATAAACAGAAACTAATGTATCCTGGCCTTTTTGAATATTCCCATTTCTACATTTCTTGTGAGGGGCGCTTGATGACATGATGGACTAGGGAGCCTACTCGACCACTTTTGCGGTCATGTAGGCTCCCTAGATGCCGCGTTTGTGACCACGGGAAGCGTAAACGGCGTCACCTTTCTCACTGCCGCAGCCACGCAGCGAGCCCATTCCTAGCAAAGTGAATTGCATGGATGCCAGTCTAGTCGGTGCCTACAAATGCTACCCACGGAACAGTACAACTGAATGCGCATAGGAAAGCAGCGCGAACGTAGAACCAAATAAAAAGAGGTTTTGCAAGACTGATAATATAGTGTATATTTCAAAGATGTAAGAACATTGCAACGTACGCTAGCTGATTCATTCGAAGGCCTTATTTATGCTCTAATCGCTAGTAAAGACGTGTCAAGCGGCGTCATTTTTAATCACCAGTTAATACGCAGCCTTGACGCTCGCACAGCGTACTGCTCAGGCATTTGCTTCGCCCTTGCCTTCTTCCTGGAGGCACGGCGTGCATCAGCAGGCGAAGCTTTGGTCTCAGCATCGGCAACAGCCTGTACTGCGGATAAACACAGAGGCTGCCCGCTCTCCACAGGGCTGAGTTTGGGAGGTAGTGACGCTTGAGTTATGGAGTCAATAGATCTTACACAAAAGGAGCTCACCGAGGGTACGTAGACTATGGCCACACCGGTTGCCGCCATCAATATCGTTTCTGTGGCTAATGCACTGTCTTTGCGGCTTTCAAGGACGCGATTGAACGTCACCAGTGCGGTTACAGTGCCTATCACGAAAAAAGCTAGACCGACGCAAGAACCGGTGCACCGTGACTCTACGGGAAACGCGGCAAAAGTAAGGTAGAATTCGAGAAAAGTGAGAAGTAGAGACGCCAGGCGCATCACTCCCACCAGCATCATGCGCAAAGCTGTGTCATCGTCAGTGTACAGGCAGAACAAGAGCGCCGACGAAGCACTGAACACAAGCGCAGATATCGCCGCCACGTTTCTGACTCGGCGGCCATTTTGCAAAAAAGGCCACACAGCCACGAGCACGGGCGCGATGCCGACGTCGATCAGGGCACGAACGTAAGCGTTACGTGCAGTAGGGTTGCTTATAGTGAAGTGGACGGACGTGAAGCCCAGGACAGTCCAGATGAAGGCGGTGAGAGCGTACGTCAATCTGAGGTCCGCACTATTCACGTCGCTAGCGTGCATTGTACCCATGGTCCCTTCGATTGGATGCTGTGCTCTGTGCATGTGTTTCTTGAAGTACTCCTGGCAGTCGCTTATGGGAGCCTTGTTGATGTTGGCTATTTTCACCGCAACGCGCCTGGCTTCGTCTTCTCTTTGCACAGATAGGAGCCAAGACGGTGATTCGTCAAGTACCTGTAAAGCGGCGAGCAGAACCAGGGCAAATAGTGCTAGCAATAAGTGGCACACAGTCCAACTCACTTTCAAAGCAATCGCGAAGGTGGCAAGCACCTGTGGGATGACAAACGAAAGCGTCGTGCTCAAAGTGATGTAAGCTAGCCGGTGGTTCGGGGCGGCCATCTCGTATAGTAATATTTTGACCACACATAGGCTGGACGTCGCTGCAGCTGCAACTGAACGCACAACAATGAACGTCTGCAGGTCAGTGGCAACGCTGCTTGCCGCAAGTGTGATCAGCGAAGCCACGAGGGCCAGGAGTCCCACAGTTTTACGGCCAATACGGTCGGATATGGGGCCAAGACACAGGAACGTGAACATCACGGCAGCCATGTGCGCACCTTTGGCGACGTCGGCAAGGCGTCGCCGCTGGCACACGACGCTCCACTGGCTGACTGCGGTGTTGCCGTGCTCGTCTGTGTCGAACTCCCACTCGACGCAAGGCTCGACGCGTGCCCAGTTGCCACCGTCCGGTGGTACGCGTACCGTGCACTGGCTGTAACTTCCGTTGGCGAAACGCGGAATGGCCAGCTCCTTCCACGCAGCTACGCTCATGTTGGCGAAGCCACTTGGTCGACGACACCAGTGGTCCATCTCGTACCAGGCCATCCAGAAGAGCAGGCTCTGGGTGTAGTAGATAGTACCGGATAAGACGCTGGTGATCAGAACACGTCTCTGATAGGCTCCATCGCCGAACGGGATGTTCTCGTCACCGCCTTCACCTTCAGGAGTAGTGTCCGAGTTTTGTTGTCGAGTAGCGGTCGCTTCTGTTGGAGCTGGGTCGTGTGGCAACATGGTTCCTTTTTCTTGCCCTTCGTCTTCCTCTTCGCTTCTTGGTTTTTTCACGATCCGTATACGGCCACCTGGAATTCGACACTGTTGAGCACGTGCGAGCACTTGTATCTTTTATAAAAACGCGGAGTTCGTAGTTTAGGGCCTGGGAAAAGCTTGATGTTGTCGCAGAACATGTAAAAAACCACTACTCGATAGTTTTTCTGGGGAAACTTTAGCCTCAAATCAATCTGGAAATCAAGCAGAGAAGATATGTAGGATCGGCCGAGCTTATCGAAAACTTGTGCTAGCTTGGAGCTCACTTTGCCGCGGCAAAAAAAGCATGGCTATGCCGAGTGCGCGAGAAGAGCGTTGGGGAAAACGGTCAGAAGAACGTGCATGGCAGGCAGACAATCTCCCCGTTGCTATATACAACGTGTTTAGACGATGCTTTTGGGGCTCTGGATCGGACAAAGCTATGAATACGAGTTAACGGAGGGCACCTTAATAAGGATTCGCCGATTACATTGCATTGATGAGTAACTCAAGGGACGCAATACAAGCCAGAAAGTGTGGTGTCGGGATTACTGCTACAGGTCCAGTTTCGGAACCAGTTCACTGGCCCCTAGAGGGCACTGTGCAAGGGTATATATTATTGATGGTTGTGTACATAAAGAGAGTTTCTTCCCGGGTCTCGGCCATAATCCTACTCCTTCCTGGCCCACGCTTCGGATGCCGGGCCTCGTGTTCGCCGTGCGTCGCACGCGTCCGACGCACGACTCAACAGGATGCACGGATGGGATCCTGTTGAACCGCTCAACCTGCCCATTGGCTTTAGCGAAATAGTTGGAAGAACAGATGTGTCGAATGCGCCGTTCAGCAAGAAAATATTCAAACTGCGAGAATTCGAACCGAAGACCGTTGTTCGTTACTAAGTATGTCACAAAATCTTCACGACAGAAAATAGAAGTTAGAAAGGTCTTGACTGCATCAGATGTAACGTCTCAAGAGAAAGCGATCGCCAGCCACTTGAAGTAATAGTTAACAACTGTGATTGCGCAGCGGTAGTCTGGTGGAACATTAAAAAGAGGACCAGTAATGCCTATGTCTGATTTCTCTGAAATGTTTTCTCTGGAAAAGAAGCTGGCTGTAGTAGTGGTGATAAAAACAGGTTTCGCTGACTTGTCAGTAGCCTGGAAAATGTAAGTTTTTGACAGCACTTTCGACGTGTTTATGAAGACATGGCTAACAATATCTGGCACACAAATGTTGCTTCATTCTAATGATTCCTGGATGAGTTCCTTGTGCTAATTGTATTAACCTAGTCCTGAGTGCTTCTGGAACGGTAATGCGTTCCCCTCAGAAAATGAAGCCATCCGCACAAGGCAGTTTGTCTTTAACTTAAAAGTACGGTATAGAAGGATCGAATCAAGATGCGTCGTGGACGGCCATCCCTCAGCAATGAATTGAATGAACTGCTGACAAATACTATCATTCGCTGTAGTGTACTCTTTCTTCCTTATAGATGCGTACAGCAAAAAGATTATCTCCTCTTCCGGTGCCAGAAATGGCGGAAGCTGAAGTGGCAGTCGAGATAACGCATCCGCGACGACATTATCAGCGCCATTGCAGTATTGTAATAAAAAGGTATAATAGCCGGGCGCACCAACGAGAAATCCGCAAGGGGCGTCGCCCCACAGTGCCAGCTGACATCAAAGCAGTGAAAGCCTCAATATAAAATGCCGACCCCATAAGTATGTCATTTTTAAACTTGCGAACAGACAAGCTAAAGACTCCCGCTAACCAGCAGTACCCGTGTTCCGCCAGAGACGAACGTTCGAGAAGCGAAAGCAACAATGAGGAACCGGTCTCGCTTCACCTGCGGAAGTACTGCGCCGATTCCGACATTTGAAACATCGGGGGTAATCACCACAGGAAAGTTACTATAAAATATATTTATGACCGGATGGTCACCTAGTATTTCCTTACCCTGGGTGAAACTGAGCACTTGGGTACTTACCACTTTACAGCTCAGGTGACCACTGGGTTGTCACCGGCTATGCTGCTCCATCAGCGTCCACCTCGTATAGTCATTCACATCATTGATCTGCCGTTACCTTCCAATTTTCGGCCATTTTCTGACAATACTGTAAGTACGCGTGTCTTTAAAGGGTTACTCACCAGGCCCCATACCAAATTTTAGTTAGACAGTAGAGGTTGTTGGGTGTCCGATGAGGAATATTTTGTCGCATAAAGTTTTTAATCGGTTCATCACGAGCGGAGAAAACGGGTTTATGGAAACGGTGTGAAACGAGGATGAGAGGAGGCGAGCTCGAAACCCTTTCTGCTCCTCCGCGTAGCCTTCGCAAGCCAAATCTCTTCCCCGCCCTCTCAGGCATCTGACCAAGAGATCACGTGCGCATGACGTGTCCAAACAGGTCCAACCCCCGAGCACGCGAGAGGTGTTGCTTTGTTGACCAGCGTTATTTTGTGGTCTTCTGCCTGTTTCTGCGGGATGGTTTGTAAATGCTGGCGTAAACGCGGTAGAATAGATGAGCACAATGAGTGCGCAAACGTGTTGGAGCGTTCCGTGGTAGTCGTCTGCTCGATGCGCTGACCGTGGGTACACGAACGCACGCGAAACGCCGACACATTAGCCCTGCATCTCGTTGCAATTCACGGGAGAAAAATGAAAAAAAAAAAGACGCTCACATGCCCTTATTGCGTCTCAATATTTATCTAGAGCTTTATTAATCTCTTTAAGCAACAAATTACCTGAACTACGCACGCATTGTTAAATAATTTTCGCCATGTCACGTGCCACTGTTTGCAACGTCAGAGCAGAGTCGTTTACGTAGAGGACCGACGTCACTGCATTGCCGTGTACGTTGGGCCATTCGTATGCGCACATCATGCACTCATTCTTTGGGTGCGCGCCGGCAGAAGGGAGGAGGAGCAGCGTTCATCTTGAAGTTGACCTGTTTCCGTGGCGCGTAGCGTTGCAAATTTTGGCAGACGTCATCATGAACGCCTTGTCTGCGCAATGCACTTGTCAGCTCAAAATTCTTAAAGCTTATGAGTAGCCCTTTATTAGGCAGAATTATATGAAGAATTACGTTGATAAGAAACGAGGTGCAAAAGCTCCAGTTATTCAGGTTGGCCATAAAGTGAAAGTTGGTGTTCTGGGAAAGGAACGTAAATATAAAAGTACGTTTATCGTTATGTCTTCGCTGGGTTCCCATGTATTCAAGCTCAGGGATGGGTCAGCGTGGAATGCTTCTAAACTGGTCGTCGTCCGTTCAAAACGGCAAGCCTCTTCAACATCGTTGTCGCCTCAGTCACCATTCTCTACCTCGCTTCCATGATTAGTTTCTATTCCTTTTACGGCAGTATCACCGTCTTTCTCCTGGGGATATGGTATTCAGGCACCGGTTCAGTGTCAGATGTGGTGTCCAGCCCCATTGATACTTTTAATATGGTACTTCTCAAGTTGAGCCTCAGAGCTCCTTAGCGGCACCAATTTCAAGTCCGGCTGCGGATTCACCGCCTTGTCACCAGTTGTATTGTGCGTAGGACGCGAACGCACGGATAACAATGGGCCCAGCGCCTGGAGCGCTGGCCGAGATGAAGGAAGAGAAGTGGCACGGCTGAAGGTGCACCTAGGAACTTCAATACCTTGTTCATTACACTGGATACTGCCCCACCAATGCGTTATTTTCTAGAATACCTGCTGGTGACACACCGAGAACATACCTGCATTGCTCCACGTCTACCCGGCCGAAATGTGAGTCATCCCACAGAACACTCGATGACCTGAGCTAATCCTGCAAATGCCTTACCCAGTACAAAAGGACGACCTGAGGTAATCCTGAAATGTATCTCGGCTGGTACTAATCCCGTCTATTTGTCCAGTCCAGATCCTTTTCTTGTTGTCCTGAGGTTGACATTCAGGGATTAATAAGTGTGCGTTCAAATCGACCTCAGGACATCATTCAAGGCTCCTTTTATAATGTATTCAAGGCTTTTAAGACGCAAGCTATGCCCATGGTAAATGCGGTTTTCCAATGTGATTGTTATCCATGAATGAATTTTAAAAATTCAGTATTAGAAGAAAGCATGCACTTGCTGAACATTGTTATTGAAATCTCAGTAAATTCCATACCAGACGAAAATATAGAAACACGGAGTGACTCGCAAAATTTTTTTATTATAATGAGTTTCAAACAAGAATTTCATGAAGCTTGACAAAATGAGGTTGTGATTGTGTCCTTTCATTGGAGGTCTCTGGAGATATTTGTTCCGTAGATCTTCATATTTGCCGCTGCATTGTAACGAACAAACGGCCTTGCTACTCCACCATCGCCATGTGCGTTTCCAGGATTGTAACTCTTTGCTTAAATTCTGTAACATATGAAAATAAATGCGCAAGAACTGATTTACAAGAAACTTTCCGTGCCCGTCAACAATCGCACATGCCACCATCATTACAAAAGCTACATCCATTGCAAGTGACTGGAAAGTCCAAATGATTTTTCAAAGCTGCTTTTATGCATCTACAAACGTTGATCTGGCAAACGTGCACGCACACATACAACACACATAATCAGAATGTTGTGTTCTCTAAATCCTGTTATCGTCACAGCGACTACGCTGAAAATATTCATGTTCGGAACTGCCGATGATAGTGTCGCACACGACGTGTCACAAACCAGTTCAGAAAACCTTCGGTGATCTTCCAGCTACGGAGAAACACCGGAAATTAACCCTTGCATACTCGCATGAATATCATGCCACACAATGCACACCACGACATTGTAACGTGACATCATTTGCTTTCCCAGCGCTGGCTTACTTTACTGACAGCACTGCTTGCTATGCGTAAGCAGGATGATGATGAAGATGATGCCTCCACTATGGCTCTTGCCCTCTCAGAGAGATCAGTCAAGAATTGAGGATATAAAATTTAAAGCCTTTCGAATGAAACCTAATCCTAAAAGGAGGAGGATAAAGCACACGTGAATACAGAAAGAGTGCATTATTTTTTTTTGCGGTTTCGACCAGACAGAATAATATATATCTCGAATTTAAATTGCAGTAATTTCGAACACGTTTAAAGTTAATGTTTAGAGTTTGCCTAATAATATTAAAATAACAAATATGCAAATTGGAATTTAGAGGCGCATTCGTTTTGTTTCACGTAGATAGCTGCAAACGGCAGTAAAGGCTATGCTGTGGCTGTAGCCTAGAATCGAAGCACCAAAGGAGAGTATATTCTCAATGGTGAAGGGCAGCCCAAGGTTAGCAAATGGGATGGCGAGGAGACGTTTTCTGAGTAGACTGTAACGGTGACATGACAAAAAGTTATGGTCTATTGATTCCAGATTTGTACAAAAGCTGCATAGGGGAGATGTTTCCAGACCAGCCCTGTGTGAATATAGATTCAAAGGGGGCCACACGACATAGCAGTCTTGTTAGCATGACTTCCTGTTGTCTAGTATGACTCCAGCCGGATTTCCATCGATATTTAAAATGTCTAAATTCAGTGCATGGTGTTACTGATTCCATGGCATCAGCCCTGAGTGCAAATTTTTGATATCTTATAGCCGTTAAACTGGGCAGCACCGGAAGCACAGAAAATATTGGGCCATTTATTTCCATTCGAGCTAATGAGTCCGCCATTTCTTTTAACATTAACCCGCAATGTCCAGGCACCCATAATATTTTAAAGAGCTTAAGCTGTGGAGGAATCAGCGTAAGGAATGTCCTCAAGGCATCTGATTGAGATGCTGTCAGTGACGTACATACGGACAGGGAGTTTGTAATTATTATTGCAGTGTGGGCGTCCAAAGTTAGTTTTTGTAGTGCCAGAGCAATTGTCAAAAGTTCAGCTTCAAAAATAGGTGTAAAGTCTGGTAGTCTTACTGAGAACGACCAGTCAAGTGAAGCAGAGTAATTACCTACTCCTGCCTTCTGTTTCTTCATCGTATGAACCTGCATTCAACGCTTTCTTCCATTTCGAACACGAAAAAGAGACAGAGTTAAAGAGACTTACCTACCACCATGCCTAACCACGCTTTTTTCTCTCAAGATGTCCGATAAAGTGATTGGTTTTAATTGCTTTGACTTGAAGCTGTTTAGAGTGTCAATGTTGCCAGGCAGAAGGCGAAAAAGGGTGCGCTGGCCATAGAGTATGGCACTGACAATGAGATTTCTGTGATTGCGACCGACGGATACCCAGTCGACTATGTCGTTACCTGTTCGTTGCCGACCACAGGGGTAATAATTCGTGCTCATGTATGCGCGGAATACAAAATTTGGAAGCCAATACCCACACGCCCGAGAAAAGCATGTTCTTGTATAGTTGTCAGGTAGAAAACAACGATCACGAAGAGACAATCGTACGATAAAGAGTTACGCTATGGGGGGGGGGGGGGTATTGTCAGATACACTTAATGTTCGCGTGCTCGTGGCAAGAAGCCACACGAAGTTCATGAACAGCTTTTTTCTAAATTATACAGTACGCACTCAAAACGTCCTACAGTGGACGTTTTTCGGACGAGCCTCGAAAAACACAAGAAAGTGTGCTTTCTGTCTCATGCTGTGAAGGCCTTCCTAAGGGCGTACTGAAAACGTCGCCTAACGTATGAGGACGGAAGGAGGACGCCCGTATAATTTGAGGACGACCTCTAGTTGTCGAGTGTTTTCTGAAATGTACGTTCTACTTTTGTATGCGCGGCTCACATTCAAGACGCTAACAATGGACATTGAGGCGGATTGGTGGGACTGCCGACCATTACACGTGGGGCAACTCTCCAATCATTGCCTCCGAATCCAGTCTGTTTTGGCAGCAACATGTTTCCCACAATTCCACTATCTCTGTTCCTGATATGTTCTGGCGTGCCTCCCAATCCGTGGAAGACGTGGCACCGCGTCTTGCAGGAGTACGTTGACGCGGCGGCCCAGACGCTACCACAGACGCGAAAAAGGCGTTGCTGCTCAACGCGCTTGGAGTGGAGAAATTGCATGCATACTGTAACGCGGACTGAAAGAGCGAGGAAGAAGAAGAGATCGGACGCTCTGGAGTGAGGGTGATTCGGCAGTGACGGTAGAGCGCTAACATTTTTTAGTGTAAATAAACCCATTACATCCGTAACGGCTTTTGTGGAGGTGCTGGGTAACTTGCCATCCTGGACCCCGCAGCAGAAGCTCTTCGAAGAAGCAGACGCTTAGCTGGCCTACTCCCGGACAACATCAGCACGAACGACGACACAGCAATCCCATTGACGTACTACGCTGCTGCGTCCACCAGTGCCACCGACACGGCACAAGGTGGCCGTCGACCTCGACAACTAGACTACTGGGCATCTGAGCCACGAATATTCTCAGGTAAAACTGACGAAGACGTGGACGCTTGGCTGAAACACTTCGACAGAGTGAGCCGCTACTACGAATGGGGCGCGTCGGCGAAGCTAGTGAACGTAGTATTCTTCCTTGCCGGGACAGCCTTGCTTTGGTTTGAGAACCATGAACATGTCCTCCCCACTTGGAATATATTTGTTAAGTAACTGAAGGCCTGCTTTGGGGACACGAGTTCCATGAAAAAGAAAGCTGAGCAAACGCTGTCACGTAGGGCTCAGTTGCCCAGCGAAACGTGCACAACCTACATTGAAGAAATATTGAAGCTTTGCGGGATTGCCAACGCAAATATGTCTGACGAAGACAAAGTCAGTCATTTGTTCAAAGGCATCGCCGAAGACGTGTACAATTTTTTGATAACAAAATAAAACTTGAACACTCCTATTTTCAGGCAGCAGTGTCGCGCATTCGAGGCGTTGAAGACCCGGAGAATTTTACCCAAGTTCGGGCGCTTGGACAATGTTCCCACTGTTGCAAGTACGGACGTCGCCACCTGCGAAGACATTCTCTTCCTCGTACGTCGGGTAGTTCGAGAAGAGCTCGTACGACTTCAAGCAGGTGACGTTCACCCCCAGTGCTCGTTTGCCGCGTGCCCCGAACCACGTCCCTACTGGATGCGAGAGCGCCACGTCGAAAACCGACCACGCACAGAAACTGCAGATTTTACCCCGCGGATTCCGTTTTCCCCGACGTGCCACGGCCACCACCGGATGTCATCATCTCGACGTGCTGCTGCGGACCTCCTACCGTCGTCAACCAGGCCTCTACCAGAATATTACTATGCGTGATCACAAAATGTTCCTGCGCAGCTCGACCCGTCTTCGCATACTTCTGCCACCTCTGCTCCTGCTAATGCAAGCCGACAAGTCCCCGTTTGCTACACATGCGGTCTCCCAGGGCATATTTCGCGCCTCTGTCCTAGACGGCCGCCTGCACCGTCACGCTTTTCGACGTATCCGGCTCGTATGTACGAAACGCCTGTGCCGCCACGTTTTTCGACGTACCCGCCTCGTATGCACGAAATCGGGACCTCTCACCCGGCCGACCACCGTCCCCGACAGCAATGGCCTAACGTATTTCGCAGCGAGTCCCCCGCCTCCGAGCGAAGCCTGACGCCGCTTCCGACACGGTCCCGCCGGTCGCCGTCTCCGCGTCGTCGGTCACCTTCCCCGCATCAGATGGGAAACTAACTGGTGCGACCGATAAAGGTGCGGTCGCGGAACGGTCAGTTTAGACAATTCCTCCTTCTGCTGTGATGTTGATGAACAAATTGCATGTGTGTATAGACGATGTAGATACTCTTGCTCTTGTAGACACTGGTGCTGCTGTTTCGGTTATGAGTCTTGGTTTCAAACATCCTTTCTTGGGTCACAAAGTTATGTTCGCATGGAATCATAAAGAAACTTTTCGTGGAGTTGGAGGCGAAGCGTTATGCCCTGATGGTATTTGTTCAATTGTACTCACGATTGGTGGACAAAATTTCCGAGTTGAATTCACTGTACTGGTTCGCGCAATTCATGACGTCATTTTAGGGATAGACCTCCTTCATGAACGCGGCGCTACTCTTGACTGTGAAACTGGAGAGATTCTTCGACAAAGTACGTTGCCTGCTGCAATATTTGACGATTTTCCGACTCTGCCCATCAATGCGCTTTCGTTCTCTGAAGATGTAACGATCCCTGGTCGGACAGCAGTGTTTGTACCCGTATGCTCTTTTCATGTTCGCTCAGGACCCTGCACCAGACTGGTGGAGCCTGCTCATGGAGACGCCATCAAGAAGAATGTGCTGGTCCCACGGTCTGTCCTTACAGCCATCGACGGACATGCTTGCTTGTGGGCGCTCAACGCAGCCTCAGAGCCCGTTGTTCTACCAGCCGGGTTCAAACTGGGAACCGTAGAGGAGCAGGTCACAATTGACGTCAGAATGGTCTCAGAGTCTCCAGCCATCAGTCAGACTGCGCCAAACTACTCAGCCGAGATGAAACGTATGATCAATAAGTCGTTGCCTTCTTCCGAGCAGAATGTCCTCGAGGAGGTGCTTACACGCTACGCGGGAGTCTTTGATTTCGCTCAAAACAAGCGTTGTTCCATGTTGCCCGAATCCCGTATGCACCACCGCATCAACACGGGAGGTGCTACACCGATGCGCCAGAAAGCCTATCGCGTATCCCCGTCAGAGAGGCAAGTGATCGCCGATCAGGTCAACGACATGCTGCATAAAGGCGTTATTCAAGATCAAGCAGTCCCTGGGCATCTCCTGTTATATTGGTAAAAAAGAAAGGCAACTCTTGGCGATTTTGTGTATACTACCGCCGTCTCAACGCCGTCACAAAGAAAGACGTGTATCCGCTACCACGCATCGACGATGCTGTTGATTGTCTGCATTCGGCCACATACTTTTCATCCGTCGACCTAAGGTCTGGATACTGGCAAATACATGCATCCGTCTGACAAAGAGAAGACTGCTTTTGTCACGCCTGATGGGTTATTTGAATTCAACGTTATGCCGTTTGGCGTATCTAATGCCCCAGCTACCTTCGAGCGATTCATGGACTCCATCCTTCGTGGTCTCAAATGGGAGATATGTATGTGTTATCTCGATGATGTAAATATTTTTGGCAAGACAATCCATGAGCACAACTTTCGGCTTAGCGTTGTTGTAGATTGCCCCGCCGCGGTGTTCTAGTGGCTAAGGTACTCGGCTGCTGACCCGCCGGTCGCGGGTTCGATTCCCGGCTGCGGCGGCTGCATTTCCGATGGAGGCGGAAATGTTGTAGGCCCGTGTACTCAGATTTGGGTGCACGTTAAAGAACCCCAGGTGGTCGAAATTTCTGGAGTCCTCCACTACGGCGTCTCTCATAATAAAATGGTGGTTTCACCACCATTTTTCAGTGTAAATAAACGCATCACATCCGTAACAATACTACAAGGCTGCCGACGAGCAGACGCTGCTTGATGGTGTGCAGGATTGTGGAGATGGCGCAACGTTCAACGTGTACCTAAGGTTCCTAGATGAAACAAGTTTCGTCTAGAGACCTTACGTGTACTAGTGGGCCTCGGCCATTCAGGATGCACACTTTGCGCCACCCGAAGACACTGCCTATGTGCGCGCCCAATTCCATCGGAGAGTTCAAGAACTGGACGAGACTACTGTCCGATTCGTACAAGCACTGCGTTGGTTGGCAACTGCGATTTCGGCACTGCAACAGAAAAATTCGCAGATCCCACGTGCAGTGGGAATCGAACATATGTGAAGCATACATAGAAATGTTGATATGTCACTTTAAAAGCAGCACAACGTTACGAGGTGGAGCTAAATGATGCTGTACATGACTTACGTGTCATGATTATTATGTTTGTATGTGTATGTGACGCTATGATGATTGCGAGACGTGGCCTGGCTCATACGCCATGTTTATTCCATAATGTGACTTCTTCCTTCTCTGCTTCTACCAACCATCACTTCATACGTCACACGATTCCCCCTCCCCCGAAAGCTGGCACTGGTTACAAACTACAACAAATTGAAAACAAAATAAACAAAATAATGGCCAAATTTGCAGTTTCACGTCCCGACGGAGTTCCACAATCTCACTAAATATTCAAGGCCGAGGGAGCAGTCCGGTGATTTTTATGACGACTCTGGTGGACGAGCTTGACTGTCGCGTTCCGGACAGAGTGGGCTACACATGAACACTGACAATACTGCTTGAACTGTTCTGGGGACTGAGCCAGGTTGGAACGCATTGTTGCATCGGCAGCTAGGATGTCGTTGGGGTTGTATTTTTTGTCGTGAATGGTGCAATCCCAGTGCTTCTTGCTTTCGTGCTTTTTGACCGACTGTGATGAAGTGCCTGAGTGCTTGCGGTGCGCAAGCAGTGCTTCCGCGTCTTTCTTGGCGTTTTCTGTGGTGGTGCAGTCGGTGTAATAGCTGAGGCAGGGAGTGTCTCTGGTGACTTTTCTTTGTGCGAAAGTGTCTGACATCTTGAATTGGTCCTTGTTGTCGAGATCTCATTTTCCGATGTTCTTTTATTGGTGAGTGCGCTTCCGTTGAATTTTGCGTTCGTCGATGCCCTCGTTGCAGTCTCCCTCGTTGTAGCACGAGTTTATGAACTTGGCTTTGCTTGCTTTCCTGAGGCTGCTCAAGAGATGGCTGTAGTGGCGCCCTTTCCGGAATGGGGCATTCATTTGCTTCGGTGTTTGACGCGTCCTGTAGACATCTGATGAATGGTGAACTGGTGTTTTGCTTGTCTGGCATAGTTGGTAATGCGTCATCATTGCTAGCATGCTTTTCAGAGGCTTCGGTGACGGGGTTCATTACGGGCGCTTCCGAAAGACAATTGTGTGCGAGGTTTGATGTATCATGCTCTTCTGAATTTGTTCGATTCCTGAATTGGTGAGCTCTGCATGTGGACACCACAGGTGACATGGCATTACTAGGTGTGAACTGCAGATTTTGGCAAGTTTGTGGTGCCGTAGAAATGACACGAAGCTCTTCAGGCGCTTCTTTTTCACTGTTCAGTGCGAGTAGTTCTTGCGCCTGGTAGCGTGTGACGTTCGATGCGTTTGAGCGTTCTGTTTTGTTTGGACTCTCGGGGGTGTGTGCACTGGACGGTGATACATGAAACCGTACGGAAGAAGAATGGTTTGGCAGATTATTTATTCGATGCACCAGGTCATCTGCCATGAATACGGCGTCCTTATAAGGCAAGTGGTGAGCGTTAGGAGTGCTTGAAGAACCGCGTGACGAAAACCCAGGTGGTGGACCACGTATGCGAGACGAAGAGGGCAGGGCATCAGGTGGTTCAGCAACGTTTCGTGTCAAATGCGGAAGCGATGACTTCGGAAATGCCGACTTTCGCGTACAAGGGAGACGCGCTTGACGGTTGGGTTTTTCCCAATGCATGAATGGCCTTCTGTAAGTAAACGAATGTGCCACTTCGTCTTGAGGCACTTGTCGATTCGCGCTGGACTTTAAAATGCTTGAAGACTGCTTAGGAAATTGGCGATAGTGTGCAGTTGTCTCTAGATGGTTGGCAATGAGTAAGTCTTGGTCATAGTCATTAAAACGGGTAATCATCTCCTCTTTGATTTTTTTGCCATGACTCGTCGTTCTCGAATATGTGAATAAGGTAAAATTTAAATGCCTCACCGGTGACGTAGTCGCTGAAGTTCATAACCATTTCCCGTTCCGACCAAGATGCAGCGGTAGCGTGGAGTTCGAACAGGTGGAACCGGTCCTGTACGGGTCCGTCGTCTGCTGATCCGGTGTACTTGGGGCTATCGAGGTCAGCCGATGGTTCTGTCATGGTGCTGGTCGTTGTCCTCCTAGGCAATGATTCGGTAGTCAATGTACGGTCAGGGAGTCTTCTGGGGAACTGCGTCGATGATGAGTGACTAAAGAAGGGGCAGGCAGGTCTCCATCATGTCGACTTGTGTGACGCTATGATGATTGCGACACGTGGCCTGGCTCATACACCATGTCTTGTCTTGTCTTGTCTCCTAGGAGATCTTGGCTCATACCCACATGGGGGATTGGCCACACTGTACCTCATAATAGATCATTTTTTACAATGCTTGCTAAAAAATAAAGAGAAATTAGATAGGAACAATAATAATGTTCCTTTGAAAAAAACGTGAAAAATTGCAGAAGAATGCGATAAACCTGAATATAAAAAACAAATTAACAAGAACGAGGAAGTGGGAGAAAGAATTGGATATATCTGGCAGTACCACTAGCAGCGTATCCTTCCGGTTGCCTGAATGAATTTATGTAGCGCTGACAGAATAGCACTGCGGCCCACACTCAACTGACTGGCTCCAAACGATAATAGGGTGGATGTATTGACTGGCATTCCGAGCATACCAATCGGTCTTTCAAGAATTATTCGGCGCAGTGAGGCGAAGCGGCGGCATGTGAGAAGAAAGTGATCTATTGTTTCCGGTTCATTGCAAACTACACATAGGTTAGTTAATGAAAATCCTGATTTGTTGAGATAAAAATTTAACAGAGGAACTCTACAGCGAAAGCTTGTGAGGGTCACCTCACATTGACGGGAAAGGCATTTTGCGGTGTTCCATGTGAATCGCAAGTGCCGAAATTTTTCAGATTGTAGAAGCGACGTTTCGTTGATTTTTAAGATTAACAGGCGCTTGAATCATTCGGCAGTAATAAAAGGAAACTGTGGAGCTACTAGCACCACCGGGAAATTTAAAGATACCGAAGCGAGTGAATCAGCAATTTCATTTAGCTCAATTCCAGCATGCCCGGGGACCCAAATAAACCGAACTTCTGATATGCTATGTGGTACGAGAGACCAAAATATCCTGAGAAAAGGAGACTTCTTTGCGGACGTGAGATGTGTACATACAGACAAAGCATCCGAAATAATAATAGCTTTTGATTGCTGATAATTTAGTTTTCGAAGAGCCAATGTAACAGCCAGGAATTCTGCCAGATAAATTGGTGTGAAGTCAGGCAATCGGAGCGCAAAAGACCAATTAAGCTGATGAGAAAAAATACCTACTCCAGCCTTCTGAAGCTTTTGCGTTGCGTCCGTCAAAATTACTACGTATTTAAGAAAATGACTGAGATGGTCTTGAAGGAGGCCCTCTAGAACATGCTTTGGAAGTAACTTGGCATTTTTCAGAAAAATATCATCGAAAATTAAGTCAATTGGCACCGAGCATTGGGTTTGGGGGGTTGAATGCCGGAGGGAAACGTGAAGATTTGATAACAGAGACTCGACGAAAATGACTTGGGGTCTTTGATAACGAAACCACGGGTGCTGAAAGAAAGAAACTGGATGTTTGATGAAAAGTGTCTGTGACCAGAAGAGGGGCGCATCGTAAAGTTTTAAAAATGTTTGCACAGTAAGCTGTCGAAATATAGCACCAAGTGGAATGATTCTAGCTTCCAAATAAAGCACGCTATTTGCAACACACCTAGGTAGCCCGAGACACAGCCGCAGAGCTTGCCTTTCTAGCAATATAAGAGGTCTTAATTTGTACTCAGCACTTCCAGAAAACAGAACGCAGCCAAACTCCAGAATTGGGCGTACGTAAAGTTTGTATATCATAAGTAACGTATCCCTGCGCATCCCTGACTTCTTATTGCACAACCGGTGGAGCAATCCTACGGCGCTTTCTGCTTTACGGGTGTTTGATTCTATTTGTTGCTGCCAATTTAAATTGTCCACGTAAACAATACCAAGATATTTTAGCGCTGTTACTTGTGGAATCGGATCATTTCGATAATGCAGTGAAAGAAATACGCGAACGGATAGAGGAAATACAAGCAGAGCACATTTGCTAACATTAAGTGAAAAAGACAGCCTGCCAAGCCATACCTCAAGCTCACTCAAATATGACTGTAAGATTTGATACAAACTATTGATATCTCGGGATGACGAGAAAAAAGCAATATCATCGGCGTAGACGTAAAGAGGAACATTTTTATGAACGGGAATATATGATAATAATATATTAAATAAAAGAGGTGACAGAACTGATCCTTGCGGAACACCTCTTGTTTGCTTATATGAGGCAGAAGTACTTCCCTCGTGGCAACAAAGGAATTGTCTCTCAAAGAGAAACTCCTGAACCCAAGATATAATGTACTTGGGAACCTCACAGTCCACTAATCTTGAAATTAATGTACTGTATTCCACACTATCGTAGGCTTTTGCGATATCTAACGTGACTAATGCAGAAAACTCACCATACTTTTGCAAGGTGAATTCGGCTTTCCAAATCAACATGAGCCGACCATATAGAAGACCCCTGTCTAAATCCTACTTGCCTTGGTGAAAGGATGTCCTGACGAGCGATGAATTCACCGAGCCTCCTATGAAGAATGTTTTTCAATTATTTTAACTAGGTTTGAAGTAAGCGAAATTGGCCGAATGTTATCCAGAACATATCCGAGGCTTGAATTTTTTCGCAGCAACACAACTTTAGCAATTTTCCATGCGCTTGGAATCCATGTGTGCTGTAAGGAGCAGTTAACAATATTCAAAATCTCCTCAGGATGGGAATTAAATATCAATTTAATCATAGAGTTTGTAACCTGATCTGGACCGGGAGCCGCTTGCTTTACAGTTAGCATGACATCTGCCAGTTCAGACATAGTGACCTCCCGAAAGTCCGAGGTTGCGCTTTTTAATGTCACAGGCCTCAAGCATGACGAAGCGAAACGCGCTTCAAGTCCTTTCGCGATGCCCTCTAACAAATCTGTTGTCTCTTTAGGAGACAGCACTACTGAATGCGAATATGCTGGTACCTGCGTCGATTTTTTGTTCCGTAGAAACCTGTACAGGGCAGATCTTTTATCAGATTTTGATAAACGCGAATGTAAGTCAGAATTGTGTTTGTCTTTAGCTATTGCAACTGTACGTTTAAAAAGCGCTGCGTGGAATTTATAGTCAACCCAATTTTTCGGAGTATGTTTGTGGCGTAAACGTTTCCAAGCAGCCTTACGTCGCCTATACGCAAGCGTACAATATTCATTCCACCAAGCTGAATTTGACGGTGTGCTGCCGTACTTAACAGTAAACTCTGCCGGCTGGACAGAGTAACTTAGACACGCTACGACTGAAGCAGCTCGTTGCTGTCCGACGCGTCCTCTCAATGACGAAAGCGCGGAGTTTAAAACAGTTTTATAAATTTTACAGTTGGTGAACCGTTGTTGCCGGATAGCAGAGGTAAGTTGTGGTACCATTATTTTATAGGTAATTGGTACATGATCTCTACTCGTCCCATTATCAAACGTTTCCCATGATGAAATCATAAACTGGCCACACGAAAATGTTAAGTCTAATGTTGATGAGCTTATCCCGCGTAGAAAGGTAACTTGTCCAGAGTTATGATAGCGAAAATGATTATCCTGCAACCAATTCCACAATCTTTTGCCACAGCCATCTGTTTTAAGCCCCCAAGAAGTGTGATGCGAGTTAAAATCCCCAGCCAATAAAATTGAATTTGACGAAGAATTCTTGATAACACAATCTAGGTGATCTGTGCGTCTTACTCCATTAGGAAAGTACGCATTAATCACTGTAATCCTGTTGGAGTCAGGTAACAAACAATCTATTTTCAACAATTCACAATCCGGACAAATATGTTCAAAAGTTACAGTAACATGATGACACATTTTTGAAGATATTAGAACCAATAATCCAGCTCCTCTACCTGGCCGATCCAGTCTAAAAGTTCGAAAATATTTCAGAGTAAATGTTTGGTTTACTGAAAGTCAAGACTCTTGAAGTAAAATTATATTAGGATTTGTTTTCTGTATGAGATAAATAAGATGTGTGTAAGCAGAAGATACGGAGCGACAATTCCACTGAAGAATTTTTACAGGCGCTATGATGGACTTAGTATAGTTGACTCTACTGCAGAACGCAAAACGTCCTGCTCATTGTTGGTATCAGTAATAACTTTTTTTTTGGTTTTGACATTGGCAAACTGGTTGGAGACAATGGAGCATTGCGTCGTTTATGAGTGATATTACCAAGCCTCATGTCACCAAACGACCCACTGGGCCCCACAGGGGTCGGCGACTGAGTGCTGACGATCGTTTCAGGGGTAACATCTTCTTGACGCTGATCATTTTGTTCATTGTCGAGGTGCTCAGCTTCACCCTGGACCGTGACAGTGTGTGCAGCGAAGGAGGGAATAAGGCTGTTTAACCTGGCGGCGAGCATCTCGGTCAGACCTTCAGCAAATGTGTTGAAAAGCCGTTCCATAATCATCGGCATGGCCTTATCTATCACTGCCGACACTGTGGAAGCGACCATCGCTTCAATTGACCCACACTGGCGTGACGTAGCAGCAGCATACCCCACTTCGCGCTCTTTAATGAAGGAAGTTGCCTCAGACCGAGAACAACGACGTTTCTCCATTATATATAGAATTTGTGTTTCACGTTCTCGAGCAGGGCAGCTATTGTCCGTGGCTGTGTGAACTTCATCACATAGGCAACACCTGCAGTTGTCTACCTGACAATTTGATGCGGCATGTGCCCCACCGCAATTCGCACATCTCAATGAGGACCTGCAAGCATTAGCGCTATGTCCAAATTGCCAGCATATACGGCAATGCAGTGGGCGAGGTGTCAACGCCTCTACACGGAATAGATAAGGCCAGGCCTTCAGCTCAGAGGGGCGTGTGAGACCAGCCAAGGTAACGATGACGCTTTCAGTAGGGACTCGCGTATCACCTACAGGTCTGGTGCATCTGTAGACAGATGTCACGCCAGCCGGAGAGACCATCTTTAAGAATGCTTCAGGTCTAATGTTAGTTGGAACACCCCGAACAATGCCGTTCACGCAAGCAAGATGAGGGGGGATAAAAGCGCGAACAGCAATGAACGCAAATCTTGTGGCGGCCAGTAAGTCTGTCAAGCATTGAATATTCGAAGACCTGCATAGTATGCGAGTCTTGCCGAAACGCCTCACCTCCGAGATGTCCAGAAAATGACCGCTTATGTTGCGAAGTTCTTCTTGGAACACCTCCGTTTCACTCAACCGAATGGCTCCACCATCAGTGGGCACAAGCGCGACAGGCAAACTGCTTACGCCGTTCTTGAGGAAACACTCCAGTGGTACCGATTCAGCAGGGCGACTGGCCGACCAGGGCGAGCCCTGGCCGGCCAGCTCACTTTATCAACTTTATTGATTCATGAAGGAATCATTTGAGGGGGGGTGTGGTTGGGTAAGTGGAATCAGGATGACGACGAGCCCTCGGGCCGCTCTAGGTGGCCGGACACTGCTGTGCTTCGGCGACCCTTCTGGCCCAGCTCACTGTCCGGAGCTGTAAACCCGGTTGCGAGCTGCGCAGAGCAGCCTCCCATCGCTCCTGGTGTTCTGACCCTTGCCACGGAGGCTTGGGTTTGTTTGGACAATTGAGAAATATGTGCTGGAAGTCGGCTCTGGTGCTAGGACATAAGTTGCAATGAGGCGAGGTTTCACCATGTGTAAAAAGAGAGAGAAAAAAAGGAGTCGTTACTGTGGCCGTTTGAAGTCTGCGCCACAAAGCCTGGTCACTTCTGGAGAGAGATTTATGTGGCGCGGGATACGTTAGACGGGAATTTCGGTAAAATAGCGTGATATCGTGATAGCTGAGGAGTCGATCCCTGGCACTTCGAAGCGAAGGCAGGTCGCTGTGAGCCCGGTTGGCGAGTGCTCGGGCTTGGGTGTGAGCGGCCGTGTTGCCTGGGTGTCCACAGTGCGCAGGGACCCAGAGGAGGGTGATGAGGCGATCAGGTGGAAGAGATGATTCGAGAATTTTAGCAGCCGGAGAATGAATTCGGAAAGTGGCGAAATTACGAATTGCAGTTTTTGAATCAGAAAAGATATACTCAGCGGAGGAGTGAACAATGGCTAAAGCAATTGCCGCCTCCTCTGCTTCCAGGGATTCTGTCGGATTTTGAAGGGACGCACTAGCGACCAGTTTTTGAAATCCACCTACGACGGCTACCGCGAAAGCTCGATGATCTACATATTCGACCGCGTCTACATAGACTGCGGGAGAATTAGGAGGGAAGCGCTTCTGAAGGGACTTGGCTCTGGCTTCCCGTCGCGCCCGATTATGTTCTGGGTGAGTATTTTTGGGGAGAGGCGGAATTAATAGGTTGCTGCTATCAGTGACGGGAACTGCGTGCGTGGCCGTGGTGTGACCAGGAACGTTGATTCCAAGTCGGTGCAGGAGTACCTGTCCTGTTTCTGAGAGTGATAGTATTTGATATTGGCTGAAAAGATGCGCCTCTACAAGCTTTCTCAGAGTGTTGTGCACCCCAAGTTGAAGTAGTTTATCTGTGGCTGTTGATTTAGGGAGATGGAGCGCAGTTTTATAGGCACTACGAATGAGTCTGTTAAGTTGCTCGGTCTCCGTAAGTGAGAGATAGAGGTAGGGGATAGAATAGATAATTCTGCATAGGCAAAAGGCCTGTATGAGGCGGCGTGTGTCTGCTTCCCTCATGCCGCGATGACGATTGGATATGCGCTTAATGAGGGAAGCTGTATTTTGAACTGAGGAGCGGATTAACTTTATTGTGTCAGCGTTCGAGCCATTTTCGGAAATATTAAGGCCTAAAATATTCATTTTATTGACCCTGCGAATAGGGGTGTCATCAAGCATGACTTGAATGTGACATGTATATTGCTTTTTAAAGTCAATTACTAGGAGTTCCGATTTAGCCGCCGAGCAGGTGAGCTCAATATTGTTGGCGTGTTTAACAACAATGTCAGCGGCCAACTGAAGCTTCGATTCGATTTCGCCATGGTTGCCAGTATTGACCCAGATGGTGATGTCATCCGCGTACAAGGAGTGATTGATAGAAGAAAGTTTGGCAAGTTCCCGCGCTAGCGGTATGAGAGTAACGTTAAAAAGGAACGGGGACAAAACCGATTCCTGGGGCGTTCCCTTGCTACCTAGCATGAAGGGATCGGTTTTGAAAGTGCCCAACTGTAGGCAGACGGACCTATTGCTGCGAAAGGCAGAGCCATACCTGTGCGTGCGAGAGCCTACGTTTAGTTCACTAAGAGATTGTAAAATCGAGGAGTGAGAAACATTATCAAAAGCCTTAGTCAGGTCCAATGCAAGGATGGCTCTGGTGATGTGTGGAAAAGTAGGATTTAGCAGGTCCTCCTTAAGCTGCAGCATGACATCCTGAGTGGAGAGTCCCGCTCGGAAGCCGTACATGGTGGAGGGAAACAGTTTTTCTTGTTCCATGTAGCGATTAAGACGATTGAGAATTACATGCTCCATCAGTTTTCCAGTACATGAGGTAAGAGAGATCAGTCTCAAATTATTGAGGTCTAACGGCTTATTATGTTTTGGTATGAAAGTCACCTTAGCTGACTTCCATTCCTGGGGCAGCGTGCCCTGCTCCCATTGTTGATTCATGTAATCGGTAAGAGCTGCCACTGACTTGGAGTCTAAATTTCGGAGTGTTTTGTTAGTAATTCCGTCTAGTCCTGGAGCAGATGTGGTGCGAAGTTTGCTTAGGGCAGCCCAAACTTCCGCCTCTGCAATTGGTGCATCCAAGTCTGCATTGGGAGCTCCATTGTAGGTAGGTAACGATTCTCGCCTTGGGCCAGGGAAATACGTTGTTTTAAGAGCAGTTTCAACGTCTTGCCCTTGTTTTTCTACTTCAAACAAGAGTTTCGTAATTCGCTTATTACTTTCACATCGCAAGGAGCATGGATCTAACATATGGCGAAGCAGGGACCAAGAGTTCTTCATATGTAGAGTACCGTCGAGCCGGTTACATATCTGGTTCCATTGCTGCGATGAAAGTTCGGCCGCGTGTTCAGTTACAAGCTGGAGTGTTTGTGACATTTTGCGTTTAAGTTTACGATTATATTTTTGCTTGAGCCATCGTTTCTCCAAGCTCTGATAGGCCTCCCATAGGTGGAGTAGCCTGCTGTCTACTGGATCACGGATATGTGCTGCGGGGGCTACTTTTTCGCTAAGAGCTACATCCTGTTTAAGCTGAGACGCCCAGTCTTTGTATTCTTGAATTTCTTTTTTCGGGTTTTGGTCTCGGATTTCGCGAAATTTATTCCAGTCAACAATATGTTTTAAATGACACTGTGGACGAAAATTGGCATGGGGCAGTGTAATTGTTAGGATGTAATGATCACTGCCGAGGTTGACCCCGCTGTGTGTCCAGTTAGCTTGTCGGACATTTTTAGTGAAAGTAAGGTCAGGGGTGGTATCTCTGCTCACACTGTTGCCAATTCGTGTTGGTAGCATGCAGTCAGTGACTAGAGTGCACCTGTTTCGCTGAATGTATTGAAGAGGGCTGGTGCCCTTCCGAGTGTTTCTCCTGTAACCCCAATCTACGTGCGGGGCATTAAAGTCACCCGTTACAACTATGGGAGCAGAGTTTGGTATTTGAATGGCCCTATCAATTGCTTCAAAAACAGCAGTGAGGCCATCTCTAGGATGAGAATAAATATTCGAAATAAAATATGTGCCTTGTCCTTTACGACGTGGGAGAAGTTCAAGAAGAAGGCAGTCACTGTAAAGATCGAAAAGATCATGCACTATAAACGAGATATTTCTCTGTATATATGTGGCAGCCCATGGGGAGCTAGGATGCGAATGTACAGCCTGATAGCCGAGGAGTTTGCAAGATTTTAAAGGCTCCTGTACGGAGATGACATCAGGGGCCCGTGTAGACCGCTGTATATAAAGTGAGAGGTTGTCTCTCTTGTTTCTTAATCCACGACAATTCCATTGCCATATGCAGAGTGAAGAGGGTGAAGATGAAGCAAGGGTGCAGGAGGGGGTTATGGCTGCGAAGGCGCTGGAGAGGGTTGAGATTGTGGGAGAGATTCGAGCCGAGCAACTAACGCGTCTAGAATAATCTCTATCTTATTGAAGCGTTCAGCAATTTGCGTAAAGCCTAAATCAACCTTTTGTTTGAGTTCGCGGTGTTCTTTCCGAATTTTTTGACTGGTGCTTTTAAAATCGTCCTCCGATGACTCGGGTTGCTCTGTTCTTTTCTTTATTGCTGGCTGTGGAGAGAAATCTATAATATCGGTCTCTGATTTTGCTGCCATATCAGGCTCTATGACAGAGGGGGAGATAGATAGGGGTGGAGAAGACGCGGGTGGGGCAGCTGTAAGTGTACTTAAACGTTCCAGCACCAGAGCCAACTGTTGCTTTAACTCTTGATTCTCTCGCATTAGACGTTCGATAGTCTCCTGAGTTTTAGAATTTTTTTTAGCGTCAGAGAGCATACAACAGGAGCAGGAGGCTTGTTTTGCCCAGCTCACCTTTTCGGGTTTGGTGCTGAAGTCGCGGCTTTGTGATGCACTTCGTCCAGGACTTTTGCCTTTGCTGCCACGGTTTCGTCTAGGACTCCTGCTTCTGCTGCTACGGTTTCGTCCAGGACTCTTGCTTCTGCTGCTACGATTTCTATCGTCGATGCTTGGAAAAGACTCCTTCTCGAGCTGGAACTCGGGCTGCTCCTGCTGGTGCTCTTGTTGTGGCCTTTGTCGTGGCCGAGAGAGACGGCTGAAGCCACGCTGAAAGCGTTGCTTGCATGCCCTGTCACCCGTCTTGTGAGCGTCCCCACAGATGACGCACTGCGGGGTGCAGGGATAGTCCTCCGGGTGTTTCTGTCCGCAGCTTGAGCACGTGAGGCGATTTGGCAAAGGACATACATCTCGTCGGTGGCCGACTTGTCTGCAGTCTAGGCACGCTTCCACCTTCGGTCGAAAGTTGAAAACGGCGTAGAGGATGCCAAACATTTTGACTGACGGAGGAAGCTCCTCAGCCATGAAGTGAATGAGCACTGAGCGTGAGGTACGCCCCATGTCTCTTGCTTGGACTATTGGTAGAAGGGGATTCGCCCGACGTAATTCTTGAAGCAAGTCCTGAGGTGATTCACCATTCCAAGCGCGGTAGATGATCCCTGCCCGTGCCCCGTCCGCGGGAGCTCTGTACGCGTGAAATCCCAGTTTTTTACCACGTAGCGTGAGTTCTCGTATTTTTGCATAGTTGGCAACTCGGTCGGCGCAAGATGTGGACACGGTGAAAATATTTTTGGCCAGATTGGTGCACACAAGATCTTCGTCGGCAACCACAGAGTGCAGTCCGCTTTTGGCGACTACAGCCGCTCGTAACTCTACGTCGTTGTATTGGGCCAGATCTGCGCCCGCACTCGGACGAAAGACAATATTGAAGTCATCGACTGGCAACCGTGGCAGTCGTTTTAGGCGAGGACGCGCCACAGCTGTGCTGTCGAGCTTTGAGGAAACACTGGGCGGTGATTCTGTTTTGCGTGCTGGCGTTTCGGCAGCTGGCGCCGCTTTACTTGACTGCGTTCCTTCAGTTTCTTTTGACTGTTGTCGAGGTGAGCGTTGTCGGGCATTCAGGACTACACTCCATTCTTCTGGGTTGAATTCTGTGGCAGGTAAATCCGTGCCACTCACCATGTATGCCAATGCGTTGCCGAATGAACTTGTGCACGCGCGTCGAAGCGCGAGCCCGACGCCGGTGCCGGTGGCGTTAGGGTTAACGAGGCGGCGTTCCCCCACTCAGCAAGAGTTGATGTTTGCAAAGCTCCTCAAGAACAAAGAGGTTTGAGGCACTCACCAGCAGCGTCGGCAACTTGCTGAAGTTCAAGAGAGACCACTGTTGGCACCAAAAAAGCAGTCTTGGTTCGACAAAAACTTCGTAGAATACGGAGCCCATGCGAGGCACGTCAGCCTTGCCTGGCCCCCTAGCGGACCTCCTGCTTCTACCAACGATCACTTCATACGTCACACGTAGTTTACCTTCGACAGCTATTCACGTCACGTGTTACCAAATTTAGTGAATGTGGAGCTAGCAAAACGGCCGCGAGCATGCTATGAGCGTCATATGTTGTGATGATCTTATATGACACGCTTGTCAAAATAATCATGTTTGCACCAATAATATATTTCGTCATCTATTGACATCACGTAACACCAAATTTGTTATATGTGGAGCTAGCAAAACGGCCGCAAGCGCGTCATGAAGGGCCCAAATTACTCCAATGTAGCGTTCATGCGCGCGCACGCTGGGCCCAGCGATGCTACGGTAGCAAAACGCGAGCACTCTGACACCAGGCGCTACGAGCGTCCGTCAGCGTGGCCCGATGGCAACCTGCGCGAAATGCGACATGCTGCATTTTGTGCCGATGCGTTACCCAGACAATACTGCGTCTCCCTCTTTTCATGACGGAGGAATGCCGGACGCGCTGAAACGCGCATGCGTCAAAGCAACACAACGCGGAGCGGCTGCGAGTATATGGCAGGATCAGCGCCTGGCGTGGCAACGCCAGCGTGACGCGACAAAATGAACGCCGATGAGCACGCGCACCGCGTCACGTCGAAATGTATTGGCGCCTTGACTGTGGCATGTAGTCATGTTCTCACATGTCACGCATCTCATGATTATCATGTTTGCACCAGTCGCATATCTTCGTCATCCATTGGCGTCACGTAATACCACATTGGCATATGTGAAACTAGTGAAACAGGCGCAAGCGCATTAACAGTGTGGCACATAGTCATGTTGTTATATGGTACGTATGTCGTGATTATGCTGTTTGGATGCGTCACTTACCTATGTCGTCCGTTCGCGTTGCGTAATACCGAGTTTGGTACATGTGAAGCTAGCAAGATGGCTGCCAGCTCATTATGAGCGTTACATGTCATGTTGTTGCATGACACGCATATCATGATTATCATGTTTGCATCAGTCACATACCTTCGTCAGCCATTCCTGTACTCTAATAACAAAGTTGGTATATGCGACGCGAGTGAAACGGCCGCGAGCGCATCATGAGCGTGGCATGCAGTCATGTTGCTCCATGACACGCATGTCATTACTTTCATGTTAGGGTCTGTCGCTTGTGTTCACCATGCAATTATGTCATATCATATCAGTTTTGCAACATCCATGTGAACGAAACCACCGCAAGAGCTGCAGGACCATGAAATGTAAATGACGATATTATGACATTCATGTCGCCCCGCCGCGGTGGTCTAGTAGCTAAGGTACTCGGCTGCTGACCCGCAGGGCGCGGGTTCGAATCCCAGCTGCGGCGGCTGCATTTCCTATGGAGGCGGAAACGTTGTAGGCCCGTGTGCTCAGATTTGGGTGCACGTTAAAGAACCCCAGGTGGTCAAAATTTTCGGAGCCCTCCACTACGGCGTCTCTCATAATCATATCGTGGTTTTGGGACGTTAAATCCCACAAATCAATCAATGACATTCATGTCATGATTTTCATGTTATGGCTACTCAAATATGTTCTTCATATAGCCATGTTATGCCATACCAAGTTTGGTATCGATACCATTATCGAAACGGCCAGGAGAGCTAAAAGTCGCAGGCGGCTAGATAGATAGATAGACGCTCAAGGTCACCGAAGTTCGCTAGGAAATGCTTCGCATTTAATAAGATGATCCGGGACCACATTCTATAGACACCGTTCAGTCAAGTTTCCCCGTGTGACTGCAGTGCCAGAACACAGTGCCTAGCGGAGAAAAAATGCAATAATAGGTTGGGTCACTCAAAATAGAACGCGATGCCCACGTCTCCCTGCCAGCGTAAGTGAGCGGATTGCAGCAGGTATACAAGCTCCTTATAGCGGCACTAGATCGTCCCCCGTAGTGCGTAACAAGTATAACATTTTGACCTCCAAGGTGGTGCCGGTGAGAGACTTCTCCTGTGCGTTCGTTGTTGAACAATAAAAAATAGTGCTCAATGTACATGTCAATGGCTGCTAATGAGGAATGAGAGACAGGAACATTCGGCTTTTAGTTAACGCGCAGGCTGCGATCACCATTAACAGCCATTGGCATGTACATTGAGCACTATCTGACAAGAATGGGTTGCTACGTTATACTCGCTGGGTGTAACCTCCTTAGCTTTAGAAAGGTTTAGCGAGCGTTGAGCCGCAGTGCCATGAATACAATGAACTTGTATATACCATGAATGAACTCGAGGTGGTTAAAAATGGCAAGTAGATACGAAGCACAAGCCGTAAGAAAGTAAAAGCCGAATTCTCCGCCTCTCATTTCCCATTAGCAGCCATTGGCATGTACATTGAGCACTATCTGACTGAAAAAGTTTGCTACGTCATACTCGCTGAATGTAACCTCCTTGGTTTTTGAAAGGTTTAGCGAGCGTTCGGCCGCAGTGCCATGAATACAGTGAACTAGTATATACCATGAACTCGAGGTGGTTAAAGGTGGGAAGTGGACCCGAAGTGCAAGCCGTAAGAAGGTGTGCGTGTGCCCCCTCTCGTTTAGTCCTTAGAATGTCCGCTGGATGGCGGTGATTCTATATAGGAAATATATGATGAAAATATGCGAGATGGTGGTACTTGGAGTGTTGAATAGATGGACGAACGGACACATGGACAGATGCATGGATGGACGCATGAACGGACGCAGGGGCGGCTGCATGGACGAACGCACGTACGGACGGGCTGATGGATGCATGGACGATCACACTGACGGACGCATGGACGGACGAAAGCAAGAACGAATGGACGGACGAATTCTTCGCCCCACTCTCCATCATTCACTCCGTGGATATGCTGCCATTCTTTTGCGTGCCCCTAACGGCCAACGTCAGCAGGCTTAGGATGGGCTAGTGCCAGCAGCGCCGCTCCCTCTGATCAGCGCCGGGCGCGCGCGCTTATCCTCGCCCCTAGCAACAGGAGCATGTGGTGGTAGTGGTTAGAAGGTGAGAAGAGGCACATAATTTCTGCAAGCCGGTTGGGAGCACGGCACAGAGAGTGTAGGAGAGGTTAGGTGCAGTGGTTCACTGCCCCTTCTCTCGCTGTTCACTCGCTCTCCTCTCTGCACCCCACTTTTCTGTCAGCTCGTGCCTCACTCTCGACCGCGTTCACTGGCTGGGCGCCCCTCAAGAACATCCAGAAATGTCTGCTCGAGACGCCGCTGGGAAACGCCAACGCTGAGCCGAGAACGCTATTCGTTTTGTTCACTTCATACTATTTTTTAGCAGTGCACGTTAGGTACTATAGAGCTGGAAACGCATACCGCGTTTCTTGCGACAAAAAAAAAAAAAAAAAAAAAAAAAACGTCACGGGCAGCGAACGGCGCTGTTATTCTTTCAACGCTGCGTTCTCATGTGCGAAACGCCGTTATGAATGCTACGCAATGCACTTCCTCACGATTCCCTTCGGGGAGGTGAGGGCATTTTTTTCTCAGTAAAGCGACACCGGTTAATTTGACTGTCCACGCTTAGCATTTCAGCATACTCACCCCTACCCTAATGACAAGTTTTTGTGACATGTGCGTTTACATGTCATAAAAAAGTCGCAGAATATTCATGCGGTGAATGACGACGAGTGGGGTGAAGCGGATGGACGGACGCATGAACGCGATGACGGACACTTCGCCCCATTATCATCATCATTGCCTTGTTTCATCAGTATCATCATCATGCCTTGTTTCGCACGATTGTTTCAGGGAAGCAATCAACATACTTCACTACGTTTTACGCGTTTTCGACTGCTCAACTGGAGATGACCACGGGTGCCCACAAAACGGGAAATCCTCGTAATTTCTCAATGCTAATTCTGAGATTGTTCGCGTGTACTATGAAGAAAGAAGAGATTACGACAAAGAGATGACGAAAGCGGGAAGGTGAAAAGAAACTACTCTCTCGTTTTTCAACTAGAAGTTCTTTAAGGTACTCTTAACTCACTCATTTTTTTTTGCATGGCTTGTGGTCAGAAGATATTTCCTACCATCTGACGTATGATTGGGCTTCTGAGGGAGAAAAAGAGAAAAAAAAAGCGTCAATAAAGTGACTAATAGTACTTTCTTTTTTTGTATTTTGAAAGTTTGGTTTGGATTTACTGCAGCTGTGAAAAATTCGGTATATTCTTGACTTTATCTTTACGTGCTTCTATTATTTATATTTTTGAAACAGTCTGTTCAATGACCCTTAAAACTGCCCATACTGTTATCATCCTAATGAACAAAAAGTTTGATCATTGGTAACTTTTCTTGAGTTCCAAATCAAATAGAAGCGCGACAACACGTCATGCATTAAATATAATTAAATACGATCAATAGGGTCGCTTTCATTTTTTCGTGTTGTGTTTAGGAAGATGCAATTATATTATTATAGTACAGAAATTCAAACGACTCTCCTATTTGAAGTAGAGTAATGGAGGTGCCATGCAGGTGATGCAGCCGTTCAAAATAAATAGGAACCGCAGACCACTAACTTCTTTGTCTTCTTCTGCCTGCTACAGCCCTCAGCATGGCCCTCAGTGTCCACGGTGCATGTCAACAGCGAGGAACTGACTCGTACGATTTGATTCGTTTAATAAGTGCTAGATGAATTAACCATTTCGAAATCTTCACTCGAAAGATTACAGCACTTCTTCGTCTCGTCCCATTTAATATTCCACGCTGTCTGCACTGAGGGGCCGAGTAATCGATGTCCGGTGGCGGCGCTCGGGCGCACGCCTTCCGCTCGGTGCGAGCGACGCGTCACCATGGCAACGGCTGCAATGGTCCCGCTCGCGTGCCCGAAGATTCCGTCAGCGCTGCGCTGGCCTCGCCGGCCACGGTAAGTGGCTATTATCTGCAGTTTTAGCATGCTAAGCTTTCACGTGGGGGACATTCCTTTGCGCTCCTAGAGCCCGAATCGCCGCGGTGATATAGGTACACACGCCACAAGGTCGTTTGAAGCCACGCTTCGCGAATGTGCTCGGTCGGTGCCGTGACGCGGCGGTACCGAACTCCTCGTGCTCCGCTTCTTCGCCATCATAAAACAAATGTGTGGCTTCGTGGTCGTCTCGCAGTCGCATCATTGCGTCGCTGGTAATGTTCCTTGGACAGGCATGGCCGCGATCATGACTGGTGTGACATTGTCAAGGCAGTGCCTGGGATGGACGGGGCCGTGAGGAAATCAAATACTCGCTTGATTGATTGATGATTGATTGATACGTGGGGTTCAATGTCCCAAAAGCACCATGTGATTATGAGAGACGCCGTAGTGGAGGCCTCCGGAAATTCAGACCACCTGGTGTTTTTTAACGTGCACCCAAATATGAGCACATGCGCCTACAGCGATTTCACCTCTATCGAAAATGCAGCCGAGGCAGCTGGGATACGATCCCGCGACCCGCGGGTGATACACTTCATACGTAGGAAAAACAAAGAACTTCTTGGAGAGCCTGCGGCAACAGAAAACTGACGTCTGCAAGTTCGAGTGAATAAGGAGTAGACTCGCTGAGCACAGCGTGACCGGCGCGCATCCAATTGGCCAAGTTCGGCATCGTAGACTTAGCGCACCAACACTTATAAGCGGCTTTTGTGGAATCCTAGCCTATGTAGGAGACAGCGGGTAACTTTAGCTGCACTACCGATGGGACCTGCCTAAAGAAAATTTCGCACATCATGGACAATAGGCGTGACCCTATGGCGGGGAATAAAATTTCTTAATAGAATGCTAGTGAGGCGCAAAACGTCACGTTTTTTTCCTTGCAAGGAAAAAAAAGTTTTTATTTTCCTCCCACTTTAGTTGGCTGGGCTTCTCGCTACCCTCTGTTTCAACTAAACTACACCGATACCACTTTCACTCAAACACAATGGCTGACAACAGTTACAGGCAGCTACACGGCAGACATAACCAGTTCTGGTATCCTAACCATGGTTATCGCAAAGCAAGAGCTTTGGCAGAACATTTTTGGGGGGGGGGTGCACCTCTTCGAGCTGAATTTGTGGGGGCCGGGGAGACACATTTGAGGGGGGCACCTCTTTGAGCTGAAGTTGGAACTGGGGAGACAAATATGCCATAGCGAAAAAAAAACACATCAGAGGGGGTGGGGCATGGGCCCGATGTGCCATTCCTTGGCTAGGCCACTGCCGCTAGCCGGTAATTCCACGAGAGATCGACACAAATCCGAAAATTGACATTCGAAATTCGACTCGGTATTCGATACTTCATGCATATAGCACAGTTACGTTACGTTTGGTTCTTTCCACTCGCCTCTCGCTTGCTGCGCGACATTTGCTGCTGCCGCCAAGGAAGCCGAAGACGAGAACTTTTCATCTGCTGGCACCTTGAGGAAACGACCGCTCCGACATCATCTGGATATAGAGACGTTTATTCGTTTCGTTTTTCTTTTCTCTGCCCTTCACTGTCCCTGCACCCCTGGTTTTATCCCCTGTCTCCCCATTCAACCACTCTTACAGTCCAATCGTAACGCACCACTCTTACAGTCCAATCGGAACGCACAGATGTGTCTCTCTTCACCACAACCTCGAAGACCCACCGCCTCTTGCCCACTCATCGGTTCTCCGCCGTCGCTCAGGTTTCTTTCACACCGGTTCCCGGAATGGTCGACGACGGGCGTTGCCAGGTCGTGGAAAAGCGCCTCCGAGTAAGTTCCCGCGATGCCGGGCTGACAGGCCATCAATACAATTGGCCCTTGCGCCAATGCTGTGACCTCCGCTGATTCTGATTGTCCGGCGGACGCGTACGTGTACCTTCCACGTGTAACTTCCGCGTGTACCTTCCACGTGTACCGGCCACCTGCAGCCTGGCTTGGTCTCCTGTAAGGCGCCATAATTGAGCCCGACAGGGGCACGGGAGTTGTCGCGTCCTTTGTGGCCAGCAGACAGTCATCGTCCCGCATTCCGGTGGCCCTGCTTCCTTGTTGGCGAGGAGTCGCCGGCCGCGGGGTGGGTAACATAAGGTATTCGGGGAACGCACGAAGTTCGAGCCCAACACCTCCCCTCCAACTGTGTGGCACTGTATCTATGACATGCGGCACAAACACAACCACATATGCACACATGTTCACTGGCTCGACACGTGATGTACCAACTGTCACTCGTACCTCGTTGACTCTGTCGCGTGCACGCGCTAACAAAGCATACACCCCCCTTAACTCGCCGTCCCTTTTATGCGTCATCATTAGGAGTCACTAACGGCGAGATTGCGTCGGCATTAGCGTTTAGACACCCCTTTTTGTGTTCAATTTCCAGGTTATACTTTTGTAGTGCCAACGCCCAGCGTGTCAGCCTAGCGCTCTACGGAGTGGTTAGAGTCAGAAATTTGAGTGGGTTATGATCGGTAATCGCCTTGATTTTAGCGCCAAACAGCCAAACATCCAACTTCCCCAGTGCCCAAATGATTGCATAAGCTTCCTTTCCTATTGTGGCCCATCGGGTCTGAGCCGGGCTAAGTTTCTTGCTCAGAAAAGCGATAGGGCGCTCCTTGCCCACCGGACCCTGCCGTGCCAGGCACGCACCAACGGCGTAATTGGATGCATCTGTGGCGAGGATAAATTCTTTCCCCGGGTCTGGTGCCTGCAATGCCGACGCCTACACTAGACAGTTTTTCACCTTGTCAAAAGCTTCCTGCGCCTCTGTATTCCAAGGTAATTTCTGTGGGATACGTCGGCCAGTTAGGTTAGTCAGAGGCATAACGACTTTGGAGTACTCGGGCACGTAGTCCCTATAATAGTTGGCTAGTCCTAAGAAACTACGAAGCTGTCCCGTTGTTTCGGGAGCTGGAATCTCCTTTATCGCCCTGACCTTCTCTGGATCGCCTTCGAATATCACTCCTACTGCAGTTACTCGGGCGTGATATGCGCGAAGCTTGTTAGCGTGAATGGTTCTGCGTGAATCGTCCTCGAGCTCAACTAAATAACTGTACGGTCGCAGTTTTTCGACCGCTGTGATCGATCCCTTCCACTTCACCACTAGCTTCCCCTCTCCTTCCTTCTCGAGCCATAGTACTTGGTCCCCTGTGACAAACTGTTTGTCTGTGGCCCTTAAGTTATAGCGTCCTACGTACTCCTTCTGAGTGACTTCACTCTGTCGGGCGGCTCTTTCGCTAGCTTCTTCCAAACTACTTCGGAGCTTCGCAAGATATTCCGCTGCTGGCATACCCAATGATTCCGGCACTTCCCAGTCTCCTGACCAAGTCCTTTTGAGAATGGATAGGGGCCCGTTCGGCACCCGCCCGTACATGAGCTCGAACGGTGAGCGCCCTGTAGTCGCAAGTGGGACCTCACGATATGCCCATAACAAAAACGGAATCATTCTATCCCACTCGCGTCCATGTTCACTGACTATGTGAGAAAGCATTCTTTTCAACGTGCCGTTCCAGCGCTCGACTAAGCCGTTGCTTTGCGGGTGATCGGGCGTGGAAAATCTCGGTGTTGCCCCCAGTCTTTGCAACATCTCCTGTGTCAACCTTGACGTAAATTTGGTGCCCTGATCTGAGCAAATTGTCTCTGGCACCCCGTGATGAGAAAATATCTGCAGTAACGCGTCACATGTAGCCTTTGCCGTTACTGAACGGAGGCATACCACCTCTGGCCATCTGCTATGTAAGTCTACGACACAAAGAGCATGGCGGTGACCTCTAGCCGAAGGGGGTACCATAGGACCGATGCAGTCCATGTTTACTGTCTGAAACGGCACGCTGGGCCTGGCCAGGGGCTTAATGGGAACCCTATTTATCTGTTTCGTCGGCGATTTCACCTGGCATCCTTGGCATGACCTACAGTACTCCTTTACATCTCGCGACATCTGCGGCCAGTAAAATGAGCTTTTTACTCGTTGTAGTGTTTTCCGCTCTCCTAAATGACCTGCCCATGGTGAATCGTGAGCCATTTTCAGCACTTCTTTGTGCCTGTGTGATGGTAGCACTAACTGTTTGCAGATGCGACCCGCGAGGTGTTCCTGGTGATACAATAGCTCAGCTTGAACGAGCATGCCATGCGTTCCGGCCTTTGCCTGCGCCCAAGCATCTCGCAAAGCCGGGTCTGCTTCCTGAGCCTCACGAAACTCGTGTCGTTTGCTTTTGACCGGCTCGGGACCTTCGCTGTTGCTCTCCGCGGTTATGACGCCTGCCATCGCCCGTTGCTCCTCGCATGCCTCATCTGACAGCTCTACTATAGCTTCGGTCTCCTCGACTGCTGAACACTCGTCTGACACTATGTCACGTTTAACCCTTTCCTCGAGAAGCTGTGCGTAATCGTTGGGCGTGATCAGCGCGTCGGTGCCGTCTAGCAGCTTATCTGTGATTGCACAAAGCACGGCCGACTGCGCCGCCTCGGACATCACGTAAGGACTTCCTTCAGTAGCTATGAGCGGCACGTAAGCCAACTCAGCGGTTACCTGTTGCCCGAACGCTCCCGTCAACTTTATCTGCGAACCCGTACCATCGTACTGAGGTACCACTGCCTTTCTGATGACGCTCACCTCCGCTCCTGAGTCTACCACGGCGTTTAATGATCGACCTGAGCTCTTAAGCGTTACAGTATCCAGTGAGGGTTGTTTGTGCTCTTTGCGCTGCCACAACCTGTTTGCCATTGCTATTTCTGACCCGAATGCAGAAGCCGTCACCGTTGCGACTACTGGACCGTTTTCTTGTCCTGCTGGCCTAGTGCCTTGCCTTGAACCTGAGCCCTTATTGGGGCAATTCCTGGCAATGTGTTCGGCACCCTTACACTCAAAACATCGCCTTTTCCTTTTTCCGTCCGTGTGTGTATCTACCGCTGTTGCAGCTTTCTTTTGCCACTCCTCTACATTTGCCTTCTTTTGTGCTGCTTTGCACTTTTCGCTCTCCTCGAATCTCTCCGCGAGCCTAGCCACGCCACTGGGCAGCAAAAAGGACTTCTGTTGATTACAAATGACGTGCGCTCTAGTTTCCGGACTCAAACATTCTTTCAAGCGATCCGCGACGACTAGCTGCTTGAGTTCCTCGAATGTGCCTACCTTTGAACTCTGGACATAATAGTCGAAATAATTCTGAAGGCGTACGGCAAACTGATCCCAGGACTCCCTTTCTCCCTTTTTCGATCCCGCAAACAGCCTCTTGTACTCCGCCACCGAAAGCCTGAGACCCTCCAAAATTCTTGACTTAAGCTTAACATAAGCTTTTCGCTCCTCTGCTGTAAGCCTGCACACCAGCCCGCGTGCTCTTTCACTCAACTGTGGCAAAACTAGCCCGGCCCACCATTCGCTCGGAACTTCATACGACTCGAGCGTTGCCTCAACATCCTCGAACCACATTGGCGCAAGCGCCTCTTGGTTCGGCATTGGTGCCAGTACACCCTTTAACAAGCTTGCGAATTTCAGTCGCCTGTCCTCCTCTGACCTTCCGCCAAGCACTACGCTGTCATCGCTCTCGTTGGACTCTGCCCCATTACGGGCTCGTAGCCGCTGGCTTTCCAGCATCAAGCGCTGCTTCTCCGTTTCTGCCTCAGCAATTTTTAATTGAAGCTGGAGCAGTGATAGCTGCTGTTCTGACGCCGTATCTGACGTGACACTACCATGACCCCCCGTGCCGCTGTCGGCGACTCCGAACGCCTGCAAGTTTCCTGCCCCGTCCCCGTTCATTTCAGAGTTGTCCCTTTCTCTGTCTCGCAAGTTGTAATGCTTTGTCATCACCTGCGCCCAACAGAAAATCAAGAGCTACCCGCCTGAAGTAGCCTTGCGGTGCGCTCTTCCTCCTCGGAATCTGGTGGACTAGCCTTGCTTCGTTGATCCCGCAGCGTGGTAGTCAGTTGAAGGTGGTTGTCGTCAGTCTCGACCGATGTCGCTCCCCGCTGTCCTCCTCAGTTCAGCCATGCAGATCCTGCCGACTGCGCCAGTTACGTTCCGTTTGGTTCTTTCTACTCGCCTCTCGCTTGCTGCGCGACATTTGCTGCTGCCGCCAAGGAAGCCGAAGACGAGAACTTTTCATCTGCTGGCTCCTTGCGGAAACGACCGCTCCGACGTCATCTGGATATAGAGACGTTTATTCGTTTCGTTTTTCTTTTCTCTCCCCTTCACTGTGCCTGCACTCCTGGTTTTATCCCCTGTCTCCCCATTCAACCACTCTTGCAGTCCAATCGTAACGCACCACTCTTACAGTCCAATCGGAACGCACAGATGTGTCTCTCCTCGCCACAACCTCGAAGACCCACCGCCTCTTGCCCACTCATCGGTTCTCCGCCGTCGCTCAAGTTTCTTTCACACCGGTTCTCGGAATGGTCGACGACGGGCGTTGCCAGGTCGTGGAAAAGCGCCTCCGAGTAAGTTTCCGCGATGCCGGGCTGACAGGCCATCAATACAATTGGCCCTTGCGCCAATGCCGTCACCTCCGCTGATTCTGATTGTCGGGCGGACGCGTACATGTACCTTCCACGTGTACCTTCCACGTGTACCGGCCACCTGCAGCCTGTCATCGTCCCGCATTCCGGTGGCCCTGCTTCCTTGTTGGCGAGGAGTCGCAGGCCGCGGGGTGGGTAACATAAGGTATTCGGGGAACGCACGAAGTTCGAGCCCAACAAGCACCTACTAGCCTGAAAAGAAACTCACTTTGCTTTTTACTGCATGATTTACGAAGCAGAAATATTCAATGTATTCAACATGGAGGAACTAATTTCAACGCCAGTAGTTCTCGAAAGTTCATTATGATGTAACACACAAATATTAGCGTTACGAAGAAGACATCTTGAGTATGAAACATATGCACAACGAAGAGAGAAGGAACATTGCTTGGAACTTGTAGAGCGAAGAAAACTATTTCTGAATATTGTCTAAACATAGATGATTTTATTTTAATTGCGGCAAAATGGTTGCTACCAAATTGATAAGACTTATCAACTTCGTTTTAGTGGTACCTGCATTTTTGGTTATTGAAGTCTTGAGCAGGCGTGGCTGTTCTTGAACACACTCACATGACAGCTGGCAAGATTTTGCGGTAATTATGCAGGCTAATGTGAACGAGAAATGTTTGTGCACATATATTGTGAGGAAACCCGCACCTCCACCACTTGCGTGGAACTGGTTTATTCAGCCAGGCTGGAGCTGAATCACACTGGTGATGATATTTACAGATGATGAAGATGTACAGGTGATGATGATATTTAAAGAGAATGAAGAGTCATTCGCTTGTCGTGCTCACAATATTTTTTTCGGTGACTTAGCCCTAAAGCCTTTCTTCAACGCGTTGTCAGAATAGCCCTTTTCTGTGTAGGTCATCAGCGCATGCGCGTCGCCGTGAATGAGGCACACGCCATAAGATTTGGTGGCTAAACGAGACGGCAGGAGTGGGTCTGGTTTCACATACGTGCGAATGCCCTCCCCACCCCACCAAACAAAAATTACGGCATATTCATGGGGTGAATGATGATGAATGGGCGAAGCTCCGGAGGGATTCATCGGTAAACTGTGAATCTTCCGTGTAATTCGCCCAGTCGATCATCATGTAAATACGTGAGAAACGCAGTGTGTGTATATACACAAATCAACTTTTATTTGTTCTTAGACGATGGATGGCTTGCGATGTCCCTTGCCTCGCGCGCTCGCACATCGGGATTCTGTCTGCGAGCGCGCGCTGCTGCCGCCTTGCGCTCTCTCCGCTGTGCAGCCGTATCCATCCGGCGACTCCGAGCGCGTGCCAACAGCGAACGATGGATGGATGGATGGATATGGCTGTACCCTTCAGATCGGGCGGTGGCAAGCGTCACCAAGCCGTAATACCTAATGAACCAAAAAATATATATATATTTTTTTCCTTAAAAAGTGACTTTGAGGATTCGTACTTTGCAGTGAAGAACGGATTTTATTACAACGCTCCCCCTAGCGTACGTCGCCGCACTAAATCGAACGATTGCTTTCAACCAATGACACGCGCCATATGTGACATCATTCCTATTTTATAAGATCGCGCGTCTTTCATCAACTACAAGTACCGCTTTCTAGTTTATAACATCTTGCATCTTTTCATCATCAGCTACAAGTACCACCATCTAGTAAACACTACAAGAACTAAACGAGAGGTGGCTACATACAGGAGATGGTACCGCCATCTAGTGAACACTGCAAGAACTAAACTAGAGGTGGCTACATACAGGGGACGGTACCGCCATCTAGTGGACACTGCAAGAACTAAACTAGAGGTGGCTACATACAGGCTACAGGGGACGCACAGCCCACGCCCTAAGGAGCTTCGCCCCTAAAAAACAAAAAAAGCGCGAATGCAGGCCTCTACGGCTGCCTGCTGGCGCGCAGCGGGCAATTTCAGAGGCCAAGAACCACCAGTTTCGATTTCGACAATCTCCATGGTATGGGGCTGTGGGGACTCGAAAAAAGCCGATACTGCAAATATCTTCATGGTTCAGTAATGCTTTCCTTGATTGATATGTTCAGTTTAACGTCCCAAAACCACCATATGACTATGAGAGACGCCGTAGTGAAGGGTTCCGCAAATTTCGACCACCTGGGGTTCTTTAACGTGCACCCAAATATGAGCACACGGGCCTACAGCATTTACCCCTCCATCGAGAATGCAGCCGCCACAGCCGAGATTCGATCCCGCGGCCGGCGGGTCAGCAGCCAAGTACCTTAGACCACCGTGGCGAATCAGTAATGCTTTCCTTGTGGCTAGCATGAATGATTGAATCTGATAATGTGTATATCGTCCCATTGAGAAAAATGGCCTCACCATGTGCCAGTGAGTCACAAGCCATCACATGTAACAAGCAGCTTTAAACCACCATAACATTGCTATGGTCCGGTACATTTGTACAAATAATACTCTTTGAATGGACATTTTGATTGTAATCCTTTTTAAGTTTCAAAGTTTTGTGTGAAACATGAGTTTGGAATGAGAAATGCTTATTTTGAGTTCCTGTAAGAAATACACATTGATCAATGTTTATGATTGTGTAGTAAGAGCAGAGGTAACGTTTATCATTTTTTTTCGGTAGCGGTAATGATAACGCGTTTCTTTGTTGTCAGAGTAATGAGTACATATTTAGTTACTTTTTTTTCGATAACCAATACAACACTTACCAAAACCAACTAGGCCAAGGTTCTGCACATGTAAATAAGCAGACTTTTTGACACCATCTATCGGGATGCGGTCATGCCAACTCACCGAACGTGATGTGCGGCATCTTTGACCTCGGCGAGCGGGTTGTGCATGTTCTCCGGTTAACGACTCCCGGTATGTGCTTATGTCGAATCAACGCAAAGGGAAAGAAGTATATAGAAAAACGGATTTCAAAAACGGCTTTGCCGTCTTTCCCTCTCTATGCTTTGTCCTTTCGCTCTGTTACTCTTCGAGTGCCGAATCAACCAGGCTAAATATGCAACGTAACGGTTTCGGCCCGGCCGACTACTGCAGGACACCAGCATGCAGCAGCAGTGTCCGGAGCCGGCCGCGTCTGACGCTGAAGGCTCAGTGCAGCCAGTGGTGTCGCTGCACGGCTTCCAGTTCCACAGCCGCTGCCAGAAGATCGACTGGAGAAAGATCGGTGCGTTGTTGTACCTAATAAGAGCGGCGATGAGCCCGAGTTGGTTATTCCTCCTGATGAAAAATGAGCAGCGCGAAGCGCTAGAGGGTGGACATTCAGAGAGCGATTTACTAAGGAAGTGAAAGAATGACAAGTATGACTTTTAAGTGAGTTAGTTGGTGAATAAAGCGATGCATTTACATAGATGAGGTAGTAGGGATACCAGATATGTCGCCAGAAAAGCATTTCACCTAGCGTGATGTGCCTTAGACAGTGTTTCACTATCATCTCATCTTATAACTGTACATGTCAAGGACTTTGCACGCCACTTGCGGCATCCATGTTGCGTGTATATGTGTCTTTCTGTTAGGGACTAAACTGTTTTGGTAGCTAACGTGCACGCTTCTCATTGTTTTGCTTGCTCAGTCCTCTCTCGACTGCAGTTCCGCACCTCAGGGTTTGATATTGCCCAATAATTACAGATTTTCTCGTTTGCCTCCTGATATAATGTTGCACTGCAGCCGAGTTGCAGTGACACGGTGAAGCTGCACCGTCACCAAGTACACCAACACTGCAATTCGGTGTACAGCTAATCGGATGGTGCATTACCACGTTTATGGAGCAGTAAATTCGCGCGCCTCGACCAGCAGCTCATTCTTAAAGCCTTGTCGGCAAATGAAGCGTTGCATGGTCAAACCACGTTGCAGGACCATAGTGATCGAGCCATCTAATAAACATAGCTCTTGAGTACGCGCACGCACGATGTAGCATCCCAACTGAATTCGATCTCCGCTTTCAGGTGTCGTACATTCAATGCAGCGGCAGTAAGAGCTCCATTAAAGCAGCTTGACCAGCTTTCAATAGCTTAAAGGCTTCAGCGTAGAGGCACATGAAAAGAAAAAAGAATGCAGACATAAAATAACGCTGATGTAATGTAATAATAATAATAATAATAATAATAATAATAATAATAATAATAATAATAATAATAATAATAATAATAATAATAATAATAATAATAATAATAATAATAATAATAATAATAATAATAATAATAATAATAATAATAATAATAATAATAATAAATTGGGGCCGCTAGGCACTATTGGTGCGAATAATGAGAGATGAGCGTAGCTGGTGCCCTTGCTCTCCTTCTTTACCCCTACTCACCCTTACTTGTCTTTCTGGCCATACTGTTATGCAACGTCGTCACGGTAATCCGGGTCTGCCCGCAGTCGCTGCATTCTATCCCGTGTGGTACTACGACAAGTTTCCATTTGAGCGGCCTCTTCATCGCGAGTCGTGCACTTCTTCGCTCGCACCATGTCACGGCTAGTCTTCGCGGGCTGCTTGTCGCCACTTGAGGTGGTGCTGATACCTGTGCAGTGTAATACAACTCTTGTTGGCAAACCTGTTTAACATTACGCGCCTCATGCAGCGGCTGTGGACGTGGACCAGGTGGCTCGCGAGGTGGATGTGAACGCGCTGCAGAAGAATGTCACCCACCTCACTTTCTGCGACATCGACCACGAGCTGGTAAACGACGATTGATCACTTCTTTCTCGATCAGACTGCCATATGTGTAACGACACAGTCGTCGAATGAGTGCATATGCTCCACATGATCGCGTTCCATGTCATAGCGCGAGAACCTCATGATTAAAATGTAAAACAAATCGTACACTGCTCGTAGTGGACGTGTTCGTGTCGCTTTAACTAAATATTGCACAATAAGTGCATTGCAGGTAAAGTCTGCAAATAACATCCACCATACTTTCTTGGCTTCATTGGGAAGCAAAAAAACAAGCCATTAATCTATTATCTTTGCTTCGTGTTAATACGAAGTCATTGAAACGGGCCCCGCAGCACTTTTTCCTGGTACATTAAACCCCACATACCAGTCAATCAGCACTTTTTACAACTCACTCATAAAACGGTTCCCATTCGTGTTAAGCCTGTTCTGCTCAGACAGCGTAAACTCCTGTGAACGTGTGAGTGAAAAAAAAAGAACCGTTCACAGATTGCGTTTTCAAGACAGCTAGACACCAATCTTTCCTCTCGACAAAATATGTCGCACGGAAGGAAGGACACGGCAACTGGCTGACTTGAGTATCATTGTGCTGCACAGTTAACGCGCCCGCCTTGGCTTGCCCAGTTGTGCCCGCGTAGCACGCTGTAATGTGCTGAATAGACTCTGTAGAACTTGTAGTGTGCTGAAAGACAAAGCCACGACTCACGCTGGCAGCCATGTCGGGAGCCAGGGGCAGGCCATTTCTGGAGGATAGTTTGAGCGTCATCTGCTGGCGACTCGTATCAGTTCAGATGCACAGAAGGAATCAAGGAAAAGGTCAAGGTAGAATAAAAAATAGCGTTGATAAGAACGTTTCAAGGACCACGGTCAGACTAGAAAGGTGCGAGGAGTTTCTTTTTACGGCCTTTACTATCGCTCCGGACATTGTTGAAGCGTTCCTCCACTGGTGATGGCAATGCTCAGGGCGTGGGGCGCTGCGAGTTTCCTTCGATTGGGGACATCAGGGTTCGTTTTATAAGGGAGTTTCCTTGCCGTTGCAGTTAAGGCGACTTTTGTTTTGCGTCGTGTGTAGCTGGCGAAGTGCACAGTACGCACAGTGCAGACGCTGCTAACTGTGCACATTTTGACATTGCCCGTGTATGTGTGTGCAGACTTGCTGCTTGATTTCGACATCTGAGAACATGTTTATCCTTGCGACGCAGTAAGTCGGTCGCTGTAAACCGGTCAATGAGACCAATGTGTACTGTGGCGCTTAGCAGTGTGAGCCACAATCAACAAGGGCTTCAGGCTTTTCCTTTCTTCAGTTCTCGAGTGATGAGCTGAAGGGCTGAGAAGTCTGAATTAAAGGCTAGGTAAGGTGGTACGTTTACGTTACGAAACTGGTAAGCGCACGAGAACCTGTAAAAAGCCTGTAATCGGTTTCATAATGTCTAAAAAAGTTTTCTAGGCAACGATTGGTATAGTTTCTGAAATCGAATGCTTGGAGAATGGGGAAAAGTGGCACGCTACCTTGCTTCGCAGAATACTTATTTTAAATGGGTTACTTGTCTCCAAATATGCAGCTGTTAAATCACCCGCGTTCCTGTTTCCGGAAAGTAATATTGATTTAGTGTCCCCAGTTTCGATGCACATTACACTACAATACTATATATGGGTTGCTATGTACTACGATTCAGCCGTGGAGATAATGCGTGCAGCCATATTTACGTGCTAATCAGCAACACCACGTTGCCGCATTTTAATAATCTACCGCGAAGATGTAACTGGCGCAGTACGGATATCCAGAGCACAACATGAACAAATTTAGACAGTCGAAGTGTTCCCAAGCTGCTAAATGTCATAAAAAACGCACTGTTAGGTTAGCCTGAAATAATGTTTACTTTTCGTATTATCCAGATGTGCGCAATACTACAGAAGTGGCGGGTTTTCTAAGCGTTTTGTGATGGGTATGGGCACGGAGGTGCGGAAGGGCTCCAAAGCATTACCAGGGCTTCCCCCTCTTACACCGTGATGCAACATGGTTTTGCAACTCCTAAGACAGAATGCTGACTCCGAGCGCACTAAATGTCATGCAACTCATATCTCACTCCATCAACCTTCTCGTGCAGGAAGGAACGTCAGTGGACCCAAACTTTGTCAAGTTGTTCAAGCTTGCGCAGCTCTGCATTGAATACCTCATGGTAAGTAGCGCATATGGGGCTCAACTTTATCTTCGTTGAAGAAAATTCTGGAGGCGACTATCATTATTTGTGTGTAGTTAGGCTCGCACGTTGTTGTTCGTATAACCATGGTTATATACCTGCAGGTATATTCCTTGCACTGGCATAACCTGGGGGAGGGTAGGTGGAGACATCCCCCTCAAGAAATTTTACTGAAGTTTTGTATGCGCATATATACCCGCACATTTGAAGCGCTCGCACGAACGCATATATGTGGTTGAAGTCGCCCTAAATATTTTTGTTTTGGTTATGCTGGTTGTGGTTCCAGTTAACTTTGTTTTTCGTGCGCTTCTGAAGCCAGTCTCGGAGCGCGCGTGGAAAGAAAAACATGCATGAGATGTGCTCTGCCAGGATTCCGCAACAATTGCGGTTACTCAGAATTATTCATCAAACTCTGTTTTCATCAACTATTCTTGCAGTTAATTCACACTTAAGTAATGTTCTCCTCCGATATTATACGCATCGAATATAACACCTATCTTGAATAAGAATATTGATCTCTATTTTGTAAAATACCTTCTCTGCATATTCGAAAAACCAGAAGGTTTTGGTCGACCATGTAGGCTTTAAAGAGAAACAAGGGTCTCACACGATGCTCACGACACTAAAAACCAAGCATTACATTAATGTATTTCGTCAAAACACCCAGATGCAACCCTTTTTTTCCAGGCACTGTAATGCCGTATTGCTAACACTTGCTCAACAGTACCTAACACTGCACATTTTCACATGACGCTTAGCATGTACAGCACGTACATGCATGCAGCATAAACGTTTTGCCTCGTTGAAAAATTTAAATCTTGGACAACATTAGTTTAAACACGAACGTATCGAATACCGTGTTTCATGTGGGTTCCTTAAGACCCACAGCTCTTTACAAATATTTATATCGTTATTATACGGCACACTCGGCCCCTCGACGATTAATTATCTGCACAGTATGAAAACGAAAAGCAACTGAAGAGTTTCATGTGGGCTTTTAACTGAACTGTGATAATGAATGTTGTCTGTCACATTTGAACGAAGTTGCACGCGTTCTGTGCATGGTGTCTCAAGGAAACGCGTTATCGTAATGCTTTACACAAGTAGACGGCTGAAAAATTAAGGCTAGTCTTGTTGATACTCAGATATAAAATAGGTGATAAGGAAATGGTGATAAGGACAGTTTTTTTGCAATAGCAAACCACGAATAAGCGATGAACGTACCTGAATGACAACGGTAGACCAGCCGGTGGTAAGTATTCAATGAGAGAACATTGTGGCTTAAAGCATGTGGAAACTGTCGCATGGCCTGTCAGATTCAACTTGTTCTCTCTCCAGTATTTGCCAATATTCTGTTCACGGCTGTTAGCAAGTCAATCGACTGCTATTCGCCTATTTAGCTTTCTTGCGTCAATACCTATACTCCACTGACCTGATCCAAGTGTTTGTGTATTCATTTCTTCACATTTATAATGGCCCTTTCACACTGATTTGTCTTTGTCGTAAGAGTAAGACCTACGATATGGATTTGGAGCTCCGCATGACTGTCTTCAAGAAGACAGAAAAAAGTCACAGTTTGCCGCAAAGCCGAAGCAATGAATGCGACAGCAAAAATTCGAAGGGTCACGTCAATATTGGCAAGCCGATCTAAACGTGCCCCGCGTTTCTCACGCGCAAATGACGCACAAAACTTACTGACAGGTACAGATGAACACGAGTAGGCATCTCAGTTGTTACTTCACTGTGCCTGAAAAGCGCGCCCTTTTCGCAAACAGACAGTGCAGCGAGTGCAGTGACCTTTGTGCGCCTGGTAACTGCTACAGAATCGTTACGGTAAAAGCCCAAGGCGTGCGATTGTCCCCACCGCGAGATAGGCGAGCGCACGCGTGATCGTCTTCTCTCCGTGGAGCAAAGTACGCGTGGCAGATTAGAGCGTGTCCCGCCGCGTCGTGACGACGTGGTGACGCGCGTGTGTGCTCACTGCGCCAAATCGCTCGTAATGCTGGAAAACACAATAGTTTCCCCCGAGATGCCCATTAAGTGGTAGATATAAATAGCTTGCCATTTAAACGTTCAAGGAGGTGCTCCTTCGTGGCTCATTGGCTAACGCCTCGTTATCAGAATTCAGAGCTCCGACGTGTGATACCATGCGCCGGAGTCTTTTTTTGGATTGTTTTTTCTTTCTTGCGTTTTCCTATGTATAGATATGTATACATATACAGGGAACGATGGTGACGCCGATGCCGGCGGCAAAATGCAGCCGGGAGTGTCCTTATAATTCCTATCGCAATAAAAAGAAAATCAGAGAGCACCCATATCTGACGATGACAGCAGAGGTCAACCACGTGAGCACTTATAAGCAACAGTACTGACAATTGGGCGAGTCCATACCGATTCATGACTGTTTTAATAGTACGTTATGTTGGGCTAGTTGGTACATATTAGGCTGAAAAACGTGGCGCAAGGTTGACCAAGAGATTCGCGGTGCAAGGTTGACCAAGTCTTTTTTTCTCTTGGTCAACCTTGCGCCACGTTTTTCAGCCAGCATGACTGTTTTATGCGCAACTCATGCACGGATCCGAAAAAAGATAGCGACGATGGGCGCAAACTGAAAACTGTTTCATTTGAAACAGCAAAATGCACTTTTATCTTCAATAAATACAGATTCCGTCCCCTCTCCTCAAGCGGCAAACTCAAATGTTTACGAAATAAAACCAATGCAAGTAAGGTAGTGGACATGCGGCTTGACCAAAAGAGAAGAGAAAGACTACGATGGAGCGACCGCTACCTGCGCGGCTAGTTGTCGCTACTCCTGCCATTAAAACGCCCTTGTTTGAATTGGAGGAGGTGCTGTGTACAGGTTTTCCTACCACAATGGCTAATAGCAGCGAGGGCCGCGATCGCTCCAATCTAGTCTTTCTCTTTCCTATTGGCCAAGCTGTATGTCCAGTACACCAAGTAAGCGTACTCAGCAAGTCTACGTCATCACATGAACGAAAAGAACAAGAACATCGTACGAGCTTGAGGCTGACCTCACACATCTGCTGCAGGACTAGTACACGTGGTGCACACACACATGACGTAGTTTAGCGCGTACACATCTGGTGGATCATTGTAGTTCGTACGCTTGAATGAATGAATAACCTTATTTAAAGTCCGGCAGTTTCCTTCGGGCGAAGTGGACAGAAGGGGGAGTTAACACTTGTCCCATCCCGCCCTCCGTCTATTATGATGGCAGTGCCTCATGTGACGGCTTGAAGTCCTTAGACCCTCACGGCATCTTAGGCTTGCCAGACGGCCCAAAGATAGTCGGCCTGGCGTTACTAGAAAGACTGGTGAAATACGGCGCTTCACATTGATTGCAGACTGCCTCAAGTTCAAGGTTATTTTCTTACTCACAAGAGAGGTCGTAACGATTAAAGTTCCCACTGTTCAAAAACTTCCGCGGGTCCTCTTGTTGGTTACATAATAATAGATAGCTAAGCGGGCGTCGAAAGCATACAAAGAAACATACAAAATATTTATTCACTTTTCAAAATGTTTAAGCAGTAGATGTCAGCTCAACACTTCACAGCAACAGAAGCATGACTATGAGAAAAATACGACGAGGAATAGTGCTGTATACTATACAATGTAGTAGTCTTTAAGGTAAACTGTAAAGAACGCTCGTACGATGATAATGCCGGTGAAGCTTTTACTTAAGCATGTAAGTTTTTGCACATTTCCACGCTGGCGAAAGCTAAGTTACTTTGCTGTAGCTCGTATGTAACTTTGTATATTTTTAAAGGTAACCAGCACTTGTTGGTATAAATTGATTGATTTGTTGGGTTTAACGTCCCAAAACCACCATATGATTATGAGAGACGCCATGCCGTAGTGGAGGACTCCGGAAATTTCGACCACCTGGGGTTCTTTAACGTGCACCCAAATTTGAGTACACGGGCCTATTGTAGGTATAAATTAAGAAGGCTATTCTTGTCAATGACAAAAATAATACTATGTCTTTTAGTAGCCGTTAAGAAACTGCTGTTCTTATGGCAGTCGAGCTGCTTGAACTCATAGAAAATAGGGGTAACGTCAATGCTCTCAAGACCCAATGTGGCCACACCAACAGCGTTATTTGGGATGTAATGCTACGGGGCTAAACGACAACGTAATGCGAGACCGCATGAACTAGGTCAACATTGACTGAAAATTTTCTCATAGCATGTCAAGAGAATGAGTTTTAGCGGAAATGTTTAGTGTCTCCATGTGCACATCTATGCATTGCACGGTCCTCTTCTGGAAGTAGATGATGTGTTTTTTAATTATAGGGGTCCTGCAAGACTTTTTGAGTATGGTCAGAAAATGCTGTCGATGGGTAGTCGAGGCTGCCTACAGCACGCGTGCCAAATAATTTAACGCAGCACGTGTCCTGGAATTTTCAATAGTTTCTCAGTCAGCTAAAAAAATCACTTTCGCTTATCTCAACAGAAGACGCTGCTGACCAAAAATCACTGCATCCCAGGCCAAGTATCAGCCTACATCGGACGAATCGAGCAGATGAATCGCGACTTCTCCACGCGCGCACGCGCGATTGATCAGAAAAGCCGCGTATTCGAAGAAAAAAAAAAGTGCTCAAGGTCACGAGGCGCAGGTGGCTATCTTTCCCCGTGCCATTTCTCCCGGTTTAGCTTCTAGCACTTTCTTCGGGACGAGAGAAGAGATAATGATCATTAATTGTAGCAAGCCATGTGGCAAATCTTTGTAACTTCGCTCTACAGAACAGTATCTGAAAGTTTGTGCGCCAGTGAATTTGAGAGGCAACAAGCTTCTTCGCTGAATTCATTAATGACTACTTAGAAAAGTACTGCAGGGCCCCTGTAAAGAAACGCCGTCTAAATGAATATACCTGTAAGTATGGTATATTTATAGGTATATTCTAGGTATATTATATGGTATATATGTAGGTATATATACCTAGAAAACCGTCTTTTTCTCAATCGATTGCATTCACCCCCCCCCCCCCTCTCTGAAGTCATCTGCACGTAACGTGATTTTGCATAGCCTCAGTGATTGGAAGCGTTGCGAGTTGATTTTTGCGTCTCACGTGGTTTTATAGATGCCCCAAACATTCGCGATATTTGGCGCCATCATGAAGCTACATGACGATGTCTTCGATAGATGAAAATTTTTAGATCAGTTCGTGCCGACACCGACGGCTACTTTTGGTGGCTGAGGCAGAATTTAGGGCTTTTGTCTTAAAACATTCCCCCCATCGGAACAACCGAAGAGTCGAAAGAATAGGTGACGTGCACCAGGGTCTAAACGCTTGTTTTCAGAGCTCCGGGGATATTTAGAGAGTTGGTTTCTTGTATATTATGCAAGGTGTAGTACAAAAGTATTTTTACCAACAGTTCTCGCAGGATATTCTTCTCCAGTCGCTAACCGACACCGAGGAACGGTTGGCGGAGGCAATGCAGACGCTGGAAGAAGAGCGCAAGTTCCGCATCTGCGACCAGGAGGCCATTCGGGAACTTCAGCGCGAGAACCGCAAGCGACGCCGCATCATCGAGAACCAGCAGCTGGAGATGCTGCGCTCTGACCGCTTCGCACCCACGGGAGCAGTTGTGTGCCTTCATTCACTCTCACCTGTCTGATGCTGTTCAGTAGCCGTTTGACTATTCGTTGTCACGTAATAGTGCGTACAGCACCAACTCATTCATTTCCTTTGGAGTCAGCACGTGACGTGGGCAAGTGGAAGCAACAGTACATGGGAACGCATTTGACGCCCATTTTTGAGCTAATACGCAAGCAGAAACCTTGTTGTTACCATGAAACTTCAGAAGCAGGTTAACCTTAACTATTGCAGCCTTCTCGGCCAGCGCCTCCTTGTGAATGAGCCGTTGAATCAGCTCAGATGCACTCCGCCGCGGTGGTCTAGTGGCTAAGATACTCGGCTGCTGACCCGAAGGTCGCGAGATTGAATTCCGGATGCGTCGGCTGCATTTTCGATGGAGGCGAATATGCTGTAGGCCCGTGTGCTCATATTTGGGTGCACGTTAAAGAACCCCAGGTGGTCTAAATTTCCGGAGCCCTCAAAAACGGCGTCTCTCATAAACATATGGTGGTTTTGGGACGTTAAACCCCTCGTATCAATCAATCAATCAATCAATCAATCAATCAATCAATCAATCAATCAATCAATCAATCAATCAATCAATCAATCGGCTCAGATGCAATTGTCCTATGATGCTCGTCCACAGCTGCTCAGTGAGTACGCCAGTGCGTGGGTGTCGTTTTCGTGCAGGTTGCGGAAAGCATATATTTGGGGCTCGCACTCTGCTGTTGGTGCGTATCACTACGCTTCCCCTTCATTTTACTGCCAAGCTCACCGAGCTGTGAAAGTCGTGACCATGCCTCAATCCGCCACCTTGAGAGCGCTAATCAGTTGACTGTAGGCTATTACTCCAATTGGCTTAAAACTCGACCGTGGCGGAACTTGAGAACAGGTCATAGGTCTACAATGAATGTCAATCGTGACATCACCCGTGCCTGTGCCTAGAAATGCTTATCGAAAGTGAAAAGAAAAATGTGGTGACTTCGATCCGAGTCTTTCATGATTGGCTCGACGTGGTGACCGTAGTCGACACTGTACTGGCGCCCCCCCCCCCCCCCAAAAAAAAAGACAGACGCCGGCAAGCTCGGAAATCATGGCCGTAACATCAGCTTAGCCACTAGGCTGACAAATGCTTATGACAGAACGAACGTAGGCTTGTTGGTTTAGTTTAGCGAAACATACAGCGCAGGTTAAGCATTGTGCGTGTTTTCCTCCTGCGTTTTCTTTGTTACTTGCTCTGTGTGTTTCAATAATGTTTTTCTGGGCCTCCTGTTCCCACACGTTGGAGACAAAGGGTGAGGACGTCTGCCTGCGAGAGCATGTCTGCCTTTTACTCGTTTTAAAGCGCGTAGGAATGTCATTATTGGTTCCGAGCTGAAGTGCACGCCTATGCTGAATTATCTATGTGGGAGAGAGTATTTTTTAGAATTCTACAAGAGCAACCACCTGAGCGCCCTTACATTGCGTCAGGCGCAAAGGACGCCGTGTATTATAACACAGAGCCACAGGATTTATCGCAGCTCAGCCGCTTTACTCGTGTGTGCAGCTTTTGTGGCGTGAAAAGGAGGTACAGCCTCAAAAACTGGATGAACGGCTTCATTAAAAAAAAAAAAAAACTCAGTGTGAATTTTTCGCATTGACAAGGAAGAGCTGAAACCAGGAAAAGCTTTCGGAAACCGAAATGTTTTTTCAATGACGCAGCTTTGATTGTAAGAATTGTACACAGATATCGAAAAATGCGCGTATCCGAGAAAAAGATGAAGAGACGAAAAATACGCCTTGCGCAGCTCTTGCTAATACTGACATTCACCAGTGTCTTCGCAACCTCGTATGTGATTCTTGCGCCTAAAAGTGTACGGTGAAATAAGTACTTAATTTTCGAGTTCACGTTTGAGCAGTGGAGCTCGAGCGCTTGGATGGCCTAAGCAGTAAAATAGGCACTGAAGATGTCCGATCGTAGTCGTCGGGGCTCGCCACCGTCTCTATTCGAAGCGCAGGTGCGAAAAATCTGTGCGCAATACTGTGTATAGCGCGCAAATGGTGTTTCAAAGTGAAAATTTTTTTGGTATCTATCATTTCGTCTATAGATGGGACGCAGTCATCACAGTAGATGACGCACAGTCACATCTACGCTGATACACTCATGCACACGAACACATTGTGGAAATTACGCATTAAGGGTGAAGCTTCTGGCATGCTGATCATTCATGTTAAAGCGACAGGGACAGACAAAGAGAACGGCCCCTCTTCGCTCCATCATCAGCATTGACGTCGTCGATTTGCAGCCATTTTTGTTTGTCCTCTTCGGTATTGCACTAGATATTTGACAATTTTACGCAGTCGATTGACTCCCATTAAATTAACTTGTTCGATTACGCAAAGCACACCTTTTGTAGATTCGTAGATACATGCCAACTGTGCGAGGACACGTTCAAGTGCTTTCAACATTGCTTTGTGTCGCCGCAGCCCTGCCCCTACTGCCGCAAGGTGTTCGTCAGCCTAGCGTACCTGCAAGCGCACGTGGTGCGGCGACACCCGGAGAAGCCTGCGCCCACAGAGGACGCCCTGCTGGCACAGTGGCAGCGAATGGCCACTGGCACGGCGCTGCCAACGGCGACTGAGTTGAACCGGGGCTTGCACGAACTCCGGAATATCCTGCTGCGGAAAGAAGATGGGCCCGACCACGCTGAGGACAAAGTGAGTGAAGTTACAGAGAAAGCATCACTACGCTGATGTGCACATTCGTAAGAGGGAATATGTGCAGTAGTTCTAAGAAAACCTGGCCCCGTGGTCACGCCGAAGCGTGTGAAATGTAGCAGCGTTGCAGTTAGCGAATTACTATGCATGGGATCTGATATGTCGGAAAACGCACTTGGCTTCCCAAGAGGCTTGGATGAAATGTGGGAAATCGATACAAGCCAGAGCGATCTCCTCGGGTGCACTCTTTCATTATTACCCGAAACCAGTGCGCACATCACATCGCTGTGTATGCGAATGCTCGCTGCATACAAGCAGGCCAGGAGCGAACGCGTTAAAAGATGCAATGGCTTAAGGGAGATCTCCAGGCAGCGCTAGTTTGCACTTCGGCAAATTGAGTCGCCTTGAGGAATGAGAGGGACACAGTCACATCTACGCTGATACACTATGGCACGCGAACACATCTGGAAAGTACGCATTAAGGGTGAAGCTTCTGGCGTGCTGACCATTGATGGTAAAGCGACAGGGACAGACAAAGAGAACGGCCCCTCTTACTTCCAGACACAAACGCAGCAAACCAATTTTACTTTTATAACAGTGCTTCTTCTTTATCAAAGTGTTTCTGTTGTGTTCACGCGCTTGTGAGTGTGTTCTTTTAAGTAATATGCGCCGTTAATTGACCACCATGCAATTATTCCTCCGGCTGCTGTAACGGTGCTGGCGCATGAATAGCAATTCACGTGCTCTTCCCGAGTTTTTCATCATACGGCGTGCAAATAATATATGTGACGCTACGATGACTGGGTGACGTGGCCTGGCTCATACACCATGTTTATTCTACTGTCTGACTTCTTCCTTCTCTCCCTCTACTAACCATCACTTGATACGTCACACGATTCCCCCGAAAGATGGCACCGTTTATAACCTACAAAAATTGAAGAAGCCAATAAACATACAATGTCCAAATTCTCAGTATCACGCCCCGACGGAGTTCCACAGTCTCTTTAAATCTTCAAGCCCGAGGGAGCAGTCCGGTGAACTCTATAACAACTCTGGTGGGCGAGGCTAATTGTTGCGTTCCGGACAGAGTGGGATACACGTGTATACTGACAGTACTGCTAGAACTCTTGTTCGGTCTGACCAAGGTTGGAACGCCTTGTTGCATCGGCAGCTCAGATGTCGTCGGGGTTGTATTTTTCGCCGTGAATGATGCAATCCCGATGCTTCTTGCTTGCGTGCTTCTCGACAGACTGTGATGGAGTGCCTGAGTGCTTGCGGTTTGCAAGCAGTGCTTCCGCGTCTTTCTTGGCGTTTTCTGTGGTGTTGCAGCCGGCGGAATAGCAGGCGCTGGAAGCGTTTCTGGCGACTTTTCTTTGTCCGAAAGTGTCTGACGTCTTGTTGGTTTGGAGATCTTATTTTTCGATGTTCTTCAACTGGTGAACGCGCTTCCATTGAATTTGGAGTTCGCCGATGCCCTCGTTGCAGTCTCTCTCGTTGTTTTCTGAGTTGGTGAACTTCGTTTTGCTTGCTTTGCTGGTGCTGCTCAGGAGATGGCTGTAGTGGCGCCCCTTCTGGAATCGGGCATTCATTTTCTTCGAGGTTTGACGCGTCCTGTAGACAGCTGATGCATGGTGAGCTGGTGTCTTGCTTATGGGGCATAGTTGGTAATGCGCCATCATTATGCTCTTCAAAGACTTCGGTAAGGTGTTCCAGTATGGACACTTTGGACAGACAGCTGCGTGCGAGGTTTGGTGTATGTATTACTTCTGCATTTTTTTCGGTTCTTGGAGCTGTAAGCACTGTATGGGGATACCACATGTGACGTCGCATCACCATGTTGAAAATGCAAATTTTGGCAAGTCTGCGGTGCCGTGGAAATGAACTCTTGCGACAGAAAACATTCAGAGTTGACAGATAGTTCAACAGGGGCTTCTTCTCCGCGGCTCGCTATGAGTGGTTCTTGCGCCTGGTAGCATGCGACGTTCGATGCGTCTGAGCCTTCTGTGTTTGGAGTTTCTGGTGGCTGCGCACTGGACGGCAACACCGCAACAGGGGTAGTTCGGTAAGGTTTGAGTTGTGAATGGCCCTCTTTCTGTGCAACTAACGATGCGAGCTGTTCTGGCGCATGAATCTGGGTGGTAAGTCCAGGGCTTGGCGTAGCATCGTCCGAGCTCCGCAGCTCTATTCCGACCATTGTGAGTGTGCTAGATGTGAGATGGACATTGTGAGTCACGAAAGAGCCAAGCGATGGAAAACCATGAGGCGGGCCAAGTCTGCGAGATGGGGAGTAAGCTGCTCTAATGCGTGAAGACTGATTTTCACTCTTTGAGTCATCTTGGCGTTGTTTGGTATTTTCCCCATGTGTCAGCTGGTCTACCATGAACAAGGCGTCCTTATGACACGAATAGTGACCGTTAGGAGCCTTTGAAGAGCTGCGTCGTAGAAAACCAGGTGGTGGACCATGTATGCGAGATGAAGCATGAAAGGCATCAGTAGGGTGAGCGACGTCTCGTGTCGTATGTTTGTGCCACGACTTTGGAAATGCCGCCTTTCGTGAAGAGAAACCTGGTGGAATGCCACGTTTCTTGAGAAATAAGCTGGACTGTGACGGTCGAGTGTGGTTGTATGCAGATGGTCGGTAATGAGGAAGCCCTTGTCGTAGTCATTAAAACGGGCAATCATCTCTTCCCTGATCTTTTGCCATGATTCGTCGTTTTCGAATATGTGTGTCAGGTAAAACTTGAATGCCTCACCGGAAATGTAGTCAGTGAAGTTGGTGATCATTTCCCGTTCCGACCATGATGTAGCGGTTGCGTGGTGCTCGAACAGGTCGAACCAGTTCTGTACAGGTCCATCGTCCGCTGCTCTGGTGTACTTGGAGATGGGAAGGTCGTCTGATGGTGCTGTCATAATGCTGGTCTTGGTGTAGTGTTGGGATGTACTTTCGTGGTCCACGTTCGGTCACTGCGTCTTGCTGAGACGTTCGGAGATGGTGGCTGGTTGATGAAGTGGCCGCCAGGTCTTCATCCTGTCGACTCGTGTGACGCTATGATGACTGGGTGACGTGGCCTGGCTCATACGCCATGTTTATTCTACTGTCTGACTTCTTCCTTCTCTACCTCTACTAACCATCACTTCATACGTCACATATATAGATGAATATTAGCCAAGCGTATTGAAGTCTGTACAACACAATCTATTAATCTGCATCGTGGATGTTAGCACTTCACCAACAGCGAAAATCACATTTATGTGGTATATGATTTATATTCTCTCACGGGGGTAGCTCCTCCTTCGCGACGAACTGCTCTGTCGGCTGGACGAGCTTCAGCGGAAGTGTGACAGCCTGGCGGTGGGTGACCGCAAGATGAGCTTGGCAGGTGCTGCTGCCGGCGAGGCGAGTCCCTGGGAGCTGTCAGCCGAGCCTCCCGGATCTTTCTCCGAGGGACAGGCGGCACTGGCCAGCCTGTCGCAGCAGCTGATCCAGCAGAAGGATGAAGTTGGTCGCCTTCTAGCGCAGCAGGAACGCCTCTTTCTGCAGCGCATGGACGCGCTCGCTAAGGACGTCGTGGCGCTCACCAAGGTACGTTCTCGGCTGAATGTTATCTTGGTTCTCAATGCAAGAAGACCCTGACACTTGGCTAATAGATTCATACTGTTTAGCCAATCAGGTAATTTTGGTTTCGTCGAAAATACCAGTGCAAAGAGAAACAGTCGAGGCCCAAGAGGAAGAATGGACGAGAGAAAGCGCTTAACATCTGTTTGTCTTAGTACGTTCGTGCGCGTGGAAGTTCCCATTTCTCGATGAAACGAGTCATGCGTAGCTTTTTTATTTTCCGTTAGGCGAGAAAGGTTGCGTGACAATGTGTTCTTTTTGACGACACCAGTGTGATAGCGCTGGAAGCGGAATTAAGTTCAGCTCAACAAATAATAGTTCAGTGTGGCTGTTATGACGCGCTAATAATGGCTCGAATGGATTTCTTCTTGATTATATCTAGATTCTTAATGGTCTTCAGCGTCGTTGTACCCCAGACAAAGTAGCAGTACTTGATATATGATGCAAATAGGCTGTTATAAATAACAAGCTTAATAGTATCTTTAGACAAGTAGTATTTGCATTCATTGAGGATACCGGAGAACCGTGAAATTTTATAAGTGATCAGTTCACTGTACTTATTCTTAGACATGTGCTCCTCAAACAAAACATCGAGACTCTTTACAGAAGGCACTGTTTATGTATAGGCGAACTTTTATGATATATACAAGTTTGGGCTTCTATTTTGCGGTTTGTGGGTCTAAAAAGGCAGCCTTTGTTTTAGGAGCATTCATTTTAAGAAAATCGTCGGAGCATTGATAATGTGCGATCGACATTCTTTATTGAATCAGTAGCATTCGGCGCAGAAAATAGTAGGTAACGTCATCTGGGTATATTATGAATCTCGCGGGTTCCTTAATTCTGACTATGTCGTTTATATACAGGAAGAATGAAGGGGGCCCTAGAATGCTGCCCTGCGGACATCCGGCTCCTAATGTCTTGAACTCTGAGGCGTGATGAATAATGCATACCTGTTGTTGGTAATGCTTTAGGTAAGAAGTGAGCGGTTCAACTTGCCTAGCTAATGACATTTCTGCAAATTATGGTGGTGCAACGGAACAAACGAACAAGTGAGCAGGCAAGTCTCAAGGCCCTTTATGCATGTGCCTAATACAACTGGAAAGCGGAAGCCATCTTCTTGTTTTCTTTCTCAGTCTACTGAATCAATCCTACCCGAAAGCTATACGCTTCGAGATCAGTTCAGCACTGCTTACGGGACTGGAGGCGTTGCAAGCTTTCTGTTTTTCACCTGGTTTTGTACGGCCTCCATGATCGGCTCACTTTTGACCAAGCGACAAGTTAATATGATGTGACGTTATAGATATGTCGTCATGACATCCCGAACGCTCGCGACCCGTGATGTCCATATGACAACACAAGGTGAATTCATCAAAAGACTATGCTTTTCGCATTTTTCGTGCTGGCGCGTCTGACGATAATTATTCAAGTTTGATGAGGCATCTCTTTAATAAGCAAGCAAACAAATAATCCGGAGGAAGAAAAGCTAGGGGCGCGCCACTGTCATTTGCCCGAGAAACAGTGCCGCGCAAACGGGCTTTGAAACGGGGGGAACTCAAGTATATGCGTTGCAGAGTGGCGGGGGGGGGGGGTATCGCCTCAATATTGTGTATATGAATATGGTTTGGGAATGCCTAATGCTTTAATATTCCTATTTATTGAATGAAGGAGAAGCGTTGCTTTGAACCAGTCGTGGGACGCTATTATAGGGTTGTGCCCCGATACTGCATGAAGGCACGAAGATGTGGTTGAAAGTACTGCTGCTTTCATCGCATCTACTCGAGTCAAGCAAAGCATCAGGTCAAGCGAAAGCCAAGTAAGACGCCCTTGACTGATTTCCGAACGCGCGATCCAGCGCCAGTGAGCGGTTGTGCAGCGCGAGCAGTCGGTTTTTACTAGCAGACGCTGCCTGCATCGGCGTTGCGAGTCGAGAGGGTGTAGGAGAGTGACAGGTTGCACGAGATCCGAGACGCGAGCACGCGCAGTTGGGTTGTGGGAGGTGCCACCGACACCGAATCTGCGACCTAGGGCGACAAAGTAATGCTCTGAATTTAAAAACCTCCTGAATGCGACTTTTTGGAGTCCGAACACATTTTTCTTGGAGGGCTGACTTGATCGTACTTTGACGTGGGGAAGTCTGCACAGCTCGATATGTAACAGAATCTTTATCCCTGGCGAGTAGTCCTTCACTATAGCATACCCTCGTTTTTTTCCGCGGTGTATTTTTTTGTGGTGTGGCGACCCTAAAAAATTCCTGCTCGAGAGAGAGAAATGTATGACCTCTATGGAAGATGAGCCTACATCTGTAGCATCCCATTGGTATAGTTTCTGTTTACTGGATTACGAGAAGCTTTCTTGCCTGGCTATTGCAAACGGAGTGGCTTCAGGTCAGCTCAAGGTAATGATAAAATGCGTTCTTCGTAAGCTGCTGAGTTTATAACGAAAGGCTTACTTGATTATGGCCTAAAGATACTAAATTCATAATACTAGCCTTAAAGGGACACTACAGAGAAGAAATTGGCCGACTTAGCTAGTTGGCTGTGCCTAATTAAGATAAATAGTGCAAGAACGAAAATTCGGTGGACACTACGTGCCCTGGTAATCGTTGTCACGCGAAGCCTGCGGAAAGAAGGTGGCTATGTTGTAGTTTTTTATTGAGCGAAATGTCATGTAATGATGCTAAAGATATGTACAAATGTTGTTTACAGTTACGCAATGATGCCTACAGCAACGTTGCTACTATCAGCACCAGAAGCGGTAAGATGATGTGAAACGCTTGTGCTGACGACGATGGTAGCCCTGGACGCTGCTACAAACCGATTTGACCGCTGTGTCACCGCAGCAACGACAACTCACGTTTCACGAACAATAATAGATAGACTAGTGAACATAAAAGATGAGTAGATACGTGGATAGAGGCTAAAAGTGCCTGCAGTCTGCAAAGAAATGCTTCGCATTTAAAACCCACAGGCCATAGAAGAGCAGCCTTTCTAGAGCCCTTCTTCAACACTCTTTGGTTTACACCTGCAATCACACTTGCAGGGTACCCACTACGCCATAAACCATAATTTTGTGCAGTAGTGAGACATTCACTGTGCCATTTTTCGTCACACTTCGGGGAAGCGTGGTATCCGCAGCACACTTGTAAGGAATTATGTGCACATTGTCGATGCTGTGGCTGATGACGATCAAGAATTATGCCTGAGGCTTTTGCAGTGAGTTGGAAGATTCAACGATGCACTCGCTACGCAGTTTGCATTTTGTGACATCAGGTTGTTGCCTTCCTGTTCTAAAGCGTTTTATTACACATGTTCACGCGATTCCTTATTCGACATGAAGCCTGCGTAGGGTCAGCTTTCAACATAGTTTCAAGCACCGGCATATCTCGCTGGTGTAGTACTAGGCTATCTCGCATAGGGCTCGGGTTTGATTGCCATTGTGTTTTCAGTATTTTGTATTTATTTTCTTTTTCCTATTTCGCGCCATAGTGGTTAGGACACCGGTGACGGCGGCGGACAACTATGGCGCCAGAATAGGCCTTTCTTGTGATGTCAAAAGAGCTTTCGCTGCAAAAGGCAATCAGGTTAATTTCTAACTGCTGGGCAGATATTCTTAGGCGCCGCGGAAAAAATAGCTAGACTGAACTTCATGTACTCACGCTCAACAATTGATGTGTCTTATTTCATAAGAAGGATAAAAACACGCCATACCAGAGATAACCATAAACTGATACCCACCGAATACACCTTCCATACGTTCTACTTCAGAAATCTCAACTACTCTATTGACCATAAGAAAAGGAAGTAACCTCACTCATGCAAGACTGTTCCCTTTACATTTGCATCCTACTAATTGCTCTTGTTTGTCAACTTTTTTTGTAAATACTTCTTACTGGCATTCTATAACAATTTGTGCTATTATGTATAAAACTACTGTATAAGCCCTCCTGCTCTGATGCCTTTGGTATTGGCAGAATTTACAAATAAATAAAATAGACTAACTTGGCTGAAGTATTTAGGGTAGACTGACATCAACGGTATGCGCGCAGACGAGCACCTGCCTTGAGAGGAAGCTGTCCCAGATGGAGGATCCCTTCAGTGGACGCGCCCACCTCCTTCACTCACTACTTCGCCGGGAGGCACCGGAGCCGAGTGCCACGGGAATCGGCAGGCTGGCCGACGGATCCAGCTCACCTATGCGCTTGTCTAGGCCTTACTCCGATGCACTCAAGGTGTCTCCACTGCGCTTCCCTCAGGTAAGACACGTGGGAAAGTCGACAAGCAGACAGACGTGCAAATCTAGAGGTTTCTTGAATATTGGACAAGAATTCGCCGAGCTTGACGTCTCTAATTTCTGTTTGCCATTGTGAGGCCACCTTCGCTAATGGTACGGCTTGAATCGCCTGTGTCTTGGATTTGCTATCCCTAACAATTTTTGCATGATAGCTTCGTGTTATTCTCGAGAACCCGCGATAAATAATCACAAAACGCACTTGTTGTGGTCCATGGGAGCAAATTCAAATCAGTACTGGTGCTAGACACACTGTTGCAAAGGCGCCCACTCCGTCAGGGGAGAGGAAAAATGAAAGAAGGTCTCTGAGAATATGGCAACGGCTCCATATAGACAATAGTGCAGGGACCACCTGGCAAATAAAATCACCTTTATGTGTCTACTGCTGTCTAAGTATACGGTAGACAATCTATAACGTTTGTGATTTTTGTAGCTGCTTAGATATAGCAATAATGCATCGAAGTCTCCTCAGTGAGGCACTATGGCTAAGAGTGCATGCTAATAAATGTAAGAGTCCCGCAAAGTTTACTATGTAAAGAGCGCCAGGAAGAGGTCAGATGAAAGGAACGCCAACGAATGAGCTCCGGAAGAACGAGGAACTTGCACAGGTCTAGTCACGCTCACAAATGGTTTATGTTGGTAATGAACCAAAAGTATGGTAAATCGACCGTTTCTTTGTTAGCCCTAGCCGATAGTGAAGCCAAAGAAAGCCTTCACTTTCTGATGGCTTAATAATTGTCTAGTTTTGAAGCGTCAAGTAGGAAGTAGTCACAAATGACCTGTTTTGACACCAGGAGTACATGCGTACAGTGAGATCTATGGATTGCAATGTGTTCCCGTGGCTTGCAGAAATGCCATCTAAACACCTCTAGCAGGAAAGGCCTAGTGGTGCAATTGTTCAAAGGATCAGACATAGTACTGCATGCTTTCACGCAAGACAGTTTCATTCTTGTTCTATTTCTTTCAGCCTGAGCTAGAAGAGGTTACGCTTGTTTTACTTGAGGACCGAACCAAAATTTTGATACTTTTTGCTAAGCCATAATACGTGTAGGGAAAGTGGAAAACCGGGGGCGAATAAACCGGGGCGTCATCATTTGCTTTTTGCGGAGTGGGCACTTTCCGGCCACTATGCAAAAAATTTCAGTTTCTTTCGGCTCGTAAACACATTATTTAGTGTGCGTGCTCCACTTCGACGAGCTGTGTTTTCAGTTCTTTGTGGCGTTGCGTGCCAAGCAGCGCATGCATTGGCGGCCCAAACATTTTCGCCTGAAGCGAAGTACGAGGAGCAGGCAGAATAGAAAATATTGCAGTTAATTTTCTTCGAACTTGTTGAGCGTTAGCTGACCACAACTTGCATGCTGCCAAAAATTATCATCGCCTGTTGTGGTCATGAGATGACGTCATTATACAGCACCACCACTTTGCAAAGAGTGGGTTGATTGCAGAAGTTGCGCATAACCAGAATATGTGTATGCCGAAAAGTTTCGGAGGGGGAAGGGTGGTGGCGTGAACCAATACATTCGCTGAGGGGAAAAAAATGAAGATTGTGGTGTTCATGTTCGAATCATTTCAGTCAAATTCATTAGGAACACTGTGATTGGAAAGGAAGAAGTATTACGTTATTCTTGGTTACTACGCACCAGTGGAAGCGAACTCGTTAGCGCTGGTGACTTTAAGTAGAGAGCTTCTGCAGTGTGGCGCAGATTTTGACACGCAAGCATACTGTTTGTATTTTTCACGACGTCGCTATAAAAGCTCTACATTGTTTCAGAGCACGCTGTCTATGCCCGTTCCAGCTCCTCGGCAACGAATGTTCTACAATGGGAAGTCTCTCAGGCAGCCGCCGTCGCTTACTCTGCCACGAAAAGGTAGTCTGTATGTTGTCTTCAGTTTTATGTCACCTAGAGTCAACATGCATGATTTAATGATGAAATTTCGCTCGAGTGGGCAATCAACGTTTCCTGGGTCTCGAGAACACTTCCAGGGGAGATCACTAAAATTGAAAACTGGGAATGTGCGACCACTAAAGTTGTGCCTCGGGCACTGATAGACAATCTGGGAGGCCTGTATCCCCATTTAGAGCCTGGCGCATCACAGCCATCGCTGCTTTTGCGCCATAAAACCCAACAAACTTGCTGAATGGTCTTTTTTTAAAATAAGAAATAAACTATGAGCATGTGCCGCCATGTTTCGCTCGGTTCGCTCCTGTCACTGCGCTGTGACGCAAAAAATAATAAAAGAACCATAGTGCGCGTTGCACCAGCGCCACTGCGCATGCGTAGGCTGCCAACTTGTAAAAGATCGATTGCATAACTTCATTTGAAAAGTACCGAACGATTTAAGAAGGAACGTGAGATTTAAAAATTTAACATAATTGACTGGCACTACGATGGCGTCACTACTTCACCAGTTCATAATGAAAATGTACAACTAGCTGCAAATATTTACGCGCGTTTTGCGCGTAAATATTTGTAGTCATACATCTCGTGACGCACGTTTCGCAAGCACGGTGTTTCAGAAGTGTCAGCGGAAGTGCGCAAAGACAAGATGCAGAATCGTCTTCGTACTCGATCTAGAAGGTACGAAAAAAAGAGAAAAGAAAAGAAGACGTCAGAAATGCGTTATTGTTGGAAAGATGAAAAATGCAATGCCCATTTATACATGGCTCAACACATGCACTTTAAAAAAGAAGCTGTATTGTGTCTTTCAGTAGACAGAGGCGGATGCATCAAAAGCTATGTGGGTTTTTCTATGTAAGTCTGCATTATATAAAGTATATGAATAATGTTTGTTAAAATCAGTGTTCCTGCATGCTCCTTTGTTTCAGTAGAATTGGGTGCAAGTACACGTCATTCAACAGAGCGCTACTTCACCATCATGCAATGACCGTCAACCGATCGCCATGTTGTGAACTTCACGTCTTGCGTAACCCTTGCAAAGTCGTAATTACCAAGAGAAAATTATTTGTCGCAAGTAGAGCATCCTCCCTGAAATAGACTACTAAGAACATGTCTTTCCTGAACAAACGTAGTATTCAAATTTTAGGTTCAGAGGGCACTGCAAAAAAATTGAAGGGCGTAAATGATTCTTCTTCTTTTTTGGTGGTTGTACACGGTATTTGTTGAAGGAACAATATATTAGTCTCTGTACGAAGAAATACGCCTGAGAAAAAGCACAGACTAGACAATCACACTCGGAGCATGCTGTTTGTCGAGAGAAGCTTTCTGGAATATGCGCGCACCAATAGCACGACTGAGTGGCACCGGTCCTCACTGCAGCCATTTACTTGGCTACCATGTCGTTCCCACCAATGGCTACGAGGACAAAAAATGACCACCCAGGTCAACAACGCGCATACCACAGAAGAACTGTTAGTTTAGAAATGCTGCATGCAACATGAACCGACCGATAGAAAGCCACCGACTGCAGTAGTCAACGCACGAAGCAATAAGCGCTGAAATTCACGCAACACATACATCATGGATCGTACCTCGATTTAGTAGTGGTTTCACACGATCATATGTGTAGCAATTTGTCCTCTTCATTGCTTGACCAACTTCGCAACAACATTTTCACGCCATGACAAACGTCAGTATGCGTAGCATATTGTATTGTGCTCATCGAAAAAGAAATAATATATTTATAGTAATTTCTACGCTTTAATAACGACGAATCCAGTATTTCAAGAGTTTCAGTTGCTCGTCAATATATCCTGAGTTCCTGAAAACATTTAACACTCATTGTAGCTATAAAAAAGTTTCGATTCATTAGGAGAAGTCCCACCCGGAGGACCGAAGCGTGGCTGTCTATCGCCTCAGCGACTAAATATAAAGTCCCACTCGCGCACTCTGCTATGTTCTCTGGAGATTTGGTCCCTATGGTCGTACGTCTTGTGAAATTAGTCTCCACGCATGTGTAGGAGAAAATGCTGTGGACTTCTAAAATGGCTCCGACTGTAGATGTTTCTTGTTTCTTTTCCAGTATAGCTTATATGTAACACTGAAAAATGGGTTTGAATAATTCAGCCTTTACACTATATACTGCATGCCTTCGAATAATAATTTTCATAATAGTTTAGTCAGAAGTTTGATCGAGAATATACACTCTAGAAACACATTCCGATTATTTTCATCACGAACAAAACCAGTTTGTGCTGGCCCAAACGTTTTTGTAATTTTTATCGGGTGTAGGCGTGAAATTTTGGCCTTTTAAGATGATTTTGCTTTTAAAAACTTTACCAGCATTGGGAACATTATAGTAAATGTCCTTTGGGGTTTTAATTGATTAATTTCAGATTCTAGGATTCACCCAAAAGTGGCCCAGAGTGGCCCGATAAAAGAGCAGGGTGAGATGAGGTAAGCGGTATTTGAATTGTTTTTGATCAGGAAATGATCATCCAATATTCCTAGAGCTCACATTGGACCGCGATCGAGGCAAAAACCCGAATGTTAGGTGTGAAACATATTTTTCGCTAGCAAAAGCCGCTTCTCGCTAAATCAATGGAGGTGTGGTCTGCGCGATTCATCAGTTTTGGTGACTGCATTTTTTTTTCTCTTGCTAGAAATACTTCGGATATTAAAATACAATATAAATTGGCGTTACTGAAAGTTAGTCAGACGCCCTTGTTGGTCGGTTAGCGCTCTAAATAAGCAAAACTTGACAATGAGCCACTTAATTAGACGTGATCAGCATTTCTTGCACAAGTTTTACGTGATGTGTTCTGTACGTGTTATGTCGCTGTCTTCAGTTATTGATTTGTAATGCTTGCTCGAGAAAATTTGATCATGACCAAATATATAAAAAAATAATATTACATAACAAACGTACGACGAAATGTGCCGCATGCATTTAGCATAGAATCAGCAAGGCTTGAAAAACTGTGGCTAGCGGGGTTTATGGAGCCTAGCGTTGGCTAGCTGTTTACTACCATTAGGCGTAGTTCGCCAAATTACTTCTGGAAAGAAGATTGCGCGACCAAATAAAAACAACCGTAAACGAGGAAGAACACGCATAAACTTAGTAAAACAGATAAACGAAAAATGAGGCAAAAATAGGAACGTTAGAGGCCCGACATAAGTGTACCTTCGCCGAAATTGCCTACTATGTGTGGTGCATTCATCATTAAAATTATTGCATTGCTTTCTGTAATATTTATGTTGATGCCAAACAACCTTCCGGATTGATTATGACTCTTTGTCATTCCACTTTTATAAAGCCCTTCGGAATTTAGTTTTCAAAGCTAGAAAAAGAGAGTTTGTGTGAAAATACGGGCGATCACCGGGAATTGTGTGTAAATACAATAAGTGTTGCGTATTACGAAAAATAACCATTTTGCAAACACGCAATGCTGCTTAAGTTTGAAGAACTAAGCACAGTAAAATACACGTTATACCGCGCCGACTTAGCCATCGTGCAATGAACACTTAGCGCCAGAAGGGTTAATTGTCTCTGACTTTTGTGATCAGCTAAACAGCGATAGCAGCAGCAATAAAAACTTAGTCACACCTTGTTCTGCAATATAGGAGACGGTAAAAGCGCGAGGCGGCACTGGCAGCAACCCCCAAATAATTTGTCTCACTGTGCAAGATCGGCTATATGCGTTTAAAAATAACGTTGGTACGCATAGGAGGCTTCATATATGCAGGGGCAGGGCATAGAGTTGGAAAAAGCAGCCATTCTACGAAAACTTGAACCTGCCACCCGCAACTTGCACACCAGAAAGCTAACACTGTATGGTGTGCTTACTCGTTAAATCTGGTAAGAATAGATGCAATTTTGTTTACCTATTGCAAATGTTACCACGTTTACATTGCGGTAAACTTTAAACTTGGTAACTCCTGCTAAAAATACAAACAATCAGAGAGGACACAGACAAGCGCTTACTAGCAACTGAAAATTTTATTTGAAAGCGAACACTAATAAACTTATCACACGCATGTACATCATTCCCGACTTCCCCTGTCACCATCAACAACGTGGTATAACATAATATGCACGCGCCCACAACAAGAAACAAACACGTGTCAAGAACTAAGAAAAGAAACTGTAAAAAAACAAAAAATACAGCAAAACACAAAGAAACAAAAAAAAAACGTAACACAGAGAAAAAGACTGGGTTATGTGGCGTCCAAAAAAAAAAGCATTCCGCATCTGTTAGTAGAACTGACGCTTGGCTGAGGTAACTGTCCCCTCCTTTCCTTATTCTATACGCTTCCAATATTTCTCTCGTCGTCCGCTTCTTGTGCCTGTCAATTATTTGTGTGTCGGAAAATTTTGGTTGGCAGGTGCACTCCTTGCAGTGCATCGCTAAGTGTGAGTAAGGGGCCCCCTTTAGTGAACTCTCATGTTCACGAAGGCACACATTTATGCATCGACCCGTCTGACCAACGCATTCCTTTCCACATGTGAAAGGAGTTCTGTATACAACATTTTTTTGCATTCCACGTACCTCATGCCACGCTTTATGCTACATCTGTTCGATTCTCCATTTCCTTTTTTGTTGACTAGCCTTTCTACTGCTGGACAAATGTTTGATAATTTGTTTTCAGCTGAAAAAAAAAACACAATCCGCACGCCATACCTTAATACAACTTTTTTCAACCTATGTGAAATAATGTGCAGATACGGGATGACCACTGTCAGCTCTCTTTCACCCTCAACTTGTCTCCTCTCTTCGCTTGTGCCAATGATTGCATTTTTTACTTCCCGATGTCACAAAACAAGCGCTCAAAAAAGGGCGCGCCGCCAAACTCTCGTGACGAAGCTACGGAGAGACGCCGCGAGGTCAACGATAAAAAAAAGAAAACAAACATCCAAAGACTTCCCGGGCGCGCGTCTCTCCCCTCTCGGAAGCGTAGGTTCGCCGACGAACCTCCTCGCATCGCGGCCGAGCAAGCCCTGGAAAGTTCTCGATGGAAAGGGGCGTGGTGATGCCGGGTTGCGTCATCCGTCGCGGACGGCCGTCGAACCGTCTCTCGATTTCCCCCAGCCTTCGCTGCGCATCGCGCCAACAAAATGATGAGAATTTTCTGGAATCTCGCGCGGAAGGTATTTAACCGAGCAGCAGAGATGGGAGATCAGGAGAAGAAGGAAGTTAGCGCCAGTGTGCGTGGGGTATTCCGCCGCGTCTGTCGGTGAACGTTTTGTCCTTAGTGACAAAGTAGGAGAAGAAGAAGGTATGCGCCAGAGTGCGTAGGGTGTTCCGCCTTGTGGGCGAAGCCTTTTGTCTTCCGTGACAAAGGAGGAGAAGAAGAGGATTTCCTCCTGAGGAGTGAAGACTCGAGCTACAGGCAAGGGTGTGTGTCTACCGCTATCGAGCGAAGACGCGTGGCAACAGCTGCGTGTGTGAAGCCGACGTGTTTCCGGCGAAGAAGTTTGGAGCCTGGAGAGCGGCCAATTGAAGACGCGAGGTTTCCTGGAAGAGAAACTTCGGGGGCAGCGGAACGACAACAACGCTGGACTTCGAGTGAGTGATTCTCGGAAGAGTATCATTCAGACTTTTGTTCCAAGAACTTTGGACTGAATAAGTTTTCTAACTCTTTTGTCTGTAAGTGTCTTGGTTGTTCGATGCATGCGACTGCATTGTAGTGCGTATTGTTGTCTGTGTCCGTTGTTTCGAGTGTGGCTGATTGTACTGTGTAGTACGTTGTTGATTGGTGACATATTGTATTCTACTATTGTCGAGTGTGCATACTTGTGTATCGTTTTGATCTGCCATAATTTAGAATATAATTTTAATTTGTTTATCAACTCTCGGCTCTGACTTGTTCTTTGGGCCACAACCAGCGTCCGCTGGCGTGCCAAATAGGACCACTTCTAAATTGTCCACGCTTTCGTGGTGCGGTTCGGGGGGCCGAAACTTCGGCCCTTGGAATTAGCCCGGCAATCGCCTCCCGAATTAACGGGACCTGTGACACCCGACGATTCTTCTCACATGCCAAAAGGATACATTCATCCTGGTAACCAGCCCCCTCAAGCGCTTGATCTGCGTGGAAACAGTCTCATTCATTGAGTGTACGCACGATTTCATGAGGGCAGCTTTGATGCAAGAAGTTGCGATCCCATTCTTTACTATCTTCGAATGTGTCGAATGATAGCTCAGCAATGGTTTTTCCGATCGAGGAAAAACGATCTAGTCACATAACCCAGTGTTTTTCTCTGTGTTACGTTTTCTGTTTTTTTGTTTCTTTAGGTTTTTCTGTTTTTTGTTTTTGTTTTTTCACATTTTCTTTTCTTAGTTCTTGACACGTGTTTGTTTCCGGTTGTGGGCGCGTGCATATTTTGTTATATCACGTTGTTGATGATGACAGGGGAAGTCGGGAATGACGTACATGCGTGTGATGTATTTATTAGTGTTCGCTTCGAAATAAAATTTTCAGTTGCTAGTAAGCGCTTGTCTGTGTCCTCTCTGAGTGTGTGTATTTTTGCGCTTGTTTCATCATGAACCTTTACCAACATGTCCAACTGGCAGTCATCCTAAATGTAATTTCTAGTACAAAGGACCCTTTTCCATGTGTTAACACCGCCTTCCATTCTAACCCTGCCACCATCCCCTCGTTAATCGCTCTCTACGTTTGCAAGATTCGCATTGCTTCTTGTTATAACCGAGCATCACTGTACCCCCCCGGATGTGCAACTTTTGTGCGGGTTACTGGCTTCTACTCGTGGAAACAGCAGACGTTTATGCAAAAAACTGTCCTCGGAATGGAACCATCAGCTTCGGTACTTCAAAGACTGCTTGCGAGTGGCCTGTCGCACTCAGAGTGGAAATGGACACCGACACTACCGAGAGAGGCTACGGCTGTCGGAAAGTGCCACAGAGGCTTTGTGGAACCAGGCACGAAAAATTTTACCCAAGAAGGAAAGACGCACAAGTACGGAAGGAAAGGTCATGATGCTAGGAGATCTGGCTTCGCCCGACCATCATTAAAAGGCCTCTTCAACAAGGACCCAAGTTCTGTGTGGAACCAGTTCTCTCCCGTGCCGAGAAGGTGGAAGTGGCCGGGTCCGTGGCAAGCCGTGTGAAGGACGAGGAAAAACTGAGGTGCAGTACTGATTGCGTGAATGTGTTTTCGTCTAGCAATGTAACACCACACATGGCAAAGAAAATGGGACTAGTGATTAAGTTCCTGTCTGCTAGTGGAAGTCGTATTGTGGTTTTAGATAAGGAGGGTTACTTTGTGATTTTGCCAGAAAAACTATATTTGGAGAAGGCCCAGGCTGCTATAGAAAAGTATTTCCGCAAAGTTGAGGAGAAGGTCAGCCTTTTCATGAACATCATCAAAGGCGAAAAAGGCTTGTTGCTGGAAGCGTTCTTTACGGTAAAAACATACAAGAAAAACCTTCCGTTCCGAACCATTGTCTCAGAAAGGGGTACCTGGCTGCGTCTCGTGTCCAAATTTTTGCAAAAACATTTGAAAACGCTCCGGTTTCGTGAGCCGTTTTTGGTTTCCAACTCCATGGAAGTAGTGGACTACTTAAAGGGAGATGATGTAAGGGTCTCTGATGCCTTCAGTATTTATGTCGTCGATCTGTATTATTCCGTTCCGCATGGTTCGTTACTACAAAGCGTACAAGAGTGCATCACGGAAAAAAATGATGAAGTGGCTTTTTGTAACGCCTGTGGTGTGTCTGTAGAAGGTTTTATGGAGATTTTAGCCATGTATCTGAGTTCCACGCTAGTGGGGTGGAATGAAGAACTGTACGTCCAGAAGGATGGGATTTGCATTGGGCCTAGTGTCGCCCCGATCTTATGCAATGTTTTTTTGAACAAACTTGGCACATCAGTAGGTAAGGAGCTAGATGGTATGGATCTGAAGCTGTTTAGATTTGTAGATGACTACCTTGTTTTGGTAAAAAACGATCCGGGTATGAGCACGTTTGTGACTGTTTTTACAGCTTTTAGGAAAGACGGGTGTGGCTTACAGTTTATCTTTGAGAAGCAAACGGAACGACGCATTCAGTTTCTGGACCTCAATTCTAATTTGTATCCTTTTCACACCTGTTGGATGTATCACCCTAGATCGGAAAAACCATTGCTGAGCTATCCTTCGGCACATTCGAAGATAGTAAAGAATGGGATTGCAACCTCTTGAATCAAAGCTCCCTCATTAAATTGTGCGTACACTCAATGAATGAGAGTGTTTCCGCGCAGATCAAGCGCTTGAGGGGAGCTGGTTACCACGATGAATGTATCTTTTTGGCATGTTAGAAGAATCGCCGGGAAGTAAAAAATGCAATCATTGGCACGAGCGAAGAGAGTGGACTAGTTGAGGGTGAAAGAGAGCTGACAGTGGTCATCCCGCATCTGCACAATATTTCACATGGGTTGAAAAAAGTTGCATTAAGGTATGGCGTGTGGGTTGTTTTTTCAGCTGAAAACAAATTATCGAAGAGTTGTCCAGCAGTAGAAAGGCTAGTCAACAAGAAAGGAACTGGAGAATCGAACAGATGTAGCATAAAGCATGGCAGGAGGTACGTTGAGTGCAAAAAAAGATGTATACGGAACCCCTTTCACATGTGGAAAGGCATACGTTGGTCAGACGGGTCGGTGCATAAATGTGCGCCTTCGTGAACACGAGAGTTCACTAAAGGCGGCCCCTTACTCACACTTAGCGATGCATTGCAAGGCTCAATTTGTCGATGCGGCCTCATCACATATGATGTACTCTCCCATAGTAGAGTAGCGAATACTCAAATTCGTTAACTACTTTTTCTAAACGCAAGGAGTGCACCTGCCAACCGAAATTTTCCGACACACGAATGACAGGCACAAGAAGCGGATGACGAGAGAAATAATGGAAGCGTATAGAATAAGGAAAGGAGAGGACAGTTGCGTCAGCCAAGCGTCAGTTCTACTAACAGATGCGGAATTTGCTTTTTTGGACGTCACAGAACCCAGTGTTTTTCTCGGTGTTACGTTTTTTTGTTTTTGTTTTTGTTTTTTGTTTTTTTCTATTTTACGTTTTCTTTTCTTAGTTCTTGACACGTGTTTGTTTCCGGTTGTGGGCACGTGCATATTTTGTTATATCACATTGTTGATGACAGGGGAAGTTGGAAATGACGTACATTCGTGTGATGTATTTATTAGTGTTCGCTTCGAAATAAAATTTGCAGTGGCTAGTAAGTGCTAGTCTGTGCCCTCTCTGAGTGTGTGTATTTTTGCGCTTGTTTCACCATGAACCTTTACCAACACGCCCAACTGGCAGTCATCCTAAACTCCTGCTAGGTGCTCAAAATCGCATCTATCTGTTACCATGTCTATAGAGTGTAGCTTTGACAAGTGGTGCCCTCGACACCTCCATCCCACCTTGAAAGATACTTTCGCGGTGGCCGCATGGACAAAAGCCTGGCGCTGTCCTGCTCGAAATAGTGACTTAAAGTACGGTCAACCCCCCAAATAGCTGACAGGACATTGCGATGCCACCTGTTTCAGCCGCATCGTGGCATTAATTGTTTGTGTGTTGTGCATGCACCAGCAGACATGTGACGCGACAAGCGGCCAACAACGAGGGGCGCTCGGAGCGGATGAAGTCGGCTGTGCACAGCACACCGAACCTCATCGACGCGCTCAAGGAGGAGATCATGGGCCTCACGCGAAGCAAACTTTCCGGCATCGGAATCAACGACTTGGTGAGTGTTTTATATTGTGCAAAGACAAAGTGGCAATTTGAAACGTGTCAGCCGAGCAAGTGTTTTCCAACTGCCGACGAGGTATTGACCCTTATTGTGTAGTAGTTACTGAAATCGAGCGTTGCACTGTGCGCACACAGGTAGCGAACCACATGAAGAATTATAACTACAATATAACTGGCTTCGGTTTGATTAGAGAACAGAGAGGCCCACAGCGAAGTTTGGTATGGACATAGACTAAGGAGTATGAAAGATAGCAGTGTTAGGTCATTAAATTGCCTTGGTTTTTTGTCAGGCGTGAGACTCGCGTGCCAACTTTAGAGGGACAGCTGCATACAGCTGTGCCGCTGTAGAGTACAAAGTGGTATAAGTTGTTCTGTTTCTTCATAAAGACGCAGGTATTCGTTTAGAAATTGCATTGGCAAGCAGCAAAGAAAATGAATTAAGAGACTCAAAAGCAAGTATGTGGCCGGGATTGTAAGAGATGGGGTAGCATAGAGCGTCAAGCACGAAGTCAAGCATGCGGAGAACATTTATTGAGTACAAAATTGAGGGAAATGGCTCGGCTTTGAGTAACTACCAATGGTATCATTAGGAAATGAAGAAAGAAGAGTTTTTTTCGGATAGCTGGAAGGGAACGGTTTTCTATTTCAAGCTAAGCCAGAGTGCCTAAAACGCGTAGTTTAAAAGCAAGACTTCGTTAGGAAGCGAGACATGCGTAAATACTATGAGGAAGGGACAGCACTAGAACGGCAAATGCATAGTGACAGGAGAAAAACATAACAAACGGAAGGTTGCTATACCAATTCAGAAAATCAGCTATGAAATTAGAGGAGTTTCATTATTTAGTGCGATGTTTATTTTAGGCGAGGCAAGTCCCAAATTCAAACAGAGGAGACCGTGATAAAAAGCCCTTTCTGAATGTTCAGCTTGAGCTGACCATTCTGAATACTGATCTAGTTGCTCGTAGATGGTTTCTAGGTCTTAGCTGGGTGATGCAGGTTGTTTTTAGCTTACTTGTATAGATCGTCGCTATGCTCAAGTTTGGTGATAGTATATGTCGCTTGTACGGTGATTTTCAGCGCAGAAACATTCGAGTTAAACCACAGAGAGTCACAGACGCGACACGGTCCCATCGTCGTTGGCTCTGACTTTCCATCGCTTCGGAGCTTTCTCGCTGCAGCCGTTGCCGTTCCCTAGTATGTTGTCGTACTCGGATTTTCCGACTTAGCGCCATCGTTCACTGCCGTTGTGCTAACAGGCTTCCTTCTTTTTAGCGCAAGTTGCGTGACGTGGTATTTGCCCAATTTAAGCACATACCATTTATGATAAAGATAGTTTTTTTTTTGGTGCAGCGCGAGCAATGAACGATTTGTCAAACACCTTCGCTGCCAAAAGTACAAAAAATAGAGAAATAGTCTCAGCGGTAAGAATGGCAGGAACGATCAATGAACACTTAGGTACCGTTCTAAAATAGGGCATTCAGAATAAAGAAATGAATTGCAAATCGGACACTTATTTACATACGACTTAACTAAATTCTAACTGTCCACATAGAAGAAAACCTAAATACAAAGCATTTTTCAGAAACATATTATGATCGTTATACACGTAGTTCTTTCTGAAACAAACTACACTAAATAAACAAGCTGTATTCTTTTTACCTTCTTAAAAATAGCTACATACAACGAGACAAAAAACAGACACTGGGCTTGCGATCTGGCACTAAAACAAACAGATGGCATTCATGCATCTATAATATGTCCCTTCAGAACTCTAAAGTATTCCATCAGTGCAGAACCCCTCCCCATCTCTTTTATTTAACTATGTTCATTGTTTTACTCCGGTGGTATGTCAAACGCTGAAGTAAAAGTTCTGAATATGCAGGCTGGTCGACATTTTGAGATGTGGACCCTTCTTCGCCGAAGGTGCATCATGATGATACGGCCGTTTTTTGACGAAGATATGTGCACCTATCGAAACGTCGGCCAGCTTGTTGGAGATACTCATTCCTGATTAAAAAAAAACTCGTACACCAAACTGAGCTTCCATCCTACTTTCGATGTATAGGGATATAAAGTTAAGTGGAGTGGCGGACGGCGAAATGTCGCTGTTATGGTTTTGCTGCTTTGGGTAGAGAACAGCTTCCACTGGATTGTCTGTAAACTCGTGCAGGGCAAAGCTTCGGTGACGGACAGCATCTTTCGAGACTGCAGCAAAAGGCTGAACTCCGAGCGGCGGCTTCTGGCGAGGGTAAGCGCTGCGATACACCTCGTCTTGTTACGATTCTGGACTTTCACCTGAATGGTCTTGGAGGCCTCAGGTGGACACACTCATAGCCAAAGTTCGTGGCTTTAAATTTCATTCAATGAAACCTGCGATATTCGCATGTGAATTTAAAACTTATGGCATACACTGCTTCTATCATACCTATCTTAGAACATGGTTCTGTCGTGTGGGATCCCGCCGAAGCAATCTTCGTTGTTGCTTTTGAACAAATACAAAATCGTGCTGCCAGGCTCGTCTTGGGACGGTACGGTAAGAGGGATAGCTGCACTGCAATAAAGGATGAGCTATAGGGTGGTGTCTTTCTGACTACCGTCATAGACAGAGAATAAAATTACTTTATTTATTCAACAATATTTCATCTGGAATTAATGCAGAAATTTACCTACACGAACCTCATTACACTTCAAAATAATTTGATTATAGCTGCAAAATCCTGTGATAACCAGCTAAAAGAACATGTAGGCAATTTCATTTATTCCTAAAACCATTAAAGAGTGCAGTAAGCTAAAAAGAACATGTAGGCGATTCATTTATTCCTAAAACCATTAAAGAGTGTAGTAAGCTAAGTGAAAGGCGAGTACATATTGGGAACAAAGATTCATTTCACTAAATGCTGTAATATGAACTAAGACTTATTTATGTGTGAACAAAGTTGTACTATATGTGAGACCGAAGATGTGCTTCATCTATTGACATAATCTTCCCACTATAACACCTTCGGGCGCTGCGGGGTTTCAGATTGATTTATTGATTGATTGATTGATTTGTGGGGTTTAACGTCCCAAAACCAAGATCTGATTATGAGAGACGCCATAGTGGAGGGCTCCGGAAATTTTGACTACCTGGGGTTCTTTAACGTGCACTCAAACCTGTGCACACGGGCCTACAACATTTCCGCCTCCATCGGAAATGCAGCTGCTGCAGCCGGGATTCGATCCCGTGACCTGCGAGTCAGCAGCCGAGTACCTTAGCCACTAGACCAGCGTGGCAGGGCAGTGCGGGGTTTCAGATGAATAAAAATAAAAAAAAGTGTTCAAGTCCTTGAACAGCCCGGTTGAACAGCAAGTCTAAAGGATAAAACCTTATTATCAACATGACTGTTATTCAGGACAAACGTGTAGGACATGTTGGGCTCAATTTAGGGCACATATCATGACCTTGCAAAGTGGACTCACCAATGTTTAGTGGCCGAATGAGAAGAAGCTTGCTCTGCAAGCAATCAGCCAACACCCGTACATCAAAGGAACGCGAAACTGGCCGACAACATTGCTGGGGTCAGTGAAGGTACGCAGGAGAATCTGAGACAGTCGATTCCCTGCCGTGCGCAAGAATTCTACTTTTAATACAATGAATATTACCTCACCACTTCAGCCTTCAATCGTAAAAAGTTCTGACACAGGAGCTCAGCCTTCGCGAGCACACGAAAAGCCGTTTTTGCTGAGTGGATTTCACAACCATTAAGAAAAATACCTCAGTTTTTCACACAAAAAATCATCTTCAAGGATGAGGCGCTTATTCGGATAAATGAAAAAGCACTTTTCTCGCATGTGGGATAACGTCAAGCCACACTATGGGTCTACTAGGACGCAATGCATCCACAAAGTATTTATGATTTGGTGCGGATTTCGGGTCAGCGCCGTCACTGGTTCTTACATAACTTTTTGAAAACGACGTTCGTGAGGTTGTACGCGTGAGCAGTGAGTGCCACAGAGCTGTCTCAACTATAAAACATTATTTTTACCGAAATGAAACAATGTGAATGCAGACATGAAGCTTCAGCAGACGATGCTAATTCTTTTCATACTGAGTACGTTATTACCGACATTCTAGATAAACAATTTTGCCGTATACATGGCAACTCTCGCAGTGCTGATTTGAATTACTCACAAAGATTGTGCGAGTTGACTCCGCTAGACCTGTGAATTCTTGTGGCGTTTCTTAAAGTTGCAGGTGTGTGACAATAACCCGCAATCAACCAACGCCCTTAAAATCAATAAAACGTTGGTCATCGCTCTGATTCACCCGGATCTACATGGCACAGTCACTGAAAATTGTGCCACTAAAGTTCCGTGCCACTCCGTGAGAGGCTGCAGTTGTCACTTGAACGATGTTATATATGACATTTCATACTTGATGGCCTTTCAAGTAAAAAAGAAAATTTTATTAGTACCTCACACGGATATTGTCTTGTTCTATTTCAACAATCGAGTCGCCCTTATAAAAAACAAACCTATAATATCAGACAGAAAAGACAAACAAATTGTTCATGAACCCTGCTTACTGTTCAGCTAAAAACATTAGTAGAGGCAAAATGCAAAGATGCCGTCTTTGTCCGCATGTGCATCATTGTACAGGTAAAACTCCTTCAACTTTACCATTTCTTTCGCACTTCTCTCTGCTCAGTAAGTTCTTGATTATAAGCAGACGTGAGACTGCTTGAATGTACACACAAAGCAATTTCTCCTCTATAAGAGTGTAGCTCAGCTTGGCTCCAGTCGAACACCTTTTACATTTTCGGGCGCTTGAAAGCGGGACGTATAGTAAAAGGTGGATATGTCAGCACCCTCAAGGAAGCTTGCACATCATGCAATTTTAAAGGGTGTAGTGTTTCCACCCTTACTCACTTGTGTTATCTTTACATACCGTCCTATGGAATGGATACTGGAAGGCTGTTCTACTGTGATGCACCTGATAATCAAACGCTTTGAATAGATGCACGAAAGCAAATATATTGTTACGGGGTCTGTAAGAAAAGTTTATTCGTTAGCTGGACGGCGAGTGTCAGCCAGTATGGGCACGCCGTTTTCTTCTTTTGGCTCCGCTGTTTTTGTGGCTGCTACTTGTTCGCTATGAATTAGAATAAAAATATCTAAAACGTAGAATGCTCAACTCTCCAGACAATGCCGCATGACAGATCACATGCGAACAAGCGATATTTGGGCTGACGTATTGGATAAAACAAGCTATATTGTGAGAAATGTACATAATTCTACATTGATGTCACTCGTCACGCAATCGTAAATGCTCAATAGCTACTCATTTTGGGGCCACTATGCACAGCTAATGATAATTGTAGCATATCATTTATCTAAGGCTTCTCCGTGCGCGCATGCATGCCCAGGGGGTGAATTTTCGGTCAATATACAGACATACACGGCTGTAAAATAAAAATAAAAGTCACAGCATATCCACGAAGTGAATGATGATGAGTGGGGCGAAGCGGCCTTCATCCATCCGTCCGTCTGTCCGTTTGTCCGTCCATTCATCCGTCCGTCCGTCCGTCCGTCCGTCTGTATATCCGCCAGAAGGACGCGAGATTGCCCAATATCATAAGAAGATTCGCCCCTAAAATTCACCGAGGCAAACAATGGTGACTTGTTCGCAACAGGGAAGTTACATATTATACACTTGACAGCACATGAACACATCGACCTCATTTGAGAGATTTGGGGCACATGCAGAGATTTTGCGCATATGATTGTGTGGCGTGGCCACAGCATCAAAGTAAGATTATCGAAAAAGGTCAAGAAAGAATTAACACATTGCAAATACATATAACCTCCCCAATTTTAACAGTACGTGGCCATGCATGTGAGCGATGATCCGTAGTGTCGTGTATTCTGACCACCAAAACGGTAAACGAGATGCGCTTTCATGACACTGCATCAAAGAGCCTAAGAGCGTCAAACTTTTGAATTTTTATGTGAACCTTATAAAATTTTTTCACGCTTCAAATATTTTGTGATTGCCACAATGACAAACTATCAGTGTCATGATATTATGGGTGCACGGAACTAATTAGAAAGCAGTAAACAATGACATGCTGCCAGTAAGTGGAATACCAACTCACATCCTCTCAAATAATTGCACTATAACTTTCTATCACACGCCCCATCAATCTATGAAAAAGTAGCATTCCCTTCAGCTTTCCTCGGTATCGTTGACTGACGGCTCACTTCATGCATATTGCGAAGAAAGTTAGTCTGCACAAAACATGTAAATAAAGTATTACGGCCAGAGTCACGATCATGTAACAATAGACAACTTCTACACATTCAACATGGCGCACACTTTATGAAAGCTAAAATAATTAGCAGCCACTACTGTAAGGGCAGAAGGCGGACTGTCGAAGAGCTTGGGTCGTAGTAAAGGGAAACAATAACTTGGTCAGGACTGATAAACTGCACGTTGAGAGCTCTAATGCCATAAGTATCGCGGTAAAAACGGTGTTTTCGCCATTGTGAAAGCGTACTTTATCAATTCACGAAAAATAATTTTTCTCTATAGTGCCCTTCTAATAACCAGTAAGCAGCTGCCAGCCCCATTTTTAACTGCAAACAGCGCCTCGATGTTGAAAAGAACTATAGAATGTCTCCCCCAGAAATACGAGTAAGGGCTTGTAAGAACGCGCATGACCAGGAGTGGCAAGAAAGCATTTGCAGAAAAGGCGAGGACGTCAATTGGTAAGAAAAAATTGCGGCATCCCCGACAACACACGGATTAATTGTCATGTTTTCATGCTCATTCACCCTTTGAAGAGGTTTCTGCACATTGTACATTATTCCACTATAATACAGATGATGCTAGGAATAAAAATGGCTGGCTTTATTTACATTTCTGCACACTTTTTTTCATAGACGACGTGAATTTCGGGGCAAGAGCCACCAGCGTACACACTTCTTGGGATGAGTATTATTTCGTAGTGAATTTGCTCCCCCGCAATACCCATGTTCATGCTTGCTTAGTTATAAAACTAGAACAGGACACTTCTTTAACCAGGTGTACAGTGCATACCATTGTGAAATACCACTTCCACAACCATTGTGAGTGCATTACAAACAGAAACGGAGTGGCCAGGGTAACCCCTAAGGTGGTATGGCTGCATGATATGTGGCATATGAAAGTATCATGCGCTGCGCCTTCTGGAACTAACGGTACAAGCATACCAAGTTACCTAATTTAGTCTCCCCCTGACGCGTCTGCCTTTTCTGGTAATCTGCCTCGCCGCGGCGGTCTAGTGGCTAAGGTACTCGGCTGCTGACCCGCAGGTCGCGGGATCAAACCCTGGCTGCAGGGGCTGCATTTCCTATGGAGTCGGAAATGTTGTAGGCCCGTGTGCTCAGATTTGGGCGCACGGTAAATAACCCCAGGTGGTCGAAATTGCCGGAGCCCTCCGCTACGGTGTCTCTCATAAGCATATTGTGGTTTTGGGACGTTAAACCCCACATATCAAACATTTTCTGGTAATCTAGACAGTTACCCTTAATGATCAGCGAATTTCCTACCTACGTGCTACGTGCCCGGCCCATGTCGATTTTCAATGCGAAGCATTTCTTACACGCACGATGTCGCGCTTCGGCATCGGCGACAGCTCAGTCCACAGCCCCACTACGCATGCTCGCGTCTCGTATGAACTGTCACTCCCCTCTCCCTTTCTCTCCTCGCAAGGCCCACGCAGGCAGCGTTTGCTAGTAAAAAAACCGACTGCTCGCGCTGCACAACCGTTCACTGGCCACCACGTATATGTATACAGGCACTGGATTGTGCGTTCGAAATTTATTCAAGGGTGTCTTTACTTGGCTTTCGCCTGACTTGACGCTTTGCTTGACACATTGGGGGTTCGGATGCTTCGGTGGGGTTCGAACCCACCAATCCGGTTCGGATTGGTGGGTTCGGATGCGCTGGAAGCAACAGTACTTTCAACCGGTAGTAAGATACAAGCCAACATCAGCGTCCCACTACTTGTTGAAGGCAACGCTTCTCCTTCATTCAATAGAAAAGAATTGATTGACTGATAGGAGGGTTTATTTAAGTACTCCCTCCCCCCTCAAAAAAAAAAAAAAACGCCATATCATTATGAGAGACGCCGTAGTGGAGAGCTCCGGAAATTTTGACAACCTGGAGTTCTTTAAGGTGCACCAAAATCTGAGCAAACGGGCCTACAACATTTTCGCCTCCATCGAAAATGCAGCCGCCGTCACCGGGACTCGATCCCGCAATCTTCGGGTCTGCCGCCGAGGACCCTAGCCACTAGAACACTGCGGTGAGGCCAATAGATAAGAAAAATAAAGACGAAATTCTCCAAAACCGTACCTAATTACGCAACATTAACGCGATAATTCCCGCCCACTCTGTGACGCATTTACTAGAGTTGCCCTCGTGGCAAGATGCCGGCGGGTTTTTGGGGGCGAACCTCCTTAGGCCATGGGCCGTTCCCTCCTCCGTATGTAGCCTGTAGCCACCTCTAGTTTATGACTTGCTAAATAGAAGGCGTTGTGTGTATATGACCTTGGGAATAATATAAATAGATGGCGTTAGTATTATTCACAGCATATTTACGGAGTTAATGATGACGAGTGGGGCGAAGCGTCCGTCCGTTTATCCGTGTGTCCAACCACCCGTGCGTGCGTGCGTTCGCCCGTCCATAGATCCGTTATTGCTTCCGTCCGTGTCTCCATGCTTTTGTCCATCCATGTGTCGGTCCGCGTCTGCTTCCGTCCATCCGTACGTGCTTCCGTCCATCCGTCCGTGCTTTCGTCCATCCCTACGTGGTTCCGCCTTTCCGTCCGTGCGTCCGTCCTTGTGTCCGTTCGTCTGTATGTCCATCCGTACTTCCGTTCGTCCATGTGTCCGTTCATCTGTGCGTCCGTCCATCCGTGCTTCTGTCCATCCATCCGTCCGTGCTTCTGCCTGCCCGTCCATATGTCCGTCCGTGCGTCTGTCCATTCATCCGTCTGGCTGTCCTTCCGTCCTTCCGTTATCTACACGTCAGTCCATCCCTACTTGCTTTCGTTTATCCGTACGTGCGTCCGTGCTTGTGTCCGTCGGTCTGTCTGTCCATCCGTACTTCCGTTCGTCCATGTGTCCGTCCGTCCGTGCTTCTGTCCATCCGTCCATCTGTTCGTCCGTGCGTCTGTCCGTCAGTAATTCCGTTCATCTACGTGTCCATCCGTCCATGGTTCCGTTTATCCATGCGTCCATCCGTCCGCCCATGCGTCCGCGCTTCTGTCTGTCTGTCCAATCATGCTTCCATTCATCCACGCGTCCATCCATCCATTCGTGCTTCTGTTCGTTCATCCGTCTGTCCATCTATGCTTCTGTTCATCCATGCATCCGTCCGTCCGTCCTTGCTTCCGTTTGTCCACGCGTTCATTCGTGCGTCCGTACTTCTGTTCATCTGCCCGTCCGTGCTTCTGGTTATCTACGCGTTCATTCATGCATCCGTGTGTCCATGCTTCTGTGCGTTCGTCGGACGGATGGACACATGGACAAGTGTACGGACGCATAGACAGAAGCACGGACGCTTCGCCCTACTCATAATCATTCACTCCGTGAATATGCTGCGATTTATTTTCTTCTTGATACTAGCTACGATATCCTTAGCCTCACCTTCCGCAGCCACTTTGCTCTCTTCCTGTCTCTTAAGGTTACAGCTATAGTTTCCCTTTCCATGGCTCACAGCGTCGTTCATAACTTAAGTTGAGCCCTCTTTGTAAGCTTCCAGGTTTCTTTTCCGTGGGCAGAAAATACCAGGTTTCGTCTCCGTAGGCGTGAGGAGGCACAGAAAATTAGGTGGGCAGATGAGATTACGAAGTTTGGGGGTATAGCTCCGCAGCATCAAGCACAAGACCGGGTTGATCGGCAGAACACGGGAGAGGCCTTTGCCCTGCAGTGGCCGTGGTCAGGCTACTGCTGCTGCTTATGATACTGAGTATCATCGCCAGCAGTATCATGCCATATATAACGGTATACAATATACACGCTAAACATCGATAAGTACAAATTAACGCACGTTACCGAACCACTCATAGCACCTCTGGATGGTCCCACAAATATTTACTTTAGTTCTCGTGTCTAGCACAAATGTTGAAGTTTTGGCTTCATTTTTTTATTCCAAGAACAATGAAATGTACGAAATGCACACGCAAAAGGCAAGCAATCCGCGCCTAGACCGAAAATGTCCCAGGGAAGGGCAAGATTCCCTCAACGAGCTCATTGAAAGAGATCGGTGGGTGAATTGGTGGTGGGTTACAGGATGATTGATTCATATGTGGGGGATAACGCCCCAAAATCACCATATGATTACGAGAGACGCCGTAGTGGAGGGCTCGGAAAATTTCGACCACTTGGGGTTCTTTACCGTGCGCAAAATCTGAGCACACGGGCGTACAGCATTTTTGCCTCCATCGAAAATGCAGCCGCCACAGTCAGGATTTGATCCCGCGACCGGCGGGTCAGCAGCCGAGTACCTTAGCCACTAGACCAGCGGCGGGGCGAGGGTTACGAGACATCGCTATGGTACGGCACAAGGTTATATGAAAAAATGGGCACATTAATTCTCTGCTGCTGTGTGCTTATGTTCATTGCTGTCCTACGTCGCTCCTTTGCGACAAACCATGTTAGCACTAAGTGCAATTTTATAGCGGCACTTAATGTCCCACAACGATCCAGTGACACTTTCTCGAAGACACATTTTTATTGCTTTAAGTCTGGTTTGTTTTGGTGTAAAAAAGTTTTCATGTCTTTTTTAGTTGTTAACATCAATTGTATTTAGCAAGTAATAAAAAAATAAATCATTGGACTTTACAAGCAAAGCATTACCGGCCTATGCGTTTTGTGTTTGTTAGACCAAGGAAATAAGAAAGGTTGTGCATGACTGTATTTGTTTTGGTCTTTTAAAATTCACATGCCAGGAATGCGAATTAGCAAAAAAGGCTTGGATAGTCATTAATAGCAAAGCCGGTGCATGATTTATTGTTAAAAGGCCCCTAAATTACATATAATACCTTTTTTAACATTTCAAGTAAATGCGCGCATCGTCTTCGGAATGCCGTTAGGATCAACAATGCCAAACGCGGCAGCGCTAAGAGCCGTGGGTGTACCACAACATTATGTTGGAAAAATGTTTGATGACGCTTCAGCTTTGCTTCAAAAGTAGAATGCAATAGCGTACTCGGGGCCCGCTATCAACGGCTTCTCAGTCGATAGGCTCGCACCACCTCTCGATGGACACCTCGACCATGCGCATGCCGCACGGAGAGGAACGTCTGCGCGAGTAACATTGGGCGTTCAGAGCTATCCTAGAATTTCTGTCTGTTGCAAGTACACTGGCGAAATGCTCATTACACTGTAGTTCTTTTAACAACTGGGCGAAAACCAACTGCACGTTCGTAGGGCAGCAACTGAACGGACGCAGCTGTTCACTTTGTTGATGCTTTTGTCTTAATGAACAACTCACATGTCTTGACGCCTTCCGTGGTTCTACGCGTATGTGATGCTACACTACACGCATTAAGGTGATCCCCTTTGATTACATGACAGTTGTACAGCTTTTTTTTCCTTTTTTGGAAGTTGTTTGAAGCTGTCATGTGGCTTTGGGCAGAACGCCTGCTTAAGCTGCCATGGTGGAGACCTGTGTTTCATTCCCACTTGAAAGACATTTGTTGTATCATCTATTTGCATCTACTTGAGATTTTCAGTCGCGGACAACACTGGTTTTTCGCTCACAATCAACGAGGCCGGCATGCACTGGAATTCCTGCAAAACAAGCTTTTTACGCTGTCGCGCTAGAAGAATTCCTTGTGTTCTTTGGGCATTTCGGTGTACCAGCGTTGGACGCGACGTCACCACTCGTGTCAGGTAATGTCGGTGAGAAAAATAACCTGTTTGTCTGCTCATGAGTAGGCGCACCAGTCGCTGTCCCTCCTCGCTTGATGACCAGGAGTACTGGGTAGTGATGGGAAGGGGGCGGCTAGAGGAGCCCACGAGCAAAGTGAAAGAAAGAGACAAGCGAGTGAGGACCTCTTTTGGATTATTGAACTCGTGTAACTCCGGTATTACGATACAGTTTCCAGAAATTCTCTCCCCAACGTGTGCGTTGAAGACTCGTGCGCAAGTGCAACACCACAACTAAATTTCGATCTCTGGGTGGTTTGGGAGCCCTTTAACCAACTTAAGAAACAACCTCGGTCATCCCAGGGCCAGAACGGTGCCTCGCTGCAGATCGCCGGGCTTGGTCTGCCCTTTCAGGCGTTGTAGGAGACATATATGGCATTGATTCAATCACCTGCCAGCGTTCCGTATTTTAACGCTCGCTTTCCCAACGACTACGTGCACGCCTTCGAAGACTGCGCAATTTATGTTCACCTTGGCTGCCTCGACATTCTGGCGACAACGAGCCAATCGTTGCTCACACATTACAATAGAGACGTCTATATGGCAAGCGCCGCGAGCTTATCCTTATGGTGTTCAGAACAATCATGTTTAAAAAAGTTAATTTTCGCAAACATCAATAACATTTCAACAGAACACTTAATACATACACGTTAAACGAGCAGTGGCACCAACTTTGCACATGTCACGTTTTTTTTTCATCAACGCGTAGTTGTCGATTTACTAGTAACGATTCGTTACGAATAATGCAAGCAGAGGGCCAAAAAATGAGTGTAATATTGATTAGTAAGACGAGTATTGAACCCAAATTCAAAATGGCTGCGATGCCCTCCAATTTTCAGCGCTGCCAAGTGGTCACCTCCAGCGGCCCCGCCCCATTTGAAATCATGGCCAGACGTAGTAGTGACACGTTCTTCAGTTGACATCACTTATTTGGGTATGGTTCTCAAAAACGCTACCGAATCGGTTAGAGTACTATGTTGTCGAAGCTAAAGGACATGAGTCTAAAGCGAATGGCAGCATCAGTTCGGAGCTTACGAGCTACAGAGCACACAGCGGCCGCATGATAGGTTCGAGGCGGTCGACAACTGCTTTCGAAAGGGCAGCCTTTTTTGTCAGAGGAGCGCCCCATGCAATTCTAAAAGCTCTCTTGCGGGCGGTGCCGGCCGCTGGTCTGCTGCACTGCGCCGTTACAGCAGGCTTGCCGCTTGCGTAATCCTGGCCTAATACTTATGAACACTGGGTGCGGGTTACTTGTTTGCGATGACTGAAACTTGAAATAATCGCATTCGCACTCATGACTCCATGACAAAAACGCAGAATTCGTACGAACGCGCTGCAGGGAGCAAGCGAAACTGAGCAAATAAAGTCGTTGCTAGGCTACCAGACGTCGCCGCCGGACGGTACCACACGTAAACACCGTGATGACAACACTAAAATTGTCGACGTCATCGCTGCTCGCTCAGCGTCACTTGGCGCCTGAGGCGTGGCCCACAGAATTTCCTAAATATACACTATAGAGGGAACTTCGGCGCTCGTGTCTATGGAAGCTGCAACGCACGCCGCTTCAGCGAGCATTGGAATGATGGGTAGTACACACATTTGTCTAATATTCGTACTTCTGGCCTACTTCTGGTTCCATGTGTGTTCGCGTGGCTTGGAGCTATTTTCTTACAAAAAACTGTCAGCAAATGTTGAGCGGTCGCGCATGACCACCTTACTATTTTAGGCTTTTACAATTGCAGAGCAGCCCACGAAGTTTATAAAGGCTTCGTTCTTTCCTTCAACTGAAACACAGCACTAACGAAGCCGCAAATGCGATTCGCCACCAACAAGTATGAAAACTAGGGTAAATCCGTGTACTAACCATCATTCCCATGGTTGCTGAATGATTGCAGCGCCAGAGTACCCTTTCACCAGAGTAACTAACTTTCTGGCGTGGAGCTCGCTGAACACGTCAAAATACTGTCGATGTGTCATGGCCCGGAACGCGCCAATGAGGCTTGGACGCTCTTTGCACTCGAAATAGCACAACTTGGGTAACTTAATATACTTTTCTCGCTCAATGCCGGTTTTAGGATGGTATACAGCATGAAAAAAATTTCAGTCTAAGGTTCTTTTCGCCGATCTCGCCAAACCTGCCATGATAACTTACGTTGGCTTTCCGTGATGCTTGTTGTTCTGTAACTGTTGAATACAAACCGAACCGCGATATTTTGCATCCTTTCAAGTTGCTCCGTGAGATGAACTGTGTGCGGATCCGAACAAACACAACCATAATCAAGCATGCTGCGAACGTACGTGAAATACAGCTGCTCCTTCAATTTCTGTGGTAACTCACTGAAATTACAGCGAATAAAACCCGGTGCACTTATTGCTTTATTCTTGACGTGCCAAACGTGTTTATTCCACCTTAAGTTGATAATCAGACGTTATAAAATACGTATATATTTATAATATTCAGCTTTCTTCAAGGTAACAATATTCAGCGTATATGTGGAAAATTGAAATATGCGTTTCCTTGAGAAAGGTGAGGTGAACACACTTTTACAGATTTAAGGACATTTCCGATTTATAAAACCATGATCTTATAGTGTCTAAATCAGCCTGCAGTAAAGTAATATCACTCTCTTTGTGTCTAACTCTATAAATCACACCCATTTGCAAACGTTCTAAATGAAGATTTGATGTCATTTGCAATATCGTTAATAAAAATCAGAAACAAAATGTAACCCAGAACTGAGCCCTGCTGAACACTCGAAGTTACTGGAGCATGTGCAGATTAAAAACCATCGAGCACCACAGACTGCCGCCTTGCACGAATATACTGGGCAACCCATGCGACAACACTATCAAGTAACTTGTATTATTGTAGTTTTGAGATGAGAAAATCGTGTGAAACCACATCAAATGCCTTTCTACAATCGAGGGATATGCCGTATAATATTTGCGTGTTATCTATCGCTGAAGCCAGATCGTAAAAAAATTCAACTAGTTGAGTGGAGCATGAAAAACCTTGACGAAAACCATGCAGACAAGAACTTAGAAGGTTGTGCTTCACTAAATGTGACATAATCGAAGTATAAATTACTTGTTTCATTAGTTTACATGCTATACTTGTCAAGTACACTGGCCTGTAGTCCTCAACGGCATTTCTCGATCCACCTTTGTGAATCGGTACAACACGTGCCAGCTTCCACTCGTGTGGTAATGAAGCCTCAGATAAACAATTTCGAAATAAATGAGAAAAGTAAAAGCACAATATACCAAGACAATTTTAGGAATAGCTGCCGAAACATCATCCGGACCACACGCAGTGGACGGCTTCATTTTGCGTAATAACTCAAGCAAACCATCTACACCATCACAACCCCAGGCATTAGGTTAATGTCAGTCTGACACGTCACGTTAACGATTCGAGAAAGTTTTGGATCAAACACTGATGAGAAAGAATGACGAAATAGTTTCACTTAATCTTTATCATCGTGAACTATATTTTCCGAGTTCTTTAAGGGAGAAATGAAAGTGTTATCTTTACGTTAGACCTAACAAACTTCCAGAGTTTTTTGGGGTTTCCACAAGCTTTTCGCCAAGATTTACAAAGTAAGTATGTTTAGTCTTCTCAGCTAAACGTTGAAAGCTGACCTTTAAATGTCTCAACTCCAACCAAGCATCCCGGGATTGCCTTTTCTTATACTTCAAATAAACTGGCTTGAGTTTTCGCAGTAATGTGCGCAGCTGATAATCAAACCGGGGTTAGTCTTTTGATCGTCTAGAATAAATAACACGAGTAGGGACAAAAGCATCACGCAACTAATGTAGCTTGTGTTGGGACAGCTTCCACAAGTGTTCACATGTGGATTCATCAACTAACGCATCAAAAGCGGGAAAATATGACTCAAATGCTGAAATTATAGCCGCAAAGTCAGCCCTTTGATACATGTAAATTTTTCTGGGTTGTTTTTTGGTACTGACACATTTTGAACGTTGACTTTAGCAATGAAAACATGAAGGTCATTTAAACCAGGCAGTGTGTTGACGGTTGTTATAATACCAGAAAAATTACATAAAAGCAAGTCAAGTGTGTTTCCCGCGCCGTCATCACGTGTTGCATCATAATTGTATTGCTCAAACGCAAAATTGCTGACAAGAGCAAAAAAAAAACAAAAAACGCTGAATGCATAGAGCCAGTGACAGATGCGGAAGGATCACCGCTCGACCAGTCTATATCTGGAAGATTTAAATTCCCCCGCCCCCTATTATGATAGTATCATTGTCAAGCGTATAAAAAATTGCGGACAGTTGAAAAAAAAGTGGTCGTGCGACGATCCAGGACGCTGGTAGTATGATCCAATAACTACTAGTAAGCTTTTTTAATTACGCAGTCTTACTTTGAAAAAAAAAAGTCTCACAGCCGGCTGCGGGACATTCTAATGGCACACACGACAAGGTTGAATTAAGAAGAAAAAATACCCCTCCCCCTTTTGCTCGTCGATCACGCCTGAAACAATAATATCCAGCTGGGAAAACTTCAGAATTCAAGACCATCGTGTCTCAAGCCACGACTCGGTACCAATAACTAGCGTTGGTTCAGCTAATGTTACAAGGAGATGAAAGATCGATTGATTGATGTGGGAGATTTAACGCCCCAAAACCACCATATGATTATGAGAGACGCCGTGGTGGAGGACTCGGAAAATTTCGACCACTTGGGGTTCTTTAACGTGCACCCAAATCTGAGCACACGTGCCTACATTACGCCTCGATCGGAAATGCAGCCGCCGCAGCCGGGATTCGACCCTGCAACCTGCGGGTCAGCAGCCGAGTACCTTAGCCACTAGACCATTGGGGCAGGCAGGAGAATAAAAGGATCAATTTTATTCTGGTGCTTCTGCTGTTTATCACAAAAACACCGAGGTCTTCCTTAATCGCAGCATCTAGTGGCGGTCACATCTGTTTTACTTCGTTGGTCGTGCTATCAACTTGATAACGTTTGTTGGCCTTGTACGAGGTGTCAAGCTGTAGCACTGCTTTGTTTCCGTCTTGCCTATTCTGCTTTGCAAAGTTCCTCAAACGATTTTTTTATATATCACAACACGAGAAAAATCCCCCGAAATGCTAAAGTTTGTGCCTTTTGACTTACGCGCATTTGTTAGTACTTACTGACGTTCGTTATAAGAAGAAAATTTGGCGATGATTGAACGTGTTTTATCTGCTCGATAGGTGCTGATCGTATGGGCACGTTCAAGTACAACTGCACTGTGATCAAGTTTTGTTGCGCATAAATTCAACACAAGTTTGCTCGCGTTCTCACCCACACGCGTATCAGCTAGGCCATAAAAAATTAAATTGTCCCGCCTTTGACGATTCTCAAGATCGTTGATTTTGAAACTTAAACCCGCCATAGTTGTCTGATCCCGATGCTGCTGGGCCTCAACGTTAGCCAGGGCTGAGCGAATGTCGTCCACTCTCGAGATTTTTCTCTTCTAGTGACACAATACGGACCTTTAGTTCTTCGCTTTCGGCTGAGATTTTGTTCTTCATTGACGTCAACGTTTTTCATCATTGAACTTTCACCCTCTAACAGGCAATTAGGCTGTGCAATATTGGGCCCTGGATTCAACTCTACGTCACCAACGCACAATAGAAGAACAAGAAAATAGATAGCGGCACTCTTCCCATTCACAAATTGGCATTTCGCTTTACACCTACGCGTCTTCACTGAAGAACACTGTCGCAAAAACACACACAAAAAGAGAGTTTGGGGTGGGACCAACAAAATAATACAAGCATTCATCGAGTAAAAGTTCCAATGACTAACCTGTGAAAGCAGTAAGGAACAGATAAACTCGAATGCCATGTCGTTGGTTCCACGCCCCATTGAGGCAGTGCCACTCCGTGGCTTTTCTTCAGCTGAACGGCTCCATCACCGTTGGCCAGGACCCAAAGTTGCCAGTCATCTTGTAGGACGGAGTCAAAATTGGTGGGTGCCGGGCTGGTCTGTTGATACCACCACCACGCAAACGGTAATCCGCCAGTTTGCAATGGCAAACAAACATTGGCGCTCACACATGCTGAAGCCGAAATGCAGCGCGGCATGAAAACGTCCACAGGGCCAATCTGTGAAAACGGTAAGGAACAGATAGGCACGAATTCCATGTCGCCGGTTCTACGCCCCCTATGTCAGTGAAATCAAGTGAACTTTATTGCCAAATAGATACGAAACTTTTGTACCCAGCAAGGAAAACACATGAAAACACACATGCAAAAACAAAATGTTCAGGGGAAAAATTACAGCAGCTTAATTTGAAAAGTGGTAGAACCGCGACTTGAACAAAAAACAAGCATATGAGAAAAGTTCACTCACACGCGTAACGCAACAGATTCACTAAAGTGCTTGCTATAAAATAAAACTATACTCCGCGCTAAGGATATGTTAGCGTCTCAAGTTAAGGACACTTGCCGACGATGCGCAAGCGCACAAAGCATACTGAAGGGCATGTCTCGGTCTCCTCGATGCGCACGCTTTTTAGGTGGATGTAATGGTGTTCATAAAAACACGCAGGGACTGATAACGCAGCGGAACGCAGAGACATAGACATTAGCACTTGGCTGTGCATAACGCGCATCCCCTTGACCATTTCATTTATTGATATATGGTGTTTAACGTCCCCAAAACTACCATGTGATTATGAAAACGCCGTAGTGTAGGGATCCGGAAATTTCAACCTCCTGGGGTTTTTTAGCGTGCAACCAAATCTGAGCACACGGGCCTACATTTCCGCCTCTATCGTAATTGCAGCTGCTGCAGCCGGGATTCGATCCTGCGACCTGCGGGTCGGTAGCCGAGTGAGTACCTTAGCTACTAGACCACTGTGGTGCGGCTTTGACCATTTCTTCGATGCACGCTCCACGGTGCTGTTTTCCCAAAGATTATTTAAACACGGGAGGAAATAACCAACATAGCAGACGGCACTCACGATTCACTGCACTTGATTCTATCGTTCTTAACGTAGGGAAGAAGTTGTTGCTGGAAGATAATCAGAGATGAAAAGAGACATGTCGATTTCTGACTCGTACTTCCTGGGAATGAAGAGCTGCTAAAGGCTGATGCGTTACATTGATAATTCTTCTATGTTCTTGGTTTCATAATCTCTGTGGGCTGTTGTCTAGCGAAGCTTGTTTACGTACACGTCGCGGCGGAATTCTAGTATAAAAATATTACCTGCTGTCCTCCGGTTTTAGTCGAAATGATGCGTTTTGGTGCTGCTGAGATTCTCATTTCACGAAAACCGTATGTGCATACCACTGCACTGAACGGCTTGTAATACATGGGTACATTAAGTACATATCCTTGTGCAGTGGACTAAACTTTTTTTAGTTTTTCTTTGTTGAAGCTATACGAGTGTACAGTTACGCTCAATGTCAGTTGCAATATCTTCAACGGACCCAAAATCTTAAGAGGGACACTGGTAAACGTTAAAATGGTTTAAAATACTAGCAAGAGATACACTGCACACTTCACTAATTTATTGTGCTGGCGCCGCTTTGCACCCACTGTTGGCCTCACTTTAAGCTGACAACAAGATGTAACTTATATTGGGGACGACTGTACGTGCTGTACTGTGCAGATCAAATTCATGTCACAAGCTCGCATTTTTGTGTGCGTGGAGCGTGCGTATACGGTCACATCTCACGACTGCATATTGACGATAAACTAATTTTGGTGACGAATTCTTGCGCAGAAAAACAAGAAGTTCTTCGACGTACGTCATCGTAATGGACCGCTGTCGGAGGACCTGTCGACGCCGAAGGCGGCCCGGGGCACGCCCGATGGCAGCTGGCCTTTCGAAGTGAACAGCCCGAGTGAGTATACGGTTCGGTAGCCTGGGCACCTTATCTGTTTTGTACAGTATGAAATCCAATACTGATGGAGTTAAATGGTTTCCAACGTGTTTAAGATAATGAAAGCTCGCATAATGAGGTGATGTTAGTAGGTCTCCTTTAACTTGGAAACGAGATTCATTTAACCCTAGCTTGTGAGGTAAAAAACAGTTTTAAAAACAGACAAGCAATAAGAACTAAGTACTCGTCTTGTTTTAGCGCTGTTTTTACATCCCCAAAAACATGACAAGTTCTTATTTTTTTATTCTTCATTTGGAACAATCAAGTTGAAACGTGTAGCCATCGCCAAGTAATGGTGACAACTACTTCGTTTATTTTTCATTTCAATAAAAATGTAGCAAACCTTTTTTCGCCTTTCCACCGAAACTTTATTGTGCCCGGCATTCCATAAACGCTTCCTTACTTGCACGGAGAAGTGCTCGCACTGTGCCCCGCGATGGTGGTCTATAGTGGTTAAGGTACTCGGCTGCTGACCCGCAGGTCGTGGGATCAAATCCCGGCTGCGGCGGCTGAATTTCGCGATGGAGGTGATAATGTTGTAGGGCCGTGTGCTCAGATTTAGGTAACATTAAAGAACTCCAGGTGATCAAAATTTCCGGAGTCCTCCCCTACGGCGTCTCTCATATACATAAGGTGGTTTTGAGACGTTAAACCCCAGATACCAAAGAGCCCGCACTGCGAGGAAGATTCCTCTGACATTTTCCACACGATGTGGGCATGTCAGAAAACTCCCAACCTCATCATTCCACGCAATCCTTCCCGGGAAGACTGAAAGGCAGCCCTGCTCGGCTTCTCTGACCTGACGGCGCAACGCCGCCTTGTTAAGCGTGCCTGGACCACGGCCCGACGGCAATAGGCGTCTGTAAAAGGGTGCCCGCTTAATGCTTGTACGAGGCGTCCCCTTAAAAACCACTCGCCACCCTCCCAGTACTTAACCTAAAGAACCTAAATAACTAAACTAAATCTACCTTATTATCATCATACACTTTCTCGTCTAGTTTACTTAACCCTGATTCTCCTAAGCAAATCGCGGCTATACGGGTGCTCCCATGTTACCTTCTGTGGGCTATAATGAGCAAGACTGTCTTAACTGCTACACGGCATCGAAATTCAGGAGTCCCACGCTACCTGGAAAATGGGTGCAAGCGACGCGTGCCCGTAAAAATCGTACTTCTTTCTGTCGCACAGCACAATTATCTCTCCCAACTTCCATGTCGGACTTTCACTGACATGCCTAGCAGTGCAGCACTTCCGTTGCTGCAGGTAAGAATGAGCACTGTGCGTTCATATCAAGGCAACAGTGAATTGTGGGGACCTGAAATGATAAGTCACTTCCATAAACTCGATATAAAATTATATTGCTGCTTCAGGAAATGCTGATCGCCAACAAGCTAGCGATAGAGAGTGTTATCGGGAAAACGGAACATGTAAATACCAATGCGAACGACGTACCTTCGAGGCCTGCCCTCATTTACGCTTTTCTTTTTCTTTTCTTTTTCTTATGTTTGGTCACGCCAACTGGACAGACTGCACTTGTGAGGCAATGTGTGCTTCACTTGAATATTCAGAAAAGTGCTTGCAGCTGTTTAAGCTCTCCCGCGTGGCGCTCATAGGTTGTTTTACCCCTTTTCTTTTTCTGCGCACCCGTGCTGTTTCGTACCGCTACGATCACGTCGATATGATTTTATAACAATTTCCGCAATTCAGTATGTACAGCTCTAACTAGGCATACTCTTCTTTTTTATAAACATAGATGCTAATTATCAAAAATCACACTTGAAGGTATAGGATGTTCATTTGCGGAAGGTATATTTCGAAACAAAACAAATATTCCACGTGGTTGGGAACCTAATGAATAATAAATCTACGGGGCTCGTCAAAAGTTCCCATGCACGTATTCCTTTGGTGCGGCGGGGCCTGGGAACTTTTGACCCCCGCCCTCCTGTACATCGTCTAGGTAAAGCTCAAAGTCTTTTAAAAGCTCATTAATGAAGTAAACAGAAAGGGAAGATATATACAGGAAGATGCAATTAAAAGGTATGTGCTGAAAAGAAAAGATAAGCAAATCGTGCGCACTTTCAAAAATGTTATAGAAAAATCGCCGTTCATTCCTTTCAGACAGACACCCCGATGTATACAGTGCCAGTAGCTCTTATGATGCGCGAACGTAACGGCAAAGCACGAAAAAGGAGCACACACGACAGCACAGGATCCTCCACTCTGCACCAAGGATGATAACGATAGAATAACATGAAAAGAACTTAAGCCCGCGGTTCTGGGACGCTGCCTTGCTACTGTTACACTTTCATGGGCACGTAAATAAATACAGAGCACAGTATGTGAAAGGACGCGTGCTATGTTTGAGTCTGAGACAGCACCGAGTGTTTCTGCGGTCATCTGTCTCTTTTGCAGGTAGCTCCAAGGTGGCCATACCGCCGTCAAGCATTCCGAACACGGACACTCCTAAGGAGGGCTTTGCCTTCAAGTGAGTGGCCACTGGGATGTTTTCGTGTGTTCCTGTTGGTAGCATGAGCGGCTCTCACTCTCTGAATAAGGTAGAAAATTTTAAGGGCTCATTTCTTTGTTTTACACGAAATAATGAAAGCCTGTGGATACTGATGCCAAGGATGGCATTGGGGAGGTTATTTGTCCTGTTTGAAGTGTATTGTAAAACTGCAATATATATGTGAAGAAAGTCAATCGCAAAAAAAGACAACATTGACCTGGCAGGGATCGAAGCTGCATCCTTTGGACTGTCCGCCCTATGCTCTTACCAGCAGGCCTGCAGTGGTAGTCACGTCATTTGGTATTTATGAGCATGCTGGATGAGAGTGCTAGTCGGCCTCTAAAGGGGCTCAAACGGCTGCTTCGATCACCTGTTCTTTATCGCTATTACTAGCCGTGTAACACCGCTAGCGTTTGCTGTAGACTTGTCCAAAACTACAATGCCGCCACTAAATTTCGACCTCTTTATGCCTTAGAGGCTATTTGGCGGTTGTTTCGACAGAGCTTGATTGCTATGACCTGCCATGAATAGTGCACCGGCTGGGCTGTCTGTTGCGCGCTTCGAGCGAACGACTGGCTGAATTCATGGTCACTGGGATAGACCACAGGCTGTGCAACTACAGCCTGTGTTGTTGTTGCCCGCTGAAACGTCAAAGCAAAGGCAGGCCAGATCGACTGACTGAATGCTCGTTATAGCTAGACATTTCCCCTTTAGTTTCCTAATTTTGCATTTGCTGCAACTTTGTCCGCAGTAGGTGTGAGACACCAGCCAGCTCGGCGGCCTCTCCAAGTAGGGGCGAGGGACCCGTGAGCAGCGGCCGCTTCAGCGCTACGCCAGCTCGTCTCAGCAGCTGCAGCAGCGGACAGCGCAGGCCCCGCCGCTTCCTGGCACGCGCAGTCCGCTCTCGTCAGCCTTCTTCGATCGCCACGTCGCGCGATCTGATCAAGCCTCTCATCTCCAGGTGCGGCATCGGGACAGGAGTCTTTAGCAACACGCGTAAGGGCCATTCCACGTGCTACCCGCACAGCCGCAACGCACGTGCCGGGACCCCTGCCAATCGGCGACGCTCTTTCACCCTCCGCTTGGGGGCGGCAGGTGTGCCGGCACGTGCGTCGCGGCTGTGCGGCTAGCGCATGGAACAGCCCTAACACGCGAAACCCATCTGAGGCAGTAGGAATCGTGTTTAACAGCATAACTTCAGAGCACCTTTAACAGGAGACAAAAGAGAAAGAATGACTTGGTTTACCCTGCTAAGCTTTACCCTGGTAACTCTGAAGTCGTAGTTTTCGTCGTCATTTGTTCGTTATTGGAGGAGAAAATTGAGGCTCAAGTTTCATTCTTAAATTTCGCGCCGACATCTCCGCACGTGACGTCACTATTTCAACATTTATTTTTCGTAATTTCTCGACATTGGCGGGATTAAATTCAACGGAACGTGGTACATCAGGTCTATGGTCTCCACGGATGACAAAGTACTTCATTTTCACCGATCACGAACTACGTGGGACCCAGTAGATGCTTTTAAAATCTATGTCATCACGTTGTTTGGTGGGGATCTCAAGGTGGCGTCTCTATCCACATTTCGTTTTCGTGCGTTTGCTCGCTTACCAAGAGCCGTCTAGCGGTAGGAGGAGCGTGTTTGGAATTACGGAATTCTGCTTTACTAATGCGCAAAAATTTTTTTTCTTCTTTAATGCTCATGCAGTAATACCGTAACCTTAAACGGGCCCTGCAACACTTTTTGATTGCGGTCATTAAACGTAATTACACTGCCTGAAAAGACTAGGACACAAGTAAGAACTACTTAGAACACCATCAGCGTGCACTGTCTCGTCTTGCGGTAAACAATGCGGATATGCCCTAACACAGCATAGCACGCGTTGAATTACTAAAGCCGACAATAGTTCCATATCACTCAACCAATTGATAATCATTTCTGTTGCTGCTAGCATGGCGTGCGTGTGTCGAATCGCCAAGTTGCAACGCTTTCTGTTTTGAATTGCGGTAAAGACTGTTATTTGAGGTACAGTTCTTACTGTGTATATGTGTATTGTATCTGTTCTGCAAAGTCTGTGTAGTGTATACTTTTAATCGGCGTTTTATAGAACATGTTAATGTATTCGGAGATCAAAGATGGTTGGGACACAATATCGAGGCCCAGAGTGCAGTACGGTTGTAGCCGTTACATGTCCGAATTTCGCGAGTGCACTTCGCGTTGCTGCATGAGGTATTCTAGATGAATGTAGTTGATGTACATGCACAGATAGTGTTAACGATACATATAAGAATAAAATGAATCTGTACCATTTGAATCGACGACTTATGACGTCTGGATAAAGCGCTTGTACACATTTAATCATTTATTCTTTCGTACATAGGATAAGTTGAAGCTGTAAATCACGTAGTGATACGTTGCCCGAAGAATGTCAGGTTTTGATTGTAGACTTTTAAAATGTATTACGTCATTGCCTGGCAGCAGCGACGATGACGATTGCATCGTGGGTAGCCGGAAGCGAACACCGACCTGTGCCACAAGCAGCAGGTACTCGTCGGCGGCGTCCAAGACACACCCTCCCGCTGGCAGGGCCAAGTTGTCTCTACCGCAGACGCGCATCACCGACCTGGTGCAATCGATCGAGTCGCAGCTGCTCAACCGGTCGACAAGGCCTCCAATGGGTGCCGTAAACACCGTCGGCGAAGATGCCCATATCAAGAAGTCCGGGGTGAGGATTCTGCGAGTGGTTCCGCTAAGCGCTGAACGGCAGACAGATGACTGCGCGTCGCTGGGTATTTTTGTTTTACGAAGTCCTGAAACACTGCCCTATCTTCAGTGCCGTGTTCTTTTCTTCTGTCCGTATCGAATTCGCTGCGCTAGCAATTATTCTACAATGTACATGCCTATAGTCTGGGTTCGCGCGCCTCTACCTATCGTTTCACACACCTGGCTCATGCACTAGTGTCTACACGCAAGTAAGTATTACGAGGATGGCTTGGTCGACTGTTCGTATTGCACCTTGGAAACGTTGCAGCGATCACGTAGTAATAATATCCGGTGTTTCACGTTCGAAAAGAACAATATGATTACGAGATTCATTTGGCATTCGTATACCTGCACATACAAGAAAATTAGCCTCGCTCCTTCGCGACACGTGGGCCGCACTTATTGTTAAACCTCTCCCCAAGAATGTTGTCACAAATCCCGTTAATTAGGGAGGCGATTGCCGGGCTAATTCCAAGGGCCAGAGTACCGGCGCCCCGAACTGCCCCATGAAAGCATGGACAATTTAGAAGTGAGCCTATTTGGCGCGCCAGCACACACTGGCTGTGGCCCAAAGAACGAGTCATAGCCGAGAGTTGATAGACAAAACAAAATTATATTCTCGAATATGGCAGATCAAACGATACACAAATATGCACACTCGACAATAGTTGAATACGATATGTCAACAATCCAACAACGTGCTACACAGTACGATCAGCTACACTCGAAACAACGGACTCAAACAACAATACGCGCTACAATTCAATCACATGTATCGAACAACCAAGGCACTTAAAGACTAAAGAGTTCGAAAACTTATTCAGTCCAAAGTCCTTAGAACAAAGTCTGAATGATACTCCTCTTCCAAGAATCATTCACTCAAAGTCCAGCGCTGTTGTCGTTCCGCTGCCCCCGAAGTCTCACTTCCAGGAAACCTCGCGTCTTCAATTGGCCGCTTTCCAAGCACCAAACTTCCTCGCCGGTAACACGTCGGCTTCCCACGCGTAGCGATTGCAGGACGCGTCTTCGCTCTCTGGCGGTAGTCTCTAACTATTATTCTGCTGGTAGCACCAGCCTTCACCCTTCAGGTAGAAACCCTCTTCATCACCTGCCTTGTCATTAAGGACAAAGCCTTCGCCGACACGATACCGCGGAAAGACTTTACGCACACTTGCGCAAAACTTTCTTCTCCTGCCTACGCACACGGGCGCAAACTTTCTTCTTCTCCTCATTTCCCTTCTCCGCTGCTTGCTTAAATACATTCCGTGCTAGATTCTAGAAAGATTAGCTCGGAGGATTTCAAGCTGGACGGTCGTGCCCTCGTGATCTCCGACGCCAGCGTAGCTCCCGCCGACTGGTTCGCCCTCCGCGGTCTCCTGACGCCGTGCAGCTCTCGCATTGTAGTTCCCCGCCCTTGGACTGCTTCGACTAGATCCCCACTTTCCCATCTCTTTCTCTTTCCGTCGCTTGCCTCTCTATCTCTTCATCTATTTCCTTCTATTCTTTTTATCCCTCCTTCCCCCCACCCCTATAAGGCACTGCACCGTGTCGCCGCTCAGGCAGACAGAAATTAGGTGCCTTTCTCGTCTTCCTTACAACCACAACCACCTCCAGATTCTAGAAAATTCTAATCGTTTCGTCGACGTAATGCACAGCCAAGGCCGGGGGAAAGAGCGAAATGTTTCGAGGGCCGTCCGCGACATGTGACGCAACACTGCATCATCATGCCCCTTTCCTTCGAGAACCTTCCAGGGCTTGCTCAGCCGACGATTTGAGGAGGTTGGTCAGCGAAACTACGCTTCCGAGGGGGGAGAGAGACGGCGCACCCGGGGAGTCTTTGGATGCTTGTTTTTTCCTTTATCGTTGACCTTGAGGCGCCTCTTTGGCGCTTGGTCGCCAGCGCGCCCCTTTTTTTGAGGGCTCGTTGGCGACAAACGTCCACCCAGAATACCACAAATCCCGCCACGCAGCGTGAGCAGCAATTCTTCATAAGGAATATGGCACTTCAGAGGATGTGCGCTTGGTAGACACCACGTGTGGTCTAGACAGTTCTGTAGTAGTAGCTTATTATCCTGCAGCCCCCCTCCCCTCACCCACTTCTTCGACCCTCCTGTACCTGGAGGAAGCAGAGGAAGCCGCTATAGCGTAGTAATCGCCAAAACCAACGTCACTTACGTACTTAGGGATTCCAGAACAGCAATTCTTAACACCACACAGAGCCAGGGCACTGGCTCTGCATGGTCTGGACAAACATTCGGTACGTGATGATCGTGCTGTGACCAAGGGTCCGTAAAGGACCCAAACTCACTCCCCCAATAAAGTTTTTCACTACTACTTTCCTTCAAAGAACCACACCTCGACAACTTCCACCCTCGCCTCTCTCACCACGACACAGCCTGCATGTTCCTACCAAGCATAACCCCATCACTACAATACGAAACAGTCCGGACATGTCAACTATTGAGTAACAGCTTCGCTATTAAACTGCGATATTATTGCTGTCGAACATTTCATAATACATGTCTCCCGCGAGCAGCAATGTAAGGAAATGAGCTCCCAATCAACGTCGTGTAACGCATGACTACAGAATATTCCCTTCGGGCCCTTAACGTTCATTGGTTGTATGTATGAGTAAGGATATAATAGTTTTTTTTCGTCAATGTTCATTCGTATGCGTCAAGTATAATCTGTACGATGCATTTCGTATGACTGGAAATAGCAACAGGCACCAGTGGAACGTTCGCAGACCTTGTCTGTGCCAATGTCAGGCCGGGTCCGATGTTACAAAGCAGTAACAACGAAAGCAAAACAAAATTCACAATTCAATACAACGTACAATTTACGACCAATAAACATTGCGTATAACTGTACACTGCTTTGTCACTCATTTACATGCATGAGTGGTCAATGTCACGGGTGATTTAAGGTAACACTGGACGATCTCAGTGCTTTGCCCACTCATCATCATTCGCTTCGTGGATATGCCATGAGGTTTTTTGTACTTTGAACAATAAGTGTCCTATAGGATTTTTCTTTTTTATCCCGTTTACCATATGTATTTGTAGCATATAGCAAATAGTGCCAGAGTGTAGTTGTGTACTATTGTAATTATTGTTGTAAATGTTGGTATTATTGCTATACAAAAGTACTCCCAGCGCGTAGCATGTGTACCGTTATTGTTTTGCGTAGTATGTATAGTACGGTTCACTGTTAAAGGAAACACTCGAATGAACTCCATCAATATTGCTCTCCCTCTCAAAGCAAGTGGATAAGGGAACAATTTTCATGCGCATCACTAATCTGTCAAGAAGAGTCAGAACTTTCTACCACCCCCAGTTTTAGGCAAATCAAAGCCACTATGCTTCTGTAAGATAGATAAACTTAAACACGCTGTGCATGTAGCTGTTCCCTTTAACTGTGGACGCGTCTGTACGTATTTTAATTTTGTATCGCCACCCACTCTTGCCCACAGCTTTCTTAGGGCTAGTAGTGCTCTAAAAATAAAGAAATAAATTAACGTGAAATGTAATAGAGGCGCCCTTTGATTACAATATAAATGTAATGAATTAGAAGTTGGTCTCCGGTTAGTTTATAAATGTGACAAAAAAAGCCATTAAAACTCAAACCTAGCCCTTAACTTCATTATAACTTTACATATAGTCGCACAATTCGTAGGCAGCATTGTAAAAAATAGCTGAACTCTGTTCCTCTCGTCATCTAATGGCACTTGACTGACACCAGCGACCTCCGCATATTCTCTGAGGAGGGGATTCTGAACGCTGCTGCATTGATTCACGGCAGTCTTTCGGGCGGAAATATTTCTGGGCGTCCGCCGGAACAGCGCATGGCCGGGATCCATAAGTCTTGCAACAAACTGCCAAATGTTTAAATTATTGCAAAGAAACAGGGTGCAAGACATTTATAGAAGAGCTCAATAGCACTTAACTTTTCTATGAGCACAAAGAACTTTTATTGAAACCTTTCTCGAAGTTTCATTGGTGGCCACTTTCTTTGTATATATGTACAACCTGAATTACGTATATGCATGTGCGCTAAGTACTATGTAGCTTGCTTATATGCCTATTTCGTATTTGTTAGAACGATTAAGTAATCAATTCTTGTATATGTTCTATTGCAACTGCCACCTCCGCCTGATGTATAATAGCACAAGCGTGGGCGACATGGCTCTCAAGCTGGTTTTATGCTCGCTCCCCTGCATGAACGTTGCATTGATAGAAGTATAATATGTATTGTTATTCTTATATACGCTCTATAACAGAGGTTATAACCTTATGGAGAGCCCTGCCGCGGCAGGTAAGACAATAAAATGTGATATTGTTTGTTTCTTTACATCCTTTTCAGGAGAAAGTCGAGACTTCAGTTCTCAATGCTGGCGACCAAAGACTTGCCACGTGAGCAGATTTTACCTCTTGCCCTCAACGACAAGAAAACTTTAAACTAAAGAAAGAAAAGTATAGGAACACCGGGACGGCTGCTCACTCGAAAACGTGCCTAGAACGCACTGTCGAAACGATTGTTTGGACAACCATATTTTAATGCTGAAACTTGACATCTCTTGTTGTTAGCGCATGATAGCTTATGGAATAACGCCGTATAAGGCGCGCTTGTTATGATAGCTTAGCGATGATTGTTTTGCACTATCAAAGTGTACAATTGGGCCAGTTGGTGATATATGATTTAAGTGTACTACGTGGTATAAAGCACGGACAGGAAAAAGAGAAGGACAAGCGCACTATACAGCAACATTGGCTTACGGAGAATGTTAGAGTTGAGAACTGATATAGAAAACCTCACGCAGTCAATTAATGAGATACGTCAGGTTGATAGCCTTCGGAAATACGGGGTAGTTAAGGGAAAAAAAACGTGTAAAAACTGTTGTATTGAAGAGTCCGCTGTAGTACTGGAATGATGCAGTACTATAGTTGAAACTGACCATAGGAAATATAAAAACTTTAGAGATCGAGTAACGAAGTGCTAATGAGATGCAATGTGTAAAGTTTTAGGTTATGTTAATCGGTTAATTGAATTCTAAGAAAGTGCTGATTAGCAAAGTGCCTTGCAGCAAAGCAAGTCTGCGCCGGCACAGCAAATAAAAAAAAACTCGGGCATTTTCATATCACGCATTAAAGTGCCTCAAGTATTGCGCCACAATTGTAATCTTCAGTTTACTATTATCGCAGATTCAGGGCCAGGAACATGTTATCGGCAACAATTACGCAGTTTAGACGCACCATAGCATGAAAAAAAAATGACAGCATATCCACGCGGTGAATGATGGAGAGCGGGGCGAAGCTGGGTCCGCCCTCCGCTGCCGCAGCACTTCGGCCTCCCCATCTCGTACGCCGGGATCTTGTCGGCGCTGCCGCCCAGCTTCACGGCACGCTTCTGCCTCGCGCGCTCGCACATCGGGGTTGCGTGTTCGAATGCGAGCCGCCGCCGCCACCTTGCGCGCACGCCGCTCTGCAGCCTTGTCTATCCACTGACCTTCTGAATGCGTTCGCGTGCCAGAACGGCTTTTATTTCACTACGCCACGCCACCGATGAAGACGTGATCGCCAACGTTCTTGTGTGACGTCATTCCTACTTTCTCGCGCGCTCCCACATCGGAATTCGGTCTTCGAGCGCGAACCGCTGCCGCTTTGCGCGTATCATACTTTTTATTGGAAAACCGTTAATCATCCGCTGGCCACGTCCATCCGTCGTCTGTCTGGCTGTTTGTCTGTCTGACGCACGGATGGACGCATGAACAGACTCACAGACGCACGGACGAATCCAGGGACGGACGCATGGGCGAACGCAGGACGGATGCTCGGACGGATGCATGGACGAATGCAGAGATGGACGCATGGACGAACGCAGGGACGGACGCACGGACGGATGGACAAACGCAGAGGTGGACGCACAGATAAACGAACGAGAGCACGGCCACACGAACGGACGGATGTACGAATTGATGGACGCACGTGCGAGCCGGCGGACGCGCGGATGGACGGACGCACAGATGGACGGAAGCAAGAACTAACAGACAGACGGAAGTGCGGACGGACTGATGGACGTTTTGCCCCACTCATCACCCTTCACTCCATGGATAATCTGTAATTTTTATTATTTATCATACTACAAGTAACGTCCTCTAGAAATGTATTATTTGCATTTTTCAGCGTACATGCATTTTGTTATATGTACAGGTACCGCCCTCTGTACGGCCGGTTCAAGAACTGACGAGAGGTGGCTACATACGATTACGACGGGACGCTCAGCCCACGCCTGAAGGAGCTTTGCTTCTAAAGAGCACGAATAATATCATGCTCGTACTTGTTGCGGTGCGGTTAGCTACAATAGACTGTTTCACTGCGTGCACGTATACGTAGGGGACATATTAGGCCACAAGCAGGTTTGTACAAGACAGATGAGGCTGATTTATTCAAATAGTTGCTTTTATCTTGAGTTCTTTTAGCTATAGGATCGTTTAGAAGCATTCGATTTAGTAGGGCAGGGATGATGGTGAATTGTAATGATTGCATATGTCTTCAAGTATAAAAGGCTCTGGTGTGTTGCTCTGTTTATTTTTTCAGGGGCGTTGTTGGCACACCACGAACTGGAGCATCGTCAACAGGTATCGGAATGGCTACTTGTTCGGAATGCTCTCGCGCTAACGTGTGTCGCCGGCAGAGGAGTAGAAACGGAGGTGTTGGCAAATCAAGTTACCGCCTGCAGCTATCAAACGATGTTATTCAAGACTTTAGCAACCCGAAAGCAGACGTCAGAGTAGTCGCCTAACATATCCTTTGCTGTGTGGGCAATGCGACTCGGACTATGAGGAACGGACTATGCGCATAAGTTCACCGACTACTGTTTTTGTTTCTTTCACACGTGTGGTTATTAAGCACGGAAAAATTAGGGGTCCTAGAGCTACGCCTTTAAGAGTTGAACGCGATTGCAACCTCCTGTCTCTACTGCGTGCAGAGTTTAAAATTGCGTAGGTCAGTGAAGCTTTCGCATAAGGCTTCGTTGGGTAGCATGTTTCAAACCACGGGTGATTGCGCGCTTGAAATGTTTCGAGCTTGCTATGCACCTACAACGTGGCCTTAAGGGAAAATGCGCAGTAACGTATGTTCATACTGGTGTCCCGCTTTAAGCCACTAAGTCATGATATATAGTCACATGTTCTGATGCCCGAGTGTAGCATGTGTACAAAACGCGTCCGTTTGTAAAGCCTGTAAGTTACACTCACTGCATAGTGTGTTTCCGAGCTGACGTGTGGCTCTGTGGTATAACACCCGCTTGCCACCAAAACGACGTGGGCTTGATCCCCACCCAGAATATTTTAATATTTACTTCATTTGCATCTTTCTCAATTTTTTGGTCACGCACAAGATGATGATTTTTCGCTCACAACACATGACAGCGCCGCCGACGTTGGCATTTCTGCGAAACGAGCTCTTTAACGCCATCGCTTTAAAATGATTCAATGGCGCGTGCATGTCGTCATAGGGTGTCATTTGATTACATCAGTAAAATTTGCACTCCCCTATTGCACAGATTCATAGGAATCTGGCTTTGCTTAAAACGTTTCATTTCCAGAAGTATGTTTGACTACCAATTCGCCCAGCTCGTTGTTTCAATGTAGTTGCCTAACTTTCAAAACACATCAATACCTGCGGATTCCTAACATATGTACGTTTCCATCTCCCTCTTAGGTTTATCACTGGAAAAGGCTTGTCTGTATACGAGCCCATTTTGGTCACCACTGTAGTGAACTAGAAGTTCTAGTTCACTAGATCCGCTGCTGACCCGCAGGTCGCGGGATCGAATCTCAGCTGTGGCGGCTGCATTTCCTATGAAGTTTAAAATGCTTTAAGCCAATGTGCTCAGATTTGGGAGCACAATAAAGAACCACAGGTGGTCGACGTTTCCGGAGCCCTCCACTACGGCGACTCTCATAATAATATGATGGTTTTAGGGCGTTAAAGCCCACATATCAATCAATTCTAGTTCACTACTGGTGCACTATAGTCAACACCCATTGTTCTAGTTCACTAAAGTCCCCACCACCACCAATTCTTCGCTTCTTTCCCCCCTTTTGCGCAGGCGCAGAGAAAAAAGGATGGCCACGCCTGTTCAGGGATTGCGCGGATGATGACGAGAACTTGGAGGAAGTCAGCTAGACGAGCCAAATTTTCTCTCGTGCGACCGCCATTAAAATTGACCGTTGTTGTTTGATCACGCTTTTTCCACCTGATCCTATGCCTCCTACGGTAATGTTTGAGCAATTCCTGCAGTGATTATGAAGTGCGATGACAACCAAAAAGCCCCCTATGAGGGGCTGAATAATGTAATGCCCCAAGGTACATACTCGGGCTGCCTTGAGTTCTCCGTCCTCGTCAGCCTGTTGGCTGCCTAAAGGGCCCCACAGCACTCGGAAACTAACGCTCGCCTAATTGGATGCGCCCACGACAGTAACAAACAGGCAGACAGACAGACAGACAGACAGACCGACAGACAGACAGACAGACAGACAGACAAACAAACAAACAAACAAACAAACAAACAAACAAACAAATGAAACATGCTATCGCATGACGCGGCCAAGCATTGAAAAAAAAGACCTCGCGTGCATTGGTTTGTGTACTGAAATTTTAACCAGTGCACTAGCTTTCAACCGATTCACCCTCACTTCTGTCTAGTTCGGCGTGCGTGCGTGCGTGCGTGCGTATGTATGTATGTATGTATGTATGTATGTATGTATGTATGTATGTATGTATGTATGTATGTATGTATGTATGTATGTATGTATGTATGTAGGTATGTATGTATGTATGTATGTATGTATGTATGTATGTATGTATGTATGTATGTATGTATGTATGTATGTACGTACGTATGTGTGTGTGTATGTTTGTATGTATGTATGTATGTATGTATGTATGTATGTATATATGTATGTATGTATGTATGTATGTATGTATGTATGTATGTATGTATGTATGTATGTATGTATGTATGTATGTATGTATGTATGTATGTATGTATGTATGTATGTATGTATCCACAACTCATTTCTGTTGCAGCTTTTCCTAATGGCTCCCGGTGTGCCGCTTCTCGTTTGCCGGCCTCAAGCGAATCTCGATCACAGTGGGAAGTGCGTGTATTGTTTGGTCGCTTCAGAGCACCAGACAAGGTTTATTTTAAAGGGTCACTCACCAAGTATGACAATTTCGAGCTGACATGCGCAATGCGTAGATGAGATGTTCATGATTACGTCTGTCAAAATTTGCAACACTACGCACAGCGGAAATGTGTCAAGTTTCAAGATGAACGCTGCTCCTGCTTCCTTTTGCGGGTGGGCACCAAGAGAACAAGGGCACGACGTGCGCGTGTGAATGGCCTTACGTACATGGCAATGCAGTGACGTTGGTCCTCCACGTAGACGACTATGATCTGACGTTGAGGACAGGGGCACGTGACATGACGAATATTATTTGACACGACATGCGTAGTTTACGTATTTGTTGCTTGAAGAGGTCAATAAATCTCTAGATAAATAATGAGACGCACTAAGATAATGTGAGCAATCTTTTTTTTTATTTTTTCCTCGTGAATTGCAACGAGATGCGGGGCCCATGTGCAAGGGTTTAGCATGCGTTCGAGTCCCCGCGGTTTCGAGGTCAGCGGATCGAGCAGACGACAGCCATGGAACGCTCCTACGCATTCGCGAACTCATTGTGCTCATCTATTATACCACGTCTAAGCCAGCGTTTCTAAACCATCTCGCAAAAACAGGCAGTAAACCTCAAAAGAACGCTGGTGAAAAAAAACGCCGCTCGCGTGAACGGGGCTGGGGTTGCTCAGACACGTCATGCGCACGTGACCTCTTGATCGGATGCCGGAGAGAGTAGGGTAGAGAATCGGCTTGCGATGGCTTCTAGCTCGCCTCCTCTCAACCTCGTTTCGCGCCGCTTCAAAAAAATCAGTTTTGTCAGCTTGTGAAGAATCGATTAAAAAAAATTGTGGCAAAATGTTTCTCATCGGACACCCAACAACTTCCACGGTCTAACTAAAATTTGGTATGGGGCCTGGTGAGTGGCCCTTTAAGGGTGGATAACGGGGTTCTTTCCAATCGTGTCGGTTGGGTTTGCTCGCAAGATTAGGATTGCGCGCGCACTTTTTTTAGTGATCTGTGACTCTCTGCGTATAAACCGCTATACTACAAGTGGCAAAAAAATAAGATTTTTTTTTGTGTGGAGGAGACAATAATGCGTGTGGAGCAACCCCGAGCCTCTGTCCGTGCGTCCAGACAGACGGACAGAAGCACGGAGGCACAGACGGAATGCCTTATAGATGGACGGATGGACAGAAGCACGGAAAGACGGACAGACAGAGAGATGGGCGAAAACGTAGATGGACAGGTGGACTGACGGACGCACGGACGGACAAACGGAAGCACAGACGGACAGACAGACGCATGTACGGAAGCACGAACGGGCGGACAGACAGACGCATGGACGGACGGGTGGACGGACAGACATGTACTCACGTACGTACGGACAGACGCACGGACAGAAGTACGGACGTACTTTTCGCCCCATTCATCATTATTCACTCTATAAATATGCTTTTAAAACCACTGACGCCACCTAGTTATAATATTTCCAAGGACATATACACACAACGACATCTATTGAGCTACTCATAAACGAGAGGTGACTACATTATACTACTGCGACTACAGAGAACAACCGACGGCCTAAAGAGCGTCGTCCCTAAAAAGAACATCATCTCGATGTCGCACGTTAGTTGTAAGATTAAATGCACGCACACGGTAATTGAACGATGAGGGGATGTCAGAAAAATAACTGAACAGTAGAAAAACTATATACACCCGAACATAAGGCTTCATTTGCACGACATGTGCTCTGCCATAGCATGGTTGTGTTCATGTTGACGTAGCAGTGTCGGGAACTACTTCGCAGTTTGTCACTCACGTGGCGCAATACTTCACGCAGACCAAAATATGTGCTTAGTAACTTTCCGGGGAGGCCACGGGGTGAACAGGAGTCAAAACCTAAAACTTGGTCTCCTGAACGATGGGATACGTCTCTGTGGCGGATGTTGTAGCGTGGTGCATTGACCTGTTGCTGCAGACCAATGTCTAGCTGAGCGAGCTGGGGAATTTTCTCGGCATGCTCTGTAAATTCTTCGACGTCAGTTGTTAACTGATCGGCGTCTTTGAAAAGAAGCATATCGTCCAACCTCCTCTGGACTTCGCGCCTATTCGCGATTGCAAGTGAGTGCTCAAAGCCTAGCGGCCGCGCCTGGCAACGGTGCTAACAGGGCATGGCCACCGAGATTAGCAGGCGGCGCCCCGTTGCTACCAACGTTTATAAATATATCTATAAACGTTGCTTGCTACGGCTGTCCCATTTGGAACGTCGCCCAGCGGTGAAGTAATTTTGTCCCCTTCTGAAGGTTCGGCGAGGTGACAATCTTTCCCCATGAGTCTAGCGGTGCTCATTAGCCTGAAACAGCGCGAGATTTCAGCTCTTTCAGTCACGACATCGACCATGCTGCTATCAGTGTCGCCATAGCTGCTGATTTCGTTGTAAACCTACTTGATGGTTGAATTTTGCTGCTGTTTAAGAGATAAGGCGTCTGAATCTACTGACTTTATGTATTTTCTGCCAGCAACATTCGCGAAAGCTGCTACTTTTCAGTGTAGAGTTTGATTTGGTGTAATGACAGACGAAAAAAGAGAGAAAGCCATCACTTTGCTCAAATGACATTGCAAAACAACTGCTAAGAATGCGTTAGTGAGCCTTTTTTTTTCAAATGAACAGCTCGAACAACTGAATATGAGACAAAAAACACCAGTTCATCCCACGTTTTTCCTGCATTTCTTTTTATTGAGAACTGACAAACAATTGTGCCAAGAAAAGTGTGCGGTATTTTATTAGAAGCAATTGTAAATATGAAATAAAGAAATGTGGATCAACAGATGACTTGCCGCGGGCAGGGACCGATTTTGCAACCTTCGAACAAAACGTCAGCTGTTCTACCAACTGAGCTACCATGGCGCTAATACCGAATCCATGCTATGGGGTATGTATTTGCAATAAACGTGGGCGCTCCAGTCAGGGAAGTCTGTTGCTATTGTGGCAAGTGTGGGACACTCATTTTTGCCTATTGCTGTCGCGTAGCACGTGACCTTATAACGAGCTGGCAGCTGACCAATAATTTCTTGCATACAACCTGAAGGCACTCTCAGATGGGACCCTCGCTATGAATAAAGGAAAGAAGGATAATTTGAAGAGATTGTTTTTTTTGTTAAAAACAATAATGAGAAGTGACAGACAATTATGCCGAGGATTTTATTAGAAGTGATTTTTTAAGTAAATGTGAAGAAAGAAAAGTGGATGAAAAGATAACTTGCCGTGTGCAGGTACTGAACCTGAACCTATCTAACAAAGAAAACGAGCCCTTAAAATGAACATTCTTGGCGTTCTTTTTTTTGACATTTCTCTCTTTTTCTATGTGCGCCTTAAAGTAGAATTCGACGGCTACCTTCGCTGGAATGTGCAAGGGTGAACAAGCACTAAACAAGCCTACAGCACTGAACGAGTCTGTGAGCCAGTGTTTGCGTGTGTGAAGTACTCTTGCAGAAAAGCCTTTCGCAGATTTTGGAATCACAATTTCATTTCACAAGAAATTCACTGCACAAGTGTGAGCGAGTGGAGTTTGCAAATGAGCAGCCTTCGACTACAGCTAAACTACTGGAACAAATTATTTCTTTCCATGCTACACTCCCCCACTTTTCTCCTCTGCCAATTCTCTCTTTTTCTGTGTATACAAAACTAATTGAACTTGCTTGCCCACAGCTAAGTGGGACATTCAGGCAGTGCTTTTTGAAAAGCCTTCGAGGCACTTTCGCTGTAATGCACATAGTGGCAGAAAATCATTCTATGCAACATAGTTTATGGGAAAATATTGCAACATGAAGGAGACATTGGCTATGTGGTATATACTGCCAAAATAAATAGCGCGAAAACACGTGAGATGAAGACATAGCGATGAATATATTATATTGTGATAATTTTTGGCATTTCACGTCCCAAACCACGACATGATTACGAGAGACGTCGTAGTGGAGGGCTTCAAAATTTTTTACCACCTAGGGTTCTTGAACGTGCATTTGATTGACAATACACAACACTATTGTGGGTGCAGGTACAGAGAGTGGGTAAAGATACGCAAAACCACCTTGTCCCCGCATAATTTTCATTGTGTACTTCGAAGACGAACTGTTAGGGTCTCGCATTGCTCGTCACGCACTTCCCATGAGCAGATCCCTCCCTCGGAAAAATTCTAAGCCTGCCCCTACATGCAAATGACACTAGCAAGTTCTCAATTCACCCGTATTCTTCAGAAGGTGGCTCATCGTGTCTGTTTTAACGCCTGAATAACTGAAGCTATCAGAAACATCTCTATAGTTAATCAGTGAGCTGGGTGGACACCTTCAGGACACCAGCAATCATGGAGTAATGATTTTTGCTGCTTCATGAAAGGTGTAGTACTTGGTATGGTATACTACTGATACTTGCGCTGAATTTGTAATGCAAGAACTAAGCGTGGACATTGAATATTGAAATCTACTGATTTATGCTAATATTCTACGAAAAAATCTGCTACTATATTTTTATATGTTGTGGCAACACTGGTTGGTACGTTGTTACCTAATTGAGACAGGCTATAAGCACGCAGTCAACGTGCATCGCCTTGCTATACAGCTACAAAGATGTTAAGGTACGTTATTAGGAAGTTACTCCGTGCTTTCACATGCAGCTTTAGGGGTAGTTTAAAACCTTTTTGGGAATCAGAAGTTGCCAGTGCGTAATAATTAATCTATGTTACATACAAACTTGCCGAATGGCGTTTTACAAGTTGTCGCCAAATGTGAAAACGCGTAGGTAGGCTTTTTAAATCATTCCTACGCAGCTACGAAAGTACTGCGGCAGCTATATTACAGTACAGCTTCATTTGGTTCAAAGAGCATATGTTGTAGTAGATGGTACCGCACAAGAAGGAATAGCTTTCTCTCTCGCACTTTAATCGAAGTTATTACAGCATGGCTGTTAAGTAGTACAGGCTAATTCCTCCGATTCTTTCGCGTGCCTAACATAGAAACACCGTTCTTTGTTTGCTTGCCTTCTTTACTGGTCGGCCGGAAGATCATGTACATATATTTAGGTGTACGTGGAAGAATTTCACCTGATCTCCCTCACCCCTATTTCCTTGTTTTTGTTTCCGTTTTTTTGGCCGCATTTACGTGGAGGCGACCGCTGAAGGCTTGTGTATCTACGTTATCGGCGCGCGTTGAAGAACCCTAATTCGTATTATTATTTCTTGTGTGGCCACAATTTTATGCACACCACATGGTTTCTTTTTTTCATTGGGCAGGGGGGGGGGGAGGGGGTAGATGAAAACTCTTGAAAATCAAGGCTTTGGCTCTTGTCTTTGTAAATAAAGTGTCATATATTCTCAGGGGATTTTGTTTGCCCTCTCTCCCCTATCCCGGCTGTGACTTTAGTGCATCAAACCCCTTTCTTGCTTGCTGAGCACCACAACTAAAGAAGTTACTGCGTTCACCTCAATTCCATAGATAATGTTAAAAAAAAAACCTTATGTCTTGCTGGCTGCGTAACGCATATGTACGAAGAACACCGTACGTATGAAGATCACCCGATATCTTCTTTCGTACTGTGTTGAAATGACAAAGTAAATGCCAGATACCAATGCTACCCAAAAATCTGGCAGAACTATTTGGTCTCCATATTGCAGAATGAAAATTGGCCCCAGAGGGAAACTGCTAACAGAAATCACGCTCCTTTTTTTAACAATACACGACTGCACAAATGAAAAACATAAAAATTGTAGTGAATCGGACACGAGGGACGGTATGTAGACCTAGAAACACAGACACAATATACCCGAGCTCCGGATGGTTTGTTGAAGAGTGAAAAAGAAAGACATTGTCACAGCACAACACACGAGGTGACCTACCAGCGTTTGTGTCTATTCCGTGTGTGTTTTTCGCAACAAACTGTCCCCGAGAATAAATTGCGAGTGCGTAACAAAACGTAACGTGTGTCATGAGCGGAAGGTCTTGCGGCGATGTGCCTCTCCCCTCAGTCCTGAGTATGCGTCAGAATGGAAGACGCCATAGTCCAATTGCCCCAGTAAGCAACATTTTGCTTTTAGTCGGTACATGTGTGCTGCGATTTTATATGACGCGTCGCGCAGAAGCTGCGCTTGTGAAGCTTTCCCACCGCGCGAGTCCGCGTAGGGGGAAACACACTGGGGTGCGGCGGCGAGAGTAGTTATCCCACTTTCTCCGACTACGTGCGCTGCGTGCAAATGGCACAGCCGGTGAAACGGTGTTCGGTGAAACGGTAGCCGAGCGTGTTCCTCGCTCGGCTACCGCGAGAGGGCGCCTTCACTGTGGATTGTTGCTGGCGATGGTATAGAACGCGGCAGACAACAGAGTGCACAACATTCTTATAGTGCGCATTATTCTTTTTTCGCATATCTACAAGAATCACCGCCAGGGTCTTCTGGCTGCACTTATGAGAAGTACTTTTTGTTACTGCATTTATTTCGGTCCAACTTAGGAAGAATAGCAACTGCTGAGTTTTCTTCATAGATATACAAAGAGTGTAAGGAGATCATTGTAAGGAGGTATAAACTAGTCTGTGGCAGTATTAATTTTTCAATATAGTTGGTTTTGTGTGGGTGCTAAATATTTTGATTTGAGAAACATAGAGGCATTCTAGCATTCGTACTTTCTGTAGGGGTGTATGTGTGAATATTGGGCTAATTATCATCGTTGAATCATATTACTTTCCTATCGTGAAAAATCGTTTAACTATTTTATCGTCTACGGACATTTATGAAGTGGCCAACCGAAACATACTTACGCTTAAGATAACTTTGCCATGGTCATGTCATTGAAGTAACATGATGTCATTTTGCCTGAATATTGTACAAGGCTTCAGTTAGCCGACCTGTCTTTACTTCCCACGTCTCTCATAGTCAAAGTGCCGGAGTTGTCATTGTGCCCTTTCTCGTTATCTGTATTTCGATTATGCTCTGATAGCACAATGACAATATCACCACTGTGCTTATTTACAGTACTCTCCATTGCATCCAAATTGAAGGGTTGCACAAGCAACAGAACGGCGTCTTTCTGATGAAAACAAAGTATTCGCTGAGGCAGACTATATACTGAAGAAATATAGAGTGGATATAGTCAGTGCTATGTAGCGCGTAGTGTTTCATACCATGTACACCAAACTGTGAACGCCTGTTGCGCTCCTCTTGCGAATGGTTTCAACGTGCGTTCTACATTGTCCAAAGTATCTACTGTGCACCATAAAACTCACAGTGCGACTGGACGAGAATAAGTGACCAAAGCGCGTTTGTAACCAGCCCGTCATCATAGCAGAACCAGCTACGTTCAGTATACACGTGTGGCGACCGTCTGTACCTTCGTCGTGGTCTCCTGCTTCTGCGGCGTGATGGGAGGTAGCAGGAAACGGAAACAGGAATTCTCACAGGCGAGTACGAAGCTTAGTACGCTATGCGAGCGCGGTTTTCGCGCCAGCAGTGATCACAGCAGTGCGTCTGCAAGGATTCTGGAAACAGCGTTACAATGAAAAGCAGTGCTTGTTCCATGAAAAGAATAAAACACGAACGCATTTAATCGGCTGTGACCCGTGAGCATAGAAGCCACGCTCTTGAGACTCCGCTTGCGGATTGGGCTGTCATTTTTTCTCTTCTTCGCCAGTGACCCAAATTCAATGTATATAGCCCGCAAACTTTTAAGTATAGCCAGTTTCTAGCATGTACCTATCTAATTAAGTGGCATCGTAATTATAAGTGCTTTTATATGGGCAGAGCGAACAGCAAAAACAAACCCATTTGAAAATACAGACGCCCTAGCATTCACTTTGTCTTTCATACACCTTGACCTCACATTAGGCCTCACCTCAGCGACGATGGTGGCATAAAAGCCTCGTATACGCAGCATGTATGGTCCCACTTCCCCGTAAGATAACAGCAGCAACATCACCAGAATTACCACTTGTTGCAATATTCGTGTTCCTCGACTCAAGCTTGACACCGACCCCTCAGGTTGGGAATGTTTACAAACCCTCTTTCTTACGTTCTTTTTTTTTTCAATACTTCATGTCATCTGGTAGACAGGTGAATTTTTCAAGCGTAATCTATTCACGAGCCATGAAAGTAAACTTCGCAGTTTCGTCCGAGGAGAATGATAAGGAGCGTTGGAGAGACGACAAACCTCGCCATTAATGGGTAATTTAATTTTGCACACCCGAGCAGACTAGGCACGCAATGTCGCAATGAAATTGTCTGACTATCATTTATCGCGAATCACATTTGTCTTGGGACAGAGATATTTTGGTACATTGTGTATTGGCTCTACTCACTCACGTGTCTGTGGGGGAGGGGGAGATAAGGTGCCTGATCTATCCCCACTACCCATGCCTCCTGCATGCGCCGCACCTGTTCCTACAATATAGTAATAATGGCCACAATGGTCGAGTTAAGGTGTGATGGTTACGTGTCAGTTCAAGTGGACTGTAGATTTCAACGAATGCTGATTGGACACAGCCCACAGCTCGTTTTTGTGTGCCGGCGATCAAGTGTCCATCTGTGCCTTATGAATACCGATGGATGTGGACATGTTATTAACGGGACTGCAACACTTAGAATAGACTCCAGGGTTTGCTTTGTTCCTTACCTAGGATGAGATATAAAGTTCAAAAAACGAGAATAAACTGCTGCAAGTGGTCTAAACTACTGTGGATCGCGGAATAAGGTTTATAATACGTTCGTGGTGCATCCAAAGTCAACAGCCAACTCATAATGTAGCGTCGTTTGATCGTTTTACAGAAAATAACGTGCGGTTAATGAAAAACAATATCGCTTCCGCCGCAAGGACACGGCCCACCATCGTATCTGTGCACGCAAGCGGTAGGCGGATAAGTGTGGTGGAAGGCACGCGTCACATCTGGGGCGTCAGAGTGATCGTTCGCATCTTCCCTGAATGTGACTTTCGCCGGGCGGTTGGGACGTGCATTCGTTCGACGGTTAGAGTGTGCAGGTTGTAGCTCCCTAGAAGGTGCTACGCCCCGGTGTTGGTCGTCGCGTCTTGAAAGTGACCTTCTCAGACACCAGTTCCTGCTGGCCATCGACGGTACCGTGACCGTAGGAACCTCACTTCCCGGCGACAACTCCTTACTGATCGTGTGCAGGGATTTCACGCAGCTGGCTTTTCCCGTCAGTGGCAGGTGAATTTTCGTATTCTTGGAGCTGAGCTTTGGGAAAGGTTGTTCGACTAGAAAAGCCTTGACGTATTTGTTCTTCATCTTCTTCGGCGTCAGAAAGACGACTCTGGGCGCTGTCGACGCTGATTTACGAAGCATCAGTGTGTCTCCCGTGTTTTCCGAGCTACGGAATCGTGTTAGCTCTTCGGTGGACAGAGTGGACGTGGAGGATGGTGTTGCGTACTCTGTTGACTCGGTAGTGCTCCACGAAGATGTTATTTCGCTCGGCGTGGACGTGTCATTGATGGCGTCATAGATGTTCACACCTTCTTCCGTGTAAATCTCGTGCAGCCGCTGCCTCCATGGCTTACTCAGCATTGATAGGCAGTTGACGCCTTCTCGCCGTTTCTGGGACCCCGCGTTGTCAGCTTGAGACCGAAGAGGCAATGATGAAGAGGGTGTAGTTTCAGCTCCAAATAGATCTTCACGCGACACATCTCTGTGCTTGGAAGGTGCTTCATCAGTGCCCTCTATGTTGTCACCTTCGGGAGCTACGAAACTCTGGGACACTGCCAATGTCAACGGAATAATGACGACCGCACAGATCAGCCCTACCACCAGTGAAAGGGCCACGCCGGCATGCTTCTCCAAAAACTTGTAGCAGAAGAGATTCATCACTCTTCTTACAGCGTCATGAAGGTATTTGCAGTTGCCCGCAGTAGCGTTTTGGCGCGTTAAAGGCGTCGTTTTGAGCATCCAGTGCTTCGTCACGCGGCTCTGCGTCGTCAACGTCAGATAAGGCACCTCTGTCTGGTTAGAGTGTTTTCGAAGGTTAGCGATGGAAATTCCCTCACCCGCACATTTTGTCAATACAACCTCAGGCGTCACTTCCGCGAACACGAGGCTGCGATCGGTGAGGGGCCATGCCATCTGCGACAATCTGTCTAGAACGTCGTATCTATTCTCCCTGAAAGGCATGCAAACGTAGCATTCTGCCAGAACTCCCGTCGTGGTCATGGTCATCAAAACAGGCACAGTCAAACAGCAAAATAACACAACGAGTGCTGCGTTCGCCAGCATAATGACGCCAGTGAACCTGTATGCATTCGCCGTGGTTCCAGAGGGACTGACGCAGTTTCGGATACTCAAACCAGTACCAAAGCCTAAGAGAGCGACAGTCACACAGAGAAGTACCATCGTGATAGGAACGGCGACAAGATCGACTACCGTCACCTTCGTCCACAGCTTCGTGCGACCCTCGAAACCACGGAAAGTATACTCCAGCTGAGTGACGCTTTCTAGGGTTCGATTTAACTGAAGCTTCAGGCTTTCCGCAACAACGTCGCTTGTGTTAGGGACGATCGCGCCAGGCATGAACATGTCGGCCGTGGCGTTCTTACAACAGCGGAGCTTCGACGCGAGGGAGTCGTTGGCTGGTGCGACAAGAAGGCAATTGATGGACGCGATACGAGCCAACGTTTCCTTAGGCAGCACGTCGTATAGGAACGCACGAACGCCATTGGCCACTCCTTGGTCGCTGTCTGAAAGTTCGACGAGTAGCTCCTGGACTGTCTGCTTGACGTAGCGACGCAGCTCAGACAAAGTGAAGGCTATCGTATCGGGCAGGCGTCGGACGGCGTCGGCGAGGGCAACTTGCGAGGCGAGCATGACGCTGAGGTCGCCGAACAATATCGCGACGAGAAGCCCGAGCAAAGCGCAGCAGGTGAGGCAGTGACTGTTTGGCCCAGTTGCTAGCCCGAGAAGTGGAACTCGGCCACCCGTGATGCACGCACCGACGCCGACGGGAACCGCAATCATGAGCACAATCACACCGGCGATTAGAAAGCCGGTGAGAAAGAAGTGCAGCCTTGGGTGTCGCCGGTACGTCAAGTCGACGACGTCGGATGTTGTGGCGTGCGACGACAGGTCGAAGAGGAATACCTCTGTCTCTGTTCCCGAAGGCTGGCCGAGAAACTCGGCGATGCGGATGGCGACGCGGCCCCACGCCGAGAGCAGGCTGGAGTGCCGCACAGGCCGCGAAGACGGTGCCGGGGCAGTGCGATGAGAGTCTGCGTTGCACAGCTGAAGGCACGTGAGGGTCCGGTAAATGACGATGCCGAAAAGAAGTCGCCTTGACATTGCTCTGGCAGTGCGAATAATACCGGCTGCGGAACGCTTCTTCTTCTTCTGCCCTGACAGGACTGCTGCTCGGGACCCTGATCACTTGCTCGAGCCTTACATCATGGCTCTTGCCCTCATCAAGGATTGACCAAAAAACCCGCCAGGTTGAATGTGGGAAGACAAATGAAGCCGAAATCAGACCGAACAATTTCCGGAGTCCGGGTAGACTCCAGCTGAAGCGTTGCAATAGAAACCTTTTCATATAATCACCCATTAAATTGGACAACTGGAAAGGTCAAGAATATTTTACGCTTCTCTATATCTGTGAGTGTGTGCGTGTGTGGGCTTCAAATGCATTTGAGTGGTGCGTGGAGGGTGGGTTTTTCACGATTTTGAAGAAGCAACACGTCTAGCTCTCTCATTACTGTTATTTCCTTTCACGCTTGTCTTGGAAGTAAAAAAAAATTAGCTGTACAAAACATGCATGAATGCTGCGCATACTAAAAAAAACCATTCGGGATGACTTCAAAGTTCAAACAGGCGAAGACCCATACATTTTGTCAAGGCGTCGTGACACGTGCGCGTGCACCAAGGGGGAAAGGTGGTTACGCGATCACCTTCCATGCTGGTAGTAAGAAAATCTTTGTACAAGGCACCTGTCCCGTCTTCCGAGCAAAGGAGAAGTTTGGAGACTTACACAGCGAATTGGATGGCTAACGTATCAAGAGATGTTTCACAAAGAAAATTGTGCCAAACAATTGTACAAGCGTCATCGTTATGGAGAACGCCAGCTACCACAACGTGAAGGTGAAAAATTTGCCATCACAACGAAATAGATTGTAAACGTCTTGCAAGGTAGTTCGTGGAGCAACTTATCCCTAATATTGAGGCAAGCAGGGTCATTGGGATGCATGACGCAAGTTACTACAGTGCACACCTAAAAATTACTATAATTATATTAACTATATTAAAAGACATACAGACAGAAAAAAACATTTGGTTTTTCGGTAAAAAACTAAAACACGAGCTTCTGGCTCTCTTGAGTGAATAAAAGATAAGGTTTTAGGGCACGGAGTTGATGTGGTTGCAGAATAAGGTGGCAATAGTGTCATCAAAACTCCATCCTTTCGCTGTAAAGTTTTGATAGTCGAAAGGTTGGGGAAGTAAGTAAAGGCTACGTGGCTGCCAGAAGTACGACACTTTAAATAAGTAAAACAATATTACCATGAGAAAATATGGCACAAGAAGGCACTGATTGGTTAAGTGGGTGCTTAGAATGACGAAAGTGACCCTGCTCTTGTTGAACGTACGGAAGAGCATCAGTGCGAACAGAAGGCAGCAGTTGACAATGCTGAGTCTACGTTGCATCGTGCACTCATTCGAGAAACGTCCGCTTCGCTTAGTTCATATGCCCACTTTAGGCACAGAAATATGCCTACCCCCGACGCTTTAAAGCGTGATGGTGGCGCCTTGCTTCTACCTAACTATAAAGAGCATACCATTTTCCGCCATACACGATTTACCGCTAGTGGTACGCAGATCTTGAAGGGACTTGAGCATGTTCTCTGTTATCCAACACTGCTATAGTTTGATAACTGCCCTTGAGGTGCGTACGAAAAAGTACCTACTTTCTGTACCCGCTCGCCACGTGGAAAAAACAAACATTGGGGGACCCTTAAGCTTTGAATTTAAAAGTTGAACGCGATAGCAATGTCACGTCACTAAAAGCGCTGTGCTTGCATTCTGTGTAGTGGGTTGCACGAATAAAATGCGGCTTTTGCGAGCATAGCAAGTTATTTATTCTGTGTTTTCAAGCAGAGACGTGGACGAGGGGTAGAACATTTGCGTGCTACGCATACGGCCTGTGTTCTATTCTCACTCGGACCCGATTATTTTTATTCTTAGTGCGTCCTTTCAGTGGAGGAAAGCGGTGTGAACTTGCCACGCACCCACTACGTGGCCTTAAAGGAGTAGGCGCAGGAGCATGTGTGCCTTTTGTAGCGGGTGACCGGCTTAAGACTTCGAAGCCCTAATAAGGATAATCGCATGTTGTGACGGTCACTGGCAATGGACGCTTGTACCATGCATTATTACTGCAATATTTCATGTTGCATAGTACCCTTAACTTACGGGCTCACCTGGAAAAAAAGTCCACGGCGATTACCCTACTGAGTTGCACAGTTCTTTTTCTTGCATTCAGCTCAATAGGCTCGAAGCACCTAACCGGAAGCTTTGAAAAGCTCAATAGGACCGCTTGCACCCAATAAAACTTTGTTCTATTTCCTTTACACTCGCCTGGGCAATATACAGACGTATAAACACGCAGTCAATTTACATGCCTCTCCTATAAAGGTTGGGCATTTAAATCTGCAGCGCGTGCGTCGTTGCGGTTTCTCATGGCAGTAGGAACGGCATTCTCGCGAAGGCGAACTGCCACTGGCGCCGCCCGATTGAAGTGATCTGGTGGGAAGTGTATTGAGCACACAAAAGACCATTTCGTTGGTTCCCAATCGCGTTTAGCTGGGTCTAATGGCCTCGACTCTGAGCCTCCTTCGACGGGGATCTTTGGAAAACCTGCACGAAAGCAATTATAAATGTACCCAAATTTGCTGGTATTATTGACACATGGACAAATAGTCATGAATAAATTGAAACACAGTGATATCACGACGCGGACAAAGCGAACGAAAGTAGAAACTCCGGCGCTAGCTGCGCCGTGTTTTCAGCATCGTGGTTAATTGCGCTGCGTTTTATTGTGTTCAAGAACTGCCACCAAGAGCCGTAAATAAACCCCAGGAACACTACGCTGACGCATGCAGTATCGTGCATTATGTTCTGCGAGAATACTCTCGATCATAACGTACGTCGAACATAATGTTCAATACACTCACCTTTGGAAGCTGACACCTCGTTCCCGTTTTATCAAGGGCATTGCAGCTCCTTAGCCGATGCAATCAGGTGTACCGCTTTCTAGCTCGGTCAGCTGGCGATGTCCCTGCGCCCTGGCCAGCGCGACGCGATATCGTCTCCTAGCAACCAGATGAGTGTGCCCACAAGTGCAAGGAGGAGCGCTCCTACTCTTCCATACTTCCGGCTTCACAAAAGGTGACGTCATGGCCTCTCCTCAGTTTTTTCCTTCCTCCATAGTCCCATGCAATTCGAACAGCTCTCCTGCGGGCAGCGCCGGCCACCGGTCTGCGGCACTGCGCCATTACGGCAGGCTTGCCGCAAGCGTGAACCGGCCCTAAGAGTTGTGAACGCTGGGTGCGGGTTACTTGTTTGCGAATACTGTAACTTGAAATAATCGCATTCGCACACACGACTTCATGACAAATCACCCGAAGCGGCACAACGAAAACGCAGGATTTGTACGAACGCGTTGCAGGAAGTAAGCGAAACAAAGCAAATAAAGCCGTTGGTTGCTAGGCTACCACTCGTCGCTGCCAGACGGTACCACATCTAAACACCGTTGATGACAACACTAAAATTGTCGACGTCATCGCTGCTCACTCAGCGTCACTTGGCGCCTAAGGCATGACCCACAGAATTTCCTAAATATACACTATAGAGGGAACTTTGGCGCTCGTGTCTGGAAGCTGCAACGCACGCCGCTTCAGCGAGCATGGGAATGATGGGTAGTACACACATTTGTCTAATATTCGTACTTTTGGCCTGCTTCTGGCTCCGTGTGTGTTCGCGTGGCTTAAAGCTGTTCTTCACGAAAAAATAAATTAGTAAATGTTGAGCGGTTGCACACGACCACCTTACTCTTTCAGGCTTTTACAATTGCAGATCAGCCCACGGAGTAAAGGCTTCGTTTTTTCCTTCAACTGAAACACAGCACTAACGAAGCCGCAAGTGAGATTCGCCACCAACAAGTATGAAAACTAGGGTAAATCTGTGTACTAACCAACATTCCCATGGTTGTTGAACGATTGCAGCGCCAGAGTACCCTTTCGCCAGAGTAACTCTCTGGCGTGGAGCTCCCTGAACAAGTCAAAATACTGATGTGTCATGGCTGGGAACGCGCCGATGAGGCTTGGACGCTCTTTGCACTCGAAATAGTACAACTTCTACTTCACGAACGCGATACGTACTTGGCGAGAACAAACGTATGTATACCAAGCAATCGAATGAACTCCACATCACGAGTTTGAAATTTCGCGTCCCAACTCCTTGAACGATAATTACAGAACAAACTTCATTCGCAGAAACATGTTGTACAACCGTATGAACGTCGGTGTGTTTAGAAAAAAAAGTAATTAACCATTTAGAGCATTTTGTAGTTGGGGGTTAGAATAAGGGTTTAATGATTTAAAGTACTTGGCACTCTACTATGAGAGAGCTTAAAGCCAACTCGTGGGCCTCACACCGAGAACAAGCCCGATGGCTTGTGGGAAGCCCTGCTTCGACCGTTATCGAAGCCAGGTATATTAAGTGTAGTGTGTCGAGTCATGTTGCAAAGCCTTTGTGCTCGATCTGGTTACATTAAAGAGGTATGCTGCCTAGGTTAACAGATTCATTTGTAATCTAAAAAATTTAATGTACTGCGAAGCTGAATTACATGTAAATTTTGTCTTTAAACAAACAAATAAAAGAAACAAATATGCCTGGAATGGTTCCGTTTGCCTGTCTGCTACGATTTCCTCGCCAAGCGAGGAACCCGCTACATCTAGAGAAGCGTTAATATATATATATATATATATATATATATATATATATATATATATATATATATATATATATATATATATATATATACTGTCGTAGCAAGGAGCGCACGAACTAAGAAACGAACGATCAAATGAATGAAAGACAGTGATATACAATGTCCTGCCTGAGCCGTATGTGAAGTTCACCCAAGTACCACGGGCATATCACCTAACCCTAAATAATGCGATGTCGTCATGTGGCCTGGATGCCGCACATACAAAATAGGCGTTGCACAGTCGCTATTTACCTTTTCATAAACGCCTCCCTTGGCGCCACCATAGTCCTCCTTGTGCTGCGCAAATTGGCGCGTCCCTTCGAAAATGCACTGACAACGCTGCGCCCTCAGCCTTTGTACTCCCGCGCGCAGCCCATCATGGCAGTGTTTTTGTTTTTTTTTCTGTAAAAAGGTGTATGCACAGTTAAAGTAGCGAACCATGGTCGTACTGATTGCCCATAACAACACCATAGAATACAATTTCCAAGACTGGCTGAGAATGCTCGTAATTTAGCCAACAAATTCAAATATTTTTAAATGCGAGCATTTCTTAGCCAACTTCGGCGACTTTCAGCGCATCCATCCATCCATCCATCCATCCATCCATCCATCCATCCATCCATACATACATACATACATACATACATACATACATACATACATACATACATACATACATACATACATACATACATACATAAATACGTCCGTCCGTCCGTCCATTCTATTTCATTTCATTTCATTCTATCTATCTATCTATCTATCTATCTATCTATCTATCTATCTATCTATCTATCTATCTATCTATCTATCTATCTAGCCGCCTACAACTTCGAGCTCTCATGGCCGTTTCGATAATGGTATCGCTACCAAACTTGGTATGACATAACATGACTGCATGAAGAGCATATTTGACTACTCATGACATGAAAATCATATGTATGTCATGAGTGTCATGATTTACATTTCATGGTTCTGTAGCTCTTTCGGTGGTTTCGTTCGCGTGGCATGTTGCAAAACTGGTATGGTATAACATGATTGCTTTGCGAACAGAAGCGACAGACCGTAACATGTGAATCATGACATGCGTGTCATGTGACAACATGACTACATGCCACGCTCTTGATGCGCTCGCAGCCGTTTCGCTAGCGTCACATCTGCCGAATTTGGTATTACGGTACGTGAATGGTTGACAAAGGTATGTGACTGGTGCAAACATGATAGTAACTAGATGCGTATCATGCAACAACATGACTACATGCCACGCTCATGATGCGCTGGTGGCTGTTTCGCTAGCTTCACTTATACCAAGTTTGGTATAACGGGACGTAAATGGATGACGAAGGTATGATACTATGATATGTATGGGGTTTAACGTCCCAAAACCACTATATGATTATGAGAGACGCCGTAGTGGAGGGCTCCGGAAATTTTGACCACCTGGGGTTCTTTAACGTGCACCCAAATCTGAGCACACGGGCCTACAACATTTCCGCCTCCATCGGAAATGCAGCCGCCGCAGCCGGGATTCGAACCCGCGCCCTGCGGGTCAGCAGCCGAGTACCTTAGCCACTAGACCACCGCGGCGGGGCGAAGGTATGATACTGGTGCCAACATGTTAAACATGAGCAGCGTGTCATGTAACAACGTGACTGCATGCTACGCTCATGATGCGCTCGTGGCCGTTCCGCTAGCTTCACATGTACCTGACTCGGCATTACGTGACGCGAACATGATAATCACGACATGCGTGTCATGTAACAATATGAGAACATGCCCCACTCATGCGCTCGCGGCCGTTCTGCTAGCTTCACATGTACCAGACTCAGCATTACCTAACGCGAACGGATGACATAGGCAATGCCACGTCCAAACATGATAATCACGACATGCGTGTCATGTAACAATATGACAACATGCGCCACTCATAATGCGCTCGCGGCCATTTCGCTAGCTTCATATGTACCAGACTCGGCATTACGTGACGCGAACGGACGACATAGACAATGACACGTCCAAACATGGTAATCACGACATGCGTGTCGTGTAACAATATGACAACATGCCCCACTTATGATACGCTCGTGGCCGTTCCGTTAGCTTTACATGTACCAGACTCGGCATTACGTGACGCGAACGGACGATCTATGCAATGACACGTCCAAACATGGTAATCACGGCATGCGTGTCTTGTAACAATATGACAACATGCCCCACTCATGATGCGCTCGCGGCCATTTCGCTAGCTTCACATATGCCAAATTCGGTATTACGTGACGTCAATGTATGACAAAGGTATGTGAATGGTGCAAACACGATAAGCATGACATGCGTGTCATGTGACAACATGACTACATGCCCCAGTCAAGGCGCGAATACATTTCGACGTGACGGGGTGCCCATGCTCGCCGGCGTTCATTCTGTCGCGTCATGCCGGTGTTGCCACACTAGGCACTGATCCTGCTATATACTCGCAGGCACGTACCGCGCTGCGTTGCTTTGACGCATGCACAATTCAGTGCGCCTGCCGTCCCTCCGTCACGAGAAGAGGGAGACGCATCGGCGTGAAACGCAGCATGTCGCATTTCGCGCTGGTTGCCGTTGGGCCGGGCCGACAGACGCTGGTCGCGCCTGGCGTCAGAGTGCTCGCGTTTTGCTGAAGCAGCGTCGCTGTGCCTATCGTGTGCGCGCGTCAACACTACATTGGAGTATATTATGCTTTTCATGATGTGCTCGCGGCCGTTTCAAGCCTTCCATTAAACGAATTTTGCCGACATGAGCTAGGCTGCCGTCTTGACCAATTAGTCCATAGTGACACTGCATTTCTGTCAGTCCAGTCAGGCTTACGGCTAGATATCTTTTTAACTACGTGCCAAAAGTGAAACAAGGAAAAACTATGTAGCCGAGCCAAAACAAATTCAAACCTTCCATTAAACGATTTTAGCCGACAGGAGTTTGGCTGCCATCTTGACCAATTAGTCTATAGCTTGACCAATTAGTCTATAACTAATTTCTGTTTTAGTTTCACAAAACTTCAAGCATCCTGCCACCGGTTCATGACCCATCCACTTTTATGGGAGCGCCATCCATACAAGGTTATCATCATCATTATCATCATCATTATCATCATCATCATCATTATAATCACCACCACCACCACCACCATTATCATCATCATCATCTTCTTTTTTTGAAGCCCCTGCTGGTGCATGACTCGGCGCAATCGGGAACGAAAAAAAAATGGTAGAAGAAAGAAAGTAGGGAGAGATAAACGGGCTCTTCATGGAAACAGCGAGAGAAACGAAGAGGAAAGGCTGAGAGGTTAACCAATTCGTCCAAATATTTCAGACAGCAGCTGCGTCGCGTTTCCTTGAGCTCATGCTTGACTACTGGCATAGTTCACGGTATCATCAAGCTCAACTTTCAATGCTTCGTTCATATTAGTATACGTGTTCGAGCGAAAATTACCTGCAGAATGTTCGTGTTTACATTGTCAAGCTGTACTAAGCTCTGCGACGTTAATTTTCACTCTCATACCCCGCGCGCGCCAGCGCTTCACCTTCAACGACTGAGCGAAGACGACGAAAAAGAAGGCATCGCTTTGTTTTCGGTTGTGGCCATCGCAAGCTCAGCACCATGGCAGCGTTCCCCGGAAGCCAGCAGCAGCAGGGCGTAGCAATGGTGAGCGGTCGCTTTCGGCTTCTCGAATGCGCCTGTTATAAGCGAAAGGCTTGGAGACCATGATTCCACTGCTGCTGTGGCATAGCGATTAAGGTCGCCAGATGCTCACCCAAAAGACCCGGGTACGATCCTGATCGCGGAGGTCATACTTCAATGGAAAGGTAGTGCTAGAGCTCCGTGTGTGTGTAGTTTAAATTTATGTAAAATGGGCCATGTCATGGTCTCCCGACAATTCCTGGTTTTCAATAAGAACTAGTAGAAGATGGTGTACCACGCCTGTACAGACTAGAAAAGTGGGTCGTAAAAAAGATTTCCGTGCAAAACACGGCCTACGAGTCACCGGCTCTAAAATTCGCCCACCACCGGTGAACATTTTGTCATGGAGCATGTGATGTCACGTGCTGGAAAGCGCAGAGCCGTCATCTTCTACCAAGGTTTCAGCTTCTCCATATCGTCCAGTTTCAGTGCCCAGGTGAAGAAAGCTAAGTAATCTCAATTTCACGCGCAGCTGAACACGCAACGATATCGTTTGCTGGAAAGCGAGACGCTCACCGAGTTATCTGCGTGTTACATCACGGCTCACGAAAGCGCTGGTGTTGCTAGGCTCTCACGCAGGTCACGTGTTTGCAAAAATGTTCAGTTATAAGGGAGTTACTGGATTGAATGTGCTAAAATTTAACCAGCTCGCTTGTTAAGTGAGAATTATTCCACATATAACACAAATTGTGATCAAAATTTGGGTGTCATGGCCTCTTTAAAGCACCTCAATCGGTGCAAATTCACATGTCTTTTACATGTCAACCCATTTAATTATATATACCACAAGTTTCTTATCATTAGTGCTTGTTTTTCCTCATATTTGGTGAGTGTATACTCGGCTTGTGAATTATATTAGTGTTTCCGTGTTTGTTGATAAAAACATTGGTGTAGGCCTTCTCACCTAATATTCCTATTTGGAATCTGTGAAGTGTTTCAAATAAATAAAATAAATAAATTTCCGGATAGCTTCATTACGGGGCAGCTCATAAACACAGAAAAACTTCTTTTTTGCGCTAGTTGGTGCGTAAGGTTGCTGAACATGTTATTTGTTGCACCAAGCTTGGAACATGAAGACTGCAAAGGAAAAAAGGCAGATGAGCGCCAGTCTGGTGGCGCCCATGTTTCCTCCTTTCCAGCCTTCGAGTTCCAAGCTTGGCGCAACAAAAAAACGTGTTCAGCAAATTCATAGACATAGCGTAGTTTTGGCACGTAGAACCTCGGCAATTATCTTGATTAGTAAAAAACAAAAAAAAAACGCGACAGATGGTCGTCACATCATTACACCTTGACAGGTGACACGATGCTTGATTGCGGAACAACTAACATAAGCGCAACTTTGCTGGGCACTGCAGCTGTGCTACAGTGTAACTCTGCTCCTATAGTACAGCATATTAGAGATGGGAAGTGCGTCATTCGGCGTTGGAAAGGGGGCCCTTTTTTGCGATGACCACTACACGCGCCACCAGGAGACGCTGCTGCCGGCAGAAATGTACAACCTTCACCGTGGTAATAGCTCTGTGAGTAGAGCGGCTAATTTTTGTATTCTTCCGAGCTGTGGTCGCGGCGGCTTGACTGTTAATGCGATTATTAACAGGTGAAATGCCGCCTAACGATGAAATCTAGCCCTTCTGCATAAACAGGAGTAGTTTTTTTTTCGCTATAACAAGCGTAAAAAGAAAAGGCGCCCTGCCTCGATTTGCTGCCCTCGTTTCCGCCAGTCGAGCTTGATTTCTTGCATGACTCAGAAATATTGTGAAATTGCGGCCTGTTTTCAACGTGTGTTGGATGGCTTTTTCATAAGCGAAAGCTTGAAAAGTAGCCTTTCTAGGAGTTTTTTTCAAATACTCCAGTGCAACTAGAACATGGACACTTGCACCGGGCCCCGTGCGCCATAAATCATAACTTTTGTCGAGCATAGAAGCGTTCGCTATGCCATTATTCGCCATTATTTGGAAAAGCGTGATACCCACGATACACTTGCATGGCATTATGCAAGGACTTGTAATGTGATGCAGGGAGCCCGCGTTCTACCGCCATTCTGTTCTCAGTATTCTTCATATTAGTTTTTTTTATTATTTTGCGGGATGGTGGTACATGGACACCGACGGCGGCGGACAACTGCGGCGTCAGAATTGGACCTCGTTTCGATGTCCTAACAGCTTTCACTGTAAAACGATTAAGGTACAGCTTCACACTGATAGTTCGCAGTCTAAAGGAAGTGTGCTGCTAGGCAGCAATCTATTGTTTATCCTCAGTTTTCTTTTTTTTTCGCCTCTCTTTCTTTCCCTTTCTCGTTCCCAGTTTTTTCCTCTCTGTTTTTTTAAATTCTATTTTCTTAGTATTTTTTCTCTTTCATTCTCTTTCCTCGCTTGCTTTCTCTTTTAAAGACGATAGTCTTTCTTCGGGACCTTTGACGTAACAATTTGGTTGGTCTGTCTGCACATATGTATGTTTGTCCGCTCTTTGCTGTACACTAAAAGGCACCAGGCAATACCCTAAAAGGCCGACCCCATCCGCAGCACCCACCAATATTGCTCAAGGTTCAGCGTTCATACTTGTGCAATTGTCAATGCTCATATGAGGCACCATGTCAACACATCAATATTCTGTATGTGTGTCTTTTACTAAAAAAGGAACACATAAGCAATTCTAAGGATCGTAGCGTTTATCACGCTGCGCTGATCATGCAACGCTTGGACGAAAAGGCAATTGTTTCTAACGCTTTGCTAAGACGACACGGTGGTGGCACCTACCCGTCGCCTTGCGTTCTACACCTTATCGCATCCGAGACGGGCGTGCACGCCACGCGCTTCGTCTTCCAGCTGCCAGATAGCGCTTATGTCTCACGTGTGACGTGACTCGATGCGCTCGTTCACCTCGGCTGCACGCTCGAAGCACTCTAACGCAGCGCATTCAGAATACCCTTCACCAATTTTCTTGCACAGAACATCAAATAAACGTTTTGTTCACTCTCTCCGGACTCAAGACTATCGTCTTTTGACGACATTTGCAGTGTAACATGCAGATACGGAGCCAATTGTTTTTTGTACGTGGTTTTGTCAGGGTTACGTGGCGCTGCGTGAGACGATAACACACGACAACCCTGTTCCCTGAAGTGCTGCGCACTTAGAAACAAGCACGCTTTAGGCAACATGTACACGCCACTAAGGTGACACCCTTTTTTGTCGAGAAATTTGTCGTGACACCACGCACGTAGTGTTAATTGAACGCGGACATTTCAACGTATAAACGTGCAACACAAGTAACGCGGACGCGTAGCCCTGCTTCTTAATGCCGCAGGCTTTTATCGAGCCACGTTCCGCTTTATTTTCAGGCTGCAACATCAACTCGGCACCATTCACAAACGGTGTGCAAAGTCACAGATTCAGAAATGCCAAATTAAGTGGCCCCCATATTTGACGCTTCCAGTTGCATTGAGTATGCTTCGAGTTCGTGATGACATCCGCGGTGTTTCGCCAGAAAATTAAGGCAAGCAACGCTAAAACTTCGTTTAAAGTTATACTCATGAAACCGATTAGCTCAAAACTTACCTCAATCGTGTTTTAATGTGTATTTTATTTGAACCAATTTATATGCTGTCCCACGGACCTTCCGCGTACACGTTAGTTGTTTGCATTCCTTCTGCAGGCAGATGGGCCGGCTGCGACTGACGGAAATCTCGGCAGGAAGGATTCGCTCGTCGTCTTGAGGTGAGTGGCGTTAATCTGCGCGGGAGGAGAAAATGTATGTGTCATTTTTAAAAGAGAGAAAGGAAGATAAAAGTGAGCCCCGTAACTGTCTGCATCACAGTGTGACACCTCAACAGTAGCTCACAAGGAATGGGGGTAAAGATGGATTAAAAGGATAGGATTAAAAGGTATGGAGATAGAGAGAGGGGGAAGGAGAGAGCGTGGCGCATGGGCAGCGACATCCGGAAGTAAGGAGAAGATAAGAAAGATGGACATGGTCGCAGGAGTTCGAGGACGAGGCACCACTCAGCGAGAGCTCTTGTAGGCGTCAGAAGATGGCGTAGGGGCAAGCCATTCAGCCAGAGCTCCGCTGTCGTCGGAGGTCACGGGGGCACAAGCGGTCGGCACGAAATCCAGAGAGCGAGGGAACAAGATGCGTTTTTCATGTTCGTTAAAGTATTAGCGAATTTTAAGCACGTACGTCGCGCACGCTCCAGTACGCCGTACACGTAACACTTAATTAGTTGTTGAATTAGTTCTGATTCTACTGCGCATAATTAGCGCAACTAGGAATTTTGGCAAAAACATGTTTACATTCACACATGCATCCACTCAAGTGCACACCCTCCACACTTGTGTCAATGCGGGGGTGTTGCTATTAAAAAGTTCCATATTGCGTTAAATATTTTCATTGTAATGAATTTAGAATTACCTTGACAAGATTTAATAAGTTCTTCTCATGTTTGTGTATGACAATGAAAAGCGAAATCTCTAATTGCCCTTGGTACAGTTCACTATAGTTGCACCAGAGACAACCGGCCGGTTAATTGCACCAAGATACCATCACAGACTGATTTATTGTTGTTGGCGAATCTCGCATCACACTATACATTATAGCTAGAGAGAAAAATAGATTGTGCATTCAGCTCAATGTAATATCTCATCATTTTATGTATACACAATAGCAACGACAATAGCTGAAAGTTGTGTCCCAGCAACACACCGACCTTTAGCTGCGTTCATTAAAAGGTAGCTTAAATTTGGTCGCTCGCGTCTGACGGCGATCAATGGTGTATTTGCGCACAGATAGCCACATAAAATGTCATCACACCTCATCGACCAGAAAAGAGAGCGTTCTAATGTTCACTGAAGTTGAGGGTTTGGGAAAAACTCGTCTGGCAAGAAAAGAACATGACTGAATACAACGTGCACACGCCGATAAAAAAAAACTGCCCCCAAAATAATTAACGCGGTTGCTTGGGCGAGTTTGTACGACATGATTCACATAAAATACAGTGCCAATAACGAGGGACAAGAAAAGAAGGAAACAGACAGCGGCGCAGACTTACACCAAGATTTATTTGCTGGAACCGCGCAATATGTACTTGAGCAGTATCTAACAAAAAGAGGAAAGACAAATCAAAGAAAACAGAATTCACCTAACAACCGAATAATCATCGTCATAACGCGCCATGACTTCTTGACGTTTCTGTCTCCAATATGGGTGTGTTGTTCGCAGTGAACTACTGCACGTGAGTCTTTAATAAATATACGGACGGAAAGTCTCAATGCGCTTTCGTACAGTTTAAGGAGAGTAGTGTAGTTGTGCGAAGATAGCTCATGTGAAGGACACAAGTGGCGATACTTTCCACGTGCAGCGCATTTTTATGCGCAACGTAATTCTTCATCATCAGCCTGGTCACTGGCGTGGTCCTTACTCTTAGTGGCTGGATTAAATTAAGTTTACTCCCGTCACTTAAACTCAGTCTAACGCTTGCTCATTGGCAATCTACGATGCAACTCGCCACAGCGGAGCTACTCGACGCGCATAGCACACCAGCTTGTTTAGACGTTCTGTCCGCTCTTGATACTCACCAATTTCAATAAAACTTTGAACATATCTTCTCGTGAATACTGTGGTAATATGTGCCTAATTATACAGCCGTAAATTGTTTTGTTTTTAGCTAACCAATTTTCAAAATTGGTAGCCCATTTTAAAATAACACTTGTAAAGGCGGAGCACCATCTGTATGAGACGCAAGTGCCTATTCTTTTCAAAAGCCCGCTTTTCTCAGCAGACAAATGCAGCGCGTGCTCTCCTCTAAGGGGCAATCACGACAACGTGAGCCCAGTTAAGTTTTGTGAGCTACATACAGCGTGTTAGTCATCGTTGACGTCGAGTCTTAAGTGTGCACTCAAACAGCTGCAATCATCGCTGAACTTGTCACTGGTAGATTCAGACAACCTGGTACAGTTTGATTCTGCGTCGGATGACATCGCCAACTGTAGCTTTTCGCGCCTTAGAAGAGGCACGTGAGCTGTGTTTTCTCCCTGGCCAGTAGTTGTGGTGTGTAGCGGGTTTAGTGACTTCATCAGATTTAGATTTATTGACGTCATACGATACCCACCATAAAGGACAGAGAAACTCCCTGTTTCAGTTTCTGTTTTGGCTCATCGTTCATTGCTTAATTAAGATTATTGACGAGTGTCTGGACAAAATGAACCACTTTCTAGCTTTTGCGGGATTGTAAATAGTTTAAAAAAATAGTATTTGAAATTTGTAAGAATCGGGGCGTTTAGCGAATTCTCTGTTTAAATCTTTGGCGTACTTCAGTGCTATAGAATAATTATCTGCTGTTTTTAGACGTAGACCTTACAACTAACATGTTTCGGCATCGTACGTGAAATACCCGTGGTAATCATTTAGGCTTACCAAAAATGCAAAAAAAAAATGCGGTCCTTGATAACGCTCCGGTCACATTCATATTTGTATGCGCCGGTTCCCAACAACTCAAGCACTCTCAGTCAAAGACTTGTAGGTCATTAGCTTTCTGTCATAAATAAATCTGACGTTTCGTCGCTGCTCCTAGTCATTTTACGTTGTCACATTTCTTTGCGGCCAGGACATGAACGCATGGCCGTCAGCTGCAACTGAAGCGTCGCGCTGCTAAACATGGGGGCGATGGTTCCAACGGCGGCATGCAAGAGGGAAACAATCAAAAGGAAGCACTGTGACTTGCGATTGAACAAAACAAACGAACATATAAAAGGTCATAGAAAGGTACGTCAGGCACCATATAGTCGTACGCTGTGTTCCCGTTAAGGGGGGAGAAGGTTCGCCGCAGCACCCGCGCACTCTCCCTATTAGGTTAATGTATGGCACAGAATTTGCGCCTCCTGCCCCCATCTTAGGTGACTAAGGGGGGAGGGAGAAGGCAGCTACCTCCTGCCCCCCTCTTGCGCACGCCTGTATATCAAGTATGCAGGCGAAGATACGTTTCCCTCCAATGTCTTCGATGGGACAATTTTTCCTCAATTCGTTTTTTTTTTTCGTTTCATGCGGATCCGTGTTCTCTGTGAACGTCAGATCCGTGATGACAGCAAAGTGCCAGGCTTGAGCGTAATGCGCAGCGCAGTCCCTGCTAATGTTTGAGAGGCAGCCTGTGTATAGAGCTTGTTCCTAACTGCTTTGGGGAAATCAATACAAGCATATATGCGAGCTATACACAATGTCATCAATCATAATCTCTGATAAAAAGGGGAACACCACCTAAGCATTTCATCGTCATTCTGTGAATAAGCGAGGTACCCATGATGCATGGGCAAGATATTAGGTGCGCTTTGTTAATGTTGCATGTGGATGACGATGATGACGATGAACAAGTAAAATCAAATCCTCCTTTCTCCCACATAGAGAGGCATGGAGGACAACGAGAACAAGTGTTGCCATGAGGGGGCTTGAACGTTCCGCAGTTCAACCTAATGCACGGCGTGTGGCCAACGGCAAAGAAAAACAGTCATTTAACAAGCGAGAACATGAGAATAGTGCAAGAGATGCCTCGAAAAACATATATGTGAAGTTCACCACATGCGTATTATATAATACCCAATCCTTGTGATAGCATATACAATGGCCATGCCAATCTGGCCCATGTACTCCTTCGAGAACATAGAAGCTCCTTGATGAATACGCCGTATTCCCATTTAGCGTCGCATTGCTTTTTGTTCAAAAAGCAACAACTGCTTAAAAAAAGCAAGTGTTTTGTTGGGGCATCCTCTTCAAACTATGCGAGAAATTTCTGAAACTTATCAAATTTGTAGGAATGCATATCACTGTATTAGCCATTCATAAATGTGAGTAAATGACTGTGAGTTCAGTTGAGTAAATAATTACTTAAAATACCTCGATTTAACGCTTCGCATGTTCGTGGTGTCATCATAGTCTTTGAACATCCGCACTTACATCAATAAGTGCGTCTGTCCAAGGTGAGAATTAAGCCAACGTATGCAGTTCTCACACAATTGTGTTGGTCCTTGCAGGAAGCGCATGCACGACAAGGAGGTGCACGAGCCGACCAACATAAACATAAACACCGTGCTAGGCGTGGCCGCGACGCTGCTGCTGACTGTCCTCCTGATCGGCTACATAGTCGGTGAGCATCGACAGCTACTAATGCTCACTGCCGAACGTAGTCCTCTCTCTGTGCTATATATGTTGTACCTTGTTCTGCGCGAGTCGGGTCGGTTTTAGGCGTGCAAAACTTTTACGTTTGTCAGCTAACCTGGTCAGCTACATTTCCTGCCACTTGGTATACCTACCCTGTAACTGTAACAGACCACCCGTTATCTGTATCTCGTATTACAAGTATGAAGTGGTCAATTTTAATGTCTCAATATAGCTTTGGATGTAAACATGCTAGGCGTACGACGAAGGCCCGGGAAGAGGACAATGTCGATCAGAGAGCACGCAGGAACAGCTGATATTTCAAGAAAACAGTGAAGCTGAGCCGCGTCGTATAGCCACGCGCTACACACCGATTTTGCAAGAAGTGAAACTGCCGTAACCGAAAAGGCAATAATGGCCGCTGCGCGCAGGTACGCTGCCTGTAAGCGATGGGAGACCAGAAACCTAAATAGGTTTGGAACTATAAAATAGAATGAGCTTGCTCAAGAGGAAATCATACAGACGTCATTGGTAAACGCTTTGTTGCTGCAGTATGGATAAAATAGGTTGATGTTAATTATAAGGACAAGCATTCTCGCAAGGCTTTCGTAACAGGAACGCGCAGCGAGCCCTGTTGCTAGGTATTTGCAACAGCATCCTCCCAAACATCTTTGTACTTAGGTTGCCCGCCATGGTGGTGTAGCGGTGCTCGACCACCGACCGTAAGGTCACGCGTGCATTCTCGGCAGCGGTGGCCACAGTTCGATGGAGCCGAAATTGATAGACTGTGCATGTCAGAGGGCGTTGAGGGGACACTGAAGACGGATATTAAATCTACGTTGATGGCCTAAATAGTGGTCCAGAGACTGCGTAAGGCTACTTTCGCACCAAGGAAATGACTATTTTGGAGTAAAATCACATTTTAGTGGTCCACATGGCATTAACACATGCACTTCAGATAAACCGCCTGAAAACGCACTTCCTGGCGTAGCATCTGCCTTGCCCAAAGTTGTCAGGCTTTAATGCACGGCCGCCGACACTAGTATAGGCACAGCAAAAGTAGCGGGGGCTACACCAGCAACAGCAGCCTTTGAAACTTGTCGCGACGGTTGTCGTCGGTGAATTTGACAACGAGACACTGGCGCGCAACGCTGGCGCAGAGACACAACACTTGGTCACTTCGAGCGGAGGGGCTGGTTTTCTAGCACACCGTAGAAAGCCACGCCGGTTTCTTTGCTTAAGTGGCGTACACTATTCTTCACGCGGACGCGAAAATTGAGCGAGCTTTCCGCCACAGCGATCTTTACGGCCGTACACAACACACACAGCAGTACGCGATACCAAAACTAACACCAAGACAGTGGCCACGGGAGTGAATCGCAGTTTGACGAAAATGGAACGTCTGAAGCTGTCACTCTGTTCCCCAATGTACCGCCAAGCGGTTATTTCTTTTGATGAATCAATGAACAACAGACAAGCAGACTTTCATAACGTGTTGTAATGCACGGGAGGTTTTTTTTTATCGCCACTGATTTCATTACTAGTGATTATTTGTACTGTTGACGTCGTTGGGATACTTTCAACACTTGTGGTGCATATGGTGTCAAATTACCTTGATTTCTCGATTAGTGGAGAACTGATGTTGGTAATAATGAAGCTTAAGACGTTCTCCTTTTCGCTGGCATGTAAATTATTTCCCTTTCGTATTTTTAATGAACACGAGACGTTCGAAATTTCAAGATGTGTCCACTATGACATTCTTTAAATCATTACATCATTTCATTACGCTGAATTTCATTATTATTATTATTATTATTATTATTATTATTATTATTATTATTATTGTGTGACGTATACCTAAACACAACAGTATGATCACATGATCACACTTGAAAAATCGTGCTTATATTCCGTGCACGGTTAACTTTAACCTTTCAAGTGTATAGTTGTAATCAATTCACACATTTCTTCTCAAGCGTATTTCTTTATCATTACCAGCTGGCGGTGGACAACAGTCGCCAGTGAGTACATCGACAGGTAAGAACAAAATATTTTTTCCAGGAATCGTAGAAGCGATTACAAATATATGGAACAGCAGTGAAGGAGGCATTCAGCCACAGCGACAGCTATTGCTACAGCAGGCGAATACAGAGTCTGCGGCGCTGTGCCTTTAGTAGTGGCGCACAGTTCGACAGCCACCTCATTCAAGCGCAGCCAATATGCCACGAAACGTGCATTGCTTTGAATCCATGAGAACCAGTAGTGAGGTCTGTGTGAGTGAAAGAAACTTTGTTAGAACACTTGTTATAGCGAAACGACAATGGCAGTGACCGACTGGCAAGTCTGCCATGCTGTAAAGCTCAAGGTATACAATCATAGCTATTATTTATGTTGCACATGACGTCAGAAGACCAGCTTTTTCGTACTGCACTGCACTGCAGGGCTCTATTATTGATCGCTTCCTATATATGTTTGAGCCAGCTTAACATCAGGGGGATAACCGCTTCTGTTTTATGTTAGCCATTTAGATGCTTTGCGCTGTATGAAAAGAAAATCTGCTCATTCTACACGACGTACTAGAGTAACAGTGTTTCAAAGGATTGATGAGGCTCCGTGGCAACATAGGATCAGCTCATTAACGATGAGGTAAGGATCCGTAATGTTCCGCCTGGCTGAAGTGAAAATATGTGTGAGAATGTTTTCACGCTCAGTAGACCATTCTGAATTAAAAAAAAACATCTCTGGTGTCATTTGCCTCCTTCACTCTGTTTTCAGCACTATAACTTTGGCGCATCATAAATTGAATCGATTTTGTTTCTCATCTAAAAATGATGATGCAAAAATGATGATGGCAAATACTTGTGCACTTTTTGTGCACAGGTATTTGTGAACCTTTTACACATTCACCCCCCTTTCTCACGGGGCAATCATAAGTAGGATTAACCCTGCCTACTACCATAGAATGGACATCGAAATGTTCATTCTTGTGAGGTGATAAGCGCCGTATGACTCATCAGCTTCCCAGCCGTCTGCCAAACCGCCTTCTCTGACTAGTAATTTTTTGTTAAGCATGCATACTGATATCACGCCTTCTACGCTGCCCAAGTTTTCCTTTGCTAAGTATTTCAACTGTGTGACTAAATATACTTTGCAGTGTTAGCGATCATTCCGTCATTACCATTCGTTTTTTTTTCTTCCACTTCTACTTTTTTCTTCCAGAAGACACCAAGTAAGTAAACTTTCGCATACGCTACACTGTACCAGCGACAAACTCAGCCTAAATGCGAGCTTCCTTAGATGCTTTGCTATGTTGTCTGATTTAGTTATCACCTATGACTTACCCTTCGCTCCACGTATATTACTTTGATTCCAATGGTTTATTTACGTAAAAAGAGACAGCCCATGCAGCAGTACCTTCGTAATGGAGCAGTGTTCCAAACTAAGCAAAGGGCCCAGTATGAAATATAAAAATGAAGATGAAGTACCACTACAACTTTCGCAACTTTTCAAAGGTTTTTGTAGAGATCTCTTTATTGAAAAATTTTCGGTAATTTGACGGTTCGATCGTCTCAAATATCTTTTATTTGAGCCGTAATCGCAATACGCAGTGAACAAGATTGTTGATCAGTTGCTTATTTTTTTTTCGAAAGTGACGGAGATCGCGCTACGGAGTGGCATTTGAGGCAAATGCAGCGGTACCTTCAGGCGCTACCGCTATTTCTGCGTTAAAGCGAGCACTAGCAACCGCGATCCAGCATTCGAAACATGTGGACGTTGCAGCCTCTTTTAGGACCGACGCAGTTATGTTACTGCGCTGCTTCGTATGAACCCTAAAGAGCTCGTTTCGCAGAAATTCCGGTGTCGGCGCCTTTGGTTGTGAGCGAAAAACTATCACTTTATGCTTGACTAAAAACTCGAGAGCGACTCAAACAAAATAAATTATAAAATTTCTAGAGCTGAGCAGGGACTGAACAAGGGTTGTTTGGGTCCAAGCGGGTATCAAACCGGGGTCGTTTGCGTGCACACGGCTACGCCTCTGCTTGTGAAAACAGTGACAAAAACTTCCTCCGCTTGGAGATGCAGTGGAAGTACGTTTCATGCCTCAGAAACACATGCATCCTGCGTACATGCTTCACAATGCGACAAGAAATATTGCAGTATAGAATTGCGGGGCACAAGCGTTCATTGCCAACGAGCGTCATAACATATGATTATCAAAATGGCTCCGTGGTTGAAAGCTGGCACCCCACTACAAAAGGCACACACGTTACTGCGCCTATTTCCTTAAGGCCACGTAGTTGATGCATGGTGAATTCAAAAAGTTTTCATGCACTAAGTGTTAGAAGTGCGCTCTAGGAACAGGATGTCGCTCTCGTGTTTCAGTCCTAAAGGAGAAGCTTTAGGGTCCCCTAATTTTTAACATTATTAACATTATCAACGGCCCCGGCGTGGTGGTCTCGTGGCTAGGGCACTCGGCTGCTGACCTGCAGGTCGTGGGATCAAATCCCGGCTGCGGCGGCTGCGTTTACGATGGAGACGGAAATGTTGTAGGCCCGTGTGCTCAGATTAGGGTGCACGTTAAAGAATTCCAGGTGGTCGAAATTTCCGGAGCCGTCCACTACGGCGTCTCTCATAATCATATGGTGGCTTTCGGACGTTAAATCCCACATATAATCATTATCAGCAGGTGACCGTATATTTGCTTTAGGTTAGAGTTATGGTGCTTCGGTAGCAAGACACTAGTGACAAGTGGGCGTTATACTGGATATCGGTTCTTTGTCTATTTTCCTCTGTTGTCGTTTAGTCAAAAATGGTGGCTGTATTAAGAAGGCATTATTCGGCTCGGAAATTTTTAAGGTATGCACGCCAAACAATGTGCGCTGGCGCTTCGAACTGCAGCGTACCTTTAAGGTGATGGCGATGACATGGGGCATCTTTTGGTCCATGCAAAATCGATCAATTGCAAAAAACTCTAGGTCGAATTGCTGCTCGGCGCTCGAGGCTTCTGTGCGATTATTAAAACGAAGTATTCATTTGGTTTTGTATTATGTGTGCCTTGAATTGACTTTATCTTTTCAATCTTTACAAAAAGATGGCGTGAACACTGTGCTATCTTTACCCTTTCAGCGCAACTAAGGCGCCCAACGAGAATACTGTGAGTACAATTTTTTTAGTATTTCAATTGTACATAAGCGAACTGGTTTCACCAATGCCTCGTCATCGTAACATCTCCCTTAATGTTGTGGCATTGTCTTGATGTGTTAATTCTGTAGCGATCACGTCCTTATATAGCACTGGCACCACTCTGTATGTCGTCCGTCAGGAAAAAAAAAAGATGTGTTATATAGGCTTATGAGGTGCAAGCCTGGATGCGTAAATATAAAACCATTGCTACACTTGATCCTATTGGACTGTTAATACGCAAAGGCATCCGTTCTTTTTCCCTCTTGCTCTGTCTGGTTCCTTCACTTTATTCAAATAGGCGCTTTGACGTTGGTACCCTTTACTCGTATTCGCGTTGCAGCTAAGGAACGCCAACCTTTGATGCCTTTTGTCACTTTTCCCGTCCCACTCAGAACTCATCGAATTGTGCTCTTGAATCTTAACACGCGAGCTGTGCTCCTTCATCAGTACATGGCTGGTTAAAAAGACTATATGTGGGTAATTAATATTATTTAAAAGTTAACTTTTGTCAGCGTGAAATTAGCGCGAAAAAAGATGGATGTTCTGAATGCTAAGCTATACAGAGAATGCTCCTTGTTGTTCTATGCAAAGCTAGATGTGATTGAGAAAAGGCATCGTTGGTCTCTACTGCATTACATGAATACCGTACAAGAATTTTCGGGGCAGGAATGGAATGGTCGTTATAAAGCCGGAGTTGAAGCGACAGCACACATGCTAAGCACTAACACACACACACACCACACACACACACACACACACACACACACACCACACAACACACACCACACACACAACACACACCACACACACCACACACACACACACACAACACACACACACACACACACAACACACACACACAACACACACACACACACACACACACACACAACACACACACACACACACACACACACACACACACACACACACACACACACACACACACACACACACACACACACACACACACACACACACACCACACACACACACACACACACACACACACACACACCACACACACACACACACACACACACACACACACACACACACACACACACACACACACACACACACACACACACACACCACACACACACACACACACACACACACACACACACACACACACACACACACACACACACACACACACACACACACACACACACACACACACACACCACACACACACACACACACACACACACACACACACACACACACACACACACACACACACCACACACACACACACACACACACACACACACACACACACACACACACACACACACACACACACACACACACACACACACACCAGCCTGACTACGTCCACTGCAGGACAAAGGCCTCTCCCATGTTCCGCCAGTTAACCCGGTCCTGTGCTTGCTGCTGCCAATTTATACCCGCAAACTCCTTAATCTCATCTGCCCCCCTAACCTTCTGTCTTCCCCTAACCCGCTTCCCTTCTCTGGGAATCCAGTTAGTTACCCTTAGTGACCAGCGGTTATCCTGTCCACGCGCTACATGCCAGGCCCACGGCCATTTCCTCTTCTTTATTTCAACTATGATATCCTTAACACCCGTTTGTCCCCTAATCCACTCTGCTCTCTTCTTGTCCCTTAAGGTTACACCTACCATTTTTCTTTCCATTGCTCGCTGCGTCGTCCTCAATTTAAACTGAACCCTCTTTGTAAGTCTCCCGGTTTCTGCTCCGTAGCTAAGTACCGGCAAGATACAGCTGTTATATACTTTCCTCTTGAGGGATAGTGGCAATCTACCTGTCATCATTTGAGAGTGCTTGCCGAATGTGCTCCACCCCATTCTTATTTTTCTAGTTACTTCAATATCGTGGTTCGGCCCTGCGGTTATTACCTGCCCTAAGTACTGGCAGAGCTTTCGAAGTTGATTAATAGACGTAAGGTATGCGATGTAAGAAGGTATAACATGGAGAGATTTGAACACGCTCTGGAAAACAGAGGAAGCGTCAAAGCAGTGACGAGGAAACTTGGGATAGGCAAAAGTCGGATGTATGCACTAAGGGACAAAGAAGGCAAAATAACTACCAATATGGATAGGATAGATAAAATAGCGGAGGAGTTTTACAAAGATCTGTACAGTAGCCGAGACAACCACGACCTTAATACTATAGGAACTAGCAGTAACCCAGATGACACCCCGCCAGTAATGATAGAAGAAGTCAGAAAAGCTTCGGAGAGCATGCAAAGAGGCAAAGCTGCTGGTTAGGATCAGGTAACATCAGATCTGCTGAAAGTTGGAGGACAGATTGTGTTAGAAAAAACTAGCCACCCTGTTTACGAGGCGTCTCCTGATGGGAAGAGTACCAGAGTCTTGGAAGAACACTAACATCACCTTAATACACAAGAAAGGAGATGACAAGGACTTGAAGAATTACAGGCCGATGAGCTTGCTCTCTTTAGTACCTATACAAGCTATTTACAAAGGTAATTGCTAACAGAGTAAAGAAAACATTAGAATTCAGTCAACCAAAGGAACAAGCAGGATTTCGAACAGGCTACTCAACAATTGACCACATTCATACTATGAATCAGGTAATAGAGAAATGCTCAGAGTATAACCAATCACTATACATAGCCTTCGTAGATTACGAGAAGGCGTTTGATTCAGTAGAAATATCAGCCGTCATGCAGACACTGTGGAATCAGGGCGTAGATGAAGTATATATAAACATTCTGGAAGGAATCTACAGGGCATCAACTGCTACCATAGTGCTTCATAAAGAAAGCAACAGAATACCAATCAAGAAGGGTGTAAGGCAGGGGGACACAATTTCCCCAATGCTATTTACCGCGTGCTTACGGGAGGTTTTCAGAAGCCTAGAATGGGAACAGTTAGGGATAAGAGTAAATGGAGAATACCTTAGTAACCTGCGCTTCGCCGATGACATTGCATTGCTGAGTAACTCAGGGGACGAATTTCAACTCATGATTACGGAGTTAGACAGGGAGAGCAGAAAGGTGGGCCTTAAAATTAATCTGCAGAAAACGCGAAAGTAATGTAGAACAACCTCGGGAAGGAGCAGCGCTTCGAGATATATATATATATATATATATATACATATATATATATATATATATATATATATATATATATATATATATATATATATTGTTGAGACATTTATTGGCGGACACTTGTCGACGATGCTTGACAGCGACAGTCAATGCGGGCACCGACTCTCTGCACGAGCTGCTCTTCTTCTTGCTAAAAAGGGCAACCCACTAGAAGGCGCTGGAAAGGACGACCCACTGTTCGAAGGCTTCACCACAACTACCCTGGGTACGAAGAGGGAGCCGCCTGGCGACCTAGCAGCTGGTTACTATGAGCGGGTCGTGGTAGGCTTTGAGGCGCTCCACGTTGACAATGTCGCGCTCTCGACGGCGCATGTCCGAAGATGGTTCGATGGGTTCGATTAAGTAATTTACAGGGGAAGTGCGTTCGACGACACGGTAAGGGCCTTCGTATTTGGGCAATAGTTTTGAAGATAGACCAGTTGAAGTGGTAGGGATCGAGAGCCAGACGAGCGCTCCAGGGAGGAACATGGGCGCAGTAGTGCTGGTGTCAGCGCGAATACCTTTTTGCCGCTCTTGATCATGCGCTGTAAAGGTCCTTGCAAGCTCTCGACACTCTTCAGCAAGCTTGGCTGTAGCAGAAATAGGCGCCCACTCTGACGGATCTGGCTTGTACGGAAGTATAGTGTCGATGGTGTGCGACGGGTGCCTTCCATATAATAAAAAGAAAGGTGAAAAGCCAGTAGTGCTCTGAGGGGCGGTATTATATGCGTAGGTGACGAAGGGTAGAATGGAATCCAATTTGTGTGATCGGCGGCGACGTACTTGGAGAGCATGTCGCCGAGCGTACGGTTGAAGCGTTCAGGGAGGCCATTCGTCTGCGGGTGGTAAGCGGCAGTTTTGCGGTGAACAACGTTGCACTCTTTGAGAATGGCTTTGACGACTTCAGACAGGAAGACGCGGCCTCGATCACTGAGCAGTTCCTGAGGTGGACCGTGTCGCAGCATGAATCGTTGGAGCAGGAAGGAGGCCACATCGCTCGCTGTAGCCGCGGGGAGAGCGGCAGTTTCGGCGTATCGCGTGAGGTGGTCCACAGCAACAATGGCCCAGCGGTTACCGGCCGACGTTAGTGGAAGTGGCCCATACAAATCGATGCCAACGCGCCCAAACGGCCTGGCAGGGCAAGGTAGAGGTTGCAGACCTACCGGCGACAGGTGTGTTGAAGTTTTGCGGCGCTGACATTCTATGCAGGAGCGAACGAGTTTCTGCACATAGCGGTACATGCCGCGCCAAAAGTACCGTTGGCGAATGCGCTGGTAAGTCTTCGATACGCCGGAGTGCGCACATTGCGGATCAGTATGAAAGAATTCGCAAATGTCAGAGCGCAGACTGCGGGGTATGACTAGTAGCCACTGGCGGCCGTCACCGCTGTAATTGCGTCGGTGGAGAAGGTCGTAGCGAACGGCGAAATGGTGGGCTTGACAACGCAACGCGCGAGTGGATGTAGTGAATGGATCAGTCAGCAAGTCTAACAGTGAGACAATCCATTGATCCTTGCGCTGTTCAGTAGCGACGGCATGAATGCTAATGGAAGAAACGGCAAGGTGAGACGCTGAGTCGTGGGCATTGTCGTCAGGCAAGGGAGAGCGCGACAGGGCGTCGGCGTCAGCATGTTGCCTTCCGTTGCGGTACAGCACGCGGATGTCGTAGTCTTGCAGGCGAAGTGCCCACCGGGCGAGACGGCCTGAGGGATCTTTCAATGATGACAACCAGCATAGCGCGTGATGGTCGGTGACTACATCAAATGGGCGACCATATAAATAAGGTCGGAACTTGGTAAGGGCCCAGACGATTGCCAGACATTTTTTCTCAGTGACGGTGTAATTAGTCTCGGCTTTTGTAAGTGTACGGCTTGCATACGCCACGACATATTCCGGGAACCCTGGTTTGCGCTGCGCAAGGACAGCGCCGAGACCGACACCGCCGCGGACGAGTTTGCAGGCACTTGCGTGTCGTCCCTGACGAGTAACTTGCTTGCAGTAGATGAACTGTCGGCCGGCGTCAAAGAAGAGAATGGTGTCAGCTCTATTTCTGCTGGTGCGCAATGAATGACGGCGTCGTGGCGGGAGAGAAAATCCCATCCTAGGATGACGTCGTGAGAGCATGAAGGAATTATGATGAATTCGACGGCATACATCACGTCCTGAATCATGAGGCGGGCTGTACACATCGCTGTAGGGTGAATGCTTTGGGCGCTGGCTGTACGGAGGGAGAGCCCGGAAAGTGGCGTGGTCACTTTGCGCAGTAATCGGCTAAGCTTTGCGTCCATCACGGATACGGCGGCTCCAGTATCTACAAGGGCAGATGCACGAACACCATCCACAAGCACGTCTATCACGTTCGATGGTCTTTCCTGAGGGCTTCCGCAGTTCGACAGCGTCGCAGCCCTTGCCTCGTGGACTGCGACGACTAGTTTTCCTGGTCACCCTCTAGTGGACGTGGCCGCATCGGCGACAGTGAGCGACGTCGCGGAGAATGTGAGCGGCGGGTAGATGGAGCGCGGCGGGACGACGGTGACGTAGGTGGCGGTTGGTCATAAAAGCGGCTCGATTGGCTGGGAAAATTGGAGGCGACCTGCGGTCGCTGCACACGATTGCAGTAGCGTGCTACGTGACCGACGCAACCACAAGCAAAGCAGACGGGGCGATTGTCCGCAGTGCGCCATCGGTTCGCGGGTCCCATCCATGTCGAAGAACGCGATGGACGAGCCGGCTGCTGATATAACTGCATAGTGGGTGGCACACGGGGCACGTGGATGACGTCGGTATATGTAGGCGGCACAGTTTCTCCGAAGGCCTGGGGTCTGGCGATGGTATCGGTGTAACCAAGAGGGCCAGTCACAGGAATCGGGGGGGGGGGGGGGGCTGGCGACAACTTGGGCGTAACTGAGTGGTGTAGATACTGGAGGCAGCTGGTGATATTCTGGAACGACCTCAGCGATTTCCTGCTGAATGGCTCGGCGGAGGGGAGGCAGAAGTGTGCTTGACGACCGTTCAGCACGTTGAGGGGAAGCAAAGGCCAGTAAAGAGACCTGGCGGGCAACTTCCTCATGCACGAATGACTTGATTTCAGCGAGCAAGGTGGTGTGGTCCGGAAGTGTTGACAAGGCTGAGAGATCAGCGTCACGTGAGGGTGGTCGACGGGTCATCGAGCGCTGCCGTCGCAGCTCCTCGTAACTTTGGCAAAGTGTAATGATCTCTGCCACAGTGCGAGGGTTCTTGGCCAGGAGCATGGTGAAGGCATCGTCGGCGATGCCTTTTAGAACATGGGTAATTCTGTCGGCCTCTGACATGCTCGCGTCCACTTTCTTGCACAAGTCAAGGATGTCCTCTATGTAGCTTGTGAAGGACTCACCGGTCTGCTGTGCTCGTTCACGTAACCGCTGTTCGGCTTGGAGCTTACGAACGGCAGGACGGTCGAACACGTCGACGACGGCGGTTTTAAAATCAGACCAAGTGGGGAAATCGGATGCGTGGTTGTTGTACCACATGCCGGCCACACCCGCGAGGTAGAAAACCAGGTTGCCGAGTTTACCTGCCTCGTCCCAATGATTGGGGACGCTGACGCGTTCGTACATAGCAAGCCAGTCCTCGACGTCGGTGCCATCCGCGCCGGTGAAGACAGGAGGGTCGCGGAGGCGGGGAACACCGGAACATGGCGTCGGCGCAGGAGGAAGCGTTTGCTGTGCGGCGTCTTGGTGCATGGTAGAAGGCACGGTGCGGGATCGAAGCTCCAGGGGCATCAAATGCTAACCGAAGGTGTTAGAAGGGCACAGCACTCTCCACCAAATTGTTAAGACGTTTATTGGCGGACACTTGTCGACGATGCTTGACAGCGACAGTCAATGCGGGCACCGACTCTCTGCACGAGCTGCTCTTCTTCTTGCTAAAAAGGGCAACCCACTAGAAGGCGCTGGAGAGGACGACCCACCGTTCGAAGGCTTCACCCCAATATATATATATATATATATATATATATATATATATATATATATATATATATATATATATATGAGACCTAACATACAATATTGCCAAGGAATGTATACGGGAAGTTAGTAGAACCAATGTAATGTAGATAAGAAGACAGAAAAGTGGGTGAAAAAATAACTTGCCGTGAGCCAGAATCGAACCTACGACCTTCGAATAACGCGTTCGATGTTCTACCACTGAGCAATCATGGCGGCTCTCCCTCCAGCCACGCCACTTTATTGGGTTTATATGTAAATTTAAACGTGGGAGTGTCAGTTAGCGCCATCTGTAGCTATGGCGGCGAGTGCGGAACACTCTTTTATGAGCTTGTATATATATATATATATATATATATATATATAACGATGGCTTTTGTTTGTGTAAAGCCGACTGCTCGGGTGAATTTCGTCCGTCTTGTGTTTCAGTAGCCACGTAAAGATGCCTATGCTGAACTTAAAATCACGAGATGAGTGGTATACGAGGTAAATAATGACACTGCCACGAAAAATATGCGTTCAACCATTCAATGAACCATGAAAGTAGCACAGCGAATATTTCCACGCAGTGTTCCCATGAATTGATTGATATGTGGGGTTTAACGTCCCAAAACCACTATATGATTATGAGAGACGCCGTAGTGGAGGGCTCCGGAAATTTAGACCACCTGGGGTTCTTTAACGTGCACCCAAATCTGAGCACACGGGCCTACAACATTTCCGCCTCCATCGGATGTTCCCATGAATTATTTTACGCGTTTGCGTGGTGGGTCTCTTGTTGACAAAGTGTGCCATCTCGCTCCACTAAATGGTGCAATAGTAAGCCGGGTCACATTCAATATACGCAATCACACGCGACAGCGAAGCAAGGGAAACTATTCAGAAAACAAACAGATCACATTACAATCCTCTCCTCGCAACTGCCCAATATGATAATTAAATTGCTTATAATAAATAAGCGCTGCTTGGTCATCACAATGACAGTGTTCACTTCGCATTAGGTACGCGTGGGAGATCAAACTTTCAAGGCGTGAGTTCCTGTTTGATATATATGAAGTTCGAGATTCGGCGGTCAAGTCCGGTTGTTCATGCAGGCCATGAACGGAATAACGACTCGAGAAGATACGATCCAGTATCCAGCATTTATTCTCGAAACATTCATAATCCATAGCTTCAAGCCCGTCTGTCCCGTCTGTATTCGATATTTTTTGTGCCTATTGATGCACTGTCCTTGAACTTATCTGTGAAGACGTTTTATACATTCCACATTCTACTAACACTATAATTTGTGACTTTTCACTCGCCGTTTTTTTTGATTCACTGTAACAGAATGAGCGAGAGGCTGTCGTCGAGAGCACCACCGACGACGACGACGATGAGGTGAGCTTTGTTGACTGTAAATCACATTTGGTAGTTTGCCGTACAAAGCAACGATAGGATTCCACGGCGCAAAATGAAAGAGTGGCTCTACAATAACCCCGCATAACATCCAAGCTCCTAGTGTCCTTCTTTACCTTGCGTGCTAATCTATGTACATGAATGTTGTTACATTTCATCGCAATCAAAATACGGCCTCCATGGCTGCTATCGAACATACGTCCTAGACCTTGGCAGCGCTACGCCTTAGCCGCTAAATATGTTAGCACACACACCCACACACACCTGACCTATATGCACAAACTCTCGTTTCTAAGATGCTGCATCATACAGCACGCGCATCGCTGTGATCGAGAAAGTGTCTTACGCATTTCTTGCTGCGGAATTCGAGAGAAGGTACATACTTGAACGGTAGAAACATTTTTGAACACAGGGTGGCGCCGCTCGAATGACATATACATTCTTTGTAGAGAAATCGTTGAACATACAACGTCGTTGAAGCTAACGTCCCGACAAAAGTACTTGTGGAAACTGCTTCAGTGAAACCATGGTTTCAAGAATGAAATCTGTCTGTTTCATAAGTTTTTTCACAGTTCCCTCAATCAAGCACCTTACGTCATCCCACCAACGCCCATATCTCACCGCACAACCCATCCTTATTCAATGGCACGCGCACGCGCTCGCACTACTACTTTTGCTGCCTCATTTTTTCATCGCACAGCAGTGGACTGGAATGACCTTCCCCATGACATTGCAATCATCACGTGTTCATCAATGTTTGCGCAAAACATAAATACATAATGTTTGTCAGAAGATCACTCTCTGTAACCTCCATTTGTTAACCCACCCCTTATGTAATGCCCCTTCACCGGAGTCTTCAAGGTAATAAAGTGAAGTCAAGTGAAGTGAAGAAGCTCCAGTGCATATTAGCGGGGCTTAATTTGGTCTCTGTGAGGGAGACAGCTAAAAGAGCAAACTTATTCGGCGAGTGTGTGAAGATGGACTTGGTTGAAGTGATATTTGTTCGCGCCAAATGGCTCATCGTTTTATGTTCTTGAGGAACGCAGAGCATACCTTAAGGGTCTTTTGGCACCCGCGACTATCCCTGCTCGCGCTATCATTTTTGCTTTGCGGCCAAAAAGTGAGTCAATGCGTCGCAAGACACCTGCGTGAGTCTTATACTCGTCGCCCCACATAATTGCCGTCCGCTCTCTATTACAGTTCAACCCACTTGTAGCAACACTCAGGTGCCATGAATATATCGTGGTTATAACCGATCATTGCTACAAACTGCTAACAGAAGTACAAGAAAAGTATTGGGACGGCAGGCTCTTGCGAAAAAACTTTGATATCGGACGAGATATACCGACAGACAGCAGTGATAAAGATGAAGAAGCTGCCGATTTTTCGAACATGCTTGAAAAGCCTTACGGTTTCACGAAACCACCCCATAAAGTCAATGTAAGACAACACCTGAAGTTTCTGGATGCTGAAGTTACTGCAAGTCTTAATTTTTTACTCAAATTGTATGTCAAGAAGTTCGCATTAACGGATGCAACCATCGTCGTCTTGCTGTTGCGAATTTTTAAGGTTGGCTTTGCCGCAGTAGCTTTAAATTTTGTGGTGAATCATATAGCGAAGTAGTAAGCGGGGTTTCAGCAGCTTGAAGTTCTTGTTTTCTTTTTTAAAGACAACAGTCTTTCTTGGGGACCTTCGACGGAAAAATTTTGGTCTGTCTCTGTCTGTCTGTCTGTACATTTGTTTGTTTGTCCACTCCTACCGGCAACGGGTATATAGCGAAGTAGTAGGCGGGGTTTCAGCAACTTGAAGTTCTTGTTTTCTTTTTTAAAGACGACAGTCTTTCTTGGGGACCTTCGACGGAAAAATTTTGGTCTGTCTGTCTGTCTGTCTGTCTGTCTGTACATTTGTCTGTTTGTCCACTCCTACCGGCACCGGGTACTTGAAACGGCCGAGCCCATCCGCAGCGACCACCATGTTGCTCAAGGTTAAGCGTTCATGCTTGTGCAATTGTAAACTAAAAAGCAATTATTGCGCATGTCTGTTGCACCATAAAAACACACATATATTCTGCATATGCATCTCTTATTAGGAAATGCATACATAACTAATTTTAAGGGCCGTAGTGCTTATCGCGCTGCGCTTACCATGCAACGCTTGCACGGAACGGGGAGTTTTTCCAACGCTTTGCTAAGACGAGATGGTGGTGGCACCTACCCGCCACCTCGCGTTCTACAGCTTATCACCTCTGAGACAGACGCGCACGGCTACGCGCTTTGTTTTCCAAAAGAAACCGCCAGATGGCGCTCGTGTCTCACGTGTGACGTGACTTTATGCGCTCGTTCGCCTCTGCTGTACGATCGAGACACTCTAACGCAGCGTCTCTGGAATACCATTCACCGATTTTCTTGCGCAGAACGCCAAATAAATATTTTGTTCACTCTCTCCACACGCAAGCCTATCGTCTTTCGACGACATTTGCAGATTACATGCAGATACGGGGCCAATTTTTTATCTCCAAGGATTTCACATTCCGTTAGTTTTCGGCACGGACACCAAACAGCAGAATCGATTGACATAAACGATAATGCGGCATGCGTGAATTGCTGTAAGCTAGTTATTCCACTGTAGAAAAAGATACAAAGTTGACAATGCAGCCACTTCGCGTTTTGATTACCGGTGTATCATTCAAACCGCGATAGTTATAGGTGGGTACAACTTTATTGGCATTGCCATGGCCAGGTTAAATAAGCTGACGTCCTTTAGCAGCAAATGTGACGGGTTCAGTACTGCGTGACTGCCGTCGCGCGGCTAAAATATCGAGCGGCGAGCGACTGAGCCGGTCAGTCATTTTGCACCCATGTTGCTTAGCGACTGACCTGGTAACGCGACCTGCTCTAGTTGCACGTGCGGACCAGCCTTTATTCTGAAAAGACGGCAAGCTACGGTTGAGTGAGGTCTACCTGACCCTGTTTCATGAAACCGTGTGAAACAATCAGCACATCTCTGAAGCGAACGTACTTATAACCCCCGTTGATCCACTTGAAGCTCGCGATGTGATTGTGATTTTCTATGCACTGTCATCCATACGCACTATATTTTTGCTTCCGGCATGGACTTCAATTCGGGCTATATATACATAAGGAGCGCAGTTGAGGCAAGTCGAATAAATGATGCCTCGTCAATGAAAGCCCACGAAGACACATGGCAACGTGCGCGCAGGCGAAGGAGCTTCGCTCTATTTATATAGCAAAAGAAAGCGTCGGAGTTTCCGCCGCATGTTACATTGCATATTCCGAAGTCTACTGTTATTGTTACGGACACGGCGCCGCACATTCAGTGTGTCAAACTGCTGGACCCATTGATTTCACGTTGGTTCACTACATTTTGCAGGACTTCAGCACGGAGTCCACAGACGTCCCGACCAGAGCGAGCAGGCGGACACGTCCGGCGAAGACGAAGCTTTTCCACGAACGGAGCACCGAATTCACCACGAGCCCATTCAATGACACCGATCAGGAATATGACACCACTTGAATGCGCGCCGATATGTAGAAGTGCAATCTTTTTATTTCCCGATAAAACGAGTAATAATTTGTCATTTGGATATATACATAAAACAATTAACACATAGCGTAAACTGAAAAATAAAGTTCGATGGTTGCTTCAGGGCAATCGAGACAACAATTTTCGGCACACTGTGGTTTTTATCAGCGCACGAAAAAACGCTGACAGAGAAAAACGTGACAGGCGCTATAACTTGTAACAATGTTTATTCCAGAAAAAAGCAAGCACATATAGAGGAAACATCACCTTTCAATCACTACGATCACATGCGCTTTGCAAATTCAAATATTTTACGTATACGTACGCTTACTCTTTGCATGATAGTGCCATCAACGGTTTAGAAATAGTTATCTGCCAGCCTAACAATCATTTCAACCTCAATTATTTCGCGGCTCAGCTGACCTCAGTTGGTATCGACAGTTGAACACTCAAGAAAAATCGGCATGTACGTGGTACGGACATATACTATGTCCAAAACGCCCAAAACGCTTCGTTAATAATTTTGTGCAGCAGTTTCTCGTTGGTCCGTTGCGTCTGTCTGACGAGTTGAAGCGGAACAAACGTGTATACAAAGCATTTTTCGAGCATACATATTCACCACTTCATTCGCCAGTCCTGCGGAATTCTGCAGGACCGATTTGCAATATGTGCCCTCGCGCTTGGAGTTGTCGAGGAATTTGCATTAGCGCTGGCAAAGGCTTACTTTCTAGTTAGCTCAAAAGTTAGAGTGACCATACCGGAAAGGCGCTGGTCTTGGCCTGCGATCCTCGGACAAGAACAAATTTTCAGCCAACTAATAAAAGCTTCCTTTCCCGAAAATTCGTGTGAATTTTCTTGTAGCTTTGCACTACAAACGAGTGGTCGTAAATTTCTTTCTTATATAATTCCGTAATCTTGGCAGATACCACCGAGCTGATTGGCGATTGATATAGTCGTCTATAAACCGATAACCGAAGCCTGAGAAACTGTATTGACAAGTACTGCAGTACTTCAGAAGAATATGGGCCCCCGAACACCGTTTCTACAGCCAATTTCGGTTTCGGAGGCTCTACTGCGTAGCATCGCCTACTACGGTGTCCGCCATTACGACGCCATCTCCGCAAACTATTCATAGCTGTTATGGGCAGTCAACGGGAATCGCGCGGCTACATGCAGAACTCCTCGTGTCTAAATGTGTGGTACTCAAACAAAATGACAATTATACAGATTTTTCGCATTGGGAGTGTGTGCGCTCTGATTTTTATTCTCTAATCTCTATTTTTGAAGCAAAACTCGCAACTTGAGTTGATCGTCGCAGAAAAACTACCATCCATGAAAGCTGCGTTAGCACCTTGAGTTAGTGTCTCTTTTGGCTAGTCGGTAACTAATTATATTGGCTGGAGATGCGAATCAGACGCACCGAAGTTCCATGACCTCTATTCTTATCTATCTTTTGTGCCTCCCACAAAAGTATAAAAACAGTTTGCCGGCCGGCTGAAAAAAGAAAATCACGTGCTTCCTGCAGCCGACGCTCGCGCGGTCACTGTGAAAAGTACTACATACACATTAGGCCAAAAACACTTCTCCTTTTAGATGCAAAACGCGTTCTAAGGTAAAGCCGGAGTCCACCGCATGTCGCATTTTCGATCCGCTAAAAACGCGGCATGCGTTCTCAGCTTTAGTTGCTGGCATGTCATAGCCCGTTCGCCGATTAAAGTGTCATGCTCAATGTTTGAATTCAAAATTCATTAGGAAACGAACTATTTCATTCGGAGAAAGTATAAAAAAGGTTTTGACTGCTTTTAGTGTTTACTACTAAGACCTAGCGAGCACCATATGAATAGTGCACGCTACTTGTTGCGTCCAGACAATAAAAAACAAAACAAAAAATGGCAGCATATTCACGGAGTGAATGATGAGAGTGGGGCGAAGCATTCGTCCGTCCATTCGTTCTTGCTTCCGTCCGTACATGCGTTCATCCGCCTGTCCGTGCGTGCGTCTGTTCGTGCGTCCGTCCCTGCGTTCGTCCATGCATCCGCCCCTGCGTCCGTTCATGCGCCCATCCAAGGCATCTGTCTGTGTGTCCGTTCGTCCATCTACTCAACACTCCAAGTACCATCATCTCGCATCTTTTCATCATATATTTGGATGGATGGATGGATGTGGCTGTACCCTTTAGATCGGGCGGCGGCTAACGCCACCTAGCCATAATACTTAGTGAACTAACCATTACATTTATCTTTTTGTTTCCTTTAAATAACGAAGCTGAAAATTCGTACTTCGCAGTGAAGGGCTTGATTTTCACTCGTGCCTTGACTTCAGCCACCAACCTCCTTCTAGTTAAGTCTACCCGCTTGAAGTCTATCTTGCCCTCGCTGTCCCTAAACCCCAGTGCTTTGAAAAACTCTGCGCCATCATCCTGAACTATAGGGTGAAGCCCTTTACAGAACATTATCAAGTGTTCGGCAGTTTCTTCTTCCTCTCCACACGCACTGCATACTGTGTCTACCCCTTCGTATTTGGTCTGATATGTCTTGGTTCGCAGTACTCCCGTCCTGGCCTCAAACAGTAGAGATCTACCCCGAGTATTGTTATAGATCCTTTCCTTGGCAATTTCCTGCTTAAAAGTTCGATAGATCTCTAGTGCGGACTTCTTAATCATGCCCATTCTCCACATGTCAGTCTCCGTTTCCTTCACTTTCTTCTTAACCGAAAGTGCTTTTTGGTTTGGTCACCTGCTGTTTTCTAAGTATTTACCAGTCAACTTCCTGGTTCGCTTCCTCCATTTTGTATCGACATTCTTCATGTACAAGTAGCTGAAAACCTTCCTAGCCCAACGCTCCTCCCCCATTTCTCTCAATCGCTTCTCAAATTTTATCTTGCTGCTAGCTTCCCTGCCCTCAAATGATGTCCATCCCATATCACCTTGTACTCCCTGATTTGGTGTATTCCCGTGAGCTCCTAAAGCAAGCCTACCTATTCCACGTTGCTTTATTTCTAATCTTGCTTGAACTTCTGATCCCATGCACAAGACGGCATTGCCGAAGGTAGCCCAGGAACCATGACCCCTTTCCATATTCCTCTCACAACATCATACCTATTGTAATTCCACAGTACCCTATTTTTCATGACTGCTGAATTCCTGTTACCTTTAGTCGTCACGTATATTTCGTGTTCCCTCAGATACTCGGTCTTATTGCTTATCCATACGCCCAGAAATTTGTATTTACCTGTTATCTCTAGCGTGACCTCCTGTATTCTAAGCTCACTACCTTCGTTGTCATTGAAAATCATGACTGCTGATTTTTCCTGATTAAATCTAAAATCTAACCTATCTCCCTCATTACCGCAGATGTCCATCAATCTCTGCAAATCTTCCTTGTTGTTGTCCATTAGCACTATATCATCTGTGTACATTAATGCTGGTAGTGCCTGATCAATGAGTTTTCCTTGTTTGACTAAAGAGAGGTTGAAGCCCAGTCCACTTCCCTCTAATTTGGCCTCTAATCCTTGTAGATACATCATGAATAATAAGGGTGACAGGGGACACTCCTGCCTAAGCCCCCGTTTTACCTCTGCAGGCTTGGATACCTGTTTTTCCCACTTTATAACTACCTTACTACCTTTATAGATATCCTTTAAAAGATTAGTGGCTACATGTTCCACGCCTAGTGTGTCCAGTATTCTCCACAATTCCTCTTGAACCACGCTATCGTACGCTCCCTTGATATCCAAAAATGCTAGCCACAGGGGCCTGTGTTCCTCTTCTGCTATTTCGATGCACTGCGTCAGTGAGAACAGATTACCTTCCAAGCTCCTGTGTTTCCGAAACCCATTCTGCAGTTCCCCCCGCACCCCCTCATCCTCTATCCATGCCTGCAGTCTTTCCTTTATAATCTGCATCGCCAGCCTGTAGACCTGTGATGTCACTGTTATAGGACGGTAGTTGTTTATGTCAGCTTTGTCCCCCTTTCCTTTATAGATCATGCTCATCCTGCTAAGTTTCCATCCATCGGGAACTTCACCATCCATTATTATTGTGCTCACTGCCTCTCTCAAAGCCTGCCTAGACTTCGGACCTAATGTCTTTATGAGCCTAATTGTAATGCCATCTCGACCTGTCGATATATTACTAGGAACCCTTTTCTCAGCCCTTTCCCACTCTCGTTGGAAAAATGGAGCCATTGCACCACTTGATTCGTCCTTGTCTATTGTGGTGCATAAAGTACTTCTTTGTTGAAATTTTTCTGTAACCTTTGTTCATATATATTCAATAGCTCCGTCTCCTTCTAGCCTAGCACCTTGGGCTGTAGTTATAAAACTCTGCTCTAGGCTCTTCTCATTTCTTAGGGAGTTTAGATGGTTCCAAAATTTCACAGCTGCCTTTCTATCTTTTTTATGTACTTCTGCCAGCCACTGAGCTCCCTTTCTTCTAATATTTTCATTGATCTGAAGGAATGCATCCCTTCTACAGCTTAGAAAGGTTTCCCAATTTCTTTCAACATCATCTGTCGGTTCACCCCGCTGCTTAGCATGTCTGTGTTCCCTAGAGGCCTCCTGACGTTTTGCTATGGCTCTCTTAACTTCCTCGTCCCACCAACTTTTGGGTTTGTGTCTTCTTTTCCGGGGTGACTTGTCACGCGTCTGAGCAAGCTCTAGCTCAAAGAGTCTAATTAGATTCGTGTATGTCCACACTGTCTTATTATCCTCCGTGATTACTTTCTCAATTTGTTTAGTGGCTATTTCAATTTGCCTTTCTGGATAAAAATTTTCCTGTAGTTGCTCATCTTACCTCTTTCCCACTTTCACTGCTCTTCCAAAACGTAGTTTGATACGTTTGTGATCGCTACCCAGACTTCTGGAGCCACCTTCATCTATGTGCATTCCCCTGAGCTTATCATACATCCTATGTGACATCAGTGCATAATCTATCGTCGACTGCAGCCTTCCTACCTCCCATGTTATTTGCCCTTCACACTTCTCGGTACTGTTGCAAATGATCAAATCAAGCCTTTCACACATATCCATGATCATTTTGCCTGTCGGACGGTATACCCGTCTATATCTTCTATGTGCGCATTCATGTCTCCTAGTATAATTGTCTCGCACTCTCTCCCTAACTCCTGAATGTCCTTTGATATACGCTCTACCATTGCTTGTTTTCATCTCTGGCCTTTGCTCCCGTCCACAAGTACACGAAACCAAGGAGTGTCATTTGACCTGCCACTTTCCCTTTTAGCCTTAAATGTTCCTTGCACTCCTGCTTGACCCTTTGCCAGTCTGTACTTATATTAATGAATGCCCCAATACCACCCCCCTTTCTGCTGCCTTCTGTTCTATTACAATATTCCCACGCGTATTTCTGATTGTTCGGAGGTGGTTCCATGTCCCTGAGATGTGTTTCTACAAAACCGTATACCATCGGCCTCTCTTCCCTTAGCTGTTATTCTATCTCTTCCCACTTCAGCCTGTTCCTACCACCCTGCATGTTAATATACCCTATGTCTGAACTGGCTCGGCGCTCGTGGCTACGTCTATTTATGCCCCAGACTCTACCTATGTTAGATATTGGTGCCACTTTGGAATCGTATCTGTCCATACCACCTGTCGAAGAGTCTCTCTGGTTGTTTTCATCATTACAAGCTATCCTGCACCCCGAAGGGCTCGCTTGCCCCCCAAAAAAGCTACTGCGCGTCCTGCAAGTCGCCAACCCACCTCAAGACCTAGCCGCCCATCGAAGTGAATTCTGTCTCGTTGAAAACCACCCCACCTATGCACCTCTCTGTTTATTTACACCACCTCAAAGCCTTTTTCTCGACTCATCCGCCATATCTCTTGGATTGCGTTGACAACCGCTCTTTGAAGGTTGCTATCACGCACCGGTACCTCCGGTATTGTGCATATCACTACCTGTACCTTAGGAGAAGTGGCGCGCATGTCATCGACGCCTTTCGCCAGTGTGGCTGCTAGTCCGGCTGTATCTTCATTCAAGAGATTGTTTAAACCGCCTGAAATTATCACGAGGTTTCGTCTATCAGCTGTTGTTTTGAGTTTTGCGCTCGCTTGCCTCATGACTGCTTCAAGCTTGCGTCCTGGGAACGCCCCTACTGCAACCCTCTTGTCACCTCTTACCCTCTCTTTGATGGCTTCTGTGCATCGATTTAAATTCGAGTCCCTGGCGATTATCACATGCTGTGACTTTTCAGCTGGAGCGTCCTGCACCTGGGGGCTACTTGCACCTGTGACGCCGGCTGCTTTGTTCCCTGCCAGCCCCACCACTACCTCGCTGAAGCTGGGCCTTGCGACACTTGAACCGGCTAAACCTGTTTTTTCCAAACTTGCTTGCTCTTCCTTCTCCATCGTTCTGGTTGCCGGTTCCCTACTGTTCTCTCAATAGGCCGCTTATTTGTTCAGCTTCGCTAGTGCTTCCTCGGCGGACTTCAGTCTTTCTCCCATTGCCCTCGTTTTCTCTTGCTCTGTCGCCAACGCAGTCTCGAGCTCGGTGATTCTCATCAGCAGTTCACTCTGGGCAACCATCATTTTCTCCATTTTTTCCTCGACCTCACATTGCCTACACTTCGCGTCAGCCTCTTCTCCATCCGCTTCTACGCTTGGGTCTACTTTCAACCCCACTCCACATCCTGAACACCTTACAATCTTTTTAGCCATGTTTTTCTGACACCAATTGTCCCTATACTCGATAATTACTAAACTCGAGCCCTGCACTACGAAAAAAAAGAAAGTCTAAGCTCTACTACAAAAATTTGCGTGACCAATGTACGCGCACCTCCCCCACGGGGTGGCAAAAAAAAACAACAAAAAAATTTAAACGCACACACCCGCACTAACTAATAAATACCTGGACTTCCCCCGAAAAGCCGTACCGTAAAATAAGTGCTACGAAGATTTCAACCACTGCCTTATAATTATAAAGACAAGCTCAAAACATGCAAAAAGACTTATCTGCGCAGTCGATCCGGAGTGCTCAAAAAACACGTCCATCCACCGTGACAGCCCGATTTCCCATATAGAAGCACCGCCATGCAGCGGATATTTCAAGAACTAAACGAGAGGTGGCACACACGCACTTTCTTACGGCTTGCGCTTCGGGTCTACTTCCCACCTTTAACCACCTCGAGTTCATGATATATACTAGTTCACTGTACTATATACTAGTTCCCTGTCAAATTGGGCTCAGGCTTGGTTGTTCAATTTGGGATGCCCACGTTGATTTAGAAAGTCGGCTTCGATTAGCTCAGCTCCATAAAAGATATGCAGCTTTAGCTTAGACTTTGCTAAGGCATATAATACCGTGAAGCTTTGTATTTTGATATATCGATTAGAATATCTTGATTTTCCATCATACATAGTAGCGTGGGTTCACAATTTTCTTGCAGACAGGAACATTTATTGTTTTAAAGATGGGTTTTCATCATCTACTCATACCCAAATGAGGGGAGTACCGCAAGGCTCAGTGCTTTCGCCGGTGCTATTTAATATGCTAATGTGCACCATTCCACGTAAACAGAATATAACAACTCATGTTTATGGAGACGATGTCGCGTTTTTTGCAATGGCAGATAACATTCAGACCTTATATGAACGGCTGCAGACTTAGCTTAATATATAGGAGAGCTGGCTCGATGGCAACTGCTTTTTACTTAATCTGAGTGAATGTTCCCTCCTTGTTTTCCCGCTGGAATACCCTGTGAATATCTGTCTCACCATCATGAGGATATACAGCAGGTGGAATCTGTTAAATACCTTGGAGTAATTTATCACACATGGCTTAACTGGTGGCCTTATATCGAATATATCGCCGGAAAAGGTGCGCGGGCCATTGGAATATTACGTAGGCTAAGCACTACCACATACGTTCGAGAAGAGACACATTGGTAATGATATATCGCATGTATGTTCGTCCCATTTTGGAATTTGGTTGTTTATTCTTCTTTGGAGTTCAAGCTTACAAGCTGCGGCCTCTAATTCTTCTGGAAAGAGAAGCTTTGCGTTTATGCCTTGGCTTTCCTAAAAATGTTGCTAACCATGTGCTGGATCTCGAATCGAGGGTCCGTCTGCTTTCTGGTAGAATTCACCTTCTGACTGTTCAGAGGTTCTTAAGAAATTATGAATCACCATTACGACATTCAGAAACAGCCTTTATTTTCACACCGGAATCATTTTTTTGGTGCTAGATGGCCGCGATTTCACACGCCACAAATTATATTTGTGCAAAATTTACTGCAGCCTCTAAACGTAAGTATATGCGACATCATGCCAAGTCGTGATAATTCATACCCCGTGGAAATTAAATTTGGCGACATTTTCCCTAATAATGCCAAATTACTTCCCCATATTACTTTAAATAGTTTATTACAAGATCACCTGCGCAGCATTACAACGAACGTTATTATTGCTACAGGCGTATCACAATATGACGAAAAGTCAGGGGTTGGTATTTTCAGCCCGACTTTAGACTGGATTTATTCCCTTCGACTACCCGATTTCATCCCCGTTTTTGTGGCTGAATTTCTTGGAGTATTAGTGCTCGCCTTAAGCAATTTAGATACAGCAATTACATCAGTTGTCATAATAACAGATTCCTCTCTATGCGGCACTTTCTGTTGGTGCTGATAATCAAGTAACAAAGGCGTTCTGTGCACTAGTACCTGCGCTTTTGAGAAAAGTGCGATTAGTTTGGGTGCCTGGACATAAAGGTTTATTTCTAAATGAAACAGCCGATTCCTTAGCTAAGGTCAATCGGCGAACCTATTCTACCGCACTGCCCATCATCTGCTTATGTGACTGCTGCTCGATTCCACAGACGTACGCTTATAGAAGTTTTTAAACGCTCACCACTAACAAACTCTACAGAATATCGCCATTTATTATATCCCTGGCGAAGAGACTTTTGCCGCACTCGAAAACAAGAAGTAGCTATCACATGGCTGCGTTGCCGGGTACCAAGTCTAAATTTCTATAAACACAGGTCTGCTCAGGCACCTTCGCCACAGTGCGCGTTCTGTGATGAACTGGAAACAATAGATCATTTCTTTTTGACCTGCAGGCGGTTTAACACATTAAGAAAAACCCGTTTAGAAATACCTTTACGTGGTATTGGCATGGACTTATTTGTGCCTGTCATTTTGTTTTTTGGAGCTTCCATTTCTGGTTTCTCTAATGCGACAGTATTCGCAGCCGTCCGGGACTATATTGATGAAACTAATAGGTTGAATAATTAACAAGTTCCCTTATCCTAACATGTTCACATAATTATATACGTATAAAATCAGATAATTGCTCTATTCTAAGAATAAATTCGTTTATGTAAATATTTGTATGCATTACATTAAGCGCAACACTTTCCTAGGCTATCGGTAATCTATCTGTTATACCTCCATTATTTCAAAGCTGAACAGTAATTTTTAAAACCACTCGATTCTTGACCAATCCCCCACAGTGGGTATGCGCCACTATCACTAGGTGAACAACAACAACAACAACAACAACAACAACAACAACAACAACAACAACAACAACAACAACAACAACAACAACAACAACAACAACAACAACAACAACAACAACAACAACAACAACAACAACAACAACAACAACAACAACAACAACAACAGCAACAACAACAACAACAACAACAACAACAACACTGTATTCATGGCACTGTGGCCCAACGCTCGCTAAACCTTTATAAAACCAAGGAGGTTACACCTAGCGAGTATAACGTAGCAACCTTTTCCTGTCAGATAGTGCTCAATGTACATGCCAATGGCTGCTAATGGGAAATGAGAGACAGGAGAATTCGGCTTTTCCTTTCTTACGGCTTGCGCTTCATATCTACCTCCCCCCTTTAACCACCTCGAGTTCATTCATGATATATACTAGCTCATTGTATTCATGGCACTGCGGCCCAACGCTCGCTAAACCTTTCTAAAACCAAGGAGGTTACACCTAGCGGGTATAACGTAGCAATCCTTTCTTGTCTGGTAGTGCTCAATGTAGATGCCAATGGCTGCTAATGGGGATCGCAGTGTGCGCGTTAACTAAAACTGTTAACTGTATGATTCAACAAATAAATAAAAAATAAAAATAAAAAAAGCCCAATGCTTCTGTCTCTCATTCCCTCTTAGCAGCCATTGGCATGTGCATTGAGCACTATCTTTTATTTTTCAACAACGCACAGAAGAAATCACTCACTGGCACCACCTTGGAGGCCAAAACGTTGTACTCATTACACACTACAACGGCTACGAGGGATGAACGGTTGCCGCTGTAAGGAGCTTCGCCCCTAAAAGAAAAAACAAAACAAAAACAAAAACAAATGGCATACCTGCACGAAAGGTACGGCCGCAGCGAAACCTATAACAGTGGCCTTTCAGAGCCTTTTTTAAGCACTCATTGGGTAACTGCTGTAAGCACACTTGATTGATGCCGAGTACGGCATTAATAATAAACATTTTCGGATTGTAGACCGACATTCGCTATGCTATTTTTTGTTATTCTTCTGAGAAGCATGTTATCCGCTTTGCGAGGAATTTTGTACCAATTGTTCATGCAGTGGCTGACGACGATGAGGAATTATGCCTGAAGTGGGTATGCCCCACCGTTAATAGCTGAACAAAAAAGAGGCTTTTGTATTGGGTACGGGCATTGGGCGACCCGCTCGTTACGCTATTCGGATTGTGTGACGACTGCTTGTTTTTTCGCTGTTTTAAAATGCTTTGTAATTCGTAGTAACGCGACTGCTTTAACGACATCAAGCCTGCCTGAGGCAAGTTGGCCAATAAGTCCCAAGCACTGGCGTAGCTCAGTGGTAGAACGCCGGGCTGCCACCCAGCTGATCCGGGTTCGAACCGCACTGTGTAATTGGTACTGAAATTTTTCTTCTAATTACGCGCGATGTGTTTACGGACACTGGCGGCGGCGGTGGACAAATACGGCGCTGCGCGAGACCCGAGTCGTGATCTCATAACAGCTTTCGCTGTAAAATAGGAGGTGTGTGTCACTGTCCCCTTATTACACGTATATAAGGGGAGGTGGATGCCAATGCATGGCGCCAGCTACTCTTCTGCTCCTGCACAAAAGTCCTCATCATACATTACAATACAAACACAAGGCTATACAAGGACACATGTAAAACTTTAACTCGCTGTGTCTACGTTCCTCAGTACAAAAATTGTCCGTGGAACACAGAATTTGAAAAAGAAAAACACAAGTATTCACGGAATTCGTATGTCCATACAATGCATGAAAGTTCACTAAAATGTCGCCAAAGGTTTTGATGTGTCTCGGGAGCAGTCTTTTTAATGTTTCACTGCAACTGAAACAAATACATTTTCACAAGGATTCTCTGCAAAAATGAAAATACAAGAATATTGTAGCAAAACATACCGGTTAGCGATGACGCGAAAACATTTGCTTTTCCGCCTTCACTTTTGGGCAATTTCTGAGTCCCCCGGAAATAGAACTACTGTCCGCGCAGCAGTGCATTATAGATATCTTTTCGTTGTCTGAAACAAGGTGGTTTGTCTTGTCGAATGAAATCATAACAGCTTCCATTTCGGCGTTGTCACTTGCGCAAATATATCGGTGCATTTTACAGCACCAGAAAAAAGATGAAAAAGCCACGCTGAAATTGTGTCGCAGCGCTCTTTTAGGAAAAACGCGTTTCGTGCTATCCAGAACAAACAATTTATTACGCACCACATGGCGTGAAAATAGACAACTATTGCACCCAGTGCAATTGAAATAGCGATTAGACCGAGCGGGTTCAGAATTATAAGGAGCGATAGGCATCCTTCTGCAGCTTGCGTAAGGGAGCCAATCACATCAGGCTCAAATACGATTAACAGCGCCCGTGTGACAGGACTACAGCCAACGTAATGCTGAAACGCCATAACTTATACGCTTCACAAATATGAACGATGCGTGGGTTGCCACATGTCACGCTTGATCATTATAGCAGCCACAGCAGTCACGTTTTCGGAAATCTGAACATGTTATAGCCATTTAACAAGCGTTTTGTGTACTGCGGCACGCAACAGCGCCACATATTGCCAAAGAAAGCACCGTGCACGCACGTCACTGAACCAGCCGCGATGAGGCGGTGTGGAGCCGAATGGCAACCGTTGCACGAAAGGCGGCATTCACCCACTCACAGAATGACTCCACCCTGCAAGGGGGCATGCGCATCAAAGAACCCTAAGAAGATAGGTGACATTGCGCCATCTTCCTGTTCACTCCAGTTCACTCTGTCATCTGCTACGTAGGCAAGTCATTCTTCAGAAGGTAAATAAGCATAAAAGGTCGATTGTTATGTGGGATTTAATGTCCCAAAAGCATAAAAAGAGTGAAAATATCCGGAAACCGGGCAACTTATGCTGGAACACCAATTTATTGTGGAAAGTACCGTGTTTTTCTCGCAACGATGCAGTGGGAAAACCGCGGCACCCAGATAGCTACGAGCCGGGTATTCTACCAGAAATATTTAACAGACAAAGCATTTTTTTTCATAATGTTGCTGGTGAGGCCAGATAATAGAGGGAAAGGGTGCGAACCATGGTGCTGAGGGCTTCCACAAAAGCTCCCTTTTCTCAATTCGCATGCAAGCGTTATGTGTCCGTGCTCTCTTGCACGTCCTCTGGTCGCTGCCATTGGCTAAGTTTAGTTAACTATTTTTGTTACAAGCTGCCACTCTAGCGTCGCCAGCGCGAAGTCGGCGACGGGAATGACAGCAGGTTGGTTCGTTCCGTACGCAAGCAGAGACAGTGAAGAGATCAGAGACGTGAGAAAACAAAACAACTTTACTCTAGTGATATTGCAGCACACGGGATCTAGAACAACACTTCAATAAAGCTAACAACTTACATCAACACTTGATACAAATACATATAAAAACAATAAATCAGCTTACGCGAGAGAACTATCACAAACTACACAAGCTAACAAGAATAGAACGACGGAGGAGAAAGTTCGAAGATATAAACAGGTGAAGGCATGCGTGTGATGACCGGCAGCGTTGCGTCCTCGACGATCGGATGCGAGAAGTCGAAGAGAGTTCTGGCACGACTGCGATGTCGGCGGTGTTGCAACGCTGGTGGCTCCGGGAAGCTAGTGCTTGCAGGTGACTTCGAGCAGGTTGAGCTAACTCGAGGCGAAGTCCCGATGTCTACGTTGCAGACGTTAATATCGCGTCACAACTAGACGAACGGCTAAGTTTAGGTGGCCAGCCGATACAGAGCCACACTAAAAACTTCTAGAAGAGATGCTTGTTGATCTGTTTCTACACCATGTTGGTCAGTGACTAGTCTGCCTAGCAGGGCAAAATCCTGCGCTTAAATCCCCCTCGTGTCTCCTCGCTCTCTTCCTTGGGGACAAGAGACCTCTACATGGGTCCAATCATGTGCGTTTAATTGATGAAAACTCCGCCCCAAAAATATTTTGACCCCACCCCTTTTTAATAGGGAGAGGGCCCGCAACTAGCGAGAGTGACAACCTGTCGGGTTGTTGTCATACGGCTTGGCCACCAGAGCGTTTCCCACGCTTTTCCCCGTGGAAACGGTCAACCATTTAGCTCTCAGGGGGCGTCTCGAAGTCTAATTCTTGTTCGGGATATACCCCGGCCTTCTACGACCTTGCAGACGCCGCCACAGTTACAAAAGGATTAACCGTCGGCGGCGACGTTCTAAGAAGAGCACCCCATTTTGCACTTATCGGCTCCCTTTCAAGCGCCGCCATTTCTCACGGTCAGTCGGGGAGTACGGCGCCCGTTAATTGCCGTGACGCGGTGTCGCCAAAAATGGCCGTCCGTGACATTGCCCCCCACTTTCAGAATGTTATGCATAACATTTGTTCACACGGAGGGGAATTTTTTCGACAACAAGGAACAAAACACCACCCACAAGGCAGACATGAGGGCTGTCTCTCTCATACATAACATAACTAGGCAGAGTGCATCAAAGTAACAACAAAAGAAAAAAACAAACAAATTGTTAGAGTACCAGCTTCAGTTACACTCAACAATATCAAGGCGCAAAACAAGAAGAGGAAATAGCCGTGTACGGCAGCCATCAATACAGAATACACTGCACGAATGTATACTACGAAACAAAACGGAACAGGTGCGCTCCTCTACTGTAGTGCAATCCTTCAATGTGCATTACAGCAAGTAAAAACAACCAATGCACCAATCAAAAAGAAAATAACTCAAAATACACTTCTTATACAATGAAATACGCACATACAAACAGAAAACAACCGACGAAAGGAAAAAAAAAACAACATGCTCTTAGACCTCAATTCTCAATGCGCGCAACGACAACTGTACCGGGTCACGCCAATCTTAATCAATTTACGAAATCATTCGGTTTATGCTAACATCTTCCTCAAATGCTCATTCATGCCACATCCCCATGGCAGTGGAGGCATACGATGTCACACTAAACCTTTGAAACAACTAGAAAAATGACACATTTTATCGGTTTTTACCTTATGCAAATTTTCGCACTCCTGATTAAACTAATTCGATGCTAACTTTCAGCCTTTGGCTCGGCGGTTTCCCTTCTGAACAATTTACACCGCATCACGTAACTTGCAAAAATTATGACTGAAGTCTGCATCTGCAAAGCAACACTAAGTAACCATACTTAGCACGCACGTGCAACAATTCTTCAAACTGACCACCCCCCTTTTCTCAATTAGATTCGCTTGAATCGCACACGATAGGGTTGCGTTCCCGGCGGCTTTCGAGCACGCCAGAGGTTACAAAAAGCACGAACGCCAGGCTGTGTCCTGCTGTCACGCCTCATTCTGAATTTCGGCCGGCTCCCCTCGGGAATGTGCAAGGGACGCCAGAAACAGGGGGGAAGCCTGGGTACTTGTGTCTTTGTGGTCGCCCCCACGCAGTACTTAGCCGTTGTGCCTTTTCGACTTTGAACCTTCAGGCAAGGCCGCTTTCCCGAAGTCGTCGAAATGAACCGCGCCTTTCGTTCGGGTGACGCACCTCCTTTTCCTCCTCTACACCTGGCTCGCCGCTTGTGCCTCCATGAACGCCACCATTGACGTTTCTTGAAACGGATGAATGGCCTAGCCTTTCGACTTTTTTGAGATGGAGTGGGATCTGCCCTAGGCTTACACAGTGCGGTGCGCTTCCGCTTCTTTCGTTTTCGGCGATGTTTGTTTACCCTCTTTCTCTCGATGTCATCATCATGTCCCTTCTGGACTTCAAAAGTTGGGAAGCTCTTTGGAGCTGGTGCTAGGTCTTCCCTCCCGATGACGCTTTTTGAACTCTGCGTCACGACTGACTGTCGGGCCAAATTAGCTTTGTCAACATTGATGAAGCCATTAACTGGGCCCTCTCCGACGGCATCGCTGCATTCCTGAAGCGTCACGTCCTCGCTCTGATTTGCCACTGTGCTAATCATGCCTACATTTGACGATGTCGAAACGTACTCTTGAGGCACGAAGGAGGTTTCCAGCATCTTACTGGGCCCATTAGGGCTGCTGGCACTCTCCTCATCCACGCAAGGAGCGTCTTTCGACATCGTCTCTACCTCCAGACCAGCCAAGGCCTCGTTCTCAGCATACTCTACCTTGATGCCTTCTAGAATACGCGGGCCCTTTTCTGGCGCGATCTCTGGTTCTAGCACTTCCTGCCACACTTTAACGTTCATTGCTTTCCGACGCACCTCGCTTTCAGACTGTTGTCTTTCTGTTTCGCGCTTTCTTTCAGACTCTTGTCTGAGCTGCTCTTCTTTTGTCCAGACAGACGTTCCGAATGTCCGGAGCATCTCTGCCTTAACTACCTCGTTGTTCGCGTTCTTCTGACTGAGTCGCGCAACAGCTTCATTTGCCTCGCAAGGCAGAACCGTGAGTAGCCCTTGACACCATGTGTCTCGCTCAAATGACAGTTTCTCGCCGGCATCGCCGTGCTCACTGCTGGATCGGCTAACCCTGCTACCCTCACTGAGGCGAATCTTTAATTGCAGTAACTGCACTTCCCGTTCTCCGGCTTCCCTTGCCGCTTCCCTTGCCGCTTCTCGTTCTTTCGCCCTTTCTTTGCGCTCTCTTTCCTTTTCTTCGCGTTCTCTCTCTCTTTCTTTTTCCTCCCGGGCCAGTGCCCGCTCTTCTCTGGCTAACGCCTGTTCCTGCTGCTCCTTAACACATTGTCTCAGTTCGGCGCCCTCAAGGCCTAACTGTTTACCGTACGCGATCCACTTATCAAAATCCATACACTCCATACTGCAACTGTCACTACGATGCCACTATAAAAACAGCGCAATCATTGCAGGATGCAACTGCTTCAACTGTGCGGCTCTATCACAACGCTGTCCGCAGGGTTCTCGTTCACCCCTCACTGTCTTACTCTTGTACGGAACGTCCTGTCTCGCGGACGCCAGTTTTGTTACAAGCTGCCACTCTAGCGTCGCCAGCGCGAAGTCGGCGACGGGAATGACAGCAGGTTGGTTCGTTCCGTACGCAAGCAGAGACAGTGAAGAGATCAGAGACGTGAGAAAACAAAACAACTTTACTCTAGTGTTATTGCAGCATACGGGATCTAGAACAACACTTCAATAAAGCTAACAACTTACATCAACACTTGATACAAATACATATAAAAACAATAAATCAGCTTACGCGAGAGAACTATCACAAACTACACAAGCTAACAAGAATAGAACGACGGAGGAGAAAGTTCGAAGATATAAACAGGTGAAGGCATACGTGTGATGACCGGCCGCGTTGTGTCCCCGACGATCGGATGCGAGAAGTCGAAGAGAGTTCTGGCACGACTGCGATGTCGGCGGTGTTGCAACGCTGGTGGCTCCGGGAGGCTAGTGCTTGCAGGTGACTTCGAGCAGGTTGAGCTAACTCGAGGCGAAGTCCCGATGTCTACGTTGCAGACGTTAATATCGCATCACAACTAGACGAACGGCTAAGTTTAGGTGGCCAGCCGATACAGAGCCACACTAAAAACTTCTAGAAGAGATGCTTGTTGATCTGTTTCTACACCATGTTGGTCAGCGACTAGTCTGCCTAGCAGGGCAAAATCCTGCGCTTAAATCCCCCTTGTGTCTCCTCGCTCTCTTCCTTGGGGACAAGAGACCTCTACATGGGTCCAATCATGTGCGTTTAATTGATGAAAACTCCGCCCCAAAAATATTTTGACCCCACCCCTGTTTAATAGGGAGAGGGCCCGCAACTAGCGAGAGTGACAACCTGTCGGGTTGTTGTCATACGGCTTGGTCACCAGAGCGTTTCCCACGCTTTTCCCCGTGGGAACGGTCAACCATTTAGCTCTCAGGGGGCGTCTCGTAGTCTAATCCTTGTTCGGGATATACCGCGGCCTTCTACGACCTTGCAGACGCCGCCACAGTTACAAAAGGATTAACCGTCGGCGGCGACGTTCTAAGAAGAGCACCCCATTTTGCACTTATCGGCTCCCTTTCAAGCGCCGCCGTTTCTCACGGTCAGTCGGGGAGACGGCGCCCGTTAATTGCCGTGACGCGGTGTCGCCAAAAATGGCCGTCCGTGACAATTTTGAAAAGTTGTTTGCGTGTTTTCAAGTCTACAAGCGAATTCTGACCGATTTCTCAAAAAGACAAAAGTTCATCGACACAAGTAAAGCTGGTTTGTTACAGCGAAAGCTGTTATGAGATCAGAAGACAAGTCAGGTGCGGAACCGCAGTGGTCCACCACCGTGGCGTTTTAGAATGTCAAAAGAACAACTGGGCGTCACAGAATGCGAATTGCGTAAAGAGTGGGTCGTCCAATGCTTGCTTGCTTGCTTGCTCGATCCTTTCTTTTGTGGCTCTTACCTACTAAGGTGGATTGGCCAAAAAACCCGGTGGTTAATGCAAGTCAATACCTTTAAGTTTTCCAGACTAGGGGAATAGGATCACTTTGTTTTGACTATGAAATCAATTTGGCACAATGTAAAAAAAAGGGGGAGGGAAGGAAAGAAATTATAGAATTTGTGGACTATATGAGGTGTAATCGTTATATGAAATTATTCTGAAGGTTAAATCATTACAGTGTAACAGCTAAATAATAAATGGTAGATTGGCTAGTAAAAATCGAGAGCTGATCAATGGCTCAGCAAGGTAATCTTCTTGTGTTACATAGGAATTCGCAGAGAGCCCCGCAGATGTTCCTGTCTCTGTATCCCAATGAAGCGGCCCCAAAAGACAAAATATTAGGAGTGATAATCCTAGTTTTTAACAAAGTTTCGAAGCAATGTTTTCTTTGATTTTTGAAACGGTGACATGTGATAAGAAAATGATCGATATGTTCAAGTTAGTTACAACTTGAGCACAGAAGGGATGGCACCAGACCAGACCTTTCCATGTAGAAATTAAGCAGTGGTAAACGGCAACGTAACTTTGTTATAGAGACTTCTAATTTACGCGTGGGACACCATTTATTATGTTATACGAAGTGCAGGTGCGAGAAATCTGGATTCGGTATCGTAATTTTTGATGAGTCTTCAAGAAGGGAACGTTTTCTGAACCTCGCTGCTGTTACATAAGCTGCAAGAGGCATGATTGGCACCAACCAATTAGAAAACTTCTTCATTCCTTATTAACTGTGGCGCATGCCCACTTCAGCCATAATTCTTCATCGTCGTCAGCCACTGCATAAAAAATTCGCAGAATATTTCTAGCAAGCGTGTAGCGAATACCATGCTTTTCCGAAGAATGACGAAAAATAGCATAGTGAATGCTGGCCTACTACGCAAGAATAATAATTATTCATGGCTTAGTGGGTACCCAGAAAGTGTGCTTGTAGCAGTTACCCAAAGAGTGTTTAGAAAAGAGTCTGAAACGCTGCTCTTCTAGCCTTCGCCGTGACTGTGCTGCGTGTTGCGCGCAGGACTGGCTTTTTTTTTAATCACACGTGTCGCACTGATAAGAGAGGCATGCACAAAGTGGCAACAGTCAGTCTGCAAAAGTACCTATATGTCGCACCTGAACTATGCACATAATGAGATAACAATGATAAAAAAATACTGGAAGCAATGCTAAAAGTGTTAACATTCACAACCAGCTGACGTCTTACGTGACTCAATCACGTCATTTATGACAGCTAGATAGCATAAGTAATTTAAAATCTTGAGTACCAAACAAGACAGGAGTTCAGGAGAAGATAGAGGCGTGAATCGATCAGAAGCCGTTGAACAGCGAATGCCGCTGGAGAATTGGTGTTGGCAGCTTGTTGACTTGCTTTCGTTAAGACGTTGGTTTCAGGAACAAATGTGCACATTTCAAACCGCTGCCTCCAGCGACACCCCCTGTTCAACTATTTCTCAACGCATCAGTGAGTCTACTGGATCTATTTCATTCATAGTGTTAAATTCGAAGGCCAACAAGGCTTCGAACTGGCTCTATGCGTTTCCATGTACAGGAATGAGACTATGATTGCTTCAGATCGTTTCAACTGCATGCAAATATAAAGGTTGAACAAACTCCATAGCCGAGTCAACACGCATTCAAGCCTTCCACGAAACATATTTTGTGAGCAGCAGGTGCATGCTCTCTTCATCACAAATTAGTTTAGCGACGCGGCGCTTGCAGTTTTATGTCAGTCGAGTCAGGCTTCCACAGAACTTGGGTTTACTTAGGCAAAATGAGTGCCCGCTCAAGTAAAGCAACCAAATACTTGAGCTTACCCGTTGTCACTAGGAAACCTCGAGGGCCTTCGCAGAACTGGAAAACCCTGGGTTAACACAGCGCACAGCCCTGTTGCAAAACATGTGGTGCCCTTACTTTTTAGCCATCTTCCCACGCATGGTAGACTCGATTGACAGGCCCACTGCGGCTTCCATTCACTGCACGCCCCATCAAATGAATTATCCTTGACGTATGCATACATGGCGTTCTAACCAAGTGAGACGAGCGAGCGTGATCAAATTAGTGATATTGCTGAGCAAGTGGAAAGGGAAGGAGAGGTAAGGGCTAGGCACGTCTTCCCGCGCTTCGCCCGATTTGAAATTTATAAAATGAAAATAGAAAAGACAAATAAACAAAAGATGAGTTGTTCAATCAAATTGGTATTTGTAAAAACTGGTGAAATATAATAAATGCAAACATCCACGTTAGCCTCACTTTATAGAAACAGATTAGGAAGCCCGGCAACCGCTTGGAGCACGCATGTTTCCTGAAACCGAAACTAGCATTGAGTTTCTGTCTTTTGATGTTGCACCGAAAGTGACTAACCATACGCCGCGCTGAGCGAGGCCGGCATGCAGCAAGCTGACTTTGTCATTGCAGAGTAATAATAGTATTATCATTATCGGGGGTTTTATGTTCCAAAACCATATGCTTATGGAAGACGCTGTAGTGAAGGGCTCCGAAAATTTCGGCCAGCTAGTGTTCTTTAACGTTCTTTGACAATACGGAATACACAGTCGTGTATTATTTCACCTTTATCGAAACACGACCACCGTGGCCGGGATCGTACCCGCGACCTTTGAGTCAGCAGCCGAGCACCGCAGCCACTGTTCCACCAAGGCGAACTTCATTGCAGACTCTAAGTGATCATGCGTGAAAAGCTCACTGTAACAGATCCACCCATATACCGAACTTTCACCTTAAGGGCAATATTTCAACCATATGTCAGCGTAATGGTGGTTCTTTGTACATGAGACATTTCTGTGACGCGCCCGATTTTCCGCGAGATCAAGCAGAGTCGCCACCTGGCGCCAACTGGCCTAAACGGCAAAATGTTGATACTCCCTGCGTCGTATGCTATCCTCGTCATGTTTGCACGGGGGAGTAGCTCGTCGTGCACTCTCGCAAGGGGGGGTGTGTTCGGATATGTTTGCGTGAGCTTAACGGCCTGTACGTACGCCTGAAACGACCTATGAAAGCATTTGGTCTTGGTCGGCTGGTAATGCACTGCAATAAGACCAGCGATGTGCAACTTTCCCGAGTTCTGTGTATGGTCGTCATACCCTTCATTTACCAGAATCAATTCAGTCTGGGTGCCGCTTTCTGCTTCAAGCACATCGTAAAGTGCACTTCGCATTGTATCAAACATAAAGACTAATAAATGGTGAGTGAATGCAGCGTTTGAGTGACTTGGCTGTAATATAAAACGAAACTCTAGGCCACGCACTTGCACCTTGTTAGGTGTGTAACTACGGAACTATATATAGTTCATCGACTATGTGATGAGCTTGAGTTTTGTTGATCTGACTATGGTTCAGTGGCGTAATTCTAAATCCTAAATAGCCAACTTGAATATCTCGTGATGACACCAAAAAAAGAAAATACCGCTTTTTCGCAGGATGAGGATTGTACTCACGACCAATACTTCTAACACCGTGCTCACGACCTTCAGATTATGAGACTAACGCGCTGCTCACTGCGATACCAAGACAGACGTTTAAGCTATGAGCCCACACCAAGTTTGTCGCGGTGTCTAAAAAGCAAATAAACAATGAAGCACGTGCTGCATGATGAAGCTATTACTGGATCATTGACGTAAATCAATATCCTAAATGAGCAACCTGAATATCTTGTGAGGATACAAAAAAAAGGTAGTACCGCCTTTGCCCCGGGTGAGGATAGAACTCATAACCTTCAGATTATAAGACTGACGCGCTGCCCACTGTGCTACTGAAACTTTTTTCTTTATTGTATTTTAACAAACACAAACAAAAGGATTGCATACAACATATATACATTCATTAAAACACCAACATCAGCTTGGCTGCACTTGGTTTAAGTGCACTTAGTTAAAGCACGAGGGCACTTGGTTTAAAAAGGCTTTAGAGAAGTCAATTGGTCGATAACAAGTAACCATGCGGGGGGGGGGGGGTCACGCTACGCTTTAAGCAAGTCTCGTGTATACATCATGCTCTCAACAAAATAGTCTCTTGATGAATGAGCGTCTATACGAACATTTCCACCATCCATTCTTGTCATCCACACACTATGCATGCAAAGCAACATTATCATGTCAATCAGCACTTCTCCTGCAGCTGCACAAGGAAGAAAACAGTAGGTAGGTCTTTTTTTAGAGTCCGTTGTTGTACGTTTCACAAGAAAACAGCACCATGGCAATCAAGAAAGATATGATTTATCGTTTCTGGTTTGCCGCAGATTAGGCAGTTGACGGACCACGGTACAAAAAGCCCTTTAATTTTAGCCATGGCACTACAGGGAGAGTGCCGGTATGCACTTGAAAGAAGAATGTTTTGACAGCGGGTCTGACCAGCATCCTTTTAACACGCTTTAACATGTCACTCTCAGAACCTAGCCTGTATGGAGCTCGATAGACAGGCACTGGTAAGAATACGTCAAGAAGGCCACGATACAGTTTTTTTAGGCACGCCGGACAAGTATTCGTACGAAAATCTTTCCTTGAGCAGGCGTGCAGCCGTAACTATTTCTCGCAAATAAGGACTGAGTGGCCCATCTTTGAAAGAGAAGGATGACAAAATCATGTAAGGGGTTCTGCAGCCTTGCTTGGATCACTGTTCTCAAGAAATTATCAGTCTCATCTCGCGCAAACATTAATCTGCTCACCAGTTGCTTAAAAAACAAAGGTAAAAGCCCCAGACTACCAAATTTTGCCCTATGAAATGAATTGCACCGGCTCGTGCGCTCCCTCTGCGATCCCCATATAAAGGTCGCGAATACTCGGTGAATTTTTGGACTGAAGTACGGGTCATGGTTAACACCTGTAATACATAAAACACTTTTGCAACCAAAAATACATTGCACATGGACGCTCTGGCGAACATTGAATAATTGCGGCCACCTTATGTATTAGTACAATTTTTCATGCGTTTATTTTCCTCAGGCCATAACTCAGTAGCATTGTGGCAATGATCGAAAGGTATGCCGAGGTATTTTCCCGGCATGATTTTTCAATAATGTTACAATAAACGTTGGGTGCGCTTTGCCACTGAACATGCCAAAATGCCAGACATTTTGGCCAACTAATTGCGCTACCCGTTGCTGCACAAATTTTTCCACCTATTTGTACATGCTCTTTCACACTTTCTTTGTCACTGCAATACACTCCAACGTCATCAGCATAAGCTAAAATTCTAATTTCACTGCTGAGAAACTTATACCCCTTTATACTTGGTGTTGCAAGTAATTGTAAACAAAAGGGCTCAAGTAAAGCGCAAAAAGGAGTGGTGACAAAGCGCAACCTTGCTTCACGCTCGAGCTCGCAGGAATTGGAGCACTTACTTCTTTGTTGATTAACGAATTCGCCGTAAAGTCGTGATACACCATTCTAACACCTTCGGTATAGACAGTTCCTACATTCACATGTTGCAGCAACAAAAACAAAACTTCATGTACAACTTTTTCGAACGCTCTATGCAGATCTAGCTGAATCATGGCCACGGGGTCATGGTTTGCGTCACAGCTTTCTAAAATACTTCTGGCAACGTGTATGTTTGTGAATATGGTTTTGCCCTTAATACCACATGTATGATGCAGCGTGACAAGGAATGTGCCAACACTTTGGAGCCGTCTTTCTAAAACCTTCATGTATATTTTATAGTCGGTGTTGCTCAAACGGATAGGTCGCTATGATTCCACTGAAAGTAACTTTTTGGTGTCATCAGTTTTGCAGATTAATACTAATTACGTGTGCTGTCCTAAAGGATTGAGGTGTTTGTTTCTTCTCGTAGCATTCTTTGATAACTCGATGTAAAGCCAGTGCCATTTACGTCTTAAAACATCTGTATATAGCAGCACCCAGCCATTCGGCCATAGTGACTTGTCGTTATTCAGGTTATCTATAGCTGCTTCAGTTTCTGCCACAGTAATTTCTACTTCTTGTAGCTCCCGCTCAGAGTCTCCCAATCTCGGCATAAGGGCCAGAAAGTCCTTTTTGTATCGTTCGGGGTTATCAATTGTATTGCTGAGAAGTTCGGCATAAAACTAAAAAAAGGCGTGGCTTACCTTTTCGCGGTCCTGGTTAATGTGATTGCGGTATCAAAACTCATTTATCTATTTGCTACATGTTTCTTTTCTTCACAGAGCACTCGCTTAGTGGGTGTTACGCCCGTCCACAGCCGTTCAGTGCGAGCTCTTATCATTGCTCCACGGTATACTTGTGTTTGTCGATGAACTCTTGCTTTGCTTTCGCCTCCTTCAATGCTTTTTAAAATATTTTCCCGGCACTTCATTTTCTACGCTCAACATGTAACCAAGCTCACTTTGTGCCAAGCCGTGCTGGTCTATTGGCTAAGGTACTCGACTCTTGACCCGCAGGTCGCGGGATCGAATCCCGGTGCGGTGGCTGCATTCCCGATGAAGGCGGAAGTGCTGTAGGCCCGCGTGCTCAGATTTGGGTTCCCGTTAAAGAACTCCAGGTGGTCGAAATTTCCTGAGCCCTTCCCTAGGGCGTCTCTCATAATCAAATGGTGAATTAGGGCCGTTAAACCCCAAATATCAATCATTCAGTTCGCTTTGTAACTGCCTCTCTTTTTGTCTTTCCAGATTATGTAATACACAGGCTCTCTACATCGCAATCATCTTTATATCACACTTAATTTGAACCCACACAGCTATGAAGTTATTGATATTCAAACAGAAAGCATTTCAAAGACATTCTTGGGATCTTGTGACAAATGATTTTTTTTTTCATCATGCAGCAACTTTTCATTAAATTTTCATAGAAACCAATCAGACTTCAACGCCTTACGTTTTTCGCCAATGTTGACCTCGACCAGACAATAATTACGAAAACGAAGATGTTGAGGTTCATAAGATGAGCATTGTGGCACAAACTTTGCCGACAAATATATTCTAACTTCATGTGCGAATGACCTTAAAAGTGCGTATACCGTACATCACCCTCTCGCGTCATTACATAGCCGATATCTTCCAGCTCTTTCTCGTGCACAATTTTATTCAACAGCTAAGCGCTTCTATCGCGCACACTGAGGGTCGTTGTTTTATCTTCAGCTCTACAGACACAATAAAGTCTCCTAGAAACACAATATTTGTTTCTGTTTTCAAGAACCCTTCAACCGCTCTGAAACAAAGTTTCCCTTTTATGCGATCTGATTGGTGCATGAACACACCCAGCGCGCCAAAGGATTCCAGAAAAAAAGAAATCGCACACAACCAGCCTACCGCTATCGCAGGTGGACACTTTTTCAACAACCGCGCTACTACTACGTATGAAAACGACGCAGCCTCCTGAACGCCCAACAGCATGACAAACGCACACATTGTACGTGGAGCAAAAAGTTCGAACCACTTGCTTCGTTTGTTTTTCACTTTCGATTTTAGTTTCTTGTACAGCCAGGAGGTCTATGTCGTTTTCTAACAAAATGCGACTAATCTGGCATTACCTTCTGCACGAACAGATTCCTCGTGAGTTCAATGTCGCAACGTGAATACCAGTTTTAAAGTAAGTCGCCATTTCATAAAGGTTGTTTGGCCAGGTGTCGTACTCACGTAGCTGCAGTGGTTGTTTGTGCTAAGCGTTGAAGGCCTCGGAACGTCTCCGCTACGCGGGACGTGACGTTTGAGTGCCCCTGCGGTCAGGCGGCAGGTTTGGTCTTGGTTTGAAGGTAGGCCGCCGACCAATCGCCGTCATTGTGGGAGGTTCCCCGGTGGTCGTCGAGTCAACATTTGCGGTACTGTCCGGTGTTTCACGAGCTCGCTTTAAAGCGATGTTTCCAGCCTCGGTAATCTCGGCGTCCGTTGCTCCCGGGCGGTCCTCTTGCGCAGCTGTAGATGACTTGCTCGCCGCTGTAGCGTCGTCGTCTACTGCTGATATGTCTATATTTGTTCCTGGCGCAGCACAGTGCTTGTCGCCTTCATTGGTCGCTTCCAGTGCGGCCCCAGAAGATTGTTGGGGGGGGGGGGTCGCAGAACCTTCTGTACCGCCGTCTTCCCTACTCGCTTCTTCGGCATCCATGGCATCTTTTAGGTGTTCATTCACTTTGTTCATTCGGCCTGGGCCCGTAATGCTGGCGTATGACCTCTCGCAGTGGGCGTCATTGTGGCCATAGCGACAAGAGGCTCCACAGCGCGGCACGTCACAATCCTGTCGAATGTGTCTTATGCCTCGGCATCGCCGGAGGCGGAGTGGTGCTCTGCCAGGAATGACGACGAGCGCCACGTCTTCCGCAACTCGTAGTTGGTTTAGCAGGTCGTCCACAGAAACGCCCCCGTGTAGGCTCAGCGTAACCGATCGAGTGGTTGATTCTTTGTCGTTGCAACCCTGCACCTTCCACTTGTATCTGCTTACTTCGGTCACTTTTCCGTAAGGCGCTAAGGCGACTCACACATCTTCATCCGGCACGCCGTGAAAACGCCAGTACAACTTCAGCCGCACACCTCGATCACGGGGGTCAACCACTATACAGCAATGACCTTACACGTCGAATGACTCCGCCGCCAGCATCTTCTTTTTGCACTCATCATCCTTGAACTCCACTGCCCAGACGTGATTCATTTGATATGCCCTAAGGACAAGCACTTTAGACAACAGCGAAAGATGAGGAAGGCTATCTCGGACATGCTCCACTCGATATGGTCTGGCTTATAAATTTGCGTGCAAAAAACGGTGTGCAAAACAGAATCACCTGAAGCAACTGAGGCAGAACAACCTGGAAATCTTCGCCTGGCTTTTCAGTACACCTGATACCGCGGCCCACACGGGCCGCTGAAACTGCCCCGTAACGGGAGCACATGATCGCACGCCCGTTCACTCTCGTGACTGGAAGTGGAATGACTGCGCTACCGACGCGGACGTTCGGGCCATGAGCCCACACCACCTCTGTCACAGTGGCTAAAAAAAGCGACTATACCAGGAGGCACGTGTTGCATGATAACGGTATTACTAGAGAATTGAAGTATTTCCATACCCTAAATAGGCAACTCGAATATATTGCAACGACCAAAAAAAAAGAAAAAAATTCCGCCTTTGCCCCGGGTGAGGATCGAACTCACGACCTTCAGATTATGAGACTGACGCGCTGCCTACTGCGCTACCGAGGCGGACGTTCGGGCTATGGACCCACACCACCTCTGTCACGGTGGCTAAAAAAAGCGACTATACCAGGAGGCACGTGTTGCATGATAACGTTATTACTAGAGAATTGAAGTATTTCCATACCATAAATAGGCAAATCGAATATATTGCAACGACCAAAAAAAGAAGAAAATGCCGCCTTTGCCACTGGTGAGGATCGAACTCACGACCTTCAGATCAAGAGACTGACGCGCTGCCTACTGCGCTACCGAGGCGGACGTTCGGGCTATGGGCCCATACCACCTCTGTCACGGTGGCTAAAAAAAGCGACTATACCAGGAGGCACGTGTTGCATGATAACGTTACTACTAGAAAATTGAAGTAATTCCATACCCTAAATAGACAACTCGAATATATTGCAACGACCAAAAAAAAAAGAAAAAAAAATGCAGCCTTTGCCCCGGGTGAGGATCGAACTCACGACCTTCAGATTATGAGACTGACGCGCTGCCTACTGCGCTACCGAGGCGGACGTTCGGGCTATGGGCCCACACCACCTCTGTCACGGTGGCTAAAATAAGCGACTATACCAGGAGGCACGTGTTGCATGATAACGTTATTACTAGAAAATTGAAGTAATTCCATACCCTAAATAGACAACTCGAATATATTGCAACGACCAAAAAAAAAGAAAAAAATGCAGCCTTTGCCTCGGGTGAGGATCGAACTCACGACCTTCAGATTATGAGACTGACGCGCTGCCTACTGCGCTACCGAGGCGGCCGTTCGGGCTATGGGCCCATACCACCTCTGTCACGGAGGCTAAAAAAAGCGACTATACCAGGAGGCAAGTGTTGCGTGATAACGTTATTACTAGGGAATTGAAGTAATTCCATACCCTAAATAGTCAACTCGAATATATTGCAACGACCAAAAAAAGAAAGAGAAAAATGCCGCCTTTGCCCCGTGTGAGGATCGAACTCACGACCTTAAGATTATGAGACTGACGCGCTGCCTACTGCGCTACCGAGGCGGACGTTCGGGCTATGGGCCCACACCACCTCTGTCACGGTGGCTAAAAAATGCGACTATACCAGGAGGCACGTGTTGCATGATAACGTTATTACTAGAGAATTGAAGTAATTCCATACCCTAAATAGGCAACTCGAATATATTGCAACGACCAAAAAAGAAAGAAAAAAAATGCCGCCTTTGCCCCGTGTGAGGATCGAACTCACGACCTTCAGATTATGAGACTGACGTGCTGCCTATTTTTTTTTCTTTATTGCCTGTTTTCGGCTCACGTAAACAATACACATATTAACAGATAATTACACAACAGAATCCAAAACATTGTAAAAACCGTGGCTCAAATGATGTGGTCACGCATCTGTTAAAATGTTTTTATCGTCGATAGTAATTCGACGCGCGGCAACCATTCTGGGGTGAATTCCTGCAACTTTTGTTCATCCACAAGATTCCTTATATACTCTTTGAAGTACTGGATGGGTGCTCGTGCATCTACATCAAAGTGCATGGCTGCCATCCTGGATTTCCAAATGCTATGAAGAGCCATAAGCATTATCATATCATATGGGGTACCGTCGTCACTTTGTATTTGCAAATAGCGGATGCCATGTGCATCAATGGGGAAAACTTTTTTGATCGTGCGCTGGAGCACGTCCCAAAGAAAGATAGCATCCCAGCAGTCAATGAATACATGCTCAATTGTCTCCTCCTTTTTGCATATTATGCAATGCGTGCCCCAAGGAACGTAAAACCCCTTTGCAGCCATCCAGGTTTTGACGGTCAGCGTACCGGTATGTAATTTAAAAAAGAAATTCTTAGCACCTGGCGATATTTTCATCGCCTTGACGCGCTTAGTACAGTGTGGCCATGGCATACATTGTAAAGGGACCGATACAAAGGCACTGGTAAAAACACATTACATAGGTCCTTGTAGAACTTTCTTCGTCGGACTTGACTCAAGTATTCAAGTGAAAACCGCACTGACAGAAACCTACAAGAAAGTACAACTTCGCGGAGAAAGCCATAAACACCACCAGGTACGCTGCAGGTTGATACAACCATGTTAGGCAAGTGTTGCCCCAGGCGAAGTTGACAGACAGTGCGAAGGAATGGGTTGTCGACGTCCCTAAAGAAACAAAATCGATTGACTACCTGTCTTAAAAACAAATGCGACAAGCCCAGTCCTCCATTTCGCACTCGAAGAAATAAATTGGTCCGACTCGATCTTTCCCAAGATGATTCCCACACAAAGACAGCGAACACACGGTGAAATTTTTGGATGTTTACCTTTGAACAATGTAAGACTTGTAAGATATACCAAATTTTACTCACTAAGAATATGTTGAAAATTGTGGCTTTAGAAAACATAGACCAATTCCAGCCATTCCACTTGTTCACTCTTTCCCGCAGGTTATCCACTTGGCTCCTCCAGTACGAGTCGCTGTCTTTGTAGCATTCGAGGGGGCACCCAAGTATTTCACCGGTGTCGTAACAAACCTTATGCTGGCAAAACTGTCTGGGGTTTCTGCCCAGTCACCGTGCCAAAAGCCAAGGCATTTTCCCCAGTTTACAGCGCTGCCACTTGCAGCACAGAAGTTAGTAACGCATTTGACAGCATCTGCTATGCTGTCAGAGTCCGGGCAAAAAATGGCAATATCGTCCACATAAGCCAACAGTCGGACTTCAAACTCGTGCAGCTTAAACCCACGGACACAGTCATTTTCTATGACACTCAAACAAAAGGACTCTATGTAAAACAAAACAATAGTGGTGAGAGAGGACAACCCTGACGGACCGAACGCTTGACTGGGATGCGCTTCCCCACCACCTTGTTAACGATTAGCCGCGTTGAGCAGTCTCGGTACGCCATGACAACCCCCTCTTTGATTATTTTCCCTAAATTCACATAATCTAGGATGCACAGTAGAATTTCATGAGGCACCCTGTCAAAAGCCTTCTCGAGGTCGATTTGCAGCATTGCGACTCGCGCACCAATAGCGTCGCAACATTCGAGGATGCTCCGGGCTGCGTGTATATTCGTGAGGATAGTTCGACCTTTAATGCCGCACGTCTGATGCGGCCCCACGAGCTCCGTAATGACTGTTTGCAACCTTTTAGCTAGGAGTTTCATGAATATCTTGTAATCTCCATTAGTGAGGCAGATTGGGCGGTAAGAATTAACTCTGCGCAGTGCATCGGGGTCTTCCGATTTTGGTATAAGAACAGTGTGAGATGATGAAAAGGACGGGGGTAATATTTTCAGCTCGAGTGCCTCATTATAAACGTCGGCTAAGAGTGGTGTTATTTCAAACTTGAAACACTTATAAAAGGCGGAAGTCAGACCATCAGGGCCAGGCGATTTCCCGGGATGCATACTTTCAATAGCACTCTTAACTTCCTTTTCCGAAATGGGTTCCTCCAATATTTCTATTGTATTATTGTCAAGCTTTGGCATCAGCGGTAAAAAATCTTTTTTAAAACGATCGACATCAACTGAGCTGGCGGCGAATAAACCCTGGAAGTGCTCAAAGAAAGCATGCTCGATAACATCTGCGTCATCGCTGACTTCACCCTCGTGTTCAATTTCTGTTATCTGATTACGACGCGCATGCCACTTTTCTGAGCCCAACGCTCTTTTTGACGGTGCTTCTGCCGTTATCAGTCGCTCGGCTCTTGCCCGAACCATAGCACCGCGGTATCTTTCGACATTGAACCGCTCAATTTTACTTTTCAACGCGCGAATATCTTCAAGAAACATGCCGGGCATACTACATTCTTCGAGGAGCAATTTTTCCAGGTTTCTGCGCATGAGCTTTTCTTCTGCTCCTTTTTCTCTGCTTATAGCGCTCGAGCGTTCCAAAGCCTTCAATTTAACGACCTGCTTGAAGTTCTCCCATTTTTCTCTAAACGTGTTTTTACTGCGAACTTTCATTTTTTTCAACTTCCGTCATTACTTCCTCCATAAAATTTTCATCACTCAGCAGATTCGAATTCAATTTCCATAGTTGCCACTCGAAGGCCCTTTTCGTTTCTTTCGTGCTAGCTACTACAAAGCTAACCAAGCAGTGGTCACTAAATGAAACAGCGTTAGCACGGTATGCCTTGCAAAGCGGTACCAATTCTACACTCACGTACGCCCTATCTAGTCGGGCATGGCTGGCTGCCTGAAAGTGGGTGTACTGCATAGTCCGGCCACCACCGAGACATTCAGCCACATCCTCCAAACCATGTTCTCTTACTATATCGCTTAAGACAGCCGTACTTGCATCCCTGTAATGTCGTTCGCTAGTTTTGTCTTTGGCTGAAAGGACGCAGTTGAAATCGCCAATAATGATTAGGAGCCTATTACATTTGGTATACTGCTTTAGTTGTTCGAAAAATATGCGTCTTTCGTCAGTGACAGTCGGTGCGTACAAGCATATTACGCGCCATTCCAATCCCGAAAACAAAAGATCACAAAGAATGAGCCGACCAGACGGACATGACGTTGAGGCTTCTACTTTAGCACCCAGACTGTCTGACGAACAAAACGCAACCAGAAGAAGTCCCTATGGCATGTCTAACTATAACAGAATACCGCGGCAAGAATTGGCGCACCATGCCCCCAGTTTCATCGTCGCCATGGACTTTAGTCTCTTGGACTGCCAGTATGTCAAGGTCGAGGTCACTTACTAGCCGATAAAGCTGACATTGTTTTCTCCGTGAGGCCATGCCACGCACATTTAAAGTGGCCACATGAATTGAATTTTCTATTTGCACCATTGTAAGGCTACGAAAAACCCAGGGGCATGGCGCTTACCTTACAACTGCAATTCCTTCCTGAACGCCTTGTCCCAGTACAGTCCTTAAGTTGGCAAAGGCGGCGTTTCCGCCGTCTTGCGCTCCGACAAAATGTTTGGCCGTGGCCGGATGAGAGGCCGCCGAGCGGGAGTCGTTTTGGCGGGTGGTTCGTCCGGCGAGGCAGCAGTGGTGCCCTTGTCTTTTTTCCCTTCGTCACGGGGATGCTTCCCCGTCACAGTGCCACTGTCGCTTTCAATCCCAGTCATCGGTTCAGCCTCGGAGGGGGTCTCGTCTGCTGAGCCAAGACACGTGTCGCCGGTGCTGCTTGCGTCCACCTTTTCACTGCTTTCTCCTACGCCTTCGTATGGAAGCCCAGCGTCGGGCTTACCTGGTGCTTCACACACGCCCTCTTCTTCATGGCATGACGACCCATCTTCCACAGCAGAGTTTGGGTTAACTCTTGCTGTTTCTTCCGAGTCTGCTTCGTCCATGAGGTGCTCCAGTGCACCACTTTCCTGCGCTGGTCCGGTCACACTGGCATATGTCTTCGCGCAGTCGTCGTCTTCGTGGCCGAAGCGGCGACAACGACTGCAGCGGGGTACTCGGCAGTCGCGACGTATGTGACCGGTACTCTTGCACCGTAGGCACAACGGTGCACGGCCCGGAACGACAACGAGAGTCAGCTCTCCGGCAATCTTGAGCTGGTGCGGAATGTCATCCACCTTGACGTCGGAGTGCAGCCTTAGTCCCACAGACCGCGCCGTTGAGCCCTTTTCTGTGATGCCCGGTGCTCGCCACTTCTCCGGTTTCACTTCGAATACTTTCCCATAGGGAGTCAAGGCAACACGCACGTCTTCGTCGGTCACGCCGTGCAGCAACCAGTGAAGCTTCAAGCGAACCTCGCGGTTATTTGGGTCAAGGAGCAAACATGGGCGATCCTTTACCTTCACATCGACGGCGGAGAGCAACTTCCGAGCAGCCTCAGCACTCGTCAGTGTCACAGCCCATACGTGGTTCATTTGATACGCCCCCAACGCCAAAACGTCGTCGAGCGCACCAAGCTTGGCCAAAGTATCCCGGTAATCTTTGACGCGGTAAGGCCGGGCTCTCGGATCACCATGCATGAAAACGGTATTCGCAGCGATGCGTCCGGAAGGCAGATTGGGCAAAATCCCCTCATAATCGTCGGCGCTAGGCGCAAAAACCCTGTTACCGCGGCCCGGTCTGGCCACTGATACCGCTCCGTCGGAGCCGAACATTCTGCGACCGTATCGCTCGAAAGCCGGAAGTGGAATGCTGACGTGCTGCCTACTGCGCTACCAAGGCGGACGTTCGGCCTATGGGCCCACACCACGTCTGTCACGGAGACTAAAAAAAAGCGACTATACCAGGAGGCAAGTGTTGCGTGATAACGTTATTACTAGAGAATTGAAGTAATTCCATACCCTAAATAGGCAACTCGAATATATTGCAACGACCAAAAAAAAAAAAAGAAAAAAATGCCGCCTTTGCCCCGGGTGAGGATCAAACTAACGACCTTCAGATTATGAGACTGACGCGCTGCCTACTGCGCTACCGAGGCTTTTTTTTCTTTATTGCCTGTTTTCGGCTCACATAAACAATACACATATTAACAGATAATTACACAACACAATCCAAAACATTGTAAAAACCGTGGCTCAAATGATGTGGCCACGCATCTGTTAAAATGTTTTTATCGTCGATAGTAGTTCGACGCGCGGCAGCCATTCTGGGGGGAATTCCTGCAACTTTTGTTCATCCACAAAATTTCTTATATACTCTTTGAAGTACTGGGTGGGCACTCGTGCATCTACATCAAAGTGCATGGCTGCCATCCTGGATTTCCAAATGCTATGAAGAGCCATAAGCATTATCATATCATATGGGGTACCGTCGTCACTTTGTATTTGCAAATAGCGGATGCCATGTGCATAAATGGGAAAATCTTTTTTGATCGTGCGCTGGAGCACGTCCCAAAGAAAGATAGCGTCCCAGCAGTCAATGAATACATGCTCAATTGTCTCCTCCTTTCTGCATAATTTGCAATGCGTGCCCCAAGGAACGTAAAACCCCTTTGCAGCCATCCAGGTTTTGACGGTCAGCGTACCGGTATGTAATATAAAAAAGAAATTCTTAGCACCTGGCGATATTTTTATCGCCTTGACGCGCTTCAGTACAGTGTGGCCATGGCATACATTGTAAAGGGACCGATACAAAGGCACTGGTAAAAACACATCACATAGGTCCTTGTACAACTTTCTTCGTCGGACTTCACTCAAGTATTCAAGTGAAAACCGCACTGACAGAAACCTACAAGAAAGTACAACTTCGCTGAGAAAGCCATAAACACCACCAGGTACGCTGCAGGTTGATACAACCATGTAAGGCAAGTGTTGCCCAAGGCGAAGTTGACAGACAGTGCGAAGGAATGGGTTGTCGACGTCTCTAAAGAAACAAAATCGATTGACTACCTGTCTTAAAAACAAATGCGACAAGCCCAGTCCTCCAATTCGCACTCGAAGAAATAAATTCGTCCGACTCGATCTTTCCCAAGACGATTCCCACACAACATCCAAAAATTTCACCGTGTGTTCGCTGTCTTTACTGCGCTACCGAGGCGGACGTTCGGGCTATGGGCCCATACCACCTCTGTCACGGTGGCTAAAAAAAGCGACTATACCAGGAGGCAAGTGTTGCGTGATAACGTTATTACTGGCAAATTGAAGTAATTTAATACCCTAAATGAGCAACTCGAATATATTGCGACGACCCAAAGAAAGAAAAAAAATGCCGCCTTTGCCCTGGATGAGGATCGAACTCACGACCTTCAGATTATGAGACTGACGCGCTGCCTACTGCCCTACCGAGGCTTTTTTTCTACCATGATATTTATTAAAGTACTTGGGCAATCATGACAAAATCAAGCGAACAAAAGTACAATCAAATCGCGACAGTAAGCGTTCAAGTGTTACTCATAAACACTAAATGCCTAACACAGCGCGAGTTCTTCACATGGAGAGTTCTTCACATTGTATTATAAAAAAAAAACAAAAAAGGGGTGAGATCAAACAGTTCTTTAAGACGGAGTACCAGTCCGGTCTAAAGTCTAGCTCGTCGTAAATGTTTTTCAGGTGGATAGCCATTTAAATGAAGTGTGCGCTTGAAGAGGTGGTGGGCTCTACATTGCGGTCTTGCATTCGTGTCTTCCACAAGCTGTGCATACCCATGAGGAAAAACATATCTTATGGTACTTCATCAAGTGCTGCTGGCAGAAGATAACGTATTGTGTGAGAATTAATGACAAAACGTTTTTTCAGTGCTCGCTGAAGGACATCCCAAAACAGTATGGCATCTTTGCAGCTAACAAAGCAATGTTCAATTGTTTCCGGCACAACACATAGACGGCAGTTAACAGACGGAATGAAAATACATTTTCTTTGTAACCATGTGTTTACCGCCAATGTTTCAGAGTGGAGTTTATAGAAGAATGTTTTTGAATTCGGTGGAATGTACATTTTGCGCACTCGCTTCAACACATCGTGACCCGAAAGATTGGCGTAGAGTGAACGGTACAATGGAGGTGGGAAGAATGTACTCAGAAGGTCCTTATACAGCGCCTTGCGCGATACTGTGTACAAGTATTCTACAGAGAAGCGAGCTTTAAGGAACTGAACTGCGAGGTAAACCTCCTGCATGAATCCCCACAAGCATGGGCGTTCGGAAAAGTTGGATGAAACAATTAAATCTGGTAAGCAATCAACGAGTGTAACCTGCAATAAGGAACGGATTACAGGATGGGAATTGTCTCGAAAAAAGAAGAATCGGGACACTATTTGCCATAGATAAAGGTATTTTAGTCCTAACCCACCCTCACTAACTGGCTTGAATATATTATCACGACGCATGGGCTCAAAAGTCGAAGACCATATGAAAGTAGCGAAAATTCGATGAAAGCGTTGTATGTAGAATCTTGCGCAATGAATAAGTGACAATACATAGTAAAGTTTTGTTGCTAAGAAAGTATTGCAAGCTTCAGCTCTCCCAAATATCGAAAGTCGATAGGGCACAAATGTCTGGGCCTGTCGTTCAAGCTTAGGAACGCGTTCTTTCCAGTAATGCGCACTGAATCTATATGCATGCAATGGTACACCGAGGTATGTTGGAGGAGTTCTTGTCCAATTAATCCCTGCAAAGTGGTTCGGTGTGCTACCCCACAAGCCAAACCACAGTCCTAAACTTTTAGAGGCATTTAAACAAGGTCCTGATACTACGCCGAACTTTTCAATAGTATATACCACATTTTCGACACTTGGTTTATCTGTGCAAAAGAATGCAACATCGTCTGCATAAGCCAATACTTTAACCTCATTGCCTAATATTCTAAAGCCACGAATGCAACTCGACTGTATTATGCTTAAGCACAGTGGTTCTAGATAAAGTGCAAATAAAAGAGGTGACATCGGGCATCCCTGTTTTACAGAAGAGCGAATAGGAACTGGCTTAGAGAGTTGATCATTAACTATCAGACGAGTTGAGCATTCATTATAGCATAATTTAACGCCTTTAAGAACAACTTTGCCAGCATTAGCTTGTTCGAGAAGAGAAAAAAGGAAGGAATGACGAACACGATCAAAAGCTTTTGCAAGGTCTACCTGTAGCATTGCAAGATGTTTTTGAGAACCATGACAGTATTGAAGCACTGTTCGAGCGACATGTATATTGGTTTGTATGGATCGACCTCTAATCCCACATGTCTGATGAGACCCAATGAAGATCGACATAGCAAATTGCAACCTATTTGCTAATACTTTTGCGAAAATTTTGTAGTCCACATTTGACAGCGATATTGGTCTGTAGCCCTCGACGAAGCGAAGTTTTTCCTTGTCAGTTGTTTTCGGTATTAACACAGTGTGACTTTTGCAAAAAGATTGTGGGAGTGTATCCATGTCATAACTCATCTGAAAAATATTCAGCAATATAGGAGCAAGCGTTTTCTTGAAAGCTTTGTAAAATTCGCCTGAGATGCCATCAGGCCCCGGTGTTTTCAATAAAGGCAAGTTGTCGATTGCTTGCTCGATTTCCTGTATAATAATGGGCCCATTAATGACTGCACAATCATCGTCCTTCAAGGGGTTCACAAGAGAAACAAAACTAGCCTTGAGGTGAGCGTCAAGATCATCAGAGGAAGAGCTAAATAAGCTGTTATAGTACGTTTCGAACGCCAAAGTAATGTCTCCGTTATCTTTTAAGAGCACATCGTTAAAGTACAAGTCTGGAATAACTTTAGAAATCGCATGGCGTTGCTCATCAAGTAAAGCTTGGCGCGTCGGTTGCTCAGAATTTAAAGTGCGCTGGTTCCGTGATCTAATCGTGCCCCTTGGTAGCGAGCAGCATCATATCTCTGTAGTTGGCACTTAATATTCTCAATATCTTTGATGTACTTTCCCGGCATTTCGCATTCCATCTCATCAAGATTGCAAAGACTTTTAAAAAGTATCTTTTCATCATTCTTTCTATAGAAAGACTTAACAGCCCCAATTTCTAAAGCTATAGCACGAACTTCTTGTTTAAAAAGCTCCCAAGCAGCGAAGATATGAAAACCAATCGAAAAAAAATGCCTCAATGCCATCTGGACGCGATTCATGAATTCCTGATCACAGAGGAGCTTCGCATTCATTTTCCAAAGGGCCCACTGGGGACGGAACTGTTTGTGACGATTTTCACCAATTTGCGCCATGACAATACAATGGTCTGAGAATGATACAGCTTCGGTGCTGCAGGAAATTTTACGAGATAGGAGTGATGAGGACACGTAAATCCGGTCAAGGCGAGCATGAGAGCTGCCTTGTACTCTTGTATATGCTGTTGCCAGATTCGAGACCCCGATGTCAATTAGTCCTGCATTATCTACAATACCGGATAAAAGCTCACCACTCTTGTCTCTTTTTTCAGACGAATTATAGCGATCAATAGCTTCACATACGCAGTTGAAATCTCCCATAAGTACCGTGCATCTGTCGACGTCAATTAAATTACGCACTTTTTCAAATAACTCAAGTCGTTTCGGAACATCATTAAACGCATATAGATTGATAATTCTCCATGGCACTCCTTGCAACAAAAAATCACAGCATATATACCTGCCCTCTTCATCAACACTAGTGCAGAATGCTGAACAGGGTAGGCTTTTTCTCAGAAACAACCTACAGCCCGCAGATAAACCTTTAGCATGTGAGACACACACATTAAACTGAGACAGAAAAGGTCGCAGGGCCTTCTCGGTCTCTTCCTCGCTCTCGATCTTTGTCTCTTATATGGCGACAGAGTCGAGACGCTTCCGATTGAGAAGTCTACGGAGCTGTGCTTGTTTCTGCGAAGACCTTAGGCCGCGTACGTTCAAGGTGGCAAATATGAGTCGCTCAGACTGCGCTACCGAGGCGGACGTTCGGGCTATGGGCCCATACCACCTCTGTCACGGTGGCTAAAAAAAGCGACTATACCAGGAGGCAAGTGTTGCGTGATAACGTTATTACTGGCAAATTGAAGTAATTTAATACCCTAAACGAGCAACTAGAATATATTGCAACGACCAAAAAAAAAGAAAAAAAGCCACCTTTGCCCCGGGTGAGGATCGAACTCACGACCTTCAGATTATGAGACTGACGCGCTGCCTACTGCGCTACCGAGGCGGACGTTCGGGCTATGAGCCCATATTACCTCTGTCACGGTGGCTAAAAAAAGCGACTATACCAGGAGGCACGTGTTGCGTGATAACGTTATTACTAGAGAATTGAAGTATTTCCATACCCTAAATAGACAACTCGAATATATTGCAACGACCAAAAAAAAAGAAAAAAATGCCGCCTTTGCCCCGGGTGAGGATCGAACTCACGACCTTCAGATTATGAGACTGACGCGCTGCCTACTGCGCTACCGAGGCGGACGTTCGGGCTATGAGCCCACATCACCTCTGTCACGGTGGCTAAAAAAAGCGACTATACCAGGAGGCACGTGTTGCATGATAACGTTATTACTAGAGAATTGAAGTAATTCCATACCTTAAATAGGCAACTCGAATATATTGCGACGAGCCAAAGAAAGAAAAAAAATGCCGCCTTTGCCCCGGGGGAGGATCGAACTCACGACCTTCAGATTGTGAGACTGACGCGCTGCCTACTGCGCTACCGAGGCGGACGTTCGAGCTATGGGCCCATACCACCTCTGTCATGGTGGCTAAAAAAAGCGACTATACCAGGAGGCAATTGTTGCGTGATAACGTTATTACTGGCAAATTGAAGTAATTTAATACCCTAAATGAGCAACTCGAATATATTGCGACGACCCAAAGAAAGAATAAAATGCCGCCTTTGCCCCGGGTGAGGATCGAACTCGCGACCTTCAGATTGAGACTTTTTTTCTTTATTACCCGATTTCGGTAACCTAACATTCAACTCAAAAGACACAGACAATAAAACCACGCAATGTACAATGCACACAGGAAGTGTCCCTAGTCCACCAGCTTAGTGATGGTGTCGTCGAGTTAAAATTCGGGTAGAGTCGCAAGATTCTCTACCCACGGGAGCCAACCAGGTGGCTCGGATACAGCTTTGTGAATGGAGAGAAACCAGCCTATATTCTGGCGAAAATAGGCTCGGGCGGGCCGTGCATTGGCAAGCAGCTTGACTTCTGAAGATTGCAGCCGGAAGCCATTATTAAGCGTGTCATTGAGAATGGCTAAGCAAAGGGTTTTAGTATGCAAGCAAAATAAGAAGGGGCTGAAGGGGCAACCCGGACGTACCGAACGTTGCACCCTAATGGGGGCGCCCAGACTTTTATTTACGATCAATATTGTTGTCCAGTTTCGGTACGCTAGGGCCGCTCCCTCACAAATCATTGAACCAACAATAATATGGTTTAAAACAGCGAACAGTATGCCATGGTCCACACAGTCGAAAGCCTTTTCAAAATCTATCTGTGAAATGGCGACGCGTTTATCTAAGTAATCGTAGCCCTCGAGAATACTGCGTGCTTATATGTATAATGAAGGAATGACGACAACACTAGGGAACAGCAAGTATCATCGCAGAGTAAAAAACCACGAGATCGGCGCTCGAGCTCCACCATCTTTTTCGCCCTGTCGCTATCTCGAATCTTGCACCTGCTCGTTAGGTTCGCACAATAAACCTTTTTACATTTGGTGGAGGTGCCGAGGTAACCACATCGCATACACCCTAGAACTCCGATCCCGAGCCCTGCCATCGACCATGCAAGTTGACGCTGCCCAACAAACAATACCTCTCGCGGCCGCTACTTGCCCCGGGCCCGTTCACGAGCGAGACCTCCCGATCTTTGCGGGCACCAAAGACCAGGATGTCGAGGACTGGCTGGCGTCATACGAGAAAGCCAGTGGACGGAACAGGTGGCATGACGCTGATAAGTTGGGTATGTCAATGTTTATCACACCAACGTGGCCAAGCTGTGGTATACGAACCACGAATCTAGTTCGCGAACTGGTCCGCCTTCAAGCAGGCGATATGTGCCGTTTTTGGTCGCCCTACCTTACGGAAGCTACGCGCCGAACAACGTCTGCGCACTAAAGCACAGGAGCCAGGTGAAAATTTCACCTCGTATATAGAAAATGTGATCAATCTCTGCCAGCGCGTCGATGCTTCCATGAACGAGAGTGCAAAGATATAGCACATTATGAAGGGCGTCGACGATAATGTTTTCCAGATGCTTCTCGCGAAATCTCCTAGCAATATGACTGAAGTAGTGACTTTGTGTCAGAGCTATAATGAATTGTGGAGGCAACGAGCTCAGACGTGACGCTCATTCCAGACAATCCATCCAGTTACCGCACTAGACGTCATGACTGACCAGATGAACCTGCTCGCACAAATGAAAGACTTCGTGCGAGAGGAAGTGGCTCGGCAGCTTTCTCTGCTGCCTTTTGCTCAACGCCAGGAGCTCTTGCAGCAACAGCCATTGCGACATCCACCACCATTGGCTCCCATGTTTCGACAGGTGGCCCAGGAGCACATGTTGACATGGGCATGTGGTCCAGAAGGAGATTTCCGAGGCTATGCCGGTGCCCTTGCAGCAGCCCCCTGTCACCACGCCTCTTACTTACGCTGAGGCACTATAGCGGCAGCAGCTACACCAGCCCCCGCCGTTTCAGGGACTGCCGCATACCTCAGCCCCGACTTAGCCGTCCATCGCCTGGGTTCCTCCCATTGCTACCACAGCCTCAACTCACCCGCCCGCCACATGGGCTGCTCCCCTCGTCGCCAATATTTGGAGGACGCATGATAACCGGCCCATCTGTTTTGCATGCGGTGGTCCTGGCCATATCGCCCGATACTGCCGTCGTCGCGTGCCAGGATACACAGACACCCAGACAAAGAACATCTTCACGGACCTTGCTCCATCTCGTCTGGAAAATTCGGATCCTCGGTCAAGCTCGTCTTCACGGGAATGTGCGCGCAATATGTCTGGTCGCTCACCTTCACCCTGTCGTCGCTCCCTGTCACCCATGTGTCGTCGGCCAGCTCCTGAACACGAGGAAAATTAACCGCCACAGTTCAGGAGGCAAGCACTGCGCTGTCGAAATGCTCAAGAACTAGGACATTGCCGTCGAATATTGTCGAAGTTTTTGTAGAAGGTACTCGAGAATATGCTCTAGTGGATACCGGTGCTGCCATTTATGTGATAGACGCTAAACTATTCCGCAAGCTACGAAAAGTGACTATGCCTCTTGATATGATGTCATTGCAAACAGCGAATGGGGACCCGGTTCAGCCTGTAGCCGCCTGCACTGTCCGAATGATCATCGCGAACGACCACGACACTGTAGAGTTTATTGTCCTTTCGTCATGCTCACACGACATCATACCTGGGTGGGATTTTTTATCGCGTAACCACGCCATTATTGATTGTGCAAGATCGGAACTTCGACTCTTCCCGTTTTACGACCAACCGACCAGCCGCATACAGCCCGCCGTACAAACTCGTCGTCAAAGAAGGCAGTGAAATTCCTTCGACAGCAGCTGTGTTGCTCCTCGTGTTCTGTGACGACATTAGGGACTAAGCTGCATTCTTTGAGCCATCAAGCCTCTTCCTTAATCGAAGGTTGCTTCTTCTGCCTTATTCAACCCTCTACATTTCTGAAGGAAACAGTGCGTTTGGCTAATCAATCTCCTTTCGTATCCCGTCGAACTGTTTTAAGGTGAATCTCTTGGACACGTGCACGCCATTGATAAGGAACAAATTTTTCACCAGGCCACCAGATTGTTCCCGTGACTACGACGCCATCAGTGCCCTCAACCCTTCTACTTTACCACCTTCCGAGCTTTTCGATTCATCGATCGCCGACGGACTATCGCCATCTGAACGCTCAGAGCTTCTTTAGCTGCTCAAGCAGTTCAGTGAATCTTTTGACTTTGCTCAACCGACCCTTGGCCGAACTCCCAGTTTTTCTCACTGCATCGACACAGGTTCCAAAGCGCCAGCACGACAGCGACCATACCGTGTTTTCGCCGCAGAACGTCAGGTTATTACCAAACAGGTTGACGATATACTCAAGCGCGACGTTATCCGACCTTCCCAAAGTCCATGGGCATCACCTGTCGTTCTTGTTAAGAAAAACGATGGTACAATTCGCTTCTGCCTTGATTACAGGTGCTTAAAAAAGATCACTCGCAAAGACGTATACCCTTTGCCTTGGTTTTATGACGGCCTTGATTGCTTACAAGGTGCCGAGTTTTTTTTTTGTCGTTGGATTTGCGTTCAGGGTATTGGCAGGTGCCCTTAGCAGATGCCGATCGTCCAAAAACAGCCTTCGTAACACCGGATGGGCTATATGAGTTCAATGTCATGCTCTTCGGCCACTGCAATGCGTCAGCCACATTTGAGCGCATGATGGACTCGGTTCTGCGGGGTTTGAAATGGAACATATGCCTCTGCTACCTCGACGATATTGTCGTCTTTGCACCCCATTTCGCAACACATCTTGTACGCCTGAAACATGTCCTCACGTGTCTGAAGAATGCGCAGCTCCAACTGAATCTTAAGAAAAGCCGCTTCGCTGCTCGGAAGCTCACCATTCTCGGTCACGTCGTATCAAAGGATGGCGTTCTTCCCGACCCGGCTAAACTACGCGCTGTCACTAAACTCCCCAAACCGACGACTGTAAAACAGTTACGCAGCTTCGTAGGATTGTGCTCCTACTTTCGTCAGATTGTGCGCAACTTTGCTTCAATGATTGCCCCTGTGACCCAACTTTTAAGCAGTGCCAACGACATCTCGTCATAGTCTTCCAAGTGTGATCACGCTTTTACCACTCTTCGCGGTCTCCTGACATCACTGCCTATATTGCACCACTATGATCCGACGGCTGCAACTGAGATCCATACATACGCCAGCGGTGTCGGTCTCGGTGCAGTTCTCACTCAACGCAAGCCTGGATCCCCTGAGTATGTCGTCGCCTACGCCAGCAGAATTCTCAATAAGGCTGAGGTAAACTACAGTGTTACCGAAAAAGAGTGCTTAGCCATACTTTGGGCGATTGTCAAGTTTCGCCCATACTTATATGGCCGCACGTTTGCTGTAGTTACAGACCATCATGCCTTATGTTGGTTGTCGTCGCTGAAGGATCCATCAGGTCGCCTTGCTCGTTGGGCTCTGTGACTTCAAGAGTATGACATCCGCGTCGTGTACCGTTTCGGCCGCCAACATGCCGATGCTGATGCACTCTCGCGATCACCACTGTCCACTGAGGCTGCCTCTATATCTTCTACAGAACACGCGCTGTCAGCTCTTGACATCGACACAATGTCCTCTGCACAGCACACGATCCATAGATAACTTCGCTTCTGGACGTTTTATCTGGGTACCGACACGTCCAACCACTCGACCAATGCGACGCCAGGCTTCGCACTTCACCATTCGAGGTGGCCTCTTGTACCGGCGCAATTACTCACCAGACGGCAGGAAGTGGCTGCTCGTTATTCCCCGAAAGCTGCGCTCTACAATCTGTGAATCATTTCACCCCGACCCGCAATGTGCTCACGCCGGTGTCTTCAAGACCTACGAACGTGTAAGGAAGCGGTACTGCTGGCGTGGGATGTTTACCTTTGTTCGACAGTTTATTCGCGGCTGCCACAAGTGTCAGCAACGGAAAGAGCCACCGAATCCAGGAGCAGCTCTATTAAAGCCGCTTGCGTGCCCCGACTGCCCATTCGATCACGTCGGAATTCACCTTTATGGGCCACTGCCACTGACCACGGCAGGTAACCGGTGGGCTATCGTTGCTGTAGATCACCTGACACGGTATGCCGAAGCCGCTGCTCTTGCTTCGGTGACCGCTCAGGACGTCCCATCTTTTATCCTCCATCGGTTTGTGTTGTGTCACGACCCTCCTCGTGAGCTCCTCAGTGACCGGGGCCGTGTATTTCTACCCGACGTAATCCAAGCACTTCTCCGTCAGTGCCATATTGTACACCGGATGAATACTGCTTACCACCCTCAGACGAATGGCCTGACTGAGCGGTTTAATCGGACCCTGGGTGACATGCTCGCGACGCATGTGGCATCTGACTAAACGAACTGGGACCTGCTTCTTCGGTTTGCGACCTACGCGTACAATACCCCTACCCAAGTCACCACCGGCCTTTTCCCATTCTTCCTTCTATACGAACGTCAACCATTGCACACAATTGACACTTTGCTGCCCTACGCACCAGATGCATCCGAGTGCACGAACGTGTCCGAAGCCGCCCGTCACGCCGAAGGATGCCGGCAACTAGCGAAGGAGTTTACTACGGCTGACCAGCAACACCAGAAAAAGGCCCGCGATGACGACCACCCTCCCGCCGCAAAGTTAGCCTCTGGAACCCTTGTATGGCTGTATGTACCACCCTGTGCACCTGGTTTGTCTACCAAGCTACTTTCAAATTACCCCGGTACATACCGCACGGTAGAGCGCACATCGCCCGTCAGTTACGCCATCGAACCGCTTACGCCACTGGGTGACCATCATCGGCGTGGACACGATATTGTTCACGTGGACCGCTTGAAGCCGTACTTCGACCCGTTCGTTCCCACCTGTCAGATCACCAGGATGGCTTCATCTTTCTTGACGGGGGCAATTATAATGAAGGAATGATGACAACACCTGGGAACAGCAAGAATCATCGCAGAGTAAGGAACCACGAGATCGGCGTTCGAGCTCCACCATCTTCCTCGTCCTGTCGCCATCTCGAATCTTGAACCTGCCCGTTAGTTTCGCCCAATAAACCTCTTTACATATGTATATTTAGGACAATCGAGCGGCACTTCATGCCACATGTTTGGCGTGGTCCGACGATGCACTGCATAACACTCTGTAGTCTTCGGGCCAATACTTTCATGTAAATTTTATACTGGACATTCATCAGGGCTATTGGTCGATATGCTGTGACTGATCTCAGTTTATGGACATCCTCTGTTTTTAGAATCAGCACTGTGTGGGATGACTGGTAAGACGGAGGCAACGTATTTACCTTATACACTTCATTAAATATAACTGTCAGAAGAGGGCAGATTTCGTCTTTAAACTCTGTAAAAAGCGGCAGTGAAACCGTCCGGTCCCGGTGACTTTCCCGGATTTAACTTGTTGAAGGCTTCCTCTACCTCAGCAACTGTTACTTTACTTTCCAAAGTCAGTTCTTTGTCGTCGTGAATTCGGGCTAAAGCAGCCAGAATTTTTTCCCTGAAGTTTTCGAAGGCAGTTGCATGCAACGCGAACAGCTTACGATAATGCTCCGTAAAGGCTGCCGTGATACCGACAGTGTCGGTTGATAAGGTATCGCCCCACTGTATTTCACGTATCTGGTTATTTTCGGCGCGTGATTTTTCCAGTCTAAGCGCGCGTCCAGACGGTGTTTCGCCCACCGGGGTATCTTCCGCCCTTGCTCTCACGAGCGCACCCCGATAGCGCTGTTGGCCAAGCAGTTTTAAGTTTCGATTTATTTTTCTGATGTCTTCGATCCATTTTCGGTAGCTCGGCTTTCATACATTAGTAGCTTTTCGAGAAGCGTTTTCAATTCGGTCTCTTTTTCTCTTTCCTCACGTCGAATGCATGTGGCCCTGTCAATAGCTTTTAATTTCAAGGTTCCTTTGCAGAGCTCCCACTGCTGTCAAATGTGAAGGACTTTGCTGGCGTCTATCTCGCTAAACGCCTCCCTTACACAAAAATTAAATTCGTCGTCCTGGAGAAGCCTACGAATAAATTTCCAGGTTTCTCACGAGAAACAATTAATTTTCTTTACAGTTCCAATCGAGCCTAAGAGTGCACAGTATTCAGAAAATTACACCGGGACAACATCGTAACTAGAACACATCGGTAGAATGTCGACAGATACGTAAATACGGTCGTGTCTCGCGTAACTTGGGTCCTCAAATCGCGTGAACCTAACCAAACTCACACACTGGAAACACTCTGCTACATCCTCAGGGCACTAGATTTCAAGGATCCGTGCCAACACGACCTTGCTCTTATCTCTGAAACTTCGAGTGCTTGTCTTGTCATGTGCACTAAGTACGCAGGTAAAGTCGCCCAACACTACTAACTGCTTTCCTTCGCTAAGCTGCTGTTCTGGGCCGTGAAAGAAAAAGGCCCTGTTTTCCACCTTGTTGGGCGTGTACACGCACATGATACGCCAATCGGTGTTATTCAGACCGAAATCGAGCATAGCATACCGGCCAGCTGCAAAGGAGAAAAGGGCGTTAACTTGAACTCCCGGAAGCTTCTTTACAAAAAGTATACAGCCACCCGATGTGCCTACGGCATGACTGACAACCACGAAAAACCTTGACGTGAAAAGTCGCACCATGCTGCCGGTCTCTTCATCACCGTCAACTTTTGTCTCCTGCACTGCTAGGACGTTCATGTCTCGTTCCGTTACAAGTCTATAAAGCTGGGTTTGCTTTCGTTTCATTGCCAGACCCCTAACGTTGATGGTAGCGACCTTTAACGAAAGTATAGGCGCCATTTTAACGAAAGGAAGGGAGACCTGCAGCATGGCGCTTACCTCTCGCATTTAGCACAAGGCTAGACGGCGCCATTGCTGGCATCGCCGTCTGGCGGAACTGCGGGGACTTGCCCCACATTCTCCCCATTGCCGACTCGCTTTTCGGCGGTCAGGTTCGGGCATGGCCGAAGGGAAGGCCGCCGTCCTTGGGCAGTTTTGGCGGGAGGTTCCTCGACACCCAGCACCACCGTCTCAGCTCCCCCCTCCCCCCGTTGCTCACCTGGAGGTGGGGCCGCTTCGAAGCAGCCACACTGTTCGTCGAAGGGGCGCCGCTTTCTCAAGCAGCGGCTCGTTCAGGCTTTTAAGCTCACCGGCCCGGTGGGCTGCTGAGCACACCGTGGCCTTTGACGTCGCCTCGATAGCCGCAGTGGAGTCGCCAGACACTCTTACGGGCGTTGCTGCTACCACCTTCCCGGTGTCGCCTACGAGAGCTGGTCTGGCTTCCGGAGCTTCAGCATTCGAGGGGTCACAGCCGGAAGGCAATGACGACGCTGGTGACGGTCCCGTCTGCTTGTTTGTCTCGTCGGTTCTCTGGGCAGCCTCCTCGGCCTCGACGACGTCCATAAGTTCGTGATGTTCGTCAGCCCTAGGGAGTCCGGTTGCCGACGCGTAAGTGCGGAAGCAGTCCGCGTCCACGTGTCCGTAACGCCGGCACTTCGAGCAGAGGGGCACCCTGCAATATCGGTGTGCGTGGCCCGTGCCGTGGCAACGCAAACACTGCATCGCCCGCCCGGGAACGACAACGAGGGCCAACTCACCGGCGACTCGCACCTGACGGGGCAGGTCAACCACCTTCATTCCCTGCTTCAGATTTAGGAGTACGCTTCTCGTGGTCGAGCCCTTCTTCCTCATGCCTTGCACATGCCACCGTTCACGAGTCACTTCAGTGACGTTGCTGAACGCGGCAAAGGCTGTCCGAATGTCCTCATCTTGGACGCCGTAGAGCATTCAATGCAGGCGAAGCTTTACCTGCATATCCTCGGGATCAATAATTACGCACCGGCTACCCTTGACCTTGAGTTCTTTCAGGGTGGCCAGTTTCTTGGTCACTTCTCTGCTGGTGAGGGTGACAGCCAAGGCGTGGTTTATCTTGTACGCTCTAAGGCGACGACGTCGGGGTACCACTCCAGCCGTCGTAAGGGCGTCTTTGAAGTCATCGACCCTGTAGGGGCGTTCACGCACATTACCGTGCAAAAAACAACATGTTCAGTACAACATGGCTGGTGGACAACGCAGGCAGCACGATCTTGTAGTCCTTTTCATCTTCACCATCGATCCTGCTTCCGTGTCCGGCACGGGCCGCTATCGCCGCTTCGTCGAAGCTCATGATTGTACGACCGTCCGCTTGCGCTACCGGAAGAAGAATGCAAATTATGAGACGGACACGCTGCCTGCTGCGCAACTGAGGTGGATGTTCGGGCCATGGGCCTACACCGTCTCTCTCACGCTGGCTAAAAAGCAACTATACCAGGAGGCACGTGTTGCATGATAAGGTTGTTACTGGCAAATCGAAGTATTTGAATAACCTAAATGGGCAACTCGAAAATATTGCGATGATTGCCCCGCCGCGGTGGTCTCGTGGATAAGGTACTCGGCTGCTGACCCGTAGGTCGCGGGATCGAATCCCGGCTGCGGTGGCTGCATTTACGATGAAGGCGGAAATTTTGTAGGCCAGTGTGCTCAGATTTGGGTGCACGTTAAAGAACCCCAAGTGGTCGAAATTTCCGGAGCCCTCCACTACGGCGTCTGGGACGGTGGTTTCGGGACGCTATGGTGGTTTGGTATATGGTGGTTTTGGGACGCTAAACAACACACATCAATCAAATCAACCGTTTGAATAACAAAATATTGCGATGATCCCAAAAAATGAAAAAAATGCCGCCTTTGCCTCGGGGTACGATCGAACTCACGACCTTCACATTATGAGACTGACGCGCTGCCTACTGTGCTACCGAGGCGTACGTTGTGGTCATGGACCCACACTACGTCTGTCCCGGTGGCTAAAAAAAGCGACTATACCAAGAGGCACGTGTTGCATGACAAGGTGATTACTGGGAAATTGGAGTAATTTAATATCCTAGATGGGCAACTCGAATATATTGCGACGACCCCAAAAAAAAAAACGAAAAAATGCCGCCCTTGCCCCAGGTGAGGATCGAACTCACGACCTTCAGGTTATAAGGCTGACGCGCTGCCTACTGCTTTTTTTTCTTTATTGCCTGTCTTTGGCTCACGTAAACAAAACACATATTAACAGATAACTACACAACACCATCCAAAACATTGTAAAAACAGTGGCACAAATGTTGTGGTCACGCATCTTTTAAAATGTTTTCATCGTCGATAGTAATTCGACGCGCGGCAACCACTCTGGGGTGAATTCCTGCAACTTTTTTTCATCCACTAAATTTCTTATATATTCTTTGAAGTACTGGGTGGGCGCTCGTGCATCTACATCAAAGTGCATGGCTGCCATCCTGAATTTCCCAATGCTATGAAGAGCCATAAGCATTATCATATCATATGGGGTACCGTCGTCACTTTGTATTTGCAAATAGCGGATGCCATGTGAATCAATGGGGAAATCTTTTTTGATCGTGCGCTGGAGCGCGTCCCAAAGAAAGACAGCATCCCAGCAGTCAAGGAATACATGCTCGATTGTCTCCTCCTTTCTGCATATTATGCAATGCGTGCCCCAAGGAACGTAAAACCCGTTTGCAGCCATCCAGGTTTTGACAGTCAGCGTACCGGTGTGTATTTAAAAAAGAAATTCTTAGCACATGGCGGTATTTTCATCGCTGTGATGCGCTTTAGAACAGTGTGCCCATGGCATACACTGTAAAGGGACCGATACAAAGCCAATGGTAAAAACACATTACATAGGTCCTTGTACAACTTTTCACGTGGGACTTGACTCAAGTATTCAAGTGAAAACCACACTGACAAAAACTTACAGGAAAGCACAATTTCGCGGAGAAAGCCATAAACACCACCAGGTACGCTGCCGGTTGAGACAACCATGTTAGGCAAGTGTTGCCCCAGGCGAAGTTAACAGACAGTGTGAAGGAAAGGGTTGTTGACGTCTCTAAGGAAACAAAATTGATTGACTACCTGTCTGAAAAACACATGCGACAAGCCCAGTCCTTCACTTCGCACTCGAAGAAATTAGTTGGTCCGACTCGATCTTTCCCAAGACGATTCCCACACGAAGACAGCGAACACACGGTGAAATTTTTGGATGTTTACTCTTGAACAATGTAAGACTTGTAAGATATACCGAATTTTACTCAATAGGAATATGTTGCAAATTGTGGCTTTAGAAAACAGATAAATTCCAGCCATTCCACTTGTTCACTTTTTCCCGCAGGTTATCCACTTGGCTCCTCCAGTACGAATCGCTGTCTTTGTAGCATTCGAGGGGGGCACCCAAGTATTTCACCGGTGTCGCAACAAACTTTATGCTGGCAAAACTGTCTGGGGTTTCTGCCTAGTCACCGTGCCGAAAGCCAAGGCATTTTCCCCAGTTTACAGAGGTGCCACTTGCAGCACAGAAGTTAGTAGCGCATTTGATAGAATCCTGCTATGCTTCACTTCACTTCACTTTATTTCCTTAAAGATCCCCAAAGAGGTGTTACATAAGGGGTGGGTTAACAAATAAAGTTCTGTTATTTTTTTATTGACACGGGTTTTCATTGCGAAAGACGTGCAGACAGTTGGTCGAAAAATGTTGATGGACAGGAAATGGCCACGACGTCGTGGGGAAGATCATTCCAGTCGTTTGCAGTCCGTACAAAAAAGGACAGAGAAAAAGTGGTCGTTCTAATGCATGGACGGGCAACTTGAAGTGGATGTCTAGTGCGGTGAGATATGCGGGCTGGTGGAACAATGTAGGGATGACGGAATGGGCTGTGAAAACTTTTCTGAAACAGGCAGAGGCTGGAAATGCGACGGCGAGCGTCAAGGTTTGAAAGAGCAGATTCTTTTTTTGAGGGATGATACACTAATATTATACGAATACGAAGAATGAATGAACCTAGTAGCACGGTTTTGAACTGCCTCAAGTGAGTCGATGAGATATGCTTGGTGTGAGTTCCAGATTGCAGAGGCGTATTCCAATTTAGAGCGAATAAGGGATTCGTAGGCCTGTAACTTGACGTCCTGCGAGGCGTGCCGAAGGTGACGTTTCAGAAAACCTAGGGATTTGTTTGCAGATGATATAATGTTGGTAACATGCAGGCGCCAGTTAAGATCATTGCACAGGGTGACACCGAGATACTCATATGATTGCACGTGTTCGAGGGCGACGTTAGCGATTGAGTAAGGGAACAAGGAGGGGTTGCTCAACACCAACTGGAAAGGGAGAAGGCCTCAGTTCTCCTCCCTTTCCAGTCGCACCACGTCAGCTAATGGGGCAGCTGCAAGAGGCGGCTTGACCTGCTTGACCGGTTCGGCGGGAGCGATAAGCCGACAGGTCCCAGCACGTCGCAGCAACGCACGTGCGGCTTCAGAGTGTTGAAGGTGCGACGGTGAGATGCCGTGCAAATGCTGTGTGCCGCGATGCCGTGGCAACTACACCGTGGACACGAAAGTGCACGTTTTCAAGTTCCCAAGGGATCAAACTCTGAGGAACGCGTGGATACGCGCTGTGCCACGGGAAGACCTCTCCGTGACCGAGAATTCCAGGGTAAGCTTTCTTTCTGGTAGAGCATTGTTGTTTCATTGCAAATGTAAATTCAATATTTGCATATGCTCGAATAAGTGGTTCACAAGCCGCACTTTGTCAAATACTCATTGGTTTGCTCATTGTATGTAAATTTCCTTGGTAGGTATGCGAACTTCACTTCAGAGAGGAGGACATCATCCGAGAAGCCTCGCCATACCGATGTAACTACTGGCCGCACAATTGACCATTTGCGAAAAAGCTTCTGCGCATGCGCGGTAACGGCGCAGCTGGCGCCCTCTATGGGCGCTTTGGTTTTGGTTGGAACACACGAGCTGGGCCGGCCGTCACTCGTGCATCTCTGTGCCGTCACTGAACTAAGTCGCCTCGCTTTAGCAGCGTACAGAAATGCCAGCGCACTGTGTGGCCTACGGCTGCACCAATTATTTTACTCAGAAAGGAAGCACGCATTTCTACAGGTTCCCGTCCGCGAGGCTACGTGCCGAAAAGAGAGATGCTTGGCTAGCTGCTGTGAGGAGACAGAATGCTGACGGTTCGCCGTGGGCGCCCAACAAACACTCTCGGATCTGCAGCGCGCATTTCATAACAGGTACGGTAATTTTAAGTGCTTATAACTTGGTTTGTGCAATCAGAAATCACGTTTACTGCAGGACGGCCGTCAAAGTTCAAGAACCATCCTGACTTCGTCCCCAGTGTGTTCACCTACGTGAGAAGTCGCGGCGATGCTGCTGTGCGTCGCCATAGCCAATGGTGGAAGCGATGAGCCGCGATGAACCTGGCGAACGGTCGAAGTAGCGGAGTGTAGGTACCGTCACACGTCGTCGTTGCTCAGGCTGCAACGCGAAAAATCCTCGCTTCATCCCGTTTCCACAAACGCAAACGGGATGTTTTCTTCTTCTATCATGTTGTTTCCATAAGCAGCGCACGTTTCCGGCAAAGAAACAACACTAAATCAATAAAACAAGTGCACGCGAGCCGCCGAACGCTGCCTAGCACATGTTAGTTCATGAATGTCTTTCCAACCAAAAGCGCGAGCGCTGCTGTTTAGACAGCAGGTGGCGCTCGCTTTTCCGCAAATGGTCAATTACAGTGCCATTATCCCATGTTCGCCTCCGCCCGGACGCTGTACCGTCCAAGTTCCCGAGCTGTCCGACCCACCTGTCTAGGGAAACTACCAGAAGAGAAGATCCCGACTCCAAGACGGCGCGCATGGAGCATGCTGCTATGCAAAAAGCTATCGCGGAGTCCGAGGAGATGTTTAACAGGGCACATGAAGAGGACAAAGTCCATTCTTTAGGAGAACTTATCGGCCACTTGCGGAGCAAGGAGATGAAGTTTTGGAACATAATAGAAAAATAGGAAAGGGTTGTCATTATACACATCGTCGACGATGAAGCACCGTGGCTGAAGTACTCTGTCTGCGTGAAAGGAGACATGAGCGTGACGGTACATGTCATGAAAACGGCGGTAAGAAAGTTAGGCGCAAATCTGGTCGTTCCAGAAATTGCTGACAGTAAGAGCGGTATCGTACAACTCCTCGAAGGCATCGAAAAGTGGGACGGGGACCTGATGTCCGACTCAGTCGCAGAAATTTGCGAGGCTGTTTGTTTGCTGCTGGATAAGCTGTCCACGCCCCACGCAGAAGACGACGGCGACTGCATTCGATTTCTGTTTCTATCAGACAGATTTATGAAGTGGAAAACAAGCTGCTCCTGCAGAGCACTTTACCGACTATTTCCACTGAGCAGCATTGGGAATGTGTACGAAAGCAGGTTGAGGCATTACATCCCAGTTGCAACGTAGTTGTCAGCAGCGAGACGCTGTCGAAGATACAGGAAGTCCTTCCTATCCTGGTCTACGTTGCAGGATATGCCGTATATGCCACCCTAAAAAGGTTGAATTGTGCAAAATGCAAGGACGTGTTGACTGTGGATAAGACAATCACAGTGTCGGCCGCCCATGAACACTACGATCTCGTGAAGCAGTTGGACCGTGGAGGTCTAGTTTACCCATCGATGTTTGCGCTTAATGCTGTTGCTCACTGCTATGTTGTCGTAGAGCAGCTCGCAACGCAACCGGAACTGCTCCTGATGCGCGAACAGCACCAGGTCGTCACGGAGCTGACGCTGCATTTGCTGGCCAACGAAGAGCCATCTGACTTCGACACCTGTGAGAACGGTCACACAAGCGAATCAGTGCTGAAACACATCCTGCGGTGCAGCACTAACATTTTACTGAAGAATGTTTGTGGAAAGCTCAACGACAAACTTCTTGACGCTGTTGACAAGGCAAAAAAAAAACGGAAAGCCACAACTCTCCAGAACAAATAGGTGAATAGCTTCTGATAAAGCGCAAACAAAAAACGAAACTAGTTTGTGTAAATAAATGTTTCGCTCCTATAATTTGCTTCGAGTGAAATTTATTTTAAACTACGTGCATGCTCGTTCTTGCAAGAAAAAAAAGCGCCCGCTTGATAATTCTATGCGACAACCTCTCTTGAACAGTGCTCCGTACTTTTACCAGTCCGCCCTATCGCCTGACGTCACTAGAAGAAAGCTAAGGCCTTGCCTTTCTAGAGGGTGTTGGGTTGCTACGGCGGTGGAAAGAGACTGTTTTACATTTGTTAGGGTTAAGTTTCATAAGCCAGCTTTCACACCAGTTCTGCACGTGGTTAAGGTCATCTTGAATAGCGGTTTGATCTGTCGGGTTAGTGATAGATTACACAGTCGTCAGCAAACAAACGGATACTGGAGGAGACATGCGAAGCTAAATCAATAATATAAAATTAAGAAGTCAGAGTCCGCCAAAAATTGCTGTCAGAGTCCGCGCAAAAAATGGCAATATCGTCCGCATAAGCCAACAGTCGGACTTCAACCTCGTGCAGCTTAAACTCACGGACACAGTCATTTTCTATGACACTCAAACAAAAGGACTCTATGTACAAACAAAACAATAGTGGTGAGAGAGGACAACCCTGACGGACCTAACGCTTGACTGGGATGTGCTTCCCCACCACCTTGTTAACGATTAGCCGCTTTGAGCAGTCTCGGTACGCCATGACAACCCCCTCTTTGATTATTTTCCCTAAATTCACATAATCTAGGATGCACAGCAGAATTTCATGAGGCACCCTATCGAAAGCCTTCTCGAGGTCGATTTGCAGCATTGCCACTCGCGCACCTATAGCGTCGCAACATTCGAGGATGCTCCGGGCTGCGTGTGAGGATAGTTCGACCTTTGATGCCGCACGTCTGATGCGGCCCCACGAGCTCCGTAATGACTGTTTGCAACCTTTTAGCTAGGATTTTCATGAATATCTTGTAATCTCCATTAGTGAGGCAGATTGGGCGGTAAGAATTTACTTTGCGCAGTGCAACGGGGTCTTCCGATTTTGGTATAAGAACAGTGTGAGATGATGAAAAGTACGGGGGTAATATTTTCAGCTCGAACGCCTCATTATAAACGTCGGCTAATACTGGTGTTATTTCTAACTTGAAACACTTGTAAAAGGCAGAAGTCAGACCATCAGGGCCAGGCGATTTCCCGGGATGCATACTTTCAATAGCACTGTTAACTTCCTCTTCCGAAATGGGTTCCTCCAATATTTCTTTTGTATTATTGTCAAGCTTTGGCATCAGCGGTAAAAAAATCTTTTTTAAAGCGATCGACATCAACTGAGCTGGCGGCGAATAAACCATTGAAGTGCTCAAAGAAAGCACGCTCGATAACATCTGCGACATCGCTGACTTCACCCTCGTGTTCAATTTCTGTTATCTGATTACGTCGCGCATGCCACTTTTCTGAGCCCAACGCCCTTTTTGAAGGTGATTCTGCCATTATCAGTCGCTCGGCTCTTGCCCAAACCATAGCACCGCGGTATCTTTCGACAGCGAACCACTCAATTTTACATTTCAATGCGCGAATATCTTCAATAAACATGCCGGGCATTCTAAATTCTTCGAGGAGCAATTTTTTCAGGTTTTTGTGCATGTGCTTTTCTTCTGCTCCTTTTCCTCTGCTTATAGCTCTCGGGCGCTCCAAAGCCTTCAATTTAACGACCTGCTTGAAGTTCTCCCATTTTTCTCTAAACGTCTTTTTACTGCGAACTTTCATTTCTTCAACTTCCGTCATTACTTCCTTCATAAACTTTTCATCACTCAGCAGATTCGAATTCAATTTCCATAGTTGCCACTCGAAGGCTCTTTTCGTTTCTTTCGTGCTAGCTGCTACAAAGCTAACCAAGCAGTGGTCACTAAATGAAATGGCGTTAACACGGTATGCCTTGCAAAGTGGTACCAATTCAACACTCACGTACGCCCTATCTAGTCGGGTGTGGCTGGCTGTCTGAAAGTGGGTGTACTGCATAGTACGGCTGCCTTTGCCCCGGGTGAGGTTCGAACTCACGACCTTCAGATTATGAGACTGACGCGCTGCCTACTGCGCTACCGAGGCGGACGTTCGGGCCATTGGCCCACACCGCCTCAGTCACGATGGCTAAAAAAGCGACTGTACAAGGAGGCACGCGTTGCATGATAAGCTTATTACTGGCAAATTACAGTAATTGAATACACTAAATGGGCAACTCGAATACACAGCGAGACCCGAAAAAAGAAAAAAAATGCCGCCTTCCCTTACAAAAATCCTATATATGGACTTATATAAAAATCCCCATATATGGCTACATCAGGAATTGGGCATATCTGGCCCATATATGTAATCTCCATATATGGGCCGTATATAACCTGATATGTCCAAATCCTGATATAGCCATATATGGGCCTTATATCCCCATATATGGGTGTTGCTGTATATGGCCATGTATGGCTATATATAAAAGCATCCATATAAGGTCTTATATGGATGCTTTCATATATGGCCTTATATGGATACCTTTATATAAAGCCATTCAAATGATTCATCTATATTAGTTCAGCTTGTGTCACCGGCAAAAAATATAGCTGCTCAAATCATTCTTCAGCTAGAAATATACCTGTTTGTCGAAAGGTCTGCATGCAGTCACTATCATCTCCAAAACAAAGGCAGTACATACCCCCTGAACATTCTTGTTCAATTAAGTTATCCTCAATATATCTCAAGTTATTCTCAACAACTATTTGCTAGAATGTAACTTGGCATCATATCTAAAGCTTGTGGTGGGCACATGACACTGTTAGTCCACTTTTCCTGAAGAGATGCATTCTTTGTGCTTAAATATATTGCTTACTTATCGACACTTTTTTATTTATCTATTTATTTAATTACCCACAGCAGCAATTGGCATTACATTGAGGGAGCATTTACGAAAAGTAGAATACAAAAAATACATAGCCAAACAAATAATCAAAGTCACCTGAATCACAATCTGCAAGAGAAATTTATATATAAATCGGGACATGTTCTAACATATAAATCGGAACAATTCTAACATGAAATAAAACAAATATTCGGGAGTGTAAAGGCAATGCTAGAAGGCAGCTGGTTCCATCTTGTAATTTTTTTTGGTAAAAAATCATTTTGAAACACGTCAGTCTTGCATGCGATTATTCTTATCTTGAACCTATGGTCAACACGGTCTGAGACATAGTACGGTGCAAGTAAATATTCCGCTTTATCGATTCCGACTTGACAAAAATAAATAGCATAAAAGAACCCAATTTGAGTTTCGTAAAGATATCTTTCACAGTGTGTTATGTTTAAAACTTTTCTCGTGTGTCAATGGAGCGTCCATAGTCAGTCAAAACGAAATATTGACTTGCTATTGACCGTATGAAGTGCGTGTGCATTGAATAACTTAAATGAGTTGATAATCAACTTTTAAGGAGTTCGGTCGAAAGTGATTGGTATGCAAGCTTGTTATGTACAAGTATTGTGACTAATGACCTATAGAACGACTGCTAAAACGGGTGTCTATAGGTCTCTGTGTGTGTGGGAACGGAGGCATTTAACAATATTTCTTGCCAACAGGACACTAAAAATGTACTTTGTAAACGTAATCCACTTTCCATTTTGCCAATAATGCATCATTAATGTAACAGTGGTAAAGAGCTCATTCTGCAAAAATTCTGGTGTAGGCATCGGTGGCTCTCCGTGAAAAATCGTCTTGTCAATGATCGAAAATTGAGAGAATGCAAATAAAACAAATATTATAAATTTTCGGATATGAGTGATGATCGAAATCATGCAGGCAATTTGCATGGCATGCAAGTTCTCTACCACACAGCTATGCTTCTGCTTGGAAATAAAGCATTAATAACTTCCTCTTGTTGTAAGTGCAAGGAAAATAACTGTCATGCTTAACAAATACATGTATCCTGCATACAGGTTTCAAAACACAACATTTAATATCGCAGCTATATTGCATGATACAAGCGTGCATTGTCATCAAGAGTCACAACACGTTATTACCAACGTGACTTTGCGGTCTAAAGACAGCCAACCATTACAAAAGGCACACTGGTTACTGCACATATTCCCTCACGACTGCGTAGTGGGTGCATAAAGTTCTAAAACGTTTTACACACATTATATTGACAAGCACGTTCTGCTGGGCGAGTTGGTACTTCATCTTAACTTAGTTGCGCGAAAAAATTTGAAGTGTGAAAGGAAGACACCTGGACACAGCGCACACTAACAACTGAAACTTCATTGGAGAAAACAGACATATGTATGCGGTTACGACAACACGTGAGGTGGAAAAAAAATGATTAGATGAGCAGACATCTGATCATTTTCTTTCCCAGTGTGGACATCGTGTGATGGACGGCACTGCGCTGTCATGTGGGAAGTATTATTTAGAATTTATTTATATAATTGTAGATCACAAAGCTTTTCTAAAGTAATTAACAACCATTCTCTAACCAATCATCATATTGTTGAGAGTGTGGCTGCGCGCCCTTGTTTGGAATACGGTAGTTAAAGCTAGACTCAGTGACACGGTATAGCGCGGGAAATCGGAGAGGCGTATTTCATAAACAAAGCTGGGCATTCATGTGTCACGTAACTTTCACTTATGTTGCTTGCTACTGAGGTAGCTTTCCTGGAAGTGCATCATTTATACAATCTGTCTGCTCATCTAATCCTTTTCTTTCACCGCACGTGTTCTCGTAACCGCATATATAGGTATGTCTGTTTTTTCCAACAATGTTTCAGTTGTCAGTGTGTGCTGCGTCTAGGTGTCTTCCTTTTGTATTTTAATTTTTTCGCGCAACTCAGTAATTACATAATATTTCTTGTTCTTTAAACTGTGTTACCCGTTTTTTACACAAAATGCAGCCATGTGCGAAACCTTCATTGAGACACTTTCAACCTTCTCAATTACGCAGTACTATTCCACAATTAAATTTGTTCAAGTAGCATCATGCAATAAAGAGTACACACTAAGTGATTGAATTACACACAAGAAACATGATCGATACTGCTATCACGTTCAACTGTGAAAAACGGAGCTTAACGGTCCCCCCGTTTTTTCACACAGTAGCAAGTTCTAATGCATCATACCATTTTATTTGTCGGCTTGCGTAAAAATATCTACAGTGCTCACGGATTAAAACGTGACATCACATTATTTTGTGTAACTATGTATGCGGGTATGCGCAGTTCCTCAAGATAACCACGCGATGTTGCGACATCAGTAACGATAATGTCGCCTGTGATGTACGCATTCCAGTCAAATTTACACTTATATCACCCTGATTGTAGATGGCGGAAACGAAATTACGGGCTATTCTTAGTTTTTCCATTTGGATCCGTGACATCGCACCCTGTTTTGAAGAATCAAACTAGCAACAAAATTTTAACTGCGTGTCCTTATCAAAACACACGTAAATATAAAAACAAGTGGAACGTAGACGAAGAAAGATAAATTCAAACGCAAGACAAATTCAAACGTGGGCTCATAAATCTCATGACACCCTTGGAGTTGGAGATATGCAACTCTTTTTCATTTGTAATTGCGCAAGTTGTAATTTATCCTTCGTTTTTCCTCAAGCGTTAAAATGAGAAACATACAACATAAGTATATTTACATCAATATACTCATGAAAAGTACAATGGCACAAAACCAACATTTTCCTGACGTATATTTTTTTATTAAATAGAGCACTGTCTGGATCAAGTGAAAAAAAAAGAAAGTGTCATATCGCTTAAACAAAACAGCCTAATGACGTAACCACGATTAGCATAAAGTTATTTACTCAGCAAGCATGCAATGTGGTATGTTTTCGAGTTATCATAATATTTATGAACAACGTGCGAAGGTAATGAAAATGATGAACTTACCTTAACATTTAACCGAGACTTGTCTTTAAAGAAGCCTGTTAATCCTGATAACCTATTCACACCCTAAAGCCACCACGTCCATTCGTACTGCTTTAGGAAGAAGTTTTGAAGCAACGCTTGCCCGCAAGCGTGGGTATCCATTTTCTTCTCGCACGAAAAGTTGACGATCGCCAATCCAGCAGCGTACAGACGCACACGCACACAAAAACACTTCCACGTCCGTCCACAATTTCGCCACGTACAGCGAAGTAGATTCCTGAGAGCTGCGCGATTATCTTGTGTAAATTGGAGCAGTAGTTGAACACGAAATAAGAGCAAAAGGAATGAAAATTAACAAACTCGATCAGCGCGGCACCCATGACTCCGGCGAGCAAAAAAAAAAAACAACAATGACGTGGACGGATACAGTGCACGCAGGCTTGACAATGAATATTGCAATGGACGCTACATTACTCCTTGAGATCAATGATTTTCGCACTTTTCACTAGAACTAAATTTTCCTGAGCTTATTGGGGAACGACGTTTCATTTTTAACTATTATTGACGCAATGTTATTACCATACGACTGAATGTTTGTGCAAACTATTCTCTTCGTCGTTACTTGAAATGGGCCGCGGCACTCTCTTTCCTGCTCTGTCCACAGACTGGTGTAAGCCACGGCAGGGCTTCACGGTGCCTACGTGCGCTCCTTCGAACAACTTCTCCGAATTGTCCACCCATCCGATGGGCGCCTTTTTTGTATTTTTTTACTGTGCGCACCCCTGCAACCTAGCAGTCAGGCGAGTTTTTTCGTACAATGGACTTCAACTTCCTTCCGCGGGCCCCAGAAAGCTGCACGTGCAAGTCCTTTGAGACAGGCATTCCTCGGAGCTGAAATCGCTGCTTCGTGTACGCTGGCTACGAAGACGCGTTCAGCCGAATTATCATCTTATTTCGCAAGCATTTATAATGATAATAATAATATTCAATCAACCAATAATCAATTAATCATTTTTTAACCTACCCAAGAACAACCATAGGGTCTTTCATGCTGGCGCGCGCGAAAAGAAAACAACAACAAACAATACATTACAGACTGTCCACAGAAATGCAAATCAATAAAAAGAGCAAAGACGAGCAGTCGAAAAGAAATCAACGCACAATGAAAACAACAAATAAAAGAGTAGATATTCATGGAATGGGACTGAAAAATAATGTAGAATATACATAACCGTGCCGAAGGCTTCCTGAAAGACGAAAAGGGAAGAATCTGTGCATGTGCAAAGCTACGTTAGGACAGGGCAGCCCTCACTGACAAAAAGAAAATGACTGTAGACTATGAAAAACATAACGAATTAAGAAAGTTGAAGTTAGATAGACTCAGTATTCTGTAAAGGATAGAGTGTTGAAAGAAGCTGGCAGGTACATGCAACGGTCGATTCTCTCTCGATCACTTACGCGGAGTTTCAAAATTATTACAACCGAGAAGGGCAGAATATCTCACCCTGAACTAGCTTGTAAGGAAATAACAGCTCGGCGCGATTTTGCCGGCCGTTAACTGATGGCAAATATAATATTCATGAGTGTTGAAAGGATTCTAGTGAAACGATGAGGGTAAATGCTTATGAAATTTTTCTGGACTCACTCAGTGGCGCTACTGCTGGATTTAGCAGGGCCATCCCAAATCAAATATGCATATGTACTCAAGTTGACGACGACATATCGCGGTGTACAATTTGTAGAAGGCCGTAGGAGAACCGGATTCTCGCGAGATGTTGAGCCAACAGGAAGAGAATGAAGGCCTCGCATGGCAGCACATTTAATGCAAGTGGAAAAAATTCAGCATGCTATCAAAAAAAACACCAAGATAACTGATCTCATAAAACTTACATAACGACACAGTATGACAGCATATGAATTCGCTGTTGGACGTTTTGCGAAATACAACAACAACACTAATAATAATAAAATAATAATAATAATAATAATACTAATAATAATAATAATATAATAATAATATAATAATAATAATAATATATAATAATAATAATAATAATAATAATAATAATAATAATAATAATAATAATAATAATATTATAATAATAATAATAATAATAATAATAATAATAATAATACACTCATATCATTCTGACATGTCCGAAATATATAGCCACATTGAATGAAATGCCAGTGTCCGGGTGCCCATGAATCTCTATACGCGAGTGTACACTTGTCAGTTTGGTGGGTATGTACCGCATACCTATCTTATAAGTGCACTACCGTGTTGGTGTTGAAAGGATATGTTCGCAAGCAGTTTGAATCGTTTACGCGCCCTGCACAGCAGGGGCTGTTTACATAATGTAGAGTTTGGCTTAGGTATCACGCCAGCCCGCAAAAAATGTGTCATACTAATTGTATTCACAAGGCAATGTTTAGGCTAATCCTGGTGATGGCACGTGCGCTTTAGTGACCTCGACCAAGTAATGACACACCGACACAAAATAGAAGTTTTGTGAATTCGGCAGCCTACGTTAAATGTTGCTATAAAGCTTCAGCATTTAATTACATTGTCCATTAAATATGTATCACATGTGAGTCAGCTGCACCTCTTTTAACGTACATGTCTATGACGGGAGATTTATTTGACGCTTGCAAACATTACACTAAATTAATTGTTCACTTGTGCAATCATAAAATTTTCGATAAATTTACTATGTGCACAGCCAGGAACATTATGCGTAGCCAAAGGAAACGCAAGATGTATTTTTGCAATAAATTAGTACAACTTCCATCTTGAATGTAATCATAATGGTGCCTGGAAGTTTCATTCACGTAAGTTCTTTTTGTTTTTGAAAATACTCCCTCAAACATTGCACTGCGCATGCAATTATAGTAAATGGCTGCTGAAAGCAATCGCAGATGAGGGGTCAACAGGATTAATAGAAGTCTTGTTATATGAAGGGAGCATATAGCCATCAAAACTTTCAAATAATCAGGAATTTTGTCCACCGATGTGGAAGCTAAAACCGCATTGAAATTACTATTTCTTGCTGCCACTTTAAACAATGCATTAATGTGAACAATATAAGTTGCATGCATTTTGTCTTTACATAATACTATATAGGATTGCTCTATAATATTAGCGAGGTTCGGAAGCTTCAATACGTTTTGTGACTTGACACGATTCCTTCCTCGTAAAACATGTCTGCTCTTGTATACATTATTTACGTCGTATTAATTGCAACTTATTGTTTCAAACATAAATGCCATGAAAAATGTACGAGTTAAATTACACGAATGCATGCATATATGCATTCAACTGAGTTGCCACTATCACGTACACAAAGCTGACCTGAAATTTCGGTTTTTTTGCACGGCAGAAACAACATATATATTCAATACTCCTATTGTTATGAAAAATAAGCAGGTCAGCTTTGTGTACAAATTGTTACATATTACAATTCGCATAAAAGTTTGATCACGGTGCTAAATATATACGCGGTTCATCCCAAATAAGAGAGCACTTCCACATATAAGGATCCACTTGATATGTTATATATGGTGCGGACGCGTGCCTTATTTGGCCGGATTTGACTCCTTATATGGGCCAACCGCGTCATATATGGCCGTATATAACCCCATACATGAACCGACTCCGCCAGATATACATCCATATATGCTTATATGTGGCCACATATGCTGCCATATATGCCTATATATGGCCACATATGCTGCCATATATGCTTATATATGGCCAGATATAACTTATATATGGGCCATGTATGGCGTTTCCGTAAGGGTTTGCCCCGGGTGAAGTTAGAACTAACGACCTTCAGATTATGAGACTGACGCGCTGCCTACTGCGCTACCGAGGCGGACGTTCGGGCCATTGGCCCACACCGCCTCAGTCACGATGGCTAAAAAAGCGACTGTACAAGGAGGCACGCGTTGCATGATAAGCTTATTTGGCAAATTGCAGTAATTGAATACCCTAAATGGACAACTCGAATACATAGCGAGGACCCGAAAAAAGAAAAAAAACGCCGCCTTTGCCCCGGGTGAGGATCGAACTCACGACCTTCAGATTATGAGACTGACGCACTGCCTACTGCGCTACCGAGGCGGACGTTCGGGCCATTGGCCCACACCGCCTCAGTCACGATGGCTAAAAAAGCGACTGTACAAGGAGGCACGCGTTGCAAGATAAGGTTATTACTGGCAAATTGCAGTAATTGAATACACTAAATGGGCAACTCGAATAGATAGCGAGACCCGAAAAAAGAAAAAACATGCCGCCTTTGCCCCGGTGAAGTTCGAACTCACGACCTTCAGATATGAGACTGACGCGCTGCCTACTGCGCTACCGAGGCGCACGTTGGGGCCATTGGCCCACACCGCCTCAGTCACGATGGCTAAAAAAAGCGACTGTACAAGGAGGCACGCGTTGCAAGATAAGGTTATTACTGGCAAAATTGCAGTAATTGAATACACTAAATGGGCAACTCGAATACGTAGCGAGACCCGAAAAAAGAAAAAAATGCCGCCTTTGCCCCGGGTGAAGTTCGAACTCACGACCTTCAGATTATGAGACTGACGCGCTGCCTACTGCACTACCGAGGCGGACGTTCGGGCCATTGGCCCACACCGCCTCAGTCACGATGGCTAAAAAAGCGACTGTACAAGGAGGCACGCGTTGCATGATAAGCTTATTTGGCAAATTGCAGTAATTGAATACCCTAAATGGACAACTCGAATACATAGCGAGGACCCGAAAAAAGAAAAAAAAACGCCGCCTTTGCCCCGGTGAGGATCGAACTCACGACCTTCAGATTATGAGACTGACGCGCTGCCTACTGCCGCCGAGGCGGACGTTCGGGCAATTGGCCCACACCGCCTCAGTCACGATGGCTAAAAAAGCGACTGTACAAGGAGGCAGCCGCGTGCAAGATAAGGTTATTACTGCAAATTGCAGTAATTGAATACACTAAATGGGCAACTCGAATACATAGCGAGACCCGAGAAAAGAAAAAAAAATGCCGCCTTTGCCCCGGGTGAAGTTCGAACTCACGACCTTCAGATTATGAGACTGACGCGCTGCCTACTGCGCTACCGAGGCGCACGTTGGGGCCATTGGCCCACACCGCCTCAGTCACGATGGCTAAAAAAGCGACTGTACAAGGAGGCACGCGTTGCAAGATGAGGTTATTACTGGCAAATTGCAGTAATTGAATACACTAAATGGGCAACTCGAATACAAAGCGAGACCCGAAAAAAGAAAAAAATGCCGCCTTTGCCCCGGGTGAAGTTCGAACTCACGACCTTCAGATTATGAGACTGACGCGCTGCCTACTGCGCTACCGAGGCGCACATTGGGGCCATTGGCCCACACCGACCTCAGTCACGATGGCTAAAAAAGCGACTGTACAAGGAGGCACGCGTTGCAAGATAGGTTATTACTGGCAAATTGCAGTAATTGAATACACTAAATGGGCAACTCGAATACATAGCGAGACCCGAAAAAAGAAAAAAAATGCCGCCTTGCCCCGGGTGAAGTTCGAACTCACGACCTTCAGATTATGAGACTGACGCGCTGCCTACTGCGCTACCGAGGCGCACATTGGGGCCATTGGCCCACACCACCTCAGTCACGATGGCTAAAAAAGCGACTGTACAAGAGGCACGCGTTGCAAGATAAGTTATTACTGGCAAATTGCAGTAATTGAATACACTAAATGGGCAACTCGAATACATAGCGAGACCCGAAAAAAAGAAAAAAATGCCGCCTTTGCCCCGGGTGCACACCGCCTCAGTCACGATGGCTAAAAAAGCGACTGTACAAGGAGGCACGCGTTGCAAGATAAGGTTTACTGGCAAATTGCAGTAATTGAATACACTAATGGGCAACTCGAATACATAGCGAGACCCGAAAAAAAAAAAAAAAAAATGCCGCCTTTGCCCAGGGTGAAGTTCGAACTCACGACCTTCAGATTATGAGACTGACGCGCTGCCTACTGCGCTACCGAGGCGCACGTTGGGGCCATTGGCCCACACCGCCTCAGTCACGATGGCTAAAAAAGCGACTGTACAAGGAGGCACGCGTTGCAAGATAAGGTTATTACTGGCAAATTGCAGTAATTGAATACACTAAATGGGCAACTCGAATACATAGCGAGACCCGAAAAAAGAAAAAAATGCCGCCTTTGCCCCGGGTGAAGTTCGAACTCATCACCTTCAGATTATGAGACTGACGCGCTGCCTACTGCGCTACCGAGGCGCACGTTGGGGCCATTGGCCCACACCGCCTCAGTCACGATGGCTAAAAAAGCGACTGTACAAGGAGGCACGCGTTGCAAGATAAGGTTATTACTGGCAAATTGCAGTAATTGAATACACTAAATGGGCAACTCGAATACATAGCGAGACCCGAAAAAAGAAAAAAAATGCCGCCTTTGCCCCGGGTGAAGTTGGAACTCACGACCTTTAGATTATGAGACTGACGCGCTGCCTACTGCGCTACCGAGGCGCACGTTGGGGCCATTGGCCCACACCGCCTCAGTCACGATGGCTAAAAAAGCGACTGTACAAGGAGGCACGCGTTGCAAGATAAGGTTATTACTGGCAAATTGCAGTAATTGAATAAACTAAATGGGCAACTCGAATACATTGCGAGATCCGGAAAAATAAAAAAATGCCATCTTTGCCCCGGGTGAGGTTCGAACTCACGACCTTCAGATTATGAGACTGACGCGCTGCCTACTGCGCTAACGAGGCGGACGTTCGGGCCATTGGCCCACACCGCCTCTGTCACGGTGGCTAAAAAAGCGACTGTACAAGGAGGCACGCGTTGCAAGATAAGGTTATTACTGGCAAATTGCAGTAATTGAATACCCTACATGGGCAACTCGAATACATAGCGAGACCCGAAAAAAGAAAAAAAATGCCGCCTTTGCCCCGGGTGAAGTTCGAACTCACGACCTTCAGATTATCAGACTGACGCGCTGCCTACTGCGCTACCGAGGCGCACATTGGGGCCATTGGCCCACACCACCTCAGTCACGATGGCTAAAAAAGCGACTGTACAAGGAGGCACGCGTTGCAAGATAAGGTTATTACTGGCAAATTGCAGTAATTGAATACACTAAATGGGCAACTCGAATACATTGCGAGATCCGGAAAAATAAAAAAAATGCCATCTTTGCCCCGGGTGAGGTTCGAACTCACGACCTTCAGATTATGAGACTGACGCGCTGCCTACTGCGCTACCGAGGCGCACATTGGGGCCATTGGCCCACACCACCTCAGTCACGATGGCTAAAAAAGCGACTGTACAAGGAGGCACGCGTTGCAAGATAAGGTTATTACTGGCAAATTGCAGTAATTGAATACACTAAATGGGCAACTCGAATACATAGCGAGACCCGAAAAAAGAAAAAAAATGCCGCCTTTGCCCCGGGTGAAGTTCGAACTCACGACCTTCAGATTATGAGACTGACGCGCTGCCTACTGCGCTACCGAGGCGGACGTTCGGGCCATTGGCCCACACCGCCTCTGTCACGGTGGCTAAAAAAGCGACTGTACAAGGAGGCACGCGTTGCAAGATAAGGTTATTACTGGCAAATTGCAGTAATTGAATACCCTACATGGGCAACTCGAATACATAGCGAGACCCGAAAAAAGAAAAAAATGCCGCCTTTGCCCCGGGTGAAGTTCGAACTCACGACCTTCAGATTATGAGACTGACGCGCTGCCTACTGCGCTACCGAGGCGCACATTGGGGCCATTGGCCCACACCACCTCAGTCACGATGGCTAAAAAAGCGACTGTACAAGGAGGCACGCGTTGCAAGATAAGGTTATTACTGGCAAATTGCAGTAATTGAATACACTAAATGGGCAACTCGAATACATTGCGAGATCCGGAAAAATAAAAAAATGCCATCTTTGCCCCGGGTGAGGTTCGAACTCACGACCTTCAGATTATGAGACTGACGCGCTGCCTACTGCGCTACCGAGGCGGACGTTCGGGCCATTGGCCCACACCGCCTCTGTCACGGTGGCTAAAAAAGCGACTGTACAAGGAGGCACGCGTTGCAAGATAAGGTTATTACTGGCAAATTGCAGTAATTGAATACCCTAAATGGGCAACTCGAATACATAGCGAGACCCGAAAAAAGAAAAAAATGCCGCCTTTGCCCCGGGTGAGGATCGAACTCACGACCTTCAGATTATGAGACTTACGCGCTGCCTACTGCGCTACTTTTTTATTTTTTTCCTTATTGCCTGTTTTCGGCTCACGTAAACAATGCACATATTAACAGATAGTTACACAACACAATCCAAAACATTGTAAAACCGTGGCTCAAATGATGTGGTCACGCATGTGTTAAAATGTTTTTATCGTCGATAGTAATTCGACGCGCGGCAACCATTCTGGGGTGAATTCCTGCAACTTTTGTTCATCCACAAAATTCCTTATATACTCTTTGAAGTACTGGATGGGTGCTCGTGCATCTACATCAAAGTGCATGGCTGCCATTCTGGATTTCCAAAATGCTATGAAGAGCCATAAGCATTATCATATCATATGGGGTACCGTCGTCACTTTGTATTTGCAAATAGCGGATGCCATGTGCATCAATGGGAAAATCTTTTTTGATCGTGCGCTGGAGCACGTCCCAAAGAAAGATAGCATCCCAGCAGTCAATGAATACATGCTCAATTGTCTCCTCCTTTCTGCATATTATGCAATGCGTGCCCCAAGGAACGTAAAACCCCTTTGCAGCCATCCGGGTTTTGACGGTCAGCGTACCGGTTTGTAATTTAAAAAAGAAATTCTTAGCACCTGGCGATATTTTCATCGCCTTGACGCGCTTTAGTACAGTGTGGCCATGGCATACATTGTAAAGGGAACGATACAAAGGCACTGGTAAAAACACATCACATAGGTCCTTGTAGAACTTTCTTCGTCGGACTTGACTCAAGTATTCAAGTGAAAACGCACTGACAGATACCTACAAGAAAGTACAACTTCGCGGAGAAAGCCATAAACACCACCAGGTACGCTGCAGGTTGATACAACCATGTTAGGCAAGTGTTGCGCCAGGCGAAGTTGACAGACAGTGCGAAGGAATGGGTTGTCGACGTCTCTAAAGAAACAAAATCGATTGACTACCTGTTTTAAAAACAAATGCGACAAGCCGAGTCCTCCATTTCGCACTCGAAGAAATAAATTGGTCCGGCTCGATCTTTCCCAAGACGATTCCCACACAAAGACAGCGAACACACGGTGAAATTTTTGGATGTTTACCCTTGAACAATGTAAGACTTGTAAGATATACCAAATTTTACTCACTAAGAATATGTTGCAAATTGTGGCTTTAGAAAACATAGACCAATTCCAGCCATTCCACTTGTTCACTCTTTCTTGCAGGTTATCCACTTGGCTTCTCCAGTACGAGTCGCTGTCTTTGTAGCATTCGAGGATTTGTAGCACCCAAGTATTTCCATCTCGTATCCCCTTTGGCACATACCCGCTCTAGAGCGGGTATGTGCCCCAGGGGATACGAGGTGGAAGGCGGAAGTGGCTGTGGTGTGATAATGTTTCAATTTCGCGAACTCTAAATCAAGGCTGGCAAAATTTGAGCAGTGTAGTTGTCCCACCGTAAAATGAAAATTTTATTATTGCTGCTGAAGCGCTACAAATTTTTTACTGAAGATTATTTTCTAGAGTTACTACTAGAATGTTCATTACGCAGTTTTTGTGAATTGCGTAGCATGGTTGACTGGAAAAATTATTGTGACATACCTTATATGGCTCAGAAGCATACTGAGCTAATGGGAGACGTGTGGTGCTTACGTAGAGTTTTTTTTATTACATCGCGATTTTAGCCAAAAACACCCTGTTCAGGTTGGACGATGTAAGATAGGGCACCACAATTAGACTCTCTGCGCATAAAAAACAAGTTATAGGCGCGTGGTGGACACAACGCTGCAATGCGAATCACAATGACACAAACAAATATATCCCTAGACAAGAAACCACGCCTCTGTCTAACGAGATACTGTGAGACATAGCACTCATCATATTCATTGGCGTTGTGCAAAGCGTACACACGAATAGATTGCACTCTGCGAACAAAGTCAGACAAAAAACTACAAGAAAAAATAACACATTTATGATAGAATGATTGTCCACACATACAGAGGCAGTCTGTGGTAACGTGGAACTGTGCATGCACTGTATTCTATGATGGAATTCTAGGAAGCGTTACTATAATATGCAAGCACGCTGGGCATTTTACCAACATTTTCTTTCAGGCTCGTAGAAGGCGCTTTCAACTTGTGAATTAAAAAGTATTCGTGAAATTTGTGCTTGTATTGTGAAGTGAATTCGACTCCCGAAACCATCGCCCTAAATAATCTGGAGGTATGCCTGGTAGTGCGAACCTGTCTATATATGGATCGGCTAATGAAGCATAGAGAGCACATGCACGTTGTAATTACTGAACCGGTACCTGAACGCATTGTTGGTTTCTCTAAATCTTCTATACATCAGTGATCAAACCTTCCAGTGCAATATCTGGTGCTTACGTAAGTTTGAGAACAAAGTTTACTACTTGTGTCCTGCGTGTAATATTATCAATAACAATTTATAACAATCGTGAAAGTGGCCAAACACTCTGGTGCTGCCTGCGCCGAGCAGTGGTTACTCTTTTTCTGGTCTCCTCTTCCTGGGGTGCATTGAAGTATACGGGACGAGCCACTTTAATTTTTGACATTCCTCGATTCTTATCATCACTTCTGTTCATTTGTTTTCTCACGTGGAGGCGCTCCACCTTTTGGCGATGATGGTTGCCTATTTGTATGGCACTTTCCCATCTTTGGGACTTGCCAAGAAAAGAATGATTAGTAAAAAAAGTGTTCGCATTAGAATGGTATCACCAATGATATATATATTAGGTAAACCAATATAATGACGCTAACCTAGATAGTTCAGGTCAACACCTCCCTGATTCAATAAAATATTTTCACCGTAGAACAGAGGTCTCAGTGACAATGACGATGAGGAGCTTCGAAGGATAGAATATTTGAAATGACAAAATCTATTTTGATTCAATTAAACACTGTTTTGAAAAGGTTTTCACTCAGTAAATTGAAGCGGATGCATGATAACAAAATATTTTCAGTTGTTTAGTCCCTGTTACAAGACTAGTACAAAGAGAAAGGAGCCAGACAATCTCTGTGCGTATGCACTATAGTTCAATTTCAGAACGTGTGAGCGTAATTTTATAAAAGTAATCATTCTACATATCGTGTTGAACGGAAATTACTACGCCGAGGGAACAAGAGGTGCCAATACTCATTTAGCTGAGCGATAAACGACTTCATAGGGTAGAGTTATTGCCCGCCTTCTCAATTTGTCACGAATCACGAGAACAGTTGTCAGAATAATTGGAAATAGCGGATCACTGGGAGCGCCTTTCACCGGATCATCTGCTGTTTCGTCATTTTAGTTCATTTTTGTTCCTTTGTGGCCTGGTAGGGAGATTTATCTGATTAAAGTTGCGGGGGTAGGGAACAAGAAATGAAAAGTTCGTGATATAATTACGAATAACAATAATAACAATATTTTGGGTTTTACGTTTCAAATCCACGTGATAATTGAGATCCGCTATTTTTAGCGAGTTTCGAAAACACAAATAAAGTATCTGTAACTATGGCCACAATCGAGATTGATGGGCTGAACTTTCGTAATGCCATTCCGCTGAAAAAAAGTTTATAATAAATCGGGAAGTCCGATTAGGAATGAACGATTGATGGTCTCGGAATCAGAAAAAATTCCGATGCCGGATTATTTTTCAGAGTGTGAGGCAACGGTAGCTATGATAATTCTTTACATTTACCCGGTTTAAATGCCTCTGCAGAAGCTAGTTTATTATAAGGTAAGGCGAAATGTTTGCATGATTCCGATATATAGTGTGAAAAAATGCTTTCAAAATTTTTTTTTCATAACCAATGCAAGAAAGTTCTGTCAGTTAACACATAATAGCCCAACAAGTGCTTCTACGAAGGCCACCCACACTGTATGAAATCGAGGTCAATAAGATAGAAAAAGAAAACAACTGTGACTGATGTATACAGAGGAAAAAAAACCTATATTTTTATGTATTTTCTCATAAACATTTAGGAATGATGGCACAGTTAGTATCCTAAATCTGCACAAAAGAGAGAAAAAGCTTGCTTTTAAGAAGAGGACATTATTCGCTATGAGTCTCGGTAATTCAAGGAATAAATTTGGGCCTCCTATTTCAGGAATATCAGAGGGCGCAATTATTAGCCTGTGCAGCTGGTGCACCAGAATATAAAACACATAAAAATTCTAATACGGGGCTAAACCACTAATGTCCTGAAAAGCTGCATGTATGTCGATTTTGTAAAACATGATTAGTGATTTTCTCCGTATCCGTGATCGACTGCTGTACAGCCTTCATAAGATTCTCAGTGCCCGTACTCCTGTCTTGGTCGTATGCAATGGAGGTGGTTATCATAAGATAATCCCAGATATTTTACCGAGTTCAAGTGTGATATTTTCCGCAGGGTACACGTTATTCTGGATAAGAGTGACTGAGGCAACAAGAGGTAAAACTGTAATTGCGCTCTTTGAAACATTAGGACATAAATGAATATTCGGCAACCGATTAATAATTGCCCACTTATATGTTTGCAAACGAATATATAGCGATTGTATGTCACTGTGTGAAGCAAAATATGCTATATCATCTGCATATACATGGGTGTACACTTCATCATGACTTCGAATAGTGCTTAGCAGTATAATAAAAAGAAGAATTGAGGTGACCGCTACCTCAGGAACTCCTCGTAAGCTGCAATGAACATTTAAAGAATGACACTTTAGTAAACAATAAAACTTTCTCCTCAGTTGAAAACTCTCTAATCTATCTTACCATATATCTAGAGATATAAAAATAAAATTTCAATTGATCCAATAATATTTCATCTCCTACTCTGTCGTAAGCTTTCCACTGAGGAGATCGTTGTTGCTATTTGTCTCTATTTTTTTTACTCGCGCAGGTAGGGACTACAGTGTGTGGAGCATGCGGACCCGACAGCGTCGCCAGGCTGACACGGGCACGCTTGATCGCAGGTTTGATCAGGACATAGTCTGAGGTGCTGTTGCATGGTAACTTTCAATCGCTGAGGGGCTAACCTATGAACTGAGCTCCATTCGTACCGGTCTTGATCTCAAGCGAAAATGTCTGTGCGACACCGAGATCATGATGCGGTGTGAAAACAAGCCTGGCTGCGTGCGTAGGTTCGAGCCCCAGCCGCTTCGACGGCGCCAAGCTGAAGGTGGCAGCGTCAAGCTGGAAGTGGCGACCAGACATAAATCAAAATAAGAAATGCATATCTTACACTTCGCTTTCATACTCTCATTTTTAGCGTTATCAAAGTTATCCAGGTTTACTTTTGCGTAATGCAAGGAACAAGCGAGCATAATTTAGGAAGCACACAAATAAAAAGCGATTATACAACCGCAATGTCCTGTTCATACCCAAGCATAATGCTTGACGCTCACTGAACTCAAAACCCTGAACGCAGCATGCTTCTATAATATTCCCACCGATTGGGCAGCGCAAGACCTAAAAACAAATGCCCCGCCATGGTGGTCTCTTGGCTAAGGTGCTCGGCTGCTGACCCGCAGGTCGCGGGTTCAAATCCCGGCTGCGGCGGCTGCATTTCTGATGGAGGCGGGAATGTTGCAGGCCCGTGTGCTCAGATTTGGGTGCGCGTTAAAGAACCCTAGGTGATTGAAATTTCCGGAGCTCTCCAGTACGGCGTCTCTCATAATCATATGGTGGTTTTGGGACGTTAAACCCCACATATCAATCATTACAAAGAAACAAAGAAAATATACGCTTATTTAGATACACGAAGGGTGCGTCTATGACGGCCAGACATTTTGCGCAGAATGCTGCGAGCTGTCTGGTACGGTATGTCTAGAAAAACTGTCAATTTATTGCCAGTCCTCACCGCCGAGATAATGCCGAGACACCGCAATCTTTTATCTGCACACTGACGTGAAGCCACAGTCACAGGTTGTGTGCACCGTTTTTTATTGTACTTTATTAATTGATACGTCGCTGCATACTTCACTGTGGGACTTCTGAATTCTTTAGGGTCGATACGCCACGTAATGTCCTTCACGCGAACTAAACCGTTGGGGTCCAGAAAAGCTGGATATGACACCATCGCATAATTGACACTTTATAAAGGCACCAATTCTGAAGAAAGCCGGGGCCCTTCTCTGGAAGGTGATGTTACCACAGCTTAGAGAGTCAGAATACTATTGCTGGTAACTCTGCTGAGTGGGTCAAACGACACACGCTGGAGTGGCAAGAGATCCTATGTATAGTTTTGATCTATTCAACTGACTCACGCTAGCTACGCGCGGCTATCGTAAAAAATAGTGAATTATACATTCTGAGCAAGCCAATAACACTTTCCACTGTGCCTAGTCACTGCAAAAAAGTGCCAAGGAGAGCTCAAGTTTACCCTTACCTTAACAAAACATCCAAATAACTCGCCAAGCTATTCAACAAAGTAAAAACGAAGTGCGAAAGGTTTGTCTGCGATTTTGAATTAAGCAGTTAAGGTAGGCCTTGGTTACATACGAGTTCTGACCATAGCCAACTAAAAAGCGTGACTGCTATGTGCATCTGAAATGCTGCGAAAGCCATAGCAGAAATCGCTATAAAGTTTCCATATTAATTTATAGCCAATATAGGTAAATGATAACGTGGTGATCACCGGAGGCATTAGATCTGTGATTTGCTATCTTGTCTTTCCTACCAACCGTTACCAGCCATGAAGAGTGAAGGGTGTAGAACAGGACGTATAATAATGTGGCGACAAAACGAAACTGTGATAAGTTTTCAATATATTTGACAATAAGGTATTTACATAGGCACAATGTTCGTATTTGTTGCTTTGCCCAAGCAAAGCAACAAATACGAACAGACATGGGAAACATATGTATTATCATGACTCATTACCGTGTGAAACACCACTTGAAAAAGGCAGTTTTAAAACTTGTCATCCGGTAACAAATTTGCAGGACACGTTCGTGTGGTATATTTTTTAAACAATTGATATTTTTGAGGTTCCTGAATAACCACCTTTTTTGTTCGGTAGGCTTTTCCAATCAAACGGAGTGTAGTGCCTCGTTGACAGGGCGAACGGCTCATATGACTTTCCCCGCTCTAGCAGACCATAGCATACATTACAAAAATCTACGCCATACCTAAAACAGCTCCCCTGTTTAAAGGTAGATTTTTTTATGTATCAGCACTATATGTTTTTCCTTACACCATTCTGAAACCCCCCTGCCCCGTCCCACTTTAGAGTCTTTGGGATATGATCACTTTACATATGCTATAGAATCACCGTGCATACCACGCTCAGAGCCACGTTCACTCAATATATTCTAATATTGTTAAGCAGACCCTCACCAGAGATGCAGACAAATCACGAAACCACAAACGAGGGTAAAAACTTGCGCTGTGGCGGCCCTGGGAGCACGTATTGTATGTAATCATAGTCCTTCACCTCCCCTACTCCGCGTGTTGAAGTTAATCGATTGCACTCACAGATGCTGGAAATGCCCTGCTAAACCTGCACCTGGAGCTATACTGTCTGTATTAAACAAAAGTCTCTTTTTATTTACTACGCCGAAGTGTTCTCTGTGATGTCTACTTTTTCCACGTTTGCACGAGTGGATGCATGCTGCACCTTGAATATTGATGTAATTGTTATTAGGTGTTACATGAAATCGCATCTAAAGGCTACACATTGTGCCTTCAGCAGTGCACACACAATCTGCAATCAGCGTACGATCACCCTTGATAAATTATTGTATCAATCGCATAACGTGGACTAGAACGAAAATGGGTATAAGGGTGTCAACTCGTTAATATATTTTAATTTGGCTGTCCGCGACAACCTTGCGTACGCTGGCTGCCACTGAACGTTGCCCATGTGCGCAGATCTATAAATGAGGCTCCCTACAATCGTCACTTCTGGCACGGAACCAACGAAGCCTCCGCGTGAGTGCAATCCACAAAGGAAGTAAACAGCTCCGAAGAAGCACACATCTTCTCGAACGCAGAAATATGGTACACACAACGCACTCCATAAGAAGGCGAGTCTGAGACAGTGCCGTCTCTACTGTAGCGACGATGTGGCTGAGGCGCCGACGCGACGGCGAGCCCCGGCGCCCGCCCGCCCCGCTAGTGTTGTGGGAATGGGCTGGGGCCAGTAGCACGAACGAAGTGGGCGCGCTGCGTTGCAGAGCCGCGTCTTGGGTGATGTTTCGACGGGCCATGATAACGGTGGCAGTGTAGTTACCGTAGTACTGAAGCTGTCGAGAGCGTCTGCGTTTGGCGCGCGCGCGTCGTATAGCATACCAAGGCGGGTAACTGCAAGTTTCGACTGCTTGTAACCCATTATGGAGCATGAAACGATGTCTGAACGCTTGCTACGCCTCATGATGCACAAGTTATGTGCAGGTGCGTAAAAATGCGCCGAGTCATTGCCTGTCTAAGGAGCGTGCTGACCATCAAAAAAGGCTACATTCTTATTTCGCATAGATGCGCCTAGGTGCTCCCTGATTGATGTGCGTATTGCAAGTAGCCCTTAAAGTCGTGATACCATAATTTAATACAAATGCACCCCGAAGAGTGAAGTACCAACGCAGCGATTAAAACCCTACATGTGGCCGCCCCTTCGATATCTAGAGCATTAACACTTATATGAGTTTCAATATGCTCGATTGTTTCATGAGTAACCTTAGTATACGTAACGCTACCTCAATGTTTCTTTTAGGGGCGGCTCAATGCTATTGTGCCAGTTTTGCATTGTTTTTAAAATGCCGAAAGGCTATCTTGTTTCAACAGCATGCTTAACAGTTACTGTGCGCCGGTTTATACCACATCTGAAGGCTTAAAAAACCAGGAATCTGAGCCTAGGGTGTGAATGCAGCTCCCAGGAACTAACTTTATGCCTTTAGCCTCAACACAAGCATGTTAAAATTGACACATATAAATATTGCCCATCCTGTTTCGTCATTTTGGCGCACTTCATGGTGCCAGAACAGTGATTGGCGTGACTACATCAGCATGCATGCTCTCGATTGCTGCATATACTAGAACAGTATCAGTTGTCAATATTCCCACTCCCAGCTTTGCCATGCACTCACAAGTTTTTTTCCTGGCCTCGCATCATGCGCAATCAACTGATTTCGCTCCATTTTGTGCGTTCTTGACAGTGCAAGCGCAGATGAGAGGTTGTCGCCGACAAGCGCGAAATCCTGATACATCGCTTAGTGAGGACGTTGCACGCGTGCCTTAAATACAAGAAATAAGTGACGAGGAGGCACCACCTGCAAGAAGGGTAGTGAAGGCGAGAACGGAACAGATGGAAACGCGGTGGATCATTTGATTCTTCGAACAGAGGAGCTCTACAGCGTAAACAATGCAGCTACCCTGCAAAAATGCGTGCATGAATTGACGGTTTTTGCATTTTATTTCCCTAGTAACTATATAAACACTTTGGAGAGGTTTGTCCTGTTACCATCATTTTCCGTATGAAGTCCATCTAGGGAAGCGCTAGTGGTGGTCCGCCGGCAAGATGAATAAACGATGAGCGCTGGTGGCTCGTGGCGAGAGGCGCTTAGTACATTCGGGTGCTTTTGGCCAACTGGACAACACGGCCACCGCTCTGCTTCAGCGTCTCGCATCCGTCTTCAGCTGCAAGCTTTCGTCCTCTCAATAAACTTGTTACGATGGCACGTTTGCATCACTCACCTTCACGTAGCTACATCCAAACCACTAGTATCACTCCGCGCTTCGTAAGTTCTATCCGCGAGCAAAAAAGCTCGTGACTGTTGGCAAGAAACACGGCTGAAGCAGAAATGAAAGAAGCGGCCCATCTTCGTCGCATAGAGGGCTCATGCGGTTACATCATCCCGCATGCCAGACCTGCCATCGCTTGCCCCTCAAAAAGAAAGAAAACATCACCCCCCCCCCAATTTTTCCTTGGCGAAAGAGCATAAGAAATACCGGAAAATCGGGAGGGGAGGGCCGCGTGTCTGGTGCAGCTGCTATGAACATTTAGGGCGTTGTTGCGGCGAGCGTTGGCGTGCGTGAGCTTAAGCAGGCGAAGTGACGCCTTCTGGGGTAGTAGGAAGATTCATCGCAGTGCCTCCTTCTTTCTAGGTCAATGTAAGGGGCAAAGAGGGAGCCCCCCCTCTTTTCTTGTTAGTAGGGGCGTAGCCACCTCACACGCTTGCATATGATCTTGAGCACTAACCGTATACATTTCAATTAGCGAACGTCTCGTCGATCATTCTGCGCCTTGTGACTTTTGCCAGTGCTGTGTCACCACTGATGCGAGAATCGGAGGGAAAGTGACCTCTCTTGGAAGCGACCGTATTCGCACAAATCAGTATTTTGTAGTGGTACGAGATCGGATGAACGGGAGTTGGCTGTTACCCTTACTTCGTGTAAAATTACGACGTGTTCACACTATTCGCGATTTCAGCGGAACATCTTTTTTTTTTCGAAATTCAAGGATCAAATTTCTCTACTCCACCAGTCTAACTCACCACTTGAACTCACCAACTGAAAGACAGGGAGTACCAATGGCTTTCAACAGGTGTGAGTATGAACGGGAATGATGAGTGACAATGAGTGTGAAGTGTCGTGAGTATGGGCGTGATAGAGTACGCATGGGTAAGAATAGAAGAGTAAGAGCGCAAGTGCTGCGAGTGTGTAGAGGTGGGAGTGTGAACTTGTGCCAGTAGGTATGTCAGTGAACGTGAGTATGAATGCGGGTGTGTATTGATGAGTCCGAGTAAGTGTGAGCGTGAGAGAACGCTTATGAGTGTGAGTGGGTGTGAATATAATCTGGAACGAGTGCCCAGGGGCATGAGTAGGCGAGGGTGAACCTGAGTGAGTACTTATGAGCGTTAGTGGCCGTGAGTATACAAGCGAGTAGCAATGTGCACTAGGTGTGAGTGTACGAGTAAGGGCCTATAAGAATTCGGGGGCTTAACATGCCACCATATGATTATGAGAAAAGCCGTAGTGGAAGCCTCCGAAAATTCAGAGCACCTGGGGTTCTTTAGCGTGCACCTAAATCTAAGCACACAGACTTCAAGCATTTTCGCCGGCATCGACAATGCGGCCGCCATGCCCGGAGTTAGTCCCTATGAGTGTGAGTAAGCCCAAGTATAACAAGAGTAAGAGCCTATGAGTGGGAGTATACGTGAGTATGAAGGTGAGTGAGTGTCTATGAGTGCAAGTAGGCTTGAGTATGAACGTGAGCAAGTGCTTATCTGTTTGAGTAATCGTTAGTGTGAACGTGAGTGAGCCCTCATTAAGTATAGTAGGCCTAAGTATGAAGGTTAGGTAATACTCATAAGAATGAGCAGACATCTGTGAGTTTAATGACCAGCACTTATTATGCCTTTGGGTTCGTGCCCTACCACAAATATTTCTGCTTGATTTCGACTATGATGTCCTGACCACCCGTTTGTTCCTTGATACACCCTGCTCTCTTCTAGTCCCTTATGGTTACACCTGTCATTTTCTTTTTTATTGCTCGCTGCGTCGCCCTCAACTTAGGCTGAACCCTCCTTGTAAGCCTCTAGGTTTCTGCTCCAGAGGTTAATAAGTACAGGAAAGATGTAGTTGCTACATGCCTTCCTCTTGAGAGATGGTGGCAATTTACCAGTCATGATTTAAGAATGCTTGCCGAATGTCCTCCACCAAAGTCTTATTCTTCCAGTTACTTCAATAGCGTGGTTCTGGTCCGCAATTAGTACCTGTCCTAAGTAGACGTACTATTTTGGAATTTCAAGTGCACTGTTAACTATCTGAAAGGGCTCTTCTCTTCCGAGGTTGTTGTACGTTACTTTCGTTTTCTGCAGGTTAATATTGCAGATTCCAAGAATTATGAGTATGAAGTGAGTGAGTGCCTACGAGAGTGAGTAGTCGTGAGTATGAGAGTGAGTGAGTACTCATGAGTGTGAGTAGTCGTGAGTATGAATGTGAGTGAGTGCCTATGAGTGTGAGCAGACGAGAGTATGGACGTGAGTGATTGTGAAAGCTGAAAAAATTTTGGTGAGTGAGTATGAGTGAGTAGTCTCTCAAAGTGCCGACATATGATGTTAAACGAAAAGAACTGTATAGAGCTTTGTGTGATATTGTTCTACCAGTGCCTTTGTACAGAGCCATACACAGTAGAAGGGGTGGACTAAAGGTGCTGAAAAGGGTCAGAGATAAGGAGGTTCCTGCGGCGGTTAAATTTTTTCTTTATTCTTTAAATTAAACACAGGAACAATATTGATAAGGACCTTCACAGAAGAGCTGGGCTTTTTACATCATCGGGGTCACACTGCTTAATATGTACAAACCCGAAACCACAGACCATGTTTTTCGCACTTTTGGGAAGGAGTATAATTTTCCGACATGTTGCAGGGGACATTAAAGAAAGACTTTCCATTGAGTCCACATAGAATAAGGTATCTCACAGTAGATAATGAAAAAAAACGACCCTTTGGATTTGGTAATGCTGACAGCCCCCCACTGTATATGGCATGTTCGCATGGCAGGATACTACTGCGACCCAGATGCTAAGACAGCAAGAATTTATTTAAGACAATGCATGTCAACCTTTATTGAAAATGTGAAGATTCAGAAATCAGTTCCTGAATGGCTGCCGTTGATTTAACCTATGGCATCACTGAAAAAAATTTTAAGATCGACAATATCCTTTCAAAGAGGACTGATAGCATGTTTTCTTTATTACTATATGAATTATCTGATATGTAATGTTTGTGTTGTATTTTTTGGCCAATACAGGCAATAAAAGAAAGCCTCGGTAGCGCAATAGGCAGTCCGTCAGTGTCATAGTCTGAAGGTGGTGAGTTCAATCCTCACCCTGCCCCGATTCATATTCCTGCCTAATGAAAGAAATGATTTTTTGCGATGCGTCATGCAGACAAGGTTGGGTGACGCAGTTCCAGATTATATTGTTACGTCATGAACTGCACCAAACGTGTTAGTGAAAGGGTTTTGGTTTGAATTAATAAGTGCTTATGGGTTCCTGAGAGCGCATTTTTCGCTATAACGCTATAATGTTTGATTTCTGTCAGTAAAAAACGATTGTACAGAGATATCAGTTAATGTCATGTGTCTAGTTTCAAGTTACAGGGCAATGTGTGTATTGGGAAACGAAAAAATTGTTTTAAATAGAGTTGAACGAATGCCAGTGAGAGCTACCGCAAAAACATTTTTCTTCATGCTACACACGGGCACGCTTCCTATCAAACCGTGGTTAAAAGAGAAGGGAATATTCTTACCTTGGGGCGTGAACTTCTACATCTGCGAAAAACCGGAAACAATTGATCACAATTTCCGGTATTGCTCGGACACTGTCTCCCTTCGGGATATTCTGCAAAGGACATTCAAACAAGAATTCCCTTTAACTCCATACGGAATCTGGTTTTTACAATTTGAAGATGCTGGAAGTGTGCCCTACGACATGGTGGTGCTACTTAGCATGCACAGTGTGTGGAAAACACCAATGGCTTTTCAAAATCTAGATGTAAATATGAGGCCTGCCAGTGAATATTTAAAAAAGAATATTCTGTTCATTAGAAAAGTGCACAATTCCCTTATTGAACTAGCAGAGTGCTTACCTGTCTTTGAACAATTGGCTGCGATCAAATATTACTAATTTATACTATCACACAAGATACACTCGCACATTGCACATTTTAATTTTCCGGCTGGGGCCGATACCATCTGTGCTGTCTAATATTTGCATCGCTATGAACAGCTTTTGAATAAAAAAGGGTGTAGCTCAGTGGTAGAACACTCGCTTCGCATGTGAGAAGTCCCGGGTTCAAACCCCGGCACCTCAAAAGCGCTCTCGATTTTATCGGTATCTTTTTATTGTGTGTTGTTATACCATGGCACCAATGCACATATCATAAAGTACATCTAATCAAACATCGCTGCCATTTTCTTTGGCCATATAAATATGCGGCTTTCCTCAATGACAAAAAGAAATTGTATCAGGCAGCACTGACGAGAAGATTTTTTTTAATTTCGACTAATGATTTATGTTATTGTTAGAACAATCTGATGATCACAAAGAAACGCGTTAATAGGCCGCACCAGACGTAACGGGGGTGTAGCTCAGTCACTTTCGGCTTCGGTGGGAGACGGACGTGTGATGGCTCGCTCCGTGCGAGGTGCTTCGGCGGCCGCTGCTGGCCGCGGTGTTAGGTTCCCTTCTGCACCATCGGATTACCGGTTGTTGTTGCCTACATTGCCGTCGGGTGACAGTATGGAAGAGTGCGTGTTTCTGCACGGGGATTTGGAAAAAAGACCATACCGGTTGGAAGACTTTCGGGCCCCGTTGGAAGAAGTGGGACTCATCAAGGCGATCACTGGCATTGGAGCCTTCCAGATGAATCACATCTGGCTGGTGAAGACGCGAAGCAAAGATGAAGAAGATGCATTATTCAAAACAGGTGGACTCCAAGTCAAGGGTGGCTTCTGTGCTATCATCGACCTTATCCAACATGATGTAACCGTGAAAATCCACTCGGTTGACTTTGCGGTCTCGAAAGAGAGCATTCGCCAAGCGTTAGTTGAGTTAGGTGAAGTTTTGGAGGTTTCCAACGACAACTGGACTGCCGCGGGCTTTGAACACACGATATTGACGACGAGGGTTGTACGACTGAAAGCGAAGGAAGCCCTGGTGCTAGAAGACTGGCCGCACCTTTTTAAGATTGGGGGGGGGGGGGGCACCGTCCTTCTTGTGGCCCCGGGTCGGGCACTGCTTTGCCTAAGGTGTCACATGCAAGGACATATACGACGAGACTGCCAGACTCCCTACTGTGGTGTATGCCGAGCGTTTGGACATGAAAGTCAAGATTGCGTCAGGAGTTATGCCAGAGTTACGAAGACCGTGCTGCCAACAGACGATGCCCAAGATAATCTAATGGACGCCGAAGAGGCTGAGAAGTTGGCCCCTGGCAGCAACGCCGTGGGACCCGACACCACGGTTCAGGCAACTGGAGAAGAGACAGCCGACGCGACAACGCAAGACGGCAAAGACTCAACGAAAGAATCCGAGGAGTTGGCCGCAACAGGCGGCCAGCAGGACATTCAAGAATCGATGGAGGAAGACATGGGTACCAGTGGCGAGATCGCTACGCCAGAAGCCAGCACAAAGTCTCCGGAAGCGACCACGGGACGCGGCAAGCGTTACCGAGTGGAGAGCACGGAACGCAACCTGAAACGCCCGGAGCGTCTGTGGCATCGCGTCTCGGGCGCTAAGAGTAAAAATGTATGCCCTCGAAACCCGGTCGGCGTCATCGTCGCCGGTTCGGGGACAAGATCGAGACGCGTAAGACCCCGGTTTTCCCACTGCACGGTATAAGAGACACGGTAAGCCTAGCATTGTAGTTTTCATCTTTGTCATCAACATGCTAGCATGACGGTGCCTTTACGCATTGGTACGCTGAATGTACGTGGTCTAAGAACGCGTCGCAAACAGTACCAGTTGAAACGCTTGATGCAAGAAAAAGACCTTGACTTGCTCGTGGTCCAGGAGACTAAAGTTAGTACTGAGGACGTGACTGATAGCTTGGTAGCAGATTTTTCATTGCGGTACAATGCGTGTGTGAGCTATGCAGTGGGAGCATCAGCCGGATGTATTATTTTTGTCAAGACCTCTCTTGGTATTGTAGTGGAAGAGGTCAAAAGTTGCCTACATGGGCGTTTCGTTTTGTGAGACTTTTGTTACGGGCACACTAAATTTAGAGTTATCTGTGTATACGCACCTACAAATTCGAGAGACAGATGTTTTGTTTTTCGGGAAATGCAAGCGTACTTTGAATGTCAGAAATGTGTGATTTATTTGGGTGACTTCAGTTGTGTTTTGACCCAAGAAGATTGCACGTATACTGCTAAAATAAGGTGATGAAAGCGTTGGTTTGCTTAGAGACAGCCTTAATAAGTACTTTTTACATGACGTAGCTCTGTTTGGGATGGGTGGCAGTCTAAACACTTCACACATTTTTAAGGTTCGAGTCACGCACGACTAGATCGAGCATATGTTTGTTCTGAGATAGTACCTTTATGTCAGAACTATGACGTTTATGCTGTTTCCTTCAGTGATCATTGCTTAGTTTCGTTTGAGATAGGTAGAAAGTGCAAAAAGAAGGTTGTATGGGAAATATGGAAACTGAATACTAAGATAAATACACACGAAGGGTTGGTAGATAAGACAAAGATGAAAATCGAGAGTTTTTTCAAAAACGCAGAAAGGAGTGCCACGGAAAGATGGAAATTACTTAAGCAAAAGATAAAAATGAACGCAATAGAGCGTGGTTGCTACATGCAGTATCAAGCTAGAAAACAGGAACGTGAGCTACGGGCAGAGCTAAATGATTTGGTGAATATTGAAGCAGAAAACCCGGGCTTATTCACACATCAACTGCAGGTTGTCAAAAACAAAATTGGATGTCTTGAAGAAGATAATTATAAAGGCTCAATTATACGAGCAAGAGCTGAGAGATACCTCGTGGGTGAAGCCCCGACAAAGCGAGCCTTGTCAGATGAAAAGGCATATGCGCGAGCTCACGACATACTAGAGATAGAATGGAATGGTAAAATATTGAAAGAACATAAAGATATTATGAAAGCTTTTGAAAACTATTATCAGGACTTGTTTGCTTATCGCGAACCGAAGGAGCCGGGTTTTGTAGATGAGTTCTTGATAGAAATGCCGACACTTAATGCTGAGTACACAAATTTATTGGAAACGTCTATTAGTATAGGGGAAATTGAGAAGGCTATCAATGATCTTGGCATGGGCAAATCACCTGGTCCAGATGGCATTAATGCCGCCTTTTACAAGGCGTTCAAGGAGGATATGGCTGCCGCATTGCATGAGGTTTTTTCAGTCTTTAGATCGCGGAACTCTGTCTCCATCGTTTAATCGGGCACACACCGTGCTGATTTCTAAAGGGAAAGAGCAACATGTTTTACGCAAAGTGACAGGATACAGGCCAATCACGCTAACAAACGTGATTATAAGGTGTTTATGAAAGTTCTGGCTAGGAGGTTGCAAGGTTTTATATACAAGTTGGTCGGGTCACATCAGACTTGCGGAATCAAGCGTAGGAGCATATTCACGAATATTCATGTTGCCAGGAGAATTTCGGAGTATTGTGACGCTGCGCTTCTAAAAGTAGCTATGTTGCAAATTGATCTAGTCAAGGCTTTCGACATGGTTCCACACAATATACTCTTCATGCTAGCTGAATACGTTGGTCTTGGTGCGATCATATGTAAAGGATTGGCATACAAAAGTTCAACCACAAATTTAATTGTAAATGGAGAACTCTCACAGCGCATACAAGTACTTTCCTCCGCGCGCCAGGGGTGTCCTTTAAGTCCTTTGCTCTTCGCTCTATTTTCGGAACCATTGTGTCAGAAAGTGATTCACTATGCAGGGATTAATGGTTTCAGGTTGCAGTCATGTGAATTGCGTGTTTTGGCATACGCCGACGATATTGCCTTTTTTGCAGTTGATAGAGAGAGTGTCACTTCGTTATTAAAAACCACTCAAAGGTTTTGTGACATGAGTGGAAGTTTAATGAACAAAGAGAAAAGCATTGGTTTATGGCATGGTAATTGGGACCTTACGCCCAGTTCCTTTGGAAGTATTCAGTGTCTCACGACGCATAGTCGTTCTCTGGGGGTACCATTGGACAGGTATCAAGACAGTGAAGCATTTTGGCTTGGAAAAGCTGAAGAACTGCACGCAACCGCCGAAGGATGGGGTGGTCGTGGTTTATCAATTTTATCTCGGTCAGCTGTATGCAACGTGTTTCTGGCTGCTAAAATTATGTACCTTTTGCAAGTACTTAGTTGTACGCGTAAAATCATTCACAAAGTCCGCAGGATATTCGCCACGTTCATCTGGAGCTCTACGTGGGAGAGAACATCTAGAACGAACTTGTTTCGGCGAGTTAAGCAAGGAGGGCTGTCTCTGTGTCATCTGTTTCTTAACCAAGTAATATCACGTTTCCTGCTCATTAGAGACCAGAGAAACTCTTTTTTACGTTCTTTATTTCGAACAACGCTGTTACACCACATGCCTGACTTCTTTGTATCTTCAGACAGGCGAGAACGACACACCTTGTCACCGTTCTTGCGCGAAGTTGTGTTCTCATATTGTTTCTTAAGGGCAAGGTTTTCGATAGATTACCTAACTAATGTAAAAAGAAAGCGCCTTATGAAAGACCTAATACAGAATGTTTTCCCTGTGCCCCTGTACCGTTCAAGGTATAAGAAATCATATGGTCATGACGTACTAAAGCGAGTGAAAAACATGTGTATACCACCCAATGTGAAAACCTTCTTTTTTAAACTTCATACGGGAACCTTGCCAGTGAAAACGTGGCTTGAAGAAAGATGGATGTATGTACCATGGGGAAGCAGCTGTCTCCTGTGTAACAAACCTGAGACCATTGAACATGTGTTTATTGATTGTGAGAACGCTATTTTCTTTTGGGACATTTTAGAGAGGATTTTAAAAAAAGATTTACCTCTTACTTGATATGAAATTCGTTTTTTGCCTTGTGATAGTTCTGTGCAAAATTTGGATCTCATATTTTTACTTGGTCTTCATTCGGTTTGGCGTAGTATGCTATCGTACAGACACTGTGGTGTGAGAGTTCTATCCGTTAATGAGTGTTTCGTGGAAGCTGTTATAAAAGTGCGAGATGTGTATAAGACTACCGACTGTGTTGAAGATGTAATATCTTTATTTGACGCGTTATCTTGCATAAAACACGTGTGATAGTGATTGTCATATTAGCTTCACCTGTAGTCAAGAAGGCAATAAAGAAAAAAAAGGGGGTGTAGCTCAGTGGTAGAGCGCTCGCTTTGCATGTGAGAAGCCCCGGGTTCAAACCCCAGCACCTCCAAAGCGCTTTCGACTTTAGCGTTACCTTTTTTATTACGTGTTGTCATACTACAGTACCATGAGTTACCAGTGCGCATATCATAAAGTACATCTAATCGAACATCGCTGCCGGTTTCTTCGACCATACAATTATGCGGCTTTCCTCAATGACAAAAAAAATTTTATCAGGCAGCACTGACAAGATGATTCTTTTTTAATTTCGACTAATGATTTATTTTATTGTTAGAACAATCTGATGATCACCAAGAAACGCGTTAATTGGCCGCTCCAGACGTAACGGGGGTGTAGCTCAGTGACTCTATGTACTGAGCTACACCCCCGTTACGTATGGAGCGGCATGGGTTTAAGCTGCACGAGGTTGAAGTCCGGCTGTTGGCTTATGCGTACGATATTGCCATTTTTTGCGCGGACTCTGACGCCATAGCAGATGCTGTCAAATGCGTTACTAACTTCTGTGCTGCAAGTGGCATCGCTGTAAACTGGGGAAAATGCCTTGGCTTTTGGCACGGTGACTGGGCAGAAACCCCAGACAGTTTTGCCAGCATAAGGTTTGTTACGACACCGGTGAAATACTTGGGTGCCCCCTCGAATGCTACAAAGACAGCGACTCGTACTGGAGGAGCCAAGTGGATAACCTGCGGGAAAGAGTGAACAAGTGGAATGGCTGGAATTGGTCTATGTTTTCTAAAGCCACAATTTTCAACATATTCTTAGTGAGTAAAATTTGGTATATCTTACAAGTCTTACATTGTTCAAAGGTAAACATCCAAAAATTTCACCGTGTGTTCGCTGTCTTTGTGTGGGAATCTTCTTGGGAAAGATCGAGTCGGACCAATTTATTCCTTCGAGTGCGAAATGGAGGACTGGGCTTGTCGTATTTGTTTTTAAGACAGGTAGTCAATCGATTTTGTTTCTTTAGAGACGTCGACAACCCATTCCTTCGCACTGTCTGTCAACTTTGCCTAGGGCAACACTTGCCTAACATGGTTGTATCAACCTGCGGCGTACCTGGTGGCGTTTATGGCTTTCTCCGCGAAGTTTTACTTTCTTGTAGGTTTCTGTCAGTGCGCTTCTCACTTGAATACTTGAGTCAAGTCCGACGTAAAAAGTTTTATAAGGACCTATGTGATGTGTTTTTACCAGTGTCTTTGTATCGGTCCCTTTACAATGTGTGCCATGGCCACACTGTACTAAAGCGCGTCAAGGCGATGAAAATACCGCCAGGTGCTAAGAATTTCTTTTTTAAGTTACATACCGGTACGCTGACCGTCAAAACCTGGATGGCTGCAAAGGAATTTTACGTTCCTTGGGGCACGCATTGCATAATATGCAGAAAGGAGGAGACAATTGAGAATGTATTCCTTGACTGCTGGGATGCTGTCTTTCTTTGGGACGTGCTCCAGCGCACGATCAAAAAAGATTTCCCCCTTGATGCACATGGCATCCGCTATTTGCAAATACAAAGTGACGACGGTACCCCATATGATATGATAATGCTTATGGCTCTCCATAGCATTTGGAAATCCAGGATGGCAGCCGTGCACTTTGATGTAGATGCACGAGCGCCCACCCAGTACTTGAAAGAATATATAAGAAATTTTGTGGATGAACACAAGTTGCAGGAACTCAACCCAGAGAGGTTGCCGCGCGTCGAATTACTATCGACGATAAAAACATTTTAACAGATGCGTGGCCACATCATTTGAGCCACGGTTTTTACAATGTTTTGGATTGTGTTGTGTAATTATCTGTTAATATGTGTATTGTTTACGTGAGCCGAAAACAGGCAATAAAGAAAAAAAGGGGTGTAGCTCAGTGGTAGAGCGCTCGCTTTGCATGTGAGAAGTCCCGGGTTCAAACCCCGGCACCTCCAAAGCGCTTTCGACTTTAGCGTTACGTTTTTTATTACGTGTTGTCATACTACAGTACCATGAGGTACCAGTGCGCATATCATAAAGTACATCTAATTGAACATCGCTGCCAGTTTCTTCGACCATAGATTTGTGCGGCTTTCCTCAATGACAAAAAAAATTGTATCAGGCAGCACTGACGTGATAATTTTTTTTTAAAAATTTGACTAATGATTTATTTTATTGTTAGAACAATCTGATGATCACGAAGAAACGCGTTAATGGGCGCTCCAGACGTAACGAGGGTGTAGCTCAGTGACTCCACTTTCGGCTTCGGTGGGAGACGGACGTGTGATGGCTCGCTCCGTGCGAGGTGCTTCGGTGGCTGCTGCTGGCCGCGGTGTTAGGTTCCCTTCTGCACCATCGGATTACCGGTTTTTGTCGCCTACATTGCCGTCGGGTGACAGTATAGAAGAGTGTGTGTTTCTGCACGGTGATTTGGAAAAAGACCATACCGGTTGGAAGACTTTCGGGTCCGTTGGAAGAAGTAGGACTCATCAAGGCGATCACTGGCATTGGAACCTTCCAGATGAATCACATCTGGCCGGTGAAGATGCGAAGCAAGGATGACAAAGATGCATTACTCCAAACAGGTGGACTCCGTGTCAAGGGTGGCTTCTGTGCTATCATCGACCCTATCCAACATAATGTAACCGTGAAAATCCACTGGGTTGACTTTGCGGTCTCGAATGAGAGCATTCGACAAGCGTTAGGGGAGTTTGTTGAAGTTCTGGAGGTTTCCAACGATAACTGGACCGTCGTGGGCTTTGAACACGCGATATCGACGACGAGGTTGGTGCGACTGAAACTGAAGGAAGGCGTGGTGCTAGAAGACTTGCCCACCTTTTTAAGATTGGAGGGGGCACCATCCTTCTTGTGGCCCCGTGTCGGGCACCGCTTTGCCTAAGGTGTCACATGCAAAGACATATACGGCGAGACGGCCAGACTCCCCGCTGTGGTGTATGCCGAGCGTTTGGACATGAAAGTAAAGATTGCGTCAAGAGTTATGCCAGAGTTACGAAGACCGCGCTGCCAACACACGACGCCCAAGATAATCTAATGGACGCCGAAGAGGCTTAGAAGTTGGCCCCTGGCAGCAACGCCGTGGGATCCGACGCCACGGTTCAGGCAACTGGAGAAGAGACAGCCGATGCGACAACGCAAGACGTCAAAGACTCAACGAATGAATCCGAGGAGTTGGCCGCAACAGGCGGCCAGCGGGACATTCAAGAATCGATGGGGGAAGACATGGGTACCAGTGGTGAGATCGCTACGCCAGAAGTCAGCACAAAGTCTCCGGAAGCGACCACGGGACGCGGCAAGCGTAACCGAGTGGAAAGCACGGAACGCAACCTGAACGGCCCGGAGCGTCTGTGGCATGGCGTCACGGACGCTAAGAGTAAAAAATATGCCCTCGAAACCCGGTCGGCGTCATCATCGCCGGTTCGGGGACAAGATCGAGACGCGTAAGATCCCGGTTTTCCCACTGCACGGTATACGAGACACGGTAAGCCTAGCATTGTAGTTTTAATCTTTGTCATCAACATGGCTAGCATGACTGCGCCTTTACGCATTGGTACGCTGAATGTACGTGGTCTAGGAACGCGTCGCAAACAGTACCAGTTGAAACGCTTGATGCAAGAAAAAGACCTCCACTTGCTCGCGGTCCAGGAGACTAAAGTTAATACTGAGGACGCGACTGATAGCTTGGTAGCAGAGTTTTCATTGCAGTACAATGCGTGTGTGAGCTATGCAGTGGGAGCATCAGCCGGATGTATTATTTTTGTCAGGAACTCTCTTGGTATTGCTGTGGAAGAGGTCACAAGTTGCCTACATGGGCGTTTTGTTTTGTGTGATTTTTGTTACGGGAACACAAAATTTAGAGTTATCTGTGATACGCACCTACAAATTCGAGAAACAGATGTTTGTTTTTTCGGGAAATGCAGGCATACTTTGAATGTCAGAAATGTGTGATTCTGTTGGGTGACTTCAATCGTGTTTTGGCCCTAGAACATTGCACGTATACTGCTAAATTAAGTGATAAAAGCGTTTGTTTGCTTAAAGATAGCCTTAATAAGTACTTTTTCGTTGACGTAGCTCTGTTTGCGAAGGGTGGCAGTCGCCAACACTTCACACATTTTCAAGGTTCGAGTCAGCACGACTAGATCGAGCATATGTTTGTTCTGATATAGTACCTTTATGCCAAAGCTATGATGTTTATGCTGTTTCCTTCAGTGATCATTGCTTAGTCTCGTTTGAGATAGGTATAAAGTGCCAAAAAAGGTATGAGAAACGTGGAAACTGAATACTAAGATACTCTCTTCGCCGATACCTTCTGTATTCCCCCTGACAGCACACATCGTGGTGGCACGATTTCACGCACATACAATGAGGCGAAAATTAGCAGATTTAGCGCTGGCTACTTCTTCGGAGAGCACCTTTTATTTCTCTGGCTTAGTGATCTTGCTAACTCAAGAATGATAGAAGTTGCTGATGCACAATATTTCGTTTTTGCGTTATCGCCCTCAACTTTTAATTTCATAGGTCAGGTTTAATGAATTTACCTCTGCGCCTTTTGTGTAATGAGGACAAAACAATTGGTCATTTTTTGATATTTTGTGACCAATTCAATTCTTTCAGTAAGAGCCTACCAGTACCACCTCTTCGGAAAATGGGCCTAGAACTGTAACGAGGATGATAATGGATCCTCAAAAATTGTTCTTACGAACTCAGGGGGATAGGCTAAGAATTGATTATATATGTCAGTGACACTTTTTTCGTATGAATTATCTATACCCAACAGAGAAAGAAAGTGCGTAAAACGGAAGGAGTGCAATAGCTGTTTTTTGAATCATTCAGATCAGATAGTATGGTTGCTATGTTGGACATAAATTAGCGTGATTAAACAACAAAAATCTTTATACGTTAAAATATTCCTGCAGGAATATTCGTCACAAAACTAGAAACTTAAGTTGTTTAGTTTCGCGAAGGTAAGTACAAACGGCATTAAAATCACTCTTGTGGCTGAAGCCCAGATCAGAAGCACCGAAGGAAAGTATACTCTCGATTGTAAAGTTAAGCCCAGGTTAGCGAATGGGATAAAAGTACGTCTATTCCTTGGTAATCTGTATCAACAACATGACAATTTAGAGTGCTCTATTGTTTCTGCTTCTGAACAAAGTTTGCATAGAAGTGATATCGCCAGACCTTCCCTGTGTGAATAAAATGTAACAGGGTGACACGAGATCGTCATATGGCTATTATGACTTCTATTTGTGTAGTAGGATACCACTGGATTTTCCACGGAAATTTTAGGTACCTAATTCTGTCGATGACGTTATTGATTCAATAGCATCTGCACGAGGCGAAACTTTTCTGCATCTTACCGCAGTGATTTTAGTTACTTGAGGTACGACGGATAGTATTGGTTCATTCAATGCCGTTCTTGCTAGAGAATCAGCGATTTCATTTAATTCTAGTCCACAATTGCTAGGTACCCAAAATAATTTCAGTAGCTGCCGCTGTGGAGTAATTAATATAAGGAGCATCTCTAAAGGTACAGATTTTGATTAAGCCGTAATCAAAGTATGTACCAAGAGGGAATTAGTAATCAATATTGCGTCATGGGCATTCAGAGGTAGCTCGTGCCATTCTAGAATAATTGCCAACAGTTCAGCTTAGAAAACGGGGAGAAGTTCGGTGGTCTGGAACTATAATAACATAATAATATTTTTTCGTTGCCTCTACTCTGTGGCACAGCCGCAAGGACGTTTCATTTGCCGGTCAGGACTATTTCACTGCGACTAAAATAATCTTTCGTACTAGTAAATAACACTCTAATTGAGTGATTAACCAGTAGACCTAAAGCATTACATATTACAAAAATTTACAGAGATTACGGGAAGGATTCACCTTCTACACGGCCAATCCCCTCCAATGGGTGTGTGCCATGCGTGGAGGTCAAGAAGAAGAAGAAGAAGAATAAAGGAGCCATGTTGCCGAACGACCCAGTGCCAGAAGAAGAGATCGCTCCGCGAACCCAAAACTCGAACACTGCTGCTCAAGGTGAAGCCGGTGACGAGAACATCCCGTACGGCGAAGGAGACTATCAGAGACGTGTTCTGATCACCAGCGTCTCATCCGGTACTATCTACTACACCCAAAGCCTGCTCTTCTGGATGGCCTGGTACGAGATGGACCACTGGTGTCGTCGACCGAGTGGCTTCGCCAACATGAGCGTAGCTGCGTGGAAGGAGCTGGCCATTCCGCGTTTCGCCAACGGAAGTTACAGCCAGTGCACGGTACGCGTACCACCGGACGGTGGCAACTGGGCACGCGTCGAGCCGTGCGTTGAGTGGGAGTTCGACACGGACGAGCACGGCAACACCGCAGTCAGCCAGTGGAGCGTCGTGTGCCAGTGGCGGCACCTTGCCGACGTCGCCAGAGGGGCAAACATGGCCGCAATGATCTTCATGCTTCTGGCTACTGGCCCTATAGCCGACCGCATTGGTCGTAAAACTATGGGAGTTCGGGCCCTCGTGGCATCGCTGATCACGCTTGCGGCAACGTGCGTGGCCACCGACCTGCAGACGTTCATTTTAGTGCGTTCAGTTGCAGCTGCAGCGACGGGCAGCCTACTTGTGTTCTTGGTGCTGCTGTACGAGATCACCACCTCGACGCGCCGTCTACTCTACACCACCTTGAGCACGACGTTTTCATTTGTCGTTCCGCGGTTGCTTCTCACTTTCGCAACTGCCTTCAAGCTGAGTTGGACGGTGTGCCACTCACTGCTAGCACTATGTGCCCTGGTTCTGCTCGCCGCTTTTCGCGTCCTCGACGAATCACCGTCTTGGCTCCTAGCTGTGCAACGAGAAGACGAAGCCAGGCGCGTTGCAATGAAAGTAGCCAACATCAACCAGGCTTCCATAACCGTATGCCAGGAGTTCTTCAAGAAACACATCAACCAAGTACAGCATCTAACTGACGGAACCACAGGGACAATACAAGCTAGCTACGTGACGTATGCCCTCACCGCATTCATCTGGGCCGTCCTGGGCTTCACGTTCATCCACGTCATGATAAGCAGCCCTACTACGCATAAGACCCACGTTCGCGCCCTGATCGACGTCGGCATCACTCCCATGCTCATGGCTCTGTGGCCTTGGTTGGAAGACGGCCGCCGTGTCAGAAATGTGGCGTCAATCGCTGCGCTTGTGTACAGTGCTTCGTCGGCTCTCTTGTTCTGTCTGTACACCGACTATGATACTGCTTTGCGCTTGATACTGTTGGGGGTCATGCGCCTAGCGTCTCTATTTGTCAACCTTCTCGAATTCTACCTTACTCTTGCTGCGTTTTCCATAGATTCACGGTGCACCGGTTCTTGCACAAGCCTGGCTTTCTTCATGATAGGCGTTGCAACTGCACTTGTTACATTCAATCGTGTGCTCGGGAGCCGCGAAGACAGTGTGCTAGTAGTGGAAACAATACTGATGGCGGCTACTGCTGTGGCCATACTATACGTGCCCTCAAAGAACGATTTACAGCTACGAACAATTGACTACGTAGACCCAGTGTCACTACCCCCCAAACTGAGTCGTCCTGTTGATAGCGGGCTACTTCCATGTCCGCCTGCATTACCGGTGATTACCGAGGTTGAGACCAAAGCATCGCCTGCTGATGTTTGCCCTTCCTCGAAGAAGAAGGCAAAAGGGAAGCAAATACCTGAACAGTACGCTGTGCGTGCGTCGAAGCTGCCGATTAACTGGTAAATTAGTTTTGTGTATAATAAATATATCGATAAAGAGTGCCTATGTATAAGTAAAATAGCGTCAACGTAAGTACTTCTATAATTTTGCATTAATCTTCAAACAACCACTTTTATTAAATAGGGTTGTGGGTTCAAGCAAGCTGGTACTCGCCAATCACTTCGGGATAGTTGGTCATGTGCCCTTTACGTACCTGCATTTCTCACTTACAAAAGTTGTGCTCTTTTAATAACCGAGCTTGTTGAGCTAGACGTGATCAGTGTAACAATAATTGACGCGATTTAACGTCCCAAAATCACGATATGGTTATGGGAAATGCCGTGGTAGAGATGCCCCAAGGGCATCCTTCATCAACATCATCATAATCATCATCAACATCATCACCACCACCACCACCATCATCATCATCATCATCATCCGCCTGACTACGTCCACTGCAGGACAAAAGCCTCTCCCATGTTCTGCCAGTCCACTCGGTCCTGTGCTTGCTGCTGCCAATTTATACCCGCAAGCTTCTTAATTTCATCTGTCCACCTTACCTTCTGTCTTCGCCTAACCCACTTGCCTTCTCTAGAAATCCAGTTAGTTACCCTTAATGACCAGCGGTTATCCTGTCTACGTGCTACATGCCCGGCCCATGTCCATATACTATTCTTGATTCCAACTATGATATCCTTAACCCCAGTTTTTTCCCTAATCCACTCTGCTCTCTTCCTGTCTCTTACGGGCTTCCTTACGTGCACCTAAATACCTTAACGTGCGCCTTAACGTACGCGGGCCTCGAACATTTTCGCCTCCACTGAGAACGCAGCCGCCACCAGGATTATATCTAGCCGTAATTTCTGTGTGCGTCCTATCAAAAAACTATTCTCATCATAAGTGGGAGTGTATCAGAGAAATTCGGTTAATCCCACCATGCCCCACAAGTCCACTGAAAATGAAGAAGGCAACAGTCAGCCCAACTATTGATAACCGGGTATAGGTCACAGCAACTGAGCCCATTCTGCTACTCAACAGTGATCCAATAAACATAAATGCAACAGCTAACCCTACTAGAAAAGTGCCATGGCGGCGAGCCGAAGACACCCAGTAAGTACAAAGTGACAACGAGAAGTTACCAAGAAAACGGGCGCCGCCAGGCGCCGCGAGCGAACTAGACCGGCCGTCGCGTCGTCTCTCGCACAAACGATTTGCCACAGCTGCATACGAAGCTTTCGCACTGTTTAAAGTATATAAAAAACTTGTATATGAGAATTTTGAAGCGCTTGCCCTTCTCGGCACCAAGCCCACTTCAAAGCATGGCCTCCGAGATGGAAGTGCACGGCGTGTTTCTCTTCTGTCGGGTTCCTCGATGGGCGCACCCCACTCCGCTGCTCAGGAGGGTGGAGACAACCACGTCGTCTGCTACGGATTCTACCATTACGATGCGCTCTCCGCGAGCCGCCCATAGCTACGACGCCAAGCCAATGAGTGTTGCGCGGCTGCATACAGAGTTTGTTGCGTCAAAACGTGGGGTACTCAATCAACATGAGAGAAATACAAAGTTTTTCAATAGTGAGTGTGAAGGTCCTAAATATACAGTCTCTAGTATTCATTTTTAAAGTGACATTAGCAGCTAGAGTTGCTCGCCGCATAAAATAACAAAGACGCAAGCCGCGTTAATACATTAAATTAGCGTCTTTTTGGACTGGTCGCTAACTATATATACAGGTTAAAGATGTGAAACAGCCGCACCTAAGTCACATGACCTTTCAATGTATAATTGTGTTGTATGCATTCCACAAAAGTGTAAAAACAGTTTGCCACTTGCCAGCTGGCTGAAAAAAATAAGAAAAATACGTGCTGTCGAGAGATAAGGACAAATTACAGCATATCCACGGAGTGAATGATGATGTGTGAGGTGAAGCATTTATCCGTGCTTCAGTCCGTGCGTTCGTTCATGCGTTCGTCCATGTGTTCGTCCATTCACACGTCCATCCGTCCAGAATATCCATGGAGCACATCAAAGCACGGATGGACGAACACTTTGTTCCACACATTATCAACCATGATGAGTGAGGCAAAGCGTACGTGCGTCCGTCTGTTCTTGCTTCCGTCTGTCCGTGCACCCGTCTGTCTGTCCGACCGTCTTTCTCTCACTCACACTTGCGCCACATGCTGAGAGACTCATATAACTTGGTGGTTACAACTCCAACCTTCGCCCATAAGTGATTGCATACCATATATTCCTGTATTGTTTTTGAATAATTCAATAGCTACCTCATTTATAGACCACAGCCTGCAACGCACAGTATATTCTACGTTGGTTTCATCTCTTATATTTTACCGCAAACAGCAGATTGGCGAAAAAAGTTTTGAAAAGGTATTATACTATTGTGATCTACATGTGGCTTTTATTGCAATAAATCATGGCTCCCACGCAGACATTTACTGTAAAATCAGGTTTAGCGTAGTTTGTGTAGAAATATATTGTAAATTAGCCTTTTTTAAGCGTTCATTGATATAGGTAACATGAAGTGACCGCACGGCTTTACAAAATGCGCAAGCAGACTGCATTTATTGTACAGATATTTCAGATGCCACAGCTTTATATGGGTCATAACTTTAATTTATTTCATAAACAAGCGTCATAACTCACTGCGAGTTGACCGCAGCACATGTCTTGCTTCCACTTCCGCTGGTTTTCGTTGTTTCGAGCTGGCCCAGGTGAACTCGCAGCTTTACTCCTGCACAACTTGATATCGATATTTTTTCTAGAGAACTCTTTTATTGCTTGCATGGTTGCACGCTTCACTTCGCCACTTTGATTGAATATTCAGTTATAGTAATGACAGGGGTGATCAGGGTGAACAGGATGTCTGCTCAGGATGTGATTCCTTTCAAGTCCTCTTCGCAAGATATGAGGGAGCTCATAACCTCACCTCTCGGATAACACAAGTTCTCGCTATCCTGAACATACTCCTTCAGTGCAGTTAAATTTCCGTGTTCATGGCCCACCGAGCCCATCATTGCAGCCCCGCATTGGTCACAATTCGTTTTCTTCGAGATTCCTTACACAAGAAATCCACCTAGATGCTTCTTTCTATTGAAGTCAACGCTTCAATGAAAAGGTTTTTCCCATCATCAGTTTCCACTTCAGCATCTTCACGACACTCTATGTTGTCTTCAGAAATCATGTCAACCAGGTACTGTGAGTCATCATTTTTATAACTAGAGTTCGCTGACGCACACAAGCTTGGAAGCACATTTCATGTCGTCGTAGGTGTTAGAAACGGTTACAAGGACAGACTCGCAGATGGACGCAAAGATGGACCAACGTGTGGATTAACGCAGGAATGGACAAATGGATGGACGTACAGACGCACGGGTGGATGCATGGACAGACAGACGCACGGACAGATCAACGGATGCACGAAATAATGCAGGGACGGATGCATGAAGTAATGCAGGGACGGGCCCACGAACTAAAGCAGGGACGATCTGATGGACGCTTTGCCATACTCATCATCATTCATTCACTGGTTATGCTTTGACACCGTTTTAATTGTCATGCAATTCCAAGCAACTGGCTACTACGACTATGACGACACGTGTCCCACGGCGTAAAGGGCTTTTCCCTCGAAAAGAAATAGTTAAAGAGCCACATCCATCCGTCCATCCATCTATCCAAAAACAAATGTGCGCGTTTAGTATTCGTGTTGAGTTCCAGAAATGGTGCGTAGCCGTGTTTTAAAGAAGCACTGACATCAAATTCGAGATGTGCCCATCGCCCGATCGATTGGTCTGCATAGGTCTTCTTGGCCGACTTTGAACGGCATCCGTCACGTGGGACTTATTTTAATTTGATGTCAAAGAGCGCAGGAAAGCAAAGGAGAAAAAAAAATGAACATTAGACTGCCCTGCGACATCAACGTTAGTGCTACGTGTTCGATGTGATACATTCCACAAATAACTTTCTGATTGACGATACTATCGATGACGAGTACAATCCGAGTGTTCTTATCATGGCGCCGACTGGCGCCGAAGCACAGAAATGCACTCTCTCGTCGCGTCTGGTCTTTATCGCACCGGATTGAATGATTCGAAATAACGGCGAAAGAAAAGAGCATGATTAAACGTGTGCTTGTCGGTCAGCATGTTGGGGAATCGTGAGTTTCAGTCGTCTCGTTCGAAGCACGGAAAAAGCGCAAGAAGGGTGTCTTTTCATATCACGTATATGTGTTCCCGCCAACACGACCACAAGTTATCAAAAGTGGAACAGCGTATAGCCAGATATCATCGCTAACAAGTAACACGCAGGTATCGTTTAATTTTAGTTCATCTGTAGTTTTTGCGTCCTCGTTAAAGTGGTAATACCGCGTTAGACACGAGCGATAGATGGGGCCATCTGGAACCGCAAAAAAGAACCTGGTAGCAGAAAACGTATTCTATTTCTCCGCTGATATCATTCGCGATAGCTATATTGCATTGACCCCTCTGAGTATACCTGAATGCTTTACCCCCCAAAACACGCATATATAGCTAGCTGAGACACATGAGCGAACATCGCTGAAGCCTGCATCCTCAAGCACCTCTGCAGTGCTGCTTGAAATGGCATCCACTACGGAATCACTGCTCTGCAAAAGGTCGACTGAAGCAAAAATAAATCGCGACGTCGCAAATTGCAGACATTCCAAGCTCCCAACTATCGTATTGAACCCGAGTCAACACTTTTTACGGCGACGACACGAATGCAGGTGACAAGGCATGACTGATATGCCCGCCTAGCACACAAAAAGCTTGCGGAGCAGCTGAGCCCGCTGTCATTCTTTGCTGTGGAGGAGTGGTCAGCTGTGGCGTGATCTGGTGGTGACCGCGAGGTATCACTAAAGTGTACTAGAATATTTTAGTACAGTGCAGTAGCACTATAGTAGGGTGGCAAGAATGGGGAGGTGTGAAAAGCAGCCACCAAAACCAGTCCCCAAAGCACGCCGATGCCGCTTGGGGCGCTGCAATAGCGGAGCCCTCCGCAAAAAGAACTATCGGTTAAGAAGAAAGTGAAGGAAACTAAGACTGACATGTGGAGAATGGGCATGTATAAGAAGTCCGCACTAGAGATCTATCGAACTTTTACGCAGGAAATCGCCAAGGAAAGGATCTATGATAATACTCGGGGTAGTTCTCTGCTGTTTGAGGCCAGGACGGGAGTACTGCGAGCCAAGAAATATCGGGCTAAATACGAAGGGGTAGACACAGTATGCAGTGCGTGTGGAGAGGAAGAAGAAACTGCCGAACACTTGATAATGTTCTGTAAAGGGCTTCACCCTATAGTTCAGGATGATGGCACAGAGTTTTTCAAAGCACGCGGGTTTAGGGACCGGGAGGGCAAAATAAACTTTAAGCGGGTAGACTTAACTAGAAGGAGGTTATCTGATTGGTGGCTAAAGTCAAGGCACGAGTGAAAATTAATCTCTCACTGCAAAGTACGAATCCTCAAACTCACTTTTTAAGGACAAAAAATAAATATAGTTTTTGGTTCATTAGGTATTACGGCTTGGTGGCGCTAGCCACCGCCCGATCTAAAGGGTACAGCCATATCCATCCATCCATCCATCCATCCATCCATCCATCCTCCACTACGGCGCTGCACGCCGTAGTGGAGGGCTCCGGAAATTTCGACCACCTGTGGTTGTTTATCGATTATACTACAATTCAGAGGTTTGAATCAATGGGCCCGCGCTGCGGGAGCACAATATCATTTTATTAAACTTCGTACTTATAATCGACATGTCATAAAGCATCCGTTAAACATGGTTGTATTACCATAATTTATCTTGCTAAGATCAAACAAAAACCCAAGTGTTTGTCTCACTAGGCACGATGAAATAAATGTGGATTTTACTTGTTCTTAGAAGCGTTTAGGATGAACATTGTTCTACAGGCTACCGTACCTATTAACCACCTTAAATCACGATGACATTGACCCTTTGTCCTTCCTTCTGCCATTGAGAACTTCTTATGTATCTATTCAAATATTGCAAGAAACGTTGCTACGATTGGCTCTCTTGCGCATTTTTAAAATAATTGTAATTACTGTATTTGTTTTGATGTCTCTGTGTAGCAGTGTTTAGTTTTGATCTGATGATTTCTGGCACTTCAATATAATATTATGTGTAACTAATTTCTTACGATTAATTTCCAACTATAGTGCTTTATATATATGTAATTTTAAATAATCAAAATTGCCACATTAGATGCTTCGGCCAGCTAATTCACTTTCCCGAATAGTAGATCTCCGGGAATTTTCGTCACCCTACTTATTGACTTTTGCTTTTCATGTTCATGCCAATCATGACACATAAGTATTCCCTCGCTCTTTGTTTGTGGAGCTTTGTTTCAGAACTTTTGTACTCGAACTTGGTGTCATTTTATACTTGTAAAGTTTATTTTTTTTTATTCTACTTGTATGAGTGTCTGTCGTGTATTGCTGCTTTGCCAACTTGTGACTGGGTCGGTACTTTGTCAATCTCTCGAGCTTTTAGTCCCGTGCTCCTCTACTCATTGAAAGAAAAGAAATGAAGTCTCTGACCAAAACAACTATAGCTAATTTATGTGAATTAAACTAGCAAATTTTGCACAAGATGCTGGACGTAGAACACAGTGGCCTAATGTGCACTGGAGAGTTGCATGTGATGGCTGATCACAACGTGGCGCATGTTAAACCTATTTCTCATTGTCACAGAAAGCCGAAATATTATTTCACCGTCAACCCTCTCCGCAAATATATGATCACTGAGCTAAAAATAATTACAGTAACTCTGAGAGCTTGCATCTGCTAGCGGACCACAATCGCAGGTATTTCCATTGTATATTATTTGCAGTGTATAATTTTCTTCTTTTTTAACCGACACGGGGCCCGCCAGAATTGCAACTGTTTATGGAAACGGGAGCCTTGCTTTTCAGGTACTGCAACCTAATGCTCCGCGACCTGTACTATCAGCAGAAGCAAGTTTTATTTTGGAAACATAACTGATAAACAGCGCTACCGTGTTGCAGGAAGGACTTGCTGACAACTACAACTTGCACAATTTAAGTAGCAGCTCAATTTCTACATGTATAATGAGTGCATCAAATACTAACTGTCGAAGTAATTCGCACTATACGAGTAACGGTGTTACTTAAAACGCGTAACCACCAACACTGCGAAACAAGGCGCGCATTCTTGCTCTCATCACAATTACGAAATACCAGATATCTCGCCGCGTAGCTTGCCACATAATATACAGGGTGACCATCCGCCGCTTAGCGGTGTGCGATTCATGGGCGACACACACTGCCAGTGAATCCGATAGAAGTCTTTCATCGTCTTCTTCACTTTATTCCATCTCATGCAGCATTTTTTCTACAGACAGAGCGACTCCTCCAGTAAATGATCCACGTTGACACTCTTGGGACTCTTCAAGAGGCTGAACTTTGAAGAGGCTGAAGTTTTGCGGACAAGCATAATGCAACGACACTGGATCTACTTTTTTTTTGTCGTTGACACCTTCGGGCATTTCAGAGTAACCCAGCGCTATCACCGATTGGCGGAGTACTTGTAAAGCAGCTACCACCACTGAAAAAAAAAAAAAAAAAACAGCGCGCCCGAGGAAAACTCTCCCAAGTGCGCCGCTCACTACCCACACCGGTGTTATCAGCGCCCCTGGCAGCATCAGCACGCCGAAGGGCCTTCTCCGACAAGCAAAAAGCGCCGCGCTGATCACACTTCCCCATTCTAGCCACCCTAACTATAGTGTACCACAGAACACCTATACACTACCAATTAGAGTAGGGAAACTGTACCTTTGACATCGCAGCGAAAATAAGGGTAGCGGTGGCGTTGTGAACTAACCTCTCCGACTTAGAGACGGCGCTAATAGGCTTATCATCATCATCATTGCGCTAAAGCAATATGGCGGCTGCTTTGGTAGCGGTACAGTGTCTAGAAATATTAGCGGGTGCGGAGGGTCGCGATGCACGCCCACAGGTTTATGGGCGTTTATTCGCTGCTATTGAGGGATGGCATTTGCGCACATGGCACCCTAAAGTTACTATAAATATTCCTGCTATGCTGCCAGGTGACCTAGAGGCCTCAACTGGCAAAAAAACACGCCAAGCAAGTAAGCTTACTTTGTTTGTAGACAATCGTGAATGCAGCAGTATACATGTAAACAAGGAACACTGCCTCTCACTGAGTTGAACAATACATGCAAAAAACAGTGATAGCCTTCTGTTCAATGAAATTACCCGCTGAAATGGTGCAACTTATTCTCTTGGCTTGTTCAGTCAGACAACGATACTTACACTGGACACCCCTTGCACTGTACTTGGTACTGTGCTGCCCATTGGCTTTCTCACCACACATGCTCTCAAAAAGTGCAGTGTCTATACGATTAGTCTGAGCCGCAATATGATATTTGACAACGCATTGGTGAGAAGCACATCGTGTTGAATAAAAAGAAATGACCCCACGCTGTTGTGCTAGGTATCCTTGCACATAACATTGTTCTCGATATTGTGTTTAGAATCCGTGTTTTTGCCTGCGCGTCGGATCTTTTTACGACTAACTAGATCAACCTACAGTTGTGGTAAGCTAGTGCATCCTAGGAAAACAACATTTACAGGATCATGTTGAAAAGTAAACTTGGTTTACGTTTCAATAGGGGTAAAAAAGTTGCAGTGACCAGCACTTTTATTCAGTAGCAGTTGGCGAATAATGAAAGCACGAGTCGAAACTTTTCAGCAAGTCAACATTCCTGTCAAAGTTGTCACGGATGGCAAGAGAATTAGCTACCCGTGCCCTTGCTCGCCTCCTGTACATCACCTGACGCACAAGATGGAGGATGCCTGTTGGTGCTCCCAAAAGCACTCATTCGTAAAAAAGACATTACGCACCAGTGGATATCACTCGCAATACACTGCACATGACAATACAACAGGGACATTTGGAACACTAGTAACACTAGACAGCTGAGAAGTGCTGGAAGTCATGGTAGCAATGTTAGAAAAATGGCCAGTAAATAATCATTGCAGACAAATGTGCATAATGAAATTTTTTATGATGTTTACTCACAAAGTAAGCGCCATTTCTTATTATTTAGGTGTTTGCATACCAGACTGAAGAGTTATGTGCACAGCACAATCTGCCACTTCTCAGCGAAAGTACTAAAGTGATTGTTCTGGCTCAGTAGTCATCTGCTCGACGGGGAACGCAGACGCCAATGTTGGCGACTATTGTTGCTCCCGCCGGTTGTGGGGTGCACACTGTATTTATATTTTTGCAGGCAAAAGAATCACTAGCTTTTCCAATTTACGAGAAGTTGTGCACAGTTCATAGACCAACTGTGAGGAGTGACACAAGTGTCGAAACATATTGTTGAGACACGCCAAGCATCCATACCAACCAAACTGTTCAAGTGGACAGGATATTGCAATAAATTCAGGACTAACACTTACCGGTCTGTAAGACAAAGTTCCCCTTGTTGGCCTCACTACAATTTGCACAATTGTAGCCGATATGCCTAGATATCGCAAAGCTAGGTTCTCAAAATACTTACCGACCAACTATAACACTAAAGTACATCAAGTGTATGAACATTCTTGGACCGCTACCGATAAAATAGGGATGATTTGTTTTCGCGCACTGTTGCACAGGTGCGATGCTTCATAGTGTACCCAATTCTAGAAAACACCCAGTGGTGCCACTACTTCTTTTCACAAAAACCGAAAAAAAATTCAAGCAGTTTGCTTACTCCAGTTAGAAAATGACGGCTACCATTTTCCAAGTCAAAAAGAGAATTTTTAGTGTTTAATTTCATAAAATGTGGGGCACACGTACTGCTGACTGTAAAAAACTAACCACAGTAATAAGTACGATAAATATTGATGACGTCACAAATTTTCATCCGGAATCGGCCTCCTACATGATGACGTGCATCCTTGCACCACAATCAGAACTAATGGGAAGATGAAATATTTTGGTAGAGAACACTAATTGCTCGCCCTGCTGTCTTGTGCCAACGAGTGATTATTTCCTCTTCTTTAACTCGAAACAGTGACTCGGGGTACGATTTGAAGACAGTGAGAAATTTAAGGACACGGTTCGCAACAGGTTCAATTACAAAGCGGCGATCTTTTATTCCGATTGACTAAGTAAACTACTGCTAAGGTACGAGAAGCACTAAGAAGTTGCCAGTGATTCCATAGAAAAGTGAAGTAGGTTTTTGCTAAACTAAGTCCACCAATAAAAACTTTTGCTAATGAATATTTAGTTCCTTGGAACCATATGGCCCTTACTTCTTGAATGACCTTCAAAGTTTTTATGTTTTGCATTGACAGATGAATAAATGAGTTTTTTTTTTTTGTGCCAAAGACACTGCTCAAATGATGGACAAAGGCAGAAGCTGAATTCACATTTTTATTCTTCACTACTTCCTAACTGTCTGCCTCACTCTTAACAGGGGCATCATACAAAACTAGTTCTTTTTGCTACATATTTCACAGCAATACCAAGGAAATAGCTGTTAGTAGACAGTCGAATCATCAAAATGTGCCAACACTGGCCAACTTTGATTATATTTGCCGAGTGCACTCAGTCACTGTTCTGTTAAAAATTAACATACGTTTAAAAATGCCTTCTCATGCGTCAGGTATTATACATAGAACAGATATATTACAGTAAAAGGTCTTTATTTGAACTACGTTAAGTAAAAGTGCACAGGCCTGCATATATTTATTGGGGAAAATCTCTCGACAATTTGAACACATTGGTATCCACACGGCTAATTAATTCAAACTGGGAGCACCTTGTTTTCGTTGCGGATTTCACAAGTCTGTCCAGAGTGATCACAACATTTTGGAAAAACAAACCAAACAAAATTTACTAGAGGAGGAAAACAAGCGAACATCAGCATGTCTCTGCAGATGAGATTGCACATTTCCTCTAAACTGAGTAATTCGTAAAGCAAGAAACAACAATCTGCACACCTAATTTCGTACAGCTTGAACATACTGCTTTTTAGTATAAGGCTTCCATTCGTCTGCCTGGCATAATAATGGCACATGGGGTTGTCACTGGGGCAACTGTTGACCTTTTTACTACTGGATGTGGGTAGCTTGGAAATCAATGGTCTCTCTTTAGTCCAGTTTTCTGAGAAAAAAAAAAAAAAAAAAACCAGTCATGAGCAGGGTAAGACAGAAATGGTTGAACAAAATATTCTCATTAAATAAAGTGTCTTCAACCATAGCTTTCAAGGATTTAGGCCCATGAGCTTGCTCTTAGTGATAACATATTCTCCACTGACTTGAGGTAGGTTCAGAGTGATGAGGCATACAAGCGTACGCTGATATGAGCAGTTCTTGAAGGCCAAGGTTGGGTTGTAAGAAAAAAAAAAACTGTCCTGGTTATTCTGGAAGAAGCATGAACGGATTGGTCATACATGACTAAGAATAATGTATATGGGAACACTGCATATAAGAAAGATAATGTGGGCATAACATTGCTGTTTTTGGGAGTTTGTCTTGTAGATGGCATTATTATGAATTTGTTTTGGTGATGTTCTTCAGAGGACAAAGCTAGATAATCCCCCAACTGGATGGACTATATGGTTCATGCAAATGTATTATGCTTCACTGCAAAATTGCAAAACATGTACAAGTGCGTATATGTACTAAAGGTTCACTTGGCTCTATTATGTATTGAATTTATGAGCATATATTGCAGCAGACTCATTTTGAGCAGAAACAGGTAGAACTTATGCTGTGATCTGTGCTATAAATTTTAGCAGTAAAGATATTTTAAGCGAATGTGACAACGAAGTAAACGATCTCAAACATTCACAAGGTGTGCATCTCATTAGCTGTACAAGCTTTTTGAAAAGCCTTATGAAGTTACAAAAACTGCAGTGCATGCAAAATAAAGGGGCCATGTTCAGATGCAAAGCAGTGCATTTTCACTCACCAACGAACACGCCCACATTCTGCAAGATTATTTCGTCTTTGTTGGCAGTCTTCGAGCAATTTGCCGGCATTGAATTTTTTCGCTGGAGGCTGCGCGACCGGATGTCCGTGTAGCACAGCAGCTGACGTGACTCACATCGCTAGACATGTTTGCTTTATTGTAGCGGCCCGTAAAGTCTGACACACAAGCTCGCATTGATATATCAAAGCTGAATTAAAACGGAGCTTCGCAATGCCGATCGACAAAGAGTACCACGGACAAACTGAACAAACGAACCGACAGAAACGCAATTGATGCCAATGGGCTGCTGTTTTTCGAGCATCAGGATAATCTTAATACTTGAACGAAAACAATCAGCGCTCTTGTATTATTAGTGAAAGTAATACGAAAATATTTTATTCAATTTTTTTATAAAAACGCTATAGTAACTACTCGTTGAACGGTTTTTGATACATTCTGAAATAAAAATTTTAGCTGCGTTGAGCGCTCCTAACAGGGGAAATGCACACTAACTTATCCGACTGCTAAAAGAGGTGTTAGTAGTTCCACTATACGATCATAGGGCGAACTCACTATGGTCGATTTTGTGGCCCTCTTTGGCCCTCTACGGCCATCATGGGAACTTAAGAGTTTCTGGGGCCTTGCATGGGCCTCAAAAATGATAGGTAGGGACCGAAAGTGCCTGCAGGTGCCTCCAGAACTTACCCCCATAGCAGACGATGCGCCGTCGTTTACACTGAGCGCACGGCGCAGTCCCTGCACACTGGTGCGTGCGTTCATGTGTGTGTGTGTGTGCGTGTATGTTTTTTTAAGTGCTTTTAATGCATTCACTGACTGACTGGCAGGGTTTAATATCTCGAGGCAACACGCTGGTCATAATGAGCACAAGAGTTGAGTGAAATTGCTGTTGACCATCAGACTTTCCGTCAGACGGCCAACAGACGGTTGGTAACACGTCGGCCGCAAAAACAAATAATATACTAAAAATCAAGTGGGGAATGCAACCGTTACATTTCTAACTTCGCTTTGGGGAGCCTCGCATCAGCTGCGGAAAAGTAATTCAAGGGCTCACGGTACATCTTTAAACAGGAGTTTCCGCAGGGCACTCTGCCCTGCTGGACCCACACTGCCATCTATGTTTTCAGGAACAATTCATAGCCTCTGCAAGAACTTCTGTTTTAAGACACACCAATCCCACGCGGTCCATATGTGAAGGGAGTGTGAGGAGCGGTAATTGTAACTGTCAGGATCAAGCAAACTTAAGGCAACGTAAACGTGCGGCCTTTGCACATGTCAATGGTTTAGCAAGGTAGCGGCTTGCTGTTACACCAAGCAGGCCGCTACAGTGACAGTTCGTGCCAACAGTATTTTCAAAACGCCCACCATCTAAATTTAGTCATCACGGTTACAGTCAGTTGAAACATCAACAGCTTCAATGTAATTACCCCGTATCTCGCATCGGCAGGCCACCATGCTTTCTTATGACGGCTGGTACACCGTCTTGAAAATATGCTTTATATAAAAACATTACAAGACAAACCCAACTTAATCAGCTGCTCTTCTTATCACTTTATGTAGTATGACTATCCACTTTGCAGTAGTATCACTTTCTTGTTTCAGGAAATATTATATCTGCAACACGTTATAGTTTGCAACACTATGTTAACCTACACAGTAACCTACAAGCAATACCTACATTGCATGCATTGTTTCTGATCAAAGGCTGCATTTCCCAATTTCTTGGTTGACATCATGCACATAATGCATTTTTAAGGCCTGTTTGGCAATAATTCCAAAGAAAGAAATTTGAATTCTGTTTCTACATTCACCCTGGCAATTCACTAGACATGTCCCATATATATTTCACTTCTACACAAGTTCATAAATTTCATGCTTGGTGTTGAAGATACAAAAGTGGATTGCTCGGAAGCTATTGCCGGTAGCTGTGCGAGCTTTTCCACTACAAGAAGCAGTATTAGGAAGCAAGTTCACAATTTAAATGAGTTCATTTCACTCAGCGTACACTGAAACACCTGCATAAGGCAGGTGCATTCCAGTCAACATTTCCAACATTGAATCTGCAGTCATTATCAGGGATGGAATAGACATTTTGATTTTTGTAGCAGGAAAAAGGCTGTTCTGAAGTGGAATTCGGTGTGAGGGGGGCACATGGCAAAATATTTTGTGCAACTCCTCGAGTTTAAAGCATCATTTCAAGGAGTGGCAACACCAAACTTTGAGGCTATATATAACAAGCCTGTCGTGAGTCTTCTCCGTATGCAAGGACTCTCCACACGAAGGGTCGGACTCAACAAACATTCAGAATATAGTTTAATTCACTTCCGAAGTGTACTTAAATGGTCATTCTCCCAATCACCCGTCACTAGCGCGGCCAACACTGACGTCATTATCTAGGAAGGGCAACTAGAGTAGTTGTGTCGTCACTTGAGATCTGAAGTGAGACGAGTTACCTTCGGCCAACATTTTTCTCCAGCGTACCTCCGACACATACGTACCTGCAAAGCATCTGTTGCTGCATCACTCGCCGAGTTTTAATCACTTCCTGGCTAAGTGCTGCGCATCTCAGCGCAAACCAGCGGGGCTTTCAATGAGCTCGAATGCTGGAGACATTCGGTCGGTTGCCCGAGCAGCAACCATGCCTGCATACTATTCTGCACTAGACTTTTGCCTGAGTCAGAATCGCGGCTGCTGCATCTAGCCATGGCACTTGTCGACGCATTTGTTTTGCTGGTGTTTGTCTAGCATGTTTGTGTGAACAGACGATACTCAGCACAATGTGCGTCACAGGCTTGTATGGTCACGTGACCAAGCCTTCTATACAACGTCACTGCCTAACTTGGCGCCCAGAAACCGAAGTTGGCCACATAAATGAGGTGATAATAAAATATTGAGCGAGAATACATGAATCTTTGTGCACGTATCATGCTTCCTGGATGCATAAGGAACGCTTGAAGCAAAAAACCTGCAAGCCAAAAATTTGGTGGCACGACCGCTTTGAGCACTTGATAAACAATATTTATTATAAATGTATTGCATATGGAATAATCACTTATTGCCAGAAACATAAAAAAGCAAATGAATGGTCATGTAAAAAAGGTGGCGCTACAATCGCCGAAAGGAGCGGACGTGCTTCATCGGCTCCGATTTCTTCAAATGATATCGCAGTGATTTTAACCGCGTTCACCGGAAATCTTTCAGTAACGAATCTGTGAAGTCGAGCGAAATTGACGGATACCTGATTTTGAAGTGGGCCATCATATTTCGAGGAGTTCTTAAACTCTGTCTTACGACTGAGCCGCAGCTACGCTGGACCCAAGCGTGAAGGCGTAACGCTAGGCGTAGCCTGCGCGAGAGCAGAGCGGTGCCGATGGACGCGGTGCCGCTTGTGCGGACTCTTTCCAATACAACTGCACGAGCCGACGAATGCGACTCAAGAATGTATGTGCAAGTGACAGGGGAAGACATTTCCGCCGACGAAATTACCGAAGACGCCAGATGGAAGACTGCCGGAACGCGGCGTTCAAAAGCCCGGCAACGCGGGGTGGACTCATCAAGCGACATCGACAAAAGCACCAATAAGCTCGGCATTGGCTCGACACCGATCAGCTAATAACCAATGGACGCAGCAAGACTGCCTGCTCACTGAGATGGCCGCATGGAAATCAAGGTCGCAATCGCGTAACCAGTCCCGGTCTCGCAGCAAGAAAAGGCTGACACGATCACCGAGAGGTTCCAGGTCCACGACGCCAGCTCCAGTAGACAAGGTGAACTGGGCGGACAAAGTCCGGGGCACCGCATGGGAGAAGGTCGGTAAAGCACCTACAGCTCCAGAGCAAATAAATTTGATCAATACTGCCATTACAGATGAACTAAGATAAGAGAACGCGGTAATGCGCGAGCTAGTCCAAAAGCTAACCCAAGAGGTGCAAGAACTCGGACGCGAGCGTGCCGTGTCGGCACAAAACAAACATACCGGTGGCAGCGAGCGTTCCAGACGTGGGTGTTTCAGACTTAGATTCAGACACAGGTGCTCCAGCTTTGAAAAAACGGGCCATTCAACCAGAACTACACGAAGAAGGTTCCGAGAGCCAGTTACGAGCTGAAATTATGGACATCAAGAAAATGCTTTGCACCATGCAAAGCTTTTTTGAGACGCTACAAGCAACTGTCCTCGGACTCGCAAATAGGACTACTAAACTCGAGGGAAGCATGCAGATGACAATGAATCACCCCGTGTTCACGCAAAACGGACACGTAGCGGCGCGCAGCGACGCGGGACCGAGCACCCTTCCAGGGCAGCCGGTTAACTTAAACCCGCATCATGGCTAACGCTGCTCAAGGGATGGTCATATGGCAGTGGAATAGCCGTGGCTTCGCCGGAAAAAAGGCAGTTCTACAGCAACACATTAGGCACCCAACAGGAAAACCAGATGTTAATTACTTCAAGAAACGCTTACAAACGTGGCTACCTTAACAGGCTGCAATTTGCACAGCAGCAAAATTAAGGGGAAGGGTTTATGCACGCTCATAAGGAAACATCTCACGTTCGTTCACCATGAACTTAGGGGCGTCCATAAGGAAACATCTCACGTTCGTTCACCATGAACTTAGGGGCGTCCAGATAGAACACGCTCTCATCGAACTAGTCCCCACTAAACGAAGGAAGGAAAGCATATTTCTATTAAACGTTTATAGTAGCCCGTCGAAGCAGCATCAACGATCTAGGGCGTTGCTTCAGAAGACGCTCAAGATTGCTGGGTCTCAGACGCTTGTTGTAAGGGGTGATTTCAATGCGGCAGACACCAACGTTACTAGATTATTTTCAGTTGTAAAACTGGCCGGCGCTGCCCGGAACCGCCACCGATCTTTCTCTCTGTGGCGCTGCAGTCGCAACCGGCTCGGTTGCCGAGGCGCTCGCAGGCGGTTTCGCTTATGCGCCGCAGTAGCCGGCGCATTCGGTGCCCCGGTCTCCGGCGTTTCTTGTTCGCGCGGTCGTTTTCAGAAGTGCTGAATGAGCGATGCCGTTCGAGTGGCACATTTAGTGATTTTCCAGCGACTGTATTTTATTGCTGTGGGCCTCTGCATGTGAGGCTGAGGCCGACAATGCCGACCTGCTTCGTTCCAGGGTGTACCAGTAGCTACAGCAGCCAGTGGCTACAGCAGTGGCTACTGCAGGCCTGCTGCCACGAATGCTGTCCTTTATTACCTTGGGGGCTACTTTGTGAAAAAGGCTAGTAGGTTCTCAGACTGTGACGACTGTAAAGCGACTGTTAAGGGTAGCGGTAATGTGCCAGCAGCAGCTATCCTCACAGAAATGAGGTCGTTTGTACCAGGCGCCCTTCAGCAGCCATCAGATGCTCTAACCTGCTTGCTCTCGGGCATTGAGCAAGTTATTGAAGAGAACACAGAGGCAAAGCAGGTCTTTGGGGATTTGTTTTGGTCTATTTTGGAAGACCTGAGCAAAAGTCCCTCGTGCGGGTGGGGTGCGACGTTCACTCTGAGGAATTCTCTGCGCGCGTCATCAAATCGTATTTGGTGACGCGCATGCATTTATATTCCAGATTCCTTTCCAGATTCCAGATTTATTCCAGATTTATATTTCAGAGAGAGCGTGCTTTGAATGTGCAGGTCAAGTCGGCGCGCAAACGCGCTAAGCTGCTGTAAGCACGCTGGCAAAGTTGTAGAGTTTGTTGTAAATGAAAAAAAAGACCTTGCATACATGTATCTATTCATTACTTTTTTTCTGTCAACATGATTTCGTATTTTGTAGCCATATTCACCGTAAGCAAAAAAGATGTGGAGTTGATTTGTAAATAAAAATGCTTGCATGTATCTATTGATTACTTACTTTGTTTCTCTTAACATGCTTTGGTATATTGTAGCAATATTCACCTCAAGCAAAAAAGGTGTGGAGTTGATTGTAAATTAAAAAAAAACAACGTTGCATATATTTTTCTACTTTGTGTCTGTCAAACCAATAAATTGCTGAAAAGAACATTATGCTTATTGACATGTAAGCTGGTTTAACTTCGTCAGTTAATTGACTCAATAATTCTTTCAATTAAAGCTATTTCGCCTTTTGCAGAAATGTCGCTTCTTGGTGGCGTTTGGTAAAGCTAAGTGTTGTCAGGGCAAGACATGGAAAAGGTACTATTCCAAAAAGGACGTCGAGACAATTGGGAAGTTTCATCTTCGAGTGGCCATAATTACTAGAGCCACTAAATGACGTAGCTCCAATGGTGACCTTGCTTCTTTGGCTGGAAACAAAATGAGCGGTTTCGTGATTTTTTATAAAATTCGGAAGAGACAATCAAAATAAGTTTTAACGGAGGCTTATTCTATGCTACCTGCTTGCGGCAGACCGTTCACGCTCGTGGTTGACTGCTGGCGAGCAGCCGACGCAAGCGCGCGCAAACTACGATGCGCTTCGGCTGACCTGTTGTAGAAAGCAATGCAATGAGCCGTAACGGACGGCTTTTCTGCCCCACATTAAGCGATCCTGAGCAGCTACTGGAAAGTACTCTGGCCTAGATGTAGTCTTGACGCGGACAACTTGACGAGTAGCGGGTAATCTTTGATGTTATCATGCGCTAACGTCATGAGAAGGCCGAAGCGGCGTTGGGAGAAGCGCCGTTGCACGCGATGAGCAGCGGCCGGGTAGAGCAAAATGCGGCGGTCCCGCCCTCTCGCGGCACGCCGAGAAACGGAGACGCCGGCGGCGCACGGCGCATGGGGAGAGTTTTACAACTGAACCTATCTAGTAACGTTGGCAGACACGGCGTGAGGTTACGGATACAGCACGGTCAAGGGAAGACAACTAGGCCAAGACGCGCAAGAGCTCGACTTCACTCTAATAACGAATCCGGCGCACCCGATAAGAATAGGCAACTCCACCACCAGTGGACACGACTCCGGACTTGACCTTCGTAAGAAATGCCGGGGCGGCAGCCACCACGTGGAAAAACACATCTGCCGACCTGGGTAGTGACCACATGATTATCAAAATTCACATTCCGACGTCGGACAAAGCGCAGAACAGTAAACGCAGATTTGAATGGACTGATTGGGACGATTTCAGAAAGAAACGAGGGCAACAAGAATCTACAGAAGATAAAATCACGGACATTGAAGCGTGGTCCCGCTTACTGGTAGCGGACGCCAAAGCTTCAACCAAGAAAATTGAAACGGCGATCGAAGCGGACAAGATGAATAGCTGCCTGGCGCATCTCATTGAGGCGAAGAACTCTATCTTAGCAAGATGGAAAGGACAGAGGCTCGATCGAAGACTCAGAAAGAAAATAGCAGAGATTAACTGCAACATTGAGGAACACTGCCGCATTCTCAACCGCCAGCAATGGAACGAGTTGTGTAATTCAGTGGACGGGCAACTACACAATGGCAAAGCGTGGCACCTGCTCAAGTACCTCCTGGACGAAATGAAGACCAAGTCACACCAGGGGGACTGCCTTGCCCGTCTCTTACACAAGGAGATCGAAAAACATGGTAAAGATTCAGTGGCTGCCAGATTACGGGCGAAGTACTTACCACACACTTCATCTGTGCCGCACCGCCTGTACGAGGGGGACGCTAACAAAGAACTGGATAAGGACTTCAGCGTAGAAGAGACCGGGACGGCGCTGCACAGTCTCAAGAGCAGATCAGTGCTGGGTCTAGATAAGGTGTCGAATCGTGCTCTAAATAATCTTGACGACCGATCCGTGCAGCTTTTGACGGAATACATGAACGACTGCTGGCAGCGGGGTTGCTTGCCGGAACAGTGGAAAACTGCGAGAATTCTTCTTATTCCAAAACCCGGTAAAGCCCCGAGCCTCGACAATCTTCGCCCCATATCGCTGACGTCATGTGGAGGCAAGGCTATGGAGTACGCTCTACTTAACCGCTGGCAAGCCTATCTATAGCAAAAAGGGGCATATCCATCATCGATCATCGGATTCTGCCCACAGTTATCCACACAAGATGCAATGCTACAGTTGAAACATCACGTACTTGATGGCAACACGAAAGGGACCAGAGCAATTCTTGGCCTTGACCTCGAGAGCGTGTTTGATAAAATCGAGCACTCGGCAATACTGCACCAAATATCTCGACAAAACCTCGGTCTACGTGCGTACAACCACGTAAAAGATTTCTTGACGGACAGGCGAGCCGTTCTGGTGGCAGGAGACCTCCAACTATAAGAGCAAATGTTGGGAAGCACTGGCACACCACAAAGATCGGTAATCACGCCCATACTCTTTAACCTAGTTGTCGAGAGTATCGATATGACGACGCTTTGTTGGGCTGGGCCGGCGACTAACTGCCCCCGTCATGTTTATTGATACCATATATATATACACCTGTAACCCCTTAGTGGCGTCGTCTGTTAGTTTGTTAGGGTAAGTGACGCCACCTAGGATCAATATAACAAAATACATGAACAGTACACTAGTCATGATTGGGCTTGCTGAAAAACTGCAAGCGATTGAAGACGTCCGGCACTCAATCTACGCTGATGACATTACTATATGGGTGCACCGTGGCAGCGATGGCCACATCGAAATGGTGTTACAACTAGCGATCGACACAGTAGAGGAATATCTCGATGGAACAGGACTATGATGCTCACCGAAAAAGTCCGAACTCCTGCTCTACCGCCCCACACACAGAGGTAGGCCACTTGGGCCTAGAGGAATGGCGGCGAGGACCAGACGAGAATACGAAGAGATCAGGTTACGCACGAGTAACGGAGCAACGATCCCGATAGTTAAAAGAATAAGGGTCCTCGGCATGATAATTGAGGCAAATAGAGCTAACGGCGAAATGATCACTAAACTAAAGCACAAGAGTACAAACACCATGAGAGATATCAAGAGGGTCACTAGCAGAAGAAGCGGAATGAGAAAGGATAGTCTCATACGACTTATACACTCTTTCGTCATGTGTCATATTGCGTGCATTGCGACATTTCACAACTGGTACAAGGCAGAAGAAGCCAAGATCAACGTCCATATCCGCAGAGTGTGCAAGGTGGCACTGAGTCTACCCGACTCCATTAGCACGCACCTGCTGCTTCAACTTGGACTTCACAACACGTTAACCGAAATAGCCGAGGCGCAGTGCACTTCACAACTGGAAAGACTATCAGGCACGACAGCGGGACGCCAGATCATGGAAAGTCTCGGCATCCGTTACTACACCGAACAAAGCCAGAAAGTCGCTGTGCCAGACGCGATCCAACAAACGATAAGGGTTCAGCCAATTGCACGCAACGTTCACCCGGAACACAAACCGGGCAGAAGGGTGGCTAGGGCAAGAGCTCGCTTGCGCACTTATGCCGCCGAAATGGGAATGCGGTTCGTTGAAGACGCTCAATATGCAGACCGCTCGCAATTGGCAGTCATGGTCGTCGATTGGAAAGGCGAAACGAGAATATCAACAAGTATTCGATGTGACCACGCACAAGAAGCAGAAGAAGTAGCGGTGGCGCTCGCGCTCACGGATCCATCATGCACTACTGTCCTGTGTGATTCGAGACAAGCAGTAAGAAACTTCGCCAAAAGATGGATCTCGCAACGAGCGGCCAAAGTCCTGCGCAATAGAAAATTTTATCAAGAGACAGAGCTTGAAACCAGACTCCTGTGGTTCCCGGCTCACATGGGAGAGGTATCGGAGACGCACCGCAACCTAAACGAGACGGCACACGCCAAGGCGTGCAAGCTCGTGAACCGCGCCGGCGACCGTCCTCTATGAGGAAACACCAAAGACTGTTTGACGACTTATAATGAAATTACCAAGGCTTTCCACCTGGCCCGCCGAAAGTTTCTTCCACCTAGCGAGAAGCTGAACAGAATGCAGGCGGTGTCTTTACGACAGCTGCAGACGCACATGTATCCCAACTCATTGCGGTTTAACAGGCTATACCCCAATATATATAGAACAAATATATGCAAGATACGCCATAGTGAGGTTGCCACATTAAATCACATGCTCTGGGACTGCACTAGAAATCCATAAGGTGCTAAATCCGGAACCCTTCCGCCGCAGTTGGCCGCTGCCCTGTGCAGCCCTAGCCTCAGTGACCAACTCTGGGCCGTCCAGCAGGCCCGCGACGTGGCGGTCAAGCAAGGTCTTGACGTCCCCACGCGGGAGACCTAAGGTCCGGTCGGCGAAAGCTCTGCCGGACTTCCAATAAAGTTCTTACCAACCCAATAGTCATTTAAAAAAGGTCAAGATGAGCTACATGAGTAATTACCAGTACTTATGTCAAAAATTACATAAAGCCAATAAAAGTGAACAAATATAAAAGTAAGCACAAGCACACATAAAAGTCACCAAAAAAAACACTTTATAAGCAATATAAGGTCAAAGCAACCTGTTATTTTCATACTTCTCCAAATTAATTGCACTGAAAATTAAAATAAATAGCTACTAAAAGCGAGCTTACGATTAAGCATTTGAGATGCCAGTTCTTGAGGCATAAATTAGGTCAAAGCTGATGAAGCAATAAATAAGATAACAAGATAACTTGTCATGTTTTCATGAATATGGCCTGTTAAGAAAGACAATGTTAGCTGTGGTCTACACATTTGAGTCCAAATAAGGCCGACACGACTTCAACGGAAGACTGTATGAACGAAAACATGTGCGTTACTTAGCCCGAAACTGCCTCCTCAATGATCTCCTCAAACTTTCAAAACCTTCCCTGACAAGGGTTTCTTGTTCAAGAGCTTCCTTTTGGCATGTGCCTCGGTTAAGTTATTTGCAAAATTAGCCAGGAAAGGCCTAGTAAACTTCTAAATAATTAAATTCACGATGGCTGCTTTGTGTAACGTGCTTTAATTTACATAGCAGTCAAATAGGGGATTCTTTGCTGCTGCAGGGGGGGGGGGCACTATTCCGGCAAACTTCTGCAATGGTTTTGGACCTTTCACAAAAACTTTTCACTATCAAGTAGGCTCACAAACCCAACAAATGTCAATGTGGGATAGGCCCCTTTTGTCCACTCCTGCAATCAGTGCAGCAGTGGTATAGCTGGTCTTGGGTAAACGTATCCTGCGCAGGCAGCCTTCACAGCAGATGTTGTCCTGAACAGCCCTCACAAGGAAGCCAGTAATCAGTACCAAAGTGCTGGTTTGCAAACTTTGTGTAGGGAGGCCTGGAAGCATTAAAAAAAAGATAGGAAATAATGGCACAATTGAAGCGATTGATTCAGTAGCAAGTTGCGAAACGTTCAGATATGGCAGCATACTACAAACTTCACTAATTTGTCAATGCGTTGAGCAGTGCCCCCCGAGTTCACCCAAAAGCTTCAACGTCAAAAGACTTGATATGTTATACTTACCACTTAACTAGGGAAAAAAGGAGATGTAGACGAGAAGAAGCTTAAGTGTAGCGTTGTCCTGTGTTCCTTCTTCTCATCTATGTCTCCTTTTTTCACTAGTAATCATGTCCCACTATTCTCCAACTTTCCGCCTTAATTGTATTGCCACAGCTATGTTCTCAATATTGTGCAGCTGCATGTAAGTTCTCTTCTTGAAATTACTGGATTCACTTCTGTATTATCTTCATGATATGCAAGTTTTGGCAGTGAAACCCGCAAATGTGGTGAACATAGATCAATAGTAAAATGACACAAACATACAGGAATAGCGCTCTAGTGCAGCCAGGTGAAAAAGCACAAGCTTCTTGATGTCTTTTTCAGGTGTTACTGCTGATAGAGGCCGAGTGTCAATTGCAGCCTCCCCGATAGAGCCTATGACACTGCCCACATTGCCGTTTGGGGATGAATGGATGCAGCCTGTGACCAAAATTTTTTGGAGAGATGACAGAGCTGAATAGGCATCTAATAGGTCATTGACCCGTTGAGCTGCCGTATAGTTGAAAATAAAGATTCAACATCATCACTGAAAAACTTTGCAGTTAAAATAAACCTAAACCCAAGCCCAAGAAGGACAGAAGGACAGTTTTGTGCAAAGGACAGTCGACAATGTAGTAATCCTGAAGGCCTCAAAGGTTTTCTCCGAGAAAAAATTTAGTTTGCGCGAAGCGTTCTTTTGTCAAGCTTCAAAGTATACAAGGCATTCATTTTCAAGTCAAGTGAGCCTGCAAGATAAAATGATGAGCAATATCATCAATTAGAAACTCTTTGAGCATATACATCATGTACGAAAGTTTCCTGCTTACATTCCATCATAAAAAAACATTACAGAAAGAAACAAAAAAAATTTAGGGCCAAGTGATGCACATACTTTCGCTTCCAGCGTCTTCAGTTCATGTCATGTCAGCGTCATTTTGACTTGAAAACTTGCATCAGAACCAAGATTAACTTTAGCTGCCAGATTCGAAGCACCATTATAAAGCTAGCTAGAAAGGTTGCTCATAGGAGTTGTTACAATAAAAAAACATGATGTTGCATTTCACTCCATGAGGACTGTTCGTGCAAACTATCCATTTGAAAGAAAAAGCAGCCATTTGAACCTTTTCACAGGTGTATAACGAATGGCAATCATGAGCACTTTATCACATGGCATACTTTTCATTATCTGGGCCATGGAATGGCGTCCTCAGTGGGCCTCTATTCATCCAGAATAATGTTATACTTCTGATGTTGTGGATGGCAAACCATTTGTACGCAAGCTCCATAAATTCAATGGTGGGCAGACAATCGTAAAATCCTCTGGCACCGAGCTGCTCTCCGTGTTTCAGCAAAAACCTCGGGACCGATGTGACCTAGAATAAAATTAAGTTCTTGTTCATTATGACTACATTTACCATAATGTAAATGTAGGTGTAATTAATATCTTATACGTATAAATAATTCACAAAAATAAGTGATTCTATTTGCTTTATCGCAGGAGAAAAGATGGCAACAGCCCTGGCAACAGACATCTCAAAATTACTAGGCCCGCTTCTCACAAGCTTGAATGCACCACCCATTTTTGCTTGCATGTCATGTATGTTCCTGTGACAAAATGCAAGTTACACAATAAATTTCTGAGTGAAAAAAATCTGCATTATCTCATTCACCTCAAATAGTCTGGCAGGATCAGCACTCCGTTATTTCGGAAAATTCTTCTCGTGTCCAGGAACTGATTTACGATGTCCTTGATTACGTGGCGAAAATCAAACGAGAGGAATAGTGGCCTGTCTGGATCTAGAGGGTGACTGAAAAAAATAAGGAATAATTGAATGCTGTTAGTACCGACTGAAAATGTTACAACATATTTTCATTCAGTACAGTTTATGCTCATCAAAGATCATTTATACAACATGAAAGGCCTTGCAACTTTCAGTAAACTTGTGATTTAGCAATCACTCACACGACAACAGGGCGTATTTTCCCGCCAGACAAGCTGGCAAAACACTTGCAGTTAGTGCTGTGGTTATCAGCAACTAACCTGAGCACCTGAATCGATCTCATTACTTTCAAAGAAAGAAGCTCAAGCTACTCTCCTGTCAAACCCTTTGTGAAGTAATATACTACAGGGAGTTTGCTATTGTAAAAGCACACAGTGTTAGGTGAAGGAAGACGTTATTCTCTCAAGAGATCGAAAAACAATTTGCACAGGTACATGTGATATGCCCATAGACTAGTCAAATATATCATATTTGTAGTGGGTGGACAGTCCTACAAAGACAAAACAGATGAGTAGTCAGTGCCTCCTCCAAGCCAAAATTCACTTCCGCACCCCCGAGGTCAACCAATCCGTGCACGGCATCGGATTGTTTTTGGTATACTACAGCTTGCTTTGGGGACATCTCATCCATTACTAAGGACCCACAGCGCGCCTGCAAGAATCGCATAGAGAGGGCTCAAATATTTTGTTTTTCTGATAAGAAAAAAGATGCAACAAAATTTACCTCCTTTGAATGAAGTTTGACTTCTGCACGAAGGCGCTGCTTTAGTAGTGGTGACACCACTTCTCCCATGCATGTGCCAATGTAACACTTGAGGATAGAGCAACCTTGCAGTGACAGCATTGCAGTCTCTTGAAAAAGGCACTTACCAGCTGGTGACTTGGCATGCCAAAGAACACATCTTATTATGGTCTGTTCACGCCACCGGCCTTTCTTTTTCCTCAAGAAAGCAAGTTGCTCTTCAAGGAAGAGGGCTTTTTTTATTGTCTTCTTCCACCTTTTCCTGCAAGTATGATATATGCATGCAATGGGATGCTTTAAAAAGAATATTCATGTAAAAATTAGTTCTCACCTGGAGGACTGCGACATTTGTTTTTTTAATCAATGCATCTGCCTTCTTTGCCTTGTATCAGAGTGGAAATTTCTTCTTTCAACTTCCCCTGTTTCTTTTGGAGCCTTTGACACTTCCTCGCAAGGCTTTTCACTTTTTTCAGGAGCTTTTTCATACGTGACGAAGTAAGCCTCGTCTGAATGCCGCGTTCCTGGTGGCCTTTGGAATACTTGAGAAGTTTTGCATACACTTGCTCAACTCGGGCGTCTCACAATCTTCAGCCAACCAGACAGCAGATTTAGGCGGTGATTGAAGCGCAGGGGGTAGTTCAGCTCCAAGAATCTCCACATGTATTGTCTGTAAGTGGGCTTCTAAAGGTGACAACTGAGGCTCCATCTGTGTTTCAGAACCTTGGCTTGTCATATTACTGTCATCTCCAACAATGCCTGCCTGGTGACCAGCCCAACCTTCAGGTAGTAAGCAGTCAGGGTTCGAGCTGTCCTGTCTGGAATAATAAAAACCTTTATTTGTAATTACATGTACTCTTTGCGAGTTAAGCCATGAAACACATTTTAGACGGCGTGCCACGAATGGAGAAAAATGATACAAAAAACTTGCCTATTTTTCTTGGCTACTATGTGACTCTTGTTTGTTCACGGCCCTGGTTCAGGGCACCTTATGAGAGCTTTTCGCTCGTTTGGAAGTTGTTTCTGCAAGTAGGCTGGGTAACTGAGGAACTCTGAAGGGATGGCATCTGCTTTCAGCTTCCGCAGTTTCAAACCTTCCCTGTAATATGTTGGCTTGAAGTGCAAGCTGCAGACCTTGCTGTGGTTGCTCGGCACCCATGGGTGTTTCCCTGGGCCTGAAAATATATCCGATTCTGCATCAATATCCTCAGGCTAAAGGCGAAGAAAATTTTAAAACATTCTACTTTTGAGAAGATGTTTAGTGGCAGATAAGATACTTTTGTCCAATTTAGTATACATTACAACTAAGAGGGCACTAGATGCGAACGTGATGGGATCACGGCAGCTACGCGTGTGCTGTCAGCCCGTTTTCTGTCAGCTCTGATGACTTTCTCGTTGCATCTTCGATATTTGCTGTTCCGAGCAGCATGAAGAACAGCGGAAACACGTTGAAACAGTGCACAGTTCAGTAATACAGCTTCTTACAACACGGGGCACGGAGAACTGACCAGAACTGCCACAGAAGCAACACTGGCAACAACAAACACGTGGGCTCAACGGGCTGCATGGCTGCACCTTAGGGACAAGCGGTGCCGCCTGCCAGCCAAAGTTGGAAGGCACTATTGGCCGTGCCATATGTTCCCATTGTGAATCCCTCTGCACAGCACACTAGCCAGTATATTCTAGGCACTGTAACAGCACTTTCGCGGTCTGCCCTTTCATAAAATAAATGGGCTTGATTCATACTAAAAGGCAAACTAGTAATATCATAATAGTAATTAAAAAAACAAGAAGATATTGTGGCTTGCAAGTTTAAAATTTGGTAACTTGTGCAAAGCATAGCAGCCATTACTTTTTTTTCCCCTACTCACGTTTGCGGTTGTCCCACCTGAACTTTCTTTTGCCTGCTTCAACTGCTTGCTTAACGACCAGACATTTGTTGCCCCAGTTTTAGAAAAAACAGAAACACAGCTTCATTTCGTAAGTGAAACAGGAAAAATACGTGCAAGTTGCACCTTTGTATAAGATGCAGCAGGGAAAATAAATTTGGAAAAATGAAACCGCATCTAATACTCCAGAAAATATAGTATTCAGAAAACCAAGTGTAAGTACTCAATCTAAAGTCATAAAAGGGCAAATACTGAATGCACCACCTACACAGGCAATTTCGAACGCTATGTTCTAATTTGCAACGAGTTTTCATCATCTTCCTTTACTTGTTACATAGCTGGTTTTCTGGTTAGGATTTGTTTTTCTTTTTGGAATGACCTTATCACAATTGTTATTCTTGGAAATCGTATGTTCCATGCTTTGCACGTCCCTAGTGCTTCACTTCAAGTCACGCTTTGGGCTGTGCAGTGAAGCCAGAATGTGATTCGTTCTAAGAACTTGCCTAATGACTGCTCTGTGGCTGTTAGCTTTGTCTTCTTGTTTACATTTCAGCAGCATTTTAGTATGCATACTATGAACAATATTCACTGAAAATTTTGACATGTTCTGCTTTAACGTCCCGACACACGTTCTTGCTTTTCAAAACCTGTTCTGAAACTGTTCCTCGTGCTCTAAATCTGCTCTAAAACAATTTAAGTTTTCCAAAAAATGCTCCCAGTTATATTTTGGCTGCTCAACCACTGGTATCAGAGCACATGGCTTATGAGTATAAGATGCAGTCTTTACTTTTGTTAGCTCACTTCTCCCTTCGCTCATGAACACTGAAATGTGGCCCCATATGTCCATTCTAGGATAGGACTTCCTATGGCCTTACTTCATGCTCATGAGCGTTTTTTATTGTGCATACTTAGTTATGGAGTTTGGCATCTGCAGGAGAACTGGGCATATGTTGCATAATTCTGTGAAGCATTTCACACGTGTTAGATGTGTAGCGTCCGTATACTTAAGTAATTCTGGGTAAATTTATTTCTAGCTTCTTTATTTTACTCTTGAGCATACAAAAAAATTGGAAAATTTTATTTTGGAAGAAGAAAGAAAAGAAGAGTTGGTGAAATGTAATCATTTTACTATTTTATTAAGATTTACTTAAGCTATAGACCTGGTAACTTCAATATATAATGCAGATTATTCATAAGAACTGAATCAGACTTAATAAGACCTTTTAGTAGTGCAGTCATTCGTGCGGTGTAAAAAAAAGAAGAAAAATCTGTGAGATCAAAATGGTTGATGTTTGCTGGAAAGTGACATTTTAAAACCCATTGTACATCGCCGATACTCAAGATGGAGTGCAATCTCATTGAGTTTAAGTAATGGTCTCCACTCAGTAAGTTCAAGTTGAAGGTAAAAAAAAGATTTTCTTTAGAATTAGTTGCGCTTGCCTAAAGCAGTGGTGCAAAATGGAGTCGCTGGGAGTGAAGTTAAAAAAAAATTAACTCTTAAAATTGGAACATGAGGGAAACAAACTGCTGTCTCTATTTGCATAAATATGTAATGGGCAAGGCTGCAGACTTGCAGCACCACTGTCGGACAGTGTTGAGCATATGTGTAGTTCCAAAGAACTATCCCATGGCATGACTAAAGGCCTCCCGGTTCCCCTATTCTTTAATATTTATGTAAACGACTAGGTAACCATGTACAATAATACATGTTTTAGTACCTATGCAAATAATACCATATCTTTGGGGACAGCGATTTGCTTAAACTTGTGGACAGTGTCATGAAACTGCTGAGTACAGCGTTAAGAAACTGCTGAACAATTGGAGCATGAGAAATTTGCTAAGTTCTAATAGCTCAAAAAGAAAGTGTGCTTTTCGAACCAATAAATTATTCCTTAAACTGCAATTGTAAGCATAAGATGACAAGCTTGCGATGCCTGTAGCCACAACCGCGAAATCGTGAAGTGGTCTCACCTTGATCTATGGAATCCTGGTTGATGGCACTTTGAATGTATTAATAGGGTCTTTAGCGTACTCTGCGTAGACTCCTGTTGTTTGAATATTTTGCAGTAAAAGGGTGTGCTGTTTTCACTTTGAGAGGGTGATCGTTTATCTTCAAACTCGTTTTCCTTTGTTCTCCAACAAACTGGAAACGCGTGCGACCTTGAGCGCTGGTTTACGTCGTTTTGTTGGCTTAAGGAAAGAGGGAGAGAAATACTGCTAACGTAAAAAGAAAAGCAAGGTTGCAGGCAGGCTCACCTCACCAGTCTGAGCAACAGCACCATTTTTTACAGAGACGGAGTGTTTATGACGTTAACATGAAACGTAATCATAGTTCTTTTTAAGTAGTTAGTTTTGTTTAACTATTCATGAATGTTGGACTATTGACTCGCTAGATAGTAGGCGCCTTAACCTCTCAAATGCAAGCTGTGCAGCCAGCATAAATGGCATCACAAAAAAAGGGTATAGAAGGCCCAATTAACTCAGTGAAATGGTGTGCACAATTTTTCAATAACAAAGCCAGGTTCTGCTACTGTGAAAGAGTGACAGACACACACACGGGTGGTGATTGCATACTTGCCTCTTTAATACATGTTTCACAAATATTCTCACGGGGTCGTGACGTGCATGAATGGAGCAGACTGCAGGTCAAATATTAAACTGTTTTTTTTTTTGGGCTAAACTTGTGGCCATGGAAAAAGAAAGTCCGATTAGAGCAAGATGCTGGCACTGATAGCGGCGAGCAGAGCGTCAGCCATCGATCAACTGACAAGTGGTAAGTGCGTCGACATTCATACATGTGGCGTCGAACATTCTAGTGATATCGCTAGCGGCTGCAGTACGTGCCAGAATAATCTGTAATGTCCACTAAGTGGGCGTGATCCTAACAAAACGATCTAGTGTAATTGTGAACCTTCTAGAAAAATGGAGTGGAGTTCGTGCTGAGCATTGAAGACAGGCTTTGTGGCCGAAAGCTGAATGAAACATAAGTGTAAATACGAAACACACGTGGCATTGCCCCCCTCTCAATAAGCATCGTCCCGATGCTTAAAACTGAACACCGGGAAAATACATGAACAATAAAAAACTAATAAACCAAGAAAAAAGCACGATAATAAGTACAAACAATAAAGTACCATAATAGAAAAACAAAGAATACAGTCCTTAAGCTGATTAATGCACACGAAACGAGTTTAGGCGCACGACATGAACTACTTTAGGTCGCACACATCGCCATAGAAAGTTCGTGATGCCAACGGGGACAACCTCATAGTAAAGTGGGTCGAGTTGTTGGAACTATCCGGTACAGTCCGTAGTACGGTCACAGAAGCTTTTAACTGAGGCCATATCGACGTATCGGTGTCCATACCCAAACGCTGTCGCCGGGCTGGTATTCCACGAAGTGTTGTAGAAGATTGTAAAGGCTGCTGTCGGTCGTCTGTTGGTTGGCCCGCTGAAGATAGGCAGTGTCACAATATGTCCCGAAGACTGTGGGCGAGAGGGAGGGCCGAGGCGCCGCTCTCTGACAAGGACGACATCACATGCATGGTGGAGTAACAGCTACTGACTGCCGAGCAGCGCTCGTCAGTTTGTATTTTCCGAAGCAAGACCAAGGTTGCCTGCCAGACTTGGCGAGGTAATGAAAATAGGCTAGGCAGAGCGTCATACGCTCGTTACACCCCTCGCCCTTAGTTATTGCACACAAAAAAGAATGACAAGTCCCAGTTGGTTCGGCGTTGCTTTAGGCACGTGAAAAGCAGTCTGGTACCCTTCGTCATCGATTGCTCCGCCTGGGTACGGGTGTAGAGGGACTAGGTGCGGTAGCACTAGGTGCTGCCTGAGCCGCTCTTGGTTGCTCCTAAAATTCTTCCGTAGTTGGCAAGGATGGCACTGAACTTGCCGGTGTGCCTACTAGTGGCGCACAACTGGAGGCGCGCCTGTTCCTTGTGAAACGGTTCTCTCACTGGCCGCAACTGGTGCTGCCGTGGATGCAAGCCCGGTCCCACGGTTGGCCCTCACATGGTGAGCATGTCGGTGCCATGTGGTTCCTTCCTGAATTCGTACCAGCAGAGAAGAGGAGCTTGCTGGCGAGACCACTTCTCCAGCAGACGAAGGTGGGCAAGAACGAAAATTCCTGGTGAATACTGGCATTCTGGGCTCGGGCAATGGCCCAGGACGGCACCCTTTGTCAGCAGCCAGTTTCGGTTTCAGCTGTTTGAGGAGCGCCGTGGACCGGAGGTCTGGGTGCAGAATGTCCAACGGTGTCTTCACCATTCGTCCCAGCAAAAGCTCGCAGGGGGCACGGCCAGTGACTTTATGAGGTGTGGCCCGATGCTGAAAGAGTATGCGGGCGATCTGCGTACGAAATCCCCCACCTGGCTCTTCTTAAGTTTGTCCTTAATCGTCTTCACCATCCGCTCTGCTGCACTGTTTGAAGCAGGGTGATACGGAGAAAACATCATTCGGCGGATTCTGTTCTTTGTCAGCCAAACCAGATACTGTGTACTGGGGAAAGCAGGCCCGTTATCGGAGATTATGATATCTGGCAGCCCCTCGGCTGCAAAGATCTGCCGCAGTGCTGCAATGGTCGCACTTGCTGACAGTGTGTTGACAAGTATAACCTCCACCCACTTTGAGAATGCGTCAACCACCACCAGGAAGTAGTGACCTTTGAAAGGGCCTCCACAATCCACGTGAACGCAGGACCAGAGACTCTGTGGGAATGGCCATGGGGTGATCTCCACATGACGCAAAGCCCGCTGTTCTTGGCAGACTTGGCAGCTCTGCACCATGTGAGCAATGTCCTGGTCTAGTTAAGGCCACCAAACGTGGCACTGGGCAGATATTTCTGTCTTTCCCACACCAGGATTCCCTGCGTGCAGCAACTGCAGGACCCTGGACCGGAGAATTTGTGGCATCACCACCCTGGAACTTCAAAGTACGCAGCTTTGCTGCAGGCTCAGCTCAGCGGCCTTGTAGCTGTAGGGCTGTTGCACTAATTTCTTCTCTCGGGATACTGCCTTCACCACCTGGGACAGGACCTGGTCCCGACTGGTGGCCTGCGACACAGCAGACCTGGAGATCACCTCAAGGTACGCATGCTCTAGCATGAGCACTCCAGTTGGCTCTGGAACTGCAGCAGGCACCTCTGGCAGCGACAACCGGCTCAGGGCATCAGCAGGCCCCAGGTGTTTTCCCGGACGATACACCAACTGGTAGCTGTAGGCCGCCAGCTTCAAGGCCCATTGTACCCCTCGAGGTTATGCCTGCATGGGGACTGACTAGTCTGGCCCCAGTAGCCCCAGCAGTGGTTTGTGGTCCGTGACGGCCTCGAACTTTCGGCCCCACAGGTACTGGTGAAAACGCTCGACGCCAAATTTGAGGGCGAGGCCTTCCGTATCCAGCTAGCTGTAACGCTGCTCTTTTGTGTAAAGACGACGAAAAGCAAGCGACACCGGGTGTTCTTGGCCTTCTTTGTCGTATCTGTGCACTAGGACGGCTCCTACACCGTATGTTGATTAATCTACAGTAAGAACAACAGGCTTGGCTGGATTGAAGTGCATCACCACTGGTGCCTTGGTAATTATTTTTTTTATTTATAAAATACTGCAGACCAGAATTCGGTCCTTGCAGGACCGAATTAGCTGTCTACTGTGCTCAAAGGCCATGTCCTGCTTCTTATTCCACGCCCAATGCTGGCCATCTCGAAGCAGAATGTGCAGTGGCTGCAGATGCGCTGATAGGTTGGGCAGGAACCTCCTGTAAAAATTGTTGAGGCCAAGGTAACTTTGCAGCTGTTTTTTGTTTCGGGGCTTTGGCACCTTCAGAACACCTTCAACTTTGTGGGGAGCTGGAATAAGGCCGGCCTGGGAGATGACATGTCCCAGGCATTCTACACTAGGAACCAGGAACATGCACTTTTCCCCGCTTGAGCTTGTGACCAGCATCCTGAAATCTTGCCAGAACGTTGTGCAGGTTCTGCATGGGGTCTCCGTCGTCAATACCGGTGACAATGATATCGTCCAAGTATACTGCGACGTGCCTCATGCCACTAAAGAGGTTGTTCATCTCTCTCTCAAAGATGGCTGGCGCGGATGCCACGCCGAATGGTAAACACATATACTGGAAAAGCCCCATAGTTGTCGATATTGTCACGTACTTCCAAGAAGCCTCCTGGATCACCAACTGCTGGTACGGATCTTTGAGGTCAAGCTTTGTGAATTTCTGGCCACCAGACAGAGCCGACCAGTGATCTTCAATTCAAGGCAGGGGGTATTTTTCGATGGTAGCGACAGAGTTGATCGTAACCTTAAAATCCCCACAGATTCTGACAATACCGTCTCGCTTGGGAACTGGAACGATGGAAGGGGCGCACTCTGCAGTCTTGACTGGTACCAGGATGCCTTCTCGCTGTAACTGTAGCAGCTCCTGGGTGACCCCGTCTTTAAGTGCGAACGGTAGAGGGCGAGGCTTGAAAAACCGAGGCCAGACTCCCTCGGGTACATGGATGCCAGCAGTCGTAACGACGAATGTGCCCACCCCTGGCTTGAACAGTGACTGGAACTCTGTTAGGAGGCTCGGGATAACTTGTACGCCATGTAGGGCTGCTTCTTGGCATTCTGGGAGCTTAATACCCAGTGCGCAAATACAATTCCTGCCGAGCATCGTCAGTGACGACCTCGTGGTCAAATACAGGGGAAGGGTGGTTGCCCTGTTGCCAAAACGAACGCTGACCTGGGCCTGGCCTTGGACCTGGGAAAGCTCGCCCGAGTAACTTTGCAGCTTGACGCCTGAAGCCTCGACGGCCACTCCGGGGAAGGTCTTTTTGAAAAGTATGCCAGCCATGACCGACACTCTGGCCCCTGTGTCCAGTTCCATGGAAATGGGGCATCCGCAAACTTCGACGGTTAGTCCGTACGGCGGCACAGACGGCGGTACAAGGCGGGTGTGCCAAATGTCGAAAATAGGCGGGCCCTCAGTCGCGATGTTGAGCCTGGTGGCGGAAAAACCCGGGCTTGCTGCCGCACTTTCCCGCCGCCACTTGTGACGCCTACCTTGACCGCGGGCTGGTGTGTAACCTGGGCTTGATCCAGGCTGCTGCTGTGGTCCGCTGTTCTGCTTCCCCGTTTGGCATACTCGTGCAAAGTGCCCAGTTTTTCCGCACATGAAGCACTGCAAATGTATGAACTGGCACTGTGAGGGGGAATGCGCGTCGCCACAGCGACTGCATCTACCGCCCCTTGCCATCATCTTGCTGCCCACAGCTTCCGTTGACGCCGCACGCGTAATCTCGCTGGCATTTTTTGTCGTCGAGTCTATCGCCAGCGCTGCTTTCACCACGTCATCCAGCGAGGGGTCGGGAAGCTGCAGGAGACGCGTCTGCATGCCGGGGTTATTTATGCCGCAGACGAAACGGTCCCGTAACAGCGAGTCCACCTGGTCCCCGAAAGCGCAGGTACTCGCCAAACCTCGTAGCGCAGCGATGAACTGCCCGAGACTCTCCCCTTCCTGGTGGCTCCGGTTGTTGAAGCGGAAACGCCCCATTAGCGTGGATGACGGCGGACGGAAGTGCGAGCACAGTGTAGGGAGCAACTCACTGAGCGTCTTGGGATGTGGTTTAGCTGGTTTTAGGAGGTCGAGCAGGCGACGGAATATTTGGGTTGCGCAACTTGCCAGGAAAATGTCCCGTTGTTTCTCCTCAGTCCGGTCGTTAGCACGGAAAAACACGTCAACTTGCTCCTCGCAGATGGGCCAGGCGGACCCGTCTTCTCGAACGGCTCGAGCCTTCTATACAGCGGCATAGTGTCAGATGCAGGGGGCGTTCTTTTGCCGCTCTTGATGGCGCGGGTAGACTCATTGACTGAACTCGTCTTGTCACGATCTGTCCCGAAGATTGTGGACGAGAGGGATGGACAAGGCACCGCTCTCTGACAAGGACGACATCACACGCATGGTGAAGTAACAGCTACTGACTGCCGAGCAGCGCTCGTCAGTGTTTATCTTCCCAAGCACGACCAGCTTGCCTGCTGAACATGGCGAGGTAATGAAATTTGGCTAGGCAGGACACCACACGCTCGTTAAAGGCAGTCGCATCGAGGTTTTCTTCATCAGCAACGTTCGGTAGCAAGGCGTCAAGCGTCGGGGTCAGGTTCCTTCCATAGGCTAACATATATGGCTACATCTGCGTCATCTCCTGCACTACCATGTGATTATGTGAACGTCACAAAGGAAAGGATGGGATTCCACGTCTTGTGTTCAACATCGACGTACATGGCGAACATGTCGTGGATTGTCTTTTATAGCCGCTTGGTGTGGCCGTTGGTCTGTGGGTGGTACGCTGTCGTTCGGCAACGGCTTGTCTGGCTGTATGCCAAGATCGTTTAGTCAACTCCGCAGTGAAGGCCGTACATCTGTCAGTGATGAGGACTTATGGTGATCCATGACGCAGGACGATGTCTTCAATGAAGAACTTGGTTACCTCGGCGGCACTGCTTCTAGGCAGAGCACTTGTTTTGGCATAGTGGGTGAGGTAGTCGGTGGCAACAACGATGTATTTATTCCCTCAAGTCGACGTAAGAAACGGTCCCAGTAGGTCCATACCGCTTTGCTGGAACCATTGGTGAGGTGATTTGATCCACAGAAGGAAGCCTGCTGGTCTTGCCGGCGGTGTCTTTTGTGATTGACAGTCTTGGCATAACCTGATGTAATGAATGACGTCGGCAGCAAGTTGTAGCCAGTAGTACTTTTCCTGTATTCTTGCGAGCGTACTGGAAACACCTAGGTTTTCAGTGGTCGGGTCGTCGCGCAGGGCCTGGAGAACTTCTCGTCTCAGGGCTGAGGGGACCAGGAGAAGGTATTTAGCTTGAAGGGGCAAAAAGTTCTGCTTTAGGAGAGCTCCGTTTTGCAGGAATAACGACCCCAGTCCTCTTTTGAATACCTTCGGAACAGTGGTGCTGGTACCCTCGAGGAATTTCACAAGGCTCTTGAGTTCCGAGTCAGCTGGTTGTTGCTCAGCAAAGTCATTGGCACTTATGTTTCCCAAGAAACAGCCATCATTCGGGTCGTCCAGCGGAGGTGGTGCGACAGGCAGTCGGCGTCAGAGTGTTTTCTTTCATATTTTAAACGATGGTAACGTCTAATTTTTGAAGTCTCAGACTCCATCGTGCGAGGTGACGCGAAGAGCCTGCTGTGAAGGTAGGGGCAGAACTTTGATGTAGCCCATATAATGGCAAGACTCCTTTTCTGTTGTAGAATAGTAGGCTTCTACCTTTGAGAGCGACCGGCCAGCATAACTGAAGACTTTCAAGTCTGTCAGTTCTCTGCACAAGAACGGCGCTGAGTTCTACACTGCTTGCATTGGTGGGCATTTCCGTCTCGGCAGACTCTTCGAAATGCGCGTGTAATGGAGGCGTCTGTTGGCATTGTCGTAGTTAGTGAAATGCTTCCTCCTGTGGTGTTTCCCACTTCAACTCCACGTTGTTCCTGGTAAGGTTAATGAGCGGTACGGCAATGCGGGTGAAGTTTTTGAGGAACCGCCTTTAATACGTGCACAAGCCCAAAAAACGACGCACGGCCTTCTTGTCCTAGGACGCTGGAAAGTCTGCAATAGCGGCTGTTTTTTATGTATTAGGACGGGATCGGGACTCGGATACTCATTCTTGCTAATCATGTGTCCCAAGAACAAGAGCTCCTCATACGTAAATCTGCACTTTTCTGGCTTCAGGGTGAATCGGGACGTCCTGATGGCTTGGAGTACAGCTTCAAAGTGCTGAAGATGCTCGTCGAGGCTCGAGGGAAACACGACTACGTTGTCCAAGGAAACAAGACAAGTCTGCCACGTCAATCCTGTTAGCACTGTATCCATAACGCTCTGAAAAGTTGCAGGTGCCGTGCAAAGACTGGCATGACCTTGTACTCGAAGAGGCCATCTGGTGTTATGAACAGTCTTCTTTCGGTCTTTCTCGGCGACTTCGATTTGCCAATAGCCTGTCTCGAGGTCCATCGATAAAAAGTACTTAGTGTTGTGGGGTCGATCCAGGGTGCCGTCTATCCGAGGGAGGGGATACACATCCTTCCTGATCGCTTCGTTTAGGTGACGATAGTCGACACAGAAATGTAGGGCTCTGTCCTTATTCACCATCGCCACAGGAGACGCCCAGAGACTCTTCTACAGCTGGATTATGATGTTGCATAGCATTTCATCTACTTCTCTCTTTATGGCCTTGCATTCTTGCGTCGAAACTCTGTAGGAGCTCTGCCAATGTGGTCTGGTGCTTTCCTTTGTTATGATGCGATGTTTCGCGATTGGGGTCTTGCGAATTTTCGACGACAATGAAAAGCAGTCATTGTATTTCAGGAGAGGGGCCTTGAGCTGTTCTTGCTTATACTTCGGAAGGCTTGGATTGACGTCAAAATCGGGTTGGGAGTGTCAACTTGCCGAGGCAAGTTCGGAAGCATCTAAGAGGGCGAATGAATCGCTGGCGCCAACAAATTCTTTCACGTAGGTGATCGTCATACCAATGTTGAGGTGCCTGTATTCTTGGCTGAAGTTTGTCACCACTAACATTGCTGTCCGATGACTCAGCGTGGCAATGCCTCTTGCAATGCGAATCTGATGGCTGAGGAACAGGTGCTTGTTGCCTTTGATGACGCCTTCAAAGTCAGTAGCGTGCGCATATACACATTTGCAATACTGGGCAAAAGGCCACTGGTGGGCCAGGCAAGAAGCCAGTAGTGGAGCCAGAGGAAGAGCCAGGGGTAGGGGCAGGGGTAGGGGCAGGGGAAGAACCGTAAGTAAGACCTTGGATGGGGCTAGGATGCAGGGTAGAGGTGTGGTCAACGGTGGGATAAGGGGTGGTGTTCAGAGTAGGGCGTGGACTGGGCCCGTGGAGGATGCCAGGAGTAGGGCTGGGCGACAGATCTTGAACCAGCATGCTGCTGAATGCAGCCGTCTGCCTTGTTGTACTCATCGAAGGGCTGGCAGGTAGTTGTGGATCTAATGCCAGCACCTCATAGTCATTACGGGTAGCTGCAGCTTGTGCCTCCACCAGGTCATAGACATTTGTAGGCCCTGAGAGGGAGAGTATATGTTGTAGCGCATCGTTTATTTAGCTAATCTGAGACATGAAGGTAATGTGGTGACACAAGCAAGTCGACGAAGCATATGACTTGATTCGCTGTTACTGATGGTTGGCACAGGTTTAAAAAATTCACGAGTGTTGAAGGACTCGGAAGGTTCTATGAAATATTTTTGAAGAAGGCAGATTCGTACTCCTAGTCAGAATTTATTGCAGCTTTTCCAAGGTGCTAGGAGGTGAATAAGTGTACACGTGCTTGCTTGCTCGACTGCGTGACTGTTCCCGTGTGTTCCAAGCGTGGGGTTCATGTGACCCCACAACACTAATCTATCCACAACATGCAACATGAGTGCATGGTAGTAGTGCAAAGTTTTGTGTTGGTCTTTCACTACAGCGTAATACAGAATTTGAGGAAAGCTTCTTACTTTCTTAACAATAAATGTCAAAGTACGGTTTTGTGGATCCCGTCTCACATAAAAAGACTAAGCTGTTTTTATTGCAAGCTCTTACAGTACTATTTCAGTACTACATCGAGCTAGGATGTGTGCACGTGCCTTGAAGAATTGCTTGTGTGACCCACATATTTAAGTTCGGTGGTTACTGTATGCCATCATATGACAGGCCCATTTCTCTCACCAGTAATCCTCATGATCACTAGAATACCTCACTTCTACAATAATGAAGTGTGAAACCAAGCATAATTGTTTCATTCCAAAGCAAAATGCCTTCCAGTGCAATTACACAATTACCTACATTATTGACTGATGTCCATCTTGCTGTTTGTGAAGCCATACTAAACTGATGCCATTTCGTAATATGAATGTACTGCAGAAGTTCACTTTTTTTGGTAATGCCCCCCTTACACAATGCCTTATTGGAGACCTGTATATATGTTGGCTGTAATCTGTCTCTGGCAGGGACATTACCATGCCCCCATCTTGTATTTTTGACCTTGTATCGCGTGCTTCGAAAGTTGACCAGGCCAATTCCCCTGTCAGTGCTGCATTTGCTTTTGCAAAGCTGCCTCCCAGTAGCCAGCGCACTGACCTCCACTAGGGAGCTGGATGGGGCACCGGCGCTACCTGAAGCGGGAGCTTGCGAAGCCACCGGAAGTGCCGCCGCTTGTCCCGGAAGGAGGTCGTCTGCTGCGCTACGCGGTACGCGCGACGCGAGTTATGCCGGCGTGCTGCTGTTCTTTGGATCGCGTTTCGTTAATTTCTTTTTGTAAATACTTGCTCGTGGTTAGAAGAGTAAGCCAAGTAACAATAAGGGCTATGTAGGCGCAGATCAGGGTTTGTTTAATGCGCTTTTAATGAGACAGCGTATGCACGTAAAACTGCCTTTTTTCTGACGCGCGTCCGTTTTCTTTTTCTCAAGATTCGGAGTGGCTGTCCGGTCTTGTACAAGGCGTGGGATCTGGCGACGCAGGCCGCGTTCATAGAAGCTTTTACGGCCGCTTGCACGTGTCTCTGCGGGTTTCTGAGTGTTTGTTGTATTTGTTTGGTTTGCTCTCGATCTTTTCCTTTTTTTTCTCGTGGTAGAGAGTGGCCGTCGCTTGAGGGTTACGGGGGGCGTTGCCAACAGTGTTTTCAGCCCGGATTTGGTAATCCACCAAATCAAGTCCCCAGGAGACAGTGATTGGTCTGTGTATCGGGGGTTGGAGCCTAAGTAACCCATCAAAACCACGACACAAGGTCATAGGGTCGAATCCTCAACTTACCTTAACCTTTACTGCACCTAAATGAGAACTTCAGCAACAAAGTTTCCTATAACTCAGACCAAGCTGTTCCCTGTTTTATTATAACCAGTGTGCTTTATAATAAAAACCGTGTGAATAGAATTCACTCCACATAAGCTTGATATCGATTTATAGTAACAGAGAACATGAAACTGAAGAAAAGGACCTGAAGGCCGAATGGCCTGTTTATTGGAGCTGATGTAGAAGACACGTACTGGTCAATTTGTGTGAATGTTTTACTGGTGCTTGAATAGGATAAGCTTTGTCAGCTGCTTGCGGATGTTTGATCCAGTTATCTTGGCCGTCGCCGTCTTCGCGGTGTGATGCATCCTTATCTTTATATAGGAGGCGATCACACACTTTACCAGTCGCACAAAGTGGTTTGAGTCAGGCCGCGGATTCGAACATGTGATCATGTAACTCGGGGTATAGCTTCTCAAGGTGACCGGAAAGCTCTGTCATAACTGAAACTGTCAATGAATCGGAAAGATTCCCCTTCTTTGGAAGGCTTGTGCCATGCAAGTTGTCTTCTCTGCGTATCACTTTCTCTGTGGTCTGGCAGATGTAAATTGTAGATGATGACGGCTTCTGCAGACTACCACGGTTTTTCCGGTCAAAGAAGGCCGACGGACTTCTCTCCGACACAGTTGCTGCGTGGCATGTAGCACAAGGGATCCTTCTGCGCACCATCAGGCACACAAAGCCCGCAATGTAGCCGGTGATGTTCCCGATGTACGGCGATGAGCGAAGGAAGACGCTCAGCCTCCCTTTCCAACTCGCTTTCCTCGGAAAGCTCGAGATCATGCTGGAGATCTCCACCACCATTCTGCTTTGCCACAGTCATGTCCAGCTCATCATGAGCCCCGATCCCGCTGCTTACATACAAAATCCGGGTTTCATCAAGAGCGTCACAATTTCCTCGTCCTCCTTTGACCTCAGTGTGCACAACTAGGCGTTTATAAGCTGCCACAAATTGCGCAACTGTGGGGTTGTTGTTCCACCCTCCTTTGCAGCGTATGGCAGCGAAGAAGAGTTCAATGTGGTCTTGCGAGAGCTTGTACATCAGCAGGTAGCGCAATGGGGCAGCTTCTCCAAGGAGCAAGGAAGATGCCAGCCCGATGGTGCTTTCAATGCTCACGAGAAAACCAAGAAAGGCAGTCTTCCGCGAAGTCTTGAAAATGGCAATCCCTGTTGGCCCAGTGAGGCCTCTAATGTACTCCTTAGCTTCCTCCAGAAACGACAACCAGATACCCTTGCTGCCAGGCCGAAGGGGTGCTTTAAATCCCTTAGCCACAGGGTTTCGCGAATTCAGGCAGTCAAACAGCCGGTCGAAGAGGCGAATGAACTTCGTAGTCGCTTGCGAATCCTTGAATTGAGGCAGCTTTAAGTCTTCCCGACAGAAGTCAATGGCGTCTGCCACACTGGCACTCAATGTTTGGGCGGCAAGGTTTACCTTCATTTTTTGCTTCTGCCACTCAATATGTGCCGCCCGAAGCTTAGTTGCAGCGTGCAACCCCTGTTGTTCCTGGAGCTTCTGTAGCTCATGGATGTAGTGCCACTGTATTAACAACCCCGATGAATCCTTCAGACTGCCGAGAGAGGCGAGGGCGTTGCGCACAAGTTTTAGCATATGGCACACATCAAGAAAACAGTGCACCTTCTCATTTGTGAGAGGGTGCTGGAATGACGTCACCATTTCGCACTCATCCACCAGTGAAGCCCCCAGGTCCTTGAACATCGCAAAATTGCAGCTCAGCCCATCGCAGGTCAGTGACACTATGCGAACTCCTGCTTCGGCAAGTTTTGTCAAGCATAGCTTCACAACGTTTGCTCTTTCTTTTCCAGTCATTCCATTTATGAGGAAATACCCACAGGGTATTTTCCAATGGGAGTCCAGAGAAACAACCATGAAGACCATGGCTTCAGTTGCCACATCACTGCTGTCGTCATCCATCTCGGTGCCAATATCCACATAGCCTCTAAACTTCCTTCCATCCCACTCCACGTGCTTTCTTATTGCCATCTCATCTACCACGAGGCTGCACAGCAGTTCTTTCTGGTTCTTTTTGGCTTCATTAGCCTTCACGCGAATGGCATTCATTGCCTCTCCGGTAAAACCAGGCTCCCCATTCACCGTGCTATACCACTTTGTTATTGTGGATGGGTGTGGCAAGGCGCAGTCAAACGTTTCCCTCACGTAATTATACGCTTTTGTGGAATAGAACTGCAGGGTCAGTGCAAACATGCGCAACGTGGGCGAGTACTTCTCTCGGCTCGGCCTGGCTGTCTCTTCACCGTCACTTGACTGCTTCAGGATGCGCTGCATAACTTCAAGTGGCACTCCGGTAAAGCACTTCTCCAACATTTTGCAAGCATCTTCAGAAACAAGTTGCTTCTGCCTTAGGTCGTCAACAATTTCGCTCAGTGATGCGACCCGGGTCTTCAGTCGACGCTCCCGTTGCTGGCTCAGCTTCAGCCTCTTTTTGACGCCTTCAGCGACACTGGTGCACTTGTCCAGTCTCCTTTTTAGGGTTCTTGGAGTGTCCAGGACGGCATAGCTGTGATCAAATGCCTGCAAATAATAAATTTATAAGCTCAACAACCGGAAGGAAGGTCAATCTACGAGAAATCAACCTACAAAAACCTGTTCACTAAAAGTAAAAATCAGGCTTCCCATATTTGTTCTCAAATTTTCGTATTCCCTTTCATGCATTAGCCAGTTAAAAAAACTGCGCTGCAGGACATCAAGCTTTCCTATTGGTAACTATCATCACGCAGCCAGAATGGCGGCAGAAAAAATCTCGAGTTCTTATATTTCACAATTTATTTGTACCTCATTGTTAGCGCTTATCTGAAAGTAGTACCTGCCGCGGTGGCTCAGTGGCTAAAGCGTTGCGCTGCTGAGCACGAGGTTGCGGTTTTGATTCCCGGCCGCGGCGGCCGCTTTTCTGATGGAGGCGAAAAGCAAGTACGCGCGTGAGTACGACATTTCGGCGCACAATAAAGATCCCCAGGTGGTCAAAATTAATCCTGAGCCCTCCAGTACGGCGTGCCTCATCATCTGCGTTGTGTCCGCGCGTTAAACTCTTCAATCAATCAATCAATCAATCAGTCAATCAATCAATAATCTGAAAGTAAGCTTACACTTCCTGATGGCTCAGGAGGCGGTGCTGGTGGGCTGCTGGGTGCCTCATCTGACGTGGATAAGTCAGGAATTGGGGCTCTATCCTTGGGTGGTTTTCGTTTCGGAGTTTTCTAAAAAAAGGCATGATTTTCGTTATAGTGACCATCACAACTCAACCATCAATTTATGCACAAACAACAGCGAATCTTATAAAATAAACTTATTTGCATGCATGAAGGAAGCTGCAGTTACAGGTGACACATCCAGGCATGAAAAAGTACTTGTGTACACAAAACACCGCAATAATGCAAGAAAAAAGCGAGGACATGCTGGACCATTTGGTAACCGTGCAACGTTGATTCTTTGCCCCTGAAATACAGCTTCACCTTGCAAAACATGCGAGCGGTGCTTTTTAGCTAGCAGTCAGCAAGGGACTGGTTTCCGCACCGCAGCATACATCTGTCCGGAATCAATAATGCTTTTAACGACGAAACTGCAAGAATGGCGGACACATTGGAAAGGCATGCACCAAGAAGCGTTAAGACACCCAAAAATGGTGCCTGCACGGTTGTCAGCTAGACAACGTTCAGCGCAATGTGGAGACACAATCCACCTAGGCTGCAGATAGACAACGTGTTGCTTCTTATGTGGTCAGGCCAGTTTCTTCATGTTTTTGGTTCCGCAACACTTAACATCGTAGACGCCCTGAAAGCTCACTTTGACCCACTACAATCGGAGCTCTACCGTCGAGCACGCTTGCAACGTCGAAATCAAGAACAGGGAGAAACCGCGGGTGCTACAATACAGCACTAAAACTTGGATCATATACGCAAAACCGTAAGCCAGGCATAGCTTCTGCGCCGCATGGGTCCCAGATCGTGACTCGTCAAGCATCGGCACATTAAACCTCCCAATCAATCAATCAATCAATCAATCAATCAATCAATCAATCAATCAAATGCTCCACCGGGGAGGTCATTAATTACAGTGTTCCCACAACCGAATAGCAGTCGGGGGTTTAATGAAGCGTCGTACATATGTGCACTCCAGGCCTTCGGATTTCGGACTGCACAACAGAGAGCGCGGTCGCAGATATCGTCTTCCACTCACGCACTGCTAGTCTACCGCGCGAGGAAGGCGCTATCGGGAATTCTCCAGAGCGGCGTCGCAAAAGCGCGCACGGCGTGCCGTCTCAAATATCACCCAGGTGTGTGGCCTTGGGCAGTGGTATATATCACTTTTGCCGTGCATGTGAGAAGCTACATCCGGGAAAGATCTTCTTGCAGGCCATGACTTTGCGTAGTAATGATTGGTGCACAGAGAAGAAGTCTCACCTTCTGCAAGTGTTCCGGGAAAGAAAACAGCGTTGGGATGGCGTCGCTTTTCAGACGCGTCCTTGAACCCGAGCGGTCAAAACACGCCTCGGTAAAGTGGCTGCTGCAAAGTCTGCTGCCTGGAGATGGCTTCCATTTGTCCCTTTTGAGGTTAACAACCCACTGCTGGTACAAGTGGGGCTGGGAACGCGAAAACCTGCAAGACAAATACCGGACAGCTTTAACACGCCGTTCAACGCATCGCAAATGCTCCGTGCTCATGCTCCGTGCAAGTCAGTTACGGGGAATTAAGAATGATTTAAGGGCACTTACGCATGAAACGTCTTTCCAGAAGACTTTTCTGGCCTGCTTGTGCAATTAACAGCACAGCAGGCAAACATTCTTTTGAGAGAAGTCCAGAAATCACGCATGCCGGCAGCAGTCAGGCGGGAGCAAGCACAAGGCCGCCGACTTCCGGTGGCTTCAAGCCGGCGCGCTCTAAGCGCCATCCAGCTCCCTAGTGGAGGTCAGTGAGCCAGCGCCCCAGTTCCTTTTGGTGGCGGTCCATACATCTCACTGGTTGGGTAGAGTGCGCCAGTGTGTTGCCTGCGTAGGTAATTGCAGACGCATCAAGGGTCTTCCAAAGTGTGCGGCCTACCCTGTAGGAGTTGTAGGAATGCCGTGACAAGTGCCACATCCTACCCTTCAGGTGGTTGGATTGTTTTAGTAGTATTTTTTGGTGTTTGTCAAGGTAATTCTTTTGGTCTGATATTGTTCTGCCTGAGTGTCTGATGGTCCCTTGAATGGAGAAGGTTATGTCTGTCATCAATATTTATGCCCATCCATTGTGTTCTGTCAGTGTTGAATCTGAGGAAGTCTTCGTGGGCTACGCGAGAACAGATGTCTAGGAGGTGCTGCGGGTCCGCTGGGGATTCGGTCAGTAATACTATGTCGTTGGCGAATGCCAAGCATGAAATTTTTGTGTATATTTCTTGGCGTTCAGTTGTAATGGTGTAATGATGTAGCCCTGGTCCTTCTCTATTTATTTGTTCTAGTAGGCTGTTAATGTAAATATTCAATAGTGTTGGCGAAGGGGGCACTCTTGTTTGAGCCCAATATTTTCTTTCACCTGTCTAGATTTCTATTTGCCCAGTTCATACTTTGGTGTAGACTTTGCATATAATGCTTTTAGTGATTTCATGAAGTCTTCCTGGATATTAATTATTTTCTAGTTTCTCCCACAGTTATGAATGTGGCACTGAATCACATGCTTGTTGTAAATCCAGGTATGTCTGGTATAGTTGAGATTTGTCCCTGTTTTTCATTTCTATTCCCTGGGTTAGGTTTTTTAAATTTGGGCACTTTTCTGTCGGTTAGGGCGAAAACCATTTTGGGATTCTGAAAAGATTGAGGTTTTTTCGCAGTGGTTCTGTAGCCTGGAGTCTTGAGGACTGTATTGAAGAGTTTTAGAATGTAACTCAGTATTGTGCTGGGGCAATAAGCCCCAGTGTCACTTGTTTCCTTTCCCTTTTCCTTGTGGATCAGCTTTACCCAGCTTTCTTTCCAAGTTTTTGGTATTTCTGTGCTTGGCAGAATATCATTGAGGCAACCGCTTAGCCTTTCCTTCGCCCCTGTTTTGAATGCTTTCAGGAATTTATTGGGTATATCATCTAGTCCCGATGCCTTCTAGTTTTTTAGGTCATTTATGTGTCTCTTTAGTTCTAGTTTAAAAATTGGGCCTGTCGGCTTTTCTTCTTCATTTATGCTGGTCTTGTCCCTTGTTCTACTGCTGATCTGGGGTGACAGATTTACTGGATTGGTTTGAATATTTTAAAAATGTTTAGTTATGTGTTGTTTGATTTCTTCTTTGGTATGTAGAGGAATGCTATCTGCAGTCAGTACTTCGAGTCGATCTTCCTAAGGGGTGTCCTTTGGTTCTAGTATCCTAATGGATGCCCAAAACTTCTGGCTGTAATGGTCATGATTCTTATGTAGGTATTCTTTTTTGAATCTCTGGTCTATCTTTCTTGCGGCCATTCTCTTTACTTTTCTGTTTTGGCCTAGTATTCCTTCCAAATTACCTCTTTTTGTGTCAACTCATTGGGCTGATAACGGTGCCTTCTGGATAATTCTTTGCGAATGCGGATTTCTGTCTTCAGTTCTCCATCAAACTAAGGTTTGTTTCTGATCCTTTTTTTTCCACTAGTTTTTCCTATGGTTGCTCGTACTACTGATAGGCATTTTTCTACAAAGTCCTCGTATGCTAGAGGTTCTGTTACTGTTGACTCAGGTTTATTGGAAAATTCGTCCAGATTCTCTTGCTCTTTCACTCACTAATGAGCTTTTGTATTTCCAGGCCGGTTTACTCAATGTGGTTAATGGCGTCTGAGGCACTGTTTCATTCTGATGTGGTCTTTTCCACAGCTATTTGTTTTGTCTTTGTCTATGTACAGAGATGTGATGTTTATATCTTGCCTTACCACCTCTTGATTGTAAAGGACGTAGTCTATAGCAGATTTGTTGGCTTTGCGTGACCATGTGCAAGTTCCTTCACAAGCTGGATGGAGGTGTGCTGTTTGTGGGTTGAATTGTTTAGGTCACGTGTGTCAATGTTTATTTTTATCCACATGTGTTCCTTGTCTTGACAGTCCCCATTTACTGTGATTTTGCTTGGCGTAATAAAACCAACGCCTCTTCTCCGTTTTCGTCTTTTGCTTCTCTTCTTTCCCTGCAATACTAGGCCTGGGAGAAAACATTGTCGTTCCGCAGGTGAGTTTCCCTTAGAGGGTAGATATCTATTTTTTGTCTGTTCACTTGGTCCTAGAGTTCAGCCCACTTGAGTGTGTTTGTTCTTTGCATATTTGGTAGGCATATGGTGAGTTCCTTTTTCACTTCACTATGCTTTGTTCTTCTGTTTCGTCTTTTTCTGGAACCTGATTGGCAGTGATCTCTGGCGGACTGAAATGGGCGGGGGGTGTATGGCTTTGCCTGTTTGGTTGCTTAGCAGTGCTGGTTTCTCTGTCCTTGTTTGCCTAAGGGAATTGTCATTGCCTTCAGTAGCATTTACACTGTACTTTGATCTGGTTTTGCTGATCGTCCCAAGTGTTGTGGGCGAGTTGGCTGTTTATCCCATTAAAGATTTTATGGCCTCACCGAGTTGATTGCCAACCTGGCCACCTGCCTTTTTCGAGTAGTAGATATAATTTAGTGATCTTCAGTTAGGTGGGCAGCTGTTGAAGCAAACTGCACACTGCGGCCCAGTGCTGTACACGCAGTTTGAACTGCTGTGTTCCATGTTTGGCAAGCTGTAGCAATTTGTTGGCCCCTTGTTTTCGGTTCAGGGGTGGCACACACTTTCTAGTGGTGTTTGGGTGTCTTTCGACCACAGTATGTCATTTGTTGATTCAGTTGGTCAGTTCAATGTCTGCTTTGTTTAGGACGTCAGTAGTACATATCTGGATTATCAGTTGGAGCTCCGTGTTAGTGGCATTTGCATTCTAAATTTCACCTTCAGCTCGTTGAAGTGTTTCTTCGAGATCAGCACCAGACTTTGTAGTGATACGTAGTCTTTGATCATGTATAATTTTTCGGAAGTGTTTTTTTAATCGATGGGCATTGGAGTTGCCTAGGACTATAATACACTATGCTTGCGATGTGGTGAATGATAATTGGGCTGCATTAGAGGATAGGAATGTTTCTGCTTCTGCTTATGGAAGAGCAGAGCTCTTGCTGCGTCTACCTGGTGTTCTCTGTTTTCAAGGGTCGGTCTTTTTTGCCCACTTGTGTCCAGAGATTGCCTTCCTCTGCTAGCTCAACTATGTGCTAAATATCTTCAGTTATCCTACTTGTCTCCTGTGTTGGGGTGCCTTTTTTCCACTGGCTATGACATTGCTTGCCTGAGAGGTGTTTTGGCTCTGGTGTCCCCGAGCCATGTCGAGTTGTTGAGGTAGCCTGGTCTTCGTTTTCTTGGGTGTCTTGAGTACAACTTGTCTGTTCGAGTTTTCTTATTTGGGTTTGGAGGGTAACAACCTCTATTTGGGTTTGGAGGGTAACAACAACAACACAAGTTGCGTTCTGTGCTCAGCAAAGTGTGTAGGTCTCGCCTATCTTTTTTTGTCTCGGCTTGCGCAGCTTCCCACTTGGCCTTCATTCGGCCGATTTGTTGTGTATGTTCAGCACACACTTTTATTTCTTGGAATGCTATTGAAACCTGCATTGCTGTGAGTCTTGTGCAAAGGTTGCACAAGTATTTGCCTGCCTGGAGGTAGGTGTATCTGCCTGCCTTGAGTGCTGGAGAATCGGGTGTCATCAATGTTTGCCCATTCTTGGCAGCTCTCGCATTCTATCATTACTGCTCCGTCCGATGAGTCCTCCTCCACAGGGGCACTGGTTCCTTTTGTTAAGATACCTCGGTGAGTCCTCATCATGTTGCAAGCATTTCTTTTAAAATGGTATTGTCGTTTTGTGTATGTGTGATGTTAGAACTGTGTTGTTGTTCTGTGTCTATTTGCTCTATGCTATCGAGATTTTATTCTAAAGGGTGGGCACCGGTTTCAATTTGAAATTGCCGCCTGGGAAGAATTTCGGTTCTAGTTACGTTTGTCGAAACGTAGATCGCAGATGCTATCCAATCTCTTTAGAGTTACTGTATTGCTCCCTAGGGGAGCGAAGTTGCACATAGGTCCGCCATTATGTTCAACGGCTGTGAAGTGAAGCCACTCGTGGCACGCGCAGGAAAAATATACATGTTCCGGCACGGGCAGCGGGCCGCAGACTTCTTTGAGTGCTGGGCCCATTGCTGGGCGACATTGCTCTGCTGGATTAAGGCGGTATATTGCTATATTGTTGCAGAGCTGGTATATTGTCATGTTGCAGAGCTGAAATGAATGTGAATTGCAAGAAAACTAAATATGTATTTGAAATCAGCATACTAAGTTCCAGAAACAGTTCAAGTTTCATCTTTCTAGGGTGAATATAAAGAAAAGTGTCTTCGAGTAGCATCTCCCCTTAAGTATACACTTCTTTTGAAGCTGCTCGCAAATGTGCGACCAATGTTTGTGGAATTCGCTACTGCAAACAGGAACTCAGCAAAAAAAAAGAGGAACATTTATTCTCAGTACCGCGAAATTAGTTTATTGCCGAGGCCCAAGGCACACACACAATGTAAACATTCAATGGCTTCACAATAGGCGAGCTTTCTTAGTGGTGATGGCAGCTTTCTCGCGGGTTTGAAGGCGTCTGTAGACATCTCTGGTGTAAAAATGCATTTGTGGCACGATGAAAAAATACAGGACCTGACACGTGAACGTGGTCTTGTGCTGGTTGCAACCCAGCTTCATCAGATCTCACTCATCGAACTCGTTTAATTCCCACCAAAACAGGTCCGCACAGAGACCTTTCTCATCAAGAGATGAAGTAGATTCATCTAAAACTCTCATGAAGTGTAGCATCCACATGCTGGGCTGCCTAAGGCTGCCTTCCTTGAAGCTCCGATATGTAGTCAAGTATGCATCAGAGCCAATGACAGGAGCTTTTGAACTAACGTCCTGTAAAGTTAACTGGCACTCTGTTTGCTTGGTCGTTTTGTGTACAACATATCCAGCTAAGTAGTGCACAACTTTGTCGTCTGGTGAACCTCTGAAGTAGCTGTGCTCATCACTCATTTGGTCAGGAATAATACATGGAAATGATGTCATTTCCAGTAGCCTAGCTTCAATCTCAGTGCACAAGTTAGCTCTTTTTGACCTGTGAGCTTCTCCAGCGGTCTTAATTTTGTCTTCCACAGAAACAAACACAGTATTTGGTTCGTCTTGAACACTTTCATATAGAGTTGTCTTGATGAGTGTATACAGGCTCAACAGGCGGAAAATCTGTGTAAAATTCAGGGCTGTAGTGTGCGACTCATCGCCTCCAAATGAATGTGCGAGACCGAAATGCCACTGTAAAAGAAATAACAATTGTTAGAAGGAAAGTTCATTACGACAATACATTCTAAATTAAAAGCAAAATAATTCCTGCTACCTCCAAGGGGTCCTGGTTTAGCTTGGCAGACAACAACTACGCTGCTTCCTTGTTTAAGAGATAACTAATGATGTCTAGCATAGACAACAATGTTACACGAAAGAACTCTGTTGTCAGTTGAGAGGCAAAAAGCCTTGTGCCTTTCTCCAATGCATTTTCTCAGTTTTGAATACGTTGTTCAGCATTCATGTAAAAGTCTCAGTGCCTTCTGACTCTTCTAAGTGAGCAACCTTTGCGTACCTGTAGACGCATATTCCATTAGTTCTCCTATGGCTGAAGAGCTGTACTAGAAAGCATTGCATTTTTTCTTAATTTAAATACATAAAATAAAAAAACAGCATGCTCTTACGAAAACAAACTTTTCCTAAGTAGCCAGTCTGACGCTCATTTTTCTCAAGTTGTCAGGGGCAACATGTGCCTTGGTGAATTTCGGCTTGACTCGGACACGCTTATATTTTTTCTGTTTCATAGTGTGTCACATAATGCCCAAAATTGGTGCGAAGGTTGCCTGCCAGGAAATTACAAAATCAAACATTTAAACTGCACAAAACATTTGCGCATGTTTTTTTCTTTATCATTTCATATGTGTGCTTGCTCAGGTGATTCCTAATACTCTTGAGAATATGTGGCACATCACATATGAAGTAGATGTTCTGCAATGGCTTCAATGATGTTCAATAAAATGATGCAGTGCATCAAATTTGCCTGAAACTCCAAACTTGACTCCACATATATTTCTTGTTGCCAGCCCCATCACTGATCACAGCCAGCAATGATGCACTGTTCTTATGATGTTCCAGAACAGCACTCATGACAAGTTCTCTAAGGACTTTCCCAGGAGCTGCTCTCTTTGTTGCAAAGCTGGTGACTGGCTGCACCCAATCTTCGAATAGTGGCACAAACATCAGTACCAATGGGTGGTCGGCAAGTGTATCTTAGTGTGGTAGTGTAACCTCGCCATAGTCCACAAAGTTGTCCATTTTGCACGAGGTCTTATTGAAGGAGACGCTCTGCTTCAACTGTAGGCTGCCTCAGAGGTGCCCTATCACACACTTTAGATTAGGCCCCGCCGATGTCACAGCGGCGTGCGGCCAACTCGCAAGCTTCCACTTAACGGAGTCAATGAGTTGCCGCTGAAGGTCTCGCCGGCTTGGCAGGCGGAGAGTGTGTCCGGTGTTACATCCGTTTCAATGCGTTTCGCAGAATAATTCATACTTGCCGCCTATACAAGACTTGTGGCACTGATAAGAGCCTTCTTCACTTGTGCAACATCAACTGGCGATTCCGAAGCAGTCAAAACTTTTTCAGGGCGTACACGTATACCCGTCCGACCTGTAGGTCATTTCTTTTTGTTCTAACACATGCCCTTTTGATACAGGTGTAGGGAAGACTCGGCAGCGCTGTTGCTGTGTGGTTTCTTGCTGGATGTTGTCTTCCACAACACAAAGGCACGCTTCTTTAGATGAAGGGGCGAGTGAGATGAGAATTGCAGTTGTTTGTGACATGCCCATACAAGAATCCAGCTCGCGTGAGGGAGTGGACTCTGCACTGCCTGATGGGGGGGACAGGGAAGTGGGTAAAGAGGAACTTGTCTCTAGCAGTTTCGCAAGAGTGCATGGTTCTACACTCCTGGTTGTCATTCTACGTCTGATTGGCTAACTACCTTGCCTGTCCTAGTTCTTGCAAAGGCAAGGGTTCCAAAAACATGGTCACTGTCTTGCCCGCATGCCCCCGTCTGTAAGCCGCTTGAATCATCTGAATGGTGTCATAGATACAAGGGGCGGCCACCTCTTGGCAAGTTTGACCCATGGTATGGAAACTGGTTACGTAGTTTGAGGCCAAATCACCCAGCCTGCACCTAACTGAGAGGTGTTAAGGTGTGCTAATAGCCTTTCTTTGGCTACAGGTTTGTTTTTAATGCCATACTGCTCAGCAGGCACATGCAGTAGTTGCCGATCGAATATATTGTTCAGCAACATTGTGCAGCGCACTCGTTTTGACCTGCTTACATCCTTGAAAATGGACGCCGTGTTTCTACTCTTTCTCTGCTGATGCCATGTGGAACAACGGGCCTGGTTTCAAGTGGCTGCATCTATTATTCTAGTTCCCTGACTTTCAGTGATCGAGAGTTTTTCAAACGGGGTGGCTGCCGAAGAATCGGTATTTATGTTTTGAAAACCTTTGGGGCTGAGTAACCTTGACGTAAATGCCGAGTAGAGTCTCGAGGGTCGAGTTGAAGTCACAAGAATCGTCTTCTGCTTGATCAGGCGATGCTGTGACCATTTTATTCCCATCTCCAGTGACTTGATTTATACTACTTGATGTAGATATTCTTGCTGTTGGTGCAACCTATGAGAGGGAAGTGAAATCTGTCACAGCTGAATCATTAAATGAGCAATGTACAATGTATCTCATAGAGCATGCTGATATACCTCACCATCTCTATTTCTTCAACAAAACCTTTCAATGTCAGTAGGTGGTTTAGGCTGGTCCAATTTGTGTTTTTCTGGTGCTGTTTCAGGCCCACGGGTGTGCCTTTTGTAGACTATACTTTTTGTACGCATAGATGCGATTTGCAGAAAAGGACAAGTAGTGAATAAATAATTATTTACAATTGACCGTAGTAAAGCTGCAACTCTTCAGCTGTTTGTATATTTGCAATTGCATATCTTGCCACATCTGCATAATAAACAAGGTTAAGCAAGTTCAGGTTCAGCTGAACTGCTGAAACTGCCTGCTGCCTTGCCACTGCCGTGTGTGCACACCATGAGTCTTCTCCCTTTGGGCACTGTGAATGTTTTGGCTTTGCATCAGTAGAAGTCACATGATAGTAAGTGGCAAGCACAGCATTCTCCATCTCGTCGATGTTTCCCTGGTGTGCCTTGAGTGCCCAATCATAATAATTTAAAAGTTTCGTTACAAGCTCAGCAGTGAGCTGTAACAAGCTCAGCAGTGAGCTCAGCAGTGAGCTGTTCTTTTGCCAGCTAGGCTTGGCCGACCTTCCCCCTTGCTCTTCTGCAGGAGGTGTCTCAGTGCAGCACCCATCCTTTTATATATGTGATTTACGCAATCCTCCTTTTCGATATCTCCTAGCCATACACTTGCTCCTTCTGAAGGCTGTTGAAAGTGCGGCTATCGCCATCGCACATCATAGTTGTGTAGCGCAATCCACGTTTTTCGAGGGACCGGCGAAACAGAATTTTGGCGGCCTCCACTTCCATCTGGCCAGGCTTGCTCGAAGAGTTATTTCGGCATCTATTTCGAGCTCGCCACTCACTGTATCGAGGGTAATCATCCCTGGTGCCAATCTCGCAACCCAAACAGAAGTTTCAGAGAACTTTGAAGTCCAACACATAGCCTGAAAACAGCTTTAATACAGTCCCCACACAAATGTGTGACAAGTGGCCACGAGTGAACCAAGTCCTGTCAAACAAAACTGCAATATTGCCGGGGTTCCTGAAATTCAACTCGGAATAGATGGCCTTCACAGCTGTCGCGCACTCACTCATAATACTTGCGGATGCCTTCATCGCGGCAGGGTTCATCTTGGTTTCCACGTAGTCTTGGCACGTTTCCTGGTGCATTCCACAACGAGACACATTTAAGGCTTAAAAAATGTCGTTTAGCACGGTCTTCTCATTGCCCGTGATCATAACTGCACAAACCACAAGCACATTTACTTCGAAAAGGTTGCAGGTCACATTCCCTCCTGCTCTCGGCGAGCTCCCTCTGGCCCTGACATCTCCGCAGACACGCACAGTTCACCATTATTCTAACTGCCACACCGTATTCACGGTCGTCCCGTGAAACGTTTAGTAGGCTAAAGCAGAATTCGCATTTTGCACACCGAAGTAGTTGGTTCAGCAACGTTAGGCTTAGCAGCGTAATCACGGTGCCGCACCCCGCCGCATCTGGGGAGTCTCCTATAAGCAACAGCTTTTGGCGGATAGCTGATATCGAAGACAGCTTCTGTTGTGGCTCTTCCACGCGATGCTCAGTCGCCACTTTTTCACCTTTTGTCAGAAAATGCCTGCCGACGCGTTGTCCTCGTATCGTCAACCACAGGCATCGCTTGCACGGCTGCAGCTCCAGTGGATATCGGACACCGGCTTGTGCATGTCGCGGAGCTCGTCGCTGTCAATTCACTTGACGCTACTTCAGGTATCTGAGACGGACACTTGCGTTTTTTTGACAGAGGCATGAGCGGTCGCGAACTTGCGTCGCCTGCCAGCCATCGTCGCGTCCGAACAATTTGTGACATGGCGTCTCGAATTGTCGGGCACTGTCTGGCTGACAAATTTTTTGGTCATCCAATCGGAGAGCAGGATTCGCCCCAAGTGGTACAAACGTGCCAATGCCGTGCGAGTATTCCCTCCTTTTCGGTGGCGTGTAGCTGCATAGTCGCCAGACTTAGTTATTTTTTTCGCTAAAACCGGAATGCAGAAGAATTCAGCTTTCGAATAATTCAAAAATAGCCGCGCTGCAGCTAATGGTTACTGCAAACGACTGCATTAAATTAACCCGTTTTCGGGGGGCATTTTTGAGCGAAAGTGATCATGAAGATCTCTTTAGAACGCAGTAATAAAATAATTACTAATCGATACACGTTAATAATGCAGCAATAGATTCTTTTGGATGTCCAGATTTCGCAAAAAAATTTCGAAAAATTGATTTTTTGGCAATTTTCGCTCTAAAACACCCGTGTCTCCAAAACTCCTTAGAGAGGTTCTGCTACCACGTCTTGGAAACTAGTCTCCTGGCACAGTCGAAGCACCTAGATAGAGAAGGGTACCTGTGCCCTTTGCTCATTTTTTTGACGGAGGCAATGCACAGGAAAAGAAAACGTACGGGCATTAACGATAACAGAGGGCACCACACCGGGAAAAAGTAGCAGTCATTCTGTTATGCAGTCTGTGTCACACCGCCTAAAGAAAATAAGACAACGCCTCAACGTGAAGGTGGTCTTCAGTGCTATTGACAAGTTGTCCCAGTAGACAAACAGAACATGGACGGTTGTCTATCTTAAACCAGCGGCAGCGTCCGTCATCCCTTTTCAATGTCTCCACATGCTCGGCAGTTGATAAATCGACATGAACTCGGGTCTTTGCTTTAGTAAAGTTCAAGAGGTCCTCTTCGTTCCACTTTTTCAACTTCACAGACCAATCCTTAAATAGTTGCTTAGGCTCAGGTTCCCATTGAGAAATCCACGGATGCCCACTCCAGCGAATGCGGAAGATTCCTTTTTCCTTGTCAGTCCATTTCAAGTCCTGGCCATAGCGTCGGTCATAGAGGCATCTCGGAAGGAAGCGAGTGAGACATTTCTTTTGTCTCGGCGGAACAGCTGGTGGCGGGTCGGGCTGTTTTTTGACACCATCCTCATCCCCGGGATACCACTTGGCAGTTGCCTTGCTGTAGTGTTGTGTTTTTCCTTCCGTGACACACACTCTTGATGTGAGGCCTCATGCGAGTGGATTGTTCTTCGCAGCGTGCAGTTGCCCTCCGCATTGCAAAATGTTGCCCGCGGCGAAGCCGAATCGACAGCGGGACTGCGTTCCACAAGGGCGGGTCATTGGGGCGTCGCACCTTTTTCGCTGTTGCGGTTGCTTCAAGTGACACATCTGTCGATGCATTACGATCGGTGTAACCAGAGAGAACGAATGAACTCCTGCTCCACTTACAGCGTGGTGCTATCTATGACACGCGCGTCGCTACGAAGAACGTGTTGGAGGTGCCGCATCGGATGTCGGTCACCGGTGCCGCATCCCGCTGGCTTGGCAGGAGTTGCACTGATTCAGGTGCGACAGCCTGGTTCGCTCTATGTGGCTGATACAACGGCGAATGATGCCGAACGCTGCCGCCACTTCAGCGGCGAAGTACGTGCGTGTAGCCACCACATCGGTCGAACTGTTTTCCTCGTCACATGAGCTGTCGGCCTGGGGATTCTGGGTACCTGCGACCGCAGCTACTGTGTCCTCTTCAGCCAGGCTCCCAGCGGCCTGGACATAGCAGTGTGCTTCAACGAAATCGTTCGTGTTTCTACTCTTTCTGTGCTGATGCCATGTGGGACAACGGGCCATGTTTCGAGTGGCTGCATCAATTATTGTAGTTCCCTGACTTTCAGTGATCGAGAGTTTTTCAAATGGGGTGGCTGCCGAAGAATCAGTATTTATGTTTTGAAAACCATTGGGGCTGAGTAACCTTGACGTAAATGCAGAGTAGTGTCTCGAGGGTCGAGTTGAAGTCAAAAGAATTGTCTTCTGCTTGATCAGGCGATGCTGTGACCATTTCAATCTCATCTCCATTGACTTGATTTATACTACTTGATGTAGATATTCTTGCTGTTGGTGCAACCTATGAGAGGGAAGTGAAATCTGTCACAGCAGAATCATTAAATGAGCAATGTACAATGTATCTCATAGAGCATGCTGATATACCTCACCATCTCTATTTCTTCAACAAAACCTTTCAATGTCAGTAGGTGGTTTAGGCTGGTCTAATTTGTGTTTTTGTGGTGCTGTTTCAGGCCCATTGGTGTGCCTTTTGTAGACTATACATTTTGTATGCATAGATGCGATTTGCAGAAAAGGACAAGTAGTGAATAAATATTTATTTACAATTGACCGTAGTAAAGCTGCAACTCTTCAGCTGTTTGTATATTTGCAATTGCATATCTTGCCACATCTGCATAATAAACAAGGTTAAGCAAGTTCAGTTTTAGCTGAACTCCTGAAACTGCCTGCTGCCTTGCCACTGCCTTGTGTGCACACCATGAGTCTTCTTCCTTTGGGCACTGTGAATGTTTTGGCTTTGCATCAGTAGAAGTCACATGATAGTAAGTGGCAAGCACAGCATTCTCCATCTCGTCGATGTTCTTCTGGTGTGCCTTGAGTGCCCAATCATAATAATTTGTAAGTTTCGTTACAAGCTCAGCAGTGAGCTTTCTTTTGCCAGCTAGGCTTGGCCGACCTTGCTCCTTGCTCTTCTGTAGGAGGTGTCTCTGTGCAGCATCCATCCTTTATGTATGTGATTTACGCAATCCTCCTTTTCGATATCCCCTAGCCATACACTTGCTCCTCCTGAAGGCTGTTGAAAGTGCGGCTATCGCCATCGCACATCATAGTTGTGTAGCGCAATCCACGTTTTTCGAGGGACCGGCGAAACAGAATTTTGGCGGCCTCCACTTCCATCTGGCCAGGCTTGCTCGAAGAGTTATTTCGGCATCTATTTCGAGCTCGCCACTCACTGTATCGAGGGTAATCATCCCTGGTGCCAATCTCGCAACCCAAACAGAAGTTTCAGAGAACTTTGAAGTCCAACACATAGCCTGAAAACAGCTTTAATACAGTCCCCACACAAATGTGTGACAAGTGGCCACGAGTGAACCAAGTCCTGTCAAACAAAACTGCGATATATCAGGGGTTGCTGAAATTCAACTCTGAATAGATGGCCTTCACAGCTGTCGCGCACTCACTCATAATACTTGCGGATGCAGTCATCGCGGCAGGGTTCATCTTGGTTTTCACGTAGTCTTGGCACGTTTTGTGGTGCATTCCACAACGAGACACATTTAAGGCTTAAAAAATGTCGTTTAGCACGGTCTTCTCATTGCCCGTGATCATAACTGCACAAACCACAGGCACATTTACTTCGAAAAGGTTGCAGGTCACATTCCCTCCTGCTCTCGGCGAGCTCCCTCTGGCCCTGACATCTCCGCAGACACGCACAGTTCACCATTATTCTAACTGCCACACCGTATTCACGGTCGTCCCGTGAAACGTTTAGTAGGCTAAAGCAGAATTCGCATTTTGCACACTGAAGTAGTTGGTTCAGCAACGTTAGGCTTAGCAGCGTAATCACGGTGCCGCACCCCGCCGCATCTGGGGAGTCTCCTATAAGCAACAGCTTTTGGCGGATAGCTGATATCGAAGACAGCTTCTGTTGTGGCTCTTCCACGCGATGCTCAGTCGCCACTTTTTCACCTTTTGTCAGAAAATGCCTGCCGACGCGTTGTCCTCGTATCGTCAACCACAGGCATCGCTTGCACGGCTGCAGCTCCAGTGGATATCGGACACCGGCTTGTGCATGTCGCGGAGCTCGTCGCTGTCAATTCACTTGACGCTACTTCAGGTATCTGAGACGGACGCTTGCGTTTTTTTGACAGAGGCATGAGCGGTTGCGAACTTGCGTCGCCTGCCAGCCATCGTCGCGTCCGAACAATTTGTGACATGGCGTCTCGAATTGTCGGGCACTGTCTGGCTGACAAAGTTTTTGGTCATCCAATCGGAGAGCAGGATTCGCCCCAAGTGGTACAAACGTGCCAATGCCGTGCGAGTATTCCCTCCTTTTCGGTGGCGTGTAGCTGCATAGTCGGCAGACTTAGTTATTTTTTTGCTAAAACCGGAATGCAGAAGAATTCAGCTTTCGAATAATTCAAAAATAGCCGCGCTGCAGCTAATGGTTACCGCAGACGACTGCATTAAATTAAACCATTTTCGGGGGCGTTTTTGAGCGAAAGTGATCATGATCTCTTTAGAACGCAGTAACAAAATAATTACTAATCGAAACACGTTAATATTGCAGCAATAGATTTTTTTGGACGTCGAAATTTCGCAAAAAATTTTCGAAAAATTGATTTTTTGGCAATTTTTCGCTCTAAAACACCCGTGTCTCCAAAACGCCTTAGAGAGGTTCTGCTACCACGTCTTGGAAACTAGTCTCCTGGCACAGTCGAAGCAGCTAGAAAGAGAAGGGTACCTGTGCCCTTTGCTCATTTTTTTGAAGGAGGCAATGCACAGGAAAAGGAAACGTACAGGCATTAACGATAACAGAGGGCACGACAGCGGGAAAAGGTAGCAGTCATTCCGTATATGCAGTCTGTGTCACACCCCCTAAAAAAAATAGGACAGCGCCTCAATGTGAAGGTGGTCTTCAGTGCTATTGACAAGTTGTCCCAGTAGACAAACAAAACTTGGACTGTTGTCTATCTTAAACCAGCGGCAGCTCTGTCATCCCTTTTCAATGTCTCCACATGCTCGGCAGTTGACAAATCGACATGAACTCGGGTCTTTGCTTTAGTAAAGTTCAAGAGGTCCTCTTCGTTCCACTTTTTCAACTTCATAGACCAATCCTTAAATAGTTGCACAGGCTCAGGTTCCCATTGAGAAATCAACGGATGCCCACTCCAGCGAATGCGGAAGATTCCTTTTTTCTTGTCAGTCCATTTCAAGTCCTGGCCATAGCGTCGGTCGTAGAGACATCTCGGATGGAAGCGAGTGAGACATTTCTTTTGTCTTGGCGGAACAGCTGGAAGCGGGTCGGGCTGTTTTTTGACACCATCCTCATCCCCGGGATACCACTTAGCAGTTGCCTTGCTGTAGTGTTGTGTTCGTCCTTCCGTGACACGCATTCTTGATGTGAGGCCTCATGCGAGTGGATTGCTCTTCGCAGCGTGCAGTTGCCCTCCGCATTGCAAAATGTTGCCCGCGGCGAAGCCGAATCAACAGCTGGACTGCGTTCCACAAGGGCGGGTCATTGGGGCGTCGCACCTTTTTCGCTGTTGCGGTTGCTTCAAGTGACGCATCTGTCGATGCATTACGATCGGTGTAACCAGAGAGAACGAATGAACTCCTGCTCCGCTTACAGCGTGCTGCTATCTATGACACGCGCGTCGCTACGAAGAACGTGTTGAAGGTCTTGCATCGGATGTCGGTCAGCGATGCCGCATCCCGCTGGCTTGATAGGAGTTGCACTGGTCCAGGTGCGACAGCCTGGTTCGCTCTATGTGGCTGATACAGCGGCGAATGATGCCGAACGCTGCCGCCACTTCAGCGGCGGAGTACGTGGGTGTAGCCACCGCATCGGTCGGACTATTTTCCTCGTCACATGAGCTGTCGGCCTGGGGATTCTGGGTACGTGCGACCGCTGCTACTGTGTCCTCTTCAGCCAGGCTCCCAGCGGCCTGGATATAGCAGTGGGCTTCAACGAAATCGTCCGTGCTTCTACTCTTTCTGTGCTGATGCCATGTGGGACAACGGGCCTGGTTTCGAGTGACTGCATCAATTATTCTAGTTCCCTGACTTTCAGTGATCGAGAGTTTTTCAAACGGGGTGGCTGCCGAAGAATCGGTATTTATGTTTTGAAAACCTTTGGGGCTGAGTAACCTTGACGTAAATGCCGAGTAGAGTCTCGAGGGTCGAGTTGAAGTCACAAGAATCGTCTTCTGCTTGATCAGGCGATGCTGTGACCATTTCATTCTCATCTCCAGTGACTTGATTTATACTACTTGATGTAGATATTCTTGCTGTTGGTGCAACCTATGAGAGGGAAGTGAAATCTGTCACAGCTGAATCATTAAATGAGCAATGTACAATGTATCTCATAGAGCATGCTGATATACCTCACCATCTCTATTTCTTCAACAAAACCTTTCAATGTCAGCAGGTGGTTCAGGCTGGTCCAATTTGTGTTTTTCTGGTGCTGTTTCAGGCCCACGGGTGTGCCTTTTGTAGACTATACTTTTTGTACGCATAGATGCGATTTGCAGAAAAGGACAAGTACCGTATTTTCCGGTGTATAAAGCGCACCTTTGTATAAGACGCACCCCCCAGTTTTCGCAAGTTTTCATGCAAAAATTAATATATAAGACGCACCGGTGTATAAGACACACCTACATTCACTCACTTTCCGCAAAGAAACTTCATAACGTGCAGTTGAGCGAGCATTGTAAAATGCCGTACTTACGTTTCTGAGCGCCAGTCCGTAAGAAAACTTAAACTACACCGAACTTGTGAGAAAAAATAATGCGCACCCACTGAAACGTTTCGCACGACTGCAGGAAAACATTTTATTCCTCAAAGCCCTCAAAGTCCTCGTCCTCCGACGCGCTTTGGAATAGTTCAGCGAGCTCTGGCGGCAGTGACGCTGGGACTTCCTCTGTTTCCTCTTCGTAATCGCTGCTGCTGCTGCTGTCGTCGTCGTCGAGGCCAGGGGCATAGGATGCTAGCAGGCCTGCCTTGCGGAACCCCGCAGTTACGGTGGCCTGTGACACCGCACACCAGGCTTCGCGCACCCACTTTGCGACCCCGCAAAACGAAGCACGCCTCATGCGTCCAGTTGCGGTATAGCTATGCTCGCCGTCGGACATCCATGACTCCCACAGGTGCCGCAGAATAGCCTTGAAACTGCGGTTCACCGAGATGTCAAACGGCTGAAGCATTTTTGTCATCCCGCCTTGGATAACCGCAGCGCTGCAGTTTTTTGCCTTGATGCGCTTCAAAGTGAGCTCCGGTATATGCGCCCGCATGCTATCCAATACCAGGAGGCCCTTCTTCGCATGAAAGAAACCGTCCGGTCGCTTAGAAAAGCATTTTTCAAGCCACTTGCCCATCATCTGTTCGTCCATCCAGCCTTTCACGTTCGTTTCTATGACGACACCAGGCAGGAAAGACTCTTTCGGCATCGTCTTCCGCTTGAATATAATCATTGAAGGAAGTTTTTGCCCGTCGGTGCAACATGCCAGCACAACCGTGAAGTGCGCTTTTTCGTGGCCGGTAGTTTTGATGGTGACAGACTTGTCACCTTTCGGTGCCACACTCCTTTCCATTGGGATGTCAAACGTAAGTGGCACCTCGTCCATGTTTATTATATGGCTGTTGCCGATGCCATCGTCTTCAATGGCTTTCTTAACGAAAGCCTGGAATCTTTCAAGCTTGTCCTTGAAATCTGCTGGCCCCGCAGGGGCGCCTGCGAAGGTAGGCGTTTGGTGTGTAGCGACACTACGGACCCGAGCTAACGGGGGAGTTTCTACTCCCTCCCACGCCTAGCCGTGCGTGGCTTTGCCGTGCCCGGGGAAAAGGGGATCCTGGGGGTTGAGCTGACGCTGGGTGATTGGACCTTTAAGGCCCCCCAGCAGAGGCAACACACCTCTTTGGCCCAGGCTTCACGTAGACGGCACCCCTGGGCTGACCCACCCAGGGAAAATCGGCAGTCGCCTTTTCCTATCTCTCTCTCCCTACATCTTCGTCTTTCTTACTTTTTTAGCTTTCCTGTCTACTTCTCTCTTCTGTTTACTTCCAATTTTCCTGGCGGCAAGGGTTAACCCTGTGCAAATAGCCTACCTTGGTCTAGGCGCATTGGGTTATGGCAGTGTTGTACGGCTGACGTCTGCAAGCTTTCAGCACCTGCAAACTTGCAGCGTCCCCTTGTTGGGCTCCGTGGTGGGTGGCCGCCAACGCTGCTGAACAAAAATAAGACCGGCATGCATGGAGCATTCCCTCAACTGTCTGATCGTACCGGCCTAAAGCGGGTACGCACCGACGACATAAATTTCTTCAACCAGCCAATAGAAACTTTTCCCCACTACCACGTCATTCACTGTGAAAAAACCGGAAAGCAAGCCAGGACCGTATCTCCTGTCGTAGTTGCCAGGTGTCTTACTGAAACTCTCGGGGCTGGATACAAAATAACGAAGATGGCTAGCGGAGATCTTCTCCTAGAAATTCGGGATAAAGCACAATTTGTAAAGCTAGACAGCCTCTCAACGTTTGGTGACGTACCGATCACCGTAACACCACACAGATCCATGAACATCACTCGCGGAGTGGTATCTGATGCAGACTTACTTGAACTCACCGAAACTGAACTTTTGGAAGGGTGGAAGAGCCAAAACGTCACTAATGTACAGAAAATTATCATCAGAAGAGATAATAAGGAAATACCGACGAAACACTTAATACTAACGTTTGCATCCAGTAAACTACCAGATTCCATTCAAACAGGGTACACCAAGACATCCATCAGGCCGTATATACCAAACCCTCGTCGTTGCTTCCAATGCCAGAGGTATGGCCATGGCTCTAAAACCTGTCGTGGTCGCCAGACCTGTGCACAATGTGGAGTCCTAGGCCACGTGTCTGAGAACTGCAAACAACCGCCACACTGTGCAAACTGCGAAGGAAACCATGCCGCATATTCACGCTCCTGCACATATTGGAAAAAAGAAAAAGAAATAATTACATTAAAGGTAAAGGAGAACATAACATTTAAGGAAGCACAGTGAAGAGTCGCTCCATTCTATGGACCTACATACGCTGATGCGGCGCGTCAGGGGGAACCGCCGCACCAGCCTTCGCCACTCCTTCGGCCCGCGCATACCGAGCCGACGGTTGTGGCACCTGCCCTCAAGGCGGCTGTAGCCCAGGCTACACCGCCTACTCCCAAACAGAGACCGGAGACTCCAGAGTCCTCGGGTCTCAAGGCCTCCCCTCACCAGGTGAGGCCCGTAATCTGAACTAACAGCCCGCATGTGCGGGCATCCAGTGCCTCCGAGGAGGCAATGGATACGTCGGCACCCTTGGTGCCGAAAGAGCGGAGTAGCTCCTTGGAGCGCGCCAAGAAAACGAAAAAGCAAATAACAGGGCCCGGTGACGGCCCTGTTAAGTGAACTCAAATTCCCCGTCTAAACAGCCACTCGCTTTTCGTACACACAGCACTATTTTACATTCATCATGAACACTCAAATTATACAATGGAACGTCAGGGGCCTCCTCAGGAACCTCGACGACATCCAAGAACTCTTACATGAACACTCGCCAAAAGTGCTGTGTGTACAAGAAACACACCTTAATTCAAAACACACAAATTTTCTTCGTAAATACGTTATTTTTCGAAAGGACCGAGATGATGCCATGACATCATCCGGAGGTGTTGCCATCATAGTAAATCAAGGAATTGCATGCGCACACTTACAACTCCAAACATCCCTTGAGGCAGTGGCTGTTCGAGCGGTTCTTTTTGATAAACTGATCACAATCTGCAGTATTTACATTCCTTTTAGCTATCAGCTGCAAAAACGTGATTTATACTCTTTAATTGATGAACTTCCGGAGCCCTATGTTCTCCTTGGAGACTTCAATGCGCATAGCAGGCTATGGGGTGATTCTCGGTATGACGCGCGAGGTCGACTGATCGAACAGTTCCTTCTCTCGTCGAGCGCGTGTATTCTGAATCGAAAAGAACCAACCTATTATAATCTTGCTAATAACACCTACTCCTCCATAGACCTAAGCATAGCATCTCCATCTATTGTGGCTCTACTCCAGTGGAATGTCGTCAGTAATCTGTACGGAAGTGACCACTTCCCCGTAGTTTTGAGCACAACGACAGTAACCGAGTGCTCACCACGTGTTCCCAAGTGGCTAATAAACAGAGCCGACTGGGAACAGTTTTATACTATCGCTCGTCTAGGTTGGAATGACATCTGTACTTTGAACATTGATGTTGCTGTGAACTACTTCACAGTGTTTTTGATTGATGCTGCAACAAAATGCATCCCACAAACAAATGGACACCCTGGAAAACGACGTGTGCCATGGTGGAACTCTGAATGCCGAAACGCGCGCAAACAGCAAAACAGAGCTTGGAGGCTGCTTCGGAACTCACCGACAGCCGAAAATCTTGAAACCTTCAAGAAAATGAAGTCTCAAGGCAGGAGGACGCGTCGGCAGGCCAGAAGAGAAAGCTGGCAGAAGTTTTTATCAGGGGTTAATTCATACACACAGGAGGCTAAAGTCTGGAACATGGTCGGTAGGATAGCAGGAAAACAAGTACACACACTTCCACTCGTAAACACTCAGGGTGATACCTTGGAAGATCAGGCAAACTTCCTCGGTGCACACTTCGAACAGGTATCCAGCTCGTCCCACTATACTGACACTTTCCAAAAATACAGAACAAGAATAGAAAAGCAGAAACTCGAACAGATATCCACTAGATACGAGGCATATAACCAAGCTTTCAGTCTAGCTGAGCTCCAAACATCTCTAAACTCCTGCAGTACTTCTGCTTCAGGCTCTGACCGTGTGATGTATGAAATGTTAAGAAACATACCAAACGAAACCCGAAAAACCTTACTTTGTTTGTACAATGCTATTTGGTCTTCTGGCGCTATTCCTACCTCCTGGAAAGAGGCTATTGTTATTCCCATTTTGAAAGAGGGCAAGGACCCTTCTTTAGCTTCAAGTTACAGGCCTATTGCACTTACAAGCTGCTTGTGCAAAGTCTTCGAAAAAATGATAAACTGCCGACTTGTACACTTTCTTGAAACAAACAATTTGCTCGACCCATTTCAGTGCGGGTTTCGAGAGAGTAAATCCACGACAGACCACCTTGTTCGTATCGAGGCACAGATCAGAGGCGCCTTCGTCCATAAAATTTATTTTCTCTCTGTGTTCCTTGATATCGAAAAGGCTTATGATACAACATGGCGTTTTGGAATTCTAAGAGACCTATCCCATCTTGGCGTGCGCGGAAGAATGTTTCACATAATCAAAAGTTACCTGTCAAACCGGACATTCCGTGTCCGAGTTGGCACGGTTGTTTCCCAAACATTTGTCCAGGAAACAGGCGTGCCACAAGGTGGTGTACTTAGCTGCACACTTTTTTTCATAAAAATGAATTCCTTGCGCTTGACCATCCCTCGCAATATGCTTTATTGTACATATGTCGATGACGTCCAGCTTGGCTTTAGGTCTTGCAATCTGGCAATGTATGAGCGGCAGGTTCAGTTAGGTTTAAACAAGCTCTCCAAATGGGCAGAGGAAAACGGATTCCGACTGAACCCACAAAAAAGCACGTGTGTCCTGTTCTCCAGAAAGAGAGGCATGCACTCAGAACCGGACATTGAACTGAACGGTCAACGTCTGTCTGTTAATACGGAGCATAAATTCTTAGGATTAATCTTGGACAACAAGTTGACCTTCGTACCGCACATCAAGTATCTAAAAACAAAATGTTTAAAAGCCATGAATATTTTAAAAGTGTTGTCACGTACTAGGTGGGGTAGTGACAGGCAATGTCTCATGAACCTATATAGAAGCCTTATTCGCACCCGCTTAGATTATGGGGCCATTGTTTATCAGTCTGCGACTCAAAGTGCTTTGAAGATGCTGGATCCCGTGCACCCTTCGGGCATCCGCCTTTTTACGGGTGCTTTTCGCACCAGCCCCGTAGAAAGCCTTTACGTGGAGTCAAATGAGTGGTCGCTTTATCTGCAAAGAACCTACATGTCCTTTGTATATTTCTTTAAGGTGAAAGCAGACAAGAGGCATCCCTCATACTCTACTATTAATGACTTGTCGAGCTACATTCTTTTTCAAAACAGGCCTTCAATGAGGCAGCCCTTCTCAGTTCGCCTGAAGTGTCTAGCTGAAGAAACTTCAGTGTCACTTGAACACAGTTTAATGGCTCCTGTAGCATACCCACCACCGTGGCAGTGGCAGACTATAGACTGCGATGTGTCTTTCCTAGAAGTTACAAAACATGCACCTATTGCCCATATCCGAGCATACTTTTTGGAACTTCAACACAAATACACACGTCCTGAGTTCTTCACAGATGCCTCCAAGACTAACTCCTCTGTGTCCTACGCTGCTGTCGGCCCATCCTTTTCGGATGCTGGCCCTCTACATCCAGGCACAAGTATCTTCACAGCGGAAGCCTACGCGATACTTGTGGTGGCTAAACACATCAAGAAATTACAAATACAAAAAGCAGTAATTTTTACAGACTCCCTCAGTGTGGTAACTGCTCTGCACACTCCTAAAAAACAAAAAAACCCAGTCCTTGTCTCACTTTACTCCATTTTGTGCTCACTCTACACACTCGAACAACATGTTTTAGTGTGCTGGTTGCCAGGGCACCGTGAGATCGAAGGCAACGTGAGGGCGGATCAGCTCGCTGCATCCGTCCACAAAAGCACTGCCCCTACACCCATATCAATCCCAGCCCTTGATCTTAAGCCGTCTCTCAAACGAAACCTCAGAAACTACTGGCAGAGCAAGTGGGATACACACACACAAAACAAACTACACATTATTAAGCCACACCTTGGTCATTGGCTGCCAGTATCAAAATCGTGTCATACAGAGGTAATACTAACGAGACTCAGGATAGGACGCACATACACGACACACACATATCTTTTGTCTGGTGGCGATCCACCATTGTGTGACAGATGTGGTGAATCATTAACAGTCCTTCACATGTTAATCTAGTGTAAACACTTAGAAACTCTAAGAAAACAGCATTTTCCATTACCCTACCGACAACATATACCTTTACACCCTGCAATGTTCGTTGGTAGGCAACAGCTTTTTAGCTCCGCAGGGGCGCCTGCGCAAGTAGGCGTTTGGTGTGTAGCGACACCACGGACCCGAGCTAACGGGGGAGTTTTGACTCTCTCCCACGCATAGCCGTGCGTGGCTTTGCCGTGTCCGGGGAAAAGGGGATCCTGGGGGTTGAGCCGACGCTGGGTGATTGGACCTTTAAGGCCCTTCGGCAGAGGCAACACACCCCTTTGGCCCCGGTTTCACGTAGACGGCACCCCTGGGCTGACCCACCCATGGGAAATCGGAAGTCGCCTTTTCCTATCTCTCTCTCCCTACACCTTCGTTTTTTGTTCTCACTTTACATCTTTCCTGTCTTCTCCTCACTTCATTTTACTTCCAATTTTTCCTGGCGGCAAGGGTTAACCTGGTGTAAATATCCAAACTTGGATAGATATATTAGGTTATGGCAGTGGCGTACTACTGGCGTTGTGCAGACATGTTTACATGTTCTGCCACGTCCCCTTGTTGGGCTCCATGGTGAGTGGTAGGTGCCATTACTGAAGGAACGGCACTTATCTATAGGATCACGAAACCCCTTATCCATTGATTGCCCCCTTCAAAAGGTGGCGCACCGAAGCAAATGTAATGCCGATTTCGGAAAAACAGGACCATTTCCTTAAGTACCACGTTATTCATTGCGAAAACTCGGACGAAAAAGCTCGCAACACCTCCCCAATCCTCGTGTCCAGGTGCCTAACCGAGACTATCGGAACTGGCTATAAGGCTACAAAGATGGCAAGTGAAGACTTGCTGGTAGAAGTTAAAGACAAGACACAGTTTCAGAAACTAGAAAAATTAGTAGCATTTGGGGACAAGCCTGTAACTGTCTCTGCGCACCGAATGATGAACACTGTCAAAGGCGTTGTGTCAGACGATGACCTAAATGACCTAACAAATGATGAGCTTCTGGCTGGCTGGAAGGACGAAAATGTCATTCACGTACAGCGTATCGTAGTAAGAAGAGAAAACAAGGAAACTCCAACCAAGTACATAATTGTGACCTTCGGGTGCTCCACACTACCGCAAGAATTAGTTACCGGCTACCTGTGAGACCCTACATTCCGAATCCACGGCGCTGCTTCTGCTTCAAGTACCAAAGATTCGGACATGCTTCTCAGAGTTGCCGGTGGCAGCTCACCTGTGCATGGTGTGGTGTCACAGGCCACTCTGCAGTTGATGACTGCAAGGCCGTACCCCACTGTGCGAACTGCGATGGAGAACACGCGGCGTATTGTAGATCCTGCACAGCATGGAATAAAGAAAAAGAAATCATTACCATCAAAGTCACCCACAACATCAGTTTCCGCGAAGCAAGGCATCGGGTCTCCCCTTTCTATGCAACAAAATCATTTGCTGAAGTGGTGCAACAGGGGGCAGCACCACGACGGCATCAGGTGGCCCCCAAGCTACGCACAGCGTGCTGGAGCGACCGCCGCTTGCCCCTACTGCGGGAGCAGCCAAGGCTGCCCCGGCCTTAGTCAACAAGGCCCCACCACGAGCGTCGACATGCATTGGCATGAGCCAAGGCAACGGGCAGACTGCGGGAACCCCGTCGACGTCCGGTGTAGAGGGTTTGAAGGCTTCGTATCTTGAGCCGAAGCCCACAACGCCCAGGGATCGCTCGGCAGAGCGACGGTCCAACGCTTCTCATGAAGCTATGGACACAACGGCCAGTCAAACGGCGTGTGCAGCGCCGAAGGAGCGGCGAGTTTCTCTCGACCGCTCCAAAAAAGACAAAAGACAAATTACAAGGCCTCCAAAAAGCCCTGTAAAATAAGTTTCGTTTTCCATAGCCTGAAAGGTTATGGTACCATTCTGTTTTGACTTTAGTATCACACGCATGTCACCAAGGTTTTATTGCCAACAAATCAATTCTTACTCCATTTTTCTGCTCAAGTTCACTGCCCAAAATGGCTTTTCTCCTCCATTGGAATTGTAGAGGACTCATTCACAACATAGGTGACATAAAAGATTTGCTAAGTAGTCTCTCTCCAATGGCTATGTGCTTACAGGAGACCAATCTGGGAGAAAAACACACCAACTTCCTCAGAGGTTTTACCGTAGTACGTCGCGATCGCGTCCACGCTAGCCGGTTGTCCGGTGGCGTGGCTATTGTCGTCAAAAGTGGAATTGCAGTGAGAGAGATCACCATCAACAGTCACATCGAGGCCGTAGCCGTCACCATTTTAGCTCACAAAACAATTACCATATGTTCTATTTATATCCCCCCACACACGCATTTTTCAGTTAAATATATAGAGCATATTTTGGACCAACTGCCTGAACCGTTTGTCATCGCAGGGGATTTTAACGCGCACGGAATGCTTTGGGGAAGCAGTACAATTGACACCAGAGGACAAACCCTCGAAGATTTTATTCTGAACAATGACGTATGTCTTTTAAATACTGGTAGCGTCACCTACTGCTCCCCAAGTACAGGAGCCACTAGCTGCTTAGATCTAGCGCTGTGCTCACCTTCGCTCTTTTGCGAACTAAAGTGGAGCGTGATAGATAATGTCTACGGCAGTGACCATATGCCTGCTCTCATAAAATTAACACAAACCCTCCCCACCACTCAATCTCGACGACCGCGTTGGAAACTACATCTGGCAGACTGGCCACTGTTCACTGAAAAAGCTGCCCTAGAAAAAGAGATGCTTGATGGCCTAAGCATAGAGGAAATGAACGAGACAGTCACCGCCTGCATACTTGCGGCAGCCGAACGAACTATACCACAATCCTCCGGCATTATAAAGAAAAAACTTAAACCCTGGTGGACAAAAGAGTGCACACAAGCTAAAAAAATGCAACAAAAGGAGTGGGGCATTTTTCGTAAACATCCTACAGGAGAGAACCTCCTAGCATTTAAAAAGGCGAGAGCAAAGGCAAGATTTATTTGCAGGCAGGCTGAAAAACTCTCGTGGAAAAAGTACATTTCATCCATCAACAGCTCCATCACATCTAAAAGAATGTGGGATCAGGTGCACAAGTTTACCGGCAACTACAGTTCATATACCATCCCCATTCTCTCAACCCCTGGCATCCAGACAACTTTAGGCGGACAGGCAGACCTACTAGCGCAGCACTTTTGCGCTATTTCGAGCTCAGCAAACTATTCGGCAGCTTTCCTAAAACATAAACAATCTACAGAAAAGCAAAAGCTTCCTATTACAGGTTATCACGACAGATCATACAACTCCCCCTTAACCCTGCAGGAAATTAACAGAGTGCTTTCTCAAGGTAAAAAAACAGCACCTGGCCAAGACAAAATACATTACCAAATGCTAGCCCATTTGTCCCAGGAAGCGGTGAAGGCATTGCTGCATTTCTTCAACGCTATTTGGATCACTGGCAGAATGCCAACAGAGTGGAAAAAAGCCATTATAATTCCATTTCTCAAAGCCGGAAAAAACCCTACATTACCAACAAGCTACAGGCCCATAGCACTTACAAGTTGTATGGCGAAATCCTTTGAAAGCGTTATTAATATTAGGCTAACATACATCCTGGAAACCGATAACTTGATAGATGTTCACCAATGTGGTTACAAGAAAGGATGTTCCACCACCGATCACCTCGTTCGCCTTGAACATACAGTACGAGAAGCTTTCCTACAGTACGAGAAGCTTTCCTGTTCAAGCAGCACTGCTTGGCAGTATTTTTCGATCTTGAAAAGGCATATGACACAACGTGGAAGTACGGTATCTTACGAGACCTGGCAGATCTTGGAATTCGCGGAAGGATGCTCAACTGCTTGTCCGACTTCCTATCGAACCGAACTTTTCAGGTTCGTTTGGGCATCACACTTTCAGGAACTTTTACTCAAGAGAACGGTGTGCCTCAGGGCTGTGTCTTAAGCACAACTCTCTTTGTCGTCAAAATGAACTCTGTGAACCAGGTCATACCATCTACTCTTATGCACTCACTATATGTGGATGATCTCCAAATAGCGTGCCGGCCATCTAACATAGCGACGTGCGAGCGACAGATTCAAATAGCACTAAACAAGCTAACACAATGGGCTAACAAAAACGGCTTTCGGTTTTCTGAGGAAAAGACGGTTGCTGTAGCGTTCTCCCAGAAACGAGGCTTACAACCAGACCCCGTACTGAAAATAAACGAAACAGTATTGCCAATAAAACAAGAACAGAAGTTTCTGGGGGTCGTATTTGATAAGAAGCTCAATTTTCTTCCACACATTAATAATCTCAAGGTGAAATCCAACAGCGCCCTCAATGTCCTCAAAGTCTAGTCCCGAAAGCACTGGGGTTCCGACCGTAAGTGCCTCCTGCTCATCTACCGCTCTTTAGTACGCAGCAAATTAGACTACGGTAGTATAATCTACGGTTCAGCAAGAGACTCGTACCTTAAGCGCCTAGACCCTGTCCATAACAAAGGGTTACGCCTCGCAACAGGTGCCTATCGAACCTCACCTATTTCGAGCTTATACGCTGAAAGTAACGAACCATCCTTGGAATATAGGAGAATGAAACTAATGCTCTCGTATGTCCTTAGAGTTTGTTCTTCACCAGATCATATATGCCACGGCATTGTCACACGCTGTGACCCACGACAACACTACGCCAACAAACCAAACGTAATTAAGCCACTAATACTAAGATTTGAAGAAAAATTTCATGCCCTGAATATTCCTAACGAAGCACTCTCCATTGCCAGAAAGCCACCCAGTTTGGCCCCATGGAGTGATTTCTCCAAATTCTTGGATTTTTCACTCACACATATAAAAAAACAAAACACCCCGCGTGAACATATACTACAAGAATTCCTTACATTACAACAAACGTGCAACACTTACGAAGAATTTTATACTGATGGTTCGAAGACATCTGCTTATGTCGGAAGCAGTGTGGTAGGAGCAACACACGAGCAAATAACTAGACTACCGCAGTTTGTATCCATCTACACCGCTGAGTGCTATGCGATATGGATGGCAGTACGATACATTATAAGCTCAAAACATAAAAAAGCCGTAATATTTACAGACTCGTTAAGCGCGCTGAAAAGTCTAAATTATAAATCTCAGTATGAGCCATTCATAGGCGATATTTTAAACATGCTATCCCACACACCTGATGACCACACCATACGCCTCTGTTGGGTCCCGAGTCATGTCGGGATCCCAGGCAATGAAAGGGCAGACCAACTAGCTGCAACAGCAAAAGAGATGCGCGAGTCAAAAACCAACATACCTGCCAGAGATGGGATTCAAGCTGTTCGCCGGGCCACCACCTTTCACTGGCAGCAGGAATGGAAATTACAACAAAACAACAAACTTCACCTAATTAAACCTGACCCGCAGGGGCGCCTGCGCAAGTAGGCGTTTGGTGTGTAGCGACACCACGGACCCGAGTTAACGGGGGAGTTTCTACTCCCTCCCACGCCTAGCCGTGCGTGGCTTTGCCGTGTCCGGGGAAAAGGGGATCCTGGGGGTTGAGCCAAAGCTGGGTGATTGGACCTTGAAGGCCCCCCGGCAGAGGCAACACACCTCTTTGGCCCCGGCTTCACGTAGACGGCACCCCTGGGCTGACCCACCCAGGGGAAATCAGCAGTCGCCTTTTCCTATCTCTCTCTTCCTACATCTTAGTCTTTTCTCGTCTTTGAATCTGTCCTGTCTTCTTCTCTCTTCCATTTACTTCCGATTTTTCATGGCGGCAAGGGTTAACCTTGTGTAATTACTCAACCTTGAGTAGTTATATTTGGTTATAGTGGCAATGTACGGCTGGCGTCTGCAGCCTTATGCTATTAAGTGCTTCAGCGTCCCCTGGTTGGACTCCATGGTGGGTGGTCGCCATTGCTGCCGAACAAAAAGTACGCTACTATGGGAACACCTGCATTTCCCCGTCTCCTAGATCGTCTCCCGCCTAAGAGGGGACGCACCGATGACATATCAATTTTCAGCCAACCCAGACAATGCTTTCCCAAATTCCATGTTGTGCACAGCGAAAACCCAACAAAACAAGCCAGAGCAATATCTCCATTTCTTGTTGCTAAATCCCTGACAGAGGTCTTGGGCCCAGGATACAAGGTTACAAAGATGGCTAGCGGAGACCTTCTCCTCGAGCTCCCTGAAAAACACCACTATGAAAAACTTGGCAGTCTCTTAGCATTTGGTAATATCCCAGTATCTATTTCACCTCATAGATCAATGAACACCTCACGCGGAGTTGTTTCAGAAGCAGACCTTCTTGAAATGTCTGAACAGGAACTGCTTGAAGGGTGGAAAGAGCAAAATGTCACAGATGTGAAACGAATCATCATCAGACGAGACAACAAAGAAATACCTACCAAACATTTAATACTCACCTTCGCATCTAGCACACTGCCTTCATCTATAGACACAGGATACATCAAACTCTCTGTCCGTCCCTACATTCCCAATCCAAGACGGTGTTATAAATGTCAACGATTTGGTCATGGCTCGCAGAACTGCCGGGGTCAGCAAACTTGTGCAAGATGTGGTAGCCACGGCCACCCATCTGATAACTGTGTTACTATGCCTCACTGCGTGAAGTGTGACGGGGAACACGCCGCGTATTCGCGTTCGTGTCCTAACTGGAAGAAAGAAAAAGAAATAATCACTCTTAAAGTCAAAGAAAACATCACATTTAAAGAAGCAAAACGAAGAGTGTCGCCATTTTACGGCGCAACATATGCTGATGCGGCGCGTCAGGGGGCAACGCCGCACTAGCCCTCGCCACCCCTTCGGCCTGCGCAGAGCGAGCCGTCGGCTGTGGCACCTGCCCCCAAGGCGGCTATAGCCCAGGCTACACCGCCTACTCCCAAACAGAGACCGGAGACTCCAGAGTCTTCGGGTCTCAAGGCCTCCCCTCACCAGGCGAGGCCCAAAATCCAAACTAACAGCCCGCACGTGCGGGCATCCAGTGCCTCCGAGGAGGCAATGGAAACGTCGGCACCCTTGGTGCCGGAAGAGCGGCGTGGCTCCTTGGAGCGCGCCAAGAAAACAAAAAAGCAAATAACAGGGCCTGGTGACGGCCCTGTTAAGTGAACTCAAACTCCCCGTCTAAACAGCCACTCGCTTTTCGTGCACACAGCATTATTTTACATTCACCATGAACACTCAAATTATACAATGGAACGTCAGGGGCCTTCTCAGAAACTTTGACGACATCCAAGAACTCCTACACGAACACTCACCAAAAGTGCTGTGTGTACAACAAACACACCTTAATTCAAAACACTCAAAATTTCTTTGTAAATATGTTATTTTTCGAAAGAACGGTGATGATGCCATGACATCATCCGGAGGTGTTGCCATCATAGTGAATCAAGGAATTGCATGCACACACTTACAACTCCAAACATCTCTTGAGGCAGTGGCTGTTCGAGAGGTTCTTTTTGATAAACTGATCACAATCTGCACTATTTACATTCCTCCTAGCTATCAGCTGCAAAAACGTGATTTACACTCTTTAATTGATGAACTTCCGGAGCCTTATGTTCTCCTTGGAGACTTCAATGCGCATAGCAGGCTATGGGGAGACTCTCGTTGCGACTTGGAGGTCGATTGATTGAACAGTGCCTTCTCTCGTCGAGCGCATGTCTCCTAAATAGAAAAGAACCAACCTATTTTAATCTCGCACATAACACCTACTCCTCCATAGACCTAAGCATACTATCTCCATCTCTTGTGCCTCTACTGCATTGGAAAGTCGTCAGTAATCTGTACGGAAGTAACCACTTCCCCGTAGTTTTGAGCTCAACTACAGCAACAGAGTGTCCACCCCGTGTACCCAAATGGCTCATAAGGAGAGCCGACTGGGAACAGTTTTATACCATCGCTCGTCTAGGTTGGAATGACATATGTACTTTAAACATTGATGTTGCTGTCGACTACTTCACAGCTTTTTTGATTGATGCTGCAACAAAATGCACCCCACAAACAAATGGACACCCAGGAAAACGGCATGTGCCCAGGTGGAACTCTGAATGCCGAAACGCGCGCAAACAGCAAAACAGAGCTTGGAGGCTGCTTCGGAACTCACCGACAGCCGAACATTTTGACACCTTCAAGAAAATAAAGTCTCAAGGAAGGAGATCGCGTTGGCAGGCCACAAGAGAAAGCTGGCAGAAGTTTTTGTCAGGGATCAGTTCATACACACAGGAGGCTAAAGTCTGGAACATGGTCGGTAGGATAGCACGAAAACCCCGCACGGGGCACCTTGAGTAATCTAGGTGACGGTGAGTGGCGACACCGCGGACCCCGAGCTCCCAACATAAGCTGTGCCCAACCGTGGCGAGGTGTTTATAGGTGAAGGGTAGAAGCCGTAAACGGTGGCCGTCGGAGCCTTGGTCAAGCTCCGGCCGATGGGCTCCCTGCCTGTCTACCAGGCAGGGAGCTCCGGGACCTCTCTCGGCATCAGGGTAAACCGAGCGACGAAAGTACCCCCGTTCCCTGCTTTTCAATCTGTCACATGGCATTTTCCAAACCCCCCCCCAAACGTGATCGGCCCCCGAAAAGGGGCCGCACCGAAGTTTCTTTCCCACCACTACCTAACTTGAGTCCTCCCAAACCGAACAACTTTCCTCGCTTCATGGTGATGGAATCGGTCGACCAATCCAAACCTCTTTCTTCACTGTCGGTATTTCCTGTGTCAAAGTTTCTTGAGAGTGTTGTTGGAGAGTCGTACAAGGCCAAAAAACAACGAACTGGCGAAGTCCTTGTCGAGCTCAGTAGACAGGACCAGGCCGACAAGCTCCTTGCTCAAACCCGCATCGCCGATCTGGCCATTCGAGTCACGCCCCACCGCAGCCTCAACAGCTCCCAGGGCGTGATTTCGGAGCCAGATCTGGCAAACGAGACAGAGGCCGACCTCCTTGAAGGCCTGCGAAACCAAGGTGTGACGGCAGTTCGGCGCATTACCATCAGAAGAGATGACAAGGAAATACCCACTAGGCACATAATCCTCACATTTGATCGGTCCAATCTTCCAGATTATATTCATCATCATCAGCCTGACTACGTCCACTGCAGGACAAAGGCCTCTCCCATGTTCCGCCAGTTAACCCGGTCCTGTGCTTGCTGCTTCCAATTTATACCCGCAAACTTCTTAATCTCATCTGCCCACCTAACCTTCTGTCTCCCCCTAACCCGCTTCCCTTCTCTGGGAATCCAGTCAGTTACCCTTAATGACCAGCGGTTATCCTGTCTACGCGCTACATGCCCTGCCCATGTCCATTTCTTCTTCTTGATTTCAGCTATGATATCCGTAACCCCCGTTTGTTCCCTAATCCACTCTGCTCTCTTCTTGTCTCTTAAGGTTACACCTACCATTTTTCTTTCCATTGCTCGCTGCGTCGTCCTCAATTTAAGCTGAACTCTCTTTGTAAGTCTCCAGGTTTCTGCTCCGTAGCTAAGTACCGGCAAGATACAGCTGTTATATACCTTCCTCTTGAGGGATAGTGGCAATCTACCTGTCATAATTTGAGAGTGCTTGCCGAATGTGCTCCACCCCATTCTTATTCTTCTAGTTACTTCAATCTCGTGGTTCGGCTCTGCGGTTATTACCTGCCCTAAGTAGACATAGTCTTTTACAACTTCAAGTGCACTATTACCAGATTATATTAATGCAGGCTTTATCCGGTGCTCGGTCCGAGCGTACATCCCGAACCCGCGGCGCTGTTTCAAGTGCCAGAGGTTCGGGCATGGTACTAACTCGTGTCGGGGCCAAATAACCTGTGCCAAGTGCGCCCAACATGACCATCCCACTGATAATTGTAGCTCTCAACAACTTCTCTGCATCAACTGTCAGGGCCCACACGCGGCGTACTCCAGAAAATGCGAGAAGTTTCAATTGGAAAAGAAAATAATAAACATTAAGGTCACAGAGAACATCACCTTCCCGGAGGCGCGAAAGAGGTTCGCCTCTTTCCCTCCGGGGAGGTACGCCGACGCAGCTCGCCGGGGGGCGGAGCGGCGTCTTGTTTCGGCGGGGACCCAGTACCGCGAGTCGGACTTGGTCCCGCCCCCGCCCCCCCCCCTGGGTTGCCTCTTGCAGCCCAATCTGTCGCCACACCGCTTGCTGAGGCAGCAGCGGATGTGGTGCAAACCAGTTCTGTCGGGACCGGTGCCGCTCCCGCCTCGGCCTCCCCGTCCTCCAGTGCGTTGGAGGGTGCCGAGATGATGGACACCGCGGGCCCCGCACCGGATCCCACCGCCACCGCACCGCCCGTGCCACCTGTGGCACCCCCGGGGGTGGCGGCTCAAACGAAGGGCTCCCGAAAGGGGGCCAAGTCCGGGGGGCCCGGCTCGACGGGCACCCCTCGGACATCTGATGATGACATGGATGTCTGGCCGTTCCTGCCTGCCACGCAGCGCAAGGAGCGGCCTGTGACGGCTAAGCCTTCAGAAGGGCCTAAAAAGCCCAAGCCAAGAGTAACAGCCCCGAAAGACGACACATGAACACACACAAACACACACACTCCAGTCTTCTTAAATTCAAATAATGGGAACAGAAAACATAATCCAATGGAACTGCAGAGGCCTCCTTAAAAACCTGGATGATGTGTATGAGATTCTGCATGACAGACAGCCAAGTATCATGTGTCTCCAGGAAACCCACCTTAATTCTAAAAACACAAATTTCTTAAATAGGTATATGGTATTCAGAAAGGACAGGGTTGGCTGCACCCACTCCTCAGGAGGTGTTGCTATTATCGCACTGAAGTCATTAGCATGCCACCCCATCTCTTTAAACACTGTCCTCGAGGCTGTAGCGATCCGTACAATAATATTTAATAAGTTGATAACGGTATGCTCCGTTTACATCTCTCCGGATTTTTCACTTGTGAGCTCTGACTTCGAGGCGCTGGTCGACCAGCTGCCCGAACCGTACATCCTCATAGGCGACCTTAATGCGCACAACCCTCTTTGGGGCTCCTCCAGAACGGATGCCCGAGGTCGCCTAATAGAGAAGTTTCTTACATCCTCCGGATCATGCCTTTTCAACAAAAAACAGCCTACATACCATAACTTAGGACACAATACATACTCGCATCTTGACTTGGCTATTGGTTCCGCAGCTCTCTTTCCATGTCTTGAGTGGGGTGTGGGCACGGACCCATATGGTAGTGACCATTTCCCCACCTCATTAACGTATCTAGGTACAGGCCCGAGCAGTTCATCTTCCCATAAAAGGTTTAATGAATCAAAAGCAAACTGGAGCACATTCACACAAACATCTCAACTACACCACACATCCATAGAACACCTACACGTGGAGGAAGCCGCCCAACTCATCACGGCGCACATCCTTGACGCCGCCGAAAAGTCCATTGCCCTGGCCTCCAGTGCGTCCTGCAACCCAAGGCGGCCCTGGTGGAACGAGGACTGCAGGCGGGCGCGACAGGCCCAGAACAAAGCGTGGGGTGTCCTTCGCCGGTACACCACGTCGGACAACCTCCTTTCGTTTAAACGGGCAAAGGCTTTCGGGAAGCGAGTGCGTCGTGAGGCGAAAAGGGACTGGCGCACCTTCCTCACTTCCATCAACTCATACACTGACACACACAAAGTCTGGACACGAATACGCAAACTAAAAGGACAACAGACACACAGCCTGCCCCTGGTTAGTACAACAGGGGACACACTGGAAGACCAGGCTAACACACTCGCACAACACTTCCAACACGTGTCCAGCTCAGCACACTACACAAACACTTTCATGAAACACAAAACATCTGTTGGAAAAAAGCCCTACACGACAAAGAGAAATCGAACAGTTCTTACAACTCTGAATTCACTCTCTATGAGTTGAGGGCTGCCTTGAGCACGTGCAAACCTTCAGCTCCAGGTGCAGATAAGGTTACATACACCATGATACAGCACCTACACCCAGACACTCTTGAAACACTCTTACACCTATACAATAAAATATGGCTTTTGGGGCACATTCCTCGCTCTTGGAGGGAGGCCATAGTAGTAGCTTTCCTAAAGGAAGGGAAGGACCCTTCCTCTCCTGCCAGTTATCGTCCCATTGCCCTGATTAGCTGCCTGTGTAAGCTCTTCGAGAAGATAATAAACAGGAGACTTGTGTACTTTCTCGAGTACAACGGTCTTCTCGAGGGCTGCCAGGCAGGCTTCAGGGCGGGGCGATCTACCAACGATCAACTTGTTGCATTAGAGGCATATGTAAAAGATGCTTTCCTCCACAAGCAGTACTGCATGACAGTATTTTTTGATTTCGAAAAGGCGTATGATACTGCTTGGAGGTATGGTATCCTCATTGATCTCAAGTCTTTTGGCATTTCGGGTAACATGTTCAACACGCTTGCCAGTTACATGTCCGAAAGAACGTTTCGCGTGCGGTTGGAACTGCACTATCTAGAGTTCATGTTCAGGAAAATGGAGTGCCACAAGGTGGAGTTTTAAGTTGCACCCTTTTCATTGTGAAAATGAACTCACTGAGGAAGGCATTGCCACCGTCGATTTCCTGCTTAATTTATGTAGACGACGTACAATTATCTTTTAAGTCTTGTAACCTATCTGTCTGCGAGCGCCAAGTACAGCTTGGTGTTAGCAAGCTAGCTGGCTGGGCAGATAGGAACGGGTTTAAATTTAATCCGGGGAAGTGCACTTGTGTTCTTTTTTCTAAGAGGCGTGGCATCCGGCCGGATCCTGGCATTCATCTTAATGGTGTGTCAATTCCCGTCAAAAAGGAACACAAGTTTTTAGGAATAATCTTTGACGAAAAGCTGACATTCATCCCACACATAAAATAACTAAAACATAAATGCTTAAAAACACTGACTATCATGAAGGTTCTTTCGCACATTTCTTTTGGTGCTGACAAACAACTTTTATTACGTGTTTTTACCAGCCTAATAGGTTCGCGATTGGACTATGGTAGCGTTGTTTATGGGTCAGCAAGTAAAACATCCCTCAAAATGCTGGACCCGGTACTCCATCTGGGGCTCCGCCTGGCGTGTGGTGCATTCCGGACTAGTCCGGTCGAAAGCCTCTATGTGGAGTGTAACAAATGGAACCTGCAACGTCAGCGAGCATACACAGATCTCCTTTATGCTTTTAAACTTTCATCCATGCCTCACCATCTAGAGCTAGAGAGGAAGCGTCAGAGCTTTCTGTCTCTTTTCTAGACACCATCCAAAGTTCTCCAACAGATTTTATAGCACCATGGCATCTCCGCGCTGTCTTATGTGACACATCTTTTACACATATAGATAAAAACCGAGCTCCCACATGTGCTATTCTGCAGCATTTGTTGCATCTGCAGCATAAGTATCAATGTGCTGAATTTTATACGGACGCCTCTAGAACTGCCACCTCTGTGTCCTGCGCTGCGCATGGACCCGGCCTTAGTGTCACTAAAACGCTGAATAGTCATACTAGCATCTTTACCGCAGAGGCGTATGGTGTTCTTCTTGTTGTTAATCATATACTTCAAAGCGACATCTCACAATCCATTATCTATACAGACTCCCTCAGTGTTGTGCGGGCACTGTCGTCAACAATGCCTTCGAAAAACCATGTTGTCAATCTAATTGTCAAAGCTGTTATGTCTGTGTATGTACGCAACCTTGAACTGGTTCTTTGTTGGGTCCCTGGCCATTGTGGTATAGCCAGGAACGAAGCAGCGGATCGAATGGCTGCTGCTGCTACACTCCTAAATACAGTAGACATAACCACATTACCCTACACCGACGTGAAACCACACATCAGACAACAACTTCGTAAAACATGGCAAACACACTGGAGTGAACAAACAGACAACAAGTTACACGTAATAAAACCACATTTGGGACCATACACCACCGACGCACGTAATAGATACACTGAAGTCGCCTTGGCCAGATTACGGATAGGGCACACTCATGCAACGCACTCGCACCTTCTCGCTGGGTCTCCAAGACCTCTGTGCAGCAGGTGCGGAGAGGCCCTATCCGTGATCCACATCCTGATACAATGTAAGGCACTTGACACAACACGACGCAAATACTTCCCACAACTACACACGCGACATATTCCACCACACCCGTCACACTTCATAGGAGACGAAGCACAGTTTTCAGTCAAACGCGTTTTAGAATTTCTTACCGACGTGAAATTTTTACATCTCATTTCTTATCATGCTTGACAACCTGGCCCTTTAGACCAGTCATCTTCCATTACGTTGTGTTTTACTTTGTTTATTTTTACTGAGATGTTCTTTTACTTCCTTGTCACTTTAATGTAATCACTTCTGTTTGGCGCTCTTTGCCCGTAGTCGGCCTTGCGCCATTAAACTCTAAACATCATCATCAGGATAGCAGGAAAGCAAGTACACACACTTCCACTCGTAAACACACAGGGTGATACCTTGGAAGATCAGGCAAACTTCCTCGGTTCACACTCGAACAGGTGTCTAGCTCATCCCACTATACTGACACTTTCCAAAAATACAGAACAAGAGTATAAAAGCAAAAACTCGAACACAAATGCACTAAATACGAGGCATACAACCAAGCTTTCAGTCTAGCTGAGCTCCAAACGTCTCTAAACGCCTGCAGTACTTCTGCCCCAGGTTCTGACCGTGTCGTGTATAAATTCCTAAAAAACCTACCAATCTAACACGAAAAAACCTTACTTTGTTTGTACAATGCTATCTGGTTTTCTTGCACTATTCCTACCTCCTGGAAAGAGGCTATTATTATTCCTATTTTGAAAGAGGGCAACGGTCAACGTTTTGTTAATGTGGAGCATAAATTCTTAGGATTAATATTGGACAACAAGTTGACATTCGTACCGCACATCAAGTATTTAAAAACAAAACATTTAAAAGCCATGAATGTTTTAAAAGTGTTGTCACGTACTACGTGGGGTAGTGACAGGCAATGTCTCATGAACCTGTATAGAAGCCTCATTCGCACCCGCTTAAATTATGGGGCCCTTGTTTATCAGTCTGCTATCAGTCTGCGACTCAAAGTGCTTTGAAGATGCTGGGCCCCGTGCACCATCTGGGCATCCGCCTTTCTGCGGGTGCTTTTGGCACCAGCCCCGTAGAAAGCCTTTATGTGTAGTCAAATGAGTGGTCGCTTCATTTGCAGAGAACTTACATGTCCTTTGTTTATTTCTTTAAGGTGAAAGCAGATAAGAAGCACCCCTCATACTCTACTATTAATGATTTGTCGAGCTCCATTCTGTTTCAAAACAGGCCTTCGATGAGGCAGCCGTTTTCAATTCGCCTGAAGGGTCTAGCTGAGGAAACTGAAATGTCACTCGAACACAGTTTAATGGCTCCTGTAGCATACCCGCCACCGTGGCAGTGGCAGACTATATACTGTGATGTGTCTTTTCTAAAAGTTACAAAGCATGCGCCTATTGCCCATATTCGAACATACTTCCTCGAACTTCAACACAAATACACACATCCTGCGTTCTTTAAAGATGCCTCTAAGTCCAACTCCTCTGTGTCCTATGCTGCTGTCCGCCCATCCTTTTCGGATGCTGGCCCTTCACATCCAGGCAAAAGTATCTTCACAGCGGAAGCCTATGCGATACTTGTGGCGGCTAAACACATCAAGAAATTACAAATACAAAAAGCAGTAATTTTTACAGACTCCCTCAGTGTGGTAACGGCTCTGCACACTCCTAAAAAACAAAAAAACCCAGTCCTTGTCTCACTTTACTCCATTTTGTGCTCACTCTACACACTCAAACAACATGTTGTAGTGTGCTGGGTGCCAGGGCACCGTGAGATCGAAGGCAACGTGAGGGCGGATCAGCTCGCTGCATCCGTCCACAAAAGCACTGCCCCTACACCCATATCAATCCCGGCCCTTGATCTTAAGCCGTCTCTCAAACGAAACCTCAGAAACTACTGGCAGAGCAAGTGGGATACACACACACAAAACAAACTAGACATTATTAAGCCACACCTTGGTCATTGGCTGCCAGTATCAAAATCGTGTCATACAGAGGTAATACTAACGAGACTCAGGATAGGACACACATACACGACACACACATATCTTTTGTCTGGTGGCGATCCACAATTGTGTGACAGATGTGGTGAATCATTAACAGTCCTTCACATGTTAATCTAGTGTAAACACTTAGAAACTCTAAGAAAACAGCATTTTCCATTACCCTACCGACAACATATACCTTTACACCCTGCAATGTTCGTTGGTAGGCAACAGCTTTTTAGCTCCGCAGGGGCGCCTGCGCAAGTAGGCGTTTGGTGTGTAGCGACACCACGGACCCGAGCTAACGGGGGAGTTTTGACTCTCTCCCACGCATAGCCGTGCGTGGCTTTGCCGTGTCCGGTGAAAAGGGGATCCTGGGGGTTGAGCCGACGCTGGGTGATTGGACCTTTAAGGCCCTTCGGCAGAGGCAACACACCCCTTTGGCCCCGGCTTCACGTAGACGGCACCCCTGGGCTGACCCACCCATGGGAAATCGGCAGTCGCCTTTTCCTATCTCTCTCTCCCTACACCGTTTTTTGTTCTCACTTTACATCTTTCCTGTCTTCTCCTCACTTCATTTTACTTCCAATTTTTCCTGGCGGCAAGGGTTAACCTGGTGTAAATATCCAAACTTGGATAGATATATTAGGTTATGGCAGTGGCGTACTACTGGCGTTGTGCAGACATGTTTACATGTTCTGCCACGTCCCCTTGTTGGGCTCCATGGTGAGTGGTAGGTGCCATTACTGAAGGAACTGCACTTTTCTATGGGATCACGAAACCCCTTATCCATTGATTGCCCCCTTCAAAAGGTGGCGCACCGAAGCAAATGTAATGCCGATTTCGGAAAAACAGGACCATTTCCTTAAGTACCACGTTATTCATTGCGAAAACTCGGACGAAAAAGCTCGCAACACCTCCCCAATCCTCGTGTCCAGGTGCCTAACCGAGACTATCGGAACTGGCTATAAGGCTACAAAGATGGCAAGTGAAGACTTGCTGGTAGAAGTTAAAGACAAGACACAGTTTCAGAAACTAGAAAAATTAGTAGCATTTGGGGACAAGCCTGTAACTGTCTCTGCGCACCGAATGATGAACACTCTCAAAGGCGTTGTGTCAGACGATGACCTAAATGACCTAACAAATGATGAGCTTCTGGCTGGCTGGAAGGACGAAAATGTCATTCACGTACAGCGTATCGTAGTAAGAAGAGAAAACAAAGAAACTCCAACCAAGCACATAATTGTGACCTTCGGGTGCTCCACACTACCGCAAGAATTAGTTACCGGCTACCTGTGAGACCCTACATTCCGAATCCACGGCGCTGCTTCAAGTACCAAAGATTCGGACATGCTTCTCAGAGTTGCCGGTGGCAGCTCACCTGTGCATGGTGTGGTGTCACAGGCCACTCTGCAGATGATGACTGCAAGGCCGTACCCCACTGTGCGAACTGCGATGGAGAACACGCGGCGTATTGTAGATCCTGCACAGCATGGAATAAAGAAAAAGAAATCATTACCATCAAAGTCACCCACAACATCAGTTTCCGCGAAGCAAGGCATCAGGTCTCCCCTTTCTATGCAACAAAATCATTTGCTGAAGTGGTGCAACAGGGGGCAGCACCACGACAGCATCAGGTGGCCGCCCAAGCTACGCACAGCGTGCTGGAGCGACCGCCGCTTGACCCTACTGCCGGAGCAGCCAAGGCTGCCCCGGCCTTAGTCAACAAGGCCCCACCACGGGCGTCGACATGCATTGGCGGCACTAGCCAGGGCAATGGGCAGACTGTGAGAACCCTGTCGACGTCCGGTGTAGAGGGTTTGAAGGCTTCGTATCTTGAGCCGAAGCCCACAACGCCCAGGAATCGCTCGGCAGAGCGACGGTCCAACGCTTCTCATGAAGCTATGAACACAACCGCCAGTCAAACGGCGCCAGCAGCGCCGAAGAAGCGGCGAGTTTCTCTCGACCGCTCCAAAAAAGACAAAAGACAAATTACAGGGCCTCCAAAAAGCCCTGTAAAATAAGTTTCGTTTTCCATAACCTGAAAGGTTATGGTACCATTCTGTTTTGTCCGGGAGCTTACTTTCCATCCTTAAGCACACAACACAAAACACATCTAAAATGGACACACAAATACTGCAGTAGAATGCCAGAGGCCTGTTTAATAACCTAGATGATATCAAAGACTTGCATAATGACTATCAGCCAAAAGTGTTCTTTGTTCAAGAAACTCATTTAAAGTCGACTCATGTGAATTTTTTAAATCAATATGTGGTTTTCCGTAAAGATCGAAATGGTGGCAATTTCTCTTCTGGAAGTGTGGCCATCATTGCACAAAGAAGCGTAGCATGCCAGCCCATTGTGCTACAAAACTATCTTGAGGTTGTGGCTGTTCGCGCTAATCTGTTCAACTATCTTATATATATCGGCTCCATCTACATACCCCCGACGAACCATTCAATAAAAGGAGTTAAAAAGCTTATTGATCAGTTTCCAGAACCATATGTGCTAATTGAAAATTTTAATGCCCGCTGTTTGCTATTGGGTGATACCAGATGTGATGCGAGAGGTCGTGCAATAGAAAACTTTTTCTCGCATCTGGAGCCTGTCTGCTCAATCAAGCAAAGCCAACATACTTCATTACCACACACAATACATATTCATGCGTAGATTCAGCCATTGGGACACCGTCACTTCTACCTTACTTAGGTTGAAAAGTTATTATCAATCTATATGGAAGTGACCATTTTCCAACTTTTTTTAGTAACAAGACAACGGGATGACCAACCGTCTTGTCCTAAAAAGTTGAACTTTCATGTTGCAAACTGGGTGAAATTCAGAAAGCTATATACACTACACATCGAAGAGGTAGACCATTCGGAAGTAGAAGAGGTGGCCATCTATATCTCTGAATATGTTCTTACTTGTGCAAAAAAGTGCATACCACAGTCCAGGAATGATAAGGTTAACACAAAGCCATGGTAGAATCGGGAGTGTGAAATTGCTAAAAAACGGCAAAATAAAGCATGGAAGTCTTTTTCTCGCTACCCAACAGCAGAAAACTTGATAACCTTTAAAAGTTGCAAAGCGAATGGCAGGCGTGTTCGCCGTATAGCCAAATGGGAAAGCTGGACATGCTATATATTTTTTCAATAAACTCCTACACAGACGTCAGCAAGGTTTATTATAGGGTGCATAAACTTAAAGGACAAGGCCCAAATTTTTTCCCTTTGGTGAATGACTGCAGGGATACAATAGAAGAACAGGCAAACGCTCTTGGCGAACACTTCGAGAAAATGTCAAGCTCAGAAAACTATACCACTAACTTGTTACGCCACAAAAGCATAGCTGAAAGTGTACCTCTGTGCCGGAACAAGCCTGGATCAGATGGATACAATAAACCACTAACAGTATATAAACTGAAGCTCGCCCTTGGTTTCTGTGGAAGTTCTGCTCCTAGTTCTGATACAATTACTTATGAAATGATCAGAAATCTCCCTGATGAGACCCTGAAGTGCCTTTTAGCACTTTACTACAAGATTTTCAATACCGGCAAAATGCCCTCTGCTTGGAAAGAGGCAATAGTACTACCAATCCTTAAACAGGGAAAAGATCCCTCTTCGGTAAATATTTACAGGCCTATCGCCCTCACAAGCTGCCTACTCAAAGTGTTTGAAAAAATGATTAACTGCCGCTTGGTCTATTACTTGGAATACAACGGCATATTGGACCCGTGCCAGTCTGGTTTCCGTACAGCTAGATCCACAACCGACAGTCTTGTCCTCCTCGAGTCGTATATACATGATGCGTTTGTACACAATTAATACTGTCTGTCTGTTTTCTTCGATCTTGATAAGGCATATGATACTGCCTGGCTATATGGAATCCTGCGAGATCTACTGTCTTTCAGAATATGTGGCAGGTTGATTACCATCTCAAAAGATTACCTGTCTGAAAGGAAGTTCCGTGTAAGAATAGGTACTGTGTTATCGTGCACATTTCTTCAAGAAAATGGAGTGCCGCAGGGAGGAGTATTAAGCTGCACACTATTTATAGTTAAAATGAACTCTCTTCACTTTGTTATTCCACCTGCGATATCGTACTCTCTATACGTGGACGACATTCAAATTAGTTTCAAATCGTGTAACTTGACTGTATGCGAACGCCAGATACAGTTAGGTGTTAACCGACTTGCAAAATGGGCTGACGAGAATGGTTTTAAGATTAACACTGACAAGACTACTAGTGTGCTGTTCTCGAGACGACGAGGTGTGCATCCTGACCCCTGCATACTAATGAATGGACAAAACATAGTCATCGCGAAAGAACAAAAATTCCTCGGTGTAATTTTTGATTCCAAACTCACCTTCATCCAGCTCATAAAACAGCTGAAGTTAAAATGTCTCAAGACCATGAACCTTTTAAAGATTTTATCGCATCAGTCGTGGGGGACAGACAGGCACTGTCTCATATCTCTGTTTCGAAGCCTGGTTCTGTCACGCATAGACTATGGATGCATAGTATATCAGTCAGCTTCAAGGACAGCACTGAAAATGTTGGACCCTGTATACCACCTAGGTATCCGGCTGGCACTTGGTGCCTTCCGTACCAGCCCTATTCAAAGCCTTCATGCAGAGTCAGATCAGTGGCCACTAGACTATCAGTGCACGTATCTAGGAGTCAACTATGCAGTTAAGATCATGTCTCTTAAGCAGCACCCATGTAAAACACTTATGAACGATGTGTCTACTACCTAGTTATACCTAAACCATCCTTCTATCGCCCCACCCTTTCCATTGGCAATAAGACCTGCAGTAGAAAAACTTGCAATTTTCTTCAATGACTTAGAGGAAAGTGACCATGTCGAACACATCCCTCCCTGGCAGCAATGTCCAGTCACTTGTGACTGGTCTTTCAAAGACATCATAAAGGAAAATTGTCCAAGTGCACTTATTGAGCAACATTTCTTGGCCCTTGAACACAAATATCGTTCAACCGCGTTCTTCTCTGATGGCTCAAAGTCTCAAACATCTGTATCTTCTGCAGCCTATGGACAAAAGTTTTCGGACACCAGAACCATGCATACACATACCAGCATTTTCACAGCGGAAGCCTATGGTATCCTGCTTATTATACAACACATTAAACAACACAAGATACAAAAGTCTATAGTGTACACAGAATCTTTAAGTGTTGTCAGGGCCCTGTCTTGTGGCAAGTACAGCAAGAACCCTACTTTCAACAAGCTCCTTAACGAAATCTATGCAGCCTACAACTTAAAACTTTCTATTGTTATTTGCTGGGTTTCAGGTCATTCTGGAATTGCAGGCAATGAAATAGTGGACAAGGATGCACGAGAAGCCGCTGGTCGGCAAACCATAGATATAACTTCTGTTCCGGGTGTAGATCTAAAACCTGTTGTACGTAGAGGTCTACGCGACCACTGGCAAGCTGAATGGGACAGAGAAGTCGACAACAAGCTCCACCTTGTAAAAGCCCAGCTGAGAAAAGTTATCCCACAAAAACTCAACAGGTTCGCCGAAGCCACTCTAACACGGCTCAGAATAGGCCACACTTATGCTACACATAAACACCTTTTGACAGGTACTGATCCACCTACATGTATACACTGTGGAGAGAGCGTAACCATTGTGCATGTCCTCATACAATGTCCTGTGCTTCACCAAGCACGACTGACCCATTTCAGGGAGCTCTATCGATATCATATCCCACTTCATCCAGCGCTGTTTTTATCACTTTATGCAGTGGTTGACCTTAAAAGACTTCTTCATTATCTTAGGAAAGTCAAATTTTTAACAATATCATTCCATCCTAGCCACCAGGCTGCGCCTCAAGTGTGAGGTACCGCCTGATGCATAAAAAGTATGTCTGAGCCTTCGCAGTTCTTGCCCAGGCAAGGACTTCAGCTGCGAGGGTCTTGGGCCTTGCAGACTAATTTATCATCACAGACTTCAGCCAAAGAAATGAAGGTTTTAGCAAAGTGACTTTCCTTTTAAATGCACAGTGTTTTAAATGGTTCGTAGATATTTGTTTTAATTTTTAGTCAAGTTTTAATCATTTGTTTTAACTTTTAAACTAATAACCGAAATGAAACAACACTTGTACTTGCGCTCTTTGGCCTTAGATGCCTTTGCGCCAATAAAACTTAACGTAATAATAACTCCTCTGTGTCCTATGCTGCTGTCGGCCCATCCTTTTCGGATGCTGGCCCTCTACATCCAGGCACAAGTATCTTCACAGCGGAAGCTTATGCGATACTTGTGGCGGCTAAACACATCAAGCAATTACAAATACAAAAAGCAGTAATTTATACAGACCCCCTCAGTGTGGTAACGGCTCTGCACACTCTTAAAAAACAAAAAAACCCAGTCCTTGTCTCACTTTACTCCATTTTGTGCACACTCTACACACTCAAACAACATGTTGTTGTGTGCTGGGTGCCAGGGCACCGTGAGATCGAAGGCAACGTGAGGGCGGATCAGCTCGGTGCATCCGTCCACAAAAGCACTGCCCCTACACCCATATCAATCCCGGCCCTTGATCTTAAGCCGTCTCTCAAACGAAACCTCAGGGACTACTGGCAGAGCAAGTGGGATACACACACACAAAACAAACTACACATTATTAAGCCACACCTTGGTCATTGGCTGCCAGTATCAAAATCGCGTCATACAGAATTAATACTAATGAGACTCAGGATAGGACACACATACACGACACGTGCTGGGTATATTCCATTGTCATGGAAAGAACCTATAGTCATCCCAGTACTTAAACAAGGCAAAGATCCGTCTTTGGCCGCCAGCTACAGGCCAATAGCGCTAACAAGCTGTCTATGCAAACTATATGAGAAAATGATAAACCGGCGCTTAATCCACTTTTTAGAAAGTAACAGTATACTAGACCCCCTTCAGTGTGGTTTCAGAGAGGGGAGGTCGACAACAGACCACCTTGTTCGCATAGAGACATACATCAGAGATGCATTTATTCATAGGCAGTTTGTACTTTCAGTATTCCTAGACTTAGAGAAGGCGTATGACACCACATGGCGATTCGGGATTCTCCGCGATCTTGTCACCATGGGCATCCGTGGGAACATGCTAAACACAATTAAAAGTTACCTGTCTAACCGAACCTTTCGCGTAAAAGTGGGAAATGCTCTCTCTAGAACTTTTACCCAAGAGACTGGTGTTCCGCAAGGGGGTGTGCTTAGTTGCACACTCTTTATTGTAAAAATGAACTCCCTGCAGTCAGTCATTCCAAGTGCGATGTTTTATTCCGTGTATGTTGATGATGTGCAGATGAGTTTCAAATCATGCAATATGTCTGTCTGCGAACGACAAGTGCAGCTTGGAATGAATAAATTCTCTAAATGGGCGGATGAAAACGGTTTTAAAATAAACACGAAGAAAAGTACTTGCATACTTTTCTCCAACAAACGAGGGGTAATGCCACAACCAAATGTTGCAATCAAGGAAGACCAACTCTCTGTAAGCAGCGAGCATAAATTCCTGGGAACCACTTTAGATTCTAAGCTTACGTTTATTCCCCATATTAAATATGTCAAAATGAAATGTTTGAAAGCGATGAACGTCCTAAAACTCCTGTCACGTACAACATGAAGTAGTGATCGAAAGTGCCTCTTGAAGTTATACAAAAGCCTTGTCGGGTCGCGCCTTGATTATGCCTCTATAATTTATCATTCCGCAACGCCAAGTGCATTAAAATCCTAGACCCCGTTCACCATCTGGTTATCGGACTTGCAACCGGTGCTTTCAGGAAAAGCCCGATCCAGAGCCTCTATGTAGAGTCGAATCAGTGGTCACTTCACCTGCAGCGATCCTATAGCAGTTTCACATATTTTATAAAGGTACGTGCAAACATCAAGCATCCATCTTATTCAACTATAAACGATATGACCGCTGCCACCCTCTTCCATAATCGACCCACAGTGAGAAAGCTGTCTCCTTGCGTGTGAGAAACTTATGTGAGGAAATGGGTGTTCCGCTGCTGGAACTCTGTCCTACGCCCACAGGGATACTTTTACCGCCGTGGCAGTGGCAGCTTATACACTGTGACACTTCATTTGTTGAGATCACTAAACACGCACCAGAAGCACATATTAAAATGCATTTCCGAGAACTCCAGTCGAACTACTCATGCGTAGAGTTTTATACTGACGCTTCTAAGTCGCATGCAGGTGTGGCTTATGCAGCCGTCGGACCATCCTTTTCGGAATCCGGCGTGCTGCACCCGGAAACAAGTATATTTACGGCTGAGGGTTATGCACTATTGTCCGCTGTGAAGCATATACGGAAATCAAACATACAAAAATCAATTATATTCACAGACTCGTTAAGCATCGTAAATGCATTAAGATCCCTTTTCAGATTCAGAAATCCGATAATAATTGAGCTATATTCCGTTCTGTGTACAGCGTATATGTCCAACCAGCATGTTACTATTTGCTGGGTACCTGGCCATAGAAGTATCGAGGGCAATGTGTTAGCTGACCAAATGGCCACGTCAATTATAATGCGCGCTATTAACCCCACTGCTACTGTCCCTGCAACAGATCTAAAACCCTTTCTACGAAAGAAACTGCGAAACCACTGGCAACGCTTGTGGGACACAGAAATAAATAAAAAGCTTCATTTGATTAAGCCGCGGTTGGGTTACTGGCCCTCCGCTACAAGAACACGGCGAACTGATGTCCTATTCTGTCGCCTCAGAATAGGACACACTTATGGTACTCATAACTTTCTCCTGACTGGCGATGAACCTCCTACTTGTGGTAGATGTGGTGGCAGGCTAACCGTCCTCCACGTCCTCCTGGAGTGTGCGGAAGCTGAAAGGGAGAGAAAGAAATATTTTGCTTTAGCATACCGCTATAATCTTCCTTTACATCCGATTATGTTTCTCGGTGAAGAGCCGCTTTTTAATACAAAATCAGTTTTAAGCTTTTTAAAGGATGTAGTACTGAATGTGTTTAGTCCAACATTGAATGTTTTTAGCCCAACAGGTTCATAGCACATCCTCTGTTCAGAGGATGCTGCTGTGATAGCAGATTTCAATGAGCCCAGGCCTCCATGCTCTTGTTTTAAGGGCTCTGTCGAGGCACTGGTGCTCCATGCCAAGTTTTTATTTGACATACTTATCACTTTTAAATCATTTTATGTCTCCATAGCTCACATCATTTGTCATTGCCATAATTTTACCATGTGTATATTTTTACACACCTACAGCGACTGTTTTTTAGGCCCATTTACAGCCACGTCACATTTGTTTTATATACACTGCACATCCCACAATTCATTATCATCGCTCTGGCGCTCTTTGGCCATATCTGGCCCTTGCGCCAATAAACACCACTAATCAATCAATTATGTTGAGTCAAATGAGTGGTCGCTTCATCTGCAGAGAACTTGCATGTCCTTCGTTTATTTCCTTAAGGTAAAAGCAGACAAGAAGCACTCCTCATACTCTACTAATAATGATTTGTCGAGCTCAATTCTGTTTCAAAACAGGCCTTCGATGAGGCAGCCCTTCTCAGTTCGCCTGAATAGTCTAGCTGAGGAAACTGGAGTCTCACTTGAACACAGTTTAATGGCTCCTGTAGCATACCCGCCACCGTGGCAATGGCAGACGATAGACTGCGATGTGTCTTTTCTAGAAGTTACAGAACATGCGCCCATTGCCCATATCCGAACATATTTCCTGGAACTTCAAAACAAATACACACGTCCTGAGTTCTTTACAGATGCCTCTAAGACCAACTCCGCTGTGTCCTACCCTGCTGTTGGCCCTTCCTTTTCGGATGCTGGCCCTCTACATCCAGGCACAAGTATCTTCACAGCGGAAGCTTACGTGATAGTTGTGGCAGCTAAACACATCAAACAATTACAAATACAAAAAGCAATAATTTATACAGACTCCCTCAGTGTGGTAACGGCTCTGCACAGTCTTAAAAAACAAAAAAACCCTGTCCTTGTCTCACTTTACTCCATTTTTTGCACACTCTACACACTCAACCAACATGTTGTAGTGTGCTGGGTGCCAGGGCACCGTGAGATCCAAGGCAACGTGAGGGCGGATCAGCTCGCTGCATTCGGCCACAAAAACACTGCCCCTACACCCATATCAATCCCGGTCCTTGATCTGAAGCCGTCTCTCAAACGAAACCTCTGGGACTACTGGCAGAGCAAGTGGGATAAACACACACAAAACAAACTACACGTTATCAAGCCACACCTTGGCCATTGGCCACCAGTATCAAAATCTCGTCTAACAGAGGTAAGACTAACAAGACTCAGGATAGGACACACATACACGACACACACACATCTTTTGTCCGGTGGTGATCCACCACTGTGTGACAATTGTGGTGAGGCATTGACAGTTCTTCACGTTATAATCCAATGTAAACAGTTAGACACTCTAAGAAGACAACACTTTCCATTATTCTACGGACAACATATACCGTTACACCCCGCAATGTTTGTCGGTAGGGAACCACTTTTCTCCTATAAATCATTGTTAGCTTTTTTAAGAGATGTCAATTTTTACTATGTAATATACCCAGGCATTGCGTAGCGTGACCTCTCAAGAGAGGTTGCTGCTGCAGTGATTACATTTAAAAGCACTTGCCTCGCAGCCCTTGGACACAAGGGCGCTGATGAGGCACGTGTGCTAGTGCCAAATATTTTTACATGTTTTTATTATCAAAATCTTTGTCACCCCTTTTAATATGCATATCACGCCACTGTCATGATCTTAATACTTATGTTTTTACCCGCATTATCGCGAGGAATTTTAAGGCCCTTATACAGCCACGCAACATATCATTGTCTCATCTCTACTCATCGAAATGGCGCTCTTTGGCCATCAATTGGCCCTTGCGCCACAAAGCACCACACATCATCATCACTCTTACAAAATAAATCACCTAGGCGCTAGCTTTATACGGGTTAGAATGGGATTAGCTGGGCGAAAAACAGCTGATCTATAGCTTCCTTGATAATATGACCAGAACGATAGCAACTTGAGAAGTTGGGCGCAGCTGTGATGTAGTCGGAGGTAGCCAGCCAAGCCTCTGGGAGAAGTCGAGCCGAAGCAACACCTCCTAGAACTTGTCAAGCCTGCGTGTCACGACGTCAGCTTCATCATCAGCGTTGACCGGTTTGACGCCGCTATGCTGCTTCGCTGTTTTTGCTGTCTAGTACACTGTAGCTGTATCTACAGCTATGCGCAGTTCACTACAATCTCGCCAAGGATAGCTATCTATTAGCTCATCTGCCACTGCTTCATTTGCTGCACGCAAGTGCTGCTTAGTCACAAAATACCACAATCTTTCACCACAACCTTCGAAAACACAAGAGGACACCAATTAGTCGGTGGCTGAAACCGTTTGGCTGGGCTAAAGGCCCAGGTTCTAAACACACCAGTGTAAGTAAGATATCGAGCAACGCAGTAGGATACAACTTAATATTTAGCATGTTTGCACAGCAGTTGTATTGCTAGTAAAATGAAAATTGATACAGTTTGTCAAACAACCGATATACAAAATGCAGTACCAAAAAAAAGAAATTAAGCTTGGTAACCAGCAGCAACAAGATAACACGTGTTAACTAGATCACAATATAGCTTCGAAAGAGTCATTTCAGAGCATCAGAGATAACTAACACCACTAAGTAATGTTCATATCAATTCCAAGTTTCGTAATGATGCGCCAGATTACAAAATGTTAAAAGACTGTTCTTGCGCCTGCTGGTGTTGCTAAACGTTGGAAATGGGAAAAGAAAAAAGAAGCAATGTAGCAAAAGGATAAACAAATGAAGGGCATAGATTTGTTAAACTGGATCACGCATAGGCAGGCAAGTCATTTCACATATGACTAAACAGTACACCAGTTTTCACAAACGTGTCAGCTCTCCTACTAGGCACTGTTCACCACACAAGCGGGGCACCGACGTGGCCTCAGACAAGCGGGGCACCTTTTGCAGTTTGTTTGAAAGCGAGGAAAAACGGCCGGAATTATTCGATGGCGAAGCGGGTTTCCGTGCCCGAACATTTTTCCCATGAAAGCGCCGCAAAGGTACTATAGAGTTTCATTTACCAGCATAGTAGTGCAGACGTATACGCCGATTATTGTGTGCAGCATCGAAAATGTCAACAACACGCTGAAGGTCTATCTTATTGGCGGGAGACCGTTCTACCGCAAGCACAGCTAGGTCGCTCAGACGGTTGTTAGTCATTTGGCTGCGAAGATAAGTCTTCAGTCTTCGAAGGCACGAAAATGTGCGCTTGCAAGAAGATGATGATGCTGGTATCGTCACGGCGATAACACTTAGCTTGTGCAGTTCGTGAAAGGCTAACTTATACTTTTCCAAGACGGTGACCAATTGCAGCAATATTTCTATCTTGCACTTCCTTTCGGCTTCGATGCGCTGAAGAAGTTTAATTACTAACTTTCATTCAACTTCAACGCTGTTGATGTCGCATGCATAGTGCTCAGCGAAAGGCTTGAGCAAGGAGACGTCCATAAAATTCTCACTTTGAGGGGGGAGGGCGCTGACTCCGCAGAGTACGTCATTATTTTCCGCAAATCGCCTAGTCAGTTCCACAATGAGGTGGTCCAAAACGGGCAGAAAAACTTTGACTCTGAAAGTTTCTTTTGAATTTGGAGACTCTTCTTCAACGGGCCGTCCTTCACTTAATACAAACTGCTCTAAATGGAGCGGAAGGCGCTTCGTTCTCTGCTTTTCCCATTGGGGGACCCCGTTCTCCTCAGAAATAGTGCAGGTTTGCTCCCACACAGTGTCAAACGCACTCTGCGAATTTCTGATTTCGGATAACTCGTCAATGACAGTGTGCGCCATGAGGCATGCCTGACTAAGGTTGCAGTCTTTGCTTTGTAATATGTCCGAAAAAACCTTAAGGCGGCTGAGTAGCTTGGTGAATAGCCTTAAATGGAAAAGAAAAGAGAAGTTCATTTGCTCCAGCAGACCCCTGGCTTCCGTTGCCCGCCTGCTGTTTGTAGCAATGACTTCGCTGAGGCATACAAGAATGGCAGGAAAGCTTTTCATGGCAGCTGTGCAAGCCATTATCTGGCAGGCCCATCGTGTATCGCTGAGACGCTGCAGCTCTGTCACAGGCAAAGACAACTTTTTTTGAAGATCTACATACAGGGAGTGAACTGCAGATCCACTTAGGAATACATAAAGGCTTTCCAAAAGAGAGAAAAAATCCCCCACCGGTTTTATCGCCTTGCAGACATACACGATGACAAGATCGAGACGGTGGTTCATGCAGTGTACGTACACTGCCTGCGGCACTTCCTGCCTGAATAGTGCCTGGACGCCTCGTGACGTACCGCTCATGACACTTACACCATCGTATATTGTTTGAGCAATGCACAGTTGAGAATCAATGCCGCAGCGATTCAGCATTTCCTTGACGTAGCTCAGGAGCGACTTAGCATCCAATTGCTCAGCGTTGCGGAATCCAAGGAACCTCTCAAAGACAGCCCCATTGAGGTAGTACCTTACTACCACTGACAACTGTTCCGTCTTACTTAGATCCTTGGTTTCATCGACGATAAGTGCAAAGCACTGGGAGCTTTTCCTCTCTTCCCCCCGCAGGGGCGCCTGCGCAAGTAGGCGTTTGGTGTGTAGCGACACCACGGACCCGAGCTAACGGGGGAGTTTCGGCTCCCTCCCACGCCTAGCCGTGCGTGGCTTTGCCGTGTCCGGGGAAAAGGGGATCCTGGGGGTTGAGCTGACGCTGGGTGATTGGACCTTTAAGGCCCCCCGGCAGAGGCAACACACCCCTTTGGCCCCGGCTTCACGTAGACGGCACCCCTGGGCTGACCCACCCAGGGGAAATCGGCAGTCGCCTTTTCCTATCTCTCTCTTCCTATATCTTAGTCTTTTCTCGTCTTTAAATCTGTCCTGTCTTCTTCTCTCTTCCATTTACTTCCGATTTTTCATGGCGGCAAGGGTTAACCTTGTGTGGCTATCCTGCCTAGGATAAACCATATTCGGTTATAGCAACGGCGTACTGCTGGCGAAGGGCAGGCTTGTTCACATGTTCTGCCGCGTCCCCTTGTTGGGCTCCGTGGTGGGTGGTAGGCGCCGATGCCGAAGAAGCCAATTTTTCATGGGACCTCAAAACCCCCCTGTAACTGATCGTGCTCCGAAAAGAGTACGCACCGATGCATCATCTTTGTTTTTCCCTCAAAACGTTGAAACATTTCCAAAATACCATGTCCTTCACTGCGAGCAATCATCAACCAAAGCCAGAGCAATATCACCTTTTCTAGTGGCCAAGTGCCTTAAAGACACCATTGGAACCGGCTATAAGGCCTCAAAGATGGCAAGTGGGGACATTCTCCTCGAACTAAAAGACAAGGAACAGTACGACAAACTCTCACACCTCGTAGCCTTTGGCAATATCCCTGTATCAGTTACTGCACATCGTACCATGAACACAGTGAAGGGCGTAGTATCCGATGAAGACCTTAAGACACTAAGTGAAGAGGAACTCCTAGACGGATGGAAAGACCAAGGCATATTACATGTGCAGCGCATAAAAATCAGACGCAACAACACTGAAACCGCAACAAAGCACCTAATACTTACATTCAATTCAAACATCCTACCTAAAACAATCGAGACCGGCTACGTAAAACTTTCTGTGCGACCGTATGTTCCTAACCCGAGACGTTGTTTTAAATGCCAGCGATTTGGACACGGATCTCAGACCTGCCGAGGTCAGCTGACTTGTGGCAAATGCGGCATAACAGGTCACGAAACTGATAAGTGCCAAAACGATGAGGTACACTGTGCAAACTGCAAAGGCAGCCATGCCGCATATTCCAGAGCGTGCCCAGCCTGGAAGAGAGAAAAAGAAATTATCACCATAAAAGTTAACGAAAATATAACGTTCCGTGAAGCACGACAGAGAGTTTCACCTTCATTCGCACTAAGAGCCTCCTTCGCTGAAGTGGTGCAACGAGGGGCGGCACCACAACGGCCCTTGGTGGCTACCTGGACCATGCCTAGCGTGGCCAGGTCAGAGCCACCTGCCCCTCTGGCGGGAACAGCCAGCGCTGCCCTGCCCGCAGCAAACCAGTCCACACCGGTGGCCTCTGCAAGCCCTGGCAGCAGCCAGGGCAACAAGGAGGCCAAGGAGGTCCCAACAACCTCTTGCCCGGTGGGGTCAAAGACTTCGTCGACTGAGGCGAAGTCTACGCTACACACAGATCGCTCTTTGGAGCGGGTGTCCAGTGCCTCGCAGGAGGCAATGGACACCACCACCAGCCAAACAGCCATGCAGGCCTCTGGGTCTGCAGTTTTCGGGCCACCTGCCAAGGCAGAGGGCCCGAAGTCTCTCACAACCGCACGCGGGCACCGCGAGCGGGCGTCCAGCGTCTCTTCCGAGATGATGGACACAACACAAAGTGTATCGGCGCCTCAGACGCTGAAAGATTGGCGTGGCTCTAAGGAGCCTGCCAAAAAAGAAAAACCACGCATTAGGGGGCCTGAAAAGGCCTCCTAAGCTAAGGTTGTCTACTTCGACGCACAGCACAAAAACTCACTCAAAATGGCTACACAAATAATGCACTGGAATGCTAGGGGTCTTCTCCACAATCTTGATGACATTACAGAACTTTTACATAAACACAATCCCAAGGTGCTGTGCATCCAAGAGACACATCTGAAGCCATCTCAAACAAACTTTCTTAGACAATATGCCGTGTTCCGCAAGGATCGGGATGAGGCAACTGCTTCATCCGGCGGTGTAGCTATAATAGTACAAAAATCCGTGCCTTGCCGACCTCTTATTCTTCAGACGGCACTCGAAGCAGTGTCAGTCCGCGTCATTCTATTTGACAAACTAGTCACTGTGTGTTCACTATACATACCACCAAGCTACAAACTTAACCGCACAGATTTTCATCACCTCATTGACCAGCTGCCGGCACCCTACATTGTTGTTGGTGATCTCAATGCTCACAACACTCTGTGGGGGGATGCCCGGTGCGATGCGAGAGGCCGACTGATAGAGCAATTCCTCCTGTGCTCCGGAGCATGCCTCTTCAATAAAAAACAGCCTACCTATTACAACATTCATCACAACTCATACTCATCGATAGACTTGGCGCTTGGTTCTCCCTCTCTCTTTACCGAGTTAGAATGGAACGTGGTCATGAATTCGTACGGCAGTGACCACTTTCCTGCTATGTTAAACTTGACATTATCGCATGAGGTTCCTCCTCATATTCCCAAATGGAAAATAGCATCCGCTGACTGGGAGAAATTTCAAGAATTGACACTTTTACCTCGTGACTTTATCACAAATTGTGACATTGATTGCGCAGTAGCATTCTTCAGTGCGTTTATTCTGGATGCTGCTGAAAAGTGTATCCCGCAAACAAATGGGCACTCGTGTAAACGACGTGTTCCCTGGTGGAACGATGACTGTAGAGAAGCGCGTAGGAAACAAAATAAAGCCTGGGGCATCCTGCGCCGATATCCAAACGCAGAAAACCTCGTCGAATTTAAAAAAGTGAAATCACTGGGTAGGCGAACACGACGTCAGGCAAGAAGGGAGAGTTGGGTCAAGTTTCTCTCCGGCATTAACTCCTACACCAATGAAAAGAAAGTCTGGAGCAGCCTCAGAAGTCTTAAGGGGCAGCAAGCATATCCTCTGCCTTTAGTGAGTCAAGGGAACACACTGGAGGACCAGGCCAACAGCCTTGGCAAGCACTTTGAGCGCATTTCCAGTTCTGCGCACTACTCAAAATCTTTCTTAAAACATAAAGAAATGACAGAACGGAAAACACTAGAGTTGAAGTCCAAAACAAACGAACAGTATAATACTCCATTTAAAATTGCCGAACTTAGGACGGCCCTCAATGCGTGCCACAGCACAGCGCCGGGACCAGACAGAATTATGTATGACATGCTCAAACACCTTCACGATGACACCGAAATCAGTTTACTTGCTCTGTATAACACTATCTGGGCTGCTGGGTACCTGCCGTCTACGTGGAGGGAGGCCATTGTTGTTCCTATTCTAAAGGAAGGCAAGGACCCCTCTTCAGTTACAAGTTACCGTCCAATAGCCCTTACGAGCTGCCTGTGCAAGGTGTTCGAGAAAATGATAAACAAAAGACTTATGCATTTTCTAGAAACCAACAAACTTCTTGACCCCTTTCAATGTGGTTTTAGAGAGGACCGATCTACTACAGACCATCTCATACGCATTGAAGCATACATACGCGATGCGTTCATCCACAAACAGTACTGTCTCTGTGTGTTTCTTGACATGGAAAAAGCATATGACACCACATGGCGCTACGGCATCCTTAGAGATCTGTCAGACATTGGTATTCATGGCAATATGTTGAATATCATAAAGAGCTACTTATCCGAGCGAACATTCCGTGTTCGTATTGGGAATGTCTTGTCCAGGCCGTTTATTCAAGAAACGGGAGTACCCCAGGGTGGTGTCCTGAGCTGCACCCTCTTTATTATAAAAATGAATTCATTACGACTCTGCATTCCACATAACACATTCTATTCAATGTATGTGGATGATATCCAGGTAGGCTTTAGGTCATGTAATCTTGCAGTGTGTGAGCGGCATGTCCAGCTTTGTCTGAACAAAGTATCCAAGTGGGCTGACCAAAACGGGTTCAGGTTAAGTCCAGAGAAGAGCACCTGTGTGCTCTTTTCTAGAAAGAGAGGCCTCCACCCAAATCCCGAAATTGACTTGCTTGGCCAGCGGTTACCTGTAGAGGCCGAGCATAAATTTCTAGGCCTAATTTTGGATTCTAAACTCACATTTACATCACACATCAAGTATATTAAAAACAAATGTATAAAAACAATGAACATTCTGAAAGTACTCTCACGCACATCATGGGGGAGTGACCGAAATTGTTTGATCAATCTCTACAAAAGCCTCGTTCGAACGCGCCTGGATTATGGGGCAATAATATATCAGTCTGCCACCCCAAGTGCTCTGAAAATGCTTGACCCAGTCCACCATTTGGGCATCCGTCTGTCTACGGGAGCTTTTCGCACTAGTCCCGTGGAGAGTTTGTATGTCGAATCCAATGAGTGGTCATTGCACCTGCAAAGAACATACATGTCTTTTATATACTATTTAAAAACGAACGCAGACAAAGAACACCCTTCACACACGACTATCAATGACTTGTCAAGTTGTACGCTCTTCGAGAACCGTCCTTCGTTTCAACAGCCTTACTCACTTCGTGTGAGGAGCCTCGCTGAACAAACGGGTGTGCCACTTATTGAACACAGTCTGATGGCTCCCGTTCCATGTCTGCCGCCGTGGCAGTGGCAGCCCATAGACTGTGATACATCATTTGTTGAAGTTACGAAGCATGCGCCTATAGCACATATACACACTCACTTTCTCGAATTGCAGCACAAATACAACTGTCCTGAATTCTTTACGGATGCTTCCAAGTCTGATAGTGGCGTGTCCTATGCTGCCGTTGGTCCATCCTTTTCAGATTCTGGCATTCTCCACCCTAATTCAAGCATATTCACAGCGGAGGCCTATGCTATACTTGTGGCCGCTAAACATATAAAGGAACTAAAGCTACAACGTGCGATAATATTCACCGACTCTCTGAGTGTCATAAAAGCTTTGAAGACCCTCAAAAAACATAAAAATCCTGTTTTTTTGATGCTTTACTCTCTTCTGTGCACCATATACTCGCTCAAAAAACAAGTTGTATTGTGCTGGGTGCCAGGGCACCGCGAAATCCGGGGAAATGTGTTAGCGGACCAACTGGCTGCCTCAGCTAAGGACAACGCTAACACTAATGCATCTATGGCTGTCTCTGCGTTAGAACTCAAACAATTCGTAAAACAGAAGCTCAGGGCGCACTGGCAGCTTTCATGGGATAAGCAAACGCGAAATAAATTACATGTTATCAAACCGAGCCTTGGAACTTGGCCGTCAATATCAAGGTCACGCCACACTCAAGTAATACTCACAAGACTACAAATAGGACACACCCATAGCACTCATTCACACCTTTTGTCTGGTGGTGATCCTCCCGTGTGTGACAGATGTGGTGACCCACTCAGCGTTCTTCATATTTTAATTGAATGCAAGGAATTGGATGCTCTTAGACAAAAACACTTTCTACTTCTTCACCGACATCAAATGCCACTGCATCCGTCAATGTTTATAGGTAAAGAGCCTGTTTTTAAGCACAAATCATTGCTCGCATTTTTAAAAGATATAAATAATTTTCATGTCATATTTCCAGGAAATCCGTAGCACGACCTCCAAGTGGAGGTTGCTGCTGCGGTAACTACATTAAAAAAGCACCTGCCTGGCGTCCCTTGGACACAAGGGTCGTTGACAAGGCAGTTGTGCTATTATCCTTTTATGATTTTATTACTATGACCGTCTATCATTCATCCTCACTTCAAGTGCCACGTCATGCTCATGATTTTAGTATCTATTAGGCCACTATACAGCCACGTAACATTATCATTGCTCACATCCCTAAATACCATTGTTATACACTGACAATTATTACACTTTTATAATTTTTATGGCGCTCTTTGGCCAAACATGGCCCTTGCGCCAATAAAACCAATATAATAATAATAATAATTTTCCTCTCTTCCTTTATACTTGTTAATGTGATGTGGCTGAGAATTTCGAGGATCTGGTCTTGTATCGAGTGATGAACGTACTTCGCATTCGCTGATCCACCATTCAGCTTCTTTCCTATAATGTCGTCATATTTAACAAAAAAGTTCAAGAGCTCAACGAAGTTTTCTTTGTTTTCACTTCTGGCACTTTCATCGTGGCCCCTCTGAGAGATTCCCTGAACGGCAGTAAATCGCAATATATCGGCAACTCTTGCTATATAGAGGCGATTTTCCTGCACCTCCCTGGAGTACGCGTCGCTGAGATGTGTTGCAACCGACCTGCTTTGTCCTCCCGCCTTCATCTGCGTGAAGGAAACCCACGATGTCTGGCAAGTCTTATGCATGAGTGAGTTTTCGTGCTTCCTGAAGCCACCGTCTCTTTCTAGCGCATTTTTCCAATTACTGTATCCACCATTGACAAATGCAGATTTCTCATTGTCACCAGTTGAAAACATTCTGCAAGGGTAACAGAAAGCTGCGTCAGCCTGCGCGCTGTACTCCAACTAAGGAAATAGGCGGTACCAGTTTGAGTTGAAGCTCCTGCTCAATTTGCCGTACTTCTTAGATGGAAATGGGTTCAGTATTGGCTGTGTGGGTTGCTCTGTCTTGAATTTCGAAATGTTCAACTGGCCTGCGTGGTGGACATCCACATCAGAGGCGGTGAATTCTGTCGCAGAATCAGGTTGATGTCTAGCTGCACACGATGCGGAAAGGTCATCACATTCGCGGTCCATGTGCCCTGACGAGGACGGGCAAGCATCGTCAGATGCGATGCTACGCACAGTCTTTTCAAGCGGAATTGAAACAAAGCACTGAGCATTTTCTTGTTCCTGAAGCGTCTCCCAATCTTCTGCTGTGGAAGCAAAAAGCTCGGGGGAGGCGGCTTTTTGCTTGGCCCGCTTGCTCGAAGGCGAAAAAAAGTCGGCAATAGACCTTTTCTGTGACATACTGAGGCAACCCAATGTAGACTGTGGGAAAGTGTGGTGTACACGTATCCCGAAGGAGTACGGCCACCAGCGTGGGTCCGGTCTTAGCGAGCCGCAGGGCACGCGTCAACCGTCGCCGTGGCGGGAAACACGATACTGCTCAAGTCGCAACACTTGATTGTGGCAACACCAAACGCAGTACAGCCCGTTGCAAAAAAGGCGCGGCGGGAAAGCAAGTAGGCTTATCCACGCCACGGGCACAAAGTACTACACAGGGTGCCACGAGCACGTCTCCGCGGTAAAGGTAATCCACGGAGACACCGGGACAAAGGGGCCCGGTTGCTCGAGCGAGGGCAAAGGCGCTCGCGTTGGCTTCAAAGGGAGACGGGTCGGCGTAGCTAGGCCACGCACTAGGACACCGTACTGCCCTTCGGCCGTAAGTACGCAGCGGGGCAACAAAAGGTGAGCGTTCGCATCGGGCGCGAGGCGCCGTCAGCGAAGTCCGACGAGCCCCGAGCGACGGGACTCGACGGACGGAAAAGAATGCGTGGCTCACCGTTTGAAGTCCCGGACTGTACTCACCGCTTCCGACGCAGTGCGCGAAAACCTCTCGGGAGGCTCCCCGCGCGGCGCCACAGTCAACATCCGCTACCGGGTGAGGGAGTTACACGTCACTCCGCCCTTCCCAGCGCGGCAGACAGCAAAGGAGGGCAGACATGTCGGGACACGAGAATGGCAGAAAGGCGGGAAAGCCCGCGCAAAGGCAGCGGGCCAGCCTCAATTCCCACATCCCCCTCTCCTAAATTTGCCCTTTACCGGTCTGCAAAAGGCAGCCGGACGTCACCCATGCAGTTAAAATGACACTGCTATGAGCGGTAGCTAACCTCAGTCCAGCCCTGCTACTGCTGCTTAAAAGAAATATGATTACAAAGGAGAAACAAAAACATAAATAACAAAATAAACACACGACACTATACAAATACTGCAGAAGGGAGCACAGAAACGTGGCACTAGTGTTCGTGGTGCTGAAGGGGGATAGCGTCCACTGCGCGGAGGGGCGGAAAGGCGTGACAGTGTCCGCTGGGTGCGATGCCCGAGTGCGAGGTCAGAGGTACCGGAAGGGGGGGCTCGTAAAGAAGCTAACCTAGCCCTGTCTGCTGCCAGTTTTTTTTTAAGTGTTCATGTGTATTTTATGTTTCTTTTGTCTAATATTAAGTGTTATTTGTGTTTTGTTTTTTTTTGCCAGATGTTTAGTGTCAGTATGCTCTGCGTTTACTTTCTTTTTTTTCCGTGTTCGTTTCGTCTACCGCGAAGGGAGCTGTGTGTGACCTTGAGTGTCGGTGCTCGCCTGGAGAGAGAGACGAAGGACGCTTTGCGCCTACGCTTGCGCAGCCGTCGGCGGTGTGTGTGCGTGCGTGTGTAAGTGCGTGACGCTTCAGTGCGAGCCCGCGAAGAGTGCGTCATGGCTGCCCTCCATCGACGCGGACACTGGAGGTGCTGGGGGGTCATTCATAGTCAATTTCGCGCCAAAATCACGACCATACTGCAAATGAAGAAAACACATAGACAGGGCGGGCGCGCTTGTTGCATAGACAAATGTCCTTGTTACTAACCGCGTTCCAATCTTACCCTTAAAACGTGGCGGTATGAAGGGGTCACGTTTATGATAAATACCCTTTTATTCTAGCTTTACTTGATAATTGCACGTGCGCGGAACAAATTTTCGCTGAGCGTAAATTTTGGAATCAACAGTCTAAAGAGAATGCTTTAAAATGCATAGTCAGTTATGCGCTTCGCTGTTTATCATACCTCTGCGCCGTTTCTGCGTGAGATGCCCGTTTCCTGTAAGCCGCTGGAACTATCGTCAGTACATAAGAAGTGTGCTCGCTTGAGTCACTTTGCAGTTTTCCACAAAATGGCTGCTACAAATCATTGTCGAAGCTTTTGGCAACCACATTCTTCCATCGGCGCTGCTTAGACATAAAAAATAATCACACATCACAAATACCACATGTGTACACAACTTCAACTACTACAATATCGAATAACAGTAGCAGCATAAACATGTTTTCGCAATTTTTTGACAGTGCTGAAAAGACGGAAGTTGAAAGTAATATGGCAATTTGCGCTTTTAAGATGCAGATATGTATCTCTATGTAACTCGAAAGCTTAGAGTAGTGGTGACGCAGGAATAAACTCTTGTCAAGTTAAATGCATCGTGCACGTGCTCATTTTTACAAAAACATTTACTTGTCTCAGCGCACTGTTGCGATCCATGCTTGTCGCCTGCTTTTTCTGTTTGGGAATGTTTGGGAAAATATAAGAAGAAAATAAAGGGACCAAAACATGAAAACATACCAACACATAGAAGCAGACATGAAACATTGACCTTAAAATATAGGAACAAAGAAAACAAACAAAAACGGGGCACAGTTGGAAGCGGAGAGATATAACCTCTGGGAATAAAGGAATAATCGAAATATTAGGGCACCAATAGACAAAAACACAGGAGAGGAAAGGAACAGTTGCAAAGAAATGAGGATTAGATATGGGCCACATTACAGAGGAATAAATTATCTGTGCTTTCCTTCAGTGTTCGCCCAGCCACTAGAACACTACCATATCTTTTTTTTACGATTGCATGTCATTTGGCATCAACAGCATGTCTGACTCCCAAATCCGGACATTTAAGAGTGCTGCTAAACATGTTTTGTATGTCTTAATTACACGCTATGGGCGCACAAAATGCGCTCAAAGCAGAAGCTACTTTGCATTCTTTTTTAAAACAGCACAACTGCAATGCATAGGCACAATTAAAGCGTAACACCTCCCTCACCGCTCACTAGATATTATGCATTGCAAAGGCCGCACGTTCACAAAAGCACACATTCCCTTGGCCAGACGATGGCGTACAAAAACAGCAAGGAGCATGCGCTAGGTAAGTTGGCAACTGCGAGCAGTATTTCGAACGTCTGAGCTTTATTATCAGCTTTACAATTTTTTGTCACGTCGATTTCGATGTTAAACTCGGAAAGTCGCGAGAACAAACGTGCACACAACTGCGCTCGCATACATCACAGTCAATACATCTAATGCAAACTAACCATGTAACCTTGCAGTACAAATACCAATATTTTCATTGTTCATTCATAGGCAACGCCAGCCATGCAGTACACACCTGTTCTTGCTTACATAGCTACTCAAACAAAAAATCTCGGTACTTACTCGACATGCCGAACATGCGTCCGATCTCTGCCCAAGCCCGGTCCTTCTTTGTCCGATCTTTAAAAGAAGGGTGCCGCTTGTCATAGAGATATGGGTACATTTTAATCGCGTCGATGAGGAGCTCGGCCGAGTACTCAGAGCTGGCCGTGGTGGCATTCGCCTGATGCGACGAAAAATCCATGGAGGAACGTACACGTGTCGTTCGTACCTCGCGGCAGTAGGCAAGCGCAATGAGAAAAAGATAACGTAGGGGGAGGCCGGATGTAAACAAAGGCTGACGTCACTCCTGGTCTTCGCTGATTGGTTCAACTGTTTTGCGACTGCAGTCGCGCGACCAAAAAATCGGTCAGGGAGCGACTGGCCAAAACAGTCGCTTTGCGACCGTTCGCGACCGTTCGCGACTGCTTGCGACCAGTCGCAAATGGTCGCGCGACCGCGGCTAGTCGCCGGTGTGCACCAACATTTAGTGTTTACATGGCCATTGTCACAGTTGACGACACAGCTATGATTCCCTCCTCTTTGTCGCGTTGACATGGCGGAAGGAGGGCTGTTTCACGTGCAGCGCGCGCTTCACAAGTATACGCGGGAACCAAAGGGAGTGGAGGCTGTACGCTTTTTCCGGCAGGGAAGCATTGACGTCGGCGGACAAACTTCTCGGGTCTTCTCTCTCACGACGGGGGGCAGGGGGGCGCAGTCAGGTCTGCACATTGATATAATAGAGGCTGCGACTGGGGGGGAGCGCCAAGTCAGCCCCATGCATTGACATAAGAGGGAGGGGTGGCACTGCGACGAACCTTCGCCCCTCCTGAAGGGGAACCCTGCGTACGCCTATGCGTGACACGAACACTGCTTGGGAGCAAGCACAGTGTAAGAAAATAAGAAAAAAAGTGTGTGTCTTACACCGCGAGGGCTAGAAACGAATGGAATACCACGGCAGTTTGTCCACTTTTGTTTTTTTACGTGCCGCTTTGGCATCGCCTAAAGACGACATGCATATCCGCGTGTTGTGTGTTCTAGATTTAGTGCCAGGGACCCCCAGCCGCCGGCGTACGCACGCTCTGGCGTTCCATTGTACTCCCAACTGCACCTGCAGAATATGCAGAGAAACGTACGTGGGCGGCTGGGATCTCCCTATGTCCAAGGTTAAACTTCACATGAAAAGGTATCGAAACCGGCTCCGTATATGAACGTCTACGGTTTTGAGCGCACGCTGCTTGCTGCTCCTGTGTTCTAGGCTGCTTATGGCGACATGTGCACAGGCACGCAGGCAGAAATTCGTTTAAGGTGAGGGGGGGATACTACCTGGATCCGAAGTTGGGGCCGGCCAGGCAGACGTGGTCGAGCGTTGTTTTGTTTTGTGCCCTGTATGCGATGGCATTTTTGGAGGGAGGGGGGTCACAGGCATAATGTGCCACCCCCTGGCTATGCCACTGCACGTGCACCCTGTCTAAGGTTCCCCAGCGCTCGTTGCCCCAGTAGGGCGAAGCTTATTCTCTGCGGTAGTGGTGTGTGAGGGGAAGGCGCGCCTCGAAAAGAGGATCTCGCATGAGCTTGTTGCTTCACACAAGCAGAGCAAACTACAAACTGTGGACTTTCTTGTTTCAATCTACTATCAGTCAGAGCCATTTCTTTTCTTATCGTGCCTGTTCGCACTGTATTTCAAGTGCCCGTTTATCAGAGGCGAGAGGGTAACAGCCTGTGATCAGAAATCTCCAATAATTTGATACTTTATTTTGATACCGCATCCCTTGGGTAAGCTTTCCGGGCAGCATTTATTGAAAACCTAGTAGGAGCAGAGCTAGCAACGGGCGGCGAGAGCTGATTGGCTACTTGAGCCGAGAGACGCTGTGATGTCACGCCATAGCAACGGCGCCGGCGCCGCTTCGGATCTTGGCCTCTTTGGCCGCGCCACCGTTACCGCTGCTTCGTACGCGGTTTTGGCTTTTGCGCTGCGCGCGTTTGGCCACCCGAACCGCTCTCTCTTTCTCGGCGCTTCTCGTTTTGCGCTGGGCCGCCGATGACTACTGGAGAACCTTGCCAAACCATGAGCGCTACGCGAGCCGTTATTTAGTGAATAAAGTTGCCTTAATTAGGAATGCATTCCTACACTTCTCCAGGGCATTGCAAAAACAATAAAATGCTGCGCCGTTCATGGAGTTATTTGAACTCTAATAAGAAACTTCATGTAATCGCCAAAATAACGCATCGCAATACACTGGCTGTACTTAAAGCTCATAGCGCGTTGAAGCTATCTCCTATCGCGTCCGACGCGCGTTGTTTAGTGAATAAAGTTGCCTTAATTAGGAATGCATTCCTAGCTTTTCCCAGAGCATTACGCAATTTTGCGCCAAAAAATTGCTGCGCCAGTCACAAACTTTTTTGAATTGTATTAAAAAAAACCCTATCAGCAACATTCGGTACCGAAATAACGGGCTGTAATTAAAGCCATGGAATACATCGTAAAAGCGCTACCACACAACACAAGGGAAGAAGGGACGAGCACAGGCGCAAACTAACAACTGATTTATTGAACGCAGATCAACAAGTATATATACCAGCAAACTGCGCAGGCGCATCGTCACAGTGATCCTTAGAACAGGAAACAGAAAAAGCGTTCAAACAAGGCGCGTCAGAAATTGAATTTCGGCTTTGTACAGCGCAATGGGAAGTGTCGCTGACACAATCCTCACCTGCTTTTATGATGAAAAACGTTTCTAAGGTTTCACGGGCCGTTTTTCGCCTACTTGTGCCAAGGATTTTTGCGCAGCGGAACCGTGGTTCACAGTTCGAGCACGCCGCGCAGTGGTCAACAAGATGACTTCTCTCGTTATTGTTAAGATTTCTTTCGTGTTCCCTGAGTCGGTCTTTGAGGCAGCGCCCTGTCTGGCCGATGTAGCTCATAGTGCATTGAAGGTGCCTCCCATCGCGCGGAGAGCTGCTTTGTTAAGTACTGTTACGTATTCGGCGGCTGGACGACAGCCGGCCCAGGAAAGAGACGACTCAAGCAGTGCCAGGAAGACAATCCCAGTTTATTCACCTTGCGGCGCGTTTTTAAGCGCTACGCAGCCAATCGCAGGTTGGCACGAAAGAAAAGAAAACAGCAAGATAACAGCAATCGGGCAATGTTATCAGAAAGCCCCGACGTAGAAAGAGGGCGAGCACTGCAAACGTTACAACTCGGCCAAAGCTACCCCTAGCGGAAGGCGTTCAAGAGGATGACGCTTCATGAACGGCTGGAGGTGGTAACAGGTAGCCAACACGTGGGCAGGTCTCCAAGCACAGCACTGACACGTTTCGCACGGTCATATTGTCTTTGTGCACGGCGTGGGCGAAGACCCTGAGGTGCATGGTGGCACTGGTCGTTGAAGTAGCCACCGCAGAAGGAAATGGAAATGGCATTGCGCGTCGTCTGGCTGGAACACGCCCGCGAAGGTTGGCATTAAAGGCCAAGAGGAGGCAATGTCGAGAACAGGCAATGTTCAGAACGGGCACCACTCGCCGAGTGTCGATTGGCTGCAGCACGGGAGTTGGCTGCAGGCGCCTGGAGCAGGGTTGATTTCGCCATCTGGTACGACAGGATCTGAAATGGCTGAGTGGACGAGCGGTAGAAACGCAGAAACTACGTCAAAAGCAACCTGGCGCCCAAGCTTAGAAAAGCCCGACAGTTGATTTCACTGGGAGCAGATAACGTGAAAGCCGAACACGATAAGGAAAAAAAAAATATATACTTGCGCCAAGTTGCATGCACACAAAAGAAACAAGAAACACTTAATAGGTTCGGCTAAGGCAGTCCGCATTAGCATGGTGTTTGCCTTTCTTGTGCCGCACTGAGAAATCAAATTGCTGAAGTGCTAGACTCCAACGCATCAAGCGGCTGTTTTTGTTCGACATTTGATTTAACCACACTAAAGGTGAGTGATCAGTTTCAAAAACAAATGAGGAGCCTTTGAGGTAACACGACAGCTTTTCGAGAGCCCAGACCAAGCAAGCACATTCTTTTTCAGTTGTACTGTAGGCTTGCTCGCGTGATGTTAGTTTTCGACTGGCGTAGACAAGAGGATGTTCCTCGCCCTTTTTGTTCACTTGACTTAGAACAACGCCCATTCCGCGGTCACTGGCGTCACACTGAACTAAGAAGGGGAGAGAGTAATCTGGTGCCGCGAGGACCGGTTTGCTGACAAGAATCTTTTTGATCTCAGCAAAAGCATCTTTACGAGCCTTATTCCAACTTACAATAGTTGGCTCAGTTTTGCGCAGTGCGTCTGTGAGAGGACTAGCGATATTTGCGAAGTTGGGAATGTAGCTTCTGTAGTAGTCGGCTAAACCCAAAAAGGAACGCAAGTTAGTCTTTGTTTTCGGCAAAGGAAAGCTAGTGATTGCTTCAACTTTTATTTCGGAAGGACGTCGCTTCCCTTGGCCAACAACATGCCCCAAGTAGTGGACTTCAGAGCTCGCAAGACGACATTTGGCGAGTTTGAGAGTCAAGCCTGCCTCGTGTATTCGAAGGAATACCTGCTGCAGATGTTCCAAATGCTGTTGCCAGGTGCTCGAAAAAACAGCTATGTCGTCAAGGTACGGAACAGCGAACGACTCGGCTCCTTTGAGCACTTCATGCATTAACCTTGAAAATGCGAAGGGTGCATTCTTGAGGCCAAAAGTGAGCACAAGAGGGCGATATGTGCCTGTCGGTGTCATGAAAGTGGCGAGCTTACTGGCGTTTTCCGTTAGTGGCACTTGCCAGAAACCGCGTACCAAATCTAACGTAGAAACGTACCGTGCCGCGGACACTTTCTCGATCAAGCCCTCAACGTTTGGAATGGGAAACATCTTTGTTTTTGTTATCGCATTCAATTTTCGATAATCGATGCAGGGTCGCGGTTCCTTGCCTGGACTTTCTACAATAAACATAGGTGACACATATTCGCTTTCTCCTGGCACGATTAGACCCAGTGTCAACATGTTTGAACACAATCGTTCAGGATCTTTTCGTGACGGGGGGAAAACCTGTGCATCCTGGTTCGGAAAGGTTGGTTGGATGTTAACTCAATGTCGTGCTCCACGAGATTTGTCCTGCCGGGAGTGGGACTAAACAAGTCTCTGAAGTTGCGCACAAGCAGTTCTAACTCCTTTCTTTGCTTGTCAGTTAGAGAAGCTTGTTTAGTGACAGATTGGACTATCTCTTCTGTTGATGGGGAAGAGCAGGGGCTTGGCACTTGGGGTAGAGGAACGTTGATCTCTTCAGGCTCGTTAAGGACAATGCTCAACGTCTCACTGCGTTCGATAAAAGGCTTCATTAGATTGCAGTGATATATCGTCACATCATTGCGTTTACCGGGCGTCGTTACCAAGTAATTGGTGTCGGAGAACTTTTGTTTAATCGTGACCGGCCCATCCCATGCTACTTCCAGTTTATTTGCCTTTGACGACCGCAGAATCAGCACTTTATCTCGACTGAATTACTTTGCGGATGGTAGACTGAGCTGTGGTGAACGGATATGCCGCATTTCTTCAAGAACGTCGTGGTGAGCGCGCTTGTGAACACAGAACCTTGGTCGCATTGGATTTCACTAGGAAATCCAATTCTTGCAAAGACGCCGAGTAGCGCGTTTACAACTGCAGTGGAGCTTAATTCGGGTAACACCACTGCTTCCGGGAACTTCGTAGCAGGGCAAATGAGTGTTAGCAAGTATTTGTTGCCCGCCGCTGTTACTGGTAATGGACCTACAATGTCGACAACTAATCTGCGAAAGGGTTCGCCAATCAAAGGCACTTGGACCAAAGGTGCTTTGAGTTTTTCGTTTGGCCGCCCCGTCCTTTGGCAAACGTTGCAGGAACGTACCCAGTTCTCCGATTCTTTGAAGCACATCGGCCAGTAGTAGTCGTTCAATAACCTGCTCTTGGTCTTGTTGATACCTAAATGGCCAGCCCAGCTATCGCTGTGAACCAAACCCAAAAGTGCGACTCGATACTTTTTGGGAACGACAAGCTGTTCAAAGGTTCTGCCTTTCTTGTTTTTGAATATTCTGTACAAAATGCCTTCTTTGACTATGAGCGACACGGCTCCTTTTTGTTTCCGTTTTGATTTTTCCCAGCACGTCTTCAGCGACTCGTCGTTTGCCTGCTCCATTTTGAGAGCGCTTTTGTCTAACTTTGCTAGAAGCTGAAAATTTTCACTGACTGGGTTTATCGCTTCACCTGGGAGCGCATTACCGACGGGAGTGCTGCTATCAAAGGCTGGCGCGACACAATTGGCGTCGACAGGAACAGTTTCGCTTGGTGCAGTAGCTTGTGTCGGTTCACTCTGGTCTGTAATTTCCGTGTTACGGGTAGCGCTGGTAGCTTGAGCTCTTGTTTGGGACCTCGTGACGACCATTACAGGGTTAGCATTAAGTTCCAGTCCTGCATTTTGGAAGTCCCTCATTGATCGGTTAGAAAAAATGTAGGGAATTTTCTGAGGAAGTTTATCGGAAACCGCAGCATCAGTTTCGAATGTGCCGAAGGCGCCCTTCATTTCGACTCTGGCTACCGGCAAACACTTCATGTCTGGCTCTAGTGCCTGGCGTACCCATACACATGAACCTGTTAAGTTCTCGGGCTTAACAAATGACGGGTGGACGATATCAAATGTTGCTCCTGTGTCGCGCAGAACGTTGCAACTGATGCCGTTCACCTTCATGTCATATGTGTAGGGCAAGAGTAAATCGCTCTCTTCGGTTAGCAAATTGACGGAAACTGCTGGCTGTCGGCAACCGACTGCGATGTGACCCGGTTGTTGGCATTTATAGCAGACCAGCGGTTGTTTTTCTTCGAACTTGGAACTTTTCGGTTCACTCGCGTTGGCTGCATGCCCTTGGGCTGGAACACTGTCGCCTGGTTTCCCTTGGTTAGTTTCTTTCGTTCCTTTCTGAAATTTCTTGAACGCTCCTGACGGCTTCTTTCTTTGTTCTTCCGAACTTTCCATTCTACGGGAACGGTACTCGTCCGCCAAGCTGGCTGCCGTTTGCAAAGTCTCTACGTTTGGCTTGTCCTGAATCCACAGCCGCATTTGGTCCGGAATGGACGCATAAAACTGCTCGAGCGCAAACAGTTCAATCAGACGTTGCTTGTCCTCGTATGCGTTGGCACTCTTAAGCCATTCCTCTAACAAGCTCATGGATTTGTAGGCGAATTCTGAAAATGACTCCCCTTGGCCACGCCTCGTGTTACGGAACTTCATCCTCAAGGCTTCTGTTGACAAGCTGTACCTTCGCCTCAAATGAAGTTTCACTTTTTCGTAATCATGAGCATCTTCATCTGGCATTCTCGCGATTACATCGGCTGCCTCATTTGGAAGTAATGTCAACAGGCGTTGCGACCAAGTCTCTTTTGCAAGTGCAGCTCTTGTACACGTCCTCTCAAAGTTGACGAGATACAAAGTGATGTCACTGCCAGCCTTGAAAGGTTGCATGTATCCTCGCATATCGAAACTGTCATTGCGTTCAAGGTTATGCAGTTGCATCTCTTTTAACTTCAGTTCTACTTCTCGTTCTTTGAGCTTTTCCGAGACTGCCCTCCAACACTCCTCGACTTCGTCGTCGTTTGCTCCGCATTTGGATATCGCTTCGATAATTGCAGGCTTCCGCATAGACTTCTGTACAGGGATACCGAGCTCTTCAGCTAGCAGCACTAGGTTGGGTTTCGTTAACGACGTGAGGATCATGACTGCAGTTAACAAGTGCTACCCTGATATGTACTACTATTTAGCAAAGTCAACAACAAATACAAAAGAACCTCGACTACCAAGTAAATGCTGCTAATGCTCCCAATGAAGTCAAGCAAGCCGTGCTCTCACCAAACCGGACGCCAAGGCCGCCTTCGACGTGCGCTCCATACCGCCGCCACCGCTGCCACCAGCTGTTACGTATTCGGCGGCTGGACGACAGCCGGCCCAGGAAAGAGACGACTCAAGCAGTGCCAGGAAGACAATCCCAGTTTATTCACCTTGCGGCGCGTTTTTAAGCGCTACGCAGCCAATCGCAGGTTGGCACGAAAGAAAAGAAAACAGCAAGATAACAGCAATCGGGCAATGTTATCAGAAAGCCCCGACGTAGAAAGAGGGCGAGCACTGCAAACGTTACAGTACGCGCAGTATCTGGAGCCAGCATGTGCCTTCATTATGTCACCTAGTTTGGTCCGCATGCTCTAAAGCGCCCGTTAAGTTATTTTATCGACATCACGGACCCGAGCTAACGGGGGAGTTTCTACTCCCTCCCACGCCTAGCCGTGCGTGGCTTTGCCGTGTCCGGGGAAAAGGGAATCCTGGGGGTTGAGCCGACGCTAGGTGATTGGACCTTTAAGGCCCCTGGCAGAGGCAACACACCTCTTTGGCCCCGGCTTCACGTAGACGGCACCCCTGGGCTGACCCACCTAGGGGAAATCGGCAGTCGCCTTTTCCTATCTCTCTCTCCCCCACATCTTCGTCTTTTCACCTCTTTAAATCTATCCTGTCCTCTAATTTCTTCTGTTACTTCCCCATTTTCATGGGCGGCTTGGGTTAACCTTGTGCAACTAGCCAACCTTGGCCTACGCGCATTAGGTTATCGTAGCGGTGTACGGCTGGCGTCTGCATGTTTCTCGTTTCATGAACCTTGTAGCGTCCCCTCGTTGGGCTCCGTGGTGGGTGGCCGCCATCGTTACTGAATTACATTCCTCTATCATGCAGAGAAGTTTTCCACTCCTCAATGATCGTGCCGCTTCAAAGCGCGTACGCACCGAAGAATCTTCCTTTTTCAGTCGACCCAAAGAAGTATTCCCTCGCTATCATGTTGTACACAGTGAGAAGCCCAACAAAACAGCCAGAACAGTGTCCCCGTTCATGGTATCGCGGTCCCTGACAGCCACATTAGGTGATGGCTACAATGTTACAAAAATGGCTAGTGGTGACCTTCTTTTAGAACTCCGTGACAAAACACAATTTGACAAACTAAAGAACCTTGCAACATTCGGCGACATCCCCATCAGCGTAACACCTCATCGATCCATGAACTCTGCACGTGGAGTTGTTTCTGACACAGACCTCCTTGACCTGACGGAGGCTGAACTCCTCGAGGGCTGGAAAGAACAGAATGTGACCAACGTGAAGCGAATCACTATCCGAAGGAACAATCAGGAAACCCCCACGAAACACTTGGTACTGACCTTTGCCACCAGTGAACTACCACAAACAATAGAAACTGGCTATACAAAGACACCGATCAGACCCTACATACCAAACCACCGCCGATGTTACCAGTGTCAAAGGTTCGGCCATGGCTCTCAGAGCTGTCGTGGTCGACCTGCTTGTGCCAAATGCGGTGCCCAAGGCCACATCTCTGACAATTGTAATGAAACCCTACATTGTGTAAACTGTGATGGAGACCACGCATCATATTCACGTTCTTGTCCTCAGTGGAAAAAAGAAAAAGACATTATTACACTGAAGATTCGCGAAAATATCTCATTCAAGGAAGCACGCCGAAGGTGTTCGGCTTTTCACGGCACAACTTACGCTGATGCGGCGCGTCAGGGGGCAGCGTCGCATCACCCTCCGCCACTACCTAGGCCCACGCAAAGTGAGTCATCGGGTGTGGTGGCCGCCCCCATGGTGGAAGCAGCCAAGCCTGCTCCACCTACCAAGCCAGAGACTCGGGTGACTCCAGGGTCGTCGGGTCGACCGACCACGTCTCACCAGGCGAGGTCGCAAATACGCAGCAGCAGCTCGCGTACGCGGGCGTCCAGTGCTTCACGTCAGGCAATGGACACAAACACGGTACCTCAGGTGCCGGAAACGCGGCGTGGCTCCATAGAGCGCGCTAAAAGAACCAAGAAACCAATAACAGGGCCCGACAATGCCTGCTACTTAAGTTACAACTTCCCACTTGAACAGCCACTTCATTTTCGTACACACAGCACCACTTTCCATCAAATATGGAAACACAGATTCTACAATGGAATGTCAGAGGCCTTCTCACTAACCTCGACGATGTTCAAGAACTTCTACACATTCACTCACCAAAAGTGCTGTGTGTACAGGAAACACACTTAAAATCTAAACACACCAACTTTCTACGCAGTTACATTATTTTCCGAAAGGACCGTGATGATGCCGTGGCATCATCTGGAGGTGTACCCCGCAGGGGCGCCTGCGCAAGTAAGTAGGCGTTTGGTGTGTAGCGACACCACGGACCCGAGCTAACGGGGGAGTTTCGGCTCCCTCCCACGCCTAGCCGTGCGTGGCTTTGCCGTGTCCGGGGAAAAGGGAATCCTGGGGGTTGAGCCAATGCTGGGTGATTGGACCTTTAAGGCCCCCCGGCAGAGGCAACACACCCCTTTGGCCCCGGCTTCACGTAGACGGCACCCCTGGGCTGACCCACCCAGGGGAAATCGGCAGTCGCCTTTTCCTATCTCTCTCTCCCTACATCTTCGTCTTTTGTTCTCACTTTACATCTTTCCTGTCTTCTCCTCACTTCATTTTACTTCCAATTTTTCCTGGCGGCAAGGGTTAACCTAGTGTAAATATCCAACCTTGGGTAGATATATTAGGTTATAGCGGCCATGTACAGCTGGCGCCTGCGCCTCCTTCGCGTCTCGCAGCGTCCCCTTGTTGGGCTCGGTGGTGGGTGGCTGGCATGGCCGCCGAATAAGCTATCAAATTTATGGGAACCCCTAGCCCTCTTACAACTAATCGCCCCTCCAAGAGGTGGCGCACCGATGCAATTTTTGAGTTTGTTCCAAACAAAAAAGACAACTTCCCCAAATACCACATAATTCACTGTGAAAGTACAGAAAAGAAAGCTAGAACTATTTCACCTTTCCTTGTGTCCAAATGTCTCATAGAAACGCTGGGCGCTGGCTACAAGGCCACAAAGACTGCCAGTGGTGACCTGTTACTTGAATTAAAAGACAACGCACAGTACCAGAGACTACATAAACTCACAGCATTTGGGGTCAACCTATCACAATCACACCGCATCGAACCTTGAACACAGTGGAGGGTGTTGTACCAGATGGAGACCTGATGGACCTCTCTGATGATGAACTTCTAACAGGCTGGAAAGAGGAAAACGTCATTCAGGTGCAGCGTATCAAAATAAGAAGAGAAAATAAGGAAATCGCAACGAAGCACATCATACTAACTTTCGCATCTAGCACCCTCCCAACTGAAATAGCAACAGGATATCTTAAACTGCCAGTTAGACCATACATACCCAACCCGAGGCGCTGCTTTAAGTGTTAGAGGTTCGGGCACGGCTCCCAGAGCTGCCGAGGACAGATTACCTGCGCGAAATGCGGCACCGAAGGTCATACCGCTGACGATGACTGTCAGCTACAAGTGCACTGCGCAAACTGTGAGGGTGACCATCCTGCATATTCCAGGTCATGCGTGGCCTGGAAAATGGAAAAAGAAATTATTAGTACAAAGTTTAAATTGAACATAAGCTTCCGTGAAGCGCGGCAGCGTGTTTCCCCGCATTTTGCGGGGAACACATCGTATGCCGAAGTGGTGCGAGGGGGGTCAGCACCACTTCGGTTTTCGGCAATGCCTTGGACCACGCCCAGCGTGCCGAGGCAAACGCCACAAGCCCCCTTGGGGGGAGCAGCCTCGGCTGCCCCACCCTCCTTGAATACAGCCCCACCGAAGGCTCCTGTGAACCTTGGCAGCAGCCAGGGCACCACACAAACTAAAGAGGTCCCCTCGACCTCCAGCCCGGTGGGGTTTAAGGCTCCGTCTGTCACGACGAAGCCTACAGCAAAAACATTATCTGTCGCCTCTCCTGAGGCGATGGACACATCAACTGCACCGGCGCAGACTGCGCCAAAGGAGCGGCGGGGTTCCCTCGACCGCTCTAAAAAAGACAAAACGGTAATTACAGGGCCTTCTAAAGGCTCTGCAAGATAAGGCACTTCTCTCTTTAGACACCACCCACACTCATTTCGTACACACAGCACTTCTTTACTCCCATAATGGAGACACAAATTATACAATGGAACGTCAGAGGACTACTTCGAAACCTCGACGATGTCCAAGAACTTCTACACAAACATTTTCCAAAAGTGCTGTGTGTACAGGAAACACACTTAAAATCCAAGAATACAAGTTTCTTGCGTCAATATGTTGTCTTCCGAAAGGACAGAGATGATGCTGTGGCGTCATCTGGTGGTGTAGCCATTATAGTTAATCGAGGAGTAGCATGCAGTCATCTACCACTACTAACACCCCTAGAGGCAGTGGCTGTTCGAGCAGTTCTATTGAATAAGCTCGTCACCATCAGCTCTCTATACATACCGCCGCAACACCGCCTGGAAAAACATGATTTCCAGTCTTTAATAGATGAGTTACCAGAACCTTATTTGGTTCTAGGGGACCTGAATGCGCACAGCGGTTTATGGGGTGGCTGTCGATGTGATGCACGAGGTCGTCTCATTGAACAGTTCCTCTTTTCATCAGGTGCTTGTCTGTTGAATAGAAAACAGGCAACATATTATAACCTTGCAAACAATACTTACTCCTCCATAGATCTCAGTATCGCATCTCCTTCGCTTGTACCATTACTTCAGTGGAAAGTCATAAATAATCCATAAGAAAGCGATCATTTTCCTTTAGTTTTGAGTACACCAATAACAAATGAATATCCTCCACATGTTCCCAAATGGCTGGTGAACAAAGCCGACTGGGAACAATTTCAAAAAATTACACACCTAAGTTGGACCGACATATGCGGATTAGGCATAGATGAAGCTGTGCAGTACTTCACGGCTTTTCTTACTGACGCAGCAGCCAAGTGCATTCCACAAACATCTGGAATGCCCGGCAAACGACACGTCCCATGGTGGAACACGGAGTGTCGTAATGCGCGAAAGAAACAGAACAGGGCATGGAGATTGCTGCGCAACTCGCCAACAGCGGAAAATCTTGACACGTTCAAGAAAATAAAGTCTCAAGGAAGGAGAACGCGTCGGCAGGCCAGAAGAGAAAGTTGGCCGAAGTTTTTGTCAGGGATCAATTCATACACACAGGAGGCAAAAGTCTGGAACATGGTCGGTAGGATAGCAGGGAAACAAGTACACACACTTCCACTCGTAAACACTCAAGGTGATACCTTGGAAGATCAGGCAAACTTCTTCGGGGCACACTTTGAACGGGTATCCAGCTCGTCCCACTATACTGACACTTTCCAAAAATACAGAACAAGAATAGAAAAGCAGAAACTCGAACACAAACCCACTAGATACGAGGCATATAATCAAGCTTTCAGTCTAGTGGAGCTTCGAACATCTCTAAACTCCTGCAGCACTTCTGCCCCAGGTTCTGACCGTGTGGTGTATGAAATGCTAAAAAACCTACCAGCCGAAACACGAAAAACCCTACTTTGTTTGTACAATGCTATCTGGGTTTCTGGCACTATCCCTACCTCCTGGAAAGAGGCTATTATTATTCCCATTTTGAAAGAGGGCAAGGACCCTTCTTTAGCTTCAAGTTATAGGCCTATTGCACTTACAAGCTGCTTGTGCAAAGTATTCGAAAAAATGATAAACTGCCGACTTGTACATATCCTTGAAACAAACAATTTGCTCGACCCATTTCAGTGCGGGTTTCGAGAAAGTAGATCCACCACAGACCACCTTGTTCGTATCGAGGCACAGATCAGAGACGCCTTCGTCCATAAACAATATTTTCTCTCTGTGTTCCTCGATATCGAAAAGGCGTATGATAGAACATGGCGTTTCGGAATTCTAAGAGACCTGTCCCACCTTGGTATGCACGGAAGAATGTTTCATATAATCGAAAGTTACCTGTCAAACCGGACATTCCGTGTCCGTCTGGGCAGTGTGCTCTCTCAAACATTTGTCCAGGAAACAGGCGTGCCACAAGGTGGCGTGCTTAGTTGCACACTTTTTATTATCAAAATGAATTCTTTGCACTTGTCCATTCCCCGCAATATGTTCTAGTGTACATATGTCGACGACGTTCAGCTTGCCTTCAAGTCATGCAACTTGGCCATGTGTGAGCGGCAGGTTCAGCTGGGTTTGAATAAGGTCTCCAAATGGGCAGATGAAAACGGATTTCGACTTAACCCACAAAAAAGCACGTGTGTCTTGTTCTCTCGAAAGAGAGGCATGCACTCGGAACCTGACATTCGACTGAACGGGCGACGTCTGTCCGTCAAAGCCGAGTATAAATTCTTAGGCTTAATCTTGGACAACAAGTTAACCTTCGTACCGTATATCAAGTATTTAAAAACAAAATGTTTAAAAGCCATGAATGTTATAAAAGTGTTGTCATGTACTACGTGGGGTAGTGATAGGCAATGCCTCATGAACCTCCATAGAAGCCTTATTCGTACCCGCTTAGATTATGGGGCCGTTGTCTATCAGTCTGCCACTCAAAGTGCCTTGAAAATGCTGGACCCCATGCACCATTTGGGCATCCGCCTTTCTACGGGTGCTTTTCGCACCAGCCCCGTAGAAAGCCTTTAGGTTGAGTCAAATGAGTGGTCGCTTCATCTGCAAAGAACCTACATGTCCTTTGTATATTTCCTTAAGGTGAAAGCAGACAAGAGGCACCCCTCATACTCTACTATTAATGACTTGGCGAGCTCCATTCTTTTTCAAAACAGGCCTTCAATGAGGCAGCCCTTCTCAGTTCGCCTGAAGGGTCTAGCTGAGGACACTGGAGTGTCACTCGAACACAGTTTAATGGCTCCTGTAGCATACCCGCCACCGTGGCAGTGGCAGACTATAGACTGCGATGTATCTTTCCTAGAGGTTACAAAACATGCACCTACTGCCCATATCCGAACATACTTTCTGGAACTTTAACACAAATACACACGTCCTGAGTTCTTCACAGATGCCTCCAAGACTAACTCCTCTGTGTCCTACGCTGCTGTCGGCCCATCCTTTTCGGATGCTGGCCCTCTACATCCACGCACAAGTATCTTCACAGCGGAAGCTTACGCGATACTGGTGGCAGCTAAACACATCAAACAATTACAAATACAAAAAGCAGTAATTTATACAGACTCCCTCAGTGTGGTAACGGCTCTGCACAGTCTTAAAAAACAAAAGAACCCAGTCCTTGTCTCACTTTACTCCATTTTGTGCACCTTGTACACACACAAACAACATGTTGTAGTGTGCTGGGTGCCAGGGCACCGTGAGATCCAAGGCAACGTGAGGGCGGATCAGCTCGCTGCATCCGTCCATGAGAGCACCGCCATTACATCTATATCAATCCCGGCCCTTGATCTTAAGCCGTCTCTCAAACGAAACCTCAGGGACTACTGGCAGAGCAAGTGCGATACACACACACAAAACAAACTACACGTTATCAAGCCACACCTTGGCCATTGGCCACCAGTATCAAAATCACGTCTAACAGAGGTAACACTAACAAGACTCAGGATAGGACACACATACACGACACACACACATCTTTTATCCGGTGGTGATCCACCATTGTGTGATAAATGTGGTGAGACATTAACAGTTCTTCACGTTTTAATTCAATGTAAACATTTAGACACTCTAAGAAGACACCACTTCCCACTATCCTACCGACAACATATACCTTTACACCCTGCAATGTTCGTCGGTAGGGAACCGTTTTTTAGTCACAAATCATTATTAGCGTTTTTAAAGGAAATTCATAATTTTCATATCATATACCCGGGCATACCGTAGCACGTTCTCTCTTGAGAGGTTTTTGCTGCGGTAGCTACACAGGAAAGCACTTGCCTCACGGCCCTTGGACGCAAGGGTATGAACGAGTGAGGCACTTGTGCTAATGCCATACATATCCACCATCGTCCTATTATCGCCAACTTTTGTCATCATTCACACCACACACATCTTTCACGGCATGGTCATCATTTTATTACTTGTATGTTTTTACCCGCCTTACCGCGAGGAATTTTATGGCCCTTATACAGCCGCTAATCACAATCATCGTCCACATTCCATGTCCCATGAACTGGCGCTCTTTGGCCATCAAATGGCCCTTGCGTCAAAAAACACCATATATCATCATCAAGTTATTTTATCGAACAGCAAATAATAATAAAATAATGCGTAATAATTAAAGCTTACAATGCATTGCAGGCGTTTCCCATCGCGCACAGTTTTGCAATAATGCGCACGGCGCAGTCTCCGGAGCCAGCACGTGCCTTTATGTCATCTATATTAACTTTAATCGGAACTGCGCAGAGCCTACATACACGCACTTTGGCCGATTTGCGACCCAATCATGCCACGTGTAACTCGTGAAATAAAGGAAACTGGTATACAGCGTTGTACATAAGCTGTGACCCTTCAAACACCACATTTCTATCTTACAAATAAATATCCGCGAACTTGGGCAAGAGGAGATGAACAGTTAGTTGGAAGTATTGTTTCTCTAAAATGTAGTTGATAGGTTTGTTCGTTTTCTTGTTTTGCATGACAATTTTGTTTCAGAGGTTAACTTTTTTTTGCTCCGAACGGCCACGTGCGCTTTTCCTTCCCGCTGTCCACGGCCAGCATTTTTTAAGTCTTTCGCGGGTTGTGGGGTCCTTGAGGCTGGCAGAACGAATCTTTCTCCCCTTCACACCAAACCACATTTCTGCGTGCTTTTGTGCAGCGGCCTACGCGGTTTAAGCTTAAACAAGGCCGTGCCGCTGGTGCGCTCTGGGTTCCACTGCCTACTGTAGCCTGGAAAGCGATCGCTGAAACGAGCGAGCAAGCAGCCTCCATATCGAATTGCCACATTGAATTGCGTATGGCTTGATTCGATATGGTCGTGCAGCCCAGCTTCTCGAAGGAAAAGCCCGCGCGGCCAAGGTCCGGAGCGGCACCGTCACCGTTGCTATGGTGTGACGTCAGAGCGTCCCTCAGCGCAAGTAGCCAATCAGCTCTCGCCGTCGGTTGCTAGCTCTGCTCCTACTAGGTTTTCAATATATGCTTCCGGGCACTTGGGTGGGCATAGGGGGGGCAGGCGAGAATTTTGGGGGGCTCCAGCCCACCCTTGCCCCCCCCCCCCCCTGGTGCCGCCCCTGCTTCGGAACAAGTGACCTACCAGAATCAATCGAAACCGGCTATTGTAAGCTTCGTGTAAGACCATACATTCCCAACCCTGGTTGATGTTTCAAGTGCCAACGTCTCGGTCATGGATCGCAGAGTTGCAGAGGGCGTGCCACTTGCGCAAAGTGCGCATCCATTCAACACATATCGAACAACTGCATCTCAGAAACAACTCATTGTTCGAACTGTGAAGGAGATCACGCTGCCTACTCACGATCATGTCCCGCATGGAAAAAAGAGAAACAAATAGTAGAACTTGAGGTTAAATTCAATCTCACATTCCAAGAAGCATGCCAACGTTTCGCAATACACAACCCATCTTATCCCTCCTTTGCAGATGTGACGCGCCGGGGCGCCGCGCCACATGGCTCGGCACCCGCGAATGTTACACAGTGTGTGGCCGCAGTCGTGCCACCAGCGCCCCCGGCTGGAGCAGCCTGTACTGCTCCGCCACCTGACAAACAGGGCCGGCAGACCTTGGTGTCCCCCGCAGGAGCGCCTGTTTAAGCAGGCGTTTGGTGTGTAGCGACACCACGGACCCGAGCTAACGGGGGAGTTTGTACTCTCTCCCACGCCTAGCCGTGCATGGCTTTGCCGTGTCCGGGGAAAAGGGGAGCCTGGGGGTTGAGCTGACGCTGGGTGATTGGACCTTTAAGGCCCCCCGGCAGAGGCAGCACACCCCTTTGGCCCCGGCTTCACGTAGACGGCACGCCTGGGCTGACCCACCCAGGGGAAATCGGCAGTCGCCGTTTCCTATCCCTCTCTCCCCACATCTTCGCCTTTATCTCTTACTATTTATCTGTCCTGTCTTCTACTCTCTTCCGTTTACTTCCAAACTTCCTGGCGGCTAGGGTTAACCCTGCCCAAATAGCCTACCTTGGTCTAGGCGCATTGGGTTATAGTGGCGTTGTATGGCTGGCGTCTGCAGGTTTCAGCATCCGTAAACTTGCAGCGTCCCCTCGTTGGGCTCCGTGGTGGGTGCCCGCCAACGCTACTGAACAACATACAATTAGCATGCACAAAGCATTTTCTTTACTTAGTGATCGTGCCTCCTCAAAGCGGGTACGCACCGAAGATATCAATTTTTTTCATCCGGCCAAGACAAACCTTTCCTCATTTCCACGTTATACACTGCGAAAAAACTAACAAGCAAGCCAGAACAGTATCCCCCTTCGTAGTGGCTAGTTTCTTAACCGAAACTCTCGGTGCCGGGTACAAGGTTACCAAAATGGCCAGTGGAGATCTACTCCTTGAAATACGTGACAAAGACCAATTCGATAAACTGAACACCCTCACAACGTTTGGAGACACACCCATCAGTATTACGCCACACAGGTCTATGAACTAATCTCGCGGGGTCGTATCGGACGCAGATTTGCTTGACCTGACCGAAGCTGAACTTCTAGAAGGATGGAAGAGCGAGAACGTGACAAACGTACAGCGTATTAAGATAAGAAGAGATCAAAAAGAAATACCAACAAAACACTTAGTACTGACCTTTGCTTCGAGTGATTTGCCGGAAACAATTCAGACTGGGTATACAAAGACATCTGTGAGGCCATATATTCCTAACCCCCGCCGTTGCTTCCAATGTCAGAGATAGGGCCACGGCTCGCAAAGCTGTCGTGGCCAGAAAACTTGTGCTCTGTGTGGAGTCGTGGGCCATGCGTCCGACAACTGCGACGCACCTGCACACTGTGTGAACTGTGGCGGTAATCATGCCGCGTACTCACGTTCTTGTTTTTTCTGGAAAAAAGAAAAAAGAGATAATCACTTTAAAGATAAAAGAAAACATTACATTTAAAGAAGTAAGAAAAAGAGTCTCGCCATTTTATGGCCCCACATATGCTGATGCGGCGCGCCAGGGGGCAGTGCCGCACCAGCCCTCGCCACTCCTTCGGCCTGCGCAGAGCGAGCCATTGGCTGTGGCGCCTGCCCCCGAGGCGGCAGTAGTTGAGTCTAGTCCGCCTACTGTTGAACAGAGACCAGGGACTCCAGGGTCCTCGGGTCTCAAGGCCTCACCTCGGCAGGCGAGGCCCAAGCTTCGAAAAACCAGCTCGCATGAGCGGGCATCCAGTGCCTCCGAGGAGGCAATGGATACGGCGGCACCCCTGGTGCCAAAAGAGCGGCGCGGCTCTCTGGAGCGCGCCAAGAAAACCAAAAAGCTCATAACAGGGCCTGATAATAGCCCTGCTACTTGAGCTCGACCCTTCAGCTTAAACAAGTCACTCCCTTAACGTACACACAGCACTACTTTACTTCCAATGTGGAAACACAAATTATACATTGGAACGTCAGAGGCCTGCTTAAAAACCTCGACGACGTCCAAGAGCTTTTATACAAACACTCACCTCATGTGCTGTGTGTACAGGAAACACATCTGAAATCCTCCAATACAAATTTTTTGCGTGCTTACGTCATATACCGAAAGGACCGAGATGATGCTGTGGCGTCATCGGGTGGCGTAGCCATTATTATTAACCAAGGAATAGCGTGTACACATTTACCACTCCAGACATCCCTTGAGGCGGTGGCTGTTCGAGCGGTACTTTTAAACAAACTCGTCACCATCTGCTCTTTGTATGTACCTCCCCACCAACGTCTTGAAAGACGTGAATTTCAGTCCTGAATAGACGAACTGCCTGAACCTTATTTCTTCTTGGGGACCTAAATGCACATAGTGGACTGTGGGGCGATTCTCGCTGTGATGCACAAGGTAGTCTCATTGAACAATTTCTCTTCTCTTCCGGCGCCTGTTTGTTGAATAGGAAAGAGCCAACCTACTATAACGTTGCCAACACAACTTACTCGTCTATAGACCTCAGCATCGTATCACCTTCACTTCTACCCCTACTGAAATGGAAAATCATAAACAATCCATATGGAAGTGACCATTTTCCTGTAGTGTTGAGTTCACAAACAACATATGAATGTCCTCTACATGTTCCCAAATGGCTGATAAACAAAGCAGACTGGGAACAGTTCCACAACACTACACGTTTGAGTTGGACATACATATGTAGGTTAAACATAGATGAAGCTGTGCAGTACTTCACAGCTTTTCTAACTGACACAGCAGTCAGGTGCATACCGCAAACATCTGGAATGCCCGGCAAACAACACGTCCCATGGTGGAACACAGAGTGTCGTAATGCGCGAAAGGAACAGAACAGGGCATGGAGATTGCTTCGTAACTCACCAACAGCCGAAAATTTTGACACCTTCAAGAAAATAAAGCCTCAAGGAAGGAGAACGCGTCGGCAGGCCAGAAGAGAAAGTTGGCACAAGTTTTTATCAGAGATAAATTCATATACACAAGAGGCCAAAGTCTGGAACATGGTTCGAAGGGACCCCGCAGGGGCGCCTGCGCAAGTAGGCGTTTGGTGTGTAGCGACACCACGGACCCGAGCTAACGGGGGAGTTTCTACTCCCTTCCACGCCTAGCCGTGCGTGGCTTTGCCGTGCCCGGAAAAAAGGGGATCCTGGGGGTTGAGCTGACGCTGGGTGATTGGACCTTTAAGGCCTCCCGGCAGAGGCAACACACCCCTTTGGCCCCGGCTTCACGTAGACGGCACCCCTGGGCTGACCCACCCAGGGGAAATCGGCAGTCGCCTTTTCCTATCTCTCTCTTCCTACATCTTAGTCTTTTCTCATCTTTAAATCGGTCCTGTCGTCTTCTCTCTTCCATTTACTTCCGATTTTTCCTGGCGGCAAGGGTTAACCTTGTGTAATTACTCAACCTTGAGTAGTTATATTTGGTTATAGTGGCAATGTACGGCTGGCGTCTGCAGCCTTATGCTATTAAGTGCTTCAGCGTCCCCTGGTTGGACTCCATGGTGGGTGGTCGCCATTGCTGCCGAAAAAAAGTACACTACTATGGGAACACCTGCATTTCCCCATCTCCTAGATCGTCTTCCGCTTAAGAGGGGACGCACCGATGAAATATTAATTTTCAACCAACCCAGACACTGTTTTCCGAAATTTCATGTAGTGCACAGCGAAAAGCCAACAAAACAAGCCAGAGCCATATCTCCATTTTTCGCTGCTAAATCTCTGACTGAGCTCTTTGGCCCAGGATACAAGGTTACAAAGATGGCTAGCGGAGACCTTCTCCTTGAGCTGCCAGAAAAACACCACTATGAAAAACTTGGCGGTCTCAAAGCATTTGGTAATATCCTAGTATCTGTTTCACCTCATAGATCAATGAACACCTCACGCGGAGTTGTTTCAGAAGCAGACCTTCTTGAAATGTCTGAACAGGAACTGCTTGAAGGGTGGAAAGAGCAAAATGTCACGGATGTGAAACGAATCGTCATCAGACGCGACAACAAAGAAATACCTACCAAACATATAATACTCACTTTTGCATCTAGCACACTGCCCTCATCTATAGACACAGGCTACATCAAACTCTCTGTCCGTCCCTACATTCCAAATCCAAGACGATGTTATAAATGTCAACGATTTGGTCATGGCTCGCAGAACTGCCGGGATCAGGAAACTTGTGCAAGATGTGGTAGCCACGGCCACCCATCTGATAACTGTGTTACTACGCCTCACTGCGTGAATTGTGATGGGGAACACGCCGCGTATTCGCGTTCGTGTCCTAACTGGAAGAAAGAAAAAGAAATAATCACTCTTAAAGTCAAAGAAAACATCACATTCAAGGAAGCAAGACGAAGAGTGTCGCCATTTCACGGCGCAACATGTGCTGATGCGGCGCGTCAGGGGGCAACGCCGCACCAGCCCTCGCCACCCCTTCGGCCCGCGCAGAGCGAGCCGTCGGCTGTGGCACCTGCCCCCAAGGCGGCTGTAGCCCAGGCTACACCGCCTACTCCCAAACAGAGACCGGAGACTCCAGAGTCTTCGGGTCTCAAGGCCTCCCCTCACCAGGCGAGGCCCAAAACCCAAACTAACAGCCCGCACTTGCGGGCATCCAGTGCCTCCGAGGAGGCAATGGATACGTCGGCACCCTTGGTGCCGAAACAGCGGCGTGGCTCCTTGGAGCGCGCCAAGAAAACAAAAAAGCAAATAACAGGGCCAGATGACGGCCCTGTTAAGTGAACTCAAACTCCCCGTCTAAACAGCCACTCTGTAGCGACACCACGGACCCGAGCTAACGGGGGAGTTTCTACTCCCTCCCACGCCTAGCCGTGCGTGGCTTTGCCGTGTCCGGGGAAAAGGGGATCCTGGGGGTTGAGTCGACGCTGGGTGATTGGACCGTTAAGGCCCCCTGGCAGAGGCAACACACCCCTTTGGCCCCGGCTTCACGTAGACAGCACCCCTGGGCTGACCCACCCAGGGGAAATCGGCAGTCGCCTTTTCCTATCTCTCTCTCCCTACATCTTCGTCTTTATCTCTTACTGTTTATCTGTCCTGTCTTCTACTCTCTTCTGTTTACTTCCAAACTTCCTGGCGGCGAGGGTTAACCCTGTGCAAATAGCCTACCTTGGTCTAGGCGCATTGGGTTATAGTTGCGTTGTACGGCTGGCGTCTGCAGGTTTTAGCATCCACAAACTTGTAGCGTCCCCTTGTTGGGCTCCGTGGTGGGTGGCCGCCAACGCTTCTGAAGAAAATTAAACTGGCATGCATAAAGCATTTCCCCTATTAAGTGATCGTGCCTGCTCAAAGCGGGTACGCACCGAAGATATCAATTTTTTCCTCCGGCCAAGACAAACCTTTCCTCATTTCCACGTTATACACTGCGAAAAAACTAACAAGCAAGCCAGAACAGTATCCCCCTTCGTAGTGGCTAGGTCCTTAACCGAAACTCTCGGTGCCGGGTACAAGGTTACCAAAATGGCCAGTGGAGATCTACTCCTCGAAGTACGTGACAAAGACCAATTTGATAAACTGATTACCCTCACAACGTTTGGAGACACACCCATCAGTATTACGCCACACAGGTCTATGAACTCATCTCGCGGGGTCGTTTCGGACGCAGATTTGCTTGACCTGACCGAAGCTGAACTTCTTGAAGGATGGAAGAGCGAGAACGTGACAAACGTACAGCGCATTAAGATAAGAAGAGATCAAAAGGAAATACCAACAAAACACTTAGTACTGACCTTTGCTTCGAGCGATTTGCCGGAAACAATTCAGACTGGGTACACAAAAACATCTCTGAGGCCATATATTCCCAACCCCCGCCGTTGCTTTCATTGTCAGAGATATGGCCACGGCTCGCAAAGCTGTCGTGGCCAGAAAACTTGTGCTATGTGTGGAGTCGTGGGCCATGCGTCCGACAACTGCGAAGCACCTGCACACTGTGTAAACTGTGGCGGTAATCATGCCGCGTACTCACGTTCTTGTTCTTTCTGGAAAAAAGAAAAAGAAATCATCACTTTAAAGATAAAAGAAAACATTACATTTAAAGAAGCAAGAAAAAGAGTCTCGCCATTTTATGGCCCTACATATGCTGATGCGGCGCGCCAGGGGGCAGTGTCGCACCAGCCCTCGCCACTCCTTCGGCCTGCGCAGAGCGAGCCATTGGCTGTGGCGCCTGCCCCCAAGGCGGCAGTAGTTGAGTCTACTCCGCCTACTATTGAACAGAGACCAGGGACTCCAGGGTCCTCGGGTCTCAAGGCCTCACCTCGCCAGGCGAGGCCCAAGCTTCGAAAAACCAGCTCGCATGAGCGGGCATCCAGTGCCTCCGAGGAGGCAATGGATACGGCGGCACCTCTGGTGCCAAAAGAGCGGCGCGGCTCTCTGGAGCGCGCCAAGAAAACTAAAAGCTCATAACAGGGCCTGATAATAGCCCTGCTACTTGAGCTCGACCTTTCAGTTTAAACAAGTCACTCCCTTAACGTACACACAGCACTACTTTACATCCAATATGGAAACACAAATTATACATTGGAACGTCAGAGGCCTGCTTAAAACCTCGACGACGTCCAAGAGCTTTTATACAAACACTCACCTCAAGTGCTGTGTGTACAGGAAACACATCTTAAATCCTCCAATACAAATTTTTTACGTGCCTACGTCATATACCGAAAGGACCGAGATGATGCTGTGGCGTCATCCGGTGGCGTAGCCATTATTATTAACCAAGGAGTAGCGTGTACACACTTACCACTCCAGACATCCCTTGAGGCGGTGGCTGTTCAAGTGGTACTCTTAAACAAACTCGTCACCATCTGCTCTTTGTATGTACCTCCCCACCAACGTCTTGAAAAACGTGAATTTCAGTCCCTAATAGACGAACTACCGGAACCTTATTTGCTTCTTGGGGACCTAAATGCACATAGTGGACTGTGGGGCGATTCTCGCTGTGATGCACGAGGTCGTCTCATTGAACAATTTCTCTTCTCTTCCGGCGCCTGTTTGTTGAATAGGAAAGAGCCAACCTACTATAACGTTGCCAACAAAACTTACTCGTCTATAGACCTCAGCATCGTATCACCTTCACTTCTACCCCTATTGAAATGGAAAATCATAAACAATCCATATGGAAGTGACCATTTTCCTGTAGTGTTGAGTTCACAAACAACATATGAATGTCCTCTACATGTTCCCAAATGGCTGATAAACAAAGCAGACTGGGAACAGTTCCACAACACTACACGTTTGAGTTGGACAGACATATGTAGGTTAAACATAGATGAAGCTGTGAAGTACTTCACAGCTTTTCTAACTGACGCAGCAGCCAGGTGCATACCGCAAACATCTGGAATGCCCGGCAAACGACACGTCCCATGGTGGAACACGGAGTGTCGTAATGCGCGAAAGGAACAGAACAGGGCATGGAGATTGCTGCGCAACTCGCCAACAGCGGAAAATCTTGACACGTTCAAGAAAATAAAGTCTCAAGGAAGGAGAACGCGTCGGCAGGCCAGAAGAGAAAGCTGGCAGAAGTTTTTGTCAGGGATTAATTCATACACACAGGAGGCAAAAGTCTGGAACATGGTCGGTAGGACCCCGCAGGGGCGCCTGTGAAACCAGGCGTTTGGTGTGTAGCGACACCACGGACCCGAGCTAACGGGGGAGTTTCTACTCCCTCCCACGCCTAGCCGTGCGTGGCTTTGCCGTGTCCGAGGAAAAGGGGATCCTGGGGGTTGAGCTAACGCTGGGTGATTGGACCTTTAAGGCCCCCCAGCGGCGGCAACACACCCCTTTGGCCCTGGCTTCACGTAGACGGCACCCCTGGGCTGACCCACCCAGGGGAAATCGGCAGTCGCCTTTTCCTATCACTCTCTTCCTACATCTTCGTCTTTATCTCTCTCTTTTTATCTGTCCTGTCATCTTCTCTTTTCCGTTTACTTCCGAATTTCCTGGCGGCGAGGGTTAACCCTGTGTAGTTACCCAACCTTGGGTAGTTATATTCGGTTATAGCGGCGATGCATGGCTGGCGTCTCCAAGTGTTTACTAGTCAACCTTGTAGCGTCCCCTTGTTGGGCTCGGTGGTGGGTGGCCACCATCGCCGCCGAACTTTATAGCATTTTTATGGCAAAAGCTTTTCCCCTCCTTCCTGATCGCTCCCTAAAACGGTGGCGCACCGATGATACTTTCCTGCTTAACACACCAAAGCCGACATTCCCAAAGTACCATGTAATCCACAGTCAAAACGAAAACAAGACAGTCCGAGCCATTTCACCTTTCCTCGTTTCCAAAACTCTCACAGAAGCAATAGGCCCAGGTTATAAAGTGACAAAGATGGGAAGTGGCGATCTTCTTTTGGAGGTTCGTGACAAAGCTCAGTATGAAAAGCTGTCTAAGCTTGTAGCCTTTGGGGAAACCCCTGTTTCGGTGGGCCCACACAGGTCTATGAACACTGTCCGTGGCGTAATTTCTGATGATGATCTTACTGAGCTTTCTGAAAGTGAGCTGCTCGAAGGTTGGCAGGACCAGAACGTGGTCAAAGTCCAACGAATAACAATAAGGCGCAACAACAAACTGATTCCTACAAAACACGTAATAATTACCTTCGGAACAAGTGACCTACCAGAATCAATCGAAACCGGCTATTGTAAGCTTCGTGTAAGACCATACATTCCCAACCCTCGTCGATGTTTCAAGTGCCAACGTTTCGGTCATGGATCGCAGAGTTGCAGAAGGCGTGCCACTTGCGCAAGGTGCGCATCCATTCAACACATATCGGACAACTGCACCTCAGAAACAACTCATTGTTCGAACTGTGAAGGAGATCACGCTGCCTACTCACGATCATGCCCCGCATGGAAAAAAGAAAAACAAATAGTAGAACTCAAAGTTAAATTCAATCTCACATTCCAAGAAGCACGCCAACGTTTCGCAATACACAACCCATCTTATCCCTCCTTTGCAGATGTGACGCGCCGGGGCGCCGCGCCACATGCCTCGGCACCCGCGAATGTCGCACAGTGTGTGGCCGCGGTCGTGCCGCCAGCGCCCCCGGCCGGAGCAGCCTGTACTGCTCCGCCACTTGACAAACAGGGCCGGCAGACCCCGGTGTCTGCCGAACCTGGGACCACTGCAGGTGCAGTTAGGTCCAAAAGTTCAGTGAATGTGCCTGCCCAGCAGGCACCATCCACCACCTCACAAGAGGTGATGGATACAAGTCCCACTCCTCCGGCGCCTCAGACGCCGAAGGATAGGCGCAACTCCTTGGAGCGCGCCAAAAAAAGAAAAACATCGAATCACAGGGCCCTCAAAAGGCCCTGTAAACTAACGCAACACCTCTGTACACACAGCACCACACTACATTAAAATGACACAACTTCTACAGTGGAACGTCAGAGGACTGTTGAGAAACCTCGACCATATCCATGAACTTTTACACAAACATACACCTAAGGTGCTGTGCATACAAGAGACACACCTGAAACCTAAACACACCAACTTTTTACGTCATTACGTTATCTTTCGGAAAGACCGGAATCATGCCATTTTGCCATCCGGTGGTGTTGCCATTATAGTCAATCAAGGGATTGCATGCACACACCTACCACTACAAACATCCCTTGAGGCGGTGGCTGTTCGAGCAGTTCTTTTGAATAAGCTCGTCACCATCTGCTCTCTCTACATACCTCCACAACACCGTCTTGAAAAGCATGAATTCGAGTCCCTCATAGAGGAACTTCCAGAACCTTATATCCTCCTTGGAGATTTCAATGCACATAGCAATCTATGGGTGACTCTCGCTGCGATGCTCGAGGTCGCCTGATTGAACAGCTACTTTTTTCTTCCGGTGCGTGCCTGCTGAATCGGAAAGAGCCAACATACTACAACATCGCTAACAATACGTACTCAGCAATAGACCTCAGCATAATATCCCCATCACTCCTGCCTCTACTTAAATGGGAAGTTATCAATGATCTATATGGTAGTGATCATTTTCCTATCGTTATCAGCTCATCAATAACAAATACATGTCCTGCACAAGTTCCCAAATGGCTCACCGATAAAGCTGATTGGGGAAAGTTTCAAAAAATGACTTTATTATCTTGGAGTGATATGGCGGCATTGAGTATAGAGGATGCTGTATGCTACTTTACAGCTTTCTTGGTTGATGCAGCAGCAAAATGTATTCCCCAAACATGTGGACCGTCAAGCAAACGACGAGTCCCATGGTGGAATAATGAGTGCCGTGAAGCTCGAAAAAAACAAAATAAGGCATGGAGGTTGCTTAGAGACTCGCCCACAGCCGAGAATCTTGTAAACTTTAACAACGTCAAGTCGCAAGCAAGGAGGACGCGCCGACAGGCGAGAAGAGAAAGTTGGCACAAATTCGTATCGGGCATTAACTCATACACAGATGAGTCGAGAGTCTGGAGCATGGTTAGTAAGGTGGCAGGACGAGAAGCACATTCGCTTCCTCTAGTGAACACACAAGGGGAGAGTTTGGAAGACCAGGCAAACACTCTCGGAGCGCACTTTGAACAGGTCTCCAGCTCAACACACTATAGCGAAGCGTTCCGACGATTCAAAACCGGAATAGAAAAACAGAGATTAGAGCGCAAGCCCAGAACACATGAGGCATACAACGAACCTTTCTGTTTTGCTGAACTGCAGGCCTCACTTGCCTGTTGCAATAAATCTGCCCCAGGCCCGGACCGTGTGGCATATGAAATGTTGAAACACCTGCCCACTGAAACCCAGAAAGCTCTCCTCTCTCTCTATAATGCGATATGGTCTTCTGGCGAGCTACCCTCAGCCTGGAAGGAAGCTATTATTATCCCAATTCTAAAACAAGGCAAGGACCCGGCCTCAGTTTCCAGCTACAGGCCAATAGCATTAACCAGCTGTATTTGCAAAGTCTTTGAAAAATGATTAACAGGCGCCTGATGTACTTCCTTGAAATTAGTGGCCTACTTGACCCATACCAGTGTGGGTTTCGAGAGGCTCGGTCCACCACTGACCACCTTGTCCGTATCGAGGCACAAATTCGCGACGCTTTTGTTCATAAGCAATTTTTTCTTTCTGTGTTCTCGATATGGAAAAAGGCATATGACACTGCATGGCGCTTCGGCTGATTGCGAGACCTGTCACATTTAGGTGTGCGGGTAGAATGCTGACAGTTATCGAAAGCTACCTGTCAACTGTACATTCCGTGTCCAAGTTGGCACTGTCTTATCTCGAGTATTTGTCCAAGAAACAGGAGTGCCACAAGGAGGTGTATTGAGCTGTACACTTTTCATAGTTAAAATGAATTCCTTGCACCTGTCTCTCCCACGAAATATTTTTTACTGCATATATGTCGATGATGTGCAGATTGGTTACAAATCTTGCAACATCTCAATGTGGCCAACGTCAAGTTCAACTAGGGTTGAACAAGGTATCTCAATGGGCAAACAGAATGGTTTTATACTCAACGCGCAAAAGAGTACTTGTGTCTTGTTCAGCCGAAAGAGGGGCCTCCATCCTGACCCCGACATGACCTGCATGGTCAACCTCTGTCAGTGAAGACCGAGCACAAGGTTTCTCGGTCTCATATTAGACACTAAACTAAGTTTCATCCCACACATCAAGTATTTAAGGGACAGGTGCTTAAAAACAATGAACATTTTGAAAGTGTTGTCACACACTACATGGGGTAGTGACAAAAAATGTTTAATTAACTTATATAAAAGCCTCGTACGCACACGCCTAGATTACGGTGCTATAATCTATCAGTCGGCAACACCATCGGTTTTGAAAATTCTTGACCCTGTCCACCATCTAGGTATTCGCCTCTCTACGGGTGCTTTCCGCACCAGCCCTGTGGAGAGCCTGTACGTGGATTCGAATGAACCCAGGCAGCACGCCGCCGTTGGACCAATCTTGGACCAACATCGGCTAACATCGGCACCGACGTCGGGCCGACGTCGGAAGTGCAACTTCTTCCAATGTCGGGCCGACGTTCAAGCCAATGATGGGCCGACGTTTTGCCGATGTTTTAGCCAGTATGCAACCAACATTGGGCCGACGAAGGCCCATCGTATTGCCGACAAAGCTGCCAATGTTCGGCCAACATTGGGCCATATTTCAGCCAATCACATGCCATTTTTACGCCGATGTTTGCTGCACGACGAATATTGGCTACGGATGTACGACCGACATTGAACCAATCCAGGGCCACATTGCAGCCAATCAAATGCCGTTATTACACCGATGTTTCCTGCACGACGGATATTGGCTACTGATTGGCTTGCCATTATGTAACCATTATTAGTAGGGAATTTTTCTTACCGGAAGATTTAAACAATATGCCTCGATGACCTGCTCTTGTAGCTTTGCAGCCCTGTATACTTGGGGCAACAGAAAATTGAATGCTGAGAACTGAAAGCAGTTACGCGATCTATTTCATCTTTTATATCTCATTCCCTTTGCTAACACTAGAAGTGTAGTTTATTTTTTTACCAATTTATCTTTTGCAATAGCGAGTGCTTTATTTGGTACTGGTATTTGGTACAGCAGATCGAAAAAAGTCGTTAGGAAGTAAATGTTGAAAGCGTATGTCCCCACTTGCAATCCCCACATATGTCCCCCACATGATAATCGAGAATATTCATAGTTTAGAGCATTTTTTTTGGTAACTAAAACATGGTGATGGTGCTTCCGAATCAGCATAAGCTAGCCGAACAGTGCACCACCGACAGTCTGCAGACTATTTATTCTTTGTTTTTTTATTTATTTGGTACAACAAAAAATGTATACATTGAAAAATATATATACACAACTAAAAAAGGCCCGCTCTACTGCAGGTCAGGTTGCGTTGGGGGCACAGCTGCTGTGGCTGGGCAGGAAGCCAGCTGCCGCGAGCAGCCGATAATCTGCACTCAGAGTGGGGATCATCGGGCTGCTCCACAACAAATGCTTCTCTGAAGCGCCGCTTCCTGCCCCCACAGCGATCACCAGACCCTGGCAGCCACCTCTTAACAAAGTTGAGGGCCTCCGCCTGGTCGCACCCTGCTTTTTGGCAGATGACATCTGCATACAAGAACAGAAATACCATAGTACACATGAAGCACTGCAGTACAGAGAATACACAAGGGTGTACACACACATAAAACAATGAACAAGTCTAACCTGTCACTAATCTACAGAGCCTCAGGTTCACAAAGGCCCTTTTCCCTTTTCTGCCATGAAGGCTGTACAGCACTTGCACGTCATGTGCCAATACAGCCTTCATGGCATTCACACCAATTTCTCGGAGGCCACGTCCCCCAATCTGCAGGAGGTGCTTGCACTGTAAAAAAATGCAAGAACGCAACAGCACATCGAAATGTTTTCATGATAAAAATCTGCAAGAAGAGGACACTGAAAACAACAACTTGAATTTTTGGGCATCACAACATTTCATTGTTTTTTTACGCTAATTTCAACTCACTTGACCTAAAATGGTTTCCACATCAGCCCTCTCACACTCAGTGTGAGAACCTTTCAGAGTCCTTCTCTGAATGCAGTTTCGCTGTTATGAAATCAAATACAACACTGTTATAACCCTTAATAAATATTGATTCTAGCTATGAAATAGTATAACTACTTTGTACAGTGCTCAAATTCCAATACCGTTTCCTTCGAGGTTACAATGTCTTTGCCTGAATGTTGACCAGGAGTAGCTTCTACAGGTGAAAAACGATAAAATATGTAAAATTCAAAAAGAAGCTTGGACATGTTTTAATCAATGCATTGTAAGCAGAGCACAACAAGATAAATGAACATGATCAAGGCGTACTAAGAGGCAACCTTAGAGCGACCAAATCTTGGTCATAGATGAAACTGATAGAAAAATAAAGGTCGCACTAGATGGTCGCACCATTTGCTGTTATATTTTTCTGTGATAGCCAACAAAGAGGCATGTCGCTATAGAAATCTCATCACAATAACAAAGGTGCATTTTTCTTCACACTGCGAAATTGGGTGAATGTTAGATTTTTAAAAAAGTAAGAAATCGGCTAACACAAGGCAGGGTGAACTGTAGCTCAAAGTAGAGAGAGCCGCAGCGGACACGAAATAGGGTGATAAATGAACAAAATTACTGAATGTCTGTTTTAAGCAGGCTATTGCTAGTCACTGCCCATCAACACACGATGCTGCCTACATCGTCTGCTAGCTTAGGACAGTTCACTCGGACTTCACAGACTATAGTAATACAGTCGAATCTCATTAATTCCAACACACTTAATTCGAACTGACGCTGTGGTCCTATCACAGCTATACCGCGCTCCTAAAAATGCTCTCAGCACCCCGCCCAATCCTGCGGTGGCACTTCAGACACCTAATCGCTGTGCTTGAAGAAGAAAATGAAGAAAAGGAAAGAAAAGACTACGGTGGAATGTTTGCCAAATGCCAATCTGCGACATTCCTGTGCCCCGCTTCGGCTTTTTCCGTCCCTGCCACGTAGAGACCCTTCTCCTCTTAACACTGCGCATGAAGAGAAAGAGGGGAAAAAAAGCTGTCGCAGAGAGTTGGCTCTCTCATGCCGATCTGCAACGCGCCGGTGTCACGCTTCCCTGTTTTTCGTTCCTGCTATGTAGAGACTCTTCTCCTTTCAACACTACGCATGAAAGAGAGAAAAAAAAAAAAAAAAAGCTGCCGCGGAGTGTTTCGCTCTCGAATGCCGATCTGCTTTTCTCCAGGTGGAGACGCTCCTCCATTCTCATCATGTGCTGGCCACGCTCCGGCTGCAGCGCAGATGGTAACAGTGGAAACACAGTTGTCTTCGAAGAGTGTCAGCACTGGACATTGCCGCGCGCAACTTCTTTTGCCAGGGAGAATACTGAAGCCGAAGTACAAATGCTTTGCAAACTG